>OX451741.1:1423275757-1425753295 GCA_948472305.1 Vicia faba | reverse complement strand
ATATATATATATATATCATGTGTTTGTTATCATCAAAACTCTTACAGGGATGTAGAACCAAATTATGTTCTAACAAAGAATACCCACTAGGTGTGTCAAATAAAGATAGAAAGACATTGAGAAGGTTGGCAGGTATCTTTTTCGTCAATGAAGATGTCTATACAAAAGAAATCACGACATGGTCTTGCTCATATACGTGGATAGACACGAAGTAGACATATTGATGCATGATATTCATGAAGGTTCCTTTGGTACTCATGCCAATAGACATTCAATGGCAAAAAGATGCTTAAGGCAGGTTACTATTGGCTGACAATGGAATCTTACTGCTACAAGTTCGCAAAGAAGTGCCATAAGTGCCAGATTTATGCTGACAAAATTCATGTTCCCCCGACGCTTCTCAATGTTATTTCTTCCTCGTGGCTTTTCTCTATGTGGGGTATTTACATGATTGGAATGATTAAACCCAATGCGTCAAATAAACATCATTTCATCTTGGTGGCAATTGAATACTTCCCCAAATGGGTGGAAGAAAATTCTTATGCTAACGTCACCAAGCAGATGGTAGTACGATTTATCAAGAACAATCTTATATGTCGGTATGGTGTGCCAAGCAAGATTATCACTAACAACGATTCAAATATGAATAACAATATGATGATATAACTTTGTGAAGAATTCAAGATTGTCCATCATAATTCATCTTCTTACAAGCCAAAGATGAATGGGGTTGTTAAAATGGCTAATAAAAATATTAAGAAGATCATTCAGAAGATGGTTGTTACCTATAAAGATTGGCATGAGATGCTCCCTTTTACTTTACATGGGTATCGTACATTCGTCCGCACTTCAACAGGGGAAACCCCGTTCTTTCTTGTATATGATATGGAAGCAATGCTCCCCCATTGAGGTTGCGATTCCCTCTTTGTGTGTAATAATGGAAACCAAGTTGTCAGAGGCTGAATGGGTCTCGAACAGGTTTGACCAATTGAATTTAATTGAAGAGAAGAGAATGAAGAAATCTTTTGATAAGAAAGTCAAACCTCGTGAATTCATAGAAGGCGACCTCGTACTCAGAAAGATCATGTCTTTTAGCACTGATTCTAGGGAAAGTGGACTCCCAATTATGAAGGCCCCATATGTTGTCAAGAAAGCCTTCTCTAGCGGTGCATTGATTCTTGAAACTATGGATGACGAGGAGTACCCACATCCCATGAATGCTGACGCAATCAAGAAATAAAAGAAAAACTCGCTATGTTAAAAACCTCAAAGGGCGGCTTAGGAAAAAAAAGCGTCTCGGTAGGCTGAAAACCCGAAAGGGCGGCTGTTGTATCCCAAAATTTTCCCTCCCATATTTCTCAATACATGGCAAGTGAGGTCCCCAAATTGCTCAAGGAAGTTCAAGAGTTGACCAGACAAGCTCTCTCCTAAGGAAGTATACCTCAAATCAGGGTTTCCATCTTCATCAAGATGTGTGAACCACAAAGGACTCAAATGCTCACCATTGTCGTAATATTTTCTCAAGATCATCCATCTCAAGTTTCAAGCCTTGCAGAAGAAGTTTGCTCAGTCAATTGCTCAAATGCCTGAAAATCAACTATGCTAGGTTAAAAGTCAACTGTGGCCCACATACAGTCAAAATTCAAGATTTTTTGTCAACATCCTCATTTTGAAGTATTATTCATCATTTGATCAAGGGTTTATCATGATTCCTCAAGGATTGCTCACAATTCATCAAAACCTAAAAGTTGCTAAATTAGGGTTTTGCAGGAAAAGTCAACTCAACTTTGACCAAGCACAACTTTCTCATACTTTATAATAAATGACCCATACAAAGCTCATTTTAAGAGAAACCAATTCCCTACAATTCATATTCATCTCCCAAGTTCAGAATATGCACCCACAAAAAGATATAAATTTTGACATTATAAGTCCTTTTGAAAAGTCAATAAAAACACCTTTTGGGTCAAATCTTCATACATGAACATGGAATACTTAATTGAGATGAGACAAAATGGGTTGTTTAGAGGACATGATAATCTTTCTAAAAAGTCCAAGAACACCTCTCTAGGGTCAAAATTGAGAGAGTTATGCATTGGCCAAGTTGACCATTTTTGCAAAATTGCCAAAAGTCAAATGTGCTCAAATTTGCATTTTTTGCTAAACGGGCCTAACTTTTTATGCTTGCACCTCAATTATATGTGGTCCACGACTCAAATGTTGACTCACCCATTATGTGCTTCATTTTTCAATTTATTTTGATTTTTTATTGATTAAAAAGTGAATTAAATCAAATAAATGATGAAAATTAATAAAGATATGATTTGATTTGTTTTTTTTGACAGTTTGGCAATCAAGATATGATGAGTTTACAAGATCAATTCGAATCAAGGCCAATTGGTACAAGAAAGGCATGATTTGGCTCAAAATAGGAACATATCATACAACTTGAAAATCAAATCAAATCTTGGATAAATGCAAAGATTCATGCCAAGTTTGTTAACCTAATTCATTCTAGGTTATATAATGAAGCTTTCTAGATCAAAAAACAAGGGTTAGAGGTCGTGTAAAGCACAGAACAAAACTGAAAAATTCAATGAAAAGTGGGAGTTGGTTTTCACTCTACAGGCCATCTCAAGCCATCCTAGCCATTCCAATCGCTTGCTAGACATCTCAGGAAGTTAGCAGCATCCTTTGCAAGCTTCAACACGCCCAGAAACGCACGCTACGCCTCCCACGGTTTGACATGTTTTTGCAATTATATTATCATAATTTACGCATCATTATCACTTTTGATTGTTATATTCATGTTTGTCATCATGTTTGCAAGCTAACCATGCCATTTAATTGCATTTTTGATGTCTGTACGTGATTTTGCCATGGCTAGGATTTCTGTGTTCATTTTAGGGGTTTTCAGTACAAGTAAAATTAGGCCTTGATTCTGGTACCATGATGCTTGTGAGGATGACACGAGTTGATTGATACCCTTACCTTTCATTTATATTGCTTGTACAAGATTTTTGAAATATGCAGGATTATACCTACAGTGAACGTCTGTAGGTAAAAGGCTCTTCTTCTAAAATGAAGGTTTCCAGGAAGAAGACTGTTGTACCCCAAAATTTTCCCTCTCATTTATGAAGATTTTTCCTCACAAGACATCTTGGACTCCAGACAGGATAAGGGTTTGCTCAGCTCAAGACCTCATCTTGCACTAATGACCTAAAATTAGGGTTTGAGTTTGCACAAGGATTTTTGGACCATCAATACTTCATGTGACTTTCATACACCATCTTGGACCCCTAAGATTGCTCATGACAAGTTTCAAGCCTTGAATCACATTTTTGACCAGTCAATTGGACAGTTGACCTAAAAATCAGCTGTATTGGGAAAAAAGTCAACCATGGCCAATTTACAGTCAAACTTCATAATTTTTGATCCACAACAACATTTTAGACTCATATGAACCATTTGATAAAGTTTGGATCACAACTCCTCAAGAAATTTGATCAAATCATCAAAAGGGCAAAATGGTCAAAATTAGGGTTTTGATTGAGAAAGGGCAATTTTTGATTTTTAACCTAGACAATGGTCAATTGGGTTCAAGCATGATTTCAAGGACTCAATGTCATCATATTGACCTAATCACATAGTTCAAAAGATCTCAAACGCATAGGGTTGACAGATGAATTTTGCAGTCAACTGATCAAAAGTCAACTGTGCACTGAAAAGTCAAACTTTGACTTTTTGGTCAAAATCAAGTGCCAAGGGTCATAATTCATCAAGATATGTCAAAATATGAAACTTGTTGATCAAGAAAATCAATTTTGAAAATTAGTTTTAATTTTAAAATTGTTCATAACTTAGAAATTTTCTAAGTATGAAAATTTTCTTATTTTTTCCCAACTTTCCACAACTTTTTCACCATGATGCAATTGGATTCAAAGAAAACTTCCAACATGAAAGTTGTAGTCCTCCATGAAATCTACAACTTTGAGTCACAAAGATTTCCCAAAATATGTTTGGATCTCAAGATATGAATTTGTGAATAGGGGTCCATAAACTTTTTAACTTAGTGAAAATTTGCCCTAATTTAGGCAGGTTTTTGACCCATCTACATGGGCATTTTTCACCTAGTTCCAAGAGGTATATCAAAATGCATTTCAAATATGGATTGTAGAGAACATTTCAAGATTTCCAAAATGTCCAAGAACTCTCCAAGATCATTTGTGGTTAGGGAGAATCGAAGAAGAAAAAAATGGCATTTTGTCAGTTTTGTGCAAGCCATTTTCACAATGCTTCAAGTTGCAAATCAGATCCTAGCATGCTTGTACCTTGCATTACAGGTCCTAAATCCCTTATACACTCCATAATTAAATGCAAACTCATGGGATAATGGCTTTGTTTTGGCTTTTGAAGCATTGTACAAAGAATAAATCCATATATGGCATAAAGGGCACAATGCCATTTTGATAAAGCAAGCTTTTCCAACTTTATCAGCCTTGAGCCTTGGACTTGTTACTTGAGTACAAGCATTTTCCATAGATCACAAGAAAATTATACCAACCCTTGCAACTCACAAGATAGCCAGGTACAGGCCTGTTAGCATGGTCTTGTCACTTTTCTTAAAATGCAAGAAAAGTTGCAAAAGTCAAGAGAACTTGTACATTTGATAAAGGGAGGGCTTGACATCATTCAAAACACATTCACAAACTTGTTGCAAGCTAGAACATGAGTGCACAACATCTGAAACTCTCCCAAATACAAAAACAATTTTGTTTGCCCAAACAGGGCAGCTTCTGCAAAACTCTTGCCAATTCAATATTGGCTCGTGCGTTTCTCCCTTTAACACTTCAAACACCTTCCATACATCACATCCAAACCATCCATGCCTTTGCACTGCAACTATGAGCTCTATTTCAGACATCACCATTTTCATTTTTGAAGGTTGCAGCTTGACTTCTACAGGGAGTTTCAAGCATCCTCAAGGCAAGCTAAGCATTGGAATAACTTGAGGGAACTTCAAGGAAGCTCACACGATCCTCAGGCCTCACTCAAAGTCCCCACATTGCCATATCCAAACTCAGCTGAACAAGGTATTTTTCAAAACTCTATCTCTCTATTTAGGAATCCTCAAGCTTTGATTTGTGAAGCAAAGATGTAGTCCTTAACATGGTGAAGCTGTACATATGCATAGTTATCATTTATATTAACTGAGTAGTGAGAATTTGAAGCTTGAAGTTCATGAAAAAACTAGGTCAGAAATTAGGGCTAATGAAATTCTCCCTGGTCTTTGAGAGTTAGATTATGAATTTTATATCATTGGAATCGTGAGATTCCAAGCTACATTTTTTATGTTGCAAGTTTTTGTTTTTGTGCAAAGAATAGAGAGTTACAGGTTGAAGGCAGAACGCACGCAAATGTTTGGCTGGAGGACAGGGACGACTTGGCTTGGGCCTGGCGCGCCTTGGGCTTGTTATTTCTACTTTTCACACCCCCTGACTACTATCCACACCCCCTGACTTTATTTTATTTATTTTTCATATTTTCTTTTCATTTTTATATTTATTTATTTTATTTATTTTTCTGAACCATAAAAAATCATGAAAAATATTTTCTTTATTTTTTGCATTTTATTTTATTTTTTATCTTATTTTTTGCATAAAATTTTGATTTATTAAGATAAATAGGATCTATTTTCTTAAAATAAATAGTAAACACATTTAAAAATATCATACATTTTTATTTTTATTATTCATACATATAAAATATTATTTTCATACATATTTAATTTTTTAAATATTTGTTAATAATATTATTTATTATTTATTTGTACAAAAAATAGACAAAATATAAATATAGAACATATTTTTCTTTTAATCAAAAACTAGGGTTTCACCCTTTCAAAAATAACAATATTATTTTTTTCTTATTTTTTAGGACTTAAATAATTTTATTTTCTCATACATAAATCAAATACAAAACATGTTGCATATTTGAATTTTTATTGCATTTTTAATATTTGTACATTTATTTAATTTGCAAATATTCAATTGGGTTGTAATAGTATTTTAGGGTTTTATTTTGTGCAAATATCCCCATTCAAAAACTTGTATCCCCCCTCCCATAATAATTATTGTAATAGCTTAGATTTATTTTACGCAATTTATCGCATTATACCATGTTTAGTAAAACTAGGGTTTGCATCATAAGACAAAAATCAAACAAATAGACATGACCTAATACAAGACAAACAAAATGCATGTAAAATGATAAAACATTGCACACAAGCACCCCTAGGGTTTCACCCACTTGGTTGCCTAATAAAATGGCCATGGTATGCATGCAAAGTATCTTGGCAAAACAAAACAAAACAAAAGATCATAGTCCCTCGATGACGCTATCAAAAGGTTGCCTAAAAAAATGATCTTAGTTCCTCAAAATGCTAAAGATACTTGGAAACATTGCTATCATGGTCATACGATGACCCACGTCCGTCCCGTCTAACATCCAACGATAAGGTTGTTTACCAAACCAATGGTAAATCCACAATGTCAAAGCAATAAAAATGTACAAGAAAGACTTTTGAGTAGGTAGATAGCTTCTAGTTACTTGATAAATTTCAAAATAATCCTTGCTATTTTTAAACAAACACACACATTTTCAAAACATTTCCAAAAAACTTTCAAAACATTGAAACATTTTTCAAAAGACAAACATCTTTGTATACATTCTTACGAACGAGAATCATTACAAAGATTGCCTAAATGATGACCTCCTTTCAAAATACTTTCAAAACCACACAAAGCACCATTTCAAACAATTTCAAAAGCAAAGCAAGTGATCTAAACAAGTAACTAAGAGCCCATGGAAAACCATGGATGAAAAGGGTGCTAGCACCTTCCCTTTTCATAATCTACCCCCCGAACTCAAGAAAACATCTGAAAGGTCTTTCCTGTGCTTTTTTACCTTTCCCTTTGGATAAAAGAAAAGTCGGTGGCGACTCTTGCTAACCATAACCTTTGCAAACACAAACGCAAAACCTCAAGTCAGTTCTCCCACCGCATCACAGAACTGGCGACTCTGCTGGGGAAAATTCTAAAAGTGGGGTTACCTTAGGGTTTTAGATCACCATTACATGCTTATCTTGTTTGACTTGTATGCTTTACACTTTGGTTCTATTGTTTGGGTTTGAATCCTCTACCCGGATTTGGGAAAACATTCATAGGTAAATAGCAATACATTGTGGAAACTGTGCGGGGTATACCGACATAGTCTAAGCAATAACTATATTAGTGCGACATATTTGTGGGTACCGGTAGCCTTTGAGTTAATCAAAGAGAATACGGGGCCATTGAGTGATGTCATGAAGCACTAATGGAATTTTAGAACCTTTACTTGACCAACTTGGCCTTTTTAGGATGTAGTGAGATGACCGACTTTGGTGCAGTCCGAAGTTGGTAGATACTCGATACTACACTTATTGAGGGTTGGTTCCTTGGAATATTTCGGTCGCCAGTAAAGAGGCTGAATTGAAACAATGAACAAGAAAACAATCCAGTGATATTGAGCTCCTTAGAACCCGGTTACTATTTCTAGGACAGGTTGAGCCAACTAAACTTCAAGAGGATACTTACCCATGAAACCCCATGCAAGCCTAAACTAGGAACTTGTGTGATTTTCTTGTACAGATATACTTGTGCATAACATCATGGACATCATGAAGCATCATAAGCATCCACTAACCATTTCAAGGATTTTGGAGATTCATCTTTGTTCTTGTTTTGTAGGTTATGGATTCACTTTGCAGGAAAACTGTCCAAGTCAACCTTGTAAGAATTCCTCCACAACTCAAGGAGCTAGCTTCAAGGATTCTTGAGAACTCACCATTCACCGATAGGCATGGTCATCTACTCAACTTGGTCACCACCAACACAGAGGAGGATATGATGAAAGTTCTCTTCCAGTTCTTTGACCCTTTGCATCATTACTTCACATTTCCTGACTACCAACTTGTGCCTACTTTGGAGGAATTTTCTCAACTCTTGAGGAGTCCTATTCTCAATCAACTACCCCTCAATGGTACGGAAAGAGATCCAAAGCCAGAAGAGATTGCTCAAGCCCTGCACTTGCACTCATCTGATGTCACAACACACTGGGAAACTAGAAGTGGTGTCAAAGGCTTCTTGTCAAAGTTCTTGTTTGAGAAGGCCCAAAGCTGCTGGAATTCCTTGGACTTACAAGCTTTTGAGGAGATTGTAGCTCTTCTCATCTATGGGATGGTCTTGTTCCCTAATCCTGACCAACTCATAGATGTGAGTGCTGTCAAAATCTTCATGACTCGCAACCCGGTGCCTACATTGCTTGGGGATATCCTTCACTCTTTTCACACTCGAACAATGAGGAAAATAGGTGTTCTCATGTGTTGCACTCCTCTCCTGGCAAGATGGTTTATTTCTCATCTTCCCCAATCAGTCTTGAAGAATGAGCAAGGCTTGAGGTGGTCACAACGGTTAATGGCCCTTACATATTCAGATATTCATTGGTGTTCTCGATCAAAAGAGAATGTCATCATCATTGACCGTTGTGGGGAATTCCCTAATGTCCCTCTACTTGGCATTAGGGGAGGTATCACCTACAACCCATGCTTGGCTTTGAGACAGTTTGGGTATGCCCGAAGGGATGGCCCGCATGATATGCTGATTCAAGGATTGGTTTTCGACTTCGACAACGACGACCAAGGACTCCGTCAAAGGTTCATCCGAGCTTGGAGGATGCCCAAGAAGGTAGATAGTAAGACCTTGGGACACAAGAATTCCACCCCTCTTGAGCCTTTCCTCACGTGGGTATGAATCCGCGCCCAAAGTCTTATGATTCCTTACCCCTCCATTCTCCCTGTGATTATAAAGCCTGTTATGGAAGGAGAGGTTCCATACACCCTCCTACATCCAGACATGCCAACATCACTCGAAGATTTACAAAGGAGTTAGATACAGCTCAAGGGAGAGCGCGATACTTTCGAAGCCCAATTCTATGCAAGCGAGAAGAAGGTTTTGGAACTCACTCGGCTACTTCACGAAGAGCAGACTCTCAACACCTACATTGCACAAAGAGGATACGCAACGTCTTTTTACCTTAGAATTTTGTATTATTTTGCCCAAGGGGCATTGATGTACTAACAATTCTATCTTATTAATATGACATGTGTTTCTTTTTTGTTTAAAACAAATTTGAATTTCTGAATCTTTGAAAGCATTACATGAATACATATCATTCATCATATGTATAAGCAGGTCTTCACACCAAGTTTCCTCATCTCTCTGCTGTTTATTTCAGCAAGATGGATATTGAACAAACAGTCAAAGATTTGTAAGCTCAGAATTCATAATTTCAACAGCTACTCTTGACCTTAGCCAAGGGGCAGGAGGAGCTCAAGACTCTACTAGAGAAGGAGAAAGAGAAAAAGAAGTAGAAGCGAGCCTGTGTGGTTATCATGGGCAAAAGGTTTAAAGGACAAGCCAGACAGACTTTAGAATTCCCATCAACATCTGAAGAGGGGGAAGGAAAAGGAAAAGGAACGGCAGTGCCATCAGATTCTGAAGCCGAAGAAGAGGAAGATGAGGACTATTCTGAACAATAGTACCCTCCGGCCGATGGCAAATACAAAAACTTGGAATAACGTTTAGCTGCTATGGAGATACAGAGAGTACCGGGGCTGGATTTTGAGGAGTTAGGGTTGGTTTCTGGAATTGTAATCCCTCCTAAGTTTAAAGTGCCACTGTTTGCTAAGTATGATGGGGTGTCTTGTCCCAAAGCGCACCTCAGATCCTATGTCAGGAAGATTCAACCATATTCTTCTGACAAAGACCTGTGGGTCCATTTTTTCCAGGACAGTTTGTCAGGAACGCAGCTTGATTGGTTCTACCAGTTGGAGAGAGCAGATGTCCATAATTGGGAAGACTTGGCAGCCGCCTTCTATAAACAATATCAATACAATGCAGACTTGGCGCCAACCCGTACTCAGCTACAGAGTATGGCTATGGCTACCAATGAGGGCTTTAAAGACTACGCCCAAAAGTGGAGGGATTTAGCCGGAAGGGTGCAACCACCTTTATCTGAAAGGGAGCTAGTGGACATGTTCTTGGGGACTCTGTCAGGTCCTTTCTTTAATCACATGATTATAAGCTCCTCTGCAGGTTTCACTGAATTGATTTTAACTGGCGAGAGGGTTGAAGCCGGTATTAGAAGCGGGAAAATTCAGAAGGACGCGTCTACCTCAGCTGTTGCAAAAAAGCCCTTCAATGGAAAGAAGGAAGTGTCTACTGTCTATGCCCAGAGGAATCAGGGAAGAATTGAAAGACGACCAACAGTGGGGGCCGTTATGATTCAAAAGTCTCCATCAGACCAGCTAAGAAACAACCAGCCGAGAAATGATCAGCCGAGAAATAACCAACAAAGGGTGGAAAGGCCTGTAAGGCAATTCACCAAGATAAACATGACTCCTGCTCAAGTCCTAACACATCTCTTGAAGTTGAAACTGGCCATGTTAAAAGAGGCCCCTAAAAAATCCTAATACTGCATCTCTACACTACCATCCGAATGCCAGGTGTGCTTACCATTCAGAAAGTCCAGGGCACGACACCAACAACTGTTGGGCTCTGAAGAACAAGATTCAAGATCTGATTGACGCAAAGGAAGTTGAATTTGAAGCTCCTGAAAAAACAAATGTTATCTCCGCTCCAATGCCTAGGCATGAACACAATGCCAGTGCTGTGGAAGAAGATCTGTTTGTTTCTACTGTGGATGAACTGTTAACTCCTCTCCTAACCATCAAGTTGAATTTGTTGAAAGCTGGGGTGTTCCCAGGTTGTGACCAAGATTTCCATGCTTGCCTATCCTCCCCATTTGACTGTACTCTGTTGAAGAAAGGAATCCAACAATTGATTGATAACCGAGAAATTTTGTTTGAGAAAGCTCCTATTTCACCCATTCCAGTTCCAAAAGTTTCTATAATAACCATCTACGCCAATCCTTCCAGGGTTCCTAAAAAACCCGTTAGGATTACATCTGCTCCTATGATTACTCTGTTGAAGATAACAATGCCCGGGCCTGCCCCATACAAATCCGATAAAATGGTACCATAGAACTATTATGGAGAAATCTACTACCATGGTGTCAAACAGATTGAACAAGTTGCAGAAGAAGAAAGCTCTGAAGAGGATACTCCCGACATCGGTAACATTGCCGAACAAGCAAGGTTACTCGTAGTGGAAGAATCTTTTCTTCAGAGATTGCTCCTCCAACAGCAGTCTTTGGACCCGTGGCCATTCCGAAGATCACCCCTGTGATTGTACCTACAAGTGTATCCGCTGACAAACACAATGCAGTTCCTATCTGTTGTACCCCAAAATTTTCCCTCCCATATTCTTCAAGAAATTGCCAAGTCAAGCTTCAAATCTCCCCAAGGATTGCACAGTGCAAGGACCTCCTAGGCAGTCAAAATTAGGGCTATTGTTCTGATCAAGAAAATGAAGTTTCCAAAGGCCCAATCAAGTCTCACATGTCTACAAATATGGTCAAGCATCCTCATACCAAGTTTCAAGACTTACAGCACAAAATTGCACAGTCAAAAACCCTAATTGCACTACAGTCAACTGTAGGGGCAAAATGGTCATTTGGCAGTCAAAAGTTCAAATTTTTGGTCAACATCTCATTTTGAAGCCACAAACATCATTTGATCAATGCTTGATCATGATTCTCAAAACTTGGCTCAAAAATCATCAAGATGCAAAAGTTTCTATATTTGGACAGCTGAAAAAGTCAACTGAAATTGACCAAGGCATAACTTTTTCATGGTTCATCAGAAAAATCCCATCCAATGCTCATCTTGAAGGGGGAGACATTTCCTACAACTCATCTTCACACTCAAAGTCCAAGAAATGCTCTCACAAAAAGTTATCAATTTCAACATTATAGGTCATTTTCAAAAGTCAACAAAAAGTGACTTTAAGTCAAAGGCCATAACTTGAGATTGGTAAATCAAAATGACATGGGACCAAGGACATTGGTTAGAGGACTCAACGACCTTTCCAAAATGTCCAAGAACATGAGCAAAGCTTAAAAATTGAGCAAGTTATGCATTGGAGAAGTTGGGAAATTTTTGTGAAATGGCCAAAATCATTTATCCTTGAAATCTCATTTTTGACAAAAGGGGCCCACTTTTTCCACTTGAATTGACTTAGCCATGCTTCCCACGTGTCCCACCTTTTATTTCATATTTTTTAATTAATTTTTTCATTTTTTATTGATTTTCTTGGATTTAATTAAGTTTAAATCTTTTAAAATCAAGGAAAAATCAAAAAGTTTGATTAAATGAAATATTTGGCCTTAACTAGCCTTGAAACATCATTAAGCCTATACCAAATTCGTGCAAAGAGGCAAATAAGGCAAGAATTCAAAAATAAGGCAAAAATGGAAGGTGTGTTAATGGTGGTTTATGCCAAAATCCAAGGCATCAATGCAAGGCATTATTGGCCATAATTTTCATTCATACACATTGCATAAGACATATACAAGTGATACACATCAAAATGGACAAGAAGCTGCGCAGGAACCTTGATAGCAAATTCACACTTTTTTGCAAAAGTCTCAAATCTGAAAACACCATTACAGGGCGATTCAAGTCTCAAAACCCATTCCATTGGCTTCTTGGAGGATTATAGGACATAACTGAATCATTCCCCAAGCCCCATACTCAAGGAAACGCAAGGTTACCATTGAAGTTGGTAAAGGAAATTCCAAAACTGTTTTCCCTTATTCATGCATCTTTATCATATTTTGTTGTTATATTTATGTTTATGATGAAGTTTGCAAGCTAATCATATGATTTAATCGAAGTTTCACGTATTCTATGCCAAGATACCATGTTCGTGTTCTAGGGTTTACAGGATTGAAAATTAGGGGTTTTTGAATGGGGAAAAATTAGCCCTCAAGACCACCACCATTCAACTCAGCGCTTCTGGACGATCTCAAATGTACCCTCGCGCCTAATTTATGATTGCCCTAGTGCTAATCGTTATTTTCTGCAAAGATACTTTCTGCAACGGTGTAAAAACCGTTGCTTATGTTGTTTATATTTCAGGAACCTGAAGAAGATGATGTGTTGGCAAACGGTGATAGGTTGATTCAAAATTCGCGCGCGTTGGTGGACTCTGACCATTATTTCTTTCATAACGTTTATTTGCTATTATATATTAAATATGTTTGGGATGGTTCAGTGGTAGGTACACGTGCTGGCAATGTCCATGACCTGGGTTCGAACCCCAGGTCTTCACACTTTCATTATCATTTTCCAATTCACGTTCACGTGCAGCGCTTACGTTGAGGACCATCAGACAACCCTCTATCCAGCCATCCACGCGTCCACTTTCATCCATCCAAGGGCCAAAATTTGGAGATCATGGTGAGGCCAAGTCAAAGATCCCATATGCATCCTGGAAAAGTCAACAAAGCCTCCAAAATGGGCCAGAATTACTTGGGCTGCACCCCCTTGGTTTGCTATTCCTTATCTTTTTTTTATTATTTAGTTTTTATTTGTTTGTTTAATTTCCATTTAATTTTTTTTCAAATCAATATTTTCATAATAATATAAAAACACAAAAAAATCAGAAAAGATAATAAAAATAATAATTTTATTTTAGTATTAATTTTGTAAATAAATCCCTTAATTAATTTAGTTTTAATTTTAGGTTGTTAATTTAATTCTTTTTTTTTCACAATAAACCAAAAATAATAAAAATAGATCTTTAACACTTTTTACCCTTTTTTTAATTAATTAAATATTTTATCATCAACCATTAATTTTGTAAATAAATTTTATAATTAATTTAGTTTTAATTCTAGGTCTTAACTTTAATGCATTTTCTTTAATAAATTAAAAACAATTAGAATTAGAATTAATTATTTGACTTTTAATTAATTTAATTTTCTTTAATATCATAAATAGAAAAACATAAAATAAGTCATTTCTATTATTTAATTTAATTATTTTAATAGTTTTATTTTAATTCCTTTAAAGGGTTCAACGCCCTCGCATTCGATTACGTTTTTTTGTTCGCGCGTTTTATTTATTTCTTTTGTGAATATAATATACTTGTTCCAAAGCCCTGTAATAGCTATTAGACATTTATTTTCTGCACTTTATTTTAAATCGGGTCTGGACTAATTTGGCGTTGTAGACCCGCGCCTTTGTAATAGCGTAGGACATTTTATCTTTTCCGCACTTTAAATTCCCGCACCTTTGACTGTTAAACAATAACATGAAAGAATGAATGCCCAAAAATAAAATCAAAGCGTAGATCACCAATGCATGACAAGACAAACAATAAACTGAAAATGACGCACAAATCACACACCACCCCTAGGGTACGCTTCACTGTTGCCTCGCCCCTCGAAAGGTGATCGTCGAGTAGAGGACGTCTTAGTAAGTCCTCATGATCCGGGAACCTGGCATGAGGGTAGCTTCTAAGGTGTCTTCCCATTGCTCTGGTGGTCACCATGTCCCGAACCTTCGAATTGACCCGAACACCTCCAACGATGGTGCTACCTACCTCTTAATGATGGGATAGCACTATCTAAAGGACTCTTACACAACTTAATTCCTTAGGGTAGGTAGATGACTCATGGGTACTTGCTCTTTTTCAAAACAAACAAAATACTTTTCACACCTTACACTTTCAAAAAAGTTTTCAAACAATACTTCATACACTCTTGAGGACTGATACAAGAGTTACCTAGAAGTTTTCAAACGAACTTTTTCAAAACCCACACACACTTGAAAAGCAAACAAATTTTGAAAACATAAGAGCAAGTACCTAAGAGCCCGTGGATAACCACGGATAGAAAGGGTGCTAACACCTTCCCTTTCTATAAATCTACCTCCCGAACCGAGAGCAATCTCTTTAAGGAATTTTTCTGTGCTTTTGTCCTTTCCATTTGGAAAAAATAAAAGACGGTGGCGACTCTTGCTTACCGCGACATTTCGCGAAACCAGCTAAAAAACAGTCAGTTCCAGATCCACCGATCACAGAACTGGCGACTCTGCTGGGGAATAAAACTTTTAAAGTGAGGTGTACCTTAGGACTAAGATCACTGTGTTTTCAATTGCTTTGACTTGTTTGCTTTAAATTGTGGGACTGTCTTGGGAGTTCTATAGATCCTAACCCGGATCTGGGGATACCTTCTTAGAAAGTAGCAACAAGGCTGTGAGGGAACTGTGCGGGGTATACCGACATGGTTGAAGCAGTCTGCTACGTTGATGTGGCACTTTGGTGTGTACCGGTAACCCTTGAGTCAATCAAGGAGAGTACGGGGCCTCCATGTGGTGTCATGAAGCATCAACAGACCTTAGGAACCTTAATTGAACCATCTTGGCCTCTTTAGGGTAGTGAGATGACTACTTTGGTGTACTCCGAATTCGGTTGATACTCGATACTACACTCAATTGAGGGTTGTTTTCTTGGGATATTTTGATCGCCAGTCAGTGGCTAAATCGAAACGATGAACAATGAAAGCAATCCAATGATATTGAGACCCTTAGAACCCGGTTACTTTGATAGGACAGGTTTGAGCCCACCAACTTCAAGAGGGTAATACCCAGACCCCATGCTGGCCTAAACTCTAAGGGCTTCTCTTGTGTGACTTGTGTGCCTTCGTACTTGACTAATTGCATGCGTGTTATCTGACACATAAGCTACTTGCAGGTTTTGTTTATAGTCCTTAACTGGGACTCATAACAGGTTTACTAGGTCTCTTGCAGGTTTTGTTTATAGTCCTTAATTGGGACTCATAACAAAGTATACTGAATTTCTTGCAGGGTTTGTTTATAGTCCTTAATTGGGACTCATAACAGGGTTACTCACATTACCCCATGCATAACATAACATCATACCATTGCATACATCCTAACCCATTTCAAGGATCTCAAGGGCTTGTGATGCAGGTCATGATAAATCAAACATCTAGCAAGGGGCAAAGAGGATTTATTTTCCTCTAGCCAAAGTTGTCAGAGGCTATGACCCACTTGATATGGTGAGCTTTGACTCCTGAAGAAGGTTCCCCCAGCCAAGGTTGTTTGGAAAGCAAAATAAGGTTGATGACTTGAGTCAGGGGCTATGACCCACTTGATATGGTGAGCCTTTGACCATTGGAAGAAAGATTCTCAACAAATATGAAGTTCTTTCAATCAAATTACCGGATCCAAATGCTAACAAATTTTCTTGTTTACCCCGCGAGGTCCTTGAAAACATTACATGCATGTCATACTCATCATTGCATAACAGGTACCCTTGTTGCAGGTTACTTACCTTTCTCGCTGTTTATTTCAGCAATGGCTTCACAACAAGATAACCAGGACCTTCACGCTCAAGAGACTCAGTTCAGGGAAATCTTCCTAGGTCTATCCAAGGGGCAGGAAGAGTTGAGGACACTCCTCATGGGGAATCTGATCAGAAAGAGTCCTGAAGATGACAAGGACGAACAGCTGAAACGTCTACAAGATGAGGTAGACACATTGAAAACCCAGATGCTGGGGCAAAGGGCCCTCATTCAAGGTTTAGCTCAGGAGCAAGGAGATCTGAGGGCCATGATCATTCAGCTTCATCAGGGCATGAAGCAATCAGCCCCAATCAGGGACCAGGTCATGGAACAGCTTCCAAGAAGGCAAAGGTCGGGTCCAATGAATAGACCTCTCCGAGTCGCTACTACTTCACAGGTCCAACAACGACCTCGCCAAGAACATCAGTTTGATCAGAACAGGCCGAACGAGCCTAAGAGACAATTCACCAACATCAACATGCCATGGTCACGAGCTTTGCAGCACATGTTGAGGATGAACCTGATTGCGGTGATCAACCCTCCTGCAAATCCAAAGACTTCCTCTCCAAATTACAACCCAGAAGCAAGGTGCGCGTACCATTCTGGTAGCCCAGGGCACGATACTGAGGATTGTTGGGCACTGAAGTACAAGATTCAGAACATGATCGATGCTAAAGAGATCGAGTTCGAGCCCGCCGAGACTCCCAATGTGATCACTGCTCCCTTGCCAAAACATGGCTAGGATTGAGAAATTTTTGTTCATTAGAATCTTTCAAGTTGTAATTTTCTTTTGATTGTTCAAACATTTACTCATGTTAAACATTGCTATTTCATTAATGCACCGCATATGTCTGTTTTGAAGCAATATATTCGTATTCACTATATGCAAATTATTTTCATATTTTTTCTGATGATCAACACTCGATTAATCATGCTAAGCCTCTTGAGGGAGGATGACGAAAACGATACCATAATCTACAGTATGCTTTTGAACGGACCCCACTGATGAGGTACAGGCATTGTTTCAATCCCTAAACACTGGAGTTATAAGGATGATAATCCCTCGTTAACCCATCTGAGCCAAAGAAGTAGGAGTTTTATTTTCAAAAATTTACAACCCTTAATCACAACCTGGGGCAGGGTAGTTCTCTCAGTTGATCCAAGTGCATAACGAATGGCACCGAAGAGATCCTTACAAAACGAAAAAAGACAGTGATGGTTCAGAACAATCGTGAGGACGGGCAGTCATTATCAAAAAATATATAAATGAAAAGCCCAATAAGTCAAAACCTATAAAAGGGGACTTACGAAACTGGGGCATCCCGCTGACTGTAATCACAAAAGAAACAGTTCAGGCAAAAGAAAGGGATAACAAAAATCAAAAAGAAAGAGGTCTTATAAACCCTCAACAAAAAAGGAGTGACTGCCTATTCAAAATAAGTTATCAACATCCGAATCATCACCGAAAAATCAGAGCAAAGACTCAAACAAGGTCTAACGTATGATCAACTGAGTTTAGGTGTGGAGAACATCACGAAGAGCGGGTGGGTACAAATAATTTGAGCCTTTATCCTTTGTTTCTTAAACCGTGAACCAGGCCACGTTATAACCCTTAAAAGTCCTAGCTGAAGCATGGGTTAGTTCGAAAGCATACTGTTACAAAAGGTATCCTGACTCCTGAAGGCCTACGGTAAATACGGAGTTGACGTCACGTTTTACAAACAATCACTTGTTTTATGAAAAAGAATACATTTTCAAAATCTTCAAGACAGACATAAGCGTTGCATCTTTAACATAACCTTGTTTGCATATGACTTTTTGTTTGAAAAGCAGAGAAATTCGCACGATGAATGCCTAATGAACAGAAGTACTTCCAGTCAAGGGGCATGGCATGAGCAGGGTCCATAATCTAGGGCAGTCCAATCAAGATTCGGAGAATCTCTAAAAAAGGCCAAATAGCCTGGGGCAAATCTCCGCACGAGTCACCTGGGGCATTTCAACAATAAATCTTGCCTGGTCAGAAATCTTCTGGTGGCATGACAAAACACTTCTAACAGGGGCAGCTCCCTACATTCTGAAAGCACGGACATAGTCGAAAAGATACTACGCAAAATCAAAGACCCGCTAGGTCGACGTACCCAGGCAAAAATTAGGGATTCCCGGCGAACCAAAAGGGTTCGGGCAAAATGAAGGGATGAATATGAAAAAATCTGTACACCCGGCAAGCCGAAAACCTGAAAAGGCGGCTTGGGCAAAAATGGGTATCCCGGTGGACTGAAAACCCGAAAGGGCGGTCCAGGCAAAAGTTAGGGATTAAAGCGTACGACTATGTCCTATCATCCTGTCACCTGCCTACCAGAAGAAGGTTGGCCCATCAACAGCTATCAGCACCTCACAGGTCTTCCTCTCATACCTCAGAAACAGGGGCAATAATGAGCCGTCCAAGCGATCTAATTGCTCTATCCACAAGATATAAGGGATGTTCAGCTGAAAAACATAACCAGATGTCTTAATTCCCCAGAGAGTAAGCAAGCAAGCCAGTACACTCTTCTTCAAGCAAAGTTATCAGACCTTAAGGAAAGTTGAGTATCCCCCAGCAGATATCAACATCCCCCAGCAGCATATATTCTTAACAAGCATCCCCGGCAGTCTTGGTCTAAAGATTGTTCCCCGGCGGTATATCAAACATTCAGTGGTGTCACTTCCCCCGATACATCTCAAAACTTCCCCAGGAGAATCCAATCCAGTTTCCCCCGGAAAGTTGGAAGTCATCTCCCCAAGCAGTAAGCTTATCCCCAGTAGATTCTGGAAGCTTATCCCCTCGCAGAGCACGAACGCGTCGTCCGACTTTATTTAAAGAGTTATTTCCTTAACAGGATATAACTGGGTTATCCTCAGCCCGAAGCCACGGAAAGGTCGTCGTCAACACAGTTCTTTCTTATCCCCAGCGAAGTCTATCAACACTTCCAACACAACAAGGGTATCCCTAGCAAGTTATCATCAACACTCAATAAGGCATCCCTCTTCCCACAGAGTATTGCTTCCCAGCATGGTCGCTAGAGTATCTTTTCTCCCCGCAGAATCTTCCATTTGCCAAGTTTATTCCGCAACAGAGTCATCTTCTCCTACCGGTATTCTTGCGGTTATCATCCCCAGCGGAAGCAAAATCTATTCTTCAACATCAGCCCAGGATATGACTTCCCGACACCCGTCAAGGATTTAATTTCCTAGACGAAAACATACATTCATAAAACATCACATACATCATTATAGCATGCATAGACGCATTATATCATACAAATCTCATTTATGTTGAGAACATCATTGCTTGATCCATATCATGCATTGCATATGACTGACCTCTATTCTTTCAGGAAAGTTTCAGCTAAATTCTCAATCATATTTCAAGACCTAGACCGGTTCAGTTAATCGACCCCAAAGATTTCTTATCCAGTCCAAGGCCTTCTCTAGTCTAGCTAAATCGACTCCCAACAGATTTTTCTGATGAAGACTCAGTAGAAGTTATCAGGTTTTTCTCAAACGCCCGCTTTTGAGATTATAATTTCCTATGGTTCTCTCCCGACGTTGTGGAGGTGATAATTCCATTTTAGGTTTTTCTCAAACGCCCGCTTTTGAGATTATAATTTCCTATGGTTCTCTCCCGACGTTGTGGAGGTGATAATTCCATTTTAGGTTTTTCTCAAACGCCCGCTTTTGAGATTATAATTTCCTTTGGTTCTCTCCCGACGTTGTGGAGGCGATAATTCCATTTTAGGTTTTTCTCAAACGCCCGCTTTTGAGATTATAATTTCCTTTGTTTCTCTCCCGACGTTGTGGAGACGATAATGCCAATCCAGGTTTTTCTCAAACGCCCGCTTTTGAGATTATAATTTCCTTTGGTTCTCTCCCGACGTGTGGAGGTGATAATTCCATTTTTGGTTGTTCTCAAACGCCCGCTTTTGAGATTATAATTTCCTATGGTTCCCTCTCCGACGGTGAGTGAGGTGATAATTCCTTTTCAGATGGTTCCCTCTCCGACGGTGAGTGAGGTGATAATTCCTTTTCAGATGGTTCCCTCACCGACGGTGAGTGAGGTGATAATTCCTTTTCAGATGGTTCCCTCTCCGACGGTGAGTGAGGTGATAATTCCTTTTCAGATGGTTCCCTCTCCGACGGTGAGTGAGGTGATAATTCCTTTTCAGATGGTTCCCTCACCGACGGTGAGTGAGGTGATAATTCCTTTTCAGATGGTTCCCTCTCCGACGGTGAGTGAGGTGATAATTCCTTTTCAGATGGTTCCCTCTCCGATGGTGAGTGAGGTGATAATTCCTTTTCAGATGGTTCCCTCTCCGACGGTGAGTGAGGTGATAATTCCTTTTCAGATGGTTCCCTCTCCGACGGTGAGTGAGGTGATAATTCCTTTTCAGATGGTTCCCTCTCCGACAGTGAGTGAGGTGATAATTCCTTTTCAGATGGTTCCCTCTCTGACGGTGAGTGAGGTGACAATTCCTTTTCCTATGGTTCCCTCTCCGACGGTGAGTGAGGTGATAATCCCTTTCAGATTATAATTTCCTTTGGTTCTCTTCCCGATACTGCGAAGATGGTAATCCCCACCAAGATTTTCTCAACGAGCGTAGTTGAAGTTAAAATCACTCAAGGTTCTCTTACCATTCATGCTAAGGTAGTAACCATCCCTGGTTCATTCATCATCTTTTGAAGCTCCAGACCCAGCTCCTGTAGCCAGTCAGGACATATCTATACCAAGCATCTAAAAAAATCAGCTCCTACAACGTGTCAGGTACTCATTTTTTGTTTTGCAGGTACGCAAGTTCTCGCTAAGGAATCTCTTACGCGATCGACATCCAGATGGCATCTATAAGCCCATCATCCTATCCATAAATCTCCAAATGGCATCTATAAGCCCATTCCATAATCACACTGCTACTATGTGAGCGCAAATTTCTGGGCACTCTAGTGTTCAATCATCTTCTACCCTCGGATTACGAAAGGCACGTCAGCCAATCTGCATCCTCAGGTCTAAGAAGATTGAACAGGGGCAACTGTTGTACCCCAAAATTTTCCCTCCCATATTCTTCAAGAAATTGCCAAGTCAAGCTTCAAATCTCCCCAAGGATTGCACAGTGCAAGGACCTCTTAGGCAGTCAAAATTAGGGCTATTGTTCTGATCAAGAAAATGATGTTTCCAAAGGCCCAATCAAGTCTCACATGTCTACAAATATGGTCAAGCATCCTCATACCAAGTTTCAAGACTTACAGCACAAAATTGCACAGTCAAAAACCCTAATTGCACTACAGTCAACTGTAGGGGCAAAATGGTCATTTGGCAGTCAAAAGTTCAAATTTTTGGTCAACATCTCATTTTGAAGCCACAAACATCATTTGATCAATGATTGATCATGATTCTCAAAACTTGGCTCAAAAATCATCAAGATGCAAAAGTTTCTATATTTGGACAGTTGAAAAAGTCAACTGAAATTGACCAAGGCATAACTTTTTCATGGTTCATCAGAAAAATCCCATCCAATGCTCATCTTGAAGGGGGAGACATTTCCTACAACTCATCTTCACACTCCAAGTCCAAGAAATGCTCTCACAAAAAGTTATCAATTTCAACATTATAGGTCATTTTCAAAAGTCAACAAAAAGTGACTTTAAGTCAAAGGCCATAACTTGAGATTGGTAAATCAAAATGACATGGGACCAAGGACATTGGTTAGAGGACTCAAATACCTTTCCAAAATGTCCAAGAACATGAGCAAAGCTTAAAAATTGAGCAAGTTATGCATTAGAGAAGTTGGGAAATTTTTGTGAAATGGCCAAAATCATTTATCCTTGAAATCTCATTTTTGACAAAAGGGGCCCACTTTTTCCACTTGAATTGACTTGGCCATTCTTCCCACGTGTCCCACCTTTTATTTCATATTTTTTAATTAATTTTTTCATTTTTTATTGATTTTCTTGGATTTAATTAAGTTTAAATCTTTTAAAATCAAGGAAAAATCAAAAAGTTTGATTAAATGAAATATTTGGCCTTAACTAGCCTTGAAACATCATTAAGCCTATACCAAATTCGTGCAAAGAGGCAAATAAGGCAAGAATTCAAAAATAAGGCAAAAATGGAAGGTGTGTTAATGGTGGTTTATGCCAAAATCCAAGGCATTATTGGCCATAATTTTCATTCATACACATTGCATAAGACATATACAAGTGATACACATCAAAATGGACAAGAAGCTGCGCAGGAACCTTGATAGCAAATTCACACTTTTTTGCAAAAGTCTCAAATCTGAAAACACCATTACAGGGCGATTCAAGTCTCAAAACCCATTCCATTGGCTTCTTGGAGGATTATAGGACATAACTGAATCATTCCCCAAGCCCCATACTCAAGGAAACGCAAGGTTACCATTGAAGTTGGTAAAGGAAATTCCAAAACTGTTTTCCCTTATTCATGCATCTTTATCATATTTTGTTGTTATATTTATGTTTATGATGAAGTTTGCAAGCTAATCATATAATTTAATCGAAGTTTCACGTATTCTATGCCAAGATACCATGTTCGTGTTCTAGGGTTTACAGGATTGAAAATTGGGGGTTTTTGAATGGGGAAAAATTAGCCCTCAAGACCACCACCATTCAACTCAGCGCTTCTGGACGATCTCAAATGTACCCTCGCGCCTAATTTATGATTGCCCTAGTGCTAATCGTTATTTTCTGCAAAGATACTTTCTGCAACGGTGTAAAAACCGTTGCTTATGTTGTTTATATTTCAGGAACCTGAAGAAGATGATGTGTTGGCAAACGGTGATAGGTTGATTCAAAATTCGCGCGCGTTGGTGGACTCTGACCATTATTTCTTTCATAACGTTTATTTGCTATTATATATTAAATATGTTTGGGATGGTTCAGTGGTAGGTACACGTGCTGGCAATGTCCATGACCTGGGTTCGAACCCCAGGTCTTCACACTTTCATTATCATTTTCCAATTCACGTTCACGTGCAGCGCTTACGTTGAGGACCATCAGACAACCCTCTATCCAGCCATCCACGCGTCCACTTTCATCCATCCAAGGGCCAAAATTTGGAGATCATGGTGAGGCCAAGTCAAAGATCCCATATGCATCCTGGAAAAGTCAACAAAGCCTCCAAAATGGGCCAGAATTACTTGGGCTGCACCCCCTTGGTTTGCTATTCCTTATCTTTTTTTTATTATTTAGTTTTTATTTGTTTGTTTAATTTCCATTTAATTTTTTTTCAAATCAATATTTTCATAATAATATAAAAACACAAAAAAATCAGAAAAGATAATAAAAATAATAATTTTATTTTAGTATTAATTTTGTAAATAAATCCCTTAATTAATTTAGTTTTAATTTTAGGTTGTTAATTTAATTCTTTTTTTTTCACAATAAACCAAAAATAATAAAAATAGATCTTTAACACTTTTTACCCTTTTTTTAATTAATTAAATATTTTATCATCAACCATTAATTTTGTAAATAAATTTTATAATTAATTTAGTTTTAATTCTAGGTCTTAACTTTAATGCATTTTCTTTAATAAATTAAAAACAATTAGAATTAGAATTAATTATTTGACTTTTAATTAATTTAATTTTCTTTAATGTCATAAATACAAAAACATAAAATAAGTCATTTCTATTATTTAATTTAATTATTTTAATAGTTTTATTTTAATTCCTTTAAAGGGTTCAACGCCCTCGCATTCGATTACGTTTTTTTGTTCGCGCGTTTTATTTATTTCTTTTGTGAATATAATATACTTGTTCCAAAGCCCTGTAATAGCTATTAGACATTTATTTTCTGCACTTTATTTTAAATCGGGTCTGGACTAATTTGGCGTTGTAGACCCGCGCCTTTGTAATAGCGTAGGACATTTTATCTTTTCCGCACTTTAAATTCCCGCACCTTTGACTGTTAAACAATAACATGAAAGAATGAATGCCCAAAAATAAAATCAAAGCGTAGATCACCAATGCATGACAAGACAAACAATAAACTGAAAATGACGCACAAATCACACACCACCCCTAGGGTACGCTTCACTGTTGCCTCGCCCCTCGAAAGGTGATCGTCGAGTAGAGGACGTCTTAGTAAGTCCTCATGATCCGGGAACCTGGCATGAGGGTAGCTTCTAAGGTGTCTTCCCATTGCTCTGGTGGTCACCATGTCCCGAACCTTCGAATTGACCCGAACACCTCCAACGATGGTGCTACCTACCTCTTAATGATGGGATAGCACTATCTAAAGGACTCTTACACAACTTAATTCCTTAGGGTAGGTAGATGACTCATGGGTACTTGCTCTTTTTCAAAACAAACAAAATACTTTTCACACCTTACACTTTCAAAAAAGTTTTCAAACAATACTTCATACACTCTTGAGGACTGATACAAGAGTTACCTAGAAGTTTTCAAACGAACTTTTTCAAAACCCACACACACTTGAAAAGCAAACAAATTTTGAAAACATAAGAGCAAGTACCTAAGAGCCCGTGGATAACCACGGATAGAAAGGGTGCTAACACCTTCCCTTTCTATAAATCTACCTCCCGAACCGAGAGCAATCTCTTTAAGGAATTTTTCTGTGCTTTTGTCCTTTCCATTTGGAAAAAATAAAAGACGGTGGCGACTCTTGCTTACCGCGACATTTCGCGAAACCAGCTAAAAAACAGTCAGTTCCAGATCCACCGATCACACTATCCCTACTTCCGCTTCTGAGAAAAAAGGAAAGAATGTTCAAGAGGAGCCTGTCCCGACGAAGGCTCAGTCACTAGTCATTCTTGAAACATCCAAGAAGGAGATGGAAGAAATCCTGAGGATTATTAAGAAAAGTGATTATGATGTTGTTGAACAACTGGGGCAGACCCCCTCTAAAATCTCTATGTTAGCCTTGCTGTTGTGCTCTGAGGCACATGCTAAAGCTTTGGTCAAGTTTATGAAGACAGCGCACGTGCCACAAGAGACTTCGGCTGATCAATTCCAAGAGTGTGTGGCCAGTTTAACGGCTGACAATGGCCTGGGTTTCTCCGATGCTGACTTAACACCCCGAGGGAGGAAACACAATGATGCACTACATGTCTCGTTGGAGTGCAGAGGAACCACCCTAGCCCATGTTTTGGTTGATACTAGGTCATCATTAAACGTCTTGCCGAAGAAAGCCCTGTATAGATTGGATTGTGAGGGGCTGACTTTAAAACCCAGCAATATAGTGGTCAGAGCTTTTGATGGATCTAAGAGGATGGTCCACGGGGAGGTGGACATCCCAATCAAGGTGGGAACTCAGGTTTTCAACTCGACATTCTATGTGATGGACATTCGTTCTTCTTACTCTTACCTGTTAGGACGCCCCTGGATTCACAATGCCGGAGCTATCACCTCCACCTTGCACCAGATGCTCAAGTACCCCGTCCAAGGGAAAATCATAACTGTCTATGGGGAAGAGGAATATATGATTAGTCATTTGAATTCCTTCGGTTATGTGGAGTTAGATGGCGAATTATAAGAGACCCTTTCCAACATTTTGAAGAAGTCTCTGAAGAAATAGCGGCGACCAAGGCTGTATCCTCGACTCCTGTGATCACAAGACCACCACCTCAGATGTCATCTCTCAAGGTTGCAAGGGCAGTAGTGGAAGAAGGGGGATCCACTATCTGGGGTCAGCTTCCAGACTTTCCTTTCAAATCAGACAAATGCGGCTTGGGGTTTACTTCGACTGCTTAGAAGGCTGTGCGCCGCTCCCGTGCCGGAGGGCCACCTGTGAAGATCAGCCAGCGAGGGGTTAATGCACTAGAGGACAATGAAGAAGATGGCAACCTCGATGTTTGGATTTTTCCTACTGTTGGCGAAGGACTGTGAAACTGGGAAGCAAAAGACTTTGTTCCGATTACTTTCATAACGCAATAATTTATCTTTTCCATTTCTGTTGGACTGTAATAGTTCATAAACAATTCGTATTTTTTCAACCTTGTGTCTTACCCGAGACACATAGGTCCATTTGTAAGGGTTCTTATTTCATTTTCATATGTCATTTTAATGAATCATGGACGCTTTTCATATTTAAACCTTTTATGCTCATTGTCTTTCTTTTACATTTTGTTGTTTTAAGATGGCTATCCCTTACACACACTCACACTCACAAATGCAGGTACCCTTCCATTCCGGAACCCATGGGTAAAGATACTGCTATAACCTTCAGTGACTCTGAAGATCTGATCTACCAAGCCGAATACGAAGGTGAGGAAGATTGTGAGGTGCCAGTGGAATTGGCCAGATTACTACAGCAAGAGAAAAGAGAAATTCAGCCTCATGAGGAGCATTTGTATACAATCAACTTGGGTATTGAGGAATATAAAAAGGAAATCAAGATAGGTGCCAATCTAGAGCCGAGTGTCAAGGAGCGCCGAATTCAGCTGTTGCATGATTATGTTGAGATCTTTTCCTGGTCATACGAAGACATTCCGGGACTTGATACAGACATTGTGGTACACCGTCTACCCACAAGAGAAGACTGTCCACCAGTGAAACAAAAGGTCCGCCACATGAGACCTGACATGTCAGAGAATATCAAAGCAGAAGTTATGAAGCAGTTCAATGCTGGATTTCTGGCTGTTACTTCTTATCCTCAATGGGTTGCTAACATTGTGCCCGTGCCTAAGAAGGACGGCAAAGTGAGAATGTGCGTGGATTATAGGGATTTAAACAGGTCCAGCCCTAAAGATGACTTTCCACTTCCACACATCGACATCATGGTTGACAACACAGCTCAGCACAAAGTATTTTCTTTCATGGACAGATTCTCAGGTTATAACCAGATCAAAATGGCACCTGAGGACATGGAGAAAACTACTTTTCTCACATAATGGGGTACGTTCTGCTACAAAGTGATGCCATTCAGACTGAAGAATTCCGGGGAAACCTATCAACGCGCCATGGTATCTTTGTTTCATGATATGATACATCATGAGATAGAGGTCTACGTAGATGACATGATAGCCCGATCACAAACTGAAGAAGAACACCTTGATCACTTGCAAAAGCTGTTTGTCAGGTTAAAGAAGTACAAGCTCAGACTGAACCCAAACAAGTGTACATTCGGAGTCTGGTCCGACAAACTCTTAGGTTTCATTGTCAACAACAAAGGCATCGAGGTTGATCCTGCCAAAGTCAAAGCTATACAAGAAATGCCTACTCCTCGCACTGAGAAGGAGGTCAGAGGTTTATTGGGACGTCTAAACTACATTGCTAGGTTCATTTCTCACCTAACATCTACTTGTGAACCAATCTTCAAGCTGTTGAAGAAATATCAGGTAGTTCGATGGAACGATGACTGTCAGATTGCTTTCGATAAAATCAAGGAGTATTTACTAGAACCTCCTATCTTGATGCCACCCGTCGAGGGAAGAACGATAATCATGTATATGACCGTCCTAGAGAATTCAATGGGGTGCGTACTGGGGAAGCATGACGAGTCTGGCCGAAAAGAGCATGCCATTTATTACCTTAGCAAAAAGTTTACTGACTGTGAAACCAGATATTCACTGCTCAAGAAAACATATTGCGCTTTGGTATGGGCTGCTCGCCGGCTAAGGCAGTATATGTTGACTCATACCACTTTGCTGATATCTAAGATGGATCTAAACAAGTACATCTTTGAAAAGCCTGCTCTATCTGGAAGAATAGCTAGGTGGCAGATGATCCTGACTGAATACGATATACAGTACACGACCCAAAAAGCTATAAAGGGGAGTGTGCTAGCTGACCATCTGGCCCATCAAGTTGTCGGAGATTACCAATCTATGAAGTTTGACTTCCCTGACAAAGACATCGTGACATTGAACAACATTGAAGATATCAGGCCATATGACAGACCTGAACAAGGATCCCGATGGACCCTGTACTTTGATGGGGCATCCAATGCACTTGGTAACAACATCGGCGCGGTACTCATATCTCCAGAAGGATGCCATACTCCTTTCACCGCCAGACTTTGCTTCAACCGTACGAACAACATGGCAGAGTACGAGGCATGCATCTTTGGACTCAAGGCTGCCATAGACTTGGGAATCAAATCCTTAGATGTGTTTGGGGACTCCGCTTTGGTCATCAGTCAAATCAAAGGAGAGTGGGATACTAAACATCCGAACCTCATCCCTTACAAAGAACATGTCTTGACATTGTTACCACATTTCGAGCAGATTACCTTCGAGCACTTCCCGCGAGAAGAAAATCAGCTAGCAGATGCACTAGCTACAATGTCATCCATGTTTAAACTTAATTGGGATAATGAGGCTCCCCAAATCACCATTGAACGGATGGACGAACCCGCACATTGTCATGAGATTAATACCGAAGAGGTAGTGGACCAGCCATGGTTTCATGAAGTCAAAATGTATCTCGAGGCGCAAGAATACCCTGAAGGAACTTCAGTCAATGACAAAAAGTTCATAAGGAGATTCTCGGTAAAGTTCTTCTTAAGTAATTGCATCCTGTACAAGCGCAATCATGATTCTATTCTGCTCCGTTATATGGACAAGCTTGTAGCTGAAAGGATTATGGCTTAATTGCATGAAGGTACCTTTGGCACTCACTCTAGCGGGCATACGATGGCTAAGAAGATTCTACGGGCAGGCTATTACTGGTCTACCATGGAAGCTGACTGCTATCAACACTCCCGGACCTGCCACAAATGTCAAATCTATGCAGACAAGGTCCACGTGCCTCCAGTTCCTCTAAATGTCTTAACAGCTCCTTGGCCCTTCGCTATGTGGGGAATCGACATGATTGGAGAGATCAAGCCTACAACATCCAATGGACACCGCTTCATTTTGGTGGCCATTGACTACTTCACCAAGTGGGTTAAAGCAGCTTCCTTCGCATCTGTTACTAAGAATGTTGTTGCCCGCTTCATCAAACAGAATCTTATTTGCCGGTACGGTATCCCCAAAAGGATCATCGCTGATAACGGTACAAACCTTAACAATACTATGATCACCGCTTTGTGCGAGCAGTTCAAAATTCAACATCACAATTCATCTCCCTACCGGCCAAAGATGAATGGTGCAGTCGAAGCTGCTAACAAAAATATCAATAAGATCATACAAATGATGACAGTCACCTACAAGGACTGGCATGAGATGTTACCGTTTGCTCTCCACGGGTACCGTACCACGGCTCGCACATCAACTGGGGCAACACCCTATTATTTAGTTTATGGCATGGAAGCTGTCTTGCCTATCGAGGTTCAGACTCCCTCCTTCAGAATCATGAAGGATGCTGGTTTGAGTGAAGACGATTGGATCCAGACCCGGCTTGATCAGCTGAACTTAATTGACGAAAAGAGACTTACTACTGTTTGCCACGGTCAGACGTATCAAAAACGGATGATCAAGGCTTTCAACAAGAAAGTCAGACGCCAAGTGTATCAAGTTGGAAATCTGGTGATCAAGCGCATTATCTTGCCACAAAGTGATCCCAGGGGAAAATGGACTCTTACCTATGAAGGACCATTTGTAATCAAAAACATATTTTCTGGTGGAGCAATGATCTTAACCACCATGGACGGCGGCGAATTGCCGCACCCTGCGAAAGCAAACATAGTCAAAAGATACTACGCATAAGAGACCCGCTAGGTTGACACACCTAGGCAAAACAAGGGCATCCCGGTGAATCGAAAACCCAAAAGGGAGGTTCAGGCAAAAATTAGGGATAAAACAAAAAAAATTTGTACACCCGGCAAGTTGAAAACCCGAAAGGGAGACTTGGGCAAAAAAGGGTTTTCTGGTGGACTGAAAAACCGAAAGGGAGGTTCAGGCAAAAGTTAGGGAATTAAAGCGTATGACTATGTCTCGTCGGATCACTTTAAGGACAATCTCTGAGCTTCTGATCAATTCAATCATCTTCGAACGAAGCAACAGATAGACCAGATATTCGGAGATACGAAGGCTATAGCAGAATGGGAACCCCATGGGATTTTTTACACATAGCTATCTTTCTTTATATAAATTTTCCTCAATTTTTATGACACCATCCTCTTACTAGGATGTCTGTCTCCTTTGTACAAAACACTTATTCAAAGTAAATACAAAGATGTCTCTTTCAAAGTACAAAAAAACTATTTTCCTTTTTCTTTTACACTTATGTTTTTATTTGCAAAAACTTCCAATGATTCATTGATGAATATATGCATTTGAACATAATTACTGTTTACAAATAAACAAGTGGAAAAGAACAATTACTGGCAGACTGAAAGGATAGGAAAACATATTTAGGCTATTCCATAAGCAGTCCCTACAATATATCATCTAGACCCCCAACGGAGCTAAATTTTAAACCCTTAATTCCCATCAGAGTTAAAACTTCAAACTCCCAATCCACAGAGGAGCCAAAGCTTCTAGATATCAATCCCCGACGGAAACCATTCAGTCAATCCAATTCCCCAGCAAGTTGTCTTGAAGCCTGGAAATCAACCAGATAACAATTAACCTTTATCTCTCCCCAACCTAGGATAAATCCCTAGTAGAGTGACATACAATCCAAACTCCCGAACTTACTCCTCAACAGTAAGCCTTCTTCCCCACAGAGTTTTCACTTCTCCTCAACAAAATGAATATTCTCATTCTCAATTCCCCAGTGAAGTCGCCAAAGTTTTCATTACTCCTCAACAGGATGAAGATTCACATTCTTAATTCCCCGCAGAAGTCATCAGAGTTTCCCCTATTCCCCAGCAGAATAAGGATTCCCATTGAGTAACCCCCAGTAGAAGTCATCGAGGTTCTCTGGATTTCCCAAGCAATTTTCTCAAGCAGTTTGGCATTACTCCCACAACAGAATTTTTGTCAATACTCCAACTTCAAGACATGAAGGATCCTCATATCTCCACAGAAGTTGTCAAGGGTTTTAATCCCCAACATTCGCCCAGGATTTCTTATCCTCAGCAGTAAAGGATTTATTTTCCTCGGCAGCAGTCAAGGATTTTATTATCCCCAGCTGTCAAGGATTTATTTTCCTCAGCAATACAGCAAATCAGCTTACATGCGCATACATTACATCCATATATCATAAACATTGATAAAACACATATATTGCATCATACATTTCATGCAACATAACTTTGTGTTTCATCTAACGTGTTACCCTTTTCAGGATAAGATTAACAAGCTACCATTAACAGTATACAATCATGATACAATACAGATACACTCCAGACACGGAAGTCATTCTGTTGCTCATTCAGATTCAGATTTCAGATACAGTTCAGATACGCTCCGAATACGGATGTCATCCTGATACTTATTCAGATTTCAACTATCAGATACAATTCAGATACACTCCAGACACGGAAGTCATTCTGTCACTTATTCTGATTTTCCCCAGTTCTGATACGCTCTAGACACGGATGCCATTCTGGGCCTTATTCAATTTTCCGATTCATGATACAGTACAGATACACTCCAGACACGGAAGTCATTCTGTTGCTCATTCAGACTCAGATCTCAGATATAGTTTAGATACGCTCCAGACACAGATGCTATTCTATTGCTCATTCAGATTCCAACTACCAGATACAATTCAGATACACTCCAGACACATAAGTCATTCTGTCACTTATTTTGATTTTCCCCAGCTCAGATATGCTCCAGACACGGTTTCCATTCTGTCACTCAGTCTGATTCTCCCCAGCTTAGAGATGCTCCAGACTCGGATGCTATTCTATCACTCATTCAAATTCAGTCCCCAGATACAGCTCAGATACGTTCCAGATACGGACACCATTCTGATGCTCATTCTTTTGACTTACAACTCAATAAACATTCTTGGATGGCATCTTTAAGCCCATATCCAACAAGATTCTATCACATCTCCAAATTTCATCTTTAAGCCCATTTCATCAACTACACTTTGACGAGTGCAAATTTACGGGCACTCTAGTGTCCAATCATCTTTTACCTTCGAGTCGCGAACGAAAAACTCGCCAATCTAACTCTTCAGGTTCAAGAAAATTGAACAGGGGCAGCTGTTGTACCCCAAAATTTTCCCTCTCATTTATCAAGATTTTTCCTCATAAGACTTCTTGGACTCCAGACAGGATTATGGTTTGCTCAGCTCAAGACCTCATCTTGCACTGATGACCTGAAATTAGGGTTTGAGTTTGCACAAGGATTTTTGGACCATCAATACTTCATGTGACTTTAATACACCATCTTGGACCCCTAAGATTGCTCATGACAAGTTTCAAGCCTTGAATCACATTTTTGACCAGTCAATTAGACAATTGACCTAGAAATCAGCTGTATTGGAGAAAAAAGTCAACCATGGCCAATTTACAGTCAAAATTCATAATTTTTGATCCACAACAACATTTTAGACTCATATGAACCATTTGATCAAGTTTGTATCACAACTCCTCAAGAAATTTGATCAAATCATCAAAAGGGCAAAATGGTCAAAATTAGGGTTTTGACTAAGAAAGGGCAATTTCTGATTTTTAACCTAGACAATGGCCAATTGGGTTCAAGCATGATTTCAAGGACTCAATGGAATCATATTGACCTAATCACATAGTTCAAATGATCTCAAATGCATAAGGTTAACAGATTAATTTTGCAGTCAACTGATCAAAAGTCAACTGTGCACTGAAAAGTCAAACTTTGACTTTTTGGTCAAAATCAAGTGCCAAGGGTCATAATTCATCAAGATATGTCAAAATATGAAACTTGTTGATCAAGAAAATCAATTTTGCAAATTAGGGTTTTAATTTGAAATTTTTTCATAACTTCAAAATTTTCTAAGTATGGAAATTTTCTTATTTTTTCCCAACTTTCCACAACTTTTTCACCATGATAAAATTGGGTTCAAAGAAAACTTCCAACATGAAAGTTGTAGTCCTCCATGAAATCGACAACTTTTATTCACAAAGTTTTCCCAAAAGATGTTTGGATCTCATGATATGAATTTGTGAATAGGGGTCCATAAACTTTTTAACTTAGTGAAAATTTGCCCTAATTTAGGTAGGTTTTTGACCCATCTTCATGGGCATTTTTCACCTAGTTCCAAGAGGTATCTAAAAATGAATTTCAAAGAGGGATTGTAGATAACATTAAAAGCTTTCCAAAATGTCCAAGAACTCTCCAAGATCTTTTATGGTTAGGGAGAATCGAAGAAGAGAAAATGGAATTTTGTCACTTTTGTGCAAGCCATTTTCACAATGCTTTAAGTTGCAAATCAGATCCTAGCATGCTTGTACCTTGAATTACAGGTCCTAAATACCTTCTACACTCCATAATTAAATTCAAACTCTTGGGATAATGGCATTTTTTTGGATTTTGAAGCATTGTACAAAGAATAAATCCATATATGACATAAAGGGCACAATGCCATTTTGATAAAGCAAGCTTTTCCAACTTTATCAGCCTTGAGCCTTGGACTTGTTCCTTAAGTACAGGCATTTTCCATATATCACAAGCAAAGTATACCAACCCTTTTAGCTCACAAGATATCCAGGTACATGCCTGTTAGCATGGTCTTGTCACTTTTCTTAAAATGCAAGAAAAGTTGCAAAAGTCAAGAGAACTTGTACATCTGATAAAGGGAGGGCTTGGCATCATTCAAAACACATTCAAAAACTTGTTGCAAGCTAGAACACGAGTGCAAAACATCTGAAACTCTCCCAAATACAAAAACACAAATTTCTGCCCAAACAGGGCAGCTTCTGCAAAACTCTTGCCAATTCAATATTGGCTCGTACGTTTCTCTCTTTAACACTTCAAACACCTTCCATACATCACATCTAAACCATCAAAGCCTTTGCACTTCAACTGTGAGCTCTATTTCAGAAATCACCATTTTCATTTTTGAAGGTTGCAGCTTGACTTCTACAGGGAGTTTCAAGCATCCTCAAGGCAAGTTAAGCATTGGAATAGCTTGAGGGAACTTCAAGGAAGCTCACACGATCCTCATGCCTCACTCAAAGTCCCAACATTGCCATATCCAAACTCAGCTGAACAAGGTATTTTTCAAAACTCTATCTCTCTATTTAGGAATCCTCAAGCTTTGATTTGTGAAGCAAAGATGTAGTCCTTAACATGGTGAAGCTGTACATATGCATAGTTATCATTTATATTAACTGAGTAGTGAGAATTTGAAGCTTGAAGTTCATGAAAAAACTAGGTCAGAAATTAGGGCTACTGAAATTCTCCCTGGTCTTTGAGAGTTAGATTATGAATTTTATATCATTGGAATCGTGATATTCCAAGCTACATTTTTTATGTTGCAAGTTTTTGTTTTTGTGCAAAGAATAGAGAGTTACAGGTTGAAGGCGGAACGCGCGCAAATGTTTGGCTGGAGGACAAGGACGACTTGGCTTGGGCCTGGCGTGCCTTGGGCTTGTTATTTCTACTTTTCACACCCCCTGACTACTATCCACACCCCCTGGCTTTATTTTATTTATTTTTCATATTTTCTTTTCATTTTTATATTTATTAATTTTATTTACTTTTCTGAACCATAAAAAATCATGAAAAATATTTTCATTATTTTTTGCATTTTATTTTATTTTTTATCTTATTTTTTGCATAAAAGTTTGATTTATTAAGATAAATAGGATCTATTTTCTTAAAATAAATAGTAAACACATTTAAAAATATCATACATTTTTATTTTTATTATTCATACACATAAAATATTATTTTCATACATATTTAATTTTTTAAATATTTGTTAATAATATTATTTATTATTTATTTGTACAAAAAATAGACAAAATATAAATATAGAACATATTTATCTTTTAATCAAAAACTAGGGTTTCACCCTTTCAAAAATAACAATATTATTTTTTTCTTATTTTTTAGGACTTAAATAATTTTATTTCTCATACATAAATCAAATACAAAACATTTTGCATATTTACATTTTTATTGCATTTTTAATATTTGTACATTTATTTAATTTGAAAATATTCAATTGGGTTGTAAGAGTATTTTAGGGTTTTATTTTGTGCAAATATCCCAATTCAAAAACTTGTATCCCCCCTCCCATAATAATTGATGTAATAGCTTAGATTTATTTTACGCAATTTATCGCATTATACCATGTTTAGTAAAACTAGGGTTTGCATGATAAGACAAAAATCAAACAAATAGACATGACCTAATACAAGACAAACAAAATGCATGTAAAATGACAACACATTGCACACAAGCACCCCTAGGGTTTCACCCACTTGGTTGCCTAATAAAATGGCCATGGTATGCATGCAAAGTATCTTGGCAAAACAAAACAAAACAAAAGATCATAGTCCCTCGATGACGCTATCAAAAGGTTACCTAAACAAATGATCTTAGTCCCTCAAAATGCTAAAGATACTTGGCAACATTGCTATCATGGTCATACGATGACCCATGCCCGTCCCGTTTAACATCCAAAGATAAGGTTATTTACCAAATCAATGGTAAATCAACAATGTCAAAGGAATAAAAATGTACAAGAAAGACTTTTGAGTAGGTAGATAGCTTCTAGTTACTTGATCAATTTCAAAACATACCTTGCTATTTTCAAACAAACACACACACATTTTCAAAACATTTCCAAACAACTTTCAAAATATTGAAACATTTTTCAAAAGACAAACATCTTTGTATACATTCTTACGAACGAGAATCATTACAAAGATTTCCTAAACGATGGCCTCTTTTCAAAATACTTTCAAAACCACACAAAGCACCATTTCAAACAATTTCAAAAGCAAAACAAGTGAACTAAACAAGTAACTAAGAGCCCATGGAAAACCATGGATGAAAAGGGTGCTAGCACCTTCCCTTTTCAGAATCTACCCCCCGAACTCAAGAAAACATCTCAAAGGTCTTTCCTGTGCTTTTTTACCTTTCCCTTTGGATAAAAGAAAAGTCGGTGGCGACTCTTGCTAACCGCAACATTTGAAAACACAAATGCAAAACCTCAAGTCAGTTCTCCCACTGCATCATAAAGACGCTTGCGTGTCAGCCAGCCACTCGTCCGTTTGAATTTCGCGCGTTTTGGAATCAGTCTTTTGCTTTTCTTATATTATATTGTATTATTATTATAATTACAACTAACCATCATAGCTCAGCTGGCAGCGTGGCACTGGATTTGAGTATAAGGACCTGGGTTCGATCCCCAGGTCCCAACGTTTTATTTGTATTATTTTTCAATTAGTTGATCCAGCGCGTTGCTCATCATGACGTCCACCATACAACCTCAACATCCATCCTTTTATCCAGCGTGCCATTAGATCCAACACCCAGATAGCAAGGGACCACCATACACCTCAAAGTCAACACTGCATGGGATCAAGCGTGGTCAACCAGGCTTGGAGTTTTTGTGCCCAGAAATTCAACTTCAAACCCCCCAGAATTGCTAACACTATCAGGCCCATTTCTTCTTTTTTTTGGTTTCTTCTTATTTTTTTATTTATTTTAATATTTCCTTAATTATTTTAATTAACAAAATTAGTCACTTTTTTTTTACAAAATCACAAAATCAAGAATTCACAAAAGTTAGAATTAGTTTTTTTTTATCAAATTTAATTTAATTTAGGGAAATTTCAACTTGTTTTTATAATTAAAATCAATTATAAAATTAGGTTTAAGTTCTTGATTTAATTCTTTTCTTTTGTACAAACAAAAAAATACAAAAAAATAGGTTGTTTAGAATTAATTAATTTATTTTCAAAAATTAACATTAATTAGAATTTAGGATTTTCTTTAACGCAATTATTCCTTATTTTCTCAAATAAGAAAACACGACAAAAATGATTTTTCTTTAATCAATTGCAATTAGGTTTAGTCGTGGGTCAAAACTCTAATCGTCTCGTATTTAATTCGCCGCGTGCTTGTTAATTATTTTGCCAATATTTTGTAACTGTTCATGGTTTGTAATAGTTAACTTAGGGTTTTTATTTACTGTTTAAATCCCCGATTTTTTGGATATTTAATTAATCCCCCTCCCCGAAGCCTTGTAATAGCTAGGTTTATTTTCTCTCATTTTTAATTCCCGCAAATATTTACCTGTTTAGATGTATGCTAATAGGATTGTATGGCAAGAATGCATGACAAATTAGTACAATTAGAAAACCCTAATGTGAAAAGATTAAATAACTGAAACAAATCACTCGCACATATCACTCTTAGGGTATACGCTCACTTCGGTTGCCTTCGGTAAACGATCATTAAGCATATGGTGTCTTAGTGGTTGACCTCCAGTCCAAAAAGATCAAATTGTCCCATTCGAATGTTGCCTCGGAAATATTGCCTCGAAAATGTTGCCTCGAATATGATCTTAAGACTCTAGGGTTACTAATAAGGCGTCCTAATATTGCTTTAGTGACCGTACGTACCTTTCGAATTGACCCTTACAACTCCAACGATAGTGCTACCTATTTCTCAATAGTAGGATAGTGTTGTCTAAAGGAAATAAGAATAGAAAAGATCTTTTCTCGAGTAAGTAGATGCTAGTAGGTACTTGCTCAAATCAAAGCTTTTCACACTTACACTTTTCAAACAAATTTTCAAAACAACTTCGTCACACCCTTGAGGACTGATAGGAGGGTTATCACGAAGTAAAACATTTTTTCTAAGCAAAGCACACACAAGCAATTTTAAACATGAGCAAGTACCTAAGAGCTCGTGGAAAACCACAAATAGAAAGGGTGCTAACACCTTCCCTTTCTATAATCTACCCCTCGCACTCAGAATATCTCGAAAAAGAATTTTTTCTGTACTTTTTTCCTTTCAGGTTGGATGAAATAAAAGTCGGTGGCGAGTCTTGCTTACCGTGACATTTTGTGAACAAAAAACGCAAAACGTAAGCCAGTATCAAACAGTCGGTTCTGCCACCGTATCACAGAACTGGCGACTCTGCTGGGGAAGTATAAGTGGGGTATACCTTAGGATCTAGGTCATTTAAATTGCTTCTCTTGATTGCTTTGTTTGCTTTATTTTTGAGGGTTTTGTTTGGGGTTACTATAGATCCTACACCCGGATCTGGGGAATACCTTTTAGGTAAGTAGCAATAGACTGTGAGGGAAATGTATAACGTAGACCGATACGGTTGAAGCAGTAGCTACGTTGGTGTGGAACTTTAGTTGGTACCGGTATCCCTTGTGGTGAAACGAGGAGAATATGGGGCCGCTGCATGGTGTCGTGAAGCATCAACTGACCTTAGAACCTTTAATTGCCCAACTTGGCCATTAGAAAGTAGCGAGATAGCCGGCCTCGGTGTAGAGCTGGGAACTGGTTGATACTCAATGCTACACTCATTGAGATCATACTTTTGGAATATTTCGGCCGCAAGAAAAGATTGCGTGAGCTGAAACCATGACCGATAAAGGATGGTCAGTGATATTGAGATCCTCTAGAACCCAGTTACTTTTTCTAGGACAGGTTTGAAACCAACTTAACTTCAAGAGGGTATTACCTTTGACCTCATGCAAGCCTTAAGCCTAAGGGTTTTGTGTGATTTGACTGTGTTTGCAATACCTGTATTTTCTATACCGGTGGTTTAGCATGACATCATGCATCATAACATGGCATTCACGCTTCATTACACTAACCATTTTAAAGACCAAGGGAATTTATCTTTGTTCTGTTTTGCAAATCATGGCTTCCGTGCATAGAAATACCATCCGAATCAGCTTTGTGCAGATACCTTCCCTACTTAAAGAGCTAGCATCAAGAGTTTTTAAAACTTCTACTTTCATTAAGAGACACAGTCAACTTCTTAGCCTGGTTACTTCAAACCTGGATGAACAGATGATGAGCGTACTTTTTCAGTTCTTTGATCCCAAGCATCACTGCTTCACCTTTCCAGATTATCAGTTGGTACCCACCTTGGAAGACTTCTCTCAGCTATTGGGCATACCCATTCTTGAACAGGTACCTTTCACAGGTGTAGAAGAAGTTCCTAAGCCAGAAGTCATCGCCTCAGCTTTGCATTTGAAACGGGCCGACATGGTATCCAATTGGGAAATTCGAAGCAGAGTCGAGGGTTTTCTAGCCAAATTTCTGATAGACCAGGCTCAACTATTTTGGGATGATTTAGATTTTCAGGCTTTTGAGGATGTCTTGGCTCTTCTTATCTATGGTTTAGTTCTCTTCCCTAATCCGGAATCCTTCATAGATGTGAATGCTATCAAGATTTTCCTTTCTCGCAACCCTGTGCCTACCTTGCTTGGAGATATTTTACACGCTCTCCATACTCGTACCATGAAGAGAAGAGGGACTCTTATGTGCTGCATGTCGTTGCTGTCGAGGTGGTTTATTTCTCACCTCCCTAAGTCTATACTGAAGAACGAAGAAGGTTTGGGTTGGTCGCACAGAATAATGTCACTCGCTCATACGGATATTCTTTGGTGTTCCCGAGCTATGGAAGACATTGCTATTATTGACCGTTGTGGGGAGTACCCTAATGTCCCATTACTTGGTATTAGAGGGGGTATAACTTACAATCTTTGTCTAGCTTTGCGATAATTTGGTCATGCGCGAAGGGATGGCCCCCATGAGTTACTTATTGAGGGCATTGTTTTCAACTATGAGTATGATGTTAATGAGTATCGCCGGAGGTTCATACGAGCTTGGGGCATGGTAAACAGATCTGACCCCAAAGAGTTGGGACCAAAGACTTCCATTCTTATGGAGCCTTATCTCCAATGGGTACGAGCTCGGGCCCAGAAGCTTATGATGCCTTATGTGGTTGTAATACCATTAATTGTGGAGCCCACTACTGAAGAAGGAATTCCTTACACAGTTCTCTATCTATACATGCCCACTGATCTTGGGGAGTTACAAAGATCTTGGATTCAACTGAAGAATGAGCGGGATACTTACAGGGAATAGTTCCATGATCAAGAGAGGAAGGTTTTAAAGCTCACCAGGCAGCTCGAGGAAGAAAGAGTGCTCAATGATTATATCAGCACAAAGAGAAAGCGTCCATGGGACTTTTGATTTTTCTTTTCTAGTTTTAGATTTGTTTTATTTACTTATTTGTAACGCTTTAAAGGCATGTTGAACTTTCAAATTTAAACTAATAAAGCTTTTGTTTATTTTAGTTTGCAAATTTAAATTTTCCAAAGTCTTTGAAATCATTACATGCGCATCCCATTATCATACACATCATTATAGGTACCACTACATGTTTCTCATCTTCTTTGCTGTTTATTTCAGCAGAAATGTCTTCCGATCAAGTCATCAAAGATCTTCAGGCACAGAACGCTCAGTTCCAACAGATGTTCATAAGTCTGGCTAAGGGGCAGGAGGATTTGAAAGCCCTCATTCTGAAAGAGAAGAAGAAGAAGAAGAAAGTTGTCGGTATTCTAAATATGGGCAGAAGGTTAGGAGAAAGGTTGAAGCATCAAAATGATCTGACCTCTTCATCCAAGGAAGGGGAGAACCAAGAAAGAGAGAAGGACCCTAGTCCTGCAGTTTCTGACAATGATACGAATTACAATGATGAGCAATATCCTCCTACTGAGGATAGATATAAGCAGTTGGAAGATCGTCTGAGTGCCATGGAAGTTTAGAGGATACCTGGTCTGGATTTTGAAGAATTGGGTCTGGTATCGGGAGTGGTAATCCCTCATAAGTTCAAAGCTCCGGTTTTTGCCAAGTATGATGGGGTGTCCTATCCAAAACTCCATCTCCGCTTATACGTCAGGAAGATTCAACCCCACACCGCTGATATAAATTTTTGGGTGCATTTCTTTCAAGATAGTCTGTCAGGGACTCAGCTTGAATGGTTCTACCTGTTGGAGGGAGCCAGTGTCTGAAACTGGAAAGATCTTGTTGCTACTTTCTACAAGCAGTATCAGTACAATGCCTACCTTGCTCTCACTCGTACTCAACTCCAGAGTATGTCCATGGGTGCAGGTGAAGGTTTTAAAGATTATGCTCAAAAATGGAGAGACTTGGTTGGGAGAGTTCAACCCCCGTTGTCTGATAGGGAGTTGGTTGATATGTTTCTGGGGACGCTGTCTGGTCCATTTTTCAATCACTTGATCGACAGTTCATCAGCTGGATTCACTGAGCTGATTTTAACTGGAGAAAGAGTAGAAGCTGGAATTCGGAGTGGTAAAATACAGAAGGATGCCTCCTCGTGTTCAACAAAGAAGCCTTTCACTGGTAAGAAGGAAGCCAATGCAGTTTATAGCCCGAGGGGCCAAAGCAGATCTGAACACCGTCAAACTGTAAATGTTGTAGTGATACCAAGACCCGCAGTTGCTCCACAATGCAACAATCAACAAAGGGTGGAAAGACCACAATGGTAGTTTACCCGCATCAGCATGACTTTGGTTGAAGTTCTATCTCATCTGTTAAAATCCAACTTGGCAACCTTGAGAGAGGCCCCCAAGAATCCAAACACTACTTCTCCCAGATATAATCCCAACGCACAGTGCACCTACCATTCTGAGAGTCCTGGCCACGATACAAATGATTGTTGGGCTCTGAGAAACAAAGTACAAGACTTTCTTGAAGCAAGGAGATAGAGTTCGATGCTCCAGAAAAGACGAATGTTATAACTGCTCCCATGCCCAAACATGGTCGTGGAGTTAATGTTGTTGACACTGATTTGTTTGTGACCTCTGTTGAAGAAATTTCTACTCCTCTTATGACTGTTAAGGAGAATTTGCTGTTGACCGGTTTATTTCCGGGTTGTGGCGAAGGTTGCCAAATGTGTTCGATTCTACCTTTTGGTTGCTGTTTGTTGAAGTCAGGTGTTCAACGCCTGATGGATAATAAAGAGATTTTGTTCGAGAAGACTATGATTCCTATTGTTCCAAATTAAGACGTTGCCATTATAACCATTTACGCCAATCCTTCCAAGGTTTCCTCGAGAAGACCTGTTAGGATTACATATGTTCAAAGAATTGCTCCGCTGATAATCATTGTTCCTAGTCCCATCTCGTACACCTCAGACAAGGTTGTCCCATGGCATTATGGTGCTGATGTGTACTATCATGGCATTAAACAAGATCTAAAGAATGAAGAAGTTGATACTGATGTCAGTAATATTGTAGGGACTAGTAAGGTTACCCTAAGTGGAAGCGTCTTCTCTCCTGAGATTGCTCCGAAGATCATCAAGCCTACTGTTATTCCAACTGCTGCTCCAACCAGTACACCTGACATTTCTCCTGTTCCTACTCCAGTTATTACCCCTACTGCTGAGCCATCTGGGACTCGGGGCAAGGAAATTATAGGTGAACCTGCCCAGAAGGAGGCACCTAAGAAAGTTGTTGTGGAAGCCTATAAACAAGAAATAGAGGAAATACTAAAAATCATTAAGAAGAGCGACTACAATATGGTCGAGCAGCTGGGGCAGACCCCATCAAAGATATCCATGTTGTCTCTGCTGTTGTGTTCAGAAGCCCATGCGAAGGCTTTGATTGCATTTCTCAAGACTGCGCATGTGCCGCAGGAAACTTCAACAGATCAGTTCAAAGATTGTATGGCCAACCTGACTGCTGACAATAGGCTGGGTTTTTCAGATGCAGATCTTACACCGAAAGGAAGGAATCATAATGATGCTCTGCATGTCTCGATTGAGTGCATGGGCACCACTATGGCTCATGTGCTGGTAGATACCGGGTCTTCATTGAATGTTCTGCCGAAGAAAGCGTTGGACCGCTTAGATTATGAGGGTTTGACTCTAAAGCCTAGTAACATTATGGTAAGGGCTTTTGACGGATCGAAGAGAATGGTGCAAGGGGAGGTGGACATCCCTATCAAAGTGGGTTCTCAGACCTTTGGGTCCACCTTCTACGTAATGGATATCAGGCCGTCTTATTCTTGCTTGTTGGGTCGTCCTTGGATCCATGAGGCTGGGGCAGTTACTTCCACACTCCATCAAATGCTGAAGTATCCGATGAAGGGAAAGATTGTCACTGTACGAGGTGAAGAAGAATATATGGTGAGTCACCTCAATTCCTTCCGCTACATAGAGATGGACGGGGAATTCATAGAAACCCCTTGTCAGAATTTCGAAGAGGTCCCTCCGATCTTGGCATCAACCAAAGTTACTACCAATAAACCTCCATTGAAGATGGCTTCTCTCAAGGACGCTAGGGCTGTGGTTGAAGAAGGTGGGTGTACCAATTGGGGTAAGCTTCCTGATTTTACTCACAAAACTGACAAATTTGGTTTGGGCTTTACTACAGGGGCTCAAAGGGCTGTTAGGCACGCTCGGATTGGAAGACATCCTCTACACATCAGCAATCGGGGAATTAATGCAATTGAAGACAGTGAAGAGGATTCAGACATCGACATCTGGATCTACCCAACGACCAACGGTGGACCGAATAACTGGAAGGCTAGGGACTTCATACATGTTTCCTTTATTCCACAATAACCGACTCATTTGTTTTAAGATTTGTAATAAACAGTTTGAAACTTTATGGCCCGGTGCCTTGCCCGAGGCACCTTGGCTTTGCTTGTGAGGGCTATTATTGGTTATTTCATATATCATTAATAAAGCATTGGACGTTTCTTGCATACAAATTTTGCGCTCCTTGTTTTTCTTTTCTGTCTCTCACTTTATCAAAATCACTATTTTCTTACACACACTCACGTATCACAATGCAGATCCATATCCACTCTGGATCCCATTGATAACAACTCTGCTACTGCCAGTTATGACTTCAAAAATCCGATCAACCAAGCCAAGGACGAAGGTGAGGATGATTGTGAGGTGCCTGAAGAACTTGCTAGACTATTACAGCAGGAAGAAAGGGCCATACAGCCTCATGAAGATCCACTTGAGTCGGTTAATTTGGGTACAGAGGAAGACATGAAAGAGGTTAAAATAGGTGCGAATCTGGAGCCTAGTGTCAAACAATGGTTGATACAGATGCTACACGACTATGTTGAGATCTTCGCCCGATCCTACAAAGACATGCCTGGTTTGGACACTAATATTGTGGTACATCGTCTGCCGACTAAAGAAGGCTGCCCTCCGGTAAAGCAGAAGGTCCGCCGTATGCGTCCTGAAATGTCATAGAAAATCAAGGCAGAGGTCATGAAATAGTTCGACGCATGATTCTTAGCTGTCACTTCTTATGCACAGTGGGTTGCGAACATCGTCCCGGTACCTAAGAAGGACGGTAAGGTACAGATGTGTGTGGACTACAGAGATCTGAATAGGGCAAGCCCCAATGATGACTTCCCACTTCCTCACATTGATGTTCTAGTCGACAACATCATGCAACACAAGATCTTCTCCTTCATGGATGGTTTTTCTGGCTACAACCAGATCAAGATGGCTCCTGAAGACATGGAGAATATAAACTTTGTTACGCAGTGGGGAACCTTATGTTACAAGGTAATGCCTTTTGGGTTGAAGAATGCTGAGGCAACTTATCAGCGCGCCATGGTCACTTTATTCCATGATATGATTCACCATGAGATCGAGGTTTATGTTGATGACATGATAGCCAGGTCCCAGACTGAGGAAAAGCACCTTGATCATCTCCAGAAACTGTTTGACAAGTTGAAGACATACAAGATAAGGTTGAATTTGAACAAGTGTACCTTCGGGGTAAGGTCAGGTAAGCTTTTGGGTTTTGTTGTCAGTGACAAAGGTATTCAGGTAGACCCTGCAAAGGTAAAAGCCATACAAGATATGTCGGCTCCCCGCATAGAAAAGGAATTTAGAGGTTTCTTGGGACGTTTGAATTACATCGCCAGGTTCATTTCACATCTGACTGCTACTTGTGAGCCAATCTTTAAGCTACTGAAGAAAGATCAAGTGGTAAAGTGGAATGATGAATGCCAGACCGCTTTTGAAAGAATCAAGAAATACCTTCAAGAACCACCAATTTTGATGCCTCCAGTTGAAGGAAGACCTTTGATATTATACTTGACATTGCTAGACAATTCAATGGGGTGTGTGCTGGGGAAGCATGACGAGTCTGGTCAAAAAGAGCATGCAATTTACTACCATAGCAAAAAGTTTTCCGACTGTGAGACCCGATACTCATTGCTCGAGAAAACTTGTTGCGCTTTGGCATGGGCTACTCGCCGACTGAGACAGTATATGATGACTCACACTACCTTGTTGATATCAAAGATGGATCCAATCAAATATATTTTCGAGAAGCCCGCCTTATCCAGAAGAATAGCAAGATGGAAGATGATCTTAACCAAGTAAGACATCCAATACACAACCCAAAAAGCCATCAAGGGGAGTGTATTGGCGGATCATTTGACGCATCAGGCCGTAGATGACTACCAGTCCATGAATTTCGAGTTCCCGGATGAGAATATCATGTTGGTAACCGACTGCGAAGAACATGGACCAGATGAAGGACCCGAGGATGGATCCCGATGGTCTATGTATTTTTATGGAGCCTCAAACGCATTGGGTAATGGAATCGGCACCGTAATTATATCTCTTGAGGGTTGTCATACTCCATTCACCGCCCGATTATGTTTTAACTACACCAACAATATGGTAGAGTATGAAGCATGTATCATGGGTCTTCAAGCTGCTATTGACCTGAGGATTAAGTTCTTGAGTGTATTCGGAGATTCCTCTCTGGTGATAAGTCAGATCAAAGGCGAGTGGGATTCGACGCATCCGAATCTTATTCCTTACAAAGAGTATGTACTGACATTGCTCCCACACTTCGAGGAGATAACCTTTGAACATTTCCCAAGAGAGGAGAATCAGTTAGCGGATGCGCTAGCTACCATGTCTTCTATGTTCAAAGTTAGGTGGGACAATGAAGCTCCCCAGATTACCATTGAGAGGTTGGACGAACCTGCACATTGCTGTGACATTGAGACTGAAGAGGTAGCAGATAAACCCCAGTTTCACGAGGTAAAGAGGTATCTTGAGGCTCAAGAATAACCTGAGGGGGCATCTGTTAATAATAAGAAGTTTCTGAGAAGGTTCGCTGCGAAGTTCTTCATTAGTAATGTAATACTCTATAAGCGTAACCATGATTCAACCTTACTGCGATGTGTACACAAGAGCGAGGTAGAAAGGATCATGGCAGAGTTACATGAAGGCACCTTCGGAACCCATTCTAGTGGACACACCATGGCGAAGAAAATCCTACGGGCAGGACATTACTAGTCTACTATGGAAGCTGATTGTTACCAGCACTCTCGAACCTGTCATAAGTGCAAAGTCTATGCTGATAAGGTGCATGTACCTCCAGTCCCTTTGAATGTCTCGACAGCTCCTTGGCCCTTTGCGGTGTGGGGAATTGACATGATCGGCGAGATCAGACCTACTGCGTCTAACGGGCATCGTTTCATTTTGGTGGCTATTGATTATTTCATGAAGTGGGTTGGGGCAGCTTCCTTTTCTACAGTAACCAAGAACGTCGTGGCGTGGTTCACCCGACACAATCTGATCTGTCGATACAGTGTACTAGAAAGGATTATTACTGATAATGGTACAAATCTCAATAACACAATGATCACCGAGCTCTGCAAACAGTTCAAGATATAACATCATAACTCTTCTCCCTACCGGCCGAAGATGAATGGGGCTGTTGAAACAGCTAACAAGAACATCAAAAAGATTGTACAGAAGATGACGGTGACATACAAAGACTGGCATGAGATGTTACCATTCGCTCTTCATGGGTACCGGACCTCAGCACGGACGTCGACATGGGAAACACCCTACTCTTTGGTGTATGGCATGGAGGCAGTCCTACCCGTCGAAGTCCAGATACCCTCTCTCAGGATTATGAAGGATGCGGGTTTGAACGAAGACGACTGGATCCAAACCCGACTTGATCAGCTGAATCTAATCGATGAAAAGAGACTTACTGCCATTTGTCATGGTCAGACGTATCAAAAGCGAATGATCAAGGCTTTTAAGAAGAAAGTCAGACGTCAAGAATATCAGGTCGTGGATCTAGTGATCAAACGCATCATACTACCGCAAGGTGATCCCGGGGGCAAATGGACCCCCACATACGAAGGGCCATTTGTGGTTAAGAACATTTTCTTGGGAGGAGCTATGATTCTAACCACCATGGATGGTGACGACCTTCCTCACCCCGTCAATGCAGACATAGTGAAAATATAATATGCATAATCAAAGACCCTATAGGTTGACTGGACTAGGCAAAAATAAGGGCTTCCCAGTGAACCAAAAGGGTTTGGGAAAAAATAAGGGATGAAAATGAAAACAAACTGTACACCCGACAAGTCGAAAACCTGAAAAGGCGACTTGGGCAAAAAAGGGTATCCCGGTGGACTGAAAACCCGAAAGGGCGGTCCAGGCAAAAATTATGGATCGAAGCATAACACTATGTCTCATTGGATCATCCCACGACCAAAATTCGGTATCAACTATCAAGCTCAGATGGCGCCAATCAATCTGATCCACCTTCGACTAAGTAGCAAGATGATGAGACGCTTGAAGATATAAAGGCAATAGCAAAGCTGGAAACCAATGGGATTGTTTCACATAGCTATTTTTCTTTCTTTTACACAAATTGTATAATTTCTGTCTTTCGGAAGCGTTCTCTTACTAGGACGTCAGCCTCTTTGTACAAAACGCCTATTACAGGCCAACTTCAAAGTCAATACAATTCATTTTCACAAGAAATTTCAATTTGTTTTTTCTTTTTCTGTTTTGTTTTGCAAGAACGTCCAATGATTCATTTTTGATATATGCATTTGAAAATAACTGCTGCTCATAAATATTTACATGAGAAACAAAGGAAATTACTCATAATTCCAAAAACAGGGAAAACAAGAAGTGCCCAAACCTTACAGTTACTCTGCCCATCAGGTATCGGGATAGAGCCAGCTTGAGAACATGAGTAGTTGTACATATACTCCCCACAAAGTAAAAATTATCCAAGGACAGTGATGTTAGCTTTCCTGAACAGGACGTAACTCTCCCTAGCTGAGGTTCACAATCGCGAGTGGGTCAGTAAATTTTTCCCCAAGCAAAGTTTATTTCTTCCACAAGCATAAATTCAATCTTCAACAGAATTCATTATCACCAGCAACGAAAATTCATCCCTAGCTGAGTTTATTTCTCCAAATTAAAGATCTATCAACAGAGTATCTCCTTTCCAACAGAGTTATTCCCCGCAGAGTTATCCTCAGACAGGGCCTCTTCCGGCAGAATATTCACCAGCCAAATGGATGTGAATCCCCAGTTAGTCATCTTTGTTCACCATCCCCAACAGAAGTAGAGGAACTATGGTTTTTAAATCAGTCAAGAATACCATTTCACATACTCTCCAAACAGCAGTCAAGGATTTATTTTCCCGGACTCAGACTATTACGTCAGTATTTCATGTTTATACATCATGACATGTGCATACATTACATATAAAATATTCTCATTTATTTTTAGAACCTCATCACAATGCATCTCATGCATCGCACATAACAAACCTTGTATTTCTTTCAGGACAGACAGTTATTATCAACAGTTTCCAGCAGGTCCATGATCAACACTCGAAGCTCAACAGAGTAATCATCGGTGCGACAAATGCAACCTTACCCAGGTTTCTTCCAGTAGTCCCACACCGACTCATCACAAGGAAACCTTACCCAAGTTCCCTCTGCAGTTTTACTCAAACTCATATCGAAGTAACCCTACTACCCAGGTTCCTTCTCACAGCCCTACTATCCAGGCTCTCATATCAAAGTAACCCTACTATCTAGGTTCCTTCTCACAATCCTACTATCCAGGCTTTAATATCGAAGTAACCCTGCCATCTAGGTTCCTTCTCACAGCCCTACTATCCAGGCTTTCATATTGAAGTAACCCTACTATCCAGGTTCCTTCTCACAACCCTACTATCAAGGCTTTCATATCGAAGTAACCCTACTATCTAGGTTCCTTCTCACAGCCCTACTATCTAGGCTTTCATATCGAAGTAACCCTACTGTTGTACGCCAAAATTTACCCTCTCATTTATCAAGATTTTTCCTCACAAGACTTCTTGGGCTCAAGTCTAGATTAGGGTTTGCTCAGCTCAAGACCTCACCTTGCACTGATGACCTGAAATTAGGGTTTGAGTTTGCACAAGGAATTTTGGACCATCAATGCTTCATGTGACTTTCATACACCATCTTGGACCCCTAAGATTTCTCATGACAAGTTTCAAGCCTTGAATCACATTTTTACCCAGTCAATTGGACAGTTGACCTAAAAATCAACTATATTGGGGAAAAAGTCAACCATGGCCAATTTACAGTCAAAATTCATAAATTTTGATCCACAACAACATTTTAGACTCATATGAACCATTTGATCAAGTTTGGATCACAACTCCTCAAGAAATTTGATCAAATCATCAAAAGGGCAAAATGGTCAAAATTAGGGTTTTGACTGAGAAAGGGCAATTTCTGATTTTTAACCTAGCCAATGACCAATTGGGTTCAAGTATGATTTCAAGGACTCAATGGCATCATATTGACCTAATCACATAGTTCAAAAGATCTCAAATGCATAGGATTGACAGATGAATTTTGCAGTCAACTAATCAAAAGTCAACTGTACACTAAAAAGTCAAACTTTGACTTTTTGGTCAAAATCAAGTGCCAAAGGTCATAATTCATCAAGATATGTCAAAATGTGAAACTTGTTGACCAAGAAACCTAAAATTGCAAATTAGGGTTTTAATTTGAAATTTTTCATAACTTAGAAATTTTCTAAGTGTGGAAATTTTCTTATTTTTTCCCAACTTTCCACAACTTTTTCACCATGATGCAATGGGATTCAAAGGAAACTTGCAACATGAAAGTTGTAGTCCTCCATGAAATATACAAATTTGATTCACAAAGTTTTCCCAAAAGATGCTTGGATCTTAAGTTATGAATTTGTGAATAGGGGTCCATAAACTTTTTAACTTAGTGAAAATATTCCCTAATTTAGGCAGGTTTTTGACCCTACTTCATGGACATTTTTCACATAGTTCCAAGAGGTATATCAAAATTCATTTCAAAGATGGATTTTAGAGCATGTTACAAGCTTTCCAAAATTTCCAAGAACTCTCCAAGATCATTTGTGGTTAGGGAGAATCGAAGAAGAGAAAATGGCAATTTGTCACTTTGTTCAAGCCATGTTTATAATGCTTCAAGTTGCAAATCAGATCCTAGAATGCTTGTACCTTATATTAAAGGTCCTAATCCCTTCTATACTCCATAATTAAATTCTATCTCAGTGGTTAATGTCTTTATTTTGACCTTTGGAGCATTGTACAAAGAACAATTCCATAAATGGCCAAAAGTGTACATTGCCATTTTCATAAAGCTAGCTTTTCCAACTTTATCAACCTTGAGCCTTGGACTTGTTCCTTGGATGAAGGAATTTTCCACAGATAATAAGCAACTTGTACCAACTCTCTGCAGCTAGCAAGCAAGCATGTACATCATTTTCGCTTAAGTCATTTCAACTTTCTTCAAAAGCAAGAAAAGTGGCAAAAGTGAAGAGAACTTGGACATATGATAAAGAGGGAACTTGGCCTCATTCTAAACAACTTCACAAACTTGTTACAAGAAGAAAACACGAATACACAACATTCAAAATTCTCCCAAACAGAAAAACCACATTTCTGCCCAAAATAGGGCAGCTTCTGCAAAACACTTGCCAACTTAAAATTTGCTCGTGCGTTTTGCCTTGTAATACTTCAAACATCCTCCATACATCCTACCTAAACCATCCAAGCCTTTTCACTGCAACTTTAACCCCTATTATAGACATCACCATTTTCATTTTGGAAGGTTGCTGGTTAACTCGTGCAGGGAGTTTCAAGCATCCACAAGGTCAGCTAAGCATTGGAATAGCTTGAGGGAACTTCAAGGAAGCTCACACGATCCTCAGGCCTCAATCAAAGTCCATACATTGCCATATCCAAACTCAGCTGAACAAGGTAATTTTCAAAACTCTATCTCTCTATTTAGGAATCCTTAAGCTTTGATTTGTGAAGCAAAAATGTAGTCCTTAACTTGCTAAAGTTGTACATATGCATAGTTATCATTTATATTAACTGAGTAGTGAGAATTTGAAGCTTGGAGTTCATGAAAAAACTAGGTCAGAAATTAGGGGTGGTTAAATTCTCTCTGATCTTTGAGAGTTAGTTTACAAACTTTATATCACTGGAATCGTGAGATCATAAGCTACATTTTTTTTTGTTATGAGTTTTTGATTTTATGCAAGCATGAGCAAGTTCCAGATTTGGAGAAGAAACACGTGCAAGCTGAAGGACAGGGACGAAGCTGAGCTGTCTTGGGCGTTTTGTTGCATTTGGCCTTTTTGGTTTTGCTGTTTGCACCCGCCATATTACTTTTGCACCCCCTTGCATATTTTGTTCATTTTTCATATTTTTCTTTTTATTTTTAAATTTATTATTTTCATTTATTTTTCTGAACCATTAAAAATCATGAAAAATATTTTCTTTATTTTTTGCATTTTATTTTATTTTATTTATTATTTTTTGGTATAAAAAATAGTTTACAAATAAATAGAACTTTATTTTCTTAAATAAATAGTAAATACATTTAAAAATACCATACATTTTTATTTTATTATTTTTCACACATAAAATATTATTTTCATACATATTTTATTTTTTAATATTTGTACATAACATTGTTATTATTTTTCTTGAACAAAAAAATGAATAAAATAAATATTAGAAAAAAAACCTAATTTTCTTTTAAATAAAAAACTAGGGTTTTTTTCACCCTTTCAAAAATAATAATATTATTTTTCTTATTTTTAGGACTTAAATAATTTTATTTTTACATATATAAAATAAATACAAAAACATTTTGCATCCATACATTTTATTGCATATTTAAATACTGTATATTTATTTATTTATTATACAATAATTCAATTCGGTTGTAATAATTTTTAGGGTTTTATTTTGAGCAATATCCCCCATTCAAAACTTGTATCCCCCTCCCATAATATTGTTGTAATAGCTTAGATTTATTTTATGCAATTTATCGCATTATATGCATGTTTAGTAAAATTAGGGTTTGTATGATAAGACAAAAATCAAACAAATAGGATGACCTAATCCAATACAAGACAAATGCATGTAAAATGACAACACATTGCACACAAGCACTCCTCTAGGGTTTCACCCACTTTGTTTCCTAAAAAATGGCCATGGTATGCATGCAAGGTATCTTGGCAAAATCAAACAAAACAAAAAGATCATAGTCCCTCGATGACGCTATCAAAAGGTTGCCTAAAAACAAGATGATCTTAGTCCCTCAAAACATGCTAAAGATACTTGGAAACATTGCTATCATGGTCATACGATGACCCACAGCCGTCCCATTTAACATCCAAAGATAGGGTTATTTACCAAACCAATGGTAAATCAACAATGTCAAATGAATAAAAATGTACAAGAAATACTTTTGAGTAGGTAGAATGCTTCTAGTTACTTGATCAATTTGCAAACAATCCTTGATATTTTCAAACAAACACACACACATTTTCAAAACATTTCCAAACAACTTTCAAACATTGAAACATTTTTCAAAAGACAAACATCTTTGTATACATTCTTACGAACGAGAATCATTACAAAGATTGCCTAAACGGTGGCCTCTTTTCAAAATACTTTCAAAACCATACAAAGCACCATTTCAAACAATTTCAAAGCAAAAGCAAGTGATCTAAACAAGTAACTAAGAGCCCATGGAAAACCATGGATGAAACGGGTGCTAGTATCTTCGCTTTTCATAATCTACCCCCCGAACTCAAGAAAACATCTCAAAGGTCTTTCCTGTGCTTTTTTACCTTTCCTTTTTGGATAAAATAAAAGTTGGTGACAACTCTTGCTAACCGCAACATTTGCAAACACAAACGCAAAACCTCAAGTCAGTTCTCCCACCGCATCACAGAACTGGCGACTCTGCTGGGGAAAATTTTAAAAGTGGGGTTACCTTAGGGTTTTAGATCACCTTTACATGCTTATCTTGTTTGACTTGTATGCTTTATACTTTGGTTCTATTGTTTGGGTTTGAATCCTCTACCCGGGTTTGGGAAACATTCATAGGTAAATAACAATACGTTATGGAAATTGTGCGGGGTATACCGACATGGTCTAAGCAATAGCTATATTAGTGCGACATATTTGTGGGTACCAGTAGCCTTTGAGTCAATCAAAGAGAATACGGGGCCGCTGAGTGATGTCATGAAGCACTAATGGACTTTTAGAACCTTTACTTGACCAACTTGGCCTTTTAGGATGTAGTGAGATGACCGACTTTGGTGCAGTCCGAAGTTGGTAGATACTCGATACTACACTCATTGAGGGTTGGTTCCTTGGAATATTTCGGTCGCCAGTAAAGAGGCTGAATTGAAACAATGAACAAGGAAACAATCCAGTGATATTGAGCTCCTTAGAACCCGATTACTATTTCTAGGACAGGTTGAGCCAACTAAACTTCAAGAGGGTACTTACCTATGAAACCCCATGCAAGCCTAAACCAGGAACTTGTGTGATTTGATTGTACATATATACTTGTGCATAACATCATGGACATCATGAACATCATATGCATCAACTAACCATTTCAAGGATTTTGGAGATTCATCTTTGTTCCTGTTTTGTAGGTTATGGATTCACTTCGCAGGAAAACTATCCAAGTCAACCTTGTAAGAATTCCTCCACAACTCAAGGAGCTAGCTTCAAGGATTCCTGAGAATTCTCCATTCACCGAGAGACATGGTCGTCTACTAAACTTGGTCACCACCAACACTGAGGAGGATATGCTGAAAGTTCCCTTCCAGCTCTTCGACCCTTTGCATCATTGCTTCACATTTCCTGACTACCAACTTGTGGCTACTTTGGAGGAATTTTCTCAAATGTTGAGGATTCCTATTCTTAATCAACTACCCTTCAACGTTACAGAAAGAGATCCAAAGCCAGAAGAGATTTCTCAAGCCTTGCACTTGCACTCATCTGATGTCACAACACATTAGGAAACTAGAAGTGGTGTCAAAGGCTTCTTGTCAAAGTTTCTGTTTGAGAAGGCCCAAAGCTACTGGAACTCCTTGGACTTGCAAGCTTTTGAGGATATTATAGCTCTTCTCATCTATGGGATGGTCTTGTTCCCTAACCCTAACCAACTTATAGATGTGAGTGCTGTCAAAATATTCATGACTCGCAACCAAGTGCCTACATTGCTTGGGGATATCCTCCACTCTTTTCACACTCGTACAATGAGGAAAAGAGGTGTTCTCATGTGTTGCACTTCTCTCTTGGCAAAATGGTTTATTTCTCATCTTCACCAATCAGTTTTAAAGAATGAGCAAGGCTTGAGGTGGTCACAACGGTTAATGATACTTAACCATTCAGATATCCATTGGTGTTGTCGATCAAAAGAGAATGTCATCATCATTGACCGTTATGGGGAATTTCCTAATGTCCCTCTACTTGGCATTAGGGGAGGCATCACCTACAACCCTTGCTTGGCTCTGAGACAGTTTGGTTATGCCCGAAGGGATGGCCCACATGACATGCTGATCCAAGGATTGGTTTTCTACTTCGAAAACGACGACCAAGGACTCCGTCAAAGGTTTATCCGAGCTTGGAGGATGCCCAACAAGGTAGACAGTAAGACTATGGGACACAAGAATTCCATCCCCCTTGAGCCTTACCTCAAGTGGGTACGAACCCGTGCCCAAAGTCTTATGATGCCTTACCCCTCCATTCTCCCTGTGATTATAGAGCTTGTTATGGAAGGAGAGGTTCCATACACCCTCCTACATCCTGACATGCCAACATCACTCGAAGACTTACAAAGGAGTTGGATATAGCTCAAGGGAGAGCACAATACTTTCGAAGCCCAATTCTACGCAAGCGAGAAGAAGGTTTTGGAACTCACTCGACTACTTCATGAAGAGCAGACTCTCAACACCTACATTGCACCAAAGAGGATGCGCAACGTCTTTTTACCTTAGAATTTTGTATTATTTTGCCCAAGGAGCATTGATGTACTAACAATTCTATCTTATTAATATGACGTGTGTTTCTTTTTTGTTTAAAACAAATTTGAATTTCGGAATTCTTGAAAGCATTACATGAATACATATCATTCATCATATGCATAAATAGGTCTTCACACCAAGTTTCCTCATCTCCCTGTTGTTTATTTAAGCAAGATGGATATTGAACAAACGGTCAAAGATTTGTAAGCTCAGAATTCACAATTTCAACAACTACTCTTGACCTTAGCCAAGGGGTAGGAGGAGCTCAAGACTCTACTAGAGAAAGAGAAAGAGAAAAAGAAGAAGAAGCGAGCCGGTGTGGTTATCATGGGCAAAAGGTTTAAAGGACAAGCCAAACGGACTTTGGAATTCCCGTCAACATCTGAAGAGGGGGAAGGAAAAGGTAAAGGAACGGCAGTGCCATCTGATTCTGAAGCAGCGGAAGAAAAAGATGAGGACTACTCCGAACAACAGTACCCTCCGGCCGATGACAAATACAAGAACTTGGAAGAGCATCTAGCTGCTATGGAAGTGCAAAGAGTACTGGGGCTGGATTTTGAGGAGTTAGGGTTGGTTTCTGGAATAGTAATCCCTCATAAGTTTAAAGTACCACTGTTTTCTAAGTATGATGGGGTGTCTTGCCCAAAAATGCACGTAAGATCCTATGTCAGGAAGATTCAACCACATTCTTCTGACAAAGATTTGTGGATCCACTTTTTCCAGGACAGTCTATCAGGAACACAACTTGATTGGTTCTACCAGTTGTCAATAATTAGGAGGATTTGGTAACCGCGTTCTATAAACAGTATCAATACAACTTCAACTTGGCTCCAACCCGTACTCAGCTACAGAGTATGGCTATGGCTACCAATGAGGGTTTGAAAGACTATGCCCAAAAGTGGAGGGATTTAGCCAGAAGGGTGAAACCACCTTTATCTGAAAGAGAGCTAGTGGACATGTTCTTGGGGACTCTGTCAGGTCCTTTCTTTAATCACCTGATTGGAAGCTCCTCTACAGGTTTCACTGAATTGATTTTAACTAGCGAAAGGGTGGAAACCGGTATTAGAAGCGGGAAAATTCAGAAGGATGCGTCTACCTCTGCCGTTGCAAAAAAGCCCTTCACTGGAAAGAAGGAAGTGTCTGCTGTCTATGCCCAGAAGAATCAGGGAAGAATTGAAAGATGACCAACTGTGGGGGCCGTGATGATTCAAAAGTCTGCATCAGACCAGCCAAGAAACAACCAGCCGAGAAATAATCAGCAAAGGGTGGAAAGGCCTGTAAGGAAATTCACCAAGATAAACATGACTCCTGCTCAAGTCCTACCACATCTCTTGAAGTTGAACCTGGCCATGTTAAAAGAGGCCCCTAAAAACCCTAACGCTGCTTCTCCACACTACCATCCCAACGCCATATGCGCGTACCATTCAGAAAGTCCAGGGCACGACACCAACAACTGTTGGGCTCTGAAGAACAAGATTCAAGATCTGATCGAGGAAAAGGAAGTTGAATTTGAAGCTCCTGAAAAGCCGAATGTTATCTCCGCCCAATGCCTAGGCATGGACATAATGCCAATGCTATTGAAGAAGATCTGTTTGTTTCTACTGTGGATGAACTGTTAACTCCTCTCCTAACCATCAAGTTGAATTTGTTGAAAGTTGGCGTCTTCCTAGGTTGTGACCAAGATTGCCATGCTTTCCTATCCTCCCCATTTGACTGTCCTCTGTTGAAGAAAGGAATCCAACAATTAATTGATAACCAAGAAATTTTGTTTGAGAAAGCTCCTATTTCACCCATTCCAGTTCCAGAAGTTTCAATAATAACCATATACGCCAATCCTTCCAGGGTTCCTAAAAAACCTGTTAGGATTACATCTGCTCCAGTGACTACTCCGTTGAAGATAACAATGCTCGGGCCAGCCCCATACAAATCCGATAAAATGGTACCACGGAACTATGGTGGAGAAATCTACTACCATGGTGCCAAACAGATTGAACAGATTGCAGAAGAAGAAAGCTCCGAAGAGGATACTCCCGACATCGTTAACATTGCCGGAACAAGCAAGGTTACTCGTAGTGGAAGAATCTTTTCTTTAGAGATTGCTCCTCCCACAACAGTCTTTGGACCCGTGGCCACTCCGAAGATTACCCCTATGATTGTACCTACAAGTGTACCCGCTGACAAAGACAATACAATTCCCATCCCTATTTCCTCTACTGAGAAAAAAGGAAAGAACGTTCAAGAGGAGCCTGTCTTGAAGAAGGCTCAATCATTAGTCATTCCTGAGACATCCAAGAAGGAGTTGGAAGAAATCCTGAGGATTATTAAGAAAAGTGATTATGATGTTGTTGAAAAACTGGGGAAGACCCCCTCCAAAATCTCTATGTTAGCCTTACTGCTGTGCTCTGAGGCACATGCCAAAGCTTTGGTCAAGTTTCTGAAGACAACACATGTGTCGCAAGAGACTTCGGCAGATCAATTCCAAGAGTGTGTAGCCAGTCTGACAGTTGGCAATGGCCTGGGTTTCTTCGATGACGACTTGACTTCCAAAGGGAGAAAACATAACGATGCACTACATGTCTCGGTGGAGTGCAGAGGAACAACCCTAGATCATGTTTTGGTTGATACTGGATCATCTCTAAATGTCTTGCCAAAGAAAGCCTTGGATAAATTGGATTGTGATGGCCTAACCCAGAAACCCAGTAACATAATTGTGAGAGCATTTGACGGCTCTAAAAGGATGGTCCACGGGGAGGTGGACATCCCGATCAAGGTAGGTACCCAGACGTTCAATTCGAAATTCTATGTGATGGACATTCGTCCTTCTTATTCTTGCCTGTTGGGACACCCCTGGATTCACAATGCCGAAGCTGTCACTTCCACCTTGCACCAAATGCTCAAGTACCCCGTCGAAGGGAAAATCATAACTGTCCATGGGGAAGAGGAATATATGATTAGTCATCTGAATTCTTTCCGTTATATGGAGTTAGATGGCGAATTCATAGAGACCCCTTTCCACCATTTTGAAGAAGTTTCTCCTGAAATATTCGCGACCAAGGCTGTGTCCTCAACTCCTATGATCACAAGACCTCCACCTCGGATGTCTTCTCTAAAGGATGCAAGGGCAGTAGTGGAAGAAGGCGGATCCATAATTTGGGGTCAGCTTCCAGACTTTCCTTTCAAATTAGACAAATTTGGCTTGGGGTTTACTTCGACTGGTCAGAAGGCTATGCGTCGCTCCCGTGCCGAAGGGCCACCTATGAAGATCAGCCACCAAGGGGTTAATGCACTAGAGGACAGTGAAGAAGAGGGCAGCTTGAAAGACTGGATTTTTCCTACTGTTGGCGGAGGACTGAAACTGGGAAGCAAAAGACTTTGTTCCGATTACTTTCATACCACAGTAATTTATCTTTTCCATTTCTATTGGATCTGTAATAATTCACAAACAATTCATACTTTTTCAACCTTGTGTCTTACCCGAGGCACAATGGTCCATTTGTAAGGGTTCTTATTTCATTTTCATATGTCATTTAATGCATCATGGACGCTTTTCATATTTAAACCTTTTGTTCTCATTGTCTTTCTTTTACATTTTGTTGTTTTAAGATGGCTATCCCTTGCACACACCCACACTCACAAATGCAGATACCCTTCCATTCCGGATCCCATGGGTAACAATACTGCTATAGCCTTCAGTGACTCTGAAGATCTGATCTACCAAGCTGAATACGAAGGTGAGGAAGATTGTGAGGTGCCAGGGGAATTGGCCAGACTATTACAACAAGAGGAAAGAGCAATTCAGCCTTATGAGGAGCAGTTGGATACAATCAACTTGGGTACTAAGGATGATAAAAAGGAAGTCAAGATAGGTGCCAACCTAGAGCCGAGTGTCAAGGAGCGCCTAATTCAGCTATTGCATGATTATATTGAGATCTTTGCCTGGTTATACGAAGACATGCCGGGACTCGATACAGACATTGTGGTACACCGTCTACCCACAAGAGAAGACTGTCCACCAGTGAAACAAAATGTCCACCGCATGAGACCTGACATGTCAGAGAAGATCAAAGCAGAAGTTATGAAACAGTTCAATGCTGGATTTCTGGCTGTTAATTCCTATCCATAATGGGTTGCTAATATTGTGCCCGTGCCTAAAAAGGACGGCAAAGTGAGAATGTGCATGGATTATAGAGACTTAAACAGGGCCAGCCCTAAAGATGACTTTCCACTTCCGCACATTGACATCCTGGTCAACAACACAGCTCAGCACAAAGTATTTTCTTTCATGGACAGATTCTCAAGTTACAACCAGATCAAAATGGCACCTAAGGACATGGAGAAAACTACTTTTGTCACACAGTGGGGTACGTTCTACTACAAAGTGATGCCATTCGGACTTAAGAATGCCGGGGAAACCTATCAATGCGCCATGGTAGCTTTGTTTCATGATATGATACATCATGAGATAGAGGTCTACATAGATGACATGATAGCCCGATCACAAACTGAAGAAGAACACCTTGATCATTTGCAAAAGCTGTTTGTCAGGTTGAAGGAGTACAAGCTCAGATTGAACCCAAACAAGTGCACATTCGGAGTCCGGTCCGGTAAACTCTTAGGTTTCATTGTTAGCAACAAAGGCATCGAGGTTGATCCTGCCAAAGTTAAAGCTATACAAGAAATGCCTGCTCCTTGCACTGAGAAGGAGGTCAGAGGTTTCTTGGGACGCCTAAACTACATTGCAAGGTTCATTTCTCACCTAACATCTAATCTTCAAGCTTTGAAGAAAGATCAGGTAGTTCGATGGAATGATGACTGTCAAATTACTTTCGATAAAATCAAGGAGTATTTTCTAGAACCTCCTATCTTGATGCCACCCATCGAAGGAATACCTCTAATCATGTATTTGACCGTCCTAGAGAATTCAATGGGGTGCGTATTGGGGCAGCATGACGAGTCTGGCTGAAAAGAGCATGCCTTTTATTACCTTAGCAAAAAGTTTACCGACTGTGAAACCAGATATTCACTGCTCGAGAAAACTTGCTGCGCTTTGGTATGGGCTGCTCGCCGGCTAAGGCAGTATATGTTGACTCATACCACTTTGCTGATATCTAAGATGGATTCGATCAAGTACATCTTTGAGAATCCTACTCTATCTGGAAGAATAGCTAGATGGGAGATGATCCTAACGGAATACGATATACAGTACACGACCCAAAAAGCTATAAAGGGGAGTGTGCTAGCTGACCATCTGGCTCATCAAGTTGTTAAAGATTGCCAATCTATGAAGTTCGACTTCCCCGACGAAGACATCATGACATGGGATAACATTGAAGATTTCAGACCATATGACGGACCTGAACAAGGATCCCGATGGACCCTGTACTTTGATGGGGCTTTTAATGCACTTGGAAATGGTATCGGCGCGATACTCATCTCCCCAGAAGGTTGCCATACTCCTTTCACCGCCATACTTTGCTTCAACTGTACGAACAACATGGTAGAGTACGAGGCATGCATCTTTGGACTCAAGGCTGCCATAGACTTGGGAATCAAATCTCTGATCGTGTTTAGGGACTCCACTTTGGTCATCAGTCAGATCAAACGAGAGTGGGATACTAAGCATCCAAACCTTATCCCTTACAAAGAACATGTCTTGACATTGCTACCATATTTCGAGCAGGTTACCTTCGAGCACTTCCCGCGAGAAGAAAATCAGCTAGCAGATGCACTAGCTACAATGTCATCCATGTTTAACCTTAACTGGGATAATGAGGCTCCCCAAATTACTATTGAACGAATGGACGAACCTGCACATTGTCACGAGATTAATACCGAAGAAGTAGTGGACCAACCATGGTTTCATGAAGTCAAAAGGTATCTCGAGGCTCAGGAATACCCAGAAGGAGCTTCAGTCAATGACAAAAAGTTCTTAAGGAGATTATCTGCATAGTTCTTCTTGAGTAATGGAATCTTGTACAAGCGCAATCATGATTCTATTCTGCTCCGTTGTGTGGACAAAGCTGAAGCTGAAAAGATCATGGATGAATTGCATGAAGGTACCTTTGGCACTCACTCTAGCGGGCATACGATGGCAAAGAAGATTCTACGGGCAGGCTACTACTGGTCTACCATGGAAGCTGACTGCTATCAACACTCCTGGACATGCCATAAATGTCAAATCTATGCAGACAAGGTGCACATTCCCCCAGTTCCTCTAAATATCTTAACAGCTCCTTGGCCATTCGCTATATGGGGAATCGACATGATTGGAGAGATCAAGCCTACATCATCCAATGGACACCGTTTCATTCTGGTAGCCATTGATTACTTCACCAAATGGGTCGAAGCAACGTCCTTCGCATCTGTTACTAAGAATGTTGTTGCCCGCTTCATCAAGCAGAACCTTATATGCCAGTACAGTATCCCCGAAAGGATCATCACTGATAACGGTACAAACCTTAATAATACTATGATCACCGCTTTGTGCGAGCAGTTCAAGATTCAACATCACAATTCATCTCCTTACCAGCCAAAGATGAATGGTGCAGTCGAAGCTGCTAAAAAAAATATCAAGAAGATCATACAAAAGATGACAATCACCTACAAGGACTGGCATGAAATGTTACCGTTTTCTCTCCACGGGTACCGTACCACGGCACGCACATCAACTGGGGCAACACTTTATTCTTTGGTATATGGAATGGAAGCTGTTTTACCTATCGAGGTTCATATTCCCTCCTTGAGAATCATGAAAGATGCTGGTTTGAGTGAAGACGATTGGATCCAAACCCGGCTTGATCAGTTGAACTTAATTGACGAGAAGAGACTCACTGCTGTTTGCCACATTCAGACGTATCAAAAATGTATGATCAAGGCTTTCAACAAGAAAGTCAGACGCCAAGTATATCAAGTCAGAGATCTAGTGATCAAGCGCATTATCTTGCCACAAAGTGATCCCAGGGGCAAATGGACTCCTACCTACGAAGGACCATTTGTGATCAAGAACATCTTTTCTGGTGGGGCAATGATTTTAACCAACATGGACAGTGACGACCTGCCGCACCCTGCGAACACCGACATAGTCAAAAGATACTACTCATAAATGACCCACTAGGTTGACACACCTAGGCAAAAAAAGGGCATCCCGGTGAATCGAAAACCCGAAAGGGCGATTCAGGCAAAAATTAGGGATAAATAAAAAAAATTGTACACCCGGCAAGTTGAAAACCCGAAAGGGAGACTTGGGAAAAAAAGGGTTTCCCGATGGATTGAAAACCCGAAAGGGCGGTCCAGGCAAAAATTAGGGAATTAAAGCGTATGACTATGTCTCGTCGGATCACTTTAAGGACAATCTCTTCACTGACAAACTCTGAGCTTCTGATCAATTCAATCATCTTCGGACGAAGCAACGAATGGACAAGATATTCGGAGATACGAAGGCTATAGAGGAATGGGAACCCCATGGGATTTTTACACATAGCTATCTTTCTTTGTATAAATTTTTCTTACTTTTATGACACCATCCTCTTACTAGGATGCCCGTCTCCTTTGTACAAAACACTTACTCAAAGTAAATACAAAGATGTCTTTTTCAAAGTACAAAAACTATTTGACTTTTTCTTTTACACTTGTGTTTTTATTTGCAAAAACGTCCAATGATTCATTGATGAACATATGCATTTGAACATAATTACTGTTTACAAATAAACAGGATGGAAGAGAACAATTACTGACAGACTGAAAGGATAGGCAAACGTCTTTAGGCTATTCCATGAGCAATCCCTATAGTACGTCATCTAGATCCCCAGCGGAGCCAAAATCTCAAACCCCTGATCCCCATCAGAGTTAAAACTTCAAACTCCCAATCCCCAGCGGAGCTAAAACTTTGAGTTATAAATCCCCAGAAGAGCTGAAACCTTCTTCCCCAGTCGAGTCAAAACTTCAAACTAACTATCCCCAGCGAAAACCTTTCAGTCAATCCAATTTCCCCAGCAAGTTATCTTGAAGCCTGGAAATCAATCAGATAACAGTTAACTTTTGTCTCTCCCCAACCTAGGATAAATCCCCAGTAGAGTGGCAGACAACCCAGACTCCTGAACTTACTCCCCAGCAGTAAGCCTTCTTCCCCACAGAGTTTTTATTCCTCAACAGAATGAAGATTCCCATTCTTAATTCCCTAGTGAAGTCGCTAAGTTTTCATTGCTCCTCAACAGAATGAAGATTCTTATTCTTAATTCCCCGCAGAAGTCATCAGAGTTTCCCCTATTCCCCAGCCGAATAAGGATTCTCATTGTGCAACTCCCAGTAGAAGTCATCGAAGTTCTCTGGATTTCCCAAGAAAATTTCTCAAACAGTTTGGCATTGCTATCACAACAGAATTTTGTCAAAACTCCGACTTCAAGACATAAAGGGTCCTCACATCCCCACAGAAGTTGTCAAGGATTTTCTATCCCCAACAGTCGCCCAGGATTTCTTATCCTCAGCAGTCAAGGGTTTATTTTCCCCGGCAGCAGTCAAGGGTTTTATTATCCCCAGCTGTCAAGGATTTATTTTCCTCAGTAATACAATAAATCAGCTTACATGCACATACATTACATCCATATATCATAAACATTGACAAAACACATATATTGCATCATACATTTCATGCAACATAACTTTGTGTTTCAGCTAACATTTTACCCTTTTCAGGATAAGATTAACAGTTATCATTGACAATGTTCAAAGATTTCAACTTCAGATACAATCCAGATATGCTCTAGACATGGTTGTCGTTCTGTCACTTATTCAAATTTCAAGTTCAGATACAATCTAGAAACGGAAGTCATTATGTTACTCAGTCAGATCCTAGTTCATATACAGTTCAGATACACTCCAGACACGAAATTCATTCTGTCACTTATTCAGATTCTAGTTCAGATATGCTCCAGACACAGATGCCATTCTAGCCCTTACACCAGTAGTCCGATTCTCCCCAGCTAAGAGACGCTCCAGACACATATGCTATTCTATTGCTCATTCAGACTCAACTTCAGATATAGCCCAGATACGCTCCAGACACGGTTTCCATTCTGTCACCTATTCTGATTTTCCCCAGCTTAGAGACGCTCCAGACGCGAATGCTATTCTATTGTTCATTCAGACTCAACTTCAGATACAGCCCAGATACGCTCCAGACACGGTTGCCATTCTATCACCTATTCTAATTTTCCCCAGCTCATAGACGCTCTAGACACGGATGCTATTATATTGCTTATTCAGATTCAACATTCAGATACGGCTTGGATACACTCCAGATACGGATGCTATTCCTTTGCTCATTCAGATTCAGTCCTCAGATACATTACAGATACGGACACCATTCTGATGCTCATTCTTTTGACTTACAAATCAACAAACATACTTGGATGGCATATTTAAGCCCATCTCCAACAAGATTCTATCATATCTCCAAATGGCATCTTTAAGCCCATTTCCTCAACTACCCTTTGACGAGTGCAAATTTACGGGCACTCTAGTGTCCAATCATCTTTTACCTTCGAGTCACGAATGACAAACTCGCCAATCTAACTCTTCAGGTTCAAGAAGATTGAACAGGGGCAGCTGTTCTACCCCAAAATTTGCCCTCTCATTTATCAAGATTTTTCCTTACAAGACTTCTTGGGCTCAAGAGAAGATTAGGGTTTGCTCAGCTCAAGACCTCACCTTGCATTGATGACCTGAAATTAGGGTTTGAGTTTGCACAAGGAATTTTGGACCATCAATGCTTCATGTGACTTTCATACACCATCTTGGACCCCTAAGATTGCTCATGACAAGTTTCAAGCCTTGAATCACATTTTTACCCAGTCAATTGGACAGTTGACCTAAAAATCAACTGTATTGGGGAAAAAGTCAACCATGGCCAATTTAAAGTCAAAATTCATAATTTTTTATCCACAACAACATTTTAGACTCATATGAACCATTTTATCAAGTTTGGATCACAACTCCTCAAGAAATTTGATCTAATCATCAAAAGGGCAAAATGGTCAAAATTAGGGTTTTGACTGAGAAAGGGCAATTTCTGATTTTTAACCTAGCCAATGACCAATTTGGTTCAAGCATGATTTCAAGGACTCAATGGCATCATATTGACCTAATCACATAGTTCAAAAGATCTCAAATGCATAGGATTGACAAATGAATTTTGCAGTCAACTGATCAAAAGTCAACTGTACACTGAAAAGTCAAACATTGACTTTTTGGTCAAAATCAAGTGCCGAAGGTCATAATTCATCAAGATATGTCAAAATGTTAAACTTGTTGACCAAGAAACCTAAAATTGCAAATTAGGGTTTTAATTTGAAATTTTTCATAACTTCGAAATTTTCTAAGTATGGAAATTTTCTTATTTTTTCCCAACTTTCCACAAGTTTTTCACCATGATGCAATTGGATTCAAAGGAAACTTCCAACATGAAAGTTGTAGTCCTCCATGAAATATACAACTTTTATTCACAAAGTTTTCCCAAAAGATGCTTGGATCGCAAGTTATGAATTTGTGAATAGGGGTCCATAAACTTTTTAACTTAGTGAAAATTTGCCCTAATTTAGGCAGGTTTTTGACCCAACTTCATGGAAATTTTTCACATATTTCCAAGAGGTATCTCAAAATTCATTTCAAATATGGATTGAAGACCATGTTACAAGCTTTCAAAAATGTCCCAGAACTCTCTAAGATCATTTATGGTCAGGGAGAATCTAAGAAGAGAAAATGGCAATTTGTCACTTTGTTCAAGCCATGTTTACAATGCTTCAAGTTGCAAATCAGATCCTAGCATGCTTGTACCTTGTATTACAGGTCCTAATACCTTCTACACTCCATAATTAAATGATAGCTCAGTGGTTAATGACTTTATTTTGACCTTTGGAGCATTGTACAAAGAACAATTCCATAAATGGCCAAAAGTGTACATTGACATTTTCATAAAGCTAGCTTTTCCAACTTTATCAACCTTGAGCCTTGCACTTATTCCTTGGATGAAGGCATTTTCCACAGATAACAAGCAACTTGTACCAACTCTCTGCAGCTAGCAAGCAAGCATGTACAACATTTTTGCTTAAGTCATTTCAACTTTCTTCAAAAGCAAGAAAAGTGGCAAAAGTGAAGAGAACTTGGACATATTATAAAGAGGGAACTTGGCCTCATTCTAAACAACTTCATAAACTTGTTAAAAGCAGAAAACACGAATACACAACATTCAAAACTCTCCCAAACAGAAAAACCACATTTCTACCCAAAACAGGGCAGCTTCTGCAAAACACTTGCCAACTCAAAATTTGCTCGTGCGTTTTGCCTTGTAATACTTCAAACATCCTCCATACATCCTACCTAAACCATCCAAGCCTTTGCACTGCAACTGTAACCCCTATTTCAGACATCACCATTTTCATTTTGGAAGGTTGCAGGTTGACTCGTGCAGGGAGTTTCAAGCATCCACAAGGTCAGCTAAGCATTGGAATAGCTTGAGGGAACTTCAAGGAAGCTCACACGATCCTCAGGCCTCACTCAAAGTCCCTACATTGCCATATCCAAACTCAGTTGAACAAGGTATTTTTCAAAACTCTATCTCTCTATTTAGGAATCCTTAAGCTTTGATTTGTGAAGCAAAAATGTAGTCCTTAACTTGCTAAAGCTGTACATATGCATAGTTATCAATTATATTAATTGAGTAGTGAGAATTTGAAGCTTGGAGTTCATGAAAAAACTAGGTCAGAAATTAGGGGTGGTTAAATTCTCTCTGATCTTTGAGAGTTAGTTTACAAACTTTATATCACTGGAATCGTGAGATCATAAGCTACATTTTTTTTTGTTATGAGTTTTTGATTTTATGCAAGCATGAGCAAGTTCCAGATTTAGAGAAGAGACGCGCGCAAGCTGAAGGACAGGGACGAAGCTGAGATGTCTTGGGCTTTTTGTTGCATTTGGCCTTTTTGGTTTTGCTGTTTGCACCCTCCATATTACTTTTGCACCCCTTGCATATTTTGTTCATTTTTCATATTTTTCTTTTTATTTTTTATTTATTATATTCATTTATTTTTCTAAACCATAAAAAATCATGAAAAATATTTTCTTTATTTTTTGCATTTTATTTTATTTTTTGAAATAAAAAATAGTTTACAAATAAATAGAACTTTATTTTCTTAAATAAATAGTAAATACGTTTAAAAATACCATACATTTTTATTTGAATTTTTTTTATTAATAACCATGTATTAAATTAATATTTCGCAAATAACCGGGTTTCAGAAAAAATTACGCAAATAACCATGTTTCAGATGGCTCCACAAAGGAGGAGCCATCTCAATTGGCGCATGCACCTAGGGTTTTTCCCTAGGCGCCATCTCACTTGGCGCCTCCCTTGTCTTTTAGCCAAGTGAGATGGCGCATGCTCTTTAAAAATGAGAGGAGGCGCCATCTCACTTGGCGCCTAGGGCAAAACTAGGGTTTTTTTGCTGTTTTATAAATAATTCGTCCGTTTCTTTGAAATTTCTCACACTTTCTCGCACTGTATTTTTATTTTGTACTCCCTTATTTACGTAATGACGTCGCCTATGATTTTTAGCAGAGATGGTTACGTTATGTTCTCCGCCACGAAACCTGCGATGAAAATGAAATTCTGGCACATTCACTCCATGGAGCGTCTGAAGCGGGAGTTGATGCGGTGGCTAGATGGAGACATCACCGAGGGGGAAAAAATTCGAAGGATCCAGCGAAAACGAACAACAACCTCGCATGCGACAGGAAGACCTAATGTGTGGTTGGAGGAAGTCAAAACAGACAGTGATGTAATGCTGATGATGCATGGGTCAGATGAAATTGTGTTAACAGTTGTAATTTCCTAGATTGAATATCGTTAATCATTGTTGTACGCGAAAACCCTAATGTAATTTCCTATATTGAATTTCTTAAATTGTGTGAACAGTTTTATTAACGGAAAACCCATAATGTTTACAACACAAATATTGAAAAGATTTATTGTATTACAAAATTTATGTGGTCGAGCCAGACGCCCGATTCGGACAGTTTTTGCGATTGTGTCCGACCTGACGGCATAAACCACACTTTCTTTCCAACCTGTCAAGATCGTCCATTTCTGTTGTTATGCGCCTGCTTTTGGGACGACCCTTCTTGTTCCTTCGAATTTGGTCATTGTGCCAAACTATATCACCGTTGTATTCAGGCCAATAGTCCGGTTTTGCCACCAAAGGAAAGTTGTTGTTGTAAACAGTGAGCAACGTTTCAGATTTATAAACGTTTGAGAGCAGTTGAAGCGCGTCTTGATGGGTATGAGCACAAGCGGCAATGACATGAGAGCAAGGCATACGAAAAGCTTAAAACCTGCCACAATCGCACCATTGAGAAGGTAAAATGACCCTGTATTCTTGTCTTGCCAGGCCTTCATTGTGGTCAATTGTCTCTTTCACAATGAAGTTGTGGCTATGGCGGTCAAACCGTGTAACCATGTGAGTGTTGGCTTTAGAACTTTCTGCCTTAATGTATTTCATACAGCTTTCACTCCATAGTTGTCCTGATTGCAAGACCGCATACCACATTTCACCTCTTTTGGCAAATAACGCAGCCATCCTAAAATACGTGGATTTCACCAAGGTAGTGATGGGGAGGTTTCGTATGCCCTTGAATACCCCATTCATTGATTCACTAAGATTTGTTGTCATATGCCCCCATCTTTGGCCATTGTCGTATGACCTAGTCCACTTTTCGACCGGTATATTGTCGATCCACGTACCGGCTTCTGGGTTAGACAAACGGATCTCGTTGTGGTAATATTTTTGCCCTAATTTTGTACATAGGCGCCATCTCACTTGGCTTAGGGCTTGCCCTAAGCACTTAGGCGCCAAGTGAGATGGCGCCTCCCTTAAAAAAAGAGGAGCATGCGCCAATTGAGATGGCTCCTCCTTTGTGGAGCCATCTCAAACATGGTTATTTGCGTAATTTTTTCCGAAACCCGGTTATTTGCGAAATATTATTTTAATACTTGGTTATTAATAAAAAAAATTCTTTTTATTTTATTATTTTTCACACATAAAATATTATTTTCATACATATTTTATTTTTTAATATTTGTACATAATATTGTTATTATTTTTCTTGAACAAAAAAAATGAATAAAATAAATATTAGAAAAAAACCTAATTTTCTTTTAAATAAAAAACTAGGGTTTTTTTCACCCTTTCAAAAATAATAATATTATTTTTCTTATTTTTAGGACTTAAATAATTTTATTTTTACATATATAAAATAAATATAAAAACATTTTGCATCCATACATTTTATTGCATATTTAAATACTGTATATTTATTTATTTATTATACAATAATTCAACTGGGTTGTAATAATTTTTAGGGTTTTATTTTGAGCAATATCCCCCATTCAAAACTTGTATCCCCCTAGGGATGTCAATGGGGCGGGGCGGGGCCGGGGGGACACTTCCCCATCTTTTTCCCCGCCATCAAATTCATTCCCCGTCCCCGATCTCCGTCACGGGGGAATTTCTATCCCCATCCCCGTTCCCCGCGGATCCCCGTTCCCCGCGGGGATCCCCATAGATCCTACATTTATTCATTAATATTTTATTTTTTTAAAATGTTTATATTTTCTATAAAAATAAAAAGCACAAAGAATTCACATATTTATTATGTTATTAAAAAATACTAGTATTTGACATTTATTATTTTTTATTAAAAATACTAATGGAATATATATATTAAATTAACTATATTAACTATATTAAAATATATATATTAAATTAACTATATTAAAATAATAGGTGGGGCGGGGTCCCCGCGGGGCGGGGGGTGTATTCCCCGTCCCCGTCCCCGAAATGCTCTCGGGGGAATTTTTCTCCCCATCCCCGCCCCCACGGGGGAAAATTCCCCATCTTTGGGGCCCCGAACGGGGCATTCCCCGCGGGGATCCCCATTAACAGGTCCAAACTGACATCCCTATATCCCCCCTCCCATAATATTGTTGTAATAGCTTAGATTTATTTTACGCAATTTATCGCATTATATGCATGTTTAGTAAAATTAGGGTTTGTATGATAAGACAAAAATCAAACAAATAGGATGACCTAATCCAATACAAGATAAATGCATGTAAAATGACAACACATTGCACACAAGCACTCCTCTAGGGTTTCACCCACTTTATTGCCTAAAAAATGGCCATGGTATGCATGCAAGGTATCTTGGCAAAATCAAAGAAAACAAAAAGATCATAGTCCCTCGATGACGCTATCAAAAGGTTGCCTAAAAACAAGATGATCTTAGTCCCTTAAAACATGCTAAAGATACTTGGCAACATTTCTATCATGGTCATACGATGACCCATGCCCATCCCGTTTACCATCCAAAGATAGGGTTGTTTACCAAACCAATGGTAAATCAACAATGTCAAAGGAATAAAAATGTACAAGAAAGACTTTTGAGTAGGTAGAATGCTTCTAGGTACTTGATCAATTTGCAAATAATCCTTGCTATTTTCAAACAAACACACACACATTTTCAAAACATTTCCAAACAACTTTTAAATATTGAAACATTTTTCAAAAGACAAACATCTTTTTATACATTCTTATGAACGAGAATCATTACAAAGATTGCTTAAACGGTGGCCTATTTTCAAAATACTTTCAAAACCACACAAAGCACCATTTCAAACAATTTCAAAGCAAAAGCAAGTGATCTAAACAAGTAACTAAGAGCCCATGGAAAACCATGGATGAAAAGGGTGTTAGTACCTTCCCTTTTCATAATCTACCCCCCGAACTCAAGAAAACATCTCAAAGGTCTTTACTGTGCTTTTTTACCTTTCCTTTTTGGATAAAATAAAAGTCGGTGGCGACTCTTGCTAACCGCAACATTTGCAAACACAAACGCAAAACCTCAAGTCAGTTCTCCCACCGCATCACACCTACCATCCAGGTTCCTTCTCACAGCCCTACTATCTAGGCTTTCATATCGAAGTAACCCTACTATCTAGGTTCCTTCTCACAGCCCTACTATCCAGGCTTTCATATCGAAGTAACCCTACTATCCAGGTTCCCTCTCACAGCCCTACTATCTAGGATCTCATATCGAAGTAACCCTACTATCCTGGTTTCTTCTTACAGCCCTACTATCCAGGCTCTCATATCGAAGTAACCATACTATCCAGGTTCCTTCTCACAGCCCTACTATACAGGCTTTCATATCAAAGTAACCCTACTATCCAGGTTCCTTCTCACAGCCCTACTATCCAGGCTTTCATATCGAAGTAACCCTACCATCCAGGTTCCTTCTCATAACCTTACTATCCGGGTTCTTCCCCTCTTATTTCTAGACAACAGTCTATAACACTGTAAGACCAGGACCCGATCATATACAATTGGTTTCGCATCTCTCCAGTAAGTCGCGTTGCAACATATACCCCGACCAGACACGCAATTCACTTCTTCTTCCTCAAACCGGAGTTATCCCCCAGTAGAGTAACAGACAACTAAAGCTCCTAAAACTCTATTTCTCCCAAGACAGAGCGATATTCCCCAACGAAGTCCTCCTCAACAACAGATATACAGGTTCTCGCAAAGGAATCTCTTATGCGATCGATACCTCTTCGGATGGCATCTTTAATCCCATCCTCGACAATCTTCAATCGTTGACCTCCGAATGGCATATGTAAGCCCATTCTCGATATCACAAATCAAGTGCCACTTCATGCGAGTGCAAATTTCTGGGCACTCTAGTGTTCAATCATCTTCCACCTTCAGATCACGAAAGGCAGAAGAGCCAATCTACATCCTTAGGTTTAAGAAGATTGAACAGGGGCAGCTGTTGTACCCCAAAATTTTCCCTCCCATATTTCTCAATACATGGCAAGTGAGGTCCCCAAATTGCTCAAGGAAGTTCAAGAGTTGACCAGACAAGCTCTCTCCTAAGGCAGTATACCTCAAATTAGGGTTTCCATCTTCATCAAGATGTGTGAACCAAAAAGGACTCAAATTCTCACCATTGTCCTAATATGTTCTCAAGATCATCCATGTCAAGTTTCAAGCCTTGCAGAAGAAGTTTGCTCAGTCAATTGCTCAAATGCCTGAAAATCAACTATGCTAGGTCAAAAGTCAACTGTGGCCCACATACAGTCAAACTTCAATATTTTTTGTCAACATCCTCATTTTGAAGTATTATTAATCATTTGATCAAGGATTGATCATGATTCCTCAAGGATTGCTCACAATTCATCAAAACCTAAAAGGTGCTAAATTAGGGTTTTGTAGGAAAAGTCAACTCAACTTTGACCAAGCACAACTTTCTCATACTTTATCAGAAATGACCCATCCAAATCTCATTTTGAAGAGGATGGAATTACCTACAATTAACCTTCATCTCCCAAGTTCAGAATATGCACCCAAAAAAGATATAAATTTTGACATTATAGGTCCTTTTGAAAAGTCAACAAAAACACCTTTTGGGTCAAAGCTTCATACATGAACATGGAAAATCAATTGAGATGAGACCAAAAGGGTTGTTTAGAGGACATCCTAAGCTTTCTAAAAACTCCAATAACACCTCTCTAGGGTCAAAATTGAGAGAGTTATGAATTGGCCAAGTTGACCATTTTTGCAAAATTGCCAAAAGTCAAATGTGCTCAAATTTGCATTTTTTGCTAAATGGGCCCAACTTTTTATGCTTGCACCTCAATTATAATGTATTCCACGAATCAAATGTTCACTCACCCATTATGTGCTTCAGTTTTTAATTTATTTTGATTTTTTATTGATTAAAAAGTGAATTAAATCAAATAAATGATGAAAATTAATAAAGATATGATTTGATTTGTTTTTTTGACAGTTTGGAAATCAAGATATGCTAAGTTTACAAGATCAATTCGAATCAAGGCCAATTGGTACAAGAAAGGCATGATTTGGCTCAAAATAGGAACATATCATACAACTTGAAAATCAAATCAAATCTTGGATAAATGCAAAGATTCATGCCAAGTTTGTTAATCTAATTCATTCTAGGTTATATAATGAAGCTTTCCAGATCAAAAAACAAGGGTTAGAGGTCGTGTAAAGCACATAATCAAACTGAAAAATTCAAAGAAAAGTGGGAGTTGGTTTTCACTCTAAAGGTCATCTCAAGCCATCCTAGCCATTCCAATCGCTTGCTGGACATCTCAGGAAGCTAGCAGCATCCTATGCAAGCTTCAACACACCTAGAAACGCACACCACACCTCCTACGATTTGACATGTTTTTGCAATTCGATTATCATAATTTACGCATCATTAGCACTTTTGATTGTTATATTCATGTTTGTCATCATGTTTGCAAGCTAACCATTCCATTTAATTGAATTTTTGATGTCTGTACGTGATTTTTCCATGGCTAGGTTTTCTGTGTTTGTTTTAGGGGTTTTCAGTATAAGTAAAATTAGGCCTTGATTCTGGTACCATGATGCTCGTGAGGATGAGGCGAGTTGATTGGTACCCTTACCTTTCATTTATATTTCTTGTACATGATTTTTGAAATGTGCAGGGTTATACATACAGTGAACGTCTGTAGGTAAAAGCCTCTTCTTCTAAAATGACGGTTTCTAGGAAGAAGACGCTTGCGTGCCAGCCAGCCACTCGTCCGTTTGAATTTCGCACGTTTTGGAATCAGTCTTTTGCTTTTCTTATATTATATTGTATTATTATTATAATTACAACTAACCATCATAGCTCAGCTGGCAGCGTGGCATTGGATTTGAGTATAAGGACTTGGGTTTAATCCCCAGGTCCCAGCATTTTATTTGTATTATTTTCAGTTAGTTGATCCAGCGCATTGCACATCATGACGTCCACCATACAACCTTAACATCCATCCTTTGATCCAGCGTGCCATCAGATCCAACGCCCACATAGCAAGGGACCACCATACACCTCAAAGTCAACACTGCATGGGATCAAGCGTGGTCAACTAGGCTTGGAGTTTTTGGGCCCAGAAATTCAACTTCAAACCCCCTAGAATTGCTAACACTACCAGGCCCATTTCTTTTTTTTTTGTTTCTTCTTATTTTTTTATTTCTTTTAATATTTCCTTAATTATTTTAATTAACAAAATTAATCACTTTTTTTTTACAAAATCACAAAATCAAGAATTCACAAAAGTTAGAATTAGGTTTTTTTAATAAAATTTAATTTAGTTTAATTTAATTTTGAGAAATTTCAACTTGTTTTTATAATTAAAATCAATTAGAAAATTAGTTTTAAGTTCTTTATTTAATTCTTTTCTTTTTTACAAACAAAAAAATACAAAAAATAGGTTGTTTAGAATTAATTAATTTATTTTCAAAAATTAACATTAATTAGAATTTAGGATTTTCTTTTAACGCAATTATTCCTTATTTTCTCAAATAACAAAACACGACAAAAAATGATTTTTCTTTAATCAATTGCAATTAGGTTTAGTCGAGGGTCAAAACCCTAATCGTCTCGTATTTAATTCGCCACACACTTATTAATTATTTTGCCAATATTTTGTAACTGTTCATGGTTTGTAATAGTTAACTTAGGGTTTTTATTTACTGTTTAAATCCCTGATTTTTTGGCTATGTAATTAATCCCCCTCCCCGAAGCCTTGCAATATCTAGGTTTATTTTCTCGCATTTTTAATTCCCGCAAATATTTAACTGTTTAGATGTATGCTAATAGGATTGTATGGCAAGAATGCATGACAAATTAATACAGTTAGAAAACCCTAATGTGAAAAGATTAAATAATTGAAACAAATCACTCGCACATATCACTCTTAGGGTATACACTCACTTCGGTTGCCTTCGGTAAACGATCATTAAGCATAGGGTGTCTTATCCGTTACCCTCCAGTCCAAAAAGATCAAATTGTCCCATTTGAATGTTGCCTCGGAAATGTTGCCTCGAAAATGTTGCCTCGAATATGATCTTAAGACTCTAGGGTTACTACTAAGGTGTCATAATATTGCTTTAGTGACTGTACGTCCCTTTCGAATTGACCCTTACAACTCCAACAACGGTGCTACCTATTTCTCAATAGTAGGATAGTGTTGTCTAAAGGAAACAAGAATAGAAAAGATCTTTTCTCGAGTAAGTAGATGCTAGTAGGTACTTGATCAAATCAAAGCTTTTCACACTACCACTTTTCAAACAAATTTTCAAAACAACTTCGTCACACCCTTGAGGACTGATACGAGGGTTATCACAAAGTAAAACATTTTTTTGAAGCAAAGCACACACAAGCAATTTTAAAAATGAGCAAGTACCTAAGAGCCCGTGGAAAAACACGGATAGAAAGGGTGCTAACACCTTCCCTTTCTATAATCCAACCCCCGTACTCAGAATATATCGAAAAAGGACTTTTTCTGTACTTTTTTCCTTTCCGGTTGGATGAAATAAAAGTCGGTGGAGACTCTTGCTTACCGTGACATTTTGCGAATAAAAAACGCAAAATGCAAACCAGTATCAAATAGTCAGTTCTGTCACCGTATCACAGCGGCCTAGGAAAAAGTTATAGATATAAACAGAATAAATCTTCTCGGTAGGTTGAAAACCCGCAAGCGCAACCTAGTCAAAAATTAGGGATTTCTTGGCAAGTAATTGCATCAGACAGGACTTGATCATTAAAGCAACAATCTTCTCAAACTCTCATCACACTTCAACTAAATCCCCTGCTCAGGAGTTCAAAGTTGTTAGGGAGAATATTGGTCATTGTATTACAATGTATATTTTCCATATGTTTACCATTTTCAAACTTTGTAATCATCCGTGGACTCACGCCATTTGCGGACTACCATTCAATTAATAAAGTTTGAGCCGTTATCCAATTCTTTGTAGTTCTTATTTTATTTTGTTTACAAAAATTTCATTTATTATTGATAGTAATTTTTAAAACAAAATACCTAATAATAAAAACATATTTTTTGAAAATATTTTGCAAATTACTTTTTACTTCAGATGTTGTGATTCAAGTGGAACAAAAATAGTGATTCCAAGGATAGACGAACTCCGAAGTCTTAAAAAAAACTCTCTAAGAGATATCTCGGGATTACTCCTTCTGATATGAGCATGATCCATCTGTATTTTGGATAGTTGGAGTTCGTACCAATTGATATATGATGGTATTGGGTTTTGATCCCATTTTTCTCCGGTTAAGTCTTGGTTCAGATCTTCTCCAGGTTGATTATTTAGTTTCGGATTTGAGTGATTGGAAACCTTTATCCCAAATTCCCTAGTGATATTTTTGCTCGCGTGACAGAGGTTTCTTTCTCCCTTGGAGTGATTGAGATTGAATCACTTTCAAAACATTGATCTTTTTAGTAATGACATTATTGTTGTTATTTACTCCCCAAGTATCCAGGCAAGGGGAATATTATTTCTAAGAAGTTTTGAGACGACTATCAACCTATTGGGTTTTCTCTCTCCAAGTGTTGAGTTTGATTTAAAATCCCCATAATATTGACCTGTTGTTGTGATGGTATCTTCTTTAATATCCAAATGAGTTGAGGATATTGCTTCTCTCTAAAGTTGTTATCCCATGAAATCTCACAATTTATCCCCAGAGAAATTTGCACAAATTATTATTTTTTATTTTAAAATAATGTACTTGTGCTCTCCTCGGCGTGTGAATTTTCCTTTTCCCTAATGAAGACAACACAACATTTCCCAATTGAAGTCCTGATGATGTGGTTTTCACCTTCCCTAGTAAAATCAGTATTTGAATCTCCAGTTGAAGACTGGACGATGAGGCACTGAGTTCCCCAATCAAAGTCTACATGATATTCCCTGGTAAGATCTTGAGAAGGATTTTATATTTATGCAAATGCATTGGTTTCTTATTATCAAATTATGCTTTGATTAATTTTTTTAAACTATATTTCTTCCCAGTGGAGTTAATCCATGAAGTAGGAACTTTGTTTCCTTAGTTGGCGCTTATTCTCTTATAGAATCTTCATCCTGGATGTGATTTAGCCGAGTGTTATTTTTCCCAAGTTGGTTTTGTCTGGTTTTCCCCAGTGCAGTATGTTTGTTTCATCAACATATACATGATAACATTCATACATTCATACATGCATCATGCATGGTTAAATTTAAAATTCATTACTCATTTGCATTGGTTATTATTTTTGTTGGCATATTTCCCTATTTGCAGAGTTATGTTACCCTCTCTCCAAAAGATTGCTTACCTTAAGCAAAAAGTGTATATCCTTTGAATTTCCTCACTGAGTTATCCATTATGGAATAATTTTGCTTTAGCCTTCCTGCACAACTCATTATTTGGATGGCAGTTGATTCTCATTTGAGTTTATTCCTCATTGGGTAGTGTCTTGGTTGACTGTTTCACTCCGGCTTGTTCCTGGCTTGAATTCATTGGTCCTTGACAACATTGTTATTTTGATTTATGTAGGATTTGAGCCCTGTATTAAGAATGTGCATTTATTTTGCACGAAAAGACTTTATTTACTCAGCAAAATGTGTTGGTTTTTCCCAGCAAGTGACAGTCTCTTTATTTGAGCAACCTGTTCTTCCCTGATAAGTTTGTCAATACCAGAGAAGATTTGTACTCCGATAAATGGTAATCTCGTCATTATGGGAGATAGTTCGTTGTTGATATTTGTTAGTACGATGAATGGTAGTCTCGTCATTATGAGAGATAGTTCATTGTTGAGATTTTTTACTCCGATGAATGGTAGTCTCGTCATTATGGGAGATATTTCATTATTGAGATTTGTTACTCCGATGAATGGTAGTCTCGTCATTATGGAAGATAGTTCGTTGTTGAGATTTGTTACTCCGATGAATGGTAGTCTCATTATTATGGGAGATAGTACATTGTTGAGATTTATTACTCCGATGAATGGTAGTCTCATCATTATGGGAGATAGTTCGTTATTGATATTTGTTACTCCGATGAATGGTAGTCCGTCATTATGGGAGATAGTTTGTTGTTGAGATTTTTTAATCCAATGAATGGTAGTCTCGTCATTACGGGAGATAGTGCGTTGTTGATATTTGTTACTTCGATGAATGGTAGTCTCGTTATTATGGGAGATAGTTCGTTGTTGAAATTTGTTACTCCGATGAATAGTAGTCTCGTTATTATGGGAGATAATTCATTGTTGAGATTTATTACTCCGATGAATTGTAGTCTCATCATTATGGGAGATAGTTCGTTATTGATATTTGTTACTCTGATGAATGGTAGCCCATCATTATGGGAGATAGTTTGTTGTTGAGATTTTTTACTCCGATGAATGGTAGTCTCGTCATTATGGAAGATAGTTCGTTGTTGATATTTGTTACTCCGATTAATGGTAGTCTCGTCATTATGGGAGGTACTTCATTGTTGAAATTTGTTACTCCGATGACTGATAGTCTCGTCATTATGGGAGATAGTTTGTTGTTGAGATTTGTTACTCCGATGAATGGTAGTTTTGTCATTATGGGAGATAGTTCTTCGTTGAGATTCACTTTTCTCTAAAGAAGTTCATTTGTTTCTAGTCATAAGTACTGATTCCAATCATTTATTACTTGGTATTTACGGGTATTATCTAACTATTTCTTTTGCATCCTTTGGGTTGTTAATTTCTTATTCCCAGTGAGTCAATGTGATTTTTTTTCTATCTTCTCCATGAGTGAGTAGTTCACAGTTACTTGTCGATCATTATCATACATTACATTTTCCTCAATATTTGAGTTGATAATGCCTTATCTCCTCCTTGGGCTTTACCCTAGTAGAGTTGAGTCTTCTGTTCACCAGTGATTTATTTTCCCGCTCGGATTTTCTTTTGATCCTTTATTTTTATTACTCACATCCCTAGTGGTGTCCTATGTCACCTTTGGATTTGTTCGTCTGCATGCACGATCATAAGCATTTCATGGCATCTTAAGGCCAAAAATAGGGTTTGTTTTATATTTAAGTATCTTCAATCACGTTGAGACGAAGATTTTAACCTTCATATCTCAAGATAGAAAACACTTAAATAAGGGCAGCTGTTATACCCCAATTCCCCCCCCCCCCCAAGATTTCTCATTATCTCATATCATCAATACACCAAGATCACACATAAGGGTTAAGTCTCTCTTTCTACCTTATCCCATATTTAAGTTTTCTTTTGAGGGATCACCAAGCACATTAAATAGTGTATCTTATATATGTGTTCTATTAATTAACATCAATATGTGTATATATGTTTCTTTGAATGTTCATATTATAGGTGATCACAATTGCACTCATCACACTACCTAACCTAGGGTTTTGAGGGGGTGGGTTCTTAATCACATGATATTTTAATGATTTGCAAGAGCCTGAGCTTCAAGTCCATGTCTATGACATCAAATATTTGAGGTTCAAAGAATTTCTCTCACTTTATTTAGGTCAAACTTTCCTCAAAGTTAGTGGTGGCATTCATCAAGAAGATCCTAGGTTCATGTGTTTATTTCCATGCCTTCTCCAACAAGTTTAATTGAGACTTAAGCTCTATCTCTGAGTGTGTTTCAAGATAACATCATTTCAAGACCTATTATGTTTCATCATGCTTTATTTTTCCAAGAAAGATCAAAAGATTCAAGGTTGGTTCAACAAGTTTGACCTAATTGAGCAAATTCTTGATTCAATGATCACAAGTGCATAACTCTCTCAAATTTCAACATTTTAAGTTGTTTCTTTTTGCTATGGATTATTATCATCATCTACAACAACCTTTCTTCATGCTACAATGTCGAATTGTGCAAGAAAAATCATCAAAAGTTGAAAGGGGCTTCAAGTCATTTTTGACATTCTCTGAGCTAGGGTTATTGACTTCTAAGGACCATATCTTGTATATTTTTTTAAAATTTTTGAGTGGATCCAAAGCCATGTTTCAAATAATCATAACTTGGTCAATTTTATCTCCTTAAGCCCATTCTTTTTCCACAATAATTTTTGGGATGTATACTTCAACTCTTATTTTATGTGCAAAGCTTGAAAATGGTTAGAAGATGTCTTAAGAGCTCAAGAGATTATAGGTCACTTCATGGATTTTCATCAACTTCACAAGGTCATAACTCTCTCAATTTTTGGATTTTTTGGATGATTCAAGTTTCACAATGCTCTTTAAGAAGTCTACTTCATGCCATCTTCATTGACAAAAACCTAATTTTGAGTGGAATGCCATGTAAGAAGTCAAGAGATTATGGGTCACTTTTGAACTCAAAACTTGAATTTTTTCTAAGTCCACAAGTCAATATGTTTTTCACGATTTCAATTGATCATAACTTTTTGATAAAGCATCCAAATGAAGTATTTCTTGGCACATTGTAAAGATTGTAAACGTGTCTTTTAAATGCTTCAAAACTTATACCCTAAAACCCTTTGAGCTGAGTGCACCATGGATTCAAAGTTGGTATCATGAAACTTATTTAGTCAAAACAGTTTAGCAAGGTCAAAAACTAATTACTGTAGCGGCTGCTAGGTATAGCAAGGACAAGGATTCGGTTCATAACCCAACTGGATCGAAAACATAACCCAGACCCAAAACAAATGATCCAAAACTTTAATATAAAATGTTGTAACTTCAATGAATTTTATGGCATTCTAAAATCCGATTCAGCTCTCGACTTCTGAATGAAAATCGTAGCACTTTCTCTTAGCTTTCCAACGACTAGTAGCACGCCTTATTCCGACTCACGTAGCTCAAGTTATGAATTTATTCGTGCAGACTGCTAATGCTGAAAATAAAGTACGAAAATCAAATAAGAGTAGAAATAAACTAAAATAGAAAAACACTATAAAATATAAAAATAAGCTAAACAAACCATGGAAATGCATAAGTACAATCATGGAAGAATGTGCATCAAAATGCACTGATCAAATTCCCCCACACTTGAACATTTGAACTCCGAGCAAAATAAAATCAAAAGAAACACAACAGCATCATCAACTACTCATTCTAGGCTATAAACTCTTCTTCGGTTAAGATTGCATCAATAAGTACTAATCTTGCACACTAAGCATACCGTAGGAACACTAATCTTGTCTCTTGAATATACAAACCAATTTGAATCATATTATTATACCAAAGCCTAACTTACTCATCCTCCTTTGTTTCTCTTTTTCATTCATACGCAATCACATTAAGCCCGTTATCTTCACACACTCATAGCAAGGCGACCGATTAGTGACTCTGATCCTTTTTGCACGGGGTTCTGGTGCTTACGTGGCATAACCCTTTGTTTAATCAGTTGTAGTTGTGGGGGATCGAACCGTAATCCTCCCTACCAAGTTCAGCACCAGAAACCGCTGAACCAACTAACAACGAGTCTTATTATCAACTTTTTTTTGTAGGTTCTATGACTGTTGGGTTAAGTGACTGGGTGAGGGTCACCAAACTTAGAAGACGCATTCATTTTTCTTTCCTTTTTTTTTCTTCAAAAAAACTTGAATCACTCACTTATTTTCATCGGCTTCCCTGCGTAGAGTGCGTGTGAGATGGTGTTGACTGCTGAAATAAACTACTCAAGAGCTATTAAAAGATGAGAATTCAAGGCTACGTCATAATAAAAATTCAAATTAACTTCCATATGTATGAGACTTACAGTGTTAAGACGATACCGATCTTGTGAACTTTTCCCAAGTCTCCACAACTAACCTCATATTAATCTATAACCCAAATCTTTCAAAAAGATTCATATTTTTTTATTTTTTTTATAACTGAAAAAAAAACAATGAACAAAAGCAAAGAAAAAAAAACAAATAAATAATTCTCTCCCCCACACTTAAAACACACATTATCCTCATTGAAAGAAACAGGCATAAAATAAGAGAGAGGAGAGAGAGGAAAGAACACACCCGAGAAGTCAAGGCGGATATATGATCGCATAAGTAGCCTTTCCCACCGAGAGCTCTTTTATAATTGCCTCTTCTAACGTGGGACTCTCACAGAATAGCTTTAGGCGGTGTCCTTTGACTTTTCAATTTTTATGAGAACCTTCACTTTTTATTCCTGGATCAAAGAATGTTCTTCTAAAAGTAAAAGTGTCAAATGGGCACGTGAACATGATATCATCTTTCACAACATCAAGGATCAAAAGGTTACGGGGCCGCCTCACTGCTTTTGCTACATCTTCAAGTGAGATCCTATGCATGCACATGGACGGACTAATATCATAAATATCCTCTAAGGTCCATCCAAATCCTTTCCTATGCTTCTTCAAAACCTGCAAAAATTTACTTTCTTGGTTAAAATAAAGTTTAGAAGAAATTATAACCGGAAGTTTTTCATTCATCTCTAAATAAGCATATTTAAGATTTTCAGGAATTAGTTTCAGCTCTCGGGAAGGTGGTTGTTTGATGGATGATTTGTTTCGGGAAGCCAGAGTATTGAGAGCTTCATCCACATGAATAACTTCATTTGCAACCTCATCTGCAGTAAGAATATCAACTTGCAAGGCGGCCTCAATTTCAGCACAAATAGAGCAAATTTTAATATCAGTACAAACATCACAAGAGTAAACATCATCAAAATCAGATAATGATGGAAAATCAACTGCAAATAAATCAGTACAAGTATCATCAACAGTCTCAGAAAGCAACTCTATTGGAAAAACAGAATTCTCTTCCAAGGGTCGTTGGTTAGATCCTTGAGCTTGTTGCATGATATTCATCAAAGAGGCAAGTTGTTCAATCCGTGTTTGCAAAGTCTGGAGAGTAGAATCTATTTGTTGTTCATACTTGAGATTATTTGCAGCCATTTGTTTGACAATATCCTCTAACGAAGGTTCAAAAGGTTCTGAGCATACAACCTGTAATTCCTTCAGATGCTTATGTGAATCCTCACCTGTAAGACTATTAAGCATTGCCAATAAGTGTATTAAATCAGATTTCGATTCAAAAGGTGAATCTGCTGCAGGATAGTCAATACATAAATCATTATAACTCACATCAAGGTCAGCCAACTGCTTCAAAGTTCTTTGTCCAGCCATGTTATCAATAAACACAAAAATACCAACTATGTCCCAAACAGGCAGAAACAAATAGAAAGAAAGAAAACGATTAAAATAAATTCAAAAACATACAAAAATATAAAATTTAATCTAATGAAGCAAAATAAGAATTTTAAGAATTTTTCTGGATTTTTTCGATACTATGAAAACAATAAAAAATTATTTAAAAATAGAAAAAAGAGGAATTTGCGATTTTGAGGGCCAAAAGCTTTTAGAATTTTATTCTAAAGGAGAACTGTTCGTCGATTTTTTTCTGAACTTCTGAAAAAAATTTGGAGCATATCGAAACAGTAGGTTTCAAACTTACCTGGTAGACTGAAAAACTGTACTGGAACCGAAATTTCAACCCTGAAAATCAACAAATACAACGAAAAAAATAAGAAGAAAAAAAACAAGAACATTATACCTATGACTAAAATATTAATTAATAACAACAAGAATCCCCGGCAACAGCGCCAATTTGATTCGCTGTCGCGCGCAGATCAAAACGAGTATTTTTCAAAACTATAGTATTTAACGACAACTGTAACTCGGATATCGTTCTCACAAGGATTCTTGATTTTCTTATTAACTAATAGAAATCTAATGGGGGGTTGGTTTTAGTATTGATTCATAACACGAAATAAGTGATTAAAATAAGTGATTATAAAAATAAGTCGATCTACTATTTTCAGGTTCCTGCTAATCATTGGTTTTTACCTTACCAATTCCCTAAGCGGCTTCGACCTCTATTCGATTTCAATACCAATTGACAAGAGCAATAGATATAAAATAGATTGAATTCCCATTCTGAATTAAGCAAACAGATTAATACAATCGTGAATTAAGCAAACACGATATAAAATGCGATTCAACGACTAAGCAACGTAAACAACAATTAAAGATTAGGAATACAATCATACAAATTTAATCAAGACATTCCATGAAATAAAAAATTAACAAATGCAATTTCATAAAATAGAATTGAAAGAGAAACGAAATTGAATTGATAAATTAAAAACCTCAAAGCATCAGAACACGATTACAGTAGATCAACTCTATATGTTTAGTTCCTCATCACAATCGTAAAAGCAAAATGTATTTTTTTATGAATAATGAAAAGGTCAAAAACTAATTACTGTAGAGGCTGTTAGGTATAGTAATGACAAGGATTCGGTTCATAACCCAACTGGGTCGAAAACATAACCCAGACCCAAAACAAATGATCCAAAACTTAAATATAAAATGTTGTAACTTCAATGAATTTTATGGCCATGCTAAAATCCGATTCAGCTCTCGACTTTTGAATGAAAATCGTAGCACTTTCTCTTAGCTTTCCAACAACTTGTAGCACGCCTCATTCCGACTCACGTAGCTCAAGTTATGAATTTATTCGTGCAGACTGCTAATGCTGAAAATAAAGTACGAAAATCAAATAAGAGTAGAAATAAACTAAAATAGAAAAACACTATAAAATACAAAAATAAGCTAAACAAACCATGGAAATGCATAAGTACAATCATGGAAGAATGTGCATCAAAATGCACTGATCAAATTCCCCCACACTTGAACATTTGCACTCCGAGCAAAATAAAATCAAAAGAAACACAACGGCATCATCAACTACTCATTCTAGGCTATAAACTCTTCTTCGGTTAAGATTGCATCAATAAGTACTAATCTTGCACACTAAGCATATCGTATGAACACTAATCTTGTCTCTTGAATATACAAACCAATTTGAATCATATTATTATACCAAAGCCTAACTTACTCATCCTCCTTTGTTTCTCTTTTTCATTCATGCGCAATCACATTAAGCCCGTTATCTCCACACACTCATAGCAAGGCGACCGGATAGTGACTCTGATCCTTTTTGCACAGGGTTCTGGTGCTTACATGGCATAACCCTTTGTTTACTCAGTTGTAGTTGTGGGGGATCGAACCGTAATCCTCCCTACCAAGTTCAGCACTAGAAACCGCTGAACCAACTAACAACGAGTCTTAATATCAACTTTTTTTTGTAGGTTCTATGACCGTTAGGTTAAGTGACTGGGTGAGGGTCACCAAACTTAGAAGACGCATTCATTTTTCTTTCCTTTTTTTTCTCTTCAAATAAAACTTGAATCACTCACTTATTTTCATCGGCTTCCCTGCGTAGAGTGTGTGTGAGATGATATTGACTGCTGAAATAAACTACTCAAGAGCTATTAAAAGATGAGAATTCAAGGCTACATCATAATAAAAATTCAAATTAACTTCTATATGTATGAGACTTACAGTGTTAAGACGATACTGATCTTGTGAACTTTTCCCAAGTCTCCACAACTAACCTCATATTAATCTATAACCCAATTCTTTCAAAAAGATGCATATTTTTTTTATAACTGAAAATAAAACAACGAACAAAAGCAAAGAAAAAAAAACAAATAAATAATTCTCTCCCCCACACTTAAAACACACATTATCCTCATTGAAAGAAACAAGCATAAAATAAGAGAGAGGAGAGAGAGGAAAGAACACACCCGAGAAGTCAAGGCGGATATATGATCACATAAGTAGCCTTTCCCAATGAGAGCTCTTTTATAATTTCCTCTTCTAACGTGGGACTCTTACGGAATAGCTTGAGGCGATGTTCTTTGACTTTGCAATTTTTATGAGTAGCTTCACTTTTTATTCCTGGATCAAAGAACGTTCTTCTAAAAGTAAAAGTGTCAAATGGGCACGTGAACATGATATCATCTTTCACAACATCAAGGATCAAAAGGTTACGGGGCCGCCTCACTGCTTTTGCTACATCTTCAAGTGAGATCCTATGCATGCACATGGACGGACTAATATTATAAATATCCTCTAAGGTCCATCCAAATCCTTTCCTATGCTTCTTCAAAACCTGCAAAAATTTACTTTCTTGGTCAAAATAAAGTTTAGAAGAAATTAAAACCGGATGTTTTTCATTCATCTCTAAATAAGCATATTTAAGATTTTCAGGAATTAGTTTCAGCACTCGGGAAGGTGGTTGTTTGATGGATGATTTGTTTCGGGCATCTAGAGTATTAAGAGCTTCATCCACATGAACAACTTCATTTGCAACCTCATTTGCAGTAAGAATATCAACTTGCAAGGCGGCCTCAATTTCAGCACAAATAGAGCAAATTTTAATATCAATACAAACATCACAAGAGTAAACATCATCAAAATCAGATAATGATGGAAAATCAACTGCAAATAAATCAGTACAAGTATCATCAACAGTCTCAGAAAGCAACTCTATTGGAAAAACAGAATTCTCTTCCAAGGGTTGTTGGTTAGATCCTTGAGCTTGTTGCATGATATTCATCAAAGAGGCAAGTTGTTCAATCTGTGTTTGCAAAGTCTAGAGAGTAGAATCTATTTTTTGTTCATACTTGAGATTATTTGCAGCCATTTGTTTGACAATATCCTCTAGCGAAGGTTCAGAAGGTTCTGAGCATACAACCTGTAATTCCTTCAGATGCTTATGTGAATCCTCACCTGTAAGACTATTAAGCATTGACAATAAGTGTATTAAATCAGATTTCGATTCAAAAGGTATATCTACTGCAGGATAGTCAATACATAAATCATTATAACTCACATCAAGGTCAGCCAACTGCTTCAAAGTTCTTTGTACAACCATGTTATCAATAAACACAAAAATACCAACTATGTCCCAAACAGGCAGAAACAAATAGAAAGAAAGAAAACGATTAAAATAAATTAAAAAACATACAAAAATATAAAATTTAATCTAATGAAGCAAAATAAGAATTTTAAGAATTTTTATAGATTTTTCGATACTATGAAAACAGTAAAAAATTATTTAAAAATAGAAAAAAGAGGAATTTGCGATTTTGAGAGCCAAAAGCTTTTAGAATTTTATTCTAAAGGAGAACTGTTCGTCGATTTTTTTCTGAACTTTTGAAAAAAATTCGGAGCAAATCGAAACAGTAGGTTTCAAACTTACCTGGTAGACTGAAAAACTGTACTGCAACCGAAATTGCAACCATGAAAATCAACAAATACAACGAAAAAAACAAGAAAAAAAAAACAAGAACACTATACCTATGACTAAAATATTAATTAATAACAACAAGAATCCCCGGCAACAGCGCCAATTTGATTCGCTGTCGCGCGTAGATCAAAACGAGTATTTTTCAAAATTGTAGTATTTAACGATAACTTTAACTCGGATATCGTTCTCACAAGGATTCTTGATTTTATTATTAACTAATAGAAATCTAATGGGGGTTGGTTTTAGTATTAATTCATAACACGAAATAAGTGATTAAAATAAGTGATTATAAAAATAAGCCGATCTACTATTTTCAGGTTCCTGCTAATCATTGGTTTTTACCTTACCAATTCCCTAAGCGGCTTCGACCTCTATTATATTTTTTTTACCAATTGACAAGAGCAATAGATATAAAATAGATTGAATTCCCATTCTGAATTAAGCAAACAGATTAATACAATCGTGAATTAAGCAAACACGATATAAAACGCGATTCAACGACTAAGCGACGTAAACAACGATTAAAGATTAGGAATACTATCATACAAATTTAATCAAGACATTCCATGAAATAAAAAATTAACAAATGCAATTTCATAAAATAGAATTGAAAGAGAAACAAAATTGAATTGATAAATTAAAAACCTCAAAGCATCGGAACGCGATTACAGTAGATCAACTCTGAATGTTTAGTTCCTCATCACAATCGTAAAAGCAAAATGTATTTTTTTCTGAATAATGAAAAGGTCAAAAACTAATTACTGTAGAGGCTGTTAGGTATAGCAAGGACAAGGATTCGGTTCATAACCCAACTTGGTCGAAAACATAACCCAAACCCAAAACAAATGACCCAAAACTTAAATATAAAACGTTGTAACTTCAATGAATTTTATGGCCATGCTACATTCCGATTCAACTCTCGACTTCTGAATGAAAATCGTAGCACTTTCTCTTAGCTTTCCAACGACTGGTAGCACGCCTCATTCCGACTCACGTAGCTCAAGTCATGAATTTATTCGTGCAGACTGCTAATGCTGAAAATAAAGTACGAAAATCAAATAAGAGTAGAAATAAACTAAAATAGAAAAACACTATAAAATACAAAAATAAGCGAAACAAACCATGGAAATGCATAAGTACAATCATGGAAGAATGTGCATCAAAATGCACTGATCAAATTTCACCACACTTGAACATTTGCACTCCGAGCAAAATAAAATCAAAAGAAACACAACAGCATCATCAACTACTCATTCTAGGCTATAAACTCTTCTTCGGTTAAGATTCCATCAATAAGTACTAATCTTGCACACTAAGAATATAGTAGGAACACTAATCTTGTCTCTTGAATATACAAACCAATTTGAATCATATTATTATACCAAAGCCTAACTTACTCATCCTCATTTTTTTCTCTTTTTCATTCAGGCGCAATCAAATTAAGGCCGTTATCTCCACACACTCATAGCAAGGCGATCGGTTAGTGACTCTGATCCGTTTTGCACGGGGTTCTGGTACTTATGTGGCATAACCCTTTGTTTACTCAGTTGTAGTTGCGGGGGATCGGACTGTAATCCTCCCTACCAAGTTCAGCACCAGAAACCGCTGAACCAACTAACAACGAGTCTTATTATCAACTTTTTTTTGTAGGTTCTATGACCGTTGGGTTAAGTGACTGGGTGAGGGTCACCAAACTTAGAAGACGCATTCCTTTTTCTTTCCTTTTTTTTCTTCAAATAAAACTTGAATCACTCACTTATTATCATCGGCTTCCCTGCGTAGAGTGCGTGTGAGATGGTGTTGACTGCTGAAATAAACTACTCAAGAGCTATTAAAATATCAGAATTCAAGGCTACGTCATAATAAAAAATTCAAATTAACTTCCATATGTATGAGACTTACAGTGTTAAGACGATACCGATCTTGTGAACTTTTCCCAAGTCTCCACAACTAACCTCATATTAATCTATAACCCAAAACTTTCAAAAAGATGCATATTTTTTTATTTTTTTTATATCTGAAAATAAAACAACGAAGAAAAGCAAAGAAAAAAAAACAAATAAATAATTCTCTCCCCCACACTTAAAACACACATTGTCCTCATTGAAAGAAACAAGCATAAAATAAGAGAGAAGAGAGAGAGAGGAAAGAACACACCCGAGAAGTCAAGGCGGATATATGATTGCATAAGTAGCCTTTCCCAACGAGAGCTCTTTTATAATTGCCTCTTCTAACGTGGGACTCTCACGGAATAGCTTGAGGCGATGTCCTTTGACTTTGCAATTTTTATGAGTACCTTCACTTTTTATTCCTGGATCAAAGAATGTTCTTCTAAAAGTAAAAGTGTCAAATGGGCACGTGAACATGATATCATCTTTCACAACATCAAGGATCAAAAGGTTACGGGGCCGCCTCACTGCTTTTGCTACATCTTCAAGTGAGATCCTATGCATGCACATGGATGGACTAATATCATAAATATCCTCTAAGGTCCATCCAATTCCTTTCCCATGCTTCTTCAAAACCTGCAAAAATTTACTTTCTTGGTCAAAATAAAGTTTAGAAGAAATTATAACCGGAAGTTTTTCATTCATCTCTAAATAAGCATATTTAAGATTTTCAGGAATTATTTTCAGCTCTCGGGAAGGTGGTTGTTTGATGGATGATTTGTTTCGGGCAGCCAGAGTATTGAGAGCTTCATCCACATGAACAACTTCATTTACAACCTCATCTGCAGTAAGAATATCAACTTGCAAGGCGGCCTCAATTTCAGCACAAACAGAGAAAATTTTAATATCAGTACAAACATCACAAGAGTAAACATCATCAAAATCAGATAATGATGGAAAATCAACTGCAAATAAATAAGTACAAGTATCATCAACAGTCTCAGAAAGCAACTCTATTAGAAAAACAGAATTCTCTTCCAAAGGTTGTTGGTTAGATCCTTGAGCTTGTTGCATGATATTCATCAAAGAGGCAAGTTGTTCAATCTGTGTTTGCAAAGTCTAGAAAGTAGAATCTATTTGTTGTTCATACTTGAGATTATTTGCAGCCATTTGTTTGACAATATCCTCTAGTGAAGGTTCAGAAGGTTCTGAGCATACAACCTGTAATTCCTTCAGATGTTTATGTGAATCCTCACCTGTAAGACTATTAAGCATTGACAATAAGTGTATTAAATCAGATTTCGATTCAAAAGGTGTATCCGCTGCAGGATAGTCAATACATAAATCATTATAACTCACATCAAGGTCAGCCAACTGCTTCAAAGTTCTTTGTTCAGCCATGTTATCAATAAACACAAAAATACCAACTATGTCCCAAACAGGCAGAAACAAATAGAAAGAAAGAAAACAATTAAAATAAATTCATAAACATACAAAAATATAAAATTTAATCTAAAGAAGCAAAATAAGAATTTTAAGAATTTTTCTAGATTTTTTCGACACTATGAAAACAGTAAAAAATTATTTAAAAATAGAAAAAAGAGGAATTTACGTTTTTGAGGGCCAAAATCTTTTAGAATTTTATTCTAAAGAAGAACTGTTCGTCGATTTTTTTCTGAACTTCTGAAAAAAATTCGGAGCAAATCGAAACAGTAGGTTTCAAACTTACCTGGTAGACTGAAAAACTGTACTGCAACCGAAATTGCAACCCTGAAAATCAACAAATACAACGAAAAAAACAAGAAAAAAAAATAAGAACACTATACCTATGACTAAAATATTAATTAAAAACAACAAGAATCCCCGGCAACAGCGCCAATTTGATTCGCTGTCGCGCGCAGATCAAAACAAGTATTTTTCAAAATTATAGTATTTAACGACAACTGTAACTCGGATATCGTTCTCACAAGGATTCTTGATTTTATTATTAACTAATAGAAATCTAATGGGGGGTTGGTTTTAGTATTCATTCATAACACGAAATAAGTGATTAAAATAAGTGATTATAAAAATAAGTCGATCTACTATTTTCAGGTTCCTGCTAATCATTGGTTTTTACCTTACCAATTCCCGAAGTGGCTTCAATCTCTATTCAATTTCAATACCAATTGACAAGCGCAATAGATATAAAATAGATTGAATTCTCATTCCGAATTAAGCAAACAGATTAATACAATCGTGAATTAAGCAAACACGATATAAAACGCGATTCAACGACTAAGCGACGTAAACAACGATTAAAGATTAGGAATACAATCATACAAATTTAATCAAGCCATTCCATGAAATAACAAATTAAGCAAATGAAATTTCATAAAATAGAATTGAAAGAGAAACAAAATTGAATTGATAAATTAAAAACCTCAAAGCATCGGAACGCGATTACAGTAGATCAACTCTGAATGTTTAGTTCCTCATCACAATTATAAAAGTAAAATGTATTTTTTTCTGAATAATGAAAAGGTCAAAAACTAATTACTGTAGCGGCTGCTAGGTATAGCAAGGACAATGATTCGGTTCATAACCCAACTGGATCGAAAACATAACCCAGACCTAAAACAAATGACCCAAAACTTAAATATAAAATGTTGTAACTTCAATAAATTTTATGGCCATGCTGCAATCCGATTCAGCTCTCGACTTCTGAATGAAAATCGTAGAACTTTCTCTTAGCTTTCCAACGACAGGTAGCACGCCTTATTCCGACTCACGTAGCTCAAGTTATGAATTTATTCGTGCAAACTGCTAATGCTGAAAATAAAGTACGAAAATCAAATTAGAGTAGAAATAAACTAAAATAGAAAAACACTATAAAATATAAAAATAAGCTAAACAAACCATGGAAATGCATAAGTACAATCATGGAAGAATGTGCATCAAAATGCACTGATCAAATTCCCCCACACTTGAACATTTGCACTCCGAGCAAAATAAAATCAAAAGAAACACAGCAGCATCATCAACTACTCATTCTAGGCTATAAACTCTTCTTCGGTTAAGATTGCATCAATAAGTACTAATCTTGCACACTAAGCATATCGTAGGAACACTAATCTTGTCTCTTGAATATACAAACCAATTTGAATCATATTATTATACCAAAGCCTAACTTACTCATCCTCCTTTTTTTCTCTTTTTCATTCAGGCGCAATCACATTAAGCCCGTTATCTCCACACACTCATAGCAAGGCGACCGGTTAGTGCTCTGATCCTTTTTGCACGGGGTTCTGGTACTTACGTGGCATAACGCTTAGTTTACTCAGTTGTAGTTGCGGGGGATCAGACTGTAATCCTCCCAACCAAGTTCAGCACCAGAAACCGCTGAACCAACTAACAACGAGTCTTATTATCAACTTTTTTTTGTAGGTTCTATGACCGTTGGGTTAAGTGACTGGGTGAGGGTCACCAAACTTAGAAGACGCATTCCTTTTTCTTTCCTTTTTTTTTCTTCAAATAAAACTTGAATCACTCACTTATTTTCATCGGCTTCCCTGTGTAGAGTGCGTGTGAGATGGTGTTGACTGCTGAAATAAACTACTCAATAGCTATTAAAAGATGAGAATTCAAGGCTACGTCATAATAAAAATTCAAATTTACTTCCATATGTATGAGACTTACAGTGTTAAGACGATACCGATCTTGTGAACTTTTCCCAAGTCTCCACAACTAACCTCATATTAATCTATAACCCAAAACTTTCAAAAAGATGCATATTTTTTTATTTTTTTTATATCTGAAAATAAAACAACGAAGAAAAGCAAAGAAAAAAAAAACAAATAAATAATTCTCTCCCCCACACTTAAAACACACATTGTCCTCAATGAAAGAAACAAGCATAAAATAAGAGAGAAGAGAGAGAGAGGAAAGAACACACCCGAGAAGTCAAGGCAGATATATGATCGCATAAGTAGCCTTTCCCAACGAGAGCTCTTTTATAATTGCCTCTTCTAACGTGGGACTCTCACGTAATAGCTTGAGGCGATGTCCTTTGACTTTGCAATTTTTATGAGTACCTTCACTTTTTATTCCTGGATCAAAGAATGTTCTTCTAAAAGTAAAAGTGTCAAATGGGCACGTGAACATGATATCATCTTTCACAACATCAAGGATCAAAAGGTTACGGGGCCGCCTCACTGCTTTTGCTACATCTTCAAGTGAGATCCTATGCATGCACATGGACAGACTAATATCATAAATATCCTCTAAGGTCCATCCAATTCCTTTCCTATGATTTTTCAAAACCTGCAAAAATTTACTTTCTTGGTCAAAATAAAGTTTAGAAGAAATTATAACCGAAAGTTTTTCATTCATCTCTAAATAAGCATATTTAAGATTTTCAAGAATTAGTTTCAGCTCTCGGGAAGGTGGTTGTTTGATGGATGATTTGTTTCGGGCAGCCAAAGTATTGAGAGCTTCATCCACATGAACAACTTCATTTGCAACCTCATCTGCAGTAAGAATATCAACTTGCAAGGCGACCTCAATTTCAGCACAAACAAAGCAAATTTTAATATCAGTACAAACATCACAAGAGTAAACATCATCAAAATTAGATAATGATGGAAAATCAACTGCAAATAAATCAGTACAAGTATCATCAACAGTCTCAGAAAGCAACTCTATTGGAAAACAGAATTCTCTTCCATGGGTTGTTGGTTAGATCCTTGAGCTTGTTGCATGATATTCATCAAAGAGGCAAGTTGTTCAATCTGTGTTTGCAAAGTCTGGAGAGTAGAATCTATTTGTTGTTCATACTTGAGATTATTTGCAACCATTTGTTTGACAATATCCTCTAGCGATGGTTCAGAAGGTTCTGAGCATACAACCTGTAATTTCTTCAGATGCTTATGCGGATCCTCACCTGTAAGACTATTAAGAATTGACAATAAGTGTATTAAATCAGATTTCGATTCAAAAGGTGTATCCGATGCAGGATAGTCAATACATAAATCATTATAACTCACATCAAGGTCAGCCAACTGCTTCAAAGTTCTTTGTTCAGCCATGTTATTAATAAACACAAAAATACCAACTATGTCCCAAACAGGCAGAAACAAATAGAAAGAAAACAATTAAAATAAATTCAAAAACATACAACAATATAAAATTTAATCTAATGAAGCAAAATAAGAATTTTAAGAATTTTTCTGGATTTTTTCGACACTATGAAAACAGTAAAAAATTATTTAAAACTAGAAAAAAGAGGAATTTACGATTTTGAGGGCCAAAATCTTTTAGAATTTTATTCTAAAGGAGAACTGTTCGTCGATTTTTTTCTGAACTTCTGAAAAAAATTCGGAGCAAATCGAAACAGTAGGTTTCAAACTTACCTGGTAGACCGAAAAACTGTACTGCAACCAAAATTGCAACCCTGAAAATCAACAAATACAACGAAAAAAACAAGAAAAAAAACAATAACACTATACCTATGACTAAAATATTAATTAATAACAACAAGAATCCCCGGCAACAGCGCCAATTTGATTCGCTGTCGCGCGCAGATCAAAACGATATTTTTCAAAACTGTAGTATTTAACGACAACTGTAACTCGGATATCGTTCTCACAAGGATTCTTGATTTTATTATTAACTAATAGAAATCTAATGGGGGGTTGGTTTTAGTATTGATTCATAAAATCAAATAAGTGATTAAAATAAGTGATTATAAAAATAAGTCGATCTACTATTTTCAGGTTCCTGCTAATCATTGGTTTTTACCTTACCAATTCCCTAAGTGGCTTCGATCTCTATTTGATTTCAATACCGATTGACAAGCGCAATAGATATAAAATAGATTGAATTCCCATTCCGAATTAAGCAAACAGATTAATACAATCGTGAATTAAGGAAACACGATATAAAACGCGATTCAACGACTAAGCGACGTAAACAACGATTAAAGATTAGGAATACAATCATACAAATTTAATCAAGACATTCCATGAAATAACAAATTAAGCAAATGCAATTTCATAAAATAGAATTGAAAGAGAAATGAAATTGAATTGATAAATTAAAAACCTCAAAGCATCGGAACACAATTACAGTAGATCAACTCTGAATGTTTAGTTCCTCATCACAATTGTAAAAGTAAAATGTATTTTTTTCTGAATAATGAAAAGGTCAAAAACTAATTACTGTAGCGGCTGCTAGGTATAGTAAGGACAAGGATTCGGTTCATAACCCAACTGGATCGAAAACATAACCCAGACCCAAAACAAATGACCCAAAACTTAAATATAAAATGTTGTAACTTCAATGAATTTTATGGCCATGCTACAATCCGATTCAGCTCTCCACTTTTGAATGAAAATCGTAGCACTTTCTCTTAGCTTTCGAACGACTGGTAGCACGCCTCATCCGACTCACGTAGCTCAAGTTATGAATTTATTCGTGCAACCTGCTAATGCTGAAAATTAAGTACGAAAATCAAATAAGAGTAGAAATAAACTAAAATAGAAAAACACTATAAAATACAAAAATAAGCTAAACAAACCATGGAAATGCTTAATTACAATCATGGAAGAATGTGCATCAAAATGCACAAATAAAATTCCCCCATACTTGAACATTTGCACTCCAAGCAAAATAAAATCAAAAGAAACACAACAACATCATCAACTACTCATTCTAGGCTATAAACTCTTCTTCGGTTAAGATTGCATCAATAAGTACTAATCTTGCACACTAAGCATATCGTAGGAACACTAATCTTGTCTCTTGAATATACAAACCAATTTGAATCATATTATTATACCAAAGCCTAACTTACTCATCCTCCTTTTTTTTCTCTTTTTCATTCAGGCGCAATCACATTATGCCCGTTATCTCCACACACTCATAGCAAGGCGACCGGTTAGTGACTCTGATCCTTTTTGCACGAGGTTCTGGTACTTATGTGGCATAACCCTTTGTTTACTCAGTTGTAGTTGCAGGGGATCGGACCGTAATCCTCCCTACCATGTTGAGCACCAGAAACTGCTTAACCAACTAACAACGAGTCTTATTATCAACTTTTTTTTGTAGGTTCTATGACTGTTGGGTTAAGTGACTGGGTGTGAGTCACCAAACTTAGAAGACGCATTCCTTTTTCTTTCCTTTTTTTTTCTTCAAATAAACTTGAATCACTCACTTATTTTCATCGGCTTCCCTGCGTAGAGTGCGTGTGAGATGGTGTTGACTGCTGAAATAAACTACTCAAGAGCTATTAAAAGATGAGAATTCAAGGCTACATCATAATAAAAATTCAAATTAACTTCCATATGTATGAGACTTACAGTGTTAAGACGATCTTGATCTTGTGAACTTTTCCCAAGTCTCCACAACTAACCTCATATTAATCTATAACCCAAAACTTTCAAAAAGATGCATATATTTTTATTTTTTTTATAACTGAAAATAAAACAACGAACAAAAGCAAAGAAAAAAAAACAAATAAATAATTCTCTCCCCCACACTTAAAACACACATTGTCCTCATTGAAAGAAACAAGCATAAAATAAGAGAGAGGAGAGAGTGGAAAGAACACACCCGAGAAGTCAAGGCGGATATATGATCGCATAAGTAGCCTTTCCCAACGAGAGTTCTTTTATAATTTCCTCTTCTAACGTGGGACTCTCACGGAATAGCTTGAGGCGATGTCCTTTGACTTTGCAATTTTTATGAGTACCTTCACTTTTTATTCCTGGATCAAAGAATGTTCTTCTAAAAGTAAAAGTGTCAAATGGGCACGTGAACATGATATCATCTTTCATAACATCAAGGATCAAAAGGTTACGGGGCCGCCTCACTGCTTTTGCTACATCTTCAAGTGATATCCTATGCATGCACATGGACGGACTAATATCATAAATATCCTCTAAGGTCCTTCCAATTCCTTTCTTATGCTTCTTCAAAACCTGCAAAAATTTACTTTCTTGGTCAAAATAAAGTTTAGAAGAAATTATAACCGGAAGTTTTTCATTCATCTCTAAATAAGCATATTTAAGATTTTCAGGAATTAGTTTCAGCTCTCGGGAAGGTGGTTGTTTGATGGATGATTTGTTTCGGGCAGCCAGAGTATTGAGAGCTTCATCCACATGAACAACTTCATTTGCAACCTCATCTGCAGTAAGAATATCAACTTGCAAGGCGGCCTCAATTTCAGCATAAATAGAGCAAATTTTAATATCAGTACAAACATCATAAGAGTAAACATCATCAAAATCAGATAATGATGGAAAATCAACTGCAAATAAAGCAGTACAAGTATCATCAACAGTCTCAGAAAGCAACTCTATTGGAAAAACATAATTCTCTTCCAAGGGTTGTTGGTTAGATCCTTGAGCTTGTTGCATGATATTCATCAAAGAGGCAAGTTGTTCAATCTGTGTTTGCAAAGTCTGGAGAGTAGAATCTATTTGTTGTTCATACTTGAGATTATTTGCAGCCATTTGTTTGACAATATCCTCTAGCGAAGGTTCAGAAGGTTCTGAGCATACAACCTGTAATTCCTTCAGATGCTTATGCGGATCCTCACCTGTAAGACTATTAAGCATTGACAATAAATTTATTAAATCAGATTTCGATTCAAAAGGTGTATCCGCTGCAGGATAGTCAATACATAAATCATTATAACTCACATCAAGGTCAGCCAACTGCTTCAAAGTTCTTTGTTCTGCCATGTTATCAATAAACACAAAAATACCAACTATGTCCCAAACAGGCAGAAACAAAGAGAAAGAAAGAAAACAATTAAAATAAATTCAAAAACATACAAAAATATAAAATTTAATCTAATGAAGCAAAATAAGAATTTTAAGGATTTTTCTGGATTTTTTCGACACTATGAAAATAGTAAAAAATTATTTAAAAATAGAAAAAAGAGGAATTTGCGATTTTGAGGGCCAAAATGTTTTAGAATTTTATTCTAAAGGAGAACTGTTCGTCGATTTTTTTTCTGAACTTCTGAAAAAAATTCGGAGCAAATCGAAACAGTAGGTTTCAAACTTACCTGGTAGACTGAAAAACTGTACTGCAACCGAAATTGCAACCCTGAAAATCAACAAATACAACGAAAAAAACAAGAAAAAAAAATAAGAACACTATACCAATGACTAAAATATTAATTAATAACAACAAGAATCTCCGACAACAACGCCAATTTGATTCGCTGTCGCGCGCAGATCAAAATGAGTATTTTTCAAAACTGTAGTATTTAACGACAACTGTAACTCGGATATCGTTCTCATAAGGATTCTTGATTTTATTATTAACTAATAGAAATGTAATAGGGGGTTGGTTTTAGTAATTATTCATAACACGAAATAAGTGATTAAAATAAGTGATTATAAAAATAAGTCGATCTACTATTATCAGGTTCCTGCTAATCATTGGTTTTTACCTTACCAATTCCCTAAGCGGCTTCGACCTCTATTCGATTTCAATACCAATTGACAAGAGCAATAGATATAAAATAGATTGAATTTCCATTCCGAATTAAGCAAACAGATTAATACAACCGTGAATTAAGCACACGATATAAAATGTGATTCAACGACTAAGCGACATAAACAACGATTAAAGATTAGGAATACAATCATACAAATTTAATCAAGACATTCCATGAAATAAAAAATTAAGCAAATGCAATTTCATAAAATAGAATTGAAAGAGAAACGAAATTGAATTGATAAATTAAAAACCTCAAAGCATCGGAACGCGATTACAATAGATCAACTCTGAATGTTTAGTTCCTCATCACAATCGTAAAAGCAAAATGTATTTTTTTCTGAATAATGAAAAGGTCAAAAACTAATTACTGTAGCGGCTGCTAGGTATAGCAAGGACAAGGATTCGGTTCATAACCCAACTTGGTCAAAAACATAACCCAGACCCAAAACAAATGACCCAAAACTTAAATATAAAATGTTGTAACTTCAATGAATTTTATGGCCATGCTACAGTCCGATTCAGGTCTCGACTTTTGAATGAAAATCGTAGCACTTTCTCTTAGCTTTCCAACGACTAGTAGCACGCCTCATTCTGACTCAAGTAGCTCAAGTAATGAATTTATTCGTGCAGACTGCTAATGCTGAAAATAAAGTACGAAAGTAAAATAAGAGTAGAAATAAACTAAAATAGAAAAACACTATAAAATACAAAAATATGTTAAACAAACCATGGAAATGCATAAGTACAATCATGGAAGAATGTGCATCAAAATGCACTGATCAGTGACCTCTAATCACAAAATTGTTGCGTGTTTTCCCTTCTAATCATGTTTAGAAACTATTGTACCCCAAAATTTGCCCTATCATTTCTCAAAGTAATCTCTCACAGGATCCCCTTGGATTCAAGACTGCACAAGGGTTGATCAGCTCAAGACACCTCCTCAAGAACCGATGATTGTAAAATAGGGTTTGATTTTGCACAAGGACAAATGGAATTTTAATTTCCCATATGACTTTCATTGATCATTTTGACCCTCAAGGTTTCTCATGTCAAGTTTCAAGTCTTGGATCATATTTTTGCTCAGTCAATTGATCAGTTGACCTAAAAATCAACTGTAATAGGGAAAAATTCAACAGTGGTCAATTTGCAGTCGAAATTCAATTTTTATCCATATCAACATCATGAACCTATATATGTCATTTTATCAAGTTTGGATCATAATTCCTCAAGAAATTTGATCAGATCATCAAAAGGGAAAAATGGTCAAAATTAGGGTTTTGACTAAGAAGGTGCAATTTCTGATTTTTGACCTAGCAAATGATGTATTGGTTTGAGACATGATCTCAAGGAATAAAATGCATCTTTTTGACCTAGTGGCATGGCTCAAAACTTTCCTCAAGATCAATTGATTGATAGTTGATTTTCAGTCAACTAATCAAAAGTCAACTGTCCACTGAAAAGTCAAACTTTGACTTTTAGGTCAAAATTAAGTGTCAAAGATTACAATCCATCAAGACATGTCAAAATATGAAACTTGTTCATCAAGAAATAAAAAATTCAAGATTTCATTTTGAAAAGTCAAAATTTCTAAACTTAGAAATTTTTCCAAGTGTTGAAAATTCATGTTTTTTTCAAAACTTTGAGCCAAATTTCAACCATGATGCAAGATGATTCAAAGGAAAATTCAAACATGAAATTTGTATATCTCAACGAGATCTAAAACATTGTAGAACACAACTTCTCATAGAAATGCATGGATTTCTAGTTATGATTTTGTGAATACATGTTCATGAAACTTGGAAACTTAGTCAAATTTTGCCCTAATTTAGACAGGATTTTGACCTAACTTCATTGAAATTTTTCACATAGTTCCAAGATGAATTTTAAAAAATTTCCAACATAAAGGTTGTAGATGATGTTACAATCTTTCCAAAATGTCCAAGAACTCAATGAGATCATGCTTGAGCAAGGAGAATCGAAGGCAAGAAGTTAGGGTTTCATTCTTGAATTACAAGTCATTTCTTGATGAACACATGATGCAATTTCAATGTTAGGCTGCATAATCTTGCTTTGCAGGCCTTCTAACTTGTGTATCTATCCATCATTAATGGATTACACAAACTTTTGAGCTATAATCCAAGTGGTTTAATCTTTATCCAATTCACATTGCCATTTTGGGAAGAAAGTGAAGAATACCATTCTTGAAAAGCAAGCTTTATGCACAAAGTCAATTATTGAACCTCTAACTTGTTCCCTCTTATTACACTCCATCTACAAAGTCAGAAGAAAGTGTGTTTAAAGCATAACCACTCTATCTTAGCAAGTACACAAGACTTTGAAACTTGGATTTCTCAAAAATCACATGTTATGCTTAAACTTGTGATTTTGAATTTTGATCAACAACAAGCTTCCAAACTTGTTGCTTATAAATAGAGGCACTATTTATGAGCTAGAACACGAGCTTGAATACCCTGAAACACTCCCAAAATCCCTCAAATTAGAAATTTCCCAAAAAACTCCATTGTTGCATAGTTTCTGACCTTGAACTCCAAACTCATATTTCCCTCGTGCGTTCTTTGGCCTTTTAGTTCCTAAAGCTTCCTTACATCAAATACAAATCATCCCACACCCTGTTACACGACTGTAACACCATTTACCATAACCTCCATAACCAAAAACAAGGCATTGCAGTTGAACTTCTCCAGACCATTTCAGCCACTCCCAACTCAAGCTAAGCATTGCATTAGCTTCCTAGATACTCAAGGAAGCTAACCTGATCATTGCAACACCTTGAATCAAGCTCAAACTCATTTCACGATTTACATTTTTGAGGTACAATTTTTGACTTTTCATCTCATTATTTAGGCATTGTTAGGCTTGCATTTGTGAAGATAAAATGTAGACATCATTGCCCTGAAACTATACATATCCATAGATTTCATTTATATTGCTTGAGCTAGGAGAATTTTGAGTTTGAACATTCTGAAATATTTAGGTCAGAATTTGGTACTTTCAAAAATTCCCATTCATCTTTGATTTATAGCTTTAGTTATTTATATGGTTGGATTCGTGAGAAAAAATGGAATAACTTTCATGTTTACACTTTCCATTTTGGTTGAGAGATGAAGAAGTTACAGGTTTTAAAAATCATGTTTAGTTTGTTGGCGCGAGGAAGAAGATGAAGTTGGTCTCCTGACTTGTTTTCAATTATATATTTATGGTTTTGTATTAATGAACGGATGTATAGCGACCCTAGTGGTAAAACGCGCGTCTGTTAACCTTTGGGACCTGGGTTCGAACCCTAGTGGTACCCTTTTGCTCTTTTTCACATTTTTCTTCCATTTTTTGTTTCAGCGGGAGCATGAGCTTCCCCCTCTTTGGCTTTTGTTTTTTTGCTGACCTCTAACCCCTATTTACTTTTGCACCCCTGGTCCTTTATTTTCTTTATTATTTCATTTTTCATTTTTCTTTATTTTATTTTATTTTCATTTCATATTATTTTAATTTTATTTATTATTATCATTATTATTATTATTATTATTATTATCATTTTTATTACTAAAAAATATAAACATATTTTTATTTATTATTTGCACTTATACATTTTTATTTTTCTTTATAAAACAAAAGACCAAAAAACATTTTTCTTAAAACAAATCAATTTCTTTTTCTTAAATAATTAATATCTAGACTTAGGTTTAATTATTATTTTATTTTCTTAATTAAAATTAATTTAGAACTTAGGTTTCTTTTAACTAATTAATTTTCTCATTTTATTTTTATTAATTTAAACCTTTTCATAAAAAACCCTAAAAATCCTTTTTAAGTTAATTTCTTTTCTTAGTTAGTTTAAGTTATTTTATTTAATTTTAATTAATCATTTTCTTTAATTAGGTCAAGACAAAACCCTTTCATTAAAAAAAAAAACAAAATCATTTCTTTTTCCATTTGCATTTGTACATTATATTTTTCAATTCTTGTATATTTATTCAATATGGTTGTAATAGATAAATTAGGTTTAATTTTCTTGCAAAAATCTCCATTTGTAAATTTGTACACCCCTCCCCCAATGATGTAATAGCTTAATATTTTTACTTTCCGCAATTTATCGCTTTATATAAATGCTAGTAATTTAGGCTTTGTATGGAAAGACTAAAATCAACAATTAACAAACCCTAATTCAAGATAAACAAGCATGTAAATCAACACACTTGCACACTTACACCCTTAGGATAATTCCACTTTGTTGGTTTACAAAAATGGTCATGTTATGCATGTGAGATGTCTTAGCAAAAACAAATCAAAATACAAGATCATAGTCCCTCGATGACGCTACAAATGTTGTCTTTCAAATGATCTTAGTCCCTCAAAGAGAATTGCTAAGATATTTCACAACATTGCTATCATGGCTATACGATGACCCATGCCCGCCCCTTTACATCCAAATCAATGGTAAGATAACAATATCAAAGGAAAGGAAGAAATGAACTAAGACTTTTGAGTATGTAGATTGTTCCTAGTTGCTTGCTCATTTTCAAATCAAACATCCTTGCTTATTTTCAAAAAAAACACCAACGCTTTCAAAAAAACTTTCAAAACATTTCCCAAACATGAAACATTTTCAAAAGATCAACACTTTGTATACGTTCTTACGAATGAGAACTATTACAAAGTTTGCCTAAACGATGGCGCCTTTTCAAAATACTTTTAAAACCACACAAAGCATATTTTCAAACAAAAGCAAGTGATCTAGCAAGCAACTAAGAACCCATAGATAACTATGGATGAAAAGGGTGCTAATACATTCCCTTTTCATGATCTACCCCCCGAACTCAAGAAACAATCTCAAAGGTCTTTCCTGTTCTTTTCAGCCTTTCCTTTTGGATAAAAGAAAAGTCGATGGCGACTCTTGCCATCCGCAACATTTGCGATAAAACACAAAACACCCAAGGCATTTCTCCCACTGTATCACAAAAACCTTCCAAGATCACTTAGCACATTGAAATGCAGGATTTGGCTGAGTTTTGAGCAAATATGAGTCACACTTTTCATGTTTGCAACTTCACACGATTTCTTTCAAAATCTCATCATATCACACACTTGAGCATCCCATCCACTCTCCTATAAATAGAGGGACGTATTGCACTCATTTCCTCAAGCTTTAACAAATAAAATCACCATGTTCAGATCCAACACAAATTCTGAATTTGAATTTCTGATTTCTTGTATCCTCACTGCAAAACACTAAAAGCTCCATACAGTTAGCTCCATTGAACTTCTTTGAAGCTAACCATACTCTTACCTTGAAGAATCATGACCCTAATTAAGCTACAGGAGTCCAATTTCAGAGCTATTTTGGTGAACTCCGTTCAGGTAGAATTCTCAACCAAATCGAACTAAATAAATCCCTATTCTACTCTACTCATCATTCTGATTCTCATACTTCTTACGATTTTCATTTTCATTAAGAGTTGAGAGAGATACTTGGAAATTTCGTGTTCACTATTTTTTTATGCTTGTTTTTAAATAGAGCCTTGCTCAGCTTATTAAATTTGGTGCGAGGGTACTATTAGAATCATCTTGAAGAGATGAATCTAATGGTCTCGTTCTGGTTTTCCAATTTTACAGTTTGTGGAACTCCAACTTAGGGCGTTTGGAGGTTGAAGACGACCTATGTGTCGTGCTTCAACCAATGATAGCATGACATGTAATTTATTTGAATTCTATCCAGTGTGCTTGCCTTACCATATGCGTATTTTGAAAACCCTTGGATCTGATTACTTTCATTAGTCAGACTCTATCCAACGCGCGAGATTTTTAGTTACTTTTAATTATTAAAAAATGATTTGGTGTGATTTCCAAAGATGACCATATCATGCACAGCGTGTCAGATCCCTTGGATCTGCTTACTCACACGTTTTGACATTAATCTAATGGTCCACATTTTTTGGCTTTATTTTTATTTTCATATTTTTTATATTTAATTGTTTTGAACTTCAAAAAATCATAAAAAATTCATTTCTAAACCAAAAATTATGAAAAAAAATTATAAAAATATTTTTGAATATCATCTTTCTAATTTTTATTTTTTCATAATTTTATTTTCAGATTTGATATTTTTTTATGATTTTTATTTTTTTTACTTGTTTTTAATTGTTTAAAATACTTTTTGGTATTTTTAAATTCTGAAAAAATTCATAATTTTTTTTTCTTTACTTATGACTTTCTGGAATTTTCCTAGAATTTTATTCTGATTTTTACTATTTTAAATCATTTTTCACTTAATTGTGTGATTTTAAATAATTTAAAAATACTTTTCTGTTTTAAAAAATTACCAAATTTTTGTAATAATACTTGAGATCATCTCTGACTTTTATATGTTTTCTTTTAATTTTTATTTCATACTTTGAATATAGTTTGTTATTTTGTCTTTTATTTTCACTCAAAAAATAATTAAAAAATCATTTTTCTTATTTTATTTTGCTTATTAAAAGCAATTTTATTTTTGAATATATTTTGGCTGAGCTTGAACTATGTGATTTTTAATCACGAGCTTCATTAACATCATTGGATCTTGGGTGTTGAGTTTAACTCCACCAAAATGGATGAATGATTTTAATGATAGTTTGATTAAATTCTTTGGTTCAAATATCTTTTCTCCATCTTATTTTTTCTTCGAATTTTTCTTGTGCTATAAGTTTCATGAGTGTGGTTTCTACCATATCTCAAGACTTGTGTAGTACATACATTGCTATTGACCGACTTCAAAATATGTGCAATTTCTACATAAGTTCACTTACGATTTCTTAACATAGCATTAAATTTTGTTTCGATTCGAGAAATGATCATTCATGACTCAAACCTATGTTTGCAATCACAAATATGTTTAATTTGAAACCTTTGATTCAATAACCTTGAGGTTGATTGTTAGAAGGCTTTGGTATTATTAATCCTCTAATGAACCATCATAAACTTTGGTCTAAGTGAATCATTTAAACATCGTTAATCATATGTTGTCGCCTCGGGAACTTAAAATGAATGATATACTTGACAAAAATAAAATGAAACTTATTGTCGAGAAGCTTTGATTTTATCAATCTTATAATGAGTTTTTCAAATGCAAGTTTCAAGATGGTCAGTCAGCTAACCTCTAATCTCTAATTCACTAACAATTGACTTTTACTTTGTGCTTTTATTTTATGCTTTTACTTTATGCCTTTACTTTTATGTACCATTTATTATGGAATTTACATTTCATGTCATTTTTTCTCTTTGCTCACTTGAGCATTTATCTTTATGTCTTTATTCATCTTTGCTCACTTGAGCTTTCATTTTCTTTTTGAAGACACTTAATAGCCAACTTGAACAATAAAAAACTTTAAGGTTACTTGGACTATTTGGTTACTATCCTTGGCATCATGGAGTTGTGGACCTCTCAGACTTAGGATTAGAAGCTTTTGATACCCTTAAGGCCTTGTGGCTCTGATTGTTATTTTGTCTGGAGTTCTTGGGGTTTATCCCAAGACATTAGGTTGATTTTATTTGTGTGCATGTTATCCTGATTATATATTTTGTCTGTGATTGAGAATTCCTCTGTATACAACCATTACTCTGCCAAAATTTTTATGAAGACTTTATGCATCTAAAGCTTGGTATTCTTAAGAGGTTTAGTATCTTTGCTCTCTTGGTTTTAATCCAAAGAATGGGAATTTTACATTGACTCGTTATGTCAAGTGTTGGCTTCTTGTTGGTTAGAAGGTTATTTTCCCTAGCTTTTACCTTGTTTCTTTAGGATAATCCCTTCATCTCCTCCTGTCTTCTTTAATTTCAAAAATCTTCTCCCTCCTTTTCAAAACTCTTCTTGTTTTCAAACTTGAATCACTTTCATAATAAACTTGGACTTAGGTCCATACATTTTCATTTTTTCTTCTTAATTATGTTTTAACACACTTAATCATACTTTGACATTTTTTTTGGTGAGAAGACTAAAAGTCAATCAATCTCATTCAAACCATTTTTACCACTTTGACTTTTTACTTTAAAATTTTCTCAAACGATTAGACTTTTTTCAATCCTTGTAATGATGCAAGCTACTATACTTCTACGATATATATTGAAGTGAGGTATGTTCCACTTGGGTATTGAGTGAGGCTTTGTTGATTTTAAAATCCAAGCTATATACTCCACTTTAAGATGATGCAAATTCTCCTTTCTCATAATCTTCGGTAGTAAGTATGTTTTCCACTCGGATATTACAATGATGCCTCATCTCTTAAAATTAACCAACCCACTTGTGTTTTAAAATTTTTAAAGGTGAACTACAAGTAACCTGATCCCCTATTGCATAGAAGGTGGTACATAGGCACTAAATATTCGCAACCGCGGCAGGTTCAAAAATTATAAAAAATAATTCTCTTCTCATCTCCATCATCTATTTTTGTATACAACATTTATAGCCAAAATACACAATTTTTCAAAGAGTTTCCTGCAGAGTATCGTAGATGTTTAGGGTGCTAATACCTTCCCTTTGCATAATCAGCCTCTGTACCTAGATTCTCTCCCCTTATTTTTTTGGTTATTCTCTATTTTCCTATTCCTTTGGAAACAATAAAGCACAGTGGCGATTTTTATTTGATTTGTGCGAGTTAAGTCAATCCAATGGCTTAGTCTTAACATTTCTACCGCTACAATGGTTAGTCATGAGAAGTTCAAAGACCGTTATGGAATACTTTTGGCTATCTTGCGTACCAACATGGAAGACGATATTCTCAACACTCTGGTCCAGTTCTATGGTCCTTTGTACCATTGCTTCACTTTTCCAGATTATCAGCTTATGCCTACCCTGGAAGAGTATTCTTACTTGATTAGATTGCATGTGACTGATAAGGTTCCTTTTTCGAGTTTAGAGGAAGATCCTAAGAACCCTATTATTTCTAGATTTGTTCATTTGAAGAGTGATGAGATTAAATCTCATCTCACTCCCAAGAGTAGTATTTTGAGGTTACCTACTAAGCTTCTGATGGAAAAAGCCCATGTTTTTGCTAAAGCTAAAAATAGTGATGCTTTCAAGGCTATTCTGGCTCTGCTTATCTTTGGATTGGTCTTATTCCACAATGTCCCCAATTTTATTAATATGAATGCTATTAAGATCTTCTTGAATGTGAATCCAGTCACAGCCTTGCTTGGAGAGACTTACTACTCTATTCATTACAGGAATTCTAAAAGCTGAGGAATGATCGTCTGTTGCACGCATTTACTGTACAAGTTGTTTTGCCGCAGTCTGCTTCTTTTTGGGATCTCATAGATGGGTTTAAATGGTGAATAAGATTATGTCTATTATCCATTATAATTTTTATTGGATCAATTCTTTCTATGATTGGGAAATAATTATTGATGGCTCAAGAGAGTTTCCTAATGTACCTCTTCTTGGTACAAAAGGAGGCACAAATTATAATCCAATTTTGGCTCGCCGTCAATCTTATAATTGATAAGCCAAATAATCTATTGTTGGAAGCTTTATTTCTCAAGGAAGGAGAAGATATTAGGGAATTTATAGAGAGAATCAACAAGGCTTGGCTTACTATTTGCAGAAAGAAAAGAAGAGAGTTTAGAAGGAGGGGTAATTCCTCTTTGGAACCTTACCTCCCATGGGTGCAAGCTAGAGAAATCGAGATACAAATGCCTTACCCTCACCAAGAACCATTGTTCTTTCTTAAACCTGTTTCTATTATGTTGACTGATGTAGAAGAACTCGAAATTATGTTGTTCAAGATTCAGAAAGAAAGGGATGCTTGGAAGAATAAACCAAGTTGTTGATACAGGATACTCAGCATTTCAAGGGAAGTTGAAGGAGAAAGATGCTTTGATCAAGATTCTCGAGTGACATGCTATGAAGATGATAGAGGGGTGATATGATTTATTTTCCTCACGCATTCATCCTGTTCCGAATGATCAAGACCATTCTCACATGCTTCCTACTTCTAGTGGATAGAAGGGAGTTGTTGACAAACTCATAGAAGAGAATGCACTGCTGAAAGATCAGATTAGAAGGCTCAAAGGTAAGCGTCAGCATGAAGTGGGATCTTCTTCAGTATTGGATCCTTAGGACCCATAGTTTCTATCTTTTTCTCTTGTATTTGAGGATTTGTAAAACTTATGCTAACGTTGTAATCCTTCCAAATTATTAATTAAATGAGATTATTCAGTGTTTCAAAAATGTGTTATTCCTTTGGTATTTGAAATTATTACGGTTCTTTTAGTTCCTTGAAAACTAAATAAACAAAATAATCATGTGCATATCATGCATCATTTCGCACATAGTTTTTCATTCTTATAATTTTCTCAGGTGTCCTATTCATTTCTCTGCTTCGTTCAGTCAGCAAACTGTCGTATTCTTAGAACACTCGGGCTAACATGAGAAAGACGATGGAAAATTTGGAACAAGAGAATCGCGAGCTTTGAGAGGAAGTAACTGCTTTAAGAACCAGTATGTCCAACTTGACTTCTTTGGTGGAATCCTTGGAGGTTGCACAAAATCAGCCACCACATCCACCTCCTCCTCCTCATATGGTTCAGCCTTAACAACAACAAAATATTGTTATCTCTAAGATACTGTCAGTACCCGTCTCTGCTACTCCTATTATTACTGCTCCTCAATTCCAGATGCCTCGTGGTTATCCATAGAGAATGCCTGAAAATTGTTACTACTCCTATTGTGCACACTTCCCCTGTTGTTAAAGATGAAATCTACCATGCTGCTGCTGCACCAAGTGAAGCTTGGGTTTTTATGACAAAATGGTTGATTTCCAAGATCATTTTACTGAAATGTAGAAAGAGATGAAGGTCCTTAGAGGGAAAGAATTGTTTGGGTAGAAAGTTAGTGATCTATGTTTGGTTCCTAATGCTAAAGTACCTGCGAAGTTCAAGGTTTCAGAGTTCAAAAAGTACAAGGGAAATCCTTGTCCTCGAGCCCATCTAGTAATGCATGTAAGAAGGATGTCCACTCATGCTGACGACCAACATCTACTAATTCATGTTTTCCAAAACAATCTAACAAAAGCTGCATTAAAGTTGTACATGGGTTTAAATAGTGATAATATTTTCACTTTCAATGACTTGGGTGAAGCATTTGTTAGGAAATCAAGTATAATATGAATATGGCTCATGATCATGACCAATTAAGAGCTATGACTCAGAAAGACAAAGAATCATTCAAGGAATACACGTAACATTGATGCGAGGTTGCTGCTCAGGTTGTACCCCTAATGGAAGATAAGGAGATGACCAAGGTTTTCTTGAAGACTCTTGGGCTGTTTTTTTTATGATAAGATGGTGGCATGTGCACCAAGTGACTTTACTGAAATGGTTGGTATGGGTGTATGATTAGAAGAAGATGTTAGAAAGGGACGTTTGTCAAAGGATGAAAGTTCCAGCGGTACCACCAAAAAGCATGCATATGGATTCTCCAGAAAAAAGGAAGGGGAGGCTAATGCCATCACTCATGGAAATTAAGGTAGGCACAAGACAAGGTATCACAAAAACCAACATCAGGTTGCCTCAGTAACTCCAGTTGTTATCGTAACTCCAACATCTATTGCTTACCAGTCTACTTAGAGAGCACAACAACAAGCCAACCAAGGGAAAAATCAGAGAAGAGAAGCTTATGATCCTATCTCAATTAGCTATACTAAATTTTTTCCTGCACTAATCCAAAAGAACCTGGTACATAATAGGTCTCTTCCTGCCATACCTATAAAACTACCTTGGTATTATAAAGCTGAATTGAATTGCCCCTTTCATCAGGGTTCCCCAGGGCACGGTCTTGAAAATTTTTATCCATTAAAAGCTAAAGTTCAGAAGTTGGTTAGATATGGTATCCTATCCTTTAAAGACATAGGTCCAAACGCGCAAGCCAATCAGTTACCCAAACATGGAGGAGGAAATGATGTGAATATGGTTTATGGATGTCCTGAGGATTTCATAATTTTTTATTTAAACTTGGTAAGAGGAAACTTTGTGGAGATGCATGCTGATCTCTGTGAGTTTGGTTATTATGAACATGGCAATGCAGCTTGCAGTATCTATAGTGAAAATTCTCGTGTATGTGATAAAGTAAGAAGTGCCATTCAGGAGATGATGGATCAAGGTCTTATCCATATCATCCAACCAAGAGCTAAGTATGACGAGGTTAATTTGATGTTGATACAATAATTCCTGCTAAAGCATATGCTAGGTATGCTAAAGAACTTACAATTGAAGAGCTAAACACTGTGACTCCTATAGAGATACATGAAAAATGGGTTCAAAAAGGCTTGATTAATTTTAGTCATGACTGGTGTCTGAAATGTGAAAAGAAACCATGGGGCTGTGCTACTTTGAGAGTTGATCTCCAGATATTGAAAGGCATGTTTTTGTTTAAAGAAAGAACAATAGCCATTTTGCTGATAGGAAAAGAAGTGCAGAGATGTCACTTATTTCTTTGCTAACAATTAAGAATGTGTCTGATACAGAGAGTGAAACTATTGTTTATAAAGGAAGAGTTGAAGAGGTTGAGGTAAATGCCATAGGGCCACATTTTCATATTCCCACCTCTGTGGAAAATGGCATACCGTAGTAAGCTTGTTGTAACTCCCTTGGTTATCTATTTACCTAGTCATGTTCCGTATGAGTCTGATAAGGTTATACCCAACAAATATCAGGCAATTGTTTTGGAAGACGGAAAGGAAGTTCCAATTTATCTTTTGTCTTGTGTTGAAAATATTGCTGAAGCAAGCTGTGTGACTCGGAGTGGTCGTATATTTGCTCCGAATTTTCAAAAGGTTGTTGATTCTAGTAAGAAAATTGTTGAAGCTAGTGCTGAATCGAAGAAGGTAAAAGGGAATACTAGTGGAACTATTGTGCAAAAGGATGTTTATAATCTTATGAAGATCATAAATATGAGTGATTATAAAATTGTTGATCAGTTTTTGCAAACTCCACCTAAAATTTCAATTCTGGCTTTGTTGATGAATTTTCTACAGCTCATCGGGAATCTCTGATAAGGGTCTTGGACCAAGCATTCGTTGACCAGGATATGTTGATTTACCAATTTAATGGTGTTGTGGGAAGTATTATAGCTTGAAAAGTATTAGTTTTTGTGATGACGAATTTCCCGATGAGGGAAGAAATCATAATATGGCATTGCATATATCTCTGAACTGCAAAAATGATGCCTTATCTAATGTGTTGATAGATAATGGTTATGTTCTGAATGTGAAACTGAGGAGTACTCTGTAGAATATCACTTATCAAGGAACTCCTATGTGCTAAAGTGATATTATAGTGAAAACTTTCGATGGTTCCAACAAATCTGTCATTAGAGAAGTGGACTTGCCAATATGGATAGGACCATATATGTTTCAGATCACCTTTTAGGTCATAGATATCTTCCCAACCTACAACTGTTTATTTGGTCGTCCATGGATTTATGAGGTGGGAGCTGTTACATCTACCTTACATCAGAAATTGAAATTTATCCAAGAAGGAAAAGTAGTGATTGTGAATGATGAATAAGCTTTGTTAGTATCCCATTTGTTTTCTTTCAGTGTTGTAGAAGCTGAAGAAGCTACCGTTGGAACTCAGTTCCAAGCTTTGTCCAATGTTAATATAAAGAAGAGTGAATATTCTATTTCTTCATTCAAAGATGCATAATAGGTGATTCAGAAAGGTTCTAGCAGTGTGCGGAGTCAGGTTATTGATATGCCGGAAAATAAGAACATGACCGGTCTAGGTTTTTCTCACCAGAAGATTAAGAATGAAATGGTGAATCCAAAGTCTGACTTTCATCCATATCAAGACATCTTCCAGAGCAGGGGTTATCTCCATCCGACTCCTCCAAAGGTCGACGTTATTATTGAAGATGAGCCAAAGCCGGAAATGCAGAACTTTGTGACGCATAGAGTTAGAGTTCAAAATTAGATAAATGTTGATGTTCCTAACTACATTCACATATCACAATAATTTGTCTTTGCTTGTTTTTCAAAATCCTTTCACTCTGCCCAAGGTGAAAGTGATATCGTATGGGCTTGTCTTTTGTTTTGAATTTTAAAATCATTAATGAAAGTTGTTTTTCTTATCCAATTGTGTTTTTATTTTTTTCTTTTTCTTGGAAAATGGTAATCAGAAAAAAAACCTTTTAAAATAAACAATAACTGTAAATAAATCTACATAATCACTTGTTGCATTTATCAGTTTCTAAAATCAAGCATAATCATATATGCAGTTTAATTAAAAAACCTGTTGAAAACAATGACCCTGCGCCCTCTCCCAACTTTGAATATCCCATGTACGTGGCTGAAGAACAAGAGTTTGTTGAAATCCTATAAGAGGTTTCTCGGTTGCTTGAGCGTGAGGAGAATACCATTCAGCTGTACAAGGATTCATTGTAGACGATTAGTTTGGGTTGTGAAGAGGATCTAAAGGAAGTCAAGATTGGGGCACTGCTTCATCCTAATGTGAAGAGAAGGTTGATTGATTTGTTGAAGGAATATGTGGATATATTTGCTTGGTCCTATCAAGACTTGGTTGTGTTAGATACCGATATTGTGGAGCATCGGTTATCGTTGAAGGCTGAATATCCACCTATCAAGAAAAAGTTGAGGAGGACTCACCCTGACATGGAAATTAAGATTAAAGAGGAGGTCTTGAAACAGATTGAGGCCAGTTTCCTTATAACGTTAGTGTATCCTCAGTGGATTGCCAACATTGTTCCAATTCCAAAGAAAGATGGAAAAGTCTGCATGTGCATTGATTATAGAGACCTGAATAAGGCTAGTACAAAAGATGATTTCCCTCTGCCACATATTGATATGTTGGTAGATAGAACAACAAAATTCAAAGTGTTCTCTTTTATGGACGAATTTTCTGGATATAATCAAATTAAGATGGCTCTTGAGGACATGGAAAAAACAACGTTTATCACACCCTGGGAACCATTCTATTATTGAGTGATGCCCTTTTGGTTGAAGAGCGCTGGTGCAATGTACCGGAGGTCTATAACAACCCTATTCCATGATCTTATGCACAAAGAGATCGAGGTATATGTTGATGACATGATCGCCAAATATCAGACTAAGAAAGGTCACTCAAAATAATTGTTGAAATTGTTTCAGTGTTTGAGGAAGTATTATCTCTTCTTGAATCCAAATAAATGTACTTTTGATGTTTGTTCTAGAAAGCTGTTAGGCTTCATTGTTAGCCAGAAAGGTATTGAGGTTGATCTTGATAAAGTTAGGGAAATTCAAGAGATGTTTGCACCAAGAACTGAAAAGAATGTCTGAGGTTTCCTTGGGCATGTGAATTACATCTCCAGGTTTATTTCTCACAGGATTGTAACTTGTGATCCAATCTTCAAGCTTATAAAGAAATATCAAGGTTGTGTATAGACAGATGATTGCTAGAAGGATTTTGAAAGCATCAAAGAGTATCTTCTTGAACCTCATATCTTTCTCCCTCTTGTTGAAGTAAGACCATATATTATGTATATGACTGTGTTAGATAACTCCATGGGTTGCATTTTGGGACAACAAGATGAGACAGGTAGGAAAGAGTATGCCGTTTATTACCTAAGTAAGAAATTCACTGACTGTGAGTCACAAAATTCTATGCTCGAAAAGACATGTTGTGCTTTGGCATGGGATCTGAAGTGTCTGCAACAATATATGTTGAATCATACTATTTGGTTGATATCCAAAATGGATCTAATTAAGTATATATTTTTGAAAAGCCTGCTCTTACTGGAAGAATTTCCTGTTGGCAGATTCTATTATCTGAATATGATATTGAATACCGTACTCAAAAAGCTATTAAAAGCAGTATGTTGGTAGAGTACCTTGCTCACCAGCCGGTTCATGATTATCAGTCCATCAAGTTTGATTTCCTAGATGAGGACGTGATGTATTTGAAAGCTAAAGGTTTTGATGAGCCTTTTCCTGAGGAAGGTCCCGATCCTAAATCCCGATGGGGTATGGTGTTTGATTGAGTTGTGAATGCTTACGGTAAAGGAATTGGTGTTGTAATTATTACTCCACATGGTTCCCACATCCCTTTCACTGCAAGATTGATGTTTGATTGTACCAATAATTTATCCCTTTCACTGCAAGATGGATGTTTGATTGTACCAATAACATGGTAGAGTATGAATCTTGTGTTACGGGTATCGAAGAAGCTATGGACCTCATAATCAAGATTCTTGATGTATATGGTAATTCAGCTTTAGTGATAAATCATGTTAAAGGAGAATGGGAGACTCGTCACCCTGGTTTTATTCCATACAAATATTATGCGAGAAGGTTGTTACCTTTGTTCAAGAAAGTTGAATTCCATCATATTCCTCGAGACGAGAATCAGATGGCATATGCTTTAGTCACTTTGTCCTCTATGTACAAGGTGAATTTCCCAAATAAAGCACCTCAGATTACAATCAGACATCTTCGTAGGCTAGCTCATATATTTGTCACAGAGGTAATATCAGATGATAAGCCTTGGTATTATGATATCAAATATTTCCTTCAAAATCAAGAGTACCCACTTGGGGAATCCAACAAATATAGGAAGATGTTGAGAAGGTTGACATGTAGCTTCTTCCTCAATGGAGATGTGATATACATGAGAAATTACGATATGGTCTTGCTCCGATGCGTGGATAGACACAAAGAAGACAAGTGAATGCATGAGATCCGTGAAGGTTCATTTGGTACCCATGCCAATGGACATTCAATGGAAAAGAAGATGCTTATGGCATGTTACTATTGGCTGACAATGGAATCTGGCTGTTACAAATTTATAAGGAAGTGCCACAAGTGTCAGGTTTATGTTGACAAGATTCATGTGCCTCTCACATTTCTCAATGTTATTTCTTCCCCATGGCCTTTCTCTATGTAGGGGTATTGATATAATCGAGATGATTGAATCCAAGGCCTCGAATGGACATCGTTTCATCCTAGTGTCAATTGATTACTTCACCAAATGGGTAGAAGCAGTTTCTTATGCTAATGTGACTAGACAAGTTGTGGTCTAATTTATCAAAAACGAGGTTAAATAAAAAACTAGATTATTTGTCGGTATGGTGTGCCAAGCAGGATTATCACTGATAACGGCTTGAATTTGAATAATAAGATGATCAAAGAGCTTTATGAAGAATTCAAGATTTCTCATCACAACACTTCTCCTTATAGGCCTAAGATGAATGAGGTTGTTGAAGTTGCTAATAAGAACATTAAAAAGATCATTCAGAAGATGGTTGTTACATATAAGGATTGGTATGAGATGCTCTCCTTTTCTTTGCATGGGTATCATACACCCGTCTGCACTTCAACAGGGGCAACCCCTTTCTCTTTGTTTATGGCATGGAAGCAGTGCTCTCCGTTGAAGTTGAGATTCCCTATTTGTGTATGATAATGGAAACAAAGTTATCAGAGGTTGAATGGGTCCAGAACAAGTTTGACCACCTCTATTTGATTGAAGAAAAGAGAAATACTGCCTTGTGTCATGGCTATTTATACGAAAAAAGGATGAGGAAAATTTTTGATAAAAAAGCCAGACCTCGTGAATTCAGAGAAGCTGACCTCGTGTTTAGAAAGATATTGTCTTTTAAAGTTGATTTTAGGGGAAAGTGGACTCCTAATTGTGAAGGCCCATATGTTGTCAAGAAAGCCTTCTTTAGAGGTGCATTGATTCTTGAAACTATGCATGGTGAGCAGTTCCCACGTTCTGTGAATCCTGATGTAGTTAAGAAATACTTTACCTAAAGAAATAAAAAACAGCTCGTTAAGTTGAAAACCCGAAAGGGAGACTTAGGAAAAAATGAGCGTCTTGATGGGCTAAAAACATGAAAGGGAGGTCAAGGAAAAAGTTAGAGACATAAACATAATAAATCATCCCGGTAGATTGAAAATCCGCAAGGGAAATCTAGGGAAAAGTTAGGGATTCTTAGCAAGTAACTGCAACAGACAAGACTTGATCATTGAAGCAACAATTTTCATGGATTCTCATTGCTCTTCAACTAAAGCCTATGCACAATAATTTAATGTTGTCAAGGAGAATAGTGGTCATTGTATTTTAATGTACCTATTCCATGTATTTACCTTTTTCCAAACTTTGTAATCATCTATGGAGTTACACCATTTGCAGACTACCATTATATTAATAAAGTTTGAGCCTTTACCCAGTTATTTGAAATTCTTATTTTTGTTTTGCTTGCAAAAATTTCATTTATTATTGATAGTAAATTTCAAAACAAAAAGACTTAAATAATAAAAATAAGTTTTTTTGAAAAAACATGCAAAAAATATTTTTACTTTGATTTTATGAATCAAATGAATAAAAGAAGTTGTTCCAAGGATGAACGAACTCCAAGGTATGAAAGTTTCTAAGGAGTCTCCTCTGGTTACTCTCGCAGATGTGTGTATAGTTTCCCCTAAGGTTATTGATTAAGTAGTGGAGGTCCTCCCTGTAGCGGTGGAAATGTTGAGACTAAGCCATTGGATTGACTTGACTCGCACAGATCAAATAAAAATCACCCTTGTGCTTTATTGTTTCCAGAGGAATGGGAAAAGAGCGAATAACCCAAAAATATGGGGAGAGAATCTAAGTTTGGGGGTTGGTTATACAAAGGGAAGGTATTAGCACCCTAAACATCTACGGTACTCTGCAGGAACCTCTTTGAAAATTTGTGTATTTTGACTATAAGAGTTGTATAAAAAATAGATGGTGGAGGTGAGAAAAGAAATATTTTTACAATTTTTGCACCCGTTGCGGTTGTGAACCTTTAGTGCCTACATATCACCTTCCGTGTAATAGGGGATCAGTGTAATCATAGTTCACCTTTAGAAAAATTTAAAACACAAGTATGTTGGTTAATTTTAAGAGATGAGACATCATCGTCTTATCCGAGTGGAAGAACATACTGACTACCCACAATTATGAGAAATGAGAATTTGCGTCATCTCAAAGTGGAGGATATGGCTTGGATTTTAAAATCAACAAAGCCTCGTTCAACACCCAAGTGGAAAATATCTCGCTTCACTATATATCGTAGAAGTATACTAGTTCGCATCACTACAAGTATTGACAAGAGCATACTCTTTTGAGAAAAGTTTTAAAATAAAAGACAAAATGGAAAAAAATGGTTTGAATGAGATTGGTTGACTTTTAGTCTTCTCACAAAAAATTTCAAAATATGATTAATTTGTTTAAAGTTTGATTAAGAAAAGTTTTTTTGAAAATGCATGGACCTAAGTCTAAGTTTATTATGAAAGCTGTTCAAGTTTAGGAAAAAAGAATAGTTTTGGAAAAAGGAGGGAGAAGATTTTTGAAATTAAAGAAGATGGGAGGAGATGAAGGGACTATCCTATGGCATAAGGTAAAAGTTAGGGAAAAGAACCATCTAACCAACAAGAAGCTAACACTTGACACAATGAGTCAATGTAGAATTCCCATCCTTTGGATTGAAACCAAACAAGTCAAGGATAATGAACCTCTTAAGAATACCAAACTTCAAATGCATTATGTCTTCACAAAAATTGGGTAGAGTAACGTTTGTATACAAATGAATTCTCGATCATAGACAAAGCGTATAATCAAAATAACCTGCACACAAAGAAAACAAACAACCCAATGTCTCGGGGTAAACCCCAAGAACTCCAGACAAAATAACAATAGAAGTCCCAACATCTCAAGGTAGGTCAAGGTCTCTAATCCTAAGTCCAAGAAGTACATAAATCCAAAATACCAAGGATAGTAACCAAATAGTCCAAGTAACCTTAAAGTTTTTTTTATTGTTCAAGTTGGTTATTAGGTACCTTCAAAAATAAAATGAAAAGTTCAAGTGAGTAAAATAAAAAATGACATAAAGATAAATGCTCAAGTGAGCAAGGATGAAAATAACATGAAATTAAAATGCTAAAATAAATGGTGCTTAAAGTAAAAACATAAAGTAAAAGCATAAAAATAAAAGTAAATGTTAATGAGTTAGAAATTAGTGGTTAGTTGAATGACCATCTTGAAACATGAATTTGAAAACTGATTAGAATATTGATAAAATCAAAGTCTCTCAACAACAAGTTTCATTTGCTTTTTGTCAAGTATATTATTCATTTCAAAATCTCGAGGCGACAATGAATGATCAACGATGTTTAAATGATTCAATTAGACCAAAGTTCATGAAGATTCATTAGAGGATTGATAAGACCAAAGCCTCTTATAAATGAACCTCAAATTTACTGGATCAAAGGTTTCAAATTAAACATACTTGAGCTTGCAAATATAGGTTTGGGCCACTAATGATCATTTCTCGTATCGGGACAAAATATAGCGCTATGTTAAGCAATCGTAAGTGGACTTGTATAGAAGTCGCATATATTTTGAGGCTGATCAATAGCAATCTATGTGCCATATGTTTGAAGAGATGATATATAGATCATCCTATAACAACATGTATCACATGTAAGAAAATATAAGATGAAGATGAAGGGGAAATATTTGAATCAAAAAGTTTAATCAAACTATCATTAAAATCATCCATTCATTTTAGTGGAGTTAAATTCAACACCCAAGATCCAAGATGTTAATGAAGGTCATGATCAACAATCACATAGCCAGAATATATTAAAAAATAAATTGCATTTAATGAATAAAATAAAAAAAAAGAAAAATGATTTTTAAATTGTTTTTTAAAATGAAAATAATAGGTAAAATAGAAAACTATATTCAAAGTATCAAAGAAAAATTTAAAGAGACCATAGAAAAATCAAAAATGATCTCAAATTTTTTAATAAAATTTTTGGTAATTTTTTAAAATAGAAAAGTATTTTTTAAACTAATTAAAATCACTCAAATAAGTGAAAAAAAGATCAAAAATAGTAGAAGTCAAAATAAAATTCTAGAAAATTTTTAGAAAGTCAGAAATAAGGAAAATGATTTTTATAAATTTTTTTAGAATTTAAAAATATCAAAAAGTAACTTTAAATAATTAGAAACAATTTAAAATAAATGAAAAAATATAAAAAATATCAAATCTGAAAATAAAATCATGAAAAAACAAAAATCAGAAAGAGAATATTTGAAAATATTTTTCTGATTACAATTCATAATTTTTGAGTCAAAAATGAATTTTCTATGATTTTTTGAAGTTTAAATCAATTAAAATATAAAAATCAGAAAATAAAAATAAAACAAAAAGATATAAACCATTGGATGAATGTCAAGACGCGTTAGTAATCAGATCCAAGGGATCTGGCATGTTGTGCATATAATGGTCCTTAATGAATAAACTAATAGATCAAATATTAAATCAGATTTTGAAAAAAACATGTGACGCATTATCATTGGTTGAGAGATGACACATTGGTCATCTTCAACCTCCAGCCACGCGAATTGCAAGTCTCTCATACTGTAAAATTAGGAGCTCAGACCTATGCCATTCTCTTCGTCTCATCAGGACGAAGACAACCGTATCCTCGCGAAATTTATTTAAGGTGTAGCTCAATCGATTTGCAAAAAACTAGAAGGAAAAAAGTTGAATAGGGATTTGAAAATTCATGGCCAAAAGTCACTTCCAGTTGAAAACAAATGTAGCGACTAGTATCATAATGATAAGAGCTTCATTGTAGTAACAAATTTTGAGAGAATTGATGAAGGAATTTCCTATTGAAGGTCAAATTCAATGCTCTGAAACTTGACTCAGCTAGCACGATTTATGATGCTTTAGGGCTTGGTTCTTCTTCTGTTAGCTTCAGAAGGATGAAGAATTAGCAAAGACCATGGATTGAGGAAGGGTGTAAAACCAAATTTGAAGTTGCAGAAATGTGGGTTAAGGAGAGAGTTTGGCAGGGTGATTCTGGTTGTTCAAGCTTGATAAAATGAGAGGAGTGAGGTCCTCTATTTATAGGGAAGCGAATGGTGCAAAGAATTAAGAGGGAATTTGAAGTTTAGATGGAAATTGGATCAAGCTCTAAAATGAAAAAAATGTGACCTCATGTGCATCAAAACTCAATTGATTCCTGCATTTTGATCCTTACTTCAACTTTGGGAACTTTGTTAAACATGTTTAAATCAAAAACACGTGCTAAATTGGTGATTAGAAGCCATATTATGAATTTCAAATTCTGGCTTTGGAGAAAACTTCAGTTTCAAGGTACCATCTTTGAATCCATGGTGTTCACAGCTCAAGGAATCTTAGGGCATGATTCTTGAAGCATTTGAAAGATAAGGTCACAAACTTTACAATGTGCAAAGAGTGAGATCAATTGGATGCTTGAGCTAAAAGTTGTGATGAGTCAAAGTTGAGAAAAATGTGCTGACTTTTTGTACTTAGAAAAATTCTAAGTTTTTCTTCAAAAGTGACCTATAAAGTTTTGAGTTCAAACAAGGCATTCCTACAAAAATGAGCTTTGATCATTGATGCTAGCTTGAATTAGAATTCCTAAAGAGAAATTTGAAACTTGAATCACTCAAAAATACCAAACATTGAAAAAGTTATAGCCTTGTAAAATTTGTGAAAATTCATGAGGTGACCCATATTCTTTTGAATTCTTAGGGCATCTTCCACTCATTTTCAAGCTTTGCACATAAAATAAGAGTTTAAGTTCACTTCCCTAATATAATTGTGGAAAAATAATTGGCTCGAGGAGATAAAAACTTACCAAGTTATGAACTTTTGAAATCACATAAGGAAATTTAATGGCCTATCTAGAGGACTTGTAATATTTCTTCATCATTAGGCATCTTCCACACAACAATTTCTTGAAACTTTTGAAGTGATTTGTTGAAAACCCTTTAAAGAGAAGCATATATTTGGAATCACTCAAAAATCTCAAAATATGAGCAATATATAGCCCTTAGAAGTTCAAAACCCTAGCTCTTCAAGCACCAAAATTACTTGGAAACCCTTTTCAATTTTGACAAACTTTATTGCACAATAACTCTTTCCATGTCAATAGAGGTTGTTGTGGATGATAATAAGAACCCATAGCAACAATAACCACCTCCAAATGTTAAAAAATGAGAGAGTTATGCACATGTGATCAAGGAATCAAGACTTTGTCCAATTAGGTCAAACTTCTTCAATCAACCCTTGTATCTTTTGACTTTCTTTGAAACGTTGAAGCATGATGAATCATAGTTTACCTTTTCATGATATTACTTTAAATAATATTCGATGATGAAGCTTGAATCTCAATGAAGCTTTGTTGAAGAAGGCATGGAAATAAACTCATGAACCTATGCATCAACCTGATGAAATGTGATGTGCCCTCACCTATAGTATCATCAATTAGAGAAAACACTAATTGAGTTTCTTAGTTAAAAGTTAGTCAATAAAAAAATATATGATCACAATATACAAATCAAGGTGTTTGGTGATTCCTCATGAGCAAACCTAAGGATAGGAAGAAGAACTAAACCCTAGTGTGATCTTGTTGTGATTGAGTTGATATGGGATGATAGAGGAATCTTAGGGGGAAAAATTAGGGTACAACAGCTGCCCTTATTTAAGTGTCTTATATCTGGAGATACGGAAGTTAAAATCTTCGTGTCGACGCGATTGAAGATACTTAATATAAAACAAGCCCTATTTTTGGCCCTAAGATGCCATGCAATGCTTATGATTGTGCATGCAAACAAACAAATCCAAAGGTGACACATGACACCACTAGGGAAACAGAAAATAAAAGATCAAAAGAAAATTATACCAGGAAAACAAATCACTGGTGAATAGAAGACTCGACTCTACTAGGGTAAATTCCAAGGAGGAGACAAAGTAACATCAACTCAAATATTGAGGAGAGAAAATAAAGGATAATAGTGATCGACAGATAACTACGAACTATCCTCTCACTGAGAAGATGACAAAACAGGTAACGTCGACCCTTAGAGGAAAATAAATGGTAGGATAATACAAGCAAAATCAAAATTATAAGCAAGCAACAAATGATTAGCATCAGTACTTATGACTGGAAACATACAAATTCTTCAAAAAAAAATGAATCTCAATGGTTAACTATCTCCCATAATGACGAGACTACCATTCATTAGAGTAACAAATCTCAACAATGAACTATCTCCCGTAATGACGAAACTACCATCCATTAGAGTAAAAAATCTCAATAACAAACTATCTCCCATAATGACGAGACTACCATCCATCAGAGTAACAACTCTCAACAAAGAACTATCTCCCATAATGACGAGACTACCATCCATTGTAGTAACAAATATCAACAACGAACTATCTCCCATAATGACGAGACTACCATCCATTGGAGTAAAAAATCTCAACAAAGAACTATCTCCCATAATGACTAGACTACGATCCATTAGAGTAACAAATCTCCACAACAAACTATCTCCCATAATGACGAGACTACCATCCATTGGAGTAAAAAATATCAACATTGAACTATCTTCCATAATGACGAGACTACCATCCATTAGAGTAAAAATCTCCACAACAAACTATCTCCCATAATGACGAGACTACCATCCATTGCAGTAACAAATATCAATAACGAACTATCTCCCATAATGACGAGACTACCATCCATTGGAGTAACAAATAACAACAAACTATCTCCCATAATGATGAAACTACCATCCATTGGAGTAACAAAGCTCCACAACAAACTATCTCCCATAAGGACGAGACTACTATCAATTAGAGTAATAAATGATTCTTCTCTGAGGACTAACAGACTTACTGAGGAAGTATAGGTTTCTCAAAATAAAGAGACCTGCTACTTGTTGTTATAAGAAAACCTCCGGGCAAAGAAATATGACATCTCTGAGGAAATGCCAATATATTCTTGCCGATGATATAAAGTATTCTCATGCAAAATAAATGCACATTCTCAAATTCTTGCTCAAAGCCTGCAAAAAACATAATAATTATGTTGTCGGGAACCACAGATCCAAACCAGAAATAAACCGGAGTGAAACATTCAACCAAAATAACACCTAATGAGAAATAAACTCAAAAAGGGATCACAGATCCATTCAGATAATTGGATGAAGAGGAAGACTGAAGAAAAATTCTTCCACGAGGGATAACTCAGTGGGGAAATTGAAAGGATATATACTTTCTGCTTAAGTTTGAAAACCTTTTGGAGAGAGGGTGACATAACTCTGTAAATGGGGTAATATGCCAACAAAACAATAATGAATGCAAATGAGCAATGAATTTTAAATTCAGCGATGCACGATGTATGTATGAATATATGAATATGTGAATGTTATTATGTACATGCTGGAAAAAACAAACACATAACACTGTGAATAAACAGATAAAACTAACTTGGTTAAAGTCAACACTCGGCTAAATCACATCTAGGAGAAAAAATTCGTAAGCAAGTAAGCACCGACCGAGGAAACAAATTCCTATTTCACGGTTTAACTTCACTGAGAAGAAACATAATCCAAAAATAATCAATTTAAAATAGTGGATCAAAACAGATACATGGATATAACATCCTCCTTCAAGCTTCACTGGGGAACATCACACAAACTTCAATGGGGCAAATAATGTTTCAACGTCTAGACTTTCACTGGGGATTACAATTCTGACTTCATTAGGGAAGATGAAAACCATGCCATCAAGATATCAGCTGGGGATCCCGTGTTGGCTTCATTGGGGGGACGATACCACAACGTCGAGAGGAGCCTTAAATACATTCTTCAATACCAAGAGTGATGATTACACAAACTTCTATGGGGAGAAATCATGAAACCACATGGGGATAACAACTTTCAGAGAGAAACATTATCTTAAATTTACTTGGGGATTTAAGAAGTCAAACAATACAACAAGTGATCAAAATTACGGGGATTTTAAATCAAACCCAATGCTTGGCGGGAGAAAACCTGAAAAGTTGACACCTGTTTCAATACTTCTTATAAAAGATACCACCCTTGTCTAGTTGCCAAACAACAACAATAATGCCAATACTGCAAAAGGGAGATGTTTTGAAAATGATTCCACCTCGTAACACAAAGGGAGAAGGAACTTCTGTCATATGATTGAAGACCTCACTAGGGATCTCGGATAGAGGTTTCAAACCATGCAAACCCGAAACCAATATTATCAACCTGGAGGAAAAACTGAACCAAGACCTGACTGGGGAAAATGGGATCACAAATCCAACACCGTGCCATACATTAATTAGTATCATCTCTAACTATTTGAGAAACAACAAGAAGATCATACGCATATCAGCAAAAGTGACCTGAAAGAACTTTCCTGGGGAATACCTACTTCCAAAAAGAAATTCAGAGTTCTTCCATCCTCAGAATCACAATTTTTGTAAATTCTTTTTCAAAAGAAATTTTATTATGAAATCTCTTTGTTTTGAAAATTACTATCAATAATAAGTGGAGTCTTTGTAAGCAGAATAAAATAAGAGTTACAAAGGATTGGATAAAACATTATTAGTAGAATGGTGGTCCGCGAATGGAGAGACCCCATAGATGATTACAAAGTTTGGAAAATGATAATATATTGGAAAAGATACATTGAAATACAATGACCACTATTCTCCCTCACAACTTTGAATTCCTGAGCAACGGCTTTTGTTGAAGTGTGGTGAGGATCCAAGAAGATTATTGCTTCAATGATCAAGTCTTGTCTGACGCAGTTACTTGCCAAGAAATCCCTAACTTTTGCCTAGGTTGCCCTTGCGGGTTTTCAACCTAGTGGGAAGAATTTATTCTGTTTATGTCTCTTATTTTTTCCTAGACCGCCCTTTCGAGTTTTCAGCCTACTAAGACACTCTTTTTTGCCTAAGCCTCCCTTTCGGGTTTTCGACTTAGCGAGCTATTCTTTTATTTCTTTAGGTGAAGTATTTCTTGACTGCCTCAACATTCATAGGACGTGGGAACTCCTCGCCATCCATAGTTTCAAGAATTAATTCACCACCAGAGAAGGCTTTCTTGACAACATATGGGCGTTAAAAATTAGGAGTCCACTTGCCCGTAGAATCAATGTTAAAAGACATGATCTTCCTGAGCATGAGGTCGCCTTCTCTGAATTCAGGAGGCTTGACTTTTTTATCAAAATCTTTCTTCATTTTATTCTGGTATAACAGGCCATGAAACAAGGCCGTCATTCTTTTTTCTTTAATCAAATTCAATTGGTCAAACATGTTTTGGACCCATTCAACCTCTGACAATTTGGTTTCCATTATCACACATAAAGAGGGAATCTCAACCTCAATGGGGAGCACTTCTTCCATACCATACACAAGAGAGAACGGGGTTGCCCCTGTTAAAGTGCGGACGGATGTACGATACCCATGCAAAGCAAAAAGGAGCATCTCATTCCAATCTTTATAGGTAACAACCATCTTTTGAATGATCTTCTTAATGTTTTTATTAACAACTTCAACAGCCCCATTCATCTTTGGCTTGTAGGGAGATGAATCGTGATGGACAATCTTGAATTCTTCACAAAGTTCTATCATCATCATATTATTCAAATTCGAGCCGTTGTCGGTGATAATCTTTCTTGGTACACCATACCGACATATAAGATTGTACTTGATAAATCATACTACCACCTGCTTAGTAACATTAGCATATGAAGTTGCTTCCACCCATTTGGTGAAGTTGTCAATTGCCCTCAAGATAAAACACTGTCCGTTCGATTCCTTGGGTTCAATCATTCCAATCATGTCAATGCCCCACATAGAGAAAGGCCATAGGGAAAAAATAACATTTAGAAGTGTCAGAGGCACATGAATTTTTTCAGCATAAATCTGGTACTTATGGCACTTCTTTGCAAGTTTGTAACAGTCAGATTCCATTGCAAGCCAATAGTAACTGACCCTAAGCATCTTCTTTTCCATCGAATGTCCATTGGAATGAGTACCAAAGGAACCTTCATGGATTTCATGCATCAACATGTCCGCTTCTTGTCTATCCACACATCTGAGAAAAAACATGTCATAATTTCTTTTGTATAACACATCTTCATTAAGGAAAAAGCTGTCTGCCAACCTTATCAATGTCTTTCTATCTTTGTTTGACGCACCAGCCGGGTATTCCCGAGTCTGGAGAAAATGCTTGATATCACAATACCAAGGTTTTTTGTCTAAAGTTTCCTCTATTGCAAACACATGAGTTGGTCTATCCAAACTTCACATTGTGATACGAGGCACATCGTATCAAGTATTTACTTGATACATAGAAGCCAAAGTAGCCAAAGCATCTGCTATCTAACTTTTGTTTATGGGAATATGATGGAATTCAACTTTATTAAAGAAGGGTAATAATCTTCTAGCATAGTATTTGTAGGGAATCAAGCTAGGGTGACGAGTATCCCATTATCCTTTGATCTGATTCATTACCAAAGCTGAATCACCATACATATCTAGGATTTTGATTCTGAGATCTATAGCCTCCTCGAGACTCATGATCCAAGATTCATACTCTTCCATGTTATTGGTGCAATCAAATTCAAACCTTGAAATAAATGGGATATGTGATCCATAGGGAGTGATAATCACAACACCAATCCCTTTCCCGTAAGTGTTCACAACTCCATCAAACACCATACCCCAACGAGATTCAGGATCAGGATGTTCCCCAGGCAAAGGTTCATCATAATATTTTATCTTTAAAACATCACATCCTCATCAGGGAAATCATATTTAACAGACTAATAATCATCAACTGGTTAGTGAGCAAGATAATCTGCCAACACACTGCTTTTTATAACCTTATGAGTGTGGTATTCAATATCATATTAAGACAACAACATCTGCCAAGGGGAAATGCTCTTAGTAAAAGCATGATTTTAAAAAATATACTTAATTGGATCCATTTTGGAAATCAACCAAGTAGTATAATTCAACATATATTTCCGCAACCATTTTGCCGCCCAGGCCAGAGCAGAACATGTATTTTCCAGCATAAAATATCGCGACTCATAGTCAGTAAACTTCTTGCTAAGATAATAAATGGCATATTCTTTTTTTCCTGTTTCATCTTGTTGTCCCAAAATACAGCCCATAGAACTATCTAACACTGTCATATACATAATCAATGGTCTTCCTTCAATAGGAGAGAGCATGATAGGAGGTTTAAGCAGATACTCTTTAATACTTTCAAATTCCATTTGGAAATCATCTATCCACACACAACCTTGATCTTTCTTTAACAACTTGAAGATCGGTTCACACGTTGGAGTCATATGGGAAATAAACCTGGAAATGTAATTCAAACGCCCAAGGAAGCCTCTAATTTGATTTTTAGTTCTTGGTGCAGGCATTCCTTGAATTTCCTTAACTTTATCAGGATTAACTTCAATGCCTTTCTAGCTAACAATGAAACCCAACAATTTTCCTGATCGGACACCAAAGGTGCATTTATTTAGATTCAAGCGAAGATGATACTTCTTCAAATGCTGAAACAATTTCAACAAATCCTCTATACGCCCTTCTTCAGTCTAGGATTTAACAATCATATCATCAACGTATACCTTAATTTCCTTATGCATCAGATCATGGAATAGGGTTGTCATAGCCCTCTGGTACGTTGCACCAGTCTTCTTCAACCCGAAGGGCATCACTTTGTAGAATAATATTCCCTAGGGTGTGATAAATGTTGTTAATTCCATGTCCTCGGGAGCCATTCTGATTTGATTATATCCGGAAAATCCGTCCATGAACGAGAATACTTTGAATTTCGTTGTACTATCAACCAACATATCAATTGTTGTACTGTCAACCAACATATCAATTTGTGGCAATGGAAAGTCATCTTTTGGACTAGCTTTGTTTAAATCTCTATAATCAACACACATACAAACTTTTCCATCTTTCTTTGATACTAGGACAATATTTGAAATCCACTGAGGGTACATTGATGTCACAAGAAAACCGACATTAATCTGCTTTAAAACCTCATCTTTAATTTTCATTGCCATATCTGGGTGAGTTCTTCACAATTTTTGCTTGATTGGCGGACATTCTGGCTTTAACGACAAATGATGTTCCAAAATATCAGTATCCAATACCGACATGTCTTGGTATAACAAAGCAAAGATATCTACATACTATTTCAACAATTTAAGCAACCTTCTCTTTACACCGGGATGAAGCAACGCTCCAATCTTGACTTCTTTCGGATCTTCCTCTGAACCCAAATTAATCATTTCTAACGGCTCTTTATATGGCTGAATGGTACTTTCCTCGCGCTTAAGAAACTGTGAAACCTCTTCTGGGATTTCATCATATTCTTCTTCTTCGGCCACATACGCAGGATATTCAAAGTTGTGAGAGGGTGCAGGGCCATTGTACTCAATGGATTTTTTAATTAATATGCACATATGATTTATGATTGCTTTTTAGAAACTGACACATATTTCAAGTGATTATGCAGATTCAATTACAGTTATTATTTATTTTGAAAGGATTTTTCTGATTACCATTTTCCAAGAAAAAGCAGAAAATAAAGACACAATTTGGGAATCAAATACAACTTTTATTAATGATTTTAAAGATCAAAGCAACAAATATGCCCATACAATATCAATACTTTCACCTTAGGAAAAGTGAATTTTTTTTAAAAGATTCACAAAAAAACAAATTAATTTGAGATATGAATGCAAGAGGGAACATCAATAGTGACCCAATTTTGGACTCTGACTCCATGCGTCACGTAGTTCGACATTTCTTGCTCTGATTCGCCTTCCAGGATAGAATTGATTCTAGGAATAGTCGGATAAAGGTAACCTCCACTGTGAAAGATGTCTTGATATTTTCCAAAAGCAGACTACAGCTTCATAATCTCACCTTTACTATTCTTCACAGAGAATCCAAAACTAGCTCTATTTTTATTCACAGGTGGATCAATAATCTGCCCCAACACCTTACTAGGGCCATTACGCACTACCTGTTGAGCATCCTTAAATGAGGCTATAGAATCCTCATTTTTCCTCATATTATCAATGAATAAAGCTTGTAAATGAGTTCCAACAGCAGCTTCATCCGCTTCCACAACACTGAAAGAGGATAAATGAGATATTAACAATGTCTGTTCTCCATTTACGATGACCACCTTTCCTTTGCGAACAAACTTCAAATTCTGGTGCAAAGATGAAGTAACAACCCCTGCCTCGTGGATCCATGGTCGCCCCAGTAAAGAGCTGTAAGCGGGAACAATATCCATAACCTAGAAAGTAATCTGAAATAGTGCGGGCCTATGTGAATAGCCAAATCTACTTCCCCGGTGACAGACTTCCTCAATCCATCAAAAGCTTTCACAATTACGCCACTCGGGAACATGGGAGTTCCTTGGTGCTTCAACTTCATGAGCGTGTTCCTTGATATGAAATTTAAAGCGGGCCCATTATCAATAGTACATTGGATAATGAGTCGTTCTTACAATTCATGGAGATAGAGAGAGCCAAGTTATGATTCCTCCCTTCATCGGGAAATTCGTCGTCACAGAAACTCAAGTTATTACAGGATGTAATATTCCTGACAACACTACTGAATTGGTCCAAAGGCATATCACTTTGCACGAAAGCTTGATCCAATACTCTCATCAAAGATTCCTTGTAGGCAGAAGAGTTCATTAGCAAGGCTAGAATAGATATCTTTGATGGAGTCTGCAACAATTGATCTACGATCCTGTAGTCGCTCATCTTGATAGTCTTCACTATATTATCCACATCTTTTTCTAGAGTAGTACAACTAGATTCCCCCACTGCTTTCTTAGGTTCATTATTTTCAACAACCTTATTATCAACATCAATATTCCCTCAAATGACAAGTGCGAAAACACAGCCACTGCGGGTCACTCGACTGGCTTCAGCAATATTCTTAACATCAGACAAAGGTTGGATGGGAACTTACACACTATCCTCTGGGATTTCAGCATTGTATTTATATGGGACGGCTTTGTCTAATTCGTAAGGAACAGGACCCGCCAAGCAAATCACCACTAGAGCAATAACTGGCTTACTATGGTACTCAATCTCTATAGGGACGGGAACACCAAAACAAGGCACAATAACATTCACCCCTTCTTCAGAATACTTAGACATCACCAAATCATTGCCGAAGAACACATCTTCATCTGAGGAAAAGAATTCATCTGCGGAAACATACTCATCATCTGAAACAGTCTCATCCAAGCAATCTTCAATCACGTTAATCCCACGGTAATCATCTCTATTGCCTGAAACTTTGATATTTCCATTGTCCAATAACAACTGAACACCCTTTTTCACAATGGAACAACTACGAGAATCTTTGCAGAAAATATGACAAGACCCATAATGGTGTTCTTCTTGACCATCCATGTGACAGAAGGTAGCGTGTAACTGTATCAAATCGTCATTCATATGATTCCTGTCAAAAATACAGAATTATCCAGGACATCCAAAGAACATATTCACATCTTCTTCGTACTTTTCCCTTGGCCTAATTATATGAATGAGGCCTTCATCCATCATTTCCTGAAGATCAGCTTTTATCTTATCACATCCCTGAATATTTGTGCTACAAATACCACAACCAGCATGGTCGTGTGTATAGTAGCTAAATTCGTAGAGGCCAGTATGCATTTTTACCAAATCTCCTCTAACCAGGTTGATATCAAAAATCTAGAAGTCCCCAAGACAACCAGCAACCATATTTACAACATTTTCTCCTCCATGTTTTGGCAAAGGATTATCTTTCACGTTAGGGACAACATCTTTAAAGGATAGGAGGCCAGATCTCACCATCTTTTATACTTCAGTTTTTAAAGGATAACAATTCTCAATGTTGTGCCATGGGGCTCCTTGATGAAAAGCGCACGTCTAGTCTGCCTTATAATACTAGGGTAGAGATGAAGGTATTGCAGGGGAAGGCCTGGTCTGAACCAACTTCTTCTGAATCAAAGCTGGGAATAACTTTGTGTAACTAATTGGAATAGAGCCAAAAGCCTCTCTCTTCTGACTTTGCCCTTGATTTCCATGAGGAGGTGGTCTTTGATAAGCAACAATGGTTGAAGCTACATTGACAACTGGAGTCATATAAGCAACCTGTTGCTGGTACCGATGATGTCTTCTAGGTGGCCTAACCTTCCTTTCCCCAATAATATCATTTGTTTCACTTTCTTTATTTCGAGAAAACTTGTATGACGACTTCTTTGTCCCTTCATCTTTTGTCAAGCTCCCTTCTCTAACAGCCTATTCCAAATGAAAACCTATGCTTACGATTTTGGTAATATCACTCGGCGCACTAGAAACCATCCTTTCATAATAAAATTATCCAAGGGTTTTCAAGAAAACCTTGGTCATTTCTTGTTCTCCCATAGGTGGCACCACATGGGCAGCTATCTCGCGCCAACACTGCGCATATTCTTTGAACGACTCCTTATTTCTCTGAGCCATTTCCCTTAACTGGTCACGGTCAGGTACCATGAACATATTGTACTTATACTATTTGATGAAGGCTTCTCCTAGATCACTGAAGGTACGTATTGTATACTACTATTATCCAGACTTATATACCATTTCAGAGCGGCACCAGTCAAACTATCTTGGAAGAAATGAATGAGAAAATGTTGATCATCAGTATGGGTAGACATTTTCCTAATATACATCACGAGGTGGTCGTGAGGACAAGATTTTCCCTTGTACCTATCAAATTCTGGCACTTTAAACTTCGCTGGCACCTTCACATTAGAAACTAGGCAGAGTTCATCGACGTTCTGTCCAAACAATTCTTTTCCTAGAAGGGCCTTCATTTCCTTCCGTATCTCATTGAAATGATCTTGAAAGTCATCCAAACGGTTATAGAAACCCATACTTTCACTCGATGGAGGAACAGGACGATAAACTTCATCATTAGAAAACTACATAGCATTCACCGAAGGAGGTGCAATATAATGAATCTCATTTCTAACCATAGGAACAACATGCTGAAGAAGTGAAAAACACAAAAAGGGGGGGTTGAATTGAAACTTAAAAATCAAAAGCAATAGACACAAGATTTTTATCCTTATTCGCTTGATCTCAAACTACTCTAGTCCATCCGACAAGGTGATTTCGCCTCTCTCCAACGAGGACTTAATTCACTAATCAAACTGATTACAAATCTACTTTGACAACTGCCAAAGTCTTCTTGAGTACAACCACAAACCAGTTTATCTTAAGGAAAATAACTTAATCAAAAGAAAAGGTTTACTATGTACTATTTGTTTTTCGTTACAAAAACTGTATCACTACTGTGATGTATTACACAAATTGAGTATATTATGAATATGACTTTTTGTAGCTTTTTGAGATTGTATATATCAATTGTATGAAATCGTAAACGATTTACCCTTTGAACTTGTTTATATAGGCGTGACAATTTTGTCTAAATGGAAACATGATAATGGATACCTAATGCACTTTCCATACTGAGAAGATCCTTGTCTGAATGTAGTCGTTGCATATGATACTGCCTTAATGGAAAAGTAACACTTCAGATCTTAGGAATCTTGCATGCTTCTTTGCTTCAGAACTTGGGAAGTCAGAAACGTAAGGTTGAGTTAGCGTGTTGGACTTCCTTTCAGAATCAGGATATCTTTCTCTTTAGCGTAGATTCTGATCATCATACTTCATAACATTCTGATTACTCAGCTTGAGTGCTTCTGTGGCTTAACTTCCGATGCCATTTCAGTCAGAACTTCTGTGCAACATAAAACACAAATTTAGAGTGCATATTTGTTCTTTGTGTTTGTTATCATCAAAACTCTTATGAGGATTGTAGAATCAAACTATGTTCTAACAATCTCCCCCTTTTTGATGATGACAAAAACTAGGATTTTTCAATAAAAAGATTACAGAACAAAAGCTTAAGAGAGTCTCCCTCTGAGTTGAGTACTCAGATAGAGATGAGATACTTCCCTGAAGTTCCTTCGTACCAGAGATTTTGATGCATCTCCTTCTGTCTTTATCAAATTTTGTTCCTGTTTAAACTTTCAGAAAACAAATAAGAAGTTAAGATATTTAGAATGTTTGAGACTTAGTCCCGGTAAACTGTTATTGAAAATATCTTATGTTCTCCCCCTTTTTGTCAGGTATCAAAAAGCAATAGAATAATAAATTATCAGAGTAAAAAAATGATGATTTGTATTGAAAATAGATTGCAATGACATATTTCTGAAACAAAGAAGATAAGATGAAGCATACAGAAAACAAGTTAAAGAAAATCTAATATGGAGGGGGAAGTCGTGTGAACAACGCTTCTAGCAAGCTCTTAATCTGAGTGCTTGATTCTTCCTTCTTTCCCAGTATATCCTTGATTTCTTTGGTAGTGTCTTCTGGTTTATCCAATATATCCCTTATTTCTTTGTTTGTGTCTTCTTGCTTATCCAACCTTGCATGGATTAAAGCATTCTCCTTCTTCAACTCTTCCAGAGTTTGCATGACCAGAGACGTAGCTGGTGTTACCTCAGAGGTTGCAAGTCATTCAGAGTACTCTGCAGCATCTTCTGATTCAACTACTTCTTCTGTTGCAATTTACTTTTCTGGAGCAGTAGTCAGAGGGTGACTAACATAACCTGGTTCAGTGGCTTTTGAAGTTTGGTGCTCTTTCCAGGGAGCATTTTCCAGTAGAATAATATATTTCTTGTCCCAGTGACTCAGAACTTGGTCTTTGAAGGCTTTCAGCTGATCACTGAAGTTCTGCTGAGCCATCTCATAACTCAATTCTTTCAGCCTCTGGGATTCAGAGTTGAACCATTTTCTGAATCTATCCCAAAGAGAATCAGAAGCAGTAGGATTAGAAATATGTAGGCTTTCTTGCTTCAAAGAAGTAACCCATTCATGTATTTCTGTTTCAAAAATCAACAAGTTCTTAGCAACATCTGTTCTGGTTAAGGTTGGTTTGGTTTTGGGAATGGAAATTTTATTTGCGGTTGAAGCTAGATGGTCCAACGCTTCTAGATTAATGACAGTTCTGAGATGATCAGCTGGACGGTTAATTGGTGAGGGAGTAGGAGAATCAGAAATCTGGATTGGTGAGTGAGGAGTGTTTTATGGTGTGGAATCATAAGGTGAAGGTATTTCTGGAATATCATGGATGAAGAGAGGTAAACGAACCATAAGAGGTTATGTTATTCCAGGAATTGGGGTACTGGTATCAGAGTCTGTAAAGGAGTCTTCTGATTGGTTTGCGGTAGCATGCTGATTTTCTGGTTCAGGTGTTTCAAAATTTGGACTTTCAGTTTGAGGAGTGAGAGGTTTTTCATTTTCTGGTTGAGGAGAGTTGGGATTTGGATGTTCTGGTTATGGAGAATGAATGTGTAGATTTTTCTGGTTTGGGAGTGGAGGTTTGGATTTTCTGGGATTGGTGAATGAAAGTCTTGGTCAAAAAGTTCAATATCAGATAGAACTCTTGCAAGTTCTGGTTGATTTTGTTCTGGATTTGGATTAGGGGAGTGAGGTTCATTTAAGAAACTGCCAAGAGTTACAGATGGATCAAACTCTATGTCAAAATCGTCAAATGTTTGTGGTGAGGGATTTTCTATTGATTGAGGGGGAACTGTTTCAGATGTTAGGAAAACTATAGATTCTACAACAGAAACAAAAGATGTGTTACCTTTCTTTTTCGCAACTTTGGTGTCCTCTGAGAGGATCCTTCTCCTGCTACCTTCCTCTTTCTGGATTTCTTTGGCACAACATCTGGAGCTGGCTTGTGCAGGTCACAAATGTTGAGTTCTGAATAGTTCTATCTTCTTTGCAAGCTTCAAGGTATCTGACCATAATCTCTGGAGAAGCGTCTATCTCAGAAAATAGTGGAAAATCCTTAAGAGGGATTCTCCTAGACGTGATGACTTCATGAGAAGCAATTGTTGGTTCCTTCTTAATGCTTTTAATAATCTTCATTTTCTTCAGCTTCTTGGCATTTAGTGGTTTCCCAGCACTTGCTTCCAGAGTGCTGATCTCCTAAGCCTCTGTCAGATTTCTATCAGACTATTTTCTGTCATAATGTCATAAATCAATCTTCCCAGAGGAATCCAATCCCTCTTTGTTCTTTCTTCTTCCCTTGTTTCCTTCACACTTGTTCTCAGATGATTGAAGAGCATTTGTGGAAGGTTTATTTTGGTTTTCTTTGCAATGAAGTACAACAGAAACTGCTGACCAATGTTGATGTAATCAGGAGAGCTTGTAGGCTTCCTATGATTTATGCAACCCAGAATGATCCTGGCCCAGATTCTGTAGTAATATTTCAAGTCTCTTATCTTGCTGGATGGCTGTCCAGAAGTGAAAATGACCCTAGAAATAGATTTTAGGTCAAAACACTTGTCAACCATGTCAATGCATCTGACTCCGCCTCCAGTGTACCCAATAAGTTTCCCAATCAAGTCTTCTGTAATCATTATCTTCTTCCCTATAACATATGACGTAACCTGATGGTTGGATGAAGTAGCATGAATCCAGAATTCCTTAACAAGAATAGGAAATACTGGACCCAACAGACGATCAAAGTATCTGTTCCATCCCTGAGTTGTCACATCTTCATACAAATCAAACCCATTTTCCTTTAAACTCTCAAAATCAATGATCAACTCACATAGAACTTCAAGATTATCTGCTAGAGTGAGTAAGGTTCTTATAGGTTCCTCATACAGTTCTGTTGAAGAAGAACCAGGAACACTGTTGAGATTTTTGATGCTTGATGAGGATGCCATTGTTCACACGGATTTGTTGAAGAAAAATAAGAAAAGGGTTTTTTGCAAAGACGAGAGCGAGAGAGAATAATGGATGCAGTAAGAGGTGAATGAAATAGTGAAATTGAATTTATAAACACTTTTGAAAACTTAATCAGTAAGAAAGAGAAAATAAGTAATGATTATACTGAAATTATGAAACCTGAAATTTGGGGATATCGTGTAGATACTGAACAGTTACAATTGACAAGTGTCTCAATGCATCCAATCAGAGCCTTAGACCCTTCAGAATTTGAACGCGTGTTCAGCCTCAGAAGGTAGCTTGTGAGAGGATGACAAATGTTTGATGGTGTGAACTGCGTGCCTCTATCTTTGAAATGAAAGGTTAAGATCTTCATAGATAGATTCTGAAGCAACTGTACTCCTAACTTCTGAAGACACTTGATCAGATGTTCACAAAAAAAATAAAGTTTTAAGGGTTAGAATATGTAAATAAAACTTCTTATTCTGGACATAACTTCATGCTGAGATGTTTCAAAATGAAATTTAATCTATCTTCAGAAAGGGGTTTTGTAAACACACCAGCCCATTGATGGTCTGTGTCAATAAATTTTAAAGAGAGAATTCCTTTCTAAATATAGTCCCTAATAAAATGATGTTTTATTTCTATATGCTTAGCCCTAGAATGCAAAATAGGATTTCTAGATAAACAGATAGCAGAAGTATTATCACAGAAAATATGGATGTTACTCTCAAATATGTTGAAGTCTTCAAGCTGACTTTTCATCCAGAGCATATGTGTGCTGCATCCAGCAGCTGCAATGTATTCAGCTTCTGTTGTTGACAATGCAATTGTAGACTGCCTCTTGCTGGTCTTGAGATCAGATTGTCTCTCATAAACTGATAGCTTCCAGAAGTACTTTTATGTTCTACTCTGTCTCCAGCAAAATCAATATCACAATATCCTACTAAGCTGTATTCATTGGATTTTCTATAAAACAAACCCAGGTTAGTAGTACCTTTCAGATACTTGAAAATTCGCTTAACTGCTGTTAAGTGAGATTCTCTAGGATCTGATTGGAATCTAGCACATAAACAGACGCTGAATAAAATATCAGGTCTTGAAGCTATTAGATAAAGGAGAGAACCAATCATACCTTTGTAGATCTTCTGCTCTACCTTTTTACATACCTCTTCCTTTTCCAGAATGCATGTGGGATGCATTGGAGTCTTTGAAGGCTTACATTCTGAGAGGTCAAATTTCTTTAGAAGTTCTCTGACGTATTTTCTCTGGTGAATGTAAGTTCCTTCTGGAGTCTGATTGATTTGAATTCCCAGAAAGAATTTAAGTTCTCCCATTAAGCTCATCTCAAATTCTTCCTGCATGCACTTAGCAAATTCTCTTCCAAGAGAAGGTTTAGTAGATCCAAATATAATATCATCTACATAAATCTGTCAAACTAAAATTTCATTCTTAAATGTCTTACAGAACAAGGTTGTGTCCACTTTCCCTCTGGTAAATTCCTTTTCTAATAGAAAGTTACTTAGTCTTTCATACCAAGCTCTGGGAGCTTGTTTTAGACCATAAAGTGACTTCTTTAGTTTGAAAACATATTCTAGGTGTTTGGAATTTTCAAATCCAGGGGATGGTGCACATATACCTCTTCATTAATGTAACCATTTAAGAATGCGCTTTTGACATCCATCTGATACAGAGTGATATCATTGTTTGCATCAAAAGAAATTAAGAGTCTGATAGATTCTAACCTGGCGACTGGAGCAAAGGTTTCTGTATAGTCTATCCCCTCTTGCTGACTATAACCTTGTGCAACCAATTGTGTCTTGTTTATGATGACTTTTCCTTGCTCATCCAGTTTGTTTATGAACACCCACTTTGTTCCAATGACGTTGAATCCTTTTGGTTTGGGAACCAAATCCCATACGTCATTTCTGGTGAATTGGTTTAACTCCTCCTGCATTTACAGAATCCAGTCGTTGTCCAGAAGAGCTTCATCAATTGTTGTTGGTTCAATCAGAGATACCAATCCCATGAGGGATTCTTCAGAGTTTTTGAATGTTGATCTTGTTCTGATTGGATCATCCTTCTTTCCCAGAATCTTATCTTCAGGGTGAGCTATGCTGTTTATGGATAACCTTTTCTGGAGTTGATCAATAGAAGGTGCTGGAATGTTTGTGACCTTTCCTTCAAATGTTGTTGAAGCGTCTCTGTTGGGAACTTCTGATGAGTTGCCTTAAGAACCTGTGAATTCAACTTTTATATCTACAAAAGGTACATTCTGCTTTGACTTTTAAGGGTCAAGCTTATCATCAAATCTAACACTAATTGACTCTTCAACAATCTGTGTTTCTATATTGTATACTTTGTACCCTCTTGAGCGTTCAGAGTATCCTAACATAATACACTTCTGTGCTTTAGAGTCAAACTTGTTCAGATGATCTTTAGTATTCAGAATAAAACATGTACATCCAAAAGGATGGAAATAAGAAATGTTGGGATTTATGTTCTTCCACAATTCATATGGAGTCTTTTCCAGAATAGGTCTTATATAGATTCTATTCTGAATGTAGCATGTTGTGTTAATTGCTTATGCCCAAAAGATCTTAGCAATGTTAGTTTCATTGATCATGGTTCTGGCCATTTCTTGCAATGTTCTGTTCTTTTGTTCTACAACTCCATTTTGTTGTGGAGTTCTAGGACAAGAGAAGTCATGAGAAATGCCTTTTCCATTGAAAAATATTTCAAATTTTTTGTTTTAAAACTCTCCACCATGATCACTTCTGACTTTGACAATTCTAAGATCCTTTTCATTCTGAACTTGGTTACAGAAAGCAACGAACACATAATGTGACTCGTCCTTGTGTCTTAAGAACTTTACCCATGTCCATCTGCTATAGTCATCTACGATCACTAACCCATACTTCTTACCACTAACAGACGCAGTTTTCACTGGTCCAAATAAATCTATGTGCAGAAGTTCTAATGGCCTAGAGGTGGAAACAACATTTTTAGCTTTAAAAGCAGGATTTGCAAATTTGTCTTTCTGACATGCTTCACACAGAGCATCTGAGCTGAACTTCAGATTAGGAAGTCTTCTGACCAGATTGAGTTTGTTAATATGATATATTCTTCTCATACTAAGATGCCCCAATCTTCTGTGCCAAACCCATTGCTCGTTATTAACAGAAATAAGACATTTTACATTCTGACTCTTTAGTTCAGAAAGTTTTATCTTATAAATGTTGTTTTTCCTCTTTCCATTAAACATGTTAGTTCCATCTCTTTGACTAACAGCTTTGCATGAATTTTGATTAAAGATTATATCATAACCATTATCACTTAATTGACTTATGGATAACAGGTTATGCATCAATCCATCAACTAGTGACACATTATTAATAGAAGGAAGGTTACCATTACCTACTGTTCTAGAGCCAATGATCTTACCTCTTTGATTGCCTCCAAAGCCCATTTAGCCTCCAGCTTTAAGTTCCAGGCTTTGGAACATATGCTTTCTTCCCATCATGTGTCGAGAGCATCCGGAGTCCAGGTACCATGACTGGTGTTTTAGCCTTGCTGCTAAAGATATCTACTACATATATAATTTTTTCCTTAGGTACCCATATCTTTTTTGGGTCCTGGTTTGTTAGTTTTACCAAAGTTCTATTTTAATTTTGGTTTGGCAGAATAATCATTGCTAGTGTACTTCAGATCGTGTGTGTTCCCATAAGTGAAGTGAGATTTTAGCGGTGTGCGTTTAATTACTAGGTCCATGACTTTCTTAGGTGGAGATACCTTACCTTGGTATCCTATTCCTTTTCTGCCATTTCTGCTAACTCCATAGATCATTGAAGCCATCTTGCTTCTATCTATGTTTTTAGCCAGAAACTTCTGAAAGTTGTGATCATATTATTTTATGATTTTATCAGCACTACTGGGAGCCTCTGATATTATTTATTTCTAAGAGTTTTGTAAATCATTTTCTAGTTTTGAAATCTTTTCTTTTAACTCAGAATTTTCTAATTTAAGACTCTCAGTTTCTTCAGAGTCAGAAGCAAGATCCTTTTTCAGGTTCTTGAACTTGACTCTGAGTTGCTGATACCTTTCCAAAATTTCACTCAGATTTTCTCCTAGTTTAGCTTTGGTAAAATTAACAGTGAAGTCAGGAAATACCTCTTCTGTGTCTGATTTTGAGTCTGACCCACATGCTTCGCTGTCTTCTGTCACATTTACCATAAGAGCAATGTTGGCTCTTTCATAATCTGATTCTGAGTTTGCGTCAGAAGTATCTGAATCATCCCATGTTTCCATGGTACTTTTCTTCTTCTCCTTGAAGAACTTCTTTTTGGGCTTATCCTTCTGAAGCCTTGGACAATCACTTTTGTAGTGCCCCTGTTTATTGCACTCATAGCAGATGACATCTCTGTTGTTTTACTTACTGTGACCAGACGAAGCTTCAGACCTTTTATGTCCAGATGAGGGCTTAGACTTTCTGTATCTGGAGGAGGATTCATTCTGATTCCCTGATCTTATAGACTTTCTGAATTTTCTTTGCCTCTACTTCCACATCTAATTGACCCTTCTAGAGAGAAGATATAATTCGTCTTCTTCTGATGAGAATCCATCAGAGGTTTCTTCCATAGCCTGGAAAACCTTAGAATCAAGTTTTTTGTTAGATTTTAATGCTAAAGGCTTACCTTGCTTTTGAGGTTCGTCATCTTCTAGCTCTATCTCATGGCTTCTGAGGGAGCTAACAAGTTCCTCCAGAGATATCTTGTTGAGATCTTTATCCAGCTTAAGAGAAGTGACCATTGGCCTCCATTGCTTTGGTAAAATTATGCTGATCTTCTTTACGTGATTAGTAGTAGAATACCCTTTGTCAAGAACTCTCAGCCCAACAACTAGAATCTGGAATCTTGAGAACATTGCTTCTATGGATTCACTATCTTCCATCTTGAAAGCTTTGTATTTCTGAATGAGCGCAAGGTCCTTGGTTTCTTTAACTTGTATGTTGCCTTCATGCATCATTCTCAGAGAGTCAAACATGTTTTTGGCTGCCTCTCTATTTGAGATCTTCTCATACTCTGAGTATGAGATGGCACTGAGAAGAATTGTTCTGGCCTTATGATGGTTTCTGAAGTCAAACTTTTGTTGGTCAGACATTCTTTTTCTATCTATCTTCTGACCACTTTCATCCACTGGATGCATGTATCAGTCAATCACCATATCCCATAAGTCAGCATCATGAGCTAGAAAGAAGCTCTTAATTCTATCTTTCCAGTAGTCAAAATTTTCTCCATCAAAGATTGGAGGTTTGCCGCTGATTCTGTACTTGTCATCGCGATAGTCATTGCTGATGTTTTGGCCAGGTCCCACCATAGTGTTTTCTAAATCTTGGATCTTGTACTAAAACGGTTAAGTTTATAAATTCAGAACCAGGTGCTCTGATACCAATTGAAGAAGTGAAAAACACAAGAAGGGGGGGGGGGGGGGTGAATTGAAACTTAAAAATCAAAAGCAATAGACACAAGATTTTTATCCTGGTTCGCTTGATCTCAAACTACTCCAGTCCACCCGCTAGGTGATTTCGCCTCTCTCCAACGAGGACTTAATTCACTAATCAAACTGATTACAAATCTACTTTGACAACTGCCAAAGTCTTCTTGAGTACAGCCATAAACCGATTTATCTCAAGGAATATAACTTAATCAAAAGAAAAGGTTTACTGTGCACTATTTGTTTTTCGTTACAAAAATTGTATCACTACTGTGATGTATTACACAAATTGAGTATATTATGAATATGACTTTTTGCAGCTTTTTGAGATTGTATATATCAGTTGTATGAAATCGTAAACGATTTACCCTTATAACTTGTTTATATAGGCGTGAAAATTCTGTCCAAATAGAAACATGATAATGGACACTTAATTTACTTTCCATACTGAGAAGATCCTTGTTTGAATGTAGCCGTTGCATATGATACTTCCTTAATGGAAAAGTAACGCTTCAAATCTTAGGAATCTTGCATGTTGCTTTGCTTCAGAACTTGGGAAGTCAGAAACGTAAGGTTCAGTTAGCGTGTTGGACTTCCGTTCAGAATTAGGATATATTTCTCTTTAGTGAAGATTCTGATCATCATACTTCAAAACATTTTGATTACTCAGCTTGAGTGCTTATGTGGCTTAACTTCTGATGCCGTTTCAGTCAGAACTTATGTGCAACATAAAACACAAATTTAGAGTGCATATTTGTTCTTTGTGTTTGTTATCATCAAAACTCTTATGAGAGTTGTAGAATCAAACTATGTTCTAACACATGCACCATATGAGGTGTGGGAGTAGCAGCAACTTGAACAATTGGAGCGACTTGAGCATCAAGATTATAACCTTCTGGCATGAAATTTTTAGGCATCCCCCACGGGTAACCCTAAGGCATACGATTCTGAGCAACAGTAACTAGAGTAACAGAAATGGGAAAGGATGGACCTTCAGAAGCAATTGTTGTTTGTTGTGGCTAAGCAAGTGGTGGCTGATTCTGAGCAGCCACCAATGGTTCCATCAAAGCAGTCAGATTGGCCATACTGGCCTTCAAAGCAGTAACTTCTCCGCGTAGCTCGTGATTCTCTTGTTCAAGATTCTCCATTTTCTTCCTGGAATTAGCCCGAGTATTGTACCGGTGAGACAACTTACTAAACAAAGTAGTAAAAACTCAGTAAGACACCTAGGTATGAACAAAAATGCAAGAAATACCTACAAGATGATGCATGATATGCAATGGACATGATTTATTTATCGTTATTAATAATTTCAAGGGACTCAAATAATTATAGACGATTTGCAAATACTAAAGTACTAACACATTTGAAATACTGAAAATCTCATTATAATAACTTTAAAATGAATTACAACTTTTAGTACAAGTTTCAACAATCCTAAGTGCAAGAGAAGATAGAATCTAATATCATAAGAAGGTCAAGCTGATGAAGATCTCTCTACACACTGACGCTTTCTCGTGAGTCTTGCAATCTGAGCGTTCAACTGCTTGTTCTCTTCTACATACCTGTCGGCAACCCCTTTCCAATCACCAGAGTCGAGAAGTGAATGACCAAGTCCTAATCGATCTCTATAGGAATATAAATCCTCTTGCTTCTCTATCATCTCTATAGCACGACTCTCAAGAATCTCAATTAGGTCATCCTTCTCCTTCAAGTCTTCCCGGTAGGACGTTTCCAAAGTCTGACACTTATTCTTCTAGGCCTCTTTCTCCTGTTGCATCCTGACTAGGGAAAGCTGAAGCTCTTCCACATGATCTAAAAGGGGAGTAGTGGTCTTCACAAACATATCAGGTAAAGGTTCCTCACGGGAATATGGAATCTGCAACTGAATTTCCCTTGCATGTACCCACTAGAGATAAGGCTCCAACGAAATAGCTCCTCTAGGTCCCAAGTCCTTTCTACTCTTCCTGTGAATATGGTGCCAAGCCTTTGCAATTTCCTCCTTAGATTTCTTATGATCCTCTCCATATTTGAGAAATAAACCACTCAAATGAATACTATTTGTCTTATCTCTCATCGGATATCCAAGCTGTCATCGTGCAAGAACGGGATTGTAGTTAATTCCTCCCTTTGTACCGAGAAGAGGTACATTGGGGAAACTACCACAACTATCGACAATCTCCACATCAGGGTAAGCCTGATGATACCAAACAATATATGAATGAGTGAGGGCCATAATCTTCAGAGCTCAACGAGGTTCCTTCTTGATATCCTAGAAAGCATCAACCCTATTTAAGTAAGAAATAAACCACTGATACAACAAAGGCGTGCAACAAATGATCATCCCTCCATGATAGGAATCCCGAAGATGAATGGTGTAATATGCATCTCCTAATAATGTAGGAACTGGATTCCCGATCAAAAATATCCTGATGGCATTAATATCTACAAATTTTTCAATGTTAGAAAATAAGAACAACCCATAAGCAAGTAGAGAAAAGATAGCCTCAAAAGCAACTATACTCTTCATCCTAGCAAAGTAGCGAGATTTCTCCAATAAAAACTGAGCGGGTAATCCTCCAATTCCTCCTTTGGTAGTCATATGGGCCTCAATCTCAGACTTCCCCAAATGAACCATAACAGCTATCTCACGAGACTTGGGTTCTCCCTCTAAACCGGTGAAAGGAACATGATCGATAACATGTAAACCCTAGTATGTAAGAATACTACTCTAATGTAAGCATCAGCTGATAATCAGGAAAGTAAAACATCGATACATCGGATCATAGAACTTGACCAAAGTTGATAGAATACCCTCCTTCATCCTGAGCTTCATAAGAGACACGATGGATCCATACTTCCTTCGAAAATATGTAGAATTCTCGATCTCAGGAATTAGACTCATTAAATCATCTATCTTAGGATCCTTGAAACTATACTTCTGAGTATTTCTTTTTCAAAATCCATGGTCAAAAGTACATTAGATATTCGCAAAAAGGTCAACTTTAAGTCCCTTGAAACACATGTTTTAAAGTATGCTCATGGGTGCATGAATGCATGATGCAACAATCACACACAAGATCACAAATATGGGGGGTTCATAGGTTCGACGTCACGAGCATGTGGTCAAAGGTACTATCCACAAGGTATGGTCTAATAGTTTATCACTTGCCAAACAAGGTTATAAGAGGTTCTCAGAGTCTACATCCTTCCTTCGGATATTATCAACATCCATATTGACAAGGTAATTAGTAATATTCTCAGAAAAAACTCGTCTGAGTGTAGTATCACATGACAACCACTTCCGATTACTCCGTCATAGTTTCCGCACTATACCTAAAAGGACAAGATTGGTTAAGGGTTCTATGGTCCTCAGTTTCAGTAGGCTCCCAGGTCAAAAGCAGCACGTCTTCCCGATTACTCGGTAAACAACACTACAATCAAAGGGGCCTCCACTGAGTGGGGGATCTCATGCCTCCTTTTTTGGGATTATTCCGTCAAAGTTAACATGACTATACCGCCCATCCTATCTAAATTTTTCCCAAGTCCGGGTATAGGACTTATGAGAAATCACCAAGCACTCTGAAAACCAGGAAAATCCAGACAAACAAATATTCAACATATAATGTACAACAAACAATAGCATATACACAAATAAATAAAGATAGGCTCAACCCACTTAGGGATGGACCAACATTTGGTCGATCTTTCCCCAGTGAAGTCGCCATTTTTTCTGTAGCGGTAGAAATGTTTAGACTAAGCCATTGGATTGACTTGACTCACACAAATCAAATAAAAATCACCATTGCACTTTATTGTTTCTAGAGGAATGGGAAAAGAGCGAATAACCCAAAAAGAGTGAGAGAGAATCTAAGTTCGGGGGATTGGTTATGCAGAGGGAAGGTATTGGCACCCTAAACATCTACAGTACTCCGCAGTAACCTCTTTGAAAATTTGTGTATTTTGGCTATAAGAGTTGTATAAGAAATAGATGGTGGAGGTGAGAAAAGAAATATTTGTACAATTTTTGCACTCTCCGCGGTTGGGAACCTTTAGTGCCTACATACTACCTTCCATGCAATAGGGGATCAGGGTACTCGTAGTTCACCTTTAGAAAATTTTAAAACACAAGTGCGTTGGTTAATTTTAAGAGATGAGACATCATCATCTTATCTGAGTGGAAGAACATACTTACTATCCACAATTATGAGAAAGAGGAATTTGCGTCATCTCAAAGAGGAGGATATGGCTTGGATTTTAAAATCAACAAAGTCTCGCTCAACACCCAAGTGGAAAATATCTCGCTTCACTACATATCATAGAAGTATAGTAGTTCGAATCACTACAAGGATTGACAAGAGTCTAATCTTTTGAGAAATTTTTTAAAATAAAAGCAAAAATGGAAAAAATGGTTTGAATGAGTTTGATTGACTTTTAGTCTTCTCACAAAAAATGTCAAAGTATGATTAATTTGTTTAAAGTTTGATTAAGAAAAGTATTTTTGAAAATGCATGGACCTAAGTCCAAGTTTATTATGAAAGTTGTTCAAGTTTAGGAAACAAGATTAGATTTTTAAAAAGGAGGGAGAAGATTTTTAAAATTAGAGAAGATGGAAGGAGATGAAGGGAATATCCTAAGGCATAAGGTAAAAGTTAGGGAAAAGAACCATCTAACCAACAAGAAGCCAACACTTGACACAGTGATTCAATGTAGGATTTCCATCCCTTGGATTGAAACCAAACAAGTCAAGGATAATGAACCTCTTAAGAATACCAAACTTCAAATGTATTATGTCTTCACAAAAATTGGGCAGAGTAATGACTGTATACAGATGAATTCCCGATCACATACAAAGCGTATAATCAGAATAACCTGCACACAAAGAAAACAAACAACCCAATTTCTCGGGGTAAACCCCAAGAACTCCAGACAAAACAACAATTGAAGTTACAAGTTCTCAAGATAGGCCAAGGTCTCTAATCCTAATTCCAAGAAGTACATAACTCCAAAATGCTAAGGATAGTAACCAAATAGTCTAAGTAACCTTAAAAAAAATTTATTGTTCAAGTTGGTTATTAGGTATTTTCAAAAAGAAAATGAAAAGCTCAAGAGATAAAAATAAAAAATGACATAAAGATAAATGCTCAAGTGAGAAAAGATGAAAATAATATGAAATTAAAATACTAAAATAAATGGTGCTTAAAGTAAAAACATTAAGTAAAAGCATAAAAATAAAAGTCAATTGTTAATGAGTTAGAAATTAGTGGTTAGTTGAATGACCATATTGAAACTTGCATTTGAAAACTCATTAGAAGATTGATAAAATCAAAGCCTCTCAACAACAAGTTTCATTTGCTTTTTGTCAAGTATATCATTCATTTTAAACTCTCGAGGCGAAAATGAATGATCAACGATGTTTAAAGGATTCACTTAGACCAAAGTTTATGAAGATTCATTAGAGGATTGATAAGACTAAAGCCTCCTAACAATGAACCTCAAAGTTACTGGATTAAAGGTTTCAAATTAAACATTCTTGGGCTTGCAAACATAGGTTTGGGCCACGAATGATCATTTCTCATATCGGGACAAAATTTAGCGCTATGTTAAGCAATCGTAAGTCGACTTATATAGAAGTCGCACCTATTTTAAGGATGGTCAATAGAAATCTATGTGCTATATGTTTGGAGAGATGATAAGTAGATCATCCTCTAACAACATGTATCACATGTAAGAAAAGGATAAGATGAAGAGGGAGGGGAAATATTTGAATCAAAATGTTAATAAAACTATCATTAAAATCATCCATCCATTTTAGTGGAGTTAAACTCAAAACTCAAGATCCAATGATGTTAATGAAGTTCATGATCAACAATCACATAGCCAAAATATATTAAAAAATAAATTGCATTTAATGAATAAAAAAAAGATTTTTAAAATGAAAATAATAGGTAAAATAGAAAACTATATTCAAAGTGTCAAAGAAAAATTTATAGAGACCATAGTAAAATCAGAAATGATCTCAAATGTTTTTATAAAATTTTTGGTAATTTTTTAAAACAGAAAAGTATTTTTTAAACTAATTAAAATCACTCAAATAAGTGAAAAAAAGATCAAGAATAGAAGAAGTCAAAATAAATATCTAGAAAAATTTCAGAAAGTCAGAAATAAGGAAAATGATTTTTATAAAAAATTTTAGAATTTAAAAATATCAAAAAGTAATTTTAAATAATTAGAAACAAGTTCAAATAAAGGAAAAAATTATAAAAAATATTAAATCTAAAAATAAAATCATGAAAAAATTAAAATCGGAAAGAGAATATTTGAAATATTTTTGTGAATTTTTTCATAATTTTTGAGTCAAAAATGGATTTTCTATGATTTTTGGAAGTTTAAATCAATTAAAATATAAATATCAGAAAATAAAAATAAAAGAAAAAGATATAGACCATTGGATGAATGTCAAAACGCGTTAGTAATCAAATCAAAGGGATCTGGCGCGCTGTGTATATCATAGTCCTTAGTGAATAAACCATTAGATCAAATATTATATCCGATTTTGAAAAAAATAATGGCGCATTATCATTGGTTGAGAGATGACACGTTGGTCATCCTCATCCTCCATCCACGCGAATTATAGGTCTCTCATACTGTAAAATCAGAAGCTCATACCTATGATATTCACTTCGTTTCATCAAGACGGAGACAAACGTACCCTCGCAAAAATTTATTTAAGGTGTAGCTTAGTCAATTTACAAAAAACATGAAGGAAAAAGTTGAATAGGGATTTGAAAATTCATGGCCAAAACTCAATTCCAGTGGAAAACAAATGTTGTGAATAGTATCGGAATGATACGAGCTTCATTATAGTAACAAATTTTGAGAGAATTGATGAAGGAATCTACCTATTGAAGTTAAAATTCAGAGCTATGAAACTTGACTTAGCTAGCATGATTTAGGATGCTTTACGGCTTTGTTTTTCTTCTGTTAGCTTTAGTGAAGTTCAACGATGAAGAATTAGCAAAGAAAATGGATTGAGGAAGGCTGTAAAACCAAATTCGAAGTTGCAGAAAAGTGGGTTAAAGAGAGAGTTTGGTAGGGTGATTTTGGTTGTTCAAGCTTGAGAAAATGAGAGGAGTGAGGTACTCTATTTATAGGGAAGCGAATGGTGCAAAGAATTAAGAGGAAATTTGAAGTTTGGAGGGAAATTGGATCAAGCTCGAAAATGAAAAAAATGTGACCCCGTGTGCATCAAAACTCAATCAATTCTTGCATTTTGATCCTTAATTCAACTTTGGGAACTTTGTTAAACATGTTTAAATCAAAAACACGTGCTAAATTGGTGATTAGAAGCCATATTATGAATTTTAAATTCTGACTTTGGAGAAAACTTCAGTTTCAAGGTACCATCTTTGAATCCATGGTGTTCACAGCTCAAGGAGTCTTAGGGAATGATTATTGAATCATTTGAAATATAAGGTCACAAACTTTACAATGTGCAAAGTGTGAGATCAATTTGATGCTTGAGCTAAAAGTTGTGATGAGTCAAAGTTGAGAAAAATATTTTGACTTTTTGTACTTAGAAAAATTTAAAGTTTTTCTTCAAAAGTGACCTATAAAGTTTTAAGTTCAAACGAGGCATTCCTCCAAAAATGAGCTTTGATCATTGATGCTAGCTTGAAGTAGACTTCCCAAAGAGCATTTTGAAACTTGAATCACTCAAAAATTCCAAACATTGAAAAAGTTATAGCCTTGTAAAATTTGTGAAAATTTATGAGGTGACCCATATTCTTTTGAATTCTTAGGGAATATTCCACTCATTTTCAAGCTATGCACATAAAAGAAGAGTTGAAGTTAACTTACCTAAGATCATTTTGGAAAAATAATTGGCTCAAGGAGATAAAAACTTACCAAGTTATGAACTTTTGAAATCACATAAGGAAATTTGATGGCCTATCTAGAGGACTTGTAATCTTTCTTCATCATTAGGCATTTTCCACACAAAATTTTCTTGAAACTTTTGAAGTGATTTGTTTAAAACCCTTTAAAGAGAACCATATATTTGGAACCACTCAAAAATCTCAAAAGATGAGTAAGATGTATCCCTTAGAAGTTCAAAACCCTAGCTCTTCAAGCACCAAAATGACTTGGAAACCCTTTTCAATTTTGACGAAATTTATTGCATAATAACTCTTGCCATGTGAATAGAAGTTTTTGTGGATGATAATAAGAACCCATATCAACAATAACCACCTCCAAATATTAAACAATGGGAGAGTTATGGACATGTGATCAAGGAATCAAGAATTTGTCCAATTAGGTCAAACTTCTTCAATCAACCCTTGTATCTTTTGACTTTATTTGAAAAATTGAGGCATGATGAATCATAGTAGACCTTGTCATGATATTACTTTAAAGCATCTTTGATGATGAAGCTTGAATCTCAATGAAGCTTTGTTGAAGAAGGCATGGAAATAAACTCATGAACCTATGCATCAACCTGATGAAATGTGTTGTGCCCTCATCTAGAGTATCATCAATTAAAGTAAACATTAATTGAATTTGTTAGTTAAAAGTTAATCAATACAAAAAATATATGATCATAATATACAAATCAAGGTGCTTGGTGATTCCTCATGAGCAAACCTAAGGATAGGGAGAAGAACCAAACCCTAGTGTGATATTGTTGTGATTGAGTTGATATAAGATGATAGAGGAATCTTAGGGGGAAAAATTAGGGTACAACACTCCCTAATGTGTTATGTGGTGTTGGGTTTGTAATCCCATATTTCCCAGTTAGGTCTTGGTTTAGATTTCTCCAACTGAGTGTGATTCATTTACCAGCCAGGTTGTGATCAAGCAGTGTATTTTTACCATTTCCTGTTATGACATTATTGCTCCTGTGTGCTCACCAATTAACAAGTCAAAAGAAATGTCTTTTTTTAAGAAGTGTAGAGACTGCTGTCAACTTTTGGGTTTTCACTCACTGCGTGTTGAGTTTGATTTTAAATCCCCATAATTTTTACTTCTTGTTGTGATGTTAACTTCTTAGTTTCTCATGATGATATTTCCCTTTAAGGATGTTATCCCCATTAAGTTTTCTTTAATCTTCCTCGGCAGAGTTTGTGCAACCACTATTCTTAATGATGTTGTTAGAACACAATTTGGTTCTACATCTTTGTAATAGTTTTGATGATAACAAATACATGATATATATATATATATATATATATATATATATATATATATATATATATATATATATATATAAGAAATATGATCTCTAACAATGTATTTAAATATGCAGAGAAAGTATGATGAAAAGTGCATAAAATATGATGAGAGATTTACATTTTGAAGCTCTGATTAGACACAACAAACTCAGAAGAAAATTTGTGTAACACGCTAAATAGAAGAAGTTCTGATTTTATAACTTCTAAAGCAACAATGCTGCAAGAAAAGCTCTGATATTAATCAAAAAGTAACGGCTGAACTAAGATAAGATCTATATTTTTGGAAAGTGAATTAATAACACTTTATCAACCTTCCAAAAACATCTTCTCATGTCCCTTATGAATCTCATATAAAAAGAAGACTATGAAGAAGAAATAATATACAACACTACAGTGCACTCAAAACAAAATATTTTTACCAGTTCTATCTTGTGCTTTAAACTTGTGTATACATCACTATTGTGATATAGTTTTGTTTAGAAAAATCATTATACATATCCTTATTTAATTTATTTTTTAATACCTTGAGAAACCGAGTTGTGGTTTAGACTCAAGAAGACTATGATAGTAGTCATTGTGTCTGTGTAATCAAGTTTTGATTAGTGGATTAAGACCTCGTTTGAGAGAGACGAAATCACATTGGAAGGTGGACTGGAGTAGTTTGAGTTCAAACGAACCAGGATAACCAACGTGTCCTACTGTCTTATTTTTGAAAACCCCAATTCAAACCCTCTTTTTATGTTTTTCCATTCTTCAGATCTGTGGTTTCTTCCCAGCAGATGTGGTATCATCTTCCCTAGCGAAGTCTGTGTGTTATTCCCCAGAGATGTTAAGCCTTAAAGTAGGACATTGTTTCCTCAGTTGGTTGCTTACTCTGTTATGGGATTTTCATCTCGGATTTGATTTAGTCGAATGTCGTCCATATCCAAGTTTTATTTTGTATGGTTATCCTCAGTGTAGTATGTCTCTTTTGTCAGCATATACATGACACCATTCATCCATTCATACGCACATCAAGCATAGCTGAATAAAATTCATTTCTCATTTTCATTCATTGATAATTTGTTGGAAATTTATTCTCCTTGTAGAGTGTATAGTCTCTCTCTAATAGAATGTCAACCTTAAGCAAAAAGAGTATATCCTTTCTGAAACTCTGAACCCCACCTTAAGAAGAAACTTAAGAAGTATCTAACCACCACCTTGGGTAACTCAGAACACAGGTCACAACTGTGTTCATAACTCAGATCATAAGTCACAAGGAAATGCACCAGACATAAGATAAAACTTCTTATCCGAAATATTTAAAAAAAACTTGTGAAAATAGACTTCAAACTTTCCATATAAGCAAACCCTTTCTCCCCCTTTTGGCCAAAAATTGACAAAGAAGGCCTTCACAAAACTAGACCCAAGCACAACTCACCCATACCCGAACAAATCCCATAACGATTATGGAAACAACAACAAAAACTCATAGGGTTTAAGAGGAAAGGAGAAACCTATATAAATAACTGGTCATTTACTTAGGAAATAATGATCCTTGAATGTAGTAATTATCTTGGTCAAAAGGAACCATTATTTGAGGAGAAATTGCCACTAAAAACAATGTGCACTGTCTAAAAACAACTTTGAACATCTTTATAAACTCAAGACCGTTTTTCTGAGCAAAGCATGTCCCAATACATGCACATGTACAATCAAACACGCTTACTGACACATGTTTGATCAAGTTTTCCATATAAATCCTTTAATGGTCTTACAGGAAACATGTCCTGAATAATGTTCTGACACCCAGTCAGACATTGCAAGCACAAATATTTACCAACACATCTTCATCCATATTGTTTTCCGCTGGATTCTAAGTGTTCTCCTTTCACTTAAAATTAGTCACATACACCAAGACATCAGAATATCACATTTGTGACTTCTCTCAACAATAAAGATCCTTAGAGAGTCCTTCAAAAAATCTGTAGAGAAAAATAAATTCTCTCATACTCAATCATTAAACACACAAGAGATATATGAACTTTTAATTTAAACAACTAACTTCACATGGCTAAAACCAACCATGCCTTGTCAAGATCACCAGAAATTTCATAATGTCATAACATGTTATCTGACATCACACCCTTACACGAGGCATAAGATCTCCACAAGTTTGAACAACACACAAACGATATTTGTACCATTGCAGCAATAATCCATAGAAAAATACACGACTCCCCCTGTCATGAATAACCAATGCTCCAGATGAAGATGAAAACTTGAGCACTAGATGAAAACACATGAAAGACTTCATTCTTTCATGTTGAAGAACAACACTTTCTGCATAAGCTGAACCCCAACTCCCTCAGTAGAGTCAAACTAGAGCCAGATACTCTCATTCCTTAAGAATACAACCAAGTACTATGACTTTTTCACAACACAAGGACACATCTGATTACTGTCCTTTCAAAACTACACTCAGTATCATGACCTTTTGAATAAGCAATATGTCATGCATAATTGGTGTGAAGTCACTCACAAACTCCAAAAAATTCTTAGTTTGCTTAAAAGCTTTACTAAGATCCAGATTATCAACACTCATCTGGGGTGACTTGCAGCATAAGAAAAACACCTCCTCAAAACACTCTGCTCAGACCTCAGTATCTGTCAGCAGTCTTATGCCCTTACATCCACTAGTAGTTGCTGATACTAATAGAGTCTTCAACAAAGTAGTCACACATTCACCAAGCATACTATTGTAGACAGGACCCGAATCTTCACATTATAATCCACAAAGTCATAAATGCCACTTCTAACCATAATGTTTGAGCCTCCAACTCCACATGCCTAATCCCAAGTATTAAAAACACAACCATCAACAATCACTATGTTACAACATCATTTGGGACATCAGCTTCTTAATATAGAACCCAAACCACTTTGGTTCTTAAATCAAATCAAAGGACTCATTATGCATAGAAATCCTTTACGAAGCTCCCAATAGAACACACAGTCGATGCAACTTAATCAGGTTATACAAAAAACTTGAATGCTATGGAAAGAAATAAACTCTCACATACTTTCTGAAACACAATGTTCAGAATGCAAAATTGCATAACTCTTCATACAAATACTTAGTCTCTCATCAAAGTATTCACCATCAATCTCATGCACAACCTCCTTAGAGGATAAACAAATACTCAACTCCCGTCTAAGTATTCATTATAGGTCAGATAAGATTACATTCTCATATAAGGTAGGACAATTTGGTCTGACATCCTTCTTCTATATACGTCTGGAACCAGCTGATGACATTCAATCACACTATAAAATATTCCAGATTGGGTCAGTGGCTTGACCTTAAACTCCACTCTGAATAGCGACAACTTCCTTAGCTGAAGAAATAAAACACACCTTGAGACGATGTACCAACATCATATCTGACATCGGTCTGAAACACATGGATTTCACCATTAACTATGGTCTGAAGACAACATAGTAATCCATAACTCTTGCAAGGGATACAAGAGGATCAACCATCAGTAGATGATCAACCGTCAAAATTATACCAATACATGCAGAGCATGCACACCTCAAGAAGATTTCTTCTTATAAGCACAATGTTCAGACCTCCTGTGTGACTTTGAGGTGTTGGATGCCATCTTTCTGCACTTAAAGAGGAGATTCCCTCTAAAAGGTATATGGAGTAGACTTCAACAATAACGGCATTTACTAGTCATCATTAAACAAACTGTTTAGAATAAGTCTGCTTCTCCAAAACACATAAATTCCCTTCAATTCTTCTAAAAAAATTGTTCCATTATGTGAGGACATCACATAACTGAACCCTATCAGAGACAGGTACTACCATAGATACTAGGGAACCATAATCATTTGGTCCTAAAACTAATAACTCCTCCTTGCTTTAAACAAATTGAAATGCCCATCCTAGGTGAATTAGGTGACATTTCAATAGTGCAGACACCGGTCTACCACATAATTTTGGTTGACACAACTCCAATACAGACAATCCTTGAAAGACTTTCACATTACAATAGAACAAGAGTTCCATGATCTAAAATACTTGACAAGAGATATCAAGTTAGAGTAAACAACCTCTATCCTATTAATGAGAAACAACACCAGTCATATTGAGAAAAATAAGTTCTCAATACAAAGATGTTAAGACATTATGTATGACATTTTTTCAAGTTCTTCTAGCTTCAGATTAAGGACCCCCCCTTATTAACTGCCAAAAAAGACTTGAGAATCATACAGTAGCTGCACATCCAGTGGTTAATCCATTACTTCCTCAAACAAAACCTGTTATATGGCCATAAACAAGATTCCATAAATCTGTCTCCTTTGATCAGAAGGATCTTCCAAATGTTTAGAGAGAATGTCCTTGACATTTGAGCTTGACCTCCATATATAAAGGATTTGGAAGAGATACCTTTATCAAGCCTCCACATGAAAACAAATCACAGCCTCTGCACTTTAACTCACTTAAATAAGAAATAATATAATCTAATGAGTGCCCAATATGTTGATCGCGTTTTGACCAACATACTTATCTAAGACATGTTTCTAGAAAATAAACTTCTTAGACACAAAACCCAGATGCCTCCTCTTCCAGATCAGGATTAGGTTCCAAACATAAGTGGTCAAAACACATTTGTTCAGCACCCAAGCATCTGTTATGCCCTACCTTTATCCAACAAGATTCTGCACAATCTGCTGGTTTGATGTTCCAACATATGGTAGGACACCAGTTCTCTTCACAAGGAACACACCAAGATATCCTCTATTAAAGCCTAGAGATTGGCCTATTAGGGTTGGAAGAAAAAATAAATTGCCTATACCAGATCTCTCTTCAATAAACTCATATAAGAGTGCCTTTATGAGTGGACTTGGGATAAACCTCAAGCATCTTTGGCAACTCTAACAAGTTAGTTGAACCCCTCATAAAGAATCACCACACCATGGGATACACCTTCAGAGGAGAATAAAGTGTTGCAGATTCAACACACAAAACCACAAGAGTTTTCCATCAGATATATATGCAGTGGAGCACAAACCAGAAAACTCCTCAACAACCTTCAGGTACAACATAAACCTTTTCACAAACACACCATACTCTAGGTGAAATAGGTTAACCTAGGTTTGAAAATAAATCAATCTAAAAACACAGTATCTTTCCATCAAAGCTACACGCATGAAAACAACACAGAAAGGTCCAATACACACCTTGTCATAAACAATCCATCCTCCACTTCTAGGGACCATTCAGCCACCAATATGAACTTCTCCAAGTTCAAACAACTTTTCAGTAGAAACCTTATACCTTGCACATAAACTAGAAAATATCCCCCAAGGATCTCATCCAGAAATAGGTAGGATGCCTGCTATGATACCAGTTGAAATTTGGGTATGACAGAACTCAGATGTCATATGACATGTTAAGACATCAGATTTGATATAAACAAAACAGGAAAGGTATAAACATTAAAAACAGTACTGAAAAGCATAAAAAACACACTAAAATTGTTAACCCAGTTCAAAGAAACTCTCCTACTCTGGGGGCATACAAAGCCAGTGACAAATCCACTATGATAATATCAATTCATAGATCTTATAGAAAACCTCCAGTTTAAGGCCTAATCACTTAATCACTACCCGTGTTATATTTCTATCTAAGACTCACCTAGATATAAGGCTCTTCTTAATCCTTCTTCAATCACAGACAGTGATTGGACACAAAAAAGGAAGTCACACTTCAATGATAGAAAAATGAAAGCCACACTTCCATGACAATACTCATTAAGACACTTGACAAGAACACAACTTAGAGTTACTTAAAATCTTCCTCCAAGAAAAATACTCACCTCATTACTTCATAACTTCTGAGTGAGACTAGAGTGACCATCTCACAACCCTAGTGGTTCACACATACCAAATCTCCTAGAGAGTGGCTAACAGACTCAGCCCAAATGATTACATCTTTACAATTCTCGGCTGGTACAAAATCCTAGGTAATAAAGCTTCTATTTAACCTATACCCAACTAGATTTGGGCCTTCAAATCACAGCTTTTTGGCTGTTACAAATCTGCAGAAAATTCTACTACAAAATAAGTCTTCGACTAAATCTTCCTAAATTATATCCATATTTAGAAAGTCAATATTCTTCAATATTTTTCTTGATTCTTCTTGACCTACAACTCATCTCCACATAGGATAGTATAATATCCTCAAAATATAACAATCCAATTCAGCTCAGGCGCGATGTCGTATGCTCCTTCTTAGGACATCTTATCTAACATGTTGTTCCAGATGTTGAAACACTTCAACTCAACATGTCCTAACATAAGATAGGACTTCTTGTTCAAACCTGTTCCTGTTAGCAAGTTAACACATCATATCTAACATATTGCTGCTATATTTGATTTACAAAAATTAACGTCAAGCCTTAAAACTAAGGAGATTACACTTTCCATTTCCCCACTGAGTTTATTCCTTGTGGAAGAATTTTTCTTCAACCTTCCTTCCCAGTTCATTATTTGGATGGAATTAATCCCCATTTGAGTTTATTCCTCATTGATTAGAGTCTTGGTTGACTGTTTCATGTCGGCTTATTCCTGGTTTGAACTTTGGTCCCTTACAAGCAATATTGTTCATATCCCTCTAAGTAATAACCCCTAGATTGAGATTGCATTTATTTTGAACTTGAAGGATTTATGTCCTCAGCAGGAATGTGTTTATATTTCCTCAAGAAGTCAGAATTCATTTTCCCAACAATGTTATAGCAATATTATTCCCGACAACAAATGGTGGTCTATTTATTTGAGAAGCTTGTATGTCCCCTGGATTCTCTTTTGATGAAGAATGGTAGTAGTCTATTAATTCCCAGAGAAGATTATATCAAAGTTTTACTCCGATGGATGGTTGATCTCCTAAATATAATAGAGACACTTTGTTGATAGATTCTTACAACAGTTTATTACCTTTTTCAAGTGGAAGACTTGGTTAAAGAAGGGACTAAGAGCTGTTCGTGGCTTATTTCCCGAAGCGTGAGGGTGTTTATTATTAGAACCAAGACCCGTTCGTGGCTTATTGTCTGAAGCATGGGGAAGTTTATTATTTGAACAAAGACCCGTTTGTGGCTTATCACCCAAAGCATGGGGAAGTTTATTATTTGAACCAATACTCGTTCATGGCTTATTGTCTAAAGCGTGGGGAAGTTTGTTATCAGAAAAAAAGACTCGTTCATGTCTTATTGTCCGAAGCGTGGGGAAGTTTGTTTTTAGAACCAAGACCCGTTCATGGCGTATCACCCAAAGCATGGTGAAATTTGTTATTAGAACTGAGATCCGTTTGTGGCTTATTGTGTGAAGCATAAGGAAGTTTGTTATCAGAACCAAGACCCATTCATGGCTTATTGTCCGAAGCGTATGAAGTTTATTATGTGAACTAAGACGCATTCATGGCTTATCTCCCGAAGCATGGGGGAGTTTGTTATCAGAACTAAGACATGTTCGTAGTTTATTGTCCAAAGCGTGGGAAGTTTGTTATCAGAACCACAACTCGTTCGTGGCTTATTGTCTGAAGCGTGGGGAAGTTTATTATAAAAAATGAGACCCACTCATGGCTTATTGATCTAAGAATGGGGATGTTTGTTATCAGAACCAAGACCCGTTCGTGGCTTATTGTCCGAAGCGTGGGGAAGTTTTTTATCAGAACCATGACTTGTTTGTGGTTTATCACCCGAAGCATGGGGAATTTTATTATTTGAACTAAGACTCGTTCATGGCTTATTGTCCGAAGCATGGAGAAGTTTTTTATCAGAACTAAAACCCGTTTGTGGCTTATCACCCAAAACGTTGGGAAGTTTATTTTTTGAACCAAGACCTGTTTGTGGCTTATTTCCTGAAGCGTGGGGAATTTTATTATTATCCATAAATATTTTACCATCAATTATTAAGTAGATAGTTTACCTTATTAGTGAGTCAGTATTCCTCTCATTTACTGAGACGATTTTATCTTGTCCTCCTTGGGCTTTACCCCCATAGAGTTGAGTTCTGTTTTCCCAGTGAAGTTAATTTTTCTCCAACAGAGTCAAGTTTCTTTCTCAAGTTGATGAAGAAGTGAAAAACACAAAGGGGGGGGGGGGGGGGGGGGTGAATTGAAATCTTAAAAAACAATGGAGTAAAGAACACATTTATTTTTATCCTGGTTCATTTGAACTCAAACTACTCCAGTCCACCCGCCAAGGTGATTTCGCCTCTCTCCAACAAGGTCTTAATTCACTAATCAATCTTGATCACAAATCTACTTTGACAACTGCCAAAGTCTTCTTGAGTCCAAAATCACAACCCGATTTTCTCAAGGAAATTCACAAAACAGTTAATTGAATAAATGTGTACAATGGTGTTTCTAATAGACAATATCACTAACAGTGATGTTTTACACAGTTTAACATTGAACGATGAGGATGAAGAATGATTGTTGCGTTACTGACTTTTCACGTGAGTTCTACTTTTTGTGCGCAGTAGTTCATCACTTGAGATCTTCTTTTTGTCTGCTTTATATAGGTCCTGCAATAGTGACATAAGAAGATACTTTTTGTATGTCCATAATATGAGTTAATGAACTTTCCAAACCAGGAGATTCTTGTCTGTTTGTAGCCGTTACTTTATGATATTGCATTGATAGAATTGTAACACTTCATAACTTATCACCTATTGCATTGATAGAATTGTAACGCTTTAGAGCTTCTCACATCAGATGATGAATATTACCGTTGAGAGTCATTTATAACTTGTATCAGAACTTTGCAAATCAGAGTATCAGAGATCCTATTTCATAGTACTGGTGCCTTCAGAAGTTGTAACATAACTTATTCATATAAGCGTGTCATACATATTTGATGCGTCTGAATCAATCATGGTATTCTCAACTTCTATGCTCGCATAATCAGAACTTCTAGTTATGTTATGGCAGAACTTCCAGTTGCATCAGAACATCTTTTTCACATCAGAACTTCCTGCATGTAAAGATACTTTTATTAGCAAGCATATTTGTTCTTTATATCATGTGTTTGTTTTCATCAAAACTCTAGTTGGCATGTAGAACTAAATTATGTTTTAACAAGCAGTGGGGGAATCTAGCGGTACTACTCCAGAAAAAGATGTAGACGACCTGTTGAAGATTATCAAGATGAGCGACTACAGGATCGTAGATCAATTATTGCAGACTCCATCAAAGATATCTATTCTAGCCCTGATAATGAACTCTTATAACCACGGGGAATCTTTGATGAGAGTATTAGATCACGCTTTTATGCAAAATGATATGCCTCTAGACCAATTCAGTAGTGTTATCGGGAATATTACATCATCTATAACATGATTTTTTGTGATGAAGAATTTCCCGATGAAGGAAGAAATCACAACCTAGCTCTCCACATCTCCATGAAATGGGTCCAATGTGCTGATTGATAATGGGTCTGCTTTAAATATAATATCGAGGAGCATGCTCATGAAGCTGAAGTACCAAGGAGCTCCCATGGGCTCGAGTGGCATAATTGTGAAAGCTTTTGATGGATCAAGGAAGTATGTCATTGGGGAAGTAGATTTTCCTATTCACATAGGCCTGCACTTATTTCAGATTACTTTCCAGGTTATGGATATTGTTCTCGCTTACAGCTATTTACTGGGACGACTGTGGATCCACGAGGCAGGGGATGTTACTATAACTTTTCACCATAATCTGAAGTTTGTTCATGAAGGAAAGGTGGTCATCATAAATGGAGAGCAGACTTTGTTAATATCTCATTTATCCTCTTTCAGTGTTATGGAAGCGAATGAAGCTATTGTTAGAACTCAGTTCCAGGATTTATCCATTGATAATGTGAGGAAAAATGAGTATCCTATAGCCTTATTTAAGGATGCTCAACAAGTAGTGCATAATGGCCCTAGCAAGGTGTGTAGGCAGATTATTGATCCACCTGTGAATAAGAATAGAGCTGGTTTGGGAATCACTAAAGAATAATAAATGTGAGAATATGAAGCCGAAATCTGCTTTGGGAAAATGTCAAGACATCTTTCACAGTGTAGGTTACCTTCATCCAACTATTATTAGGATCAATGCTATTCTGGAAGGTGAATTAGATCAAGAGATGCCGAACTACGTAACACATGGAGTCAGAGTCCAAAATTGGACCACTAGTGATGTTCCCTCTTGCATTCATATTTCAAAGTAATTTGTTTTTGTTAATCTTTTCAAAAATCTTTCACTCTGCCCAAGGTGAAAGTATTGATATTGTATGGGCATATTTGTTGCTTTGATCTTTAAAATCATTAATAAAAGTTATCTTTAATTCCCAAATTGTGTCTTTATTTTCTGCTTTTTCTTGGAAAATGGTAATCAGAAAAATACTTTCAAAATAAATAATAATTGTAATTGAATCTGCATAATCACTTGATATATGTGTTAGTTTCTAAAATTAATCATAAATCATATGTGCAGATTAATTAAAAAACCTGTTGAGTACAATGACCTTGCACCCTCTCCCAACTTTGAATATCCCGCGTATATGGCCGTAGAAGAAGAATATGATGAAATACCAGAAGAGGTTTCACGGTTGCTTGAGCACGAGGAAAGTACCATTCAGCCATATAAAGAGCCATTGGAGAAGATTAATTTGGTTTGAGAAAGATCCAAAGGAAGTCAAGATTAGAGCATTGCTTCATTCCGACGTGAAGAGCAGGTTGATTGAATTGTTAAAAGAGTATGTGGATATCTTTGCTTGGTCATACCAAGACATGTCGTGGTTGGATACTGATATTATGCAACATCATTTGTTGCTAAAGCCATAATGCCCGCCAATCAAGCAGAAGTTATGAAGAACTCACCCTGATATGGCAGTGAAAATTAAAGAAGATGTTTTAAAGAAGATTAATGTCAGTTTTCTTGTGACATCAGTGTACCCTCAGTGGATTTCCAATATTGTCCAAGTAACAAAGAAAGAAGGAAAATTTTGCATGTGCGTGGATTATAGAGATTTAAACAAAGCTAGTCCAAAAGATGACTTTCCACTACCACATATTGATATGTTGATTTACAGTACAACAAAGTTCAAAGTATTCTCGTTCATGGTTGGATTTTCCGGATATAATCAAATCAGAATGGCTCCTAAGGACATGGAAAAAATAATGTTTATCACACCCTAGGGAACATTCTGTTACAGAGTGATGCCCTTCGGGTTGAAGAACAATGGTACAACGTACCAGAGGGCTATGACAACCCTATTCCATGATCTGGTGCACAACAAAATTGAGGTATATGTTGATGATTTGATTGCCAAATCCCAGACTGAGGAAAGGCATATAGAAGATTTGTTGAAATTGTTTCAACGTTTGAGGAAGTATCATCTCCGCTTGAATCTAAATAAATGCACCTTTGGTGTCCGATCAGGAAAATTGTTAGGCTTCATTGTCAACCAAAAAGGAGTTGAAGTTGATCCTGATAAAGTTAAGGAAATTCAAGAAATACCTGCACCAAGAACTGAAAAGCAAGTTAGAGGCTTCCTCGGGCAGTTGAATTACGTTTCCAGACTTATCTCCCATATGACTGCAACGTTTGAGCCGATCTTTAAGTTGTTAAAGAAAGATCAAGGTTGTGTGTGGACAAATGACTTCCAAAGGGAATTTAAAAGCATTAAAGAGTATCTGCTTGAACCTCATATCTTGCTCCCTCCTGTTGAAGGAAGACCATTGATTATGTATCTGATAGTGTTAGATAGTTCTATGGGCTGTATTTTGGGACAACAAGATGAAACAGGAAAAAAAGAATATGCCATTTATTATCTCAGCAAGAAGTTTACTGTCTGTGTGTCGCGATATCCTATGTTAGAAAAAAACATGTTCTTTTCTGGCCTGGGCGGAAAAACAGTTGTGGAAATATATGTTGAATCATACTACTTGGTTAATTTCCAAAATGGATCCAATTAAGTATATTTTTGAAAAGCATGCTATTACTGGAAAAATTTCCCGTTGGCAGATGCTGTTGTCTGAATATGATATTGAACATCGTACTCAGAAAGCTATAAAAAGCAGTGTGTTGGCAGATTATCTTGCTCACTAACCAGTTGATGATTATCAATATGTTAAATATGATTTCCCTTATGAGGATGTGATGTTTTTGAAGATAAAAGATTGTGATGAACCTTTTCCCAGGGAAGGTCCTGATCCTGAATCCCAGTGGGGTATGGTGTTTAATGGAGCTGTAAATGCTTATGGGAAAGGAATTGGTGATGTGATTATCACTCCTCACGGGTCACATATCCATTTTACTGGAAGATTGGCATTTGATTGCACCAATAATATGGCAGAATATGAAGCTTGTATCATGGGTCTCGAAGAGGCTATAGATCTCAGAATCAAAATTCTAGATGTATATGGAGATTCAAATTTGGTAATAAATCAAATTAAAGGAGAATGGGATACTCGTCACCTAGATTGATTCCCTACAAAGACCATGCTAGAATATTATTACCCTTCTTTAATAAAGTTGAATTCCATCATATTCCCAGAGATGAAAATCAAATGGCGGATGCTTTAGCCACTTTAGCTTCTATGTATCAAGTAAATACTTAGAACGATGTGCCTCGTATCACAGTTCGACGTTTGGATAGACCAAACCATGTGTTTGCAACAGAGGTAACGTCAAATGAAAAACCTTGGTATTATGATATCAAGCATTTTCTCCAGACTCAGGAATACCCGGCTGGTGCGTCAAACAAAGATAGAAAGACATTGAGAAGGTTGGCAGATAACTTTTTCCTCAATGAAGATGTGTTGTACAAAATAAATTATGACATGGTCTTGCTCAGATGCGTGTATAGACAGGAAGCAGACATGTTGATGCATGAAATCCATGAAGGTTCCTTTGGAAATCATGCCAATGGACATTCGATGGTAAAGAAGATTCTTAGGGCAGGTACTATTGGATGATAATGGAATCTGACTGTTATAAATTTGCAAAGAAGTGCCGTAAATGCCAGATTTATGCTGACAAAATTCATGTTCCTCCGAAACTTCTCAATGTTATTTCTTCCCCGTGGCCTTTCTCTATGTGGGGTATTGACATGATTAGAATGATTGAACCCAAGGCGTCGAATGTACATTATTTTATCTTGGTGGCAATTGACTACTTCTCCAAATGGGTAGAAGTAGCTTCATATGCTAATGTTACTAAGCAGGTGGTAGTACGTTTTATCAAGAACAATCTTATATGTCGGTATGGTGTGCCAAGCAGGATTATCACTGACAATGGCTCGAATCTGAATAACAAGATGATGACAGAACTTTGTGAAGAATTCAAGATTTTCCATCACAATTCATCTCCCTACATGCCAAAGATGAATGGGGTTGTTGAAGCTTATAATAAAAACATCAAAAAGATCATTCAGAAAAAGGTTGTTACCTATAAATATTGGCATGGGATGCTCCCTTTTTCTTTGTATGGATATCGTACATCCGTACGCACTTCAACAGGAGCGACCCCGTTCTCTCTTATGTATGGTATGGAAGCAGTGCTCCCTGTTGAGGTTGAGATTCCCTCTTTACGCGTGATAATTGAAACCAAATTGTCAGAGATTGAATGGGTCCAGAACATGTTTGACCAATTTAATTTGATTGAAGAGAAGAGAATGACGTCCTTGTGTCATGGCCAGTTATATCAAAAGAGAATGAAGAAAGCTTTTGATAAGAAGGTCAAGCCTCGTGAATTCAGACAAGGCGACATCGTACTCAGAAAGATCACGTCTTTTAACACTGATTCTAGGGGCAAGTGGACTCCCAATTTTGAAGGCCTATATGTTGTCAAGAAAGCCTTCTCTAGTGGTGCATTGATTCTTGAAACTATGGATGGCGAGGAGTTCCCACGTCCTATGAATGCTGATGCAGTTAAGAAATACTCTTCCTAAAGAAATAAAAGAACAGCTCGCTAAGTCGAAAACCCGAAAGGGCGGCTCAGGCAAAAAAGAGCGTCTCGGTAGGCTGAAAACCCAAAAGGGCGGTCTAGGAAAAAATAAGAGATATAAACATAATAAATTCTTCCCGCTACGTTGAAAAATCGCAAGGGAAACCTAGGTAAAAGTTAGGGATTTCATGGCAAGTAACTACATCAGACAAGACTTGATCATTGAAGCAATAATCTTCTTGGATACTCACCGTACTTCAACAGAAGTCGCTGCTCAGGAATTCAAAGTTGTTAGGAAGAATAGTGGACATTGTGTTTCAATGTATCTTTTCCAATGTATTACCATTTTCCAAACTTTGTAATCATCTATGGGGTCTCGCCATTCGCAGACTACCATTCTATTAATAAAGTTTGAGCTTTTATCCAATTCTTTATAATTCTTATTTTATTCTGCTTACTAAGAATCCCTTTATTATTGATAGTAATTTTCAAAACAAAGAGATTTAATAATAAAATTGTTTTTTAAAAGAATTTACAAATTACTTTTTACTTTAGATTTTGTGAATCAAGAAAAACAAAAATAGTGATTCTGAGGATGGACGAACTCTGAAATTTTGGAAGTATATATTCCCCAGGAAAGTTCTCTCAGGTTTCCTTCGCTGATACGAGTATGCTCTTTTTGTGTTTCTCAGATAGTTGGAGATGATACGAATTGATGTATGGCGTGGTGTTGGGTTTGTAATCCAATTTCCCCGGTTAAGTCTTGGTTTAGTTTTTCCTCCAGGTGTTTATTTTGATTTTAGGTTTTGCATGGTCTGAAGCCTCTATCTTAGATTCCACAGTAAGGTCTTCGTGCATGTGAAGAAATGCCCTTTGTATGTTGAGGTGGAATCATTTGCAAAACGTCGCCCTTTGCAGTAATGGCATTATTGTTGTTGTTTGTTTCCCAGGAAACTAGACAAGGGAAGTATCTTTTCTAAGAAGTGTTGAAACAATTTCCAACTTTTTAGGTTTTCTCCCGCCAAGTTTTGGGTTTGATTTAAAATCCATATAATTTTTATTTCTTGTTGTATTATTTGACTTCTTAAACCCCCAAGTAAAGCTAAGGTAATGTTTCTCTATGAAGGTTGTTATCCCCATGTGGTTTCATAATTTCTCCCCAGGGAAGTTTGTGTAATCTTCACTCTTGGTATTAAAGAATGTATTTTGGGCTCTTCTCGACGATGTTGTATTATCCTCCCCAAATGAAGTCAGCACGGGATCCCCAGTTGAAGTCTTGACGATGTGGTTTTTAGCTTCCCTAATGAAGTCAGCGTTATAATCTCCAGTGGAAGTCTAGACGTTGAGACATTGTTTTCCCCATTGAAGTCTGTGTGATGTTCCCTGGTGAAGTCTGAAGGAGGAGGTTATCTTTGTGTCTATTTTGATTTGATTATTTTTGGATTATGGTTTCTTCCTAATGGAGTTAAGCCGTGAAATAGGAATTTGTTTCCTCAGTTGGTGCTTACTTTCTTATGAAATTTTCATCCTGGATGTGATATAGCCGAGTGTTGACTTTACCCAAGCTAGTTTTATCTAGTTATTCCCAGTGTTGTATGTCTGTTTTGTCAGCATATACATTCATACATACATCATGCATAGCTGAATTTAAAATTCATTACTTATTTGCATTCATTATTGTTTTTGTTGACATATTAACCTATTTGCAGATTTATGTTACCCTCACTCCAATAGATTGTCAACCTTAAGCAGAAAGTGTATATCCTTTCAATTTCCCCACTGAATTATCAATCGTGGAAGAATTTTTCTTTAGCCTTCTTATTCAGCTCATTATCTGGATGGAACGTGGCCCCCTTTTGAGTTTATTCTCATCAGGTGCTATCCTGGTTGACTGTTTCACTCCGGTTTATTTCTGGTTTGAATTTATGGTCCCCGACAACATTTTTATTTTGACTTCTGTAGGCTTTGAGCCCTGATTTGAGAATGTGCATTTATTTTGCACGAGAAGACTTTACCTCCTCAGTAGGAATATATTGGAATTTCCCCAGGAAGTCATAATTCTTTTCTCAGCAGCATTATTGCAACTCCTTCTCATAACACCAGATGGTAGGTCTCTTTATTTTAGCAACCTGTACTTCCCCAGTAAGTCTGTTAGTTCCAAGAGAAGATCAAGATTTGTTACTCTGATGGATGGTAGTCTCATCATTATGGGGTATAGTTTGTTGTTGAGATTTTGTTACTTAAATGGATGGTAGTCTCGTCATTGTGGGAGACAGTTCGTTGTTGAAATTTGTACTCTAATGGATGGTAGTATCGTCATTATGGGAGACAGTTCGTTGTTGAGATTTGTACTCCAATGAATGGTAGTCTCGTCATTATGAGAGATACTTTGTTGTTGAGATTTGTTACTCCAATGGATGGTAGTCTCGTCATTATGGGAGATAGTTCGTTGTTGAGATTTGTACTCCTATAAAGGGTAGTCTCGTAATTAAGGGAGATAGTTCATTGTTGAGATATGTTACTCCAATGGATGGTAGTCTCGTAATTATGGGAGACAATTTGTTGTTGAGATTTGTTACTCCTATGGATGGTAGTCTCATCATTATGGGAGATAGTTCGTTGTTGAGATGTTTACTCCAATGGATGGTAGTCTCGTCATTATGGGAGATAGTTCGTTGTTGAGATGTTTACTCCAATGGATGGTAGTCTCGTCATTATGGGAGATAGTTCATTGTTGAGATGTTTACTTCGATGGATGGTAGTCTCATCATTATTGGAGATAGTTCATTGTTGAGATGTTTATTCCGATGGATGGTAGTCTCGTCATTATGGGAGATAGTTCGTCGTTGAGATTCACTTTGCTCTGAAGAATTCATTTGTTTCCATTCATAAGTACTGATGCTGGCCATTTGTAACCTGCCCTAATATTGGCATTTGCTGGTGTTATCCTACCATTTCTTCCCCCATGTGGGTCGACGTTACCTTTTTTTTGCTATCTTCTTAATGAATGGATAGTTTACAGTTATCTGTCGATCACTGTTATCCTTTACTTTCTCTCCTCAATATTTGAGTTGTTGTTGCTTTATTTCCTCCTTGGGCTTTACCCTAATAGACTCGAGTCTTCTGTTCACTAGTGATTTGTTTTCCTAGTCGAATTTTCTTTTGATCCTTTATTTTCTATTTCCCCGACGGTGTCCCATATCATCTTTGGATCTGTTTGTTTGCATGCATAATCATAAACATCACATGGCATCTTAGGGCTAAAAATAGGGATTGTTTTATATTTAAGTATCTTCAATCGCGTCAACACGAAGATTTTAACCTTCATATCTCCGGATATAAGAAGCTTAAATAAGGGCTGTTGTTGTACCCCAATTTCCCCCCCTAAGATTCCTCTATCATCTCATATCAACTCAATCACAACAAGATCACAATTGGGTTTGATTCTTCTCCATATCTTTAGGTTTTCTCATAAGGGATCACCAAGCACCTTGATTTGTATATTATGATCATATATGTTTTATATTAATTAACTTTTAACTAACAAATACAATGAATGTTTGCTCTAAATGATGATACTATAGGTGAGAGCACAACACTTTTCATCAGGTTGATTTATAGGTTCATGAGTTCATGCCTTCTTCAACAAAGCTTCATTGAGGTTCAAGCTTCATCATTTAAGATGCTTTAAAGTAATATCATGACAAGGTCTACTATGATTCATCATGCCTTAATTTGTCAAAGAAAGCCAAAAGATGCAAGGGTTGGTTAAAGAAGTTTGACCTAATTGGACAAGTTCTTGATTCCTTAATCACAAGTGCATAACTCTCTCAATTATTAATATTTGGAAGAGTTTTTTTGTTACTATGGGTTCTTGTTATCATCCACAACAACTTCTATTCACATGGCAAAAGTAATTGTGCAAGAAAATTTGTCAAAATTGAAAGGGCTTTCCAAGTCATTTTAGTGCTTGAGGAGCTATGGTTTTGAGTTTCGAAGTACTATATCTTGTCCATCTTTTGAGATTTTTGTGTGATTCCAAAGATATGCTTATCTTTAAAAGGTTATCAACAAATCACTTCAAAAGTTTCAAGAAAATTTGGTGTGGAGGATTCCTAATGATTGAGAAATATTATATATCCTCTAAATGGACCATTAAATTCCCTTGAGTGACTTCAAAAGATCATAACTTGGTCATTTTTATCTCCTTGAGCCCATTATTTTTCCATTTTGATCTTAAGTATGTGAAATTCAACTTTTCTTTTGAGTGCAATACTTGAAAATGGTTGGAAGATGCCTCAAAAACTCAGAAGATTATAGGTCACCTCATGGATTTTCACCAATTTCACAAGGCTATAACTTTTTCAATACTTGGTATTTTTGCGTGTTTCAGGTTTCACAATGATATTTGGGGAGTCTATTTCAAGCTAGCATCAATGATCAAAGCTCAATTTTAGAGGAAGAACATGTTTGAATTCAAAACATTATAGGTCACTTTTGAAGAAAAACTTAGAATTTTTTTAGTACAAAAAGTCAGCATCTTTTTCTTAACTTTGACTCATCACAACTTCTAGCTCAAACATCCATTTTATCACATTCTTGGCACCTGGAAAATATTGTGACCTTATATTTCAAAAGCTTCAAGAGTTATGCCTTAAAACCAATTGAGCCGTGAGTACCATTGGTTCAAAGTGGGTACCTTGGGCTGAAGTTTAACTTCAAGTTAGAATTTGAAATTTATAATCCAACTCCTAAATACCAAATTTGCATGCGATTTTGATTTAAACATGCTTAACCAAGTTCCCAAAGTTGAATTAAGGATCAAAGCGCAAGAGTTAGCTGAGTTTTAAGCAAAATCAAGTCACACTTTTCTCACTTTCAAGCTCCCTTTGTTTTCTCTCCAAACTTCATTTTTGCTTTCAATTCTTTTCACCATTCACTCTCCTATAAATATAGGGACATATTGCATTCATTTTCTCAAGCTTGAACAATCATAATCACCCTGCCAAACTCTCTCCTTAACCCACTTTTCTGCAACTTCGAATTTGGTTTTACAGCCTTCCTCAATCCATTTTCTTTGCTAATTCTTCATCCTTGAACTTCACTGAATCTAACAGAAGAAGAACCAAGCCCTAAAGAATCCAAAATCGTGCTAGCCAAGTCAAGTTCCAGAGCTCTGAATTTGAACTTCAATGGTAGATTCCTTCATCAATTCTCTCAAAATTTGTTACCACAATGAAGCTCTCATCATTCTAATACTCATCACATCATTTGTTTTCAACTGGAATTGAGTTTTGGCTATGAATTTTCAAATCCCTATTCAACTTTTTCCTTCTGTTTTTTTTGCAAATCGACTGAGCTACACTTTATATAATTTTTTCGCGAGGGTACGATTGTCTTCTTCTTGATGAGACGAAGCAAATGACATAGGTATGAGCTCTTGATTTTATAGTATGAGAGACCTGAAATTCGTATGGCTGGAGGTTGAAGATGACCAACGTGTCATCTCTCAACTAATGATAAGGTGCCACTTGTTTTTTTCAAATGTGATTTAAAATTTGATCCTGTGGTTTATTCACTAATGACCATGATATGCACAGCGTGCCAGATCCCTTGGATTTGATTACTAACATGTTTTGACATTCTTCCAATGGTCTATATCTTTTTGTTTTTATTTTTATTTTCTTATTTTTATATTTTAATTGATTTAAACTTAAAAAATTCATTTATAACTCAAAAAATCTGAAAAAATTCTTAAAGATATTTTGGATATTTCTCTTTCTGATTTTTATCTTTTCACAATTTTATTTTATGATTTGATATTTTTTTTAATAATTTTCACTTTATTTATCTTGTTTTAATTTTTTTAAAAGTATTTTCTTAATTTTTAAATTCTAAAAAATTTATGGAAAGGTCCTTTGGCCTTTTTGCAATTTTTGATAACCTTGTTTTATTTTTATTTCTGATTTTACTATTTTTTTTACCATTTTTGGTTTGTTTTACTTATTTCTTTTATTTTTAAAAAATATTTTCTGACTTTAAAAAATTCTAAAATTTTTTGTCAATATTTATTAAATCATGTTTGACCTCTGACTATTTTTTAAAATTTTTGTTTGGTGTTTTTAACATACTTTGTGTATTTTACCATTTCTTTTCCTTTTATTTAATCATTTAATTTTTTATTTTATTTTTTTTGTTCTGGCTTGGATCTCATTTGGTGACAAATTCCTCAATCTCATTGGATCTTGGGTGTTGATAGGTTAAAAAAACAAATCCACCAAAATGGAAGAATGATGTTGATGATATTTGAAACTCTAATTTTATACATTGCATCCCCTCCCTTTTCATCTTATCCATTTCTCATTGTGCTACATGTTGTTAGAGGATGATCTACATATCATCTTTCCAAACATATGGTAAATAGATTGCTATCGACTGGCCTCAAAATAGGTGCGACTTCTATATAAGTCCACTTACGATTGCTTAACATAATGCTAAATTTTGTCCCGATTCGAGAAATGATCATTCGTGGCCCAAATCTATGTTTGTAAGCCCAAGTATGTTTAATTTGAAACATTTGTCCCAATAACCTTGAGGTTCATTGTTAGGAGGCTTTGGTCTTATCAATCCTCTAATGAATCTTCATAAATTTTGGACCAATTGAATCATTTAAACATCGTTGATCATTTATTGTTGCCTTGAGAATTTGAATTGAATGATATACTTGACAAAAAGAAAATGAAACTTGTTGTTGAGAGGATTTGATTTTATCAATCTTCTAATGAGTTTTCAAATGCAAGTTCCAACATGGTCATTCAACTAACCTCTAATTTCTAACTCATTAACAATTGACTTTTATTTTGATGCTTTTACTTTATGTCTTCACTTTTATGCACCGTTTATTTTAGTATTTATATTTCATGTTATTTTCATCATTTCTCATTTGAGCATTTATCTTTATGTCATGTTTATTTTTCTCACTTGAACTTTTCATTTTATTTTTGAAGATACCTAATAATAAACTTGAACAATAAAAAACTTTAATGTTACTTGGACTATTTGGTTATTATCCTTGGTATTTTGGAGTTATGGACTTCTTGGACTTAGGGTAGAGACCTTGACCTACCTGGAGACCTTGGTGATTTCTATTATAATTTTGTCTGAAGTTCTTGGGGTTTACCCCAAGACATTGGGTTGTTTGTTTTATTTGTGTGCAGGTTATTATGATTATGTGCTTTGTCTGTGATTGGAAAATCATTTGTATACAGTCGTTACTCTACCCAATTTTTGTGAAGACCTAATGCATCAGAAGTTTAGTATTCTTAAGAAGTTTATCATCTTTGCTTGTTTGGTTTCAAATACAAAGGATGGGAATTCTACATTGACTCATTATGTCACGTATTGGCTTCTTGTTGGTTAGACGATTCTTTTCCCTAGCATTTACATTATGCTTTAGGATAGTCCCTTCATCTCCTCCCACCTTCTTTAATTTCAAAAATCTTCTCCCTCCTTTTCAAAACTATTATTGTTTTCTAAACTTGAACCGCTTTTCACAATAAACTTGGACTTAGGTCCATGAATTTTCAAAAATATTTTCTTAATTAAACTCTAACCAACTAAATCATACTTTGACATTTTTGTGAGAAGACTAAAAGTCAATCAATCTCATTCAAACCATTTTGCCATTTTGGCTTTTTACTTAAACGTTTCTCAAAATATTAGACTCTTGTCAATCCTTGTAGTGATGCGAGCTACTATACTTCTATGATATATAGTGAAGTGAGATATTTTCCACTTGGGTGTTGAGAGAGACTTTGTAGATTTTAAAATCCAAGCCATATCCTCCACTTTGAGATGATGCAAATTCTGCTTTCTCATAATCATGGGTAGTAAGTATGTTTTCCACTCGGATAAGATGATTATGTCTCTTAAAATTAACCAACACACTTGTGTTTTAAATTTTTTAAAGGTGAAATACGAGTACCCTGATCCCCTATTGCACGGAAGGTGGTACATAGACACTAAAGGTTTGCAACTGCGGAGGGTGCAAAAATTGTAAAAAAATATTTCTCTTCTCACCTCCACCATCTATTTTTGTATACAACATTTATAGCTAAAATACATAAATTTTCAAAGAGGTTCCTGCAGAGTACCGTAGATGTTTAGGGTGCTAATACCTTCCATTTGCATAATCAACCCCCAAACTTAGATTCCCTCCCCCTTCTTTTTGGGTTATTTTCTCTTTTCCCGTTCCTTTGGAAACAATAAAGCGCGGTGGCAAATTTTATTTGATCTGTGCGAGTCAAGTCAATCCAATGACTTAGTCTCAACATTTATACCACTACAAAACCCCTTTCATATCTCAACCTAATATTCTCGGCTACACAAGAACCTAATTGGAATTTATAAAACCTCACCTAGATGGCACCCCAACAAAAGATGATTATGTGTGATTTGTCAGTGTATGCATATGTTAGAGGTTGAAGGTGAAGAGCAAATGTGTAACACCCCAATTTTAGTAATTAATTATATATTTTATATTTAATAATTAATTGTTTGATTTTTGTGAGTAATTGGTCTCATTTAATTATTTGATAGGTGTGCTATGTGATGGGTTAGTCGGGTTAAGTATGTCAAACTGTAGAATTATAATTAGTAATAATGCCAGTTTATGATGGAATTATTTTTATTAAGTGAGAATTGTAGAAAATAGTAGAATAATGAGTAATTGGGCCTAATGATGAAATGTGAAGAGTAAATGTGAGGATGTGTTAGTAAGCTAATAGTGATTACTAGAGGTAGTGTATTGTTAAGGTTTAAGAAAAAGAGTAAAATAGAAGTTAGTAAGCGAATAAGGATAAACGAGGCTAAAGTAGAGAAAAAAAGAAAAGGAGAAAGAGGAGAAAGATGAGAAGAGAACCCTAAGGAGGCGATTCGAAGATTTTATCGACAATCAAGGTAAGGGTGGGTTTTTACATGGTTATTAGGATTGTATGATAATGTATGATGGGTAGAAACATGTTTAGGATGAAAAATCCTAAATTTACATGGTTTTGTAATTGTTAGGTTTTGATGATAATCCATGACATGTGATGATTAATTGTGTTTGGATTGATGAATTGAATGAAAGTTGATGCATATATGTTGTGTTGATGATATGAAATATTGGATTATTGATAGAAGAGTTTTGGGGTTTTGGAATTAGGTTGAAATTGAGTTTCGTAACATAAAAATATGTTTTTTTTGCCAAGTTAGCTTTGTCGTTGATGTAATTGACTAGGAAAGGTCAGGCTGAAAGGACGATTCAGTCACTTAAGGGTCTTTTGAGAGCTCGTGTGTTGGGAAAAAGAGGTTCTTAGGATATTTACTTGCCTTTAATTGAGTTTAATTATAACAATAGTTTCCATTCGAGTATCATAATGACAGGGTTTGAAGCATTGTATGGTAGGAGGTGTAGGATGCCATTGTGTTAGTATGAGTCAGAAGAGAGTGTTGTGGTTGGACTTGAGATAGTCTAGTATACTTTTGATAAGATTAATATGATTCAGGAGAAGATGAAGATATCTCAGAGTCATCAGAAGAGTTATCATGACAAGAGGAGGAAAATACTTGATCTCCAAAAGGATGATCATGTGTTTCTTCGAGTTACTTCGGTAATTGGTGTTGATCGAACATTTAAGACGCATAAGTTAACACCGTGTTTTATTGGTCCATACAAGATTATGCAGTGATATAAGAGGTGGCATATCGATTTTCTATAACACCTTCGCTTGCTAATCTCCATGAGGTGTTTCATGTATCTCAATTGAGGAAATATATTGTAGATCCATCTCATGTGGTTCAAGTAGATGATGTGCATGTGAGAGATAACCTGACTATGGAGACATCACCTATGCAGATAGAGAATCAGGAGTTGAAGTAGCTACGGGTAAAGAGAATGCCTTAGTGAAGGTACCTTGGGGAGGACCAACAGGTGGAAAGGTGACTTGGGAGCTTGAGAATCAGATGGGGGAGTATTATCCTGATCTATTCGTTTGAGGTAATTTTCGAGGGTGAAAATCTCATAAGTGGGGGAGAGCTGTAGCACCCCAATTTTAGTAATTAGTTATATATTTTATTTTAAATAATTAATTGTTTGATTTTTGTGAGTAACTGGTTTTATTTAATTATTTGATATGTGTGCTATCTGATGGATTAGTCGGGTTAAGTATGTTGAACCGTAGAATTATAATTAGTAATAATGTCAGTTTATGATGAAATTATTTTATTAAGTGAGAATTATAGAAAATAGTAGAATAATTATTAATTGGTTCTAATTATGAAATGTGAAAAGTAAATGTGGGGGTTTGTTAGTAAGTCCAATAATGATTACTAGAGTTAGAGTATTGTTAAGGGTTTAATAAAAAGAGGAAAATAGAAGTTAGTAAGAGAATAAGAAGAAAATAGGCTAAAGTGAAGAAAACGAGAAAAGGAGAAAGAGGAGAAGAGAACCCTAAGGAGGAGATTCGAAGAGTTTATCGACAATCAAGGTAAGGGTGAGTTTTTATATGATTATTGGGATTGTATGATAATGCATGATGGGTAGAAACTTATTTAGGATGAAATCTGTGATACGGTGGCAGAACCGACTGTTATACTGGTATGCGTTTTGCGTTTTTTGTTTGCAAAATGTCGCGGTAAGCAAGAGTCGCCCCCGACTTTTATTTCATCCAATCATGGAAAAGGAAAAAGAACAGAAAAAACCTTTTTTCGAGATATTTTGAGTACGGGGGGTAGATTATAGAAAGGGAAGGTGTTAGCACCCTTTTTATCCGTAGTTATCTACGGGCTCTTAGGTACTTGCTCATTTTTCAAATTGCTTGTGTGTGTTTCTCTTGAAAATGTTTTGCTTCGTGATAAACCTTGTATCAGTCCTCAAGGGTGTGACGAAGTTTGTTTTGAAAATTTGTTTTAAAAGGTGTTCGTGGGAAAAGTTTTTTTTTTATTGAGCAAGTACCTAAGATTCTACCTACTCAAAAAAAGGATTGTTCATTCTATTTCCTTTAGACAACTCTATCCTACTATTAAAGAGTAGGTAGCATCATCATTCGAGTTGTAAGGGACATTCGAAAGGGACAAGTACAATCACCAAAGCAATAGTTAGAAAACTTTAGTAGTAACCCTAGAGTCTTAAGATCTTTCCGAGGCAACATTTCTGAGGCAACATTCGAATGGGACATTTGATGTTTTAGACAGGAGAGCGACAACTCAAATTCCCTATGCTTAACGACTGTTTACCGAAGGCAACCTTTGTGAGGCAAACCCTAGGAGTGAACATGTGCATGTGAAATTTTTCAGTTATTTAGTCTTTGCACATAAGGTGATCTACCATTTTAAATTTCAATCATTATTTTCATACAATCCTATTAGCATACATCTATACAGTTAAAGATTACGGGAATTTAAAGTGCGAAAAATAAACCTAGCTATTACAAGGCTTCAGGGAGGGGGATTAATTACATAACCAAAAATGGGGGATTTAAACAGTAAATAAAAACCCTAGTTTTAACTATTACAAACCAGTAAGCAGTTACATAATTAATGGACAAATAATTAACAAGTGCGCAACAATTAAATGCGAGGACGATTGAAATAATCTAAAACCCTAATTGAGAGAAAAAGATTTTTTTGGATTTTTATTTGAGAAAATGCTTAATTTCAAATTAATTAAACCTAATTTCTAATTGTTTTTTTTATTATGAAAGAAATTACATTAACCTAATTTTCTAATTAAATTAATTAATTAAAGGAATAAATACTTATGAGAAAAATGCTTTTTGATGTATTTATAAAGAAAATTAATTAAATTATGTACAATTAAAGTCCTAATTCTAATTATTTTTAATTGTATAAAAAAGATTAAATTACCCTAAATTAGTTAAACTAATTAATTAAAAATATTTATTAAAAAAAAGATCTTTTTGCGATTTTCGTGTTTAATAAAAAAAAATTTATGTTAATTAAAAGAAAAAAAGAAATAATTAAAGAAAATAAACAAAGAAAATAAAAAAAGAATAGAAAAAAGTAAGATGATGGGCCTATATGCTAGCTGAAAGGGGGGGTGAATATGAATTCCCTGGCCCATTAAGCTAAGCTCGGTCAACCATGTTAGATTAGGTGCAAGTGTTGACTTGAGGAGCACCAAGGACATTCAGGCAGGAAGCGTTAGATCTGGCCAGCAGTACATCCAGTGGTCATGAATTGCTAGAGCATGGTCGATGTTTGAGAGCGTGATACACCTGATTACAGAAGTAAAAATAATACAAAGAAATTGTTGGGACCTGGGATCGAACCCAGGTCCTTATACTCGCCTCCAATGATGCATTGCCAACTGCGCTACCTTGTTACATTAATGAGAACAAAATATAATAAATAAAATAAAGCAGTAGATTCAGAAAAGCGCACAAGTTTCAAATGAACCAATGGTGGGCTGCCATATACTATCTTCTTCACTGCAACCGTCATATTAGGTGATGGACTTATACCTACAGACATTTGTTGTAACTACAGCCCTGCAAAACTCAAAAATCCCATACAAGCATGATAAATTAATGGTGGTGGTACCAATCAACTCGTATTGGTCTCACGATTATCATGGTACCTCATTCATGGCCCAATTTTTCCTGTACCAGAAATCCCTAAATCGTGATCTTAAACCCTAACAATGGTGAATATGGATTCCTGCACTGTTAGTACAATTAAGTGATACAGAAAGCTTGCAAACACGATTGTGAATGAGAATATATGGATAAAATGGATTTATCATGCGTAAAACATAGAAATCAAACTTGAGTTTGGGAGGCAAACTGTGATGTGTCTAGGCGATGATTCTTGACATTTTGATGGCTGTAAATGATGTTGTTGGCTTCAGGAGATGGCCAGGAAGTGATTAGCAGCGTTGGAATGGTCTGAATTGATCTCTAAATGCAAGAACGATCCAACACTTTTTGTCACTTTTTTGGAACTTTGTTTTGTGTTTTCACGATTGCTCAACCCCTTTCCTTGATCTGTAATTGTTGTATACATATAGTAGACTGAATTAGGTCATTGAAATTGTATCATATCTTTGAGAATTATGAAAGTGTGATTTGATTTGATTCATGTATGATATCTTTCTAAAACAAGCTTCAATCCATATTTTCCAACCTTAATGAGTCTTTCACGAATTGATCATCATGCTAGTTGTACATAGACTCCAAATGTTCACAAAAATCCTAAGATTTGATTTGTTTTCATTATTTTACCATTTAATTTGATTTATTTTGATTTAAATGAATAAAAAATCAAAATAAATGATAAAAGTAATAAAATAATAGGTGGAAAAGATCGGGGGTCGTAGGTCCTATTAGAAACATGTTTCAAGCAAGAAAGCATGGGCCCCTTTGGAAAAAGTGCAAATTTGATCAATGTTGACTTTTGACAATTTTCCAAAAATTGCCAACTTTGACAATGCATATCTCTCTCAATTTTGACCCTAGGAGGGTGTTATATGAATTTTTAGGAAGCTTAGGATGTCCCCTAAACAACCCTTTTGGTGTCATCTCAATTGGATCTTCCATGTTCATGTATGAAGCTTTGACCTAAAAGGTGTTTTTGTTGACTTTTCAAAAGGACCTATAATGTAGAAATTCATATCTTTTGATGAGTGCATATTTTGAACTTGTGGGATGAAGACGAATTGTAGGGAATTTCATCCTCTTCAAAATGAGTTTTGGATGGAAAATTGTTGATAAAGCATGTGGAAGTTATGCTTGGTCAAAGTTGGGTTGACTTTTACTAAGAAACCCTAATTTAGCAACTTTTGGGTTTTGATGAATTTGGAGCATTCCTTGAGGAATCATGATCAAACCTTGATCAAATGATGAAAGTCACTTCAAAATATGGATGTATACCAAAAATCTTAAGTTTGACAGTATGTGGGTCAAAATTGACTTTTGACCTAACATAGTCGATTCTCAAGCCTCTGAGTAGTTGACTGAGCAAACTTCTTGTGCAAGGCATGAAACTTGACATGTAGGGTCTTGAGAACATATTAAGACCCTAGAGAGCATATGAGGCATTTGTGGTTCACCCATCTTGATGAAAATGGAAACCCTAATTTGAGATACACTACCTTAGTAGAGAGTTTGTCTAGTCAACTCTTGGGCAACCTTGAGAAAATTGAGGATCTCAATGGACATGTGCTGAGTAAAATGAGAGGGAAAATTTTGGGGTACAACATCTGCCCCTGTTCAATCTTCTTAAACCTGAGGATGTAGATTGGTTCCTCTGCCTTTCGTGATATGAAGGTGGAAGATGATTGAACACTAGAGTGCCCAGAAAATTGCACTCGCATGAAGTGGCACTTATTTATGATATCAGGAATGGGCTTACAAATTCCATTTGGAGGTCGATGCTGGAAGATTGTCAGAGATGGGCTTAAAGATGCCATCCTGGATGCCACGGAGAATTGTCAGAGATGGGCTTAAAGATGCCATCTGGAGGATGTTGATTTCCTGAGACATTCCTTCAATGAGAGTTCCTGTAACTGTTGTTGATGAGGAATCTGCTGAGGAACGTTGGTATCTGTCTTGGGAGGAATATAATTTTAGGAGCTTCAGTTGTCCGTTACTCTACTTGGGAAATGTGAAACCAATCATGTTTGATTAGGTCCCGGTCTTACAGTGTTGTGGACTGCTGTCTGGAGATAAGAGAAAAGAAACCTGGATAGTAAGGCTGTGAGATGGAAACTGGATAGTAGGGTTACTTTGATATGAAAGCCTGGATAGTAAGGCTGTGAGAAGGAACCTGGGTAGTAGGGTTACTTCGATATGAAAGCTTGGATAGTAGGGCTGTGAGAAGGAACCTGGGTAGTAGGGTTACTTCGATATGAAAGCCTGGATAGTAGGGTTATGAGAAGAAACCTGGGTAGTAGGTTTACTTCGATATGAAAGCCTGGATAGTAGGGTTGTGAGAAGGAACCTGGGTAGTAGGGCTACTTCGATATGAAAGCCTGGATAGTAGGGTTATAAGAAGGAACCTGGGTAGTAGGGTTACTTCGATATGAAAAGCATGGATAGTAAGGTTGTGAGAAGGAACCTGGGTAGTAGGGTTACTTCAATATGAAAAATCGTGGATAGTAGGGCTGTGAGAAGGAACCTGGGTAGTAGGGTTACTTCGATATGAAAAGCCTGGATAGTAGGGCTGTGAGAAGGAACCTGGGTAGTAGGGTTACTTCGATATGAAAAGCCTGGATAGTAGGACTGTAAGAAAGAACCTGGGTAGTGGGGTTACTTCGATATGAAAAAGCCTGGATAGTAGGGTTGTGAGAAGGAACCTGGGTAAGGCTGCTTTGTGAGGATTTTGGGTAAAACTACATCTGAACCGAGAAGGAACTTTGGTAAGGTTGCTTGGGGATAAGTTCGTGTAAAACTTCAGAATGAATCAGGGTAAGATTACTTTGATATGATAATGTAGATTAGTTGACCCGTTTGATTTCGGGAGCTGAATTTCCATTAGTTGTCTGTAGATGTAATCTGTATAACTGTTGGATTTATTTAGGCTAATCGTCTTTTCCTGAAAAGATATCAGGGTTAGTTATATGCGATGCATGAAATGCAGGGTGAGATGATGTTCTCAGAATAAATGAGATTATGCTGTATATGATATTTATGTGTGTGTCATGATGTATGTTCATGAAATGCTGTCGGGGTACGCTCGCGTCTGGGAAAATAAATCCCTGACGGTTGTTGGAGATTTGCGAATATTCTGCCGAGAAGAGATGCTGGAGAATAACTCTGCGGGGCCAGACTTTGGGGAAGAGATACTTTGTTGGTAGACCTGCTGATCTGGAGGAATAAACCCAGCTGGGGATGAAATTTCGTCACTGGCAGTGATGAGCTCTGTTGGAGATTGAGCTTCTGTATCTGTAGAAATAGACTCCGCTTGGGGAATGAAATTTGTTGACTCGCCTGCGATTACGAACCTCGGTTAGGCATAGCTATGTCCTGTTTTGAGAAAGCTGACAGCAATGCCTTTTGGGTACTTTTACTCTGTGGGGAGTGTGTGTACTGATACTCATGTTCCAAAGCTGGATCTATCCTGATACCTGCTGGGCAGAGGAACCGTTGGGTTTGGAACTTCTTATTTTTCCCTGTTTCTGGGATTACGAGTAACTGCCTTTGTTTCTTATGTAAATATTTATAAGCATCAATCATTTTCAAATGCATATATAAAAAATATATCATTGGACGCTCTTGCAAAACAAAACGGAAAAAAGAAAAAAAACAGATTGAAGTTTTGTAAAAATGACTTGTATTGATTTTGAAGTCGGCCCGTAATAGGCATTTTGTACAAAGAGGCTGACGCTCTAGTAAGAGAACGCTGCCGAAAGACAAAAATTATACAATTTGTGTAAAGGAAAGCAAAACAGCTATGTGAAACAACCCCATTGGGTTCCAACTCTGCTATTGCCTTTATATCTTCAAGCGTCTCATCACTTTACTACTTGGCCGAAGGTTGATCAGACTGATTGGCGCCGTCCGAGCTTGATAGTTGGTCACAATATGATCCAATGAGACATAGTGATACACTTCAATCCCTAACTTTTTCCTGGACCGCCCTTTCGGGTTTTCAGTCCACCGGGATACCCCTTTTTGCCCAAGCCGCCCTTTCGGGTTTTCGACTTGTCGGGTTTACAGATTTTTTTCATTTTCATCCCTTACTTTTTCTTGAACCCTTTTGGTTGGCCGGGAAACCTCTTATTTTTGCCTAGGCCAGTCAACCTAGCGGGTCTTTAATCATGCATAGTATCTTTTCACTATGTATGCATTGACAGGGTGAGGAAGGTCGTCACCATCCATGTTGGTTAGAATCATAGCTCCTCCCGAGAAAATGTTCTTAACCACAAATGGCCCTTCAAATGTGGAAGTCCATTTTCCCCTGGGATCACCTTACGACAGTATGCTGCGCTTGATCACTAGATCCCCGACTTGATATTCTTGACGCCTGACTTTCTTGTTAAAAGCCTTGATCATTCGCTTTTTATACGTTTTACCATGACAGATAGCAGTAAGTCACTCTTCATCAATTAGATTCAATTGATCAAGTCGAGTTTGGATCCAGTCGTCTTCGTTCAAACCCACATCCTTCATAATCCTGAGAGAAGGTATCTGGATTTCTATGGGTTGGACTGCCTCCGTTCCATATACCAGAGAGTAGGGTGTTTCCCCTGTTGACATTTGTGCTGAGGTACGGTACCCATGAAGAGAAAACGGTAACATCTCATTCTAGTCTTTGTATGTCACCGTTATCTTCTTTACAATCTTCTTGATGTTCTTGTTTGTTGCTTCAACAGCCCCATTCATCTTGGGCCGGTAGGGAGAAGAGTTATGATGTTGTATCTTGAACTGTTTACAGAGCTCGATGATCATTGTGTTGTTAAGATTCGTACCATTGTCAGTAATGATTCTCTTTGGTACACCATATCAACAGATCATATTGTTTCGGATAAACCGCGCCACGAAATTCTTGGTTACTGTAGCAAAAGAGGCTTCCTCAACCCACTTTGTGAAATAATCAATGGCCACTAAGATGAATCGATATCCATTAGATGCAGTAGGTATCATCTTGCCGATCATGTCGATGCCCCACATCACAAAGGGCCAAGGAGCTGTCAGGATGTTCAGAGGAATTGGAGGCACATGTACCTTATCAGGGTAGACTTGGCACTTATGACAAGTTCGAGAGTGCTGATAACAATAGGCTTCCATATTGGATCAGTAGTATCTTACCCGTAGGATCTTCTTAGCCATGGTATGTCCACTAGAATGGGTTCCGAAGGTTCCTTCGTGTAGATCTGTCATGATCCTCTCTACTTCGCTCTTGTTTACACACCGTAGTAGTGTGGAGTCCTGGTTGAGCTTATAGAGGATTCCATTACTGAAGAAGAACTTTGCAGCGAACCTTCTTAGAAACTTCTTATCATTGACAGATGCCCCTTTAGGATACTCATGAGCCTCGAGATACCTTTTGACTTCGTAAAACCAGGGTTTGTCTGCCACTTCTTCGGTGTCGATCTCACAGCAGTGTGTTGGTTCATCCATCCTCTCAATGGTAATTTGGGGAGCTTCATTGTCCCACCTAACTTTGAACATAGAAGACATGGTAGCTAGCGCGTCCGCCAACTGGTTCTCCTCTCGTGGGAAATGCTCGAAGGTTACCTCCTCAAAGTGTGGGAGCAATGTCAGTACATACTCTCTGTAAGGAATGAGATTTGGGTGCTTCGTATCCCACTCGCCTTTGATCTGACTTATGAGCAGAGTGGAATCCCCGAATACACTTAAGAACTTAATCCTTAGGTCAATAGTAGCTCGAAGACCCATAATACATGCTTCATACTGTGCCATGTTGTTGGTACAGTTGAAACATAATCGGGCGGTGAAAGGAGTATGACAGCCTTCGAGAGATATGATTACAGCGCTAATTCCGTTACCTAGTGCGTTCGAGGCTCCATCAAAATACATAGACCATCGGGATCCCTCCTCGGGTCCTTCATCTGGTCCAGGTTCTTCGTAGTCAGTCACCAACATGATATTCTCATCCGGGAACTCAAAATTCATGGACTGGTAATCATCCACGGCCTGATGAGCCAAATGATCAGCCAATATACTTCCCTTAATTGCCTTTTAGGTCGTATATTATATGTCGTATTTGGTTAAGATCATTTTCCACCTTGCTATCCTTTTGGAGAGAGCAAGCTTCTCGAAAATATACTTGATTGGATCCATCTTTGATATCAACAAAGTAGTGTGAGTCAGCATATACTGTCTCAGTCGGCGAGCAGCCCATGCCAAAGCGCAGCAAGTTTTCTCGAGCAATGAGTATTGTGTCTCATAGTCGGTAAACTTTTTGCTAAGGTAGTATATGGCGTGCTCTTTTCGACCAGACTCATCATGCTGCCCCAACACACACCCCATTGAATTGTCTAGCACTGTCAAGTATAATATCAAAGGTCTTCCTTCAACTGGAGGCATCAGAATTGGAGGTTCTTGAAGGTATTCCTTGATTCTTTTGAAAGCAGTCTGGCATTCATCATTCCATTTTACCACTTGATCTTTCTTCAGTAGCTTGAAGATTGGCTCACAAGTAGCAGTCAAATGTGAAATGAACCTGGCAATGTAATTCAGGCGTCCCAAGAAACCTCTAACTTCCTTCTCTGTGCGGGGAGCCGACATCTCTTATATGGCCTTTACCTTTGTAGGGTCTACCTGAATACCCTTGTCACTGACAATGAAACCCATAAGCTTACCAGATCTTACCCTGAAGGTACACTTGTTCGGATTCAACCTCAGCTTGTATGTCTTCAACCTGTCGAACAACTTCTGGAGATGATCAAGGTGTTTTTCCTCAGTCTGAGACCTGGCTATCATGTCATCAACATAAACTTCGATCTCATGGCGCGCTGATAGGTTACCCCATCATTCTTCAACCCAAAAGGCATCACCTTGTAGCAGAAGGTGCCCCACTGTGTAACGAAGGTTGTCTTCTCCATGTCTTCGGGAGCCATCTTGATCTGGTTGTAGCCAGAGAAACCATCCATGAAGGAGAAGATTTTATGGTGTGCGGTGTTGTCGACCAGAACATCGATGTGAGGAAGTGGTAAGTCATCCTTGGGGCTCTCCCTGTTCAGATCTCTATAATCAATACACATTCATACTTTACCGTCTTTCTTAGGTACCGGAACAACGTTAGAAACCCACTGTGGATATGAAGTGACAGCTAAGAATCATGCATCGAACTGTTTCATGACTTCTGCCTTAATTTTCTCTGACATTTTAGGGCGCATACGATGAACCTTTTGTTTAACCGGAGGACAGTCTTCTTTAGTCGGCAGGTGGTGTACCACAATGTCAGTGTCCAAACCAGGCATGTCATCATAGGACCAAGCGAAGATCTCAAAATAGTCGTGCAACATTTGTATCAACCTCTATTTTACGCTAAGCTCCAGATTTGCACCTATTTTAACCTCTTTTCTGTCTTCCTCAGTACCCAAATTCAGTGTCTCAACTGGCTCTTCATGAGGCTGTATGGCCCTTTCTTCCTGTTGTAGTAGTCTAGCAAGTTCTCGAGGCACCTCATAATCATCCTCACCTTCGTCCTCGGCTTGGTTGATCGGATTTTTGAAGTCATAACTGGAAATAGTAGAGCTGTTATCAATGGATCTAGAGTGGATATGGATCTGCATTATGATACGTGAGTGTGTGTAAGAGAATAGCTGTTTTGATAAAGTGAAAGAAAGAAAGAAAAACAGAGAGCGTAAACTTTGTATGCAAGAAACATCCAATGCTTTATTAATGATTATGAAATGAAAAATAATAGCCCTCAAAAGAAAAGCCAAGGTGCGTCGGGCAAGGCACCGGGCCGTAAAGTTTCAAATTGTTTATTACAAATCTTAAAACAAATAAGTCAATTACTGTGGAATAAAAGAAACAGGTATGAAGTCGCTAGCCGTCCAGTTACTCGGTCCACCATTGGTAGTTGGGTAGATCCAACTGTCAATGTCTGATTCCTCTTCATTGTTTTCAAGGGCGTTGGTCCCACGATTACTGATGTGTAGGGGAGGTCCTCCAGCCCGAGCGTGCCTAACAGCCCTTTGAGCCCATGTAGTAAAGCCTAAACCAAATTTATCAGTTTTATGAGTGAAATCGGGGAGCTGACCCCAATTGGCACACCCACCTTCTTCAACCACGGACCTGGCGTCCTTGAGAGAAGCCATCTTCAAAGGAGTTTTATTGCTAGTAGTTTCAGTTGATGCCAAGATCTGAGGGACCTCTTTAAAATTCTGACAAGGAGTTTCGATGAATTCCCCGTCCATCTCTACGTAGCGGAAGGAGTTGAGAAGACTCACCATATATTCTTCTTCACCCCGGACTGTGATGATCTTTCCTTTCACCGGATACTTTAGCATTTGGTGGAGTGTGGAGGTGACTGCCCCAACCTCGTGGATCCAAGGACGACCCATCAAACAAGAATATGATGGCCTGATATCCATCACATAGAAGGTGGACCCAAAAGTCTGAGAACCTACTTTGACAGGGATGTCCACCTCCCTGTGCACCATTCTCTTTGATCCATCAAAAGCCCTTACCACAATGTTACTAGGCTTTAGAGTCAAACCCTTGCAATCCAAACGGTCCAACGCCTTCTTCGGCAGAACATTCAGTGAAGACCCAATATCTACCAGCACATGAGCCATAGTGGCGCCCTTGCATTCAATCGAGACATGCAGAGCATCATTGTGCTTCCTTCCCTTCGGTGTTAAGTCTGCATCTGAGAAACCCAGCCCATTATTAGCAGTCAGGCTGGCCACACAATCCTTGAACTGATCAGCTGAAGTCTCCTACGGCACATGTGCAGTCTTGAGAAATGCAATCAAAGCCTTTGCATGGGCTTCAAAACACAACATCAAAGACAACATGGATATCTTCGATGGGGTCTGCCCCAGCTGCTCGACCACATTGTAGTCGCTCTTCTTAATGATTTTCAGTATTTCCTCTATTTCTTGTTTAGAGGCTTCCACAACAACTTTCTTAGGCGCCTTCGTCCAGGCAGGCTCACCTACAACCTCTTTGTCGCGGGTATCAGATGATTCGCCGACAGGGGTAATAACTGGAGTAAAAACAGGAACAATAATGGATGTACTAGCAGGAATAGCAGATGGTATGACAATAGGCTTGTTGTCAGTCTCGGGGGAATCTCGGGAGAGAAGACCCTTCCATTTCGGGTGATTTTGCTGGTTCCGACAATATTATCAATATCAGGATCAGCCTCTTCATCTTTCAAATCTTGTTTGATGCCATGATAGTACACGTCGGAACCATAATGCCATGGGACAGCTTTGTCTGAGACATACGGGACAGGACCGAGAACAATGATTATCAGCGGAGCAATTCTTGGAGCAGACGTAATCCTAACAGGTCTTCTCGAGGAAACCTTGGAAGGATTGGCGGAAATGGTTATAATGGCAACGTCTTCAATTGGAACAACAGAAATCATAGTTTTCTCGAACAAAATCTCTTTGCTATCTATCAGGCGTTAAACACCTAACTTCAGCAAATGGAAACCAGAAGGTAGAAGCGAACACATGTGGCAACCTTCCCCACAACTCGGAAATAAATTGGCCAACAACAAATTCTTCTTGACAGCCATGAGAGGAGTAGATATTTCATCGATAGAGGTGATAAACAAATCAGTATCGATAACATTAACTCCACGACCGTGCTTAGGCATGGAAGCAGTTATGACATTTGGCTTCTCCAGAGCATCAAAATCTATTTCCTTAGCTTCAATCAAGTCTTGTATTTTGTTTCTCAGAGCCCAACAGTCATTTGTATCGTGGCCAGGACTCTCAGAATGATAGGCACACCGGGCATTTGGATTATATCAGGGAGATGTAGTATTTGGATTCTTGGGAGCCTCTCTCAAGGTTTCCAAGTTGGATCTCAGCAGATGAGGTAGAATTTCAGCCAATGTCATGTTGATGCAGGTAAACTGCCATTGTGGTCTTTCCACCCTTTGTTGATTGTTGCATTGTGGAGCAACTGCAGGTCTAGGTATCATCACAACACTTACTGTCTGACGTTGTTCAGCCCTGTTCTGACCCCTCGGGCTATAGACGGCACTGGCTTCCTTCTTACGAGCAAAAGGCTTCTTTACTAAACTTGACGAGCCATCCTTATGTATTTTATCGCTTAGAATCCCAGCTTCTACTCTTTCCCCAGTTAGGATTAGCTAAGTGAAACCAGTTGATGAGTTACCGATAAAATCATTGAAAAATGGACCAGATAGCGTCCCTGGAAACATATCAACCAACTCCCTATCAGACAACGGGGGTTGGACCCTCCCAGCCAAGTCTCTCCATTTTTGTGCATAATCTTTAAAACCTTCACTTGCACCCATGGACATATTCTGGAGTTGAGTACGAGTGGGAGCAAGGTCGGGATTGTACTGATATTGCTTGTAGAAAGCAGTAGCCAGATCTTCCCAGTTTCGGACTTTTGTTCCCTCTAGCTGGGAGAACCATTCAAGCTGAGTCCCTAACAGACTATCTTGAAAGAAATGAACCCACAAATTTCTATCTGCGGTGTGGGGCTGGATCTTTCGGACATAAGAGCGGAGATGTAGCTTTAGGCAGGACACCCCATTATACTTGGAAAAAAATGGATCTTTCAACTTCTGCGGGATGACTACTCCCGACACCAGCCCCAATTCTTCGAAATGTAGTCCAGGTATCCTCTAAACTTCCATGGCACTCAGTCGGTCTTCTAACTGCTTGTATCTATCCTCAGCAGGAGGATATTGCTCATCGTTATAATCAGTATCATTGTCAGAGAGTGCAGGACTAAGGTCCTTCTCTTCTTCTTGGTTCTCCCCTTCCTTAGATGAAGAGGTCAGATCAACTTGTCGCTTCAACCGCTCTCCAAACCTTTTGCCCATGTTCAGAATACCAGCAGCCTTCTTCTTTTTCTTCTTCTCTTTCAGGATGAGGGCTTTTAGATCCTCCTTCCCCTTTGCTAGACTGATAAACATTTGTTGGAATTGGCCGTTCTGTGCCTGCAGGTCCTTAATGCTTTGTTCGGAAGACATTTCTGCTGAAATAAACAACGAAGGAGATGAGAAACCTATAATGGTACATGTAATGATGTGTATGATAATGGGATGCGTATGCAATGATTTCAAAGACTTCGGGAAATTTAAATTTGCAAACCAAAATAAATAAAAACTTTATTAGCTGAATTTGAAGTTCAAATGCCTTTTAGGCGTTACAATCCGAAAAATAAATCTAAAATTATAAAAGACATCAAAATTCCCATGGATGCTTCCTCTTTGTTCCAAGATAGTCATTCAGTCCTCTTTCTTCATGCAGTTGCTTTATGAGCTCTAAAACCTTCCTCTCCTGAGCATGGAATTAATCCCTGTAAGTATCCCGTTCCTTCATCAACTGAATCCAAGACCTCTGTAATTCCCCAAGATCAGTGGGAATGTAATGATAGAGAACTTTGTAAGGAATACCCTCCTCTATAGTGGGTTTCGCAATCACTGGTAAAACAACCACATAGGGCATCATAAGCTGCTGGGCACGAGCTCGTACCCATTGTAGATAAGGTTCCATTGGAATGGAAGTCTTTGGCCCCAAAGCCCTGACGCCCGATCTGTTAACCATGCCCCAAGCTCGTATGAACCTCTGGCGATACTCTTGAATATCATCCTCATAGTTAAATACAATGCCCTCGATAAGCAATTCATAGGGACCATCCCTTCGAACGTGACCAAATTGCCACAGAGCTAAACAAGGATTGTAGGTTATACCCACTCTGATACCAAGCAGTGGGACATTAGGGTACTCTCCACAGCGGTAAACAATAGAAATGTTTTCCATAGATAGAGTACACCAAAGAATATCTGTATGAGTGAGTGACATTATCCTTTGCGACCAACCCAAACCTTCTTCATTCTTCAGTATGGACTTAGGGAGATGAGAAATAAACCATCTCGACAGCAATGGCGTGCATCACATAAGAATCCCTCTCCTCCTCATGGTACGAGTATGGAGAGTGTGCAAAATATCTCTGAGTAAGGTAGGCACAGGATTGCGAGAGAGAAAGATCTTGATAGCATTCACATCTACAAATGAGTCGGGATTAGGGAAGAGAACTAAACCATAGATAATAAGAGCCAAGACCTCCTCAAAAGCCTGAAAATCCATATCCTCCCAAAACAGCTGGGCCTTGTCTATCAGAAACTTAGCTAGAAAACTCTTAACTCCGCTTCTTGTTTCCCAATTGGATACCATGTCGGCCCGTTTCAGGTGCAAAGCTGAGGCAATGACTTCTGGCTTAGGAACTTCTTCTAGACCTGTGAAGGGTAACTACTCAAGAATAGGTATATCCAATAGCTAAGATAATTCTTCCAAGGTAGGTACCAACTGATAGTCTGGAAAGGTGAAGCAGTGGTGCTTGGGATCGAAGAACTGAAAAAGTACACTCATCATCTTTTCATCAAAGTTTGAAGTAACCAGGTTGAGAAGTTGACCATGTCTCTTAGTGAATGAAGAAGTTCCAGAAACCCTTGATGCTAACTCTTTGAGTTGGGAAGGTATCTTTACAAAGCTGATTCAGATGGTATTTCTACGAACGGAAGCCATGATCTGCAAAACAGAACAAAGATAAATTCCCTTGGTCTTTGAAATGGTTAGTGAAATAAGCATATATGCCATGTTATGATGCATGATGTCATGATAAACCACAATTATAGCAAACACAATCAAGTCACACCAAGTCCTTAGTTTTAAGGCTTGCATGAGGTTAAAGGTAGTACCCTCTTGAAGTTTAGTTGGTTTCAAACCTATCTTAAAAAGTAATCGGGTTCTAGAGGATCTCAATATCACTGAACATCCTTTATCGGGCATTGTTTCAGCTTAATCAATCTTTTCTTGCAGCCAAAATATCCTGAAAGTCTTGTCTCAATGAGTGTAGCATCGAGTATCAACCAGTTCTCAGCTCTATACCGAGGCCGACTATCTCACTACTTTCTAATGGCCAAGTTGTTCAACTAAGGTTCTAAGGTCCGTTGGTGCTTCATGAAACCACGCGGCATCCCCGTATTCTCCTCGTTTCCCCATGAAGGATACCGATACCAACCAAAGTGCCACACCAATACAGCCATCACTTAAACCATATCGGTCTATGTCGTAGTCTCCACTATCTATTGTTGTTTACCTAATGAGTGCCCCCAGATCAGGGTGTAAGATCTATAGTAACCCCAAACAAACCCTCAAAAGTAAAGCATTCAAGATAATCAAGAGAAGCAATTTTAATGACCTAGATCCTAAGGTATACCCCACTTAAATTATTCCCCAGCAGAGTCGCCAATTTTGTGATACGGTGGCAGAACTGACTGTTATACTGGTCTGTGTTTTATGTTTTTTGTTTGCAAAATGTCGCGGTAAGCAAGAGTCGCCACCGACATTTATTTCATCCAATCATGGAAAAGGAAAAAGAACAGAAAAAACCTTTTTTCGAGATATTCTGAGTACGGGGGTAGATTATAGAAAGGGAAGGTGTTAGCACCCTTTCTATCCGTAGTTATCTACGGGCTCTTAGATACTTGCTCATTTTTCAAATTGCTTGTGTGTGTTTGTCTTGAAAATGTTTTGCTTCGTGATAACTCTTGTATTAGTCCTCAAGGTTGTGGCGAAGTTTGTTTTGAAAATTTGTTTTGAAAGGTGTTCGTGGGAAAAGTTTTTATTTATTGAGCAAGTACCTAAGATTCTACCTACTCAAAAAAAGGATTGTTTATTCTATTTCCTTTAGACAGCGCTATCCTACTATTAAGGAGTAGGTAGCATCATCATTGGATTTGTAAGGGACATTCGAAAGGGACAAGTACAATCACCAAAGCAATAGTTAGAAAACTTTAGTAGTAACCCTTGAGTCATAAGATCTTTCTGAGGCAACATTTCCGAGGCAACATTCGAATGGAACATTTGATCTTTTATACAGGAGAGCGACCACTAAAATTTCCTATGATTAACGACTATTTAGCGAAGGCAACCGTAGTGAGGCAAACTGTAGGAGTGAACATGTGCATGTGAACTTTTTCAGTTATTTAGTCTTTGCACATTAGGTGATCTACCGTTTTAAATTTTAAGCATTCTTTTCATACAATCCTATTAGCATACATCTAGACAGTTAAAGATTGCGGGAATTTAAAGCGCGAAAAATAAACCTAGCTATTACAAGGCTTCGGGGAGGGGGATTAATTACATAACCAAAAACCAGAGATTTAAACAGTAAATAAAAACCCTAGTTTTAACTATTACAAACCAGTAAGCAGTTACATAATGGACAAATAATTAACAAGCGCGCGACAAATTAAATGCGAGGACGATTGAAATAATCTAAAACCCTAATTGAGAGAAAAAGATTTTTTTGGATTTTTATTTGAGAAAATGCTTAATTGCAAATTAATTAAACCTAATTTCTAATTGTTTTTTTTAATTATGAAAGAAATTACATTAACCTGATTTTCTAATTAAATTAATTAATTAAAGAAATAAATAATTATGAGAAAAATGCTTTTTCATGTATTTTTAAAGAAAATTAATTAAATTATGTACAATTAAAGTCCTAATTCTAATTATTTTTAATTGTATAAAAAAGATTAAATCACCCTAAATTAATTAAACTAATTAATTAAAAATATTTATTAAAAAAAGATCTTTTTGTGATTTTCGTGTTTAATAAAAAAAAAAAAAATTGTGTTAATTAAAAGAAAAAAAGAAATAATTAAAGAAAATAAACAAAGAAAATAAAAAAAGAATAGAAAAAAAGTAAGATGATGGGCCTATATGCTAGCTGAAATGGGGGGTGTGAATCTGAATTCCCTGGCCCATTAAGCTAAGCCCGGTCAACCATGTTGGATTAGGTGCAAGTGTTGACTTGAGGAGCACCAAGGACATTCAGGCAGGAAGCGTTAGATCTGGCCAGCAGTACATCCAGTGGTCATGAATTGCTAGCGCATGGTGGATGGTTAAGAGCGTGATACACCTGATTACATAAGTAAAAATAATACAAAGAAATTGTTGGGACCTGGGATCAAACCCAGGTCCTTATACTCGCCTCCAACGATGCATTGCCAGTTGCGCTACCTTGTTAACTTGTTTGTATAATGAGAACAAAATTTAATAAATAAAATAAAGCTGTAGATTCAGGAAAGCGCGCAAGTTTCAAATGAACCAATGGTGGGCTGCCACATACTATCTTCTTCGCTGCAACCGTCATATTAGGTGATGGACTTATACCTACAGACATTTATTGTAACTACAGCCCTGCAAAACTCAAAAATCCCATACAAGCATGATAAATTAATGGTGGTGGTACCAATCAACTCGTATTGGTCTCACGATTATCATGGTACCTCATTCATGGCCCAATTTTTCCTGTACCAGAAATCCCTAAATCGTGATCTTAAACCCTAACAATGGTGAATATGGATTCCTGCACTGTTAGTACAATTAAGTGATACAGAAAGCTTGCAAACACGATTGTGAATGAGAATATATGGATAAAATGGATTTATCATGCGTAAAACATAGAAATCAAACTTGAGTTTGGGAGGCAAACTGTGATGTGTCTAGGCGATGATTCTTGATGTTTTGATGGTTACAAATGATGTTGTTGGCTTCAGGAGATGGCCAGGAAGTGATTAGCAGCGTTGGAATGGTCTGAATTGATCTCTAAATGCAAGAACAATCCAGCACTTTTTGTCACTTTTTTGGAACTTTGTTTTGTGTTTTCACGATTGCTCAACCCCTTTCCTTGATCTGCAATTGTTGTATACATATAATAGACTGAATTAGGTCAATGAAATTGTATCATATCTTTGAGAATTATGAAAATGTGATTTGATTTGATTCATGTATGATATATTTATAAAACAAGCTTCAATCCAATATTATCCAAACCTAATGAGTCTTGTACGAATTTATCATCATGCTAGTTGTACATAGACTCCAAATGTGCATAAAGATCCCAAGATTTGATTTGTTTTCATTATTTTACCATTTAATTTGATTTATTTTGATAAATGAATAAAAAATCAAAATAAATGATAAAAGTAATAAAATAATAGGTGGGAAAGCTCAGGGGTCGTGGGTCCTATTAGAAACATGTTTCAAGCAAGAAAACATGGGCCCCTTTGGAAAAAACTGCAAATTTGATCAATGTTGACTTTTGACAATTTTCCAAAAGTTTCCAACTTTGATAATGCATATCTCTCTCAATTTTGACCCAAGGAGGGTGTTCTTGGACTTTTTAGAAAGCTTAGGATGTCCCCTAAACAACCCTTTTGGTTTCATCTCAAAAGGACCTATGATGTAGAAATTCATATCTTTTGATGAGTGCATATTTTGAACTTGTGGGATGATTATTAATTGTAGGTAATTGCATCCTCTTCAAAATGAGCTTTGGATGAAAAATTTATGATAAATCATGTGGAAGTTATGCTTGGTCAAAGTTGGGTTGACTTTTACTGAGAAACCCTAATTTAGCAACTTTTGGGTTTTGATGAATTTGGAGCATTTCTTGAGGAATCATGATCAACCCTTGATAAAATGATGAAAGTCACTTCAAAATTTGGATGTTGACCAAAAATCTTGAAGTTTGACTGTATGTGGGTCACAGTTGACTTTTGACCTAATACAGTCGATTCTCAAGCCTCTGAGCAGTTGACTAAGCAAACTTTTTGTGCAAGGCATGAAACTTGACATGTAGGGTCTTGAGAACATATTAAGACCCTGGAGAGAATATGAGGCCTTTGTGGTTCACCCATCTTGATGAAAGTGGAAACCCTAATTTGAGATACACTACCTTAGGAGAGAGTTTGTTTGGTCAACTCTTGGGAAACCTTGAGCAAATTGAGGATCTCAATGGACATGTGCTGAATAAAATGAGAGGGAAAATTTTGGGGTACAACAAAATCCCTGAATTTCCATAGTTTTGTAATTGTTAGGTTTTGATGATAATACATGATATGTGATGATTAATTGTGTCTGGATTGATGAATTAGATGAAAATTGATGCATATATGTTGTGTTGATGATATAAAAATTAGATTATTGATAGTGGTAACCGCTTACCAGTATATGGATAACCAGTTACCGCTCGAAAATGGTGTTTTTGGGCGTTTTAATAGTGTGTAACCGATTACCAGTCTGAGGGTAACCAGCTTCCGTTGAGTCTAGCAGATTCTTTTCAAAACTTCAAAAAATCATATCTTCCAAACTGTGAGTCTGTTTTGAGTACCGTTCAAAGCCTTAGAAAGGTAGCGCGATAATATTTTCAATACAAATAGTTTTGTTTGCATGAGGTGATTTAATCATGGTGTGGTTGTGTAAAATAACATGTATATATGTTATGTGTATTGGTGATTGGTCTTGGATTGTAATAATGTTTTGTACATTGTTTATTATGTGTTGTGAGGATATATTGGTGCAGGGATACTATGAATATAGATTGTATGTGAATAATTCATGAGTATGTGTATGTATGTGCAAATGTGTGGTAATTCAAGTGTGATAAATTATTGAAGATATGCAAGGATGTTAAGATTAGAGAATGATCTTAAATTCTTAATTGCATATGGTTGTTGTAATTGCACATGCATCATTTGTTGTCAAGAGGAATGCTTGTTAGTTTCTAGGGAGCTAGTGACTTGTCCCAAACCTAAAGAGGGGTTTGAAATCTTAGAGGACGAACTTTTTTATGTGTTAGTGGTCTAGAGGACGGACCCAGTTTAAAGTAAAATCTGGATAAAAATAACAGTGATTGGTACCATATGCATGAGTATTGAATTTGAGTTACATTGAGTCATATTGGGTTTATGTTTGCGATACAAAATTGTGTGAATTATGTGGAATTGATATATTGGTGAAATTGAGAAATTGTAGATGTGTAATTGAGAATAACATGATTAATTTGGTGATGTTTTTTTTATAAAGCATATGAAGTGTGAGAATATTGTCCGCATGAATGTATGTTATACATTATATATTGTTATACAATTTCGATAATTATGTGAATTCTCACGCTTCTGTTGGAATGATGTTTTATACGACATCGCTCATTATTGAAGATTATAGTTGCTTCTGGCAAGAGAGTAGCTGATGCAGTAGCTTATTTTATTTCTGTATTTATTTTGGGTTGAGTCATGCTCTGGTCACGTAACAATGGGGAAACGTTTAGATTCATGTTTTGAGAGATATATTGTACACTCTACACTATTTTATTATCGTTATTTGAATTATGCAGTGAAGTGGATTTTATACCTAAGTTGATTAAATTAATGAATTTTATTTTGGAGAGCTGAATATTATATTCATTTGAATGAAAGTGATTTTGCTGCTACATAATTATGTGAAAGTAATATGAAAAGCATGAATTTAATTTAGTGTTATTGAGCATGACATGAGTTTGTTATGTATGGAGTATATGTGACACCTTTAAGTGATACGCATGTTATATTTACTCTGATTTATGATGTAATATTTCGTGGGATTTTAGAGGGTGTTATAAAATGTAATATGTGTTTATAGTTTCATCAAGTTAGAATTATGCATGAATGATTTATTTAAAGTTGTAGAAGTTTAGATTCAAAGAGGTAATTTTATGAATTAAAAAGAATTGAAAATTTGATCCAATCAAACAGTATGTGCTGATCTGAAACACGTATGTGCTGACACATAAGTCAAAAACCAACAGTATGTGTCGACCTAAAAAGACATATGTGTCGGCCTATGCAAGGCATTAGTTTTCTGCTTTAATATTGCAGTACATGTGCAGGCCTGAAAATCGTATGTGCCAGCACATAAAATAGAAAAACTGAAAGTTATAGTATGTGATAGCCTGTATGGATGCATGTGTCAGCCTATGACACATAGAGGCTATATGATTCAATATTGAGTTGCATGTTCCATCTTGAAACACGTATGTGCCAGCACATGCAAGAAACTTTTATGCAAAAAAATGTTTTTAAGGCTTTCGTCAATTTCAAAATAGTTTTTAATGATTCCTCAGACTTCTAATGCAAGAGAGTGCCACAAGACATAGACATATCATCCAATATATAAAAATGCTAAGTTTTCATAGTTTTGACATCATGGAAAACATATAATGGTGAAGTTATACTCATATACTCCCCCTTTTTGATGATGGCAAAACTTGTGACGATGTATTTCAAGTAGTTGTCGAAGGCCCCCCCTGATTTTGTGTTTCCCAACATCATCTTGCATATGCTCCCCCCCCCCCCCCCCCCTTTGACAAAATCAAAAAGAAAGATAGCAAACCGTAAGAAGTATCATATTCCAATACAAATACTAATATATAACTTAGGGGCATTTTTGCATAGAAGAGCAACAATCACACACCCCCATATATAAGTAATGATGTCAAATTGATAAATAACAAGCAAACAACATTAGAACATATGTAATGAAATGCATGATGAATAAAAAATACAATGCAAGAACAAACTTTTCAAGTTGCTTCTATAGTGTCACAATTAGGTAAGACACCATAATGGAACTCCCGATGCTGCACACACATGTGCCTATCATAGTGACAAGAACATGTCACTACTCAAACCAAAATGAAAATATTGTCATAACATGTGACCAACTACAACAAGAAACGTATATGCCATAACACACATATAATTACTCAAGCATGAGTGCAAGAGATAATGATAATAAAAACACATGCTTGCACAATAAGAACAAACTTTTACAGATGAGAAATAATTAATACATGAAGTCATTATAAGTATATACATTGAAAACACACAATGGTTGTCAATAATTTTTTTTAGAAACGAACATTCATGGTTTTTATCATTTGAGAAAATATCAAGCATCTTTAACCAATAAATAACATGCATCAAGAAAAGGCTTACTTTCAAGGGGAAATTAAAACAATATTACCTCACTCTTGATGGAAAGAAAATTGCACTCACATGATGTAAAATACTCAAACAAAGAGTTAGAGAAAAAAAATTATAAAGTGAAAACAACAAGGCAAAGCTAAGCAACATTGGAGATGTCAATAATCCCTAATTCTCCATGTATGTTAAAAAATGGTTCGGTTTCAAGAGGTTTGGTGAAAATATCGGCAAGTTGATTTTTACTATCAACTTGCTCGAATACATCATCCCCTTTTTCAAAATGATCATGAAGGAAATATTGATGTAACTGAATATGTTTAGTGCGAGAATGTAGTACCAGATTCTTGCTTAGATTAATGGAACTAGTGTTGTCTCACATGATAGGAATACGTGAAAGTTTAATGTCAAAGTCAAGTAATTGTTGCTTAAGCCATAAAATTTGGGCACAACAACTACTGGAAGCCACATATTCTGCCTCGGTTGTTGACAAAGCTATGAAAACATACTTTTTACTATGCCAACTAACCAAGGATTTTGAGAAGATGTGACAAGTTCCACTAGTGCTCTTCTTATCCAATTTCTAACTGGAAAAATCAAAGTCGGAATAACCCACCAAGCTACAATCATTTCCCTTAGAATACCAAAGCCCAAACTTAGAAGTACCAATGAGGTATCTAAGAATGCGTTTAACCACTTTTAAGTGAGATTCCTTGGAAGTCGATTGATATCGTGCACTCATACAAACGTTAAACATAATATTGGGCCTAGATGATGTAATATATAAAAGAGATCCAATCAAACCTCTATATTTCTTGACTTCAACATCCTTACCCTTTTCATCCATTTTAAAATTTCCATTTGTTGCCATAGGTGTGTCAATTTCCTTTGCACCGTCCATTCTGAATCGTTTCAATAATTCGAGAAAATACTTGATTTGACATATAAATTTTCCTTCCTCAAGTTGCTTAATTTGAAGTCCAAGAAAGTGGTTGAACTCTCCAATTAGACTCATTTCAAACTCTCCCTGCATAAGCTTAGAGAACTCTTGGACTAGATGCATGTTAGTTGATCCAAAAAAGATATTATCAACATAAATTTGAACAAGTAAAATATGCTTTCCTTAAAGTTTAATAAAGAGAGCGGTGTCTACCTTCCCTCTAGAGTATCCTTGATCAAGCACGAACTTACTAATTCGGTCATACCATGCCCTTGGGTCTTGTTTAATACCATACAAAACACATTGTTGTACCCCAAAATTTTCCCTCTCATTTTATTCAACACATTCCCATTGAGGTCCCCAACTTGCCCTAGGATGACTAAGAATTGACCAGACAAATTCTCCTCCTAAGGCAATGAACCCCCAACCAGGGTTTCAATTTTCATCAAGATGGTTGAGCTCCAAGGATCCCAAATTTTCTCCATTGTCCTAATATGTCCTCAAGATCATCCATTCCAAATTCCATGCCTTGAACAATAAGTTTGCTCAGTCAATTGCTCAAGCATTGGAAAATCAACTATGTTAGGTCAAAAGTCAATTGTGGCCCATGTACAGTCAAAATTTAATATTTTTGGTCAAAATCAACATTTTGAAGTTATATCCATTATTCAATCAAGGGTTGATCATGATTCCTCAAGAAATGCTCTTATCCCATCAAAAGTCAAAAGTGGCAAATTAGGGTTTCTACAAGAAAAGTCAACTAAACTTTGACCAAGCATAACTTTCTCATACTTTATCAGAAATTTTCCAACCAAAGCTCATTTGGAAGAGAATTCAATTCCCTACAACTTCTCTCCAGCCCTCAAGTCCAAGAAATGAACCATTTTAAAGATACAAGTTCATACATTACAGGTCATTTTTAGAAAGTCAATAAAATCCACTTTTTTCCAAGACCTTTAACATCAAGATAACATCTGCAAATGCAAAATTAATCAAAATAGGGATTGAAGTAGACATCTTGGGATTTCCAAAAAGTCAAATATCATCATAATGAGATAAAAATTGAGCAAGTTATGGCTTACTCAAGTTGGGAAAATTTGGGAAATTTCAAGAAATATGCATTGAGCAAAGTTGAGCTTTTAAGGCAATGGCTCATTTTTTTGGACTTCAAACATCCTCCTAGGAGTATAGAGGACTCTTAAAACCATTTTTGCATAGTATTGATTTTATTTGCATTTTTATATTAATTTTATTTAATTAAAAATCAAATAAATCAAAATTATTGCAAATTATATGATTCAATATGGTTAAGGCTTGTTTTAATGCATGTAGGGGTCCCAATTTTCGTGTACAGCAAGGCCAACATGTTTACATTCATTCAAAATTCAAAAATGGACAAAGTCCCATGCTTTTGGCCAAGGTTACAACTTTTCATTCATGGTTTTGAAACCACATAACCATGGTGGTTATTGCCTTTGTTTCTTTGTCTCCTCACTACTCTCTACATAAACAAGCCATTGGCCAGCTCCAGAGACGCACACATAGCCTGGGGAATCTATGAAAATTTTGCAGAAAAACACCAAATTTGTCAAATTCAAGTTTCAGTCTCCAGCTTGTTTTAATCCCAAACAAGGATCCCAATCAATTCTTGGAGGTTCCCTGAAGCTGTCCCAACCATTTCCAAGCCCTGAAGCATTGCCAAACGCATTCTCCATTCATCACAGTTTGCTTCCCTTTTTTGAATTCATTTTATACAATTCATACAATAACATTGTATTTTAACCATGCATATTCAAGCTTTTGATATAGTTTAATTGCAGTTTGGGTGCCGAAATCGCATACTACCATTTATAGGGTTTGATCCTTAGAATTGGGGATTTTCATAACAGGAAAAATTAGCCCAAACTAAGGACCCTATCGTGTTTAGGAGGTTGAGAGCAATCAATCCATGGCCTCAAAGTAAATTTATTTTGCGTATTGTGCTTGTTTCAAATGCAGGGTTTACAGTGACAGACAAAAAAATGTCACTATAGGTATTTCTACCTAAGACGATGGAGGGAGGTAGGAGATGAAGTGTGTCAGCCTCTGATTGGCCAGTTTGAATAATTGCACGCGTTTTTTTTATTTCCCAGATATTGACTTAGTTTTGTATATAACATTATTGATTGCTTTGTATCAACGAATGGATAGGCAACATAGATGGTAAGGGCGCGCATATGTAAGGGAAAGGACCTGGGTTCGAATCCCAAGTCCAGCAGTTTTACTTTTCTCACATATTTTCTACAGATCCAGTGTTACAAGTCCAAATGTGCATGTCATGAAGCTTCAATCTAAGCCATCAGATCACTATCTAATCCAAACTAATGCCTCTGATCTGCAGGTTCATCATGCGCCTTCAGAGCCTATCCTCACTGAATCTCAGTACAAATTCTGATTTGGGCCAAGCGTTTTTGACAACAACACCCCCCCCTTTGTTTTTGATAACCAGGCCCATGTTGCTTATTTTCTTTTTTTAATTTTATTTTGTTTATTATTTTCAAAAATCTTTTTTTAATAAGTTATAAAAAATCAAAATAATAATAATTAGGATTAGTTTCTTTCTAAATTAATTAATTAATTAATTAATTATTTTAATGCAATTTTATCAATTTAAAATCAAATTAGACTTAGGTTCTTTAATTTAAATTATTTTCCTAACAAAAAATACTAAAATTATTAGAATTAGGATTCATTTCATTCAACTTTTATTTTCTTAATTAAAAATAATTTTAGGATTAATCGTTCTCTTAGCAAAAAAAACCAAAAAAAGGATTTTCTTGTTATTTATTTTTATTTACTAGGTTTTTAGACATAATATTTCATTTCGCGCGCATTATTTTTATTCTCGCATTTTATATAATAATGTAACTGATTATGGGATGTAATAGTATAGATTTAAAATTCCGCACTTTATTTTTGCACCTTTTTTATGTAACTGTCCCGAAGCCTTGTAATATCTGTAGGACTTTATTTCTCGCTTTATATTTCTTATATGCTTGTATATAATTTCTAGTAAGTAGGTGTGCATGACAAGATTAATCAAATCAATCCTTAGATCACTAACATAAGATAAATATCTGAAAATTGAACACATTCCTCACAGTTGCACCCTTAGGGTATACCTCACTTGGTTGCCTCGGAAAATAATGGTCATGTCCCTCGAGCGTAGGGATATCTTAGCAAAGACCCTCAATTCTAAAGTCATCAAAAAGATCATGGTCCCTAACGTCTTTCGAGTTACCTACGAGAAATGATCTTGTCCCTCGATGTTGCTTATATGATGACAGTCCCTTCGAATGCTAAGAAATCCTTATATGTTGCCTTCAATGACAATAACGTCCCTTTCGATAGTCCCTAAACATCCAACGATAGGGCTACCTACTCACTAATAGTAGGATAGTACTATCTAAAGGAAAGGAGGAAAATAATGCCTTTTTCGAGTAGGTAGATAACTGTTAGGTACTTGCTCAAGAACAACTTTTTCACACTTACACACTTTTCAAAATTCTTTCCAAAAAATGCTTTATCAGAAGAGTTACCATAAAGCAAACAAAAAAATTTCAAAACACACAAACCCAAACAGTTTTTTCAAAAAATGAGCAACCACCTAAGAGCCCGTGGAAAACCATAGATGGAAAGGGTGCTAACACCTTCCCTTTCCATAATCTACCCCCCTTACTTAGAAAATCTCGAAAAAGGTATTTTTTTGTTCTTTTTAACCTTTCCTTTGTTGGATAAAAGAAAAGTCGGTGGCGACTCTTCTTACCGCGACATTTGCGAACAAAAAACATAAACCAGTATTAAACAGTCGATTCTGCCACTGTATCACAGAACTGGCGACTCTGCTGTTGAATAAGATAAAAGTGGGGTTTACCTTAGGGTCTATATCATTTTACTTATTTGACTGTTTGTTTGCTTTACTTTTAAGGGTACTATTTGGGGTTACTATAGATCCTACACCCGAATCTGGGGAAACCTTTTAGGTAAGTAGCAATAGATCATGGAAATTGTGCGGGGTATACTGACACGGTTGAAGCGATGACTACGTTGATGCGACACTTTGGTTGGTAACAGTATCCCTTGAGTTAATCAAGGAGAATACGGGGCCGTTGCATGAAGCATCAACTGACCTTAGAACCTTTAATTTAACAACTTGGCCATTAGGACGTAGAGAGATGTCTGTCTTTGGTGTATTGCTAAAGTCGGCAGATATTCCATGCTACACTCATTGAGGTTTGACTCCCGAGTTTTGTTTGGTTGCAAGTTAGTTGCCTATAGAATGGAATTTGTAGGAAAGGTCAGTGATATTGAGATCCCTTAGAACCCGGTTACTATTTATAGGACAGGTTGAACCAATCCAACTTCAAGAGGGTATGACCTTAAAACCCATGCAAGCCTTAAACCTAAGGTCTTGGTGTGATTTTCTTGTGCTTGCTATATATGTGATTTCTTAGCATAATCATGACATCATAACATGGCATATCATACTAACCATTTCAAGGATTTTCTAGGGCTTATCATTGTCTTGTTTTATTGGACATGACATCCGCTTGCACGAACACTATCCAAATCAACCTTGTGAAAGTACCTCCTCAGCTCAAGGAATTAGCATCAAGGATTCCTGAAAGCTCCCCCTTCACTGAAAACATGGTCGACTTCTCAATTTGGTCACTTCAAACCCTGATGAAGAAATTTTAAAGGTGCTCTTTCAGTTCTTTGACCTGTTGCACCACTGCTTCACTTTTCCTAATTACCAGTTAGTGCCTACTATGGAGGCGTTTTCTCAGTTATTGGGAGTACCCATCCTTAATCAGATACCATTCAATGGTATGAAAAGAGACCCAAAGCCTGAAGAGATTGCTCAAGCTCTGTCTTTACAATGATCTGATGTAATGGAAAATTGGGAAACAAAAGAGGTGTCCAAGGATTTCTGATCAAGTTTCTATTTTAGAAAGCTCACTATTTTTGGGATAACCTGGATTTAGAAGCTTTTGAAGAGGTGTTGGCCCTTCTCATCTATGGGGTGGTACTATTCCCTAACACGGACTGTGATACGGTAGAGAACTGACTTGAAGGTTTTGTGTTTGATCGTAATGTTGCGGATAGAAAGAGTCGCCGCCGACTTTTCTTTTATCCAAAAGGAAAGGTGAAAAAGCACAGGAAATACCTTTGAGATTATTTCTTGAGTTCGGGGGGTAGATTATGAAAAGGGAAGGTATTAGCACCCTTTTCATCAATGGTTTTCCATGGGCTCTTAGTTACTTGATAGATCACTTTATTTTGTTTGAATATGCTTATGGTATGGGTTTTTTGAAAGTATTTTGAAAATTAAACTTTGTAATGATTCTCGTTTCTATAAGAATGCATACAAAGTGTTTGTTTCGAAGATAGTTCAAAAAAGGTGTTTGTGAGATGTGTTTTTTTGAAAGTGATTTTGAAAAGGTGTCTTCGTAATAATTCTCGTCTCTATAAGAATGCATACAAAGTGTTGTCTTTTGAAAAATGTTTCAAAGTGAGAATTTTGGTGTATAGAATGTTTTTGTTGTTAGCAAGCAAGCAACTAGGAGCGAATCTACCTACTCGAAAGATCTTAGATGTTCTTTTCCTCCTCCTTTAGATGTTGCTATCTTACCATTATTTTGGTAAGAAGCCCCATCGTTGGATGTGAAGGGACGGGTGTGGGACGTTTGTATAGTCATAGAAGACAACCTATGGGACTTTTTAGCAATATCGTTTAGGGACTAGATTGTTTACCGAAGGCAACATCGAGGGTCATCGAGGGACTACTATCTTTTATCGAGGGTCTTTTGCTAAAATACCCATGTTCGAGAGACATGACTATTTTTCCGATAGGCAACAAGGTGGGATTACCCTAAGGGTGTTAGTATGCAAGTGTGTTTGATTGCATGCATTTTTTAGTCTTGATTAGGGTTATCTACTTGTCGATTTTATCTTCCCATACAAACCCTATTTACTAGAATTTATATGAAAATGATAAATTACGGAAAGTAAATATTCTACGTTATTACAATCATTAGGGGGATGGGGTGTACAAATTTACAAATGGGGATTGCAAATAAAATTAAGTCCAAAGTTACTATTACAACCATATTGAATGGATAAGAATGTACAATAAATGTAAAATGAACTTGTTTTGTTTAAGAAAAAAGACAAGTTTTGTTTAAGAAAATATTTTTGATCTTTTTTGTTTTAAGAAATAAAACAACGCATGTAAAATGTAAGATGTTTTTGGTGTTCTTGATTAGTGAAAATAGAAGTGATAGCAAAAATAGTAAGGAAAAAGAAAATAGAATCACCGCATTCTAAACTAAAAGAGATCAGAAGTTCTGACTATGGCGTGCTGCAAAAACAAAAATCATATTAGTAGAAATAAGTGAAGTCAGAAGTTCTGGGTCCATTGGGAATAAAGAAGATTTCAGAAGTTCTGATGTCACTGGCAGAGCTTAGTCTCCCTCTCCATGCTAGTCAGAACATCTGCAACTTAGTCATTTCTCAACAGAACAGAAGATACGCATATAGCAGTTATGGCAAGTTTCATAATGTTTCAGAAACAAGAGACATCAGAACTGTAAATCAGAAGCAAGCATGAATTTGCTAATCCTAATTCTGAGTCCTAATTTCTTCAAAAAGTTCTGAACTGAAATCCTCCCTACTTAGGCAGGCAAATACATGAAACCTCAGAATATGTACAACATCAGAATAAGGATGTCTACATTGTATTTTTGAACGTGCAAATCTAACAATGTTTAAGTAATATGACAAGAGTCAACAGAAGCTTACCTTGCAGTTGGAAAATGTTTTATGAATTAGAGTTTGATTCTGACCGCTTGTGATGTTCTGACCAGCTTCCTCACGAGTTCAGTAGGCTAGAAACCTTTGAATGGCTGGAAATTTCTGGAACAGCCAAAGTGCAAAGTTATGACTTCTTTGAAGTGGATATTGATGGAGGGTATGTCACAGTCTGAAAATGGAAGTTAGGATGGTTTCTAAATGTATATCAGAAACTGTATGGATGGTTCTAATCAAGAAACACTTGAGGAAAAATGGAGTTTGAATGCAAGAATCAAAAGCTAACAGGTTTTGTATTTTCGCGTTTGTAGTTATGGACTCTTGGAATTTTAGTAGGGGTTCAAGGTTTTTTCTTTCTTCAATTTTTCGACCCCTTTACAAATGCCAATGGATTTCAATTTATAGGCAAAGATCTTGTAGCTTGGAGAGTACAACCATCACATGCTAGGGTGCTGCCTTGTTCTTGAAGCAAGTATGGTGGTTAGAAGCTTTAGCAGCGCCTAAGCTAGAATTATAAGCATGAATTAAGGAAAGGTAACCTCAAAAGCAAAAGCAGCGCATGGGCCCAGCACACTCTTGTACAAAAGTATGCTTTTCCAAGACAATAATGGTACTTATATGCCACACGTGGGGAAATCCTTTGGACAAAGACCCAAAAGTGGTTATGAGCATTAAATGATTATGAGATTCATCAAACCAGAAATCCTGCACTATGAGATTGTGCATCATAGCCTAAGTCTGGGTCAAAAGTTCAGTATCAGCGTAACTTAGAATAAACATCCAACTTCTGATCCTTTAATCTTTTCGCTCCAGCATGTTCTGAAGGAGTTCACAGATTTTCCAGGAAGCTTGCAACATGCTTTATAACCTTCTTTGAATTACCCTTGCAAACTTTGACTGAACCTTTTTGAAAACATGCCTACAAGTTCTGACCAACTCTGTCTTAAAAGTGCCCAGAATTTGCTGAGTACTTTAGTTTCATGGACATGTCTTTGAACATTTATGACTTGAAATTCCAGCATTTCCATGAGAAATTCTGTTTTGCAGTGTTTCAGATCTTGTTGAAGTCTATAACTCTTGTGTTAGAAGTTCTTCCAAAATCAGCTTGCATCATGGTGATAATCTGATAAGAAGTTCTGAGCCTGTCCTATTTCTTAAACACTTAGAAAAAATTCTAAGTATTTAAACATGTCTTGATGAAATATGATTCTTGAAACTTGATTTTGATCCAAAAGTCAATGTTTGACTTTTTAGTGTGCAAATGGCCATTTTGCCCTTGTGAATGTCTTATCTTGAAAAATTAGTAATTCAAAGCATGAAATTGGATGGAAGCAAACCTGAGGGTCCAGGGTGATCTTTTGAGATATTTCTTGAGAAATGAGAGGGAAAATTTTGGGGTACAACAGCTGCTCCTGTTCAATCTTCTTAAACCTGAAGAGTTAGATTGGCGGATTTTTCATTCGTGACTTGAAGGTGGAAGATTATTGGATACTAGAGTGCCCAGAAATTTTCACTCGATGATGTGGTGATTGATTATGTAGGAAATAGGCTTAACTATACCATTCAAAAGTGATTGTTGACAAAAATTTGAAGAAGTATCAGAATAAATCTCTGGTTGGTTTATACTGAAATAGTGAATGTGTTAGGTTGAGTACCAGAATAATATCCATAAATGGATTGTATCAGACTCGTATCTGAAAGTTGCCTTTGAATGAGTATCAGGATGGCATCCGTATCTGGAGCGTATATGAACTGTATCTGAAAGCTGAAACTGAATGAGTATCAGGATGGCATCTGTATCTGGTGCATATCTAAACTATATCTGAAAGCTGAATCTAAATGAGTATCAGGATGGCATCTGTATCTGGTGCGTATTTGAACTGTATCTGAAAGTTGTCTTTGAATGAGTATCAGGATGGCATCCGTATCTGGTGTGTATATGAACTATATCTGAAAGATGAATCTGAATGAAGGAATCTGAGACGATTGCTACCCCAAAAAGATGATGAAGGAATCTTGGATGATTACTACCACAGCAAGATGATGAAGGAATCTTGGGCGATTACTACCTCAGCAGGATGATGAAGGAATCTTGGACAATTACTACCTCAGCAGGATGATGAAGGAATCTTGGACGATTACTACCTCAGCGGGATGATGAAGGAATCTTGGATGATTACTACCTCAGCAGGAAGATGAAGGAATCTTGGACGATTACTACCTCAGCAGAATGATGAAGGAATCTTCGATGATTACTACCTCAGCAGGATGATGAAGGAATCTTGGATGATTACTACCTCAGTAGGATGATGAAGGAATCTTGGATGATTACTACCTCAGCAGGATGATGAAGGAATCTTGGATGATTACTACCCCAAAAGGATGATGAAGGAATCTTGGAAGATTACTACCTCAGCAGGATGATGAAGGAATCTTGGACGATTACTACCTCAGCAGGATGATGAAGGAATCTTGGACGATTACTACCTCAGCAGGATGATGAGGAATCTTGGATGATTACTACCTCAACAGGATGATGAAGGAATCTTGGACGATTACTACCTCAGTAGGATGATGAAGGAATCTTGGACGATTACTACCTCAGTAGGATAATGAATTAATCTTGGACGATTACTACCTCAGCAGGATGATGAAAGAATCTTGGACGATTACTACCTCAGCAGGATGATGAAGGAATCTTGGATGATTACTACCCCAAAAGGATGATGAAGGAATCTTGGACGATTACTACCTCAGCAGGATGATGAAGGAATCTTGGATGATTACTACCTCAGCAGGATGATGAAGGAATCTTGGATGATTACTACCTCAACAGATAATGAAGGAATCTTGGATGATTGCTACTCCAAAAGGATGATGAACTTTATCTGTTGACCTTTTCCTGAAAAGGTAAAGGCGAAGTTGTATGCAATGTCATGGTAGATGAGATGCATTATGTAATAATGTTCTCAAAAATGAGATTATGTTGTATGCACTTGTTATGTATGAAATGTGAAATGTTAATTAATGTATTTTTTGTCTAGAAAATAAATCCCGGACTGCCGTTGAAGAGTAGGTGTGTCTTCAAACTTTGCTTAGAATTTTTCCACCGGGGATTCCTGTTTTATGGTTTGAGGAGAATTCCGCTGGGGAATATTGAAAACTCTGTGGAGAGTATTGATTCTTTCTTGGGGAAAAGAGTTCAGGAGTCTCGGTTGTTCGTTGCTCTACCGGGGAATTATCTTTGGCTGGAGAGAAAAAAAGTTAGTTGCTATCTGGTCGGATTCCAGGCTTCACAACGAATTGTTGGGGATAAGGAAGTTTACTGTTATCTGGCCGGATTCCAGGCTTCGCAGTAACTTGCTTGAAAGGATGAAATTAAATTGATATCTGGTCGGGTCCAGGTTTCACAGTGTTTTTTGAAGAAGCTAACTACTATCTGGTTGAGTTCCGGGCTTTGCAGTACCTTATACTATTATCTGGTTGAAATCCAGGTTTCAGTGTTTTTGGAGGAGGGAACTACTATCTGGTCAAAATCCAGGCTTTGTAGCACCTTATATTGTTATCTGGTCGAAATTTAGGCTTCACATTGTTGTTGGGGATTGTAGAGTATTCTATTGGGGAAGAGGAGTTGTGGTCCTCTGATTTGTAGTAGTCAGAAAGGCCACCTCAAGCTGGGGAATCCTGTCGTTTGTTGGGGAAATAAACCTTGTTGCTTAGTCTGTTGGAGAGGCGACGACTTCACTGGCACAAATCCTCGAGGATTCTTGAGGTCGACTCAGTTGGGAAAAAGTTTTCAGAGATTTTAGCTCTAGTTCGGAGTCATCCTATGAGAAGGATTTTGGGGAGATTTGTCACTTCCCCTAGCAGCAAGTTTTAGTGGCACTGTCAAGAAATGTTTGACTGTACGTAACCCTTTGCTGCGATTGTGATAACACGAAAATGTATCGCTTTTTAGGTCTAATTTACACGAGTTATTTGTACGTTTTTATCGAATAATATGCATCACGAAGGTATTTTTACTTGTTTCAGGTAAACTATATTTTCCAAGGCATAAGATGGCAAATTAACTAAAAGAAGCAAAACAAGCTAGGAAATGGCAAGAAGAAGGAAGAAAAAGGGCAGTCTGCTAAGAAGCTCACACCAGAAGGGTGTTACGAGCGCAACGCCTAGCGTTACGAACGTAACACCCAGCGAACACCGTTACGAACGTAACACCCTAAATACTCAGTCTATGCAGTAAACCACGGAGCGGCCACACGAAGTCTACACGACCTCGTTCCACCAGCCAAGAATTTAGCGCACGTACGAAATTAATGGAAGAAGGCAGTTACAACCAAAGGCCTATATAAATGTTAAAGAATTCACTTTGAAAGGGTCGGAGATTTTGCTACAGAACCATACTTTTGCCTTTCTGCATTATTTTGTTTTATTTGCTTTTGAACCATTATAGCCACTGTAACGTTCAGTTTCCAAAAGTAGTTTCCAAATGTGTTAATTCTTCATCAAAGGATTAACACGATTAGTCCTATATTTCAATTAATCGCAAGGCTACTGTACGAACTCAAGATTACCACAGCAACATAATTACAGGGTTTTTTTATGCAATTGGTTTTTATTGTTCATATGATATGTTAATTATTTTTATGAACTATATTTTACGTTGCATGGTTAATAAATACATTATGTCTGGCTAATTTTGTTTGTACCGGTATGTGACTCCTAAGCACCGAAGGAATCTGGTGATAACTTGGCTAAAAACTTTTATAAATAATTTCTGGTTTCCAATTTCCATATTTAATTTAACTACCCTTGTCACGAGAGTGAAAGGATATTTAACACGATTTTGCCACGAGAGTGGGAAATTAATTAAGGCAAGAACCTGCATGCGAGAGCTGGGGTTCGACCCAGATAGTGGTAACGAAACATTAATTTTTAAATACACGAGAGTGTTTTAACAAATTAATTAAACTCAAGTCGTTTTCAAAAAGTGTTATTAAATTTAAAGTGCATCCACTAGGTTTAGTAGCATAACTTATTTCATGAACACGAGAGTGTATGTCTCAGGTTTTTAAACAATTCGTTTTTACCAAAATACTTTATATGCCAAGTGATTCACCGAGTTCCCGAAGTCCGACTATCACATACCGGTATAAATATTACTATTGTTTTTAATTAAAATCTTTTTCCCCTAAAACCAAATATTCATCGCTTAGTTAAACAATTGTAACATTAGATCGTATGCGATTGATACTCAGTCTCTGTGGGTTCGATAATCATTTAAAACTAGAACGACTAAACTGTATACTTGCAGTTAGTATCCCGATAGACTCATAAAGTCCCGATCAAGTTTTTGGCTCCGTTTCCGGGGACTGATTAGTCAATTAAGTACGATTCTTCTGTTGTGCGTTTAGACTAGGCAACAAAAAACCTTTTTCGATTTGTATGCCAAGGACTCGTTCACAAGGCGAACCACTTGACAAATCGACGGACGAACCTGAACGCATCCTTTCCATAAGACGAACAGTCAGGGATTACTGTTTAAATCACGCTATTCCTTTACCAAAGCCCGAAATCAAGATTGATTCCGAGACAAATTCTAATTCTTCCTCTGAAACTAAAATCAATCCAGAAGTAGACATGGTCGAAGAACGAAGGACCCGTCCACTGAAGGAGTACGCAGCTCCTTCACAACAAGAACCCCACAATAGGATTGCTGCTCCAGCAATTAATCGAAACAATTTTGAGTTAAAACAGTTATTGATATTAGCTATCCAACAACGCCAATTCTCTGGAAATCCTACCGAGGATCCAAATGAACATCTTACAAAATTCATTCAATTTATTGACACAGTTATAGCAAATGGTGTTAGTAAAGATGCAATAAGATTATGTCTTTTTCCTTTTTCGCTAAGAGATAGAGCTTGGGCTTGGTTGCAATCCTTGCCGTCAAATTCTGTCACTACGTGGGAAGGACTTAAGACTGTATTTTTAGCACGATACTTTCCCCCATGCAAGATTGCTGCATTAAGAGCTCAAATCAACGGATTTAGGCAGAAGGATACTGAATCGCTATTCGATGCATGGGAACACTACAAAGATATGATACGAATGTGCCCACATCACGGATTAGAAAACTGGCTGATTATCCACACATTTTATAATGAACTCTTGTACAACACAAGACTCTCTATAGATGCCTTTGCATGTGGTACACTGATGGACAAGCCTTACGACGAAGCTAACCAACTCATTGAAAATATGGCTCAAAACCACTATCAGTGGGGAGGAGAAAGAACACCCGTGGAGAAAACTCCAACCAAAATTGGGATGTACGAGATTAGTATCCTAGATAAAGTTAATGCTAAGGTAGATGCTCTTACCCAAAAGATAGAAAGCTTGACCTTACCTCCTATAGCCACCGTGGCTGCCGTAACCCCAAACTGCGAAGTTTGTGGAGTTCCTGGTCATGTTGGAACCGAATGTCAAATCCTAGCAGGAATATCAGTTGATCAGGTGAATTACGCTCAAGGTAATCCTTATGCTAATACCTATAACCCTGGTTGGAAAAACCATCCTAACTTCTCGTACAAGAACAATAACGCTTTATATGCACCTGGCCAAGCACCTGCTGCACCTCCAGGCTATCAAAAACCCGCTGCTAATGTTCCTAACATTCCTAGGAAGTCTAACCTTGAAATCCTAATGGAAAAATTTATCGCTAATCAAGCTCAACAAAACAAAGAATTCCTCAATCAAAATGTTCACACCGGTGAACAATTGAAGCTATTAGAAAATAAGGTAGATGCCCTAGAAACTCACAATAAAATGTTCGAAACCCAAATCTCCCAAGTAGCACAACATCAAGCTAGTTCTGCCGCACCTGCTGGCATGTTTCCTGGACAACCACAACCCAATCCTAAAGGACATGCTAATGCTATCACATTATGAAGTGGGACAGCACTTGATAGACCGGTAGATCCTAGACTCCAAAACCCGACCATGTATCAAAAACCTGAAAAGGAAGCAGAGAAATCGAAAGAACAATCTGAGAATGTAAAGGAAGACGCAAACGAGAGCGGAGAGGTTTCAGATAAACCTTACGTACCTCCACCGCCATATAAACCACCAATTCCATACCCTCAAAGACTTGTAAAATCCAAAAACGAGGGACAATTCAAGAAATTCGTAGAACTTCTGAAACAACTAAACGTCACTATTCCGTTTACAGAAGCTATAACTCAAATGCCGTTATATGCTAAATTCCTAAAAGAAATACTGTCTAATAAGAAAAAAATTGTTGAAAACAAAACCGTTATGCTAACTGCCGAGTGTAGCGCCATAATTCAAAATAACATGCCTCCAAAGCTAAAGGATCCTGGTAGTTTCTCCATACCATGTGTAATTGGAAAATCTGTCATAGACAAAGCTCTATGTGATTTAGGAGCAAGTGTTAGTCTAATGCCCTTATCTATTTGCGAGAATCTCAAACTAGGTGACATGAGACCTACCAAGATGTCCCTACAACTAGCCGACAGATCAGTCAAATTCCCTGTTGGTATGCTAGAAAACATTCCTGTCCGAATAAGACAATTTTACATACCTATTGACTTTATAATAATGGACATAAAGGAAGATTCAAATATTCCCATCATATTAGGAAGGCCATTTTTAGCCACTGCAAGAGCCATTATCGACGTTAAGAAAGGAAAGCTTACCTTCGAGGTAGGAGAAGAAAAAGTAGAATTTATTCTTTCCCAATTCTTCAAAGCCCCTGCTATAGATGACTCATGTTGTTTCCTAGATATTATCGATGAATTTGTCAAAGAACTAGAAAGCCTAGAAGACACCTATTCTGGGATATTGAAAGTTCCGACGCCAACTATTTTCGAGGATGATGACTGGAGACGGGAATATCACGATGCCAACCTAAGCGAATGTTTCGCCTTAACACCCGATCCTACCCCAACTGATAAGAAAACTGCTATAGAACTTAAAGCGTTACCTAAAGATCTAAGGTATGAATTTTTAGATAAATAACTCGAACGACCAGTTATAGTCAATGCCAATTTAGGGAAGATCGAAACCGAAAAACTTCTTAATGTGTTAAGGAAGTATCCAACCGCGTTAGGATATAATATATCAGATCTAAAAGGAATAAGCCCTTCTGTCTATATGCACCACATTATGCTAGAAGAGGACTGCAAGACTTCTAGAGAACATCAAAGACGAATAAATCCTATCCTAAGTGAAGTCGTAAAGAAAGAAGTGCAGAAACTACTAGAGGAAGGCATCATATACCCAATATCAAATAGCAACTGGGTCAGTCTAGTTCACGTAGTACCTAAGAAAGGAGGTGTTACGGTTATAACAAACACAAAAGGCGAATCGGTAGCACAACGTACCCAAACAGGATGGAGAATGTGTATTGATTACAGAAAACTAAACAAAGCTACGCGCAAGGACCATTTCCCATTACCATTCATAGATCAAATGCTCGAGCGCTTAACTAAACATTCCCATTTTTGCTATCTTGACGGATACTCAGTATTCTTCCAAATTCCCATTCATCCTGATGATCAAGAGAAAACTATGTTCACATGCCCCTATGGTACCTTTGCATACCGAAGAATGCCATTTGGACTATGTAACGCACCTGCAACTTTTCAACGATGCATGATGGCGATTTTCGCAGACTTTTTGGATGGAATTATGGAAGTATTCATGGACGATTTTTCTGTCTGCGGAGAAAGTTTTGACGGATGTTTATCAAATCTTGAGCTGGTACTGAAACGCTGTGTCAATGTCAACCTAGTGCTCAACTGGGAAAAATGTCACTTCATGGTGAGACAAGGAATTGTGTTGGGTCACATTGTATTAAACAGAGGGATTGAAGTTGATAAAGCAAAAATCGAAATTATCAAAAACCTTCAACCACCCAAAACAGTTAGAGAAATAAGAATTTTTCTAGGACACGCTGGTTTTTACTGATGTTTTATATAAGATTTCTCTAAAATCACTAAGCCACTAACTAAACTATTGATGAAAGAAGCCGAGTTTATTTTCGACGATAAATGCTTAAACGCATTTGAGACGCTTAAAGGAGCCTTAATTTCAACACCTATAATGCAACCTCCTGATTAGAACCAACCATTTGAAATAATGTGCGATGCGAGCGATTATGATGTAGGAGCAGTCCTAGGACAACGCAAGGATAAAAAGCTTCATGCTATTTACTACACAAGCAGAACACTTGATCCCGCACAAATGAATTACGCCACTATAGAGAAGGAACTCTTAGCTGTTGTATTCACGTTGGACAAGGTGCCAAAATCGTTATTTACACGGATCATGCTGCGATCCGATACTTGCTAAGTAAGAAAGAAGCCAAACCAAGACTACTCAGATGGATCTTACTCCTACAAGAGTTTGACTTGGAAATAAAAGACAAAAGGGGAACTGAAAACGTGGTAGCATACCATTTATCAAGATTGGATGGAATCTAAACCGAGAGTGTTCCCATAAACGAAGATTTCCCATATGAACGCCTTATTGCTAAACTAGAGATAGCTCCTACCGACAATTTAGATCAATGCGATGAACATTTAACAACTGCGGTAGTAGAAGCCATTTGTACCAACACCATATTACCATGGTACGCTGATTTTGTTAACTACTTAGCTGCCGGTGTTCTACCAACCGATTTAACGTACCAACAGCGGAAGAAATTCTTCCATGATCTTAGACACTACTTTTGGGATGAACCACTACTCTTTAAAAGAGGCGCCGATGGTATCTACCGTCACTGTGTTCCTAATGATGAAGTGGACGACGTCATTGCTCATTGCCATTCCGCCCCTTATGGTGGACATGCTAGTACTTCAAAAACTTGTGCAAAAATACTTCAAGCTGGTTTTTTTTGGCCTACTTTATGGAAAGACGTCCACGTAGCAATTATGAACTACGATAGATGTCAGTGCACAGTAAATATATCTAGATGTGACGAAATGCCGCAAAAAGGGATTCTCGAAGTCGAAATTTTCGATGTATGGGGAATTGATTTCATGGGACCGTTCCCCGCATCCTTTGGAAATAAGTACATATTGGTAGTTGTTGACTACGTATCAAAATGGATTGAAGCAGTCGCTACACCCACAAACGATACACGAGTGGTACTTAAATTATTCAAGCATGTTATCTTCCCATGATTCGGTATACCAAGACTAGTAATTAGTGATGGTGGTTCCCATTTTATCTCTAGAATTTTCGAAAAACTACTTTCAAAATATAGCGTTAAACATCACATAGCCACACCATACCATCCTCAAACAAGTGGAAAAGTGGAAGTGTCAAATAGGGAAATTAAACAAATCCTTGAGAAAACCGTAGCCACGTCCAGAAAGGATTGGTCCTCCAAGCTAAATGATGCTCTTTGGGCATATAGGACATCTTTTAAAACCCCTATCGGAACAACGCCGTTTAAATTAGTTTATGGAAAATCTTGTCATTTGCCAATAGAATTAGAACATAAAGCTTACTGGGCCATTAAAACTCTTAACTTAAATTACAAGACTGCTGGCGAGAAATGAATATTAGATATCCATGAATTAGAAGAATTGCGTTTAGACGCTTATGAAAATGCTATAATCTATAAGAGAGAACAAAAAAATGGCATGATAAGCGTATCTCGCGGAAAGAATTTAAGGAAGGAGACATTGTACTCCTATTCAACTCTAGACTGAAACTCTTCCCGGGTAAATTACGTTCCAGATGGTCAGGACCATTCGAAATTAATAAAGTTTTCCCAAGTGGTGCGGTAGAAATTAAAGGAAATTCCATCGAACCATTTATAGTCAATGGCCAGCGCTTAAAGCATTATTTTAACATCGAAAATCTAAACTATTCGGATTATCTACAGTTAAGTGATCCACCTACCCCGATACCTAACTGAATAGGTACTGTCTGTCGAGCCATCGACATAAAACAAAAGCGCTTCATGGGAGGTAACCCATGTTTACTTTTAATTATTTTTGTTGTTTTGATATGTTTTTATTTTTTAACTTTGTTTTAATCTTTCAAATTTTTATGTTGCATCCCTTACTCCTTTTTATTTGAACTTCTTTTTCTTTTGATTAACTTCGGAATTTTAACCTGAAAATACCAACTTAGTTTTTCATACATTTATTAAATATTTCAGGGTAATTCATTAGCTTTATTTTTTTAGCTCCATGGCACGTATGAACTACATGAACATAACCCTGAGAGGTAGGCATCAGAGAAGGCGTTTTGAGGATCTAGTTGAGCGAGAGATGTGTCCAACCATTTATGCTGACGACCATGCAATAATTGCCTTAGGCATTCATGAGAGCGTTATGTATCTGCTTAACCAAATAGGTTGGGGCGTTTCTCCAATTCGGAGACGCTATTGTACCTACCGTAAGTTGACCCTTGAGTTCTTGAGCACACTAAGCTATCTGCCAAACCATGGGTTAGGTTTCAACCGCAGGATGATCACCTTCAGAGTGTTTAACATGGACTACCTCTACAATCATAGGGAGTTTGCCAATCTATTAGGATTCCCTAATGGCCCTGATGTTATCACCACGACCCAAGAAGACCTATTGCTAGATCATGACCTTGATTACTTTTGGGGTAGTATTGCTGGAAACAACCATCCTGAGCCAAATGATCTTTACTCAGAGTCCATCCATAACCCTTCTATTAGGTACTTCCATAAAACTATTGCCCACACCCTCTTCAGAAAAGAGCATAATGTTACGTCTGTGTCACGTGATGAGCTTTTCATCATGTATTATGCTTTGCAGAACCGTCCAGTAAATGGTGCCACCTATATGATTGCTAATATGGAATGTATTATCCAAACAGAAAATGCACCAATCCTCATAGGTGGGTTAGTTACTATGATCTCCAATGCTATTGGACTCCGAAGACCTATGTTAGGAACAAATACGCACTATGGGATTAAGGCGATGAATATTGAGTTTTGCTTCAACACTAGCTTCATAGGAAACCTCGGGCCAAATGAATTTGAGCTGCTGATTAACCATGAAACTGTTCACCAGTTTGTACTCCCAAATCCTATTACTAGTGTCCATAACAGAGCAAATTGGATTTTTAATCTCCACCATCCTCCTACACCGCCTTCGTCTCCTTCCACTATTGAAATTTATGAAGTCCCAAATACCTCTCCAACTGTTGATGAATCTGATCCTGAAACACCACCTGGATACCACCAATTTCCTGACCCATGGGATCAGCCTGTAGTTTCCACTGAGTCTACCTTCCCAGTTCTTGAGATACCACCACCTCCACCTACTGTCACCCTCGACTCTTTGAATGCAGAAATAACCGGAATGTGGGGTGAGCTTACCTCTTTACATGTGGATTTCCTTGGTTTTATGGATATGGTAACTGAACAATTGGATTTCATTCACCAATATCTGTTCTCTACTCATCGTGGCTAGGAATTGTCGTTGTTATGCTGATATGTTCCGTTCTCGCATTTATGAACACAGTGAGGTCACTGTTTCGTCTAAGTGTGAGGGAGGAACTTAGTTTTAGTTTTTATTATTATTCCATGCATTTAGTTATTTTTTTTGTTTCAAATTCTAAAACAATTCTATTAGTTAATGATATTTCAATTATTCATCAAGTTTCAATTTTACTGCCATTATTTTTCTGTTACTACTGTCATTATTTTTACTATTTGTGATAATATTACTGCTTTACACTACTATATCCAACTATGCTGCCATGTGTTTTTTTTCCATCCCTAATAATATCATACGCAGCCAATGATGCTAAGGAGAATGGCACTATAATAAAAATATGAAAGCTATTATTTTTTCCCCATAAACAGAGGTGTTACGAACGTAATAACCCCTTCCGCGTTACGAACGTAACAGGGCTAGCTGTTATGAACAAGAAATAAAACAGAAGCGCTGCATTATTTCTTTCTCTCTCAGTATCAAACGCAGCCGCACCTCTCACCCATTTTTCAAATTTATTCACCATACCCATTTTCCAAACTTGCATCCATTCCCATTTAAGAGCAACCACATTTGCATCCTACAAAAGCTTCACATAATTCCAACCCATCCCATTCAAACACTCTCTACAAAATCTCTCCCTCACCACTTTAACAGTAAAACCTTGCTTCAATCAACAAGTTGTCAATGGAGAACAGAGAAGCCGACATGGGTGGAATCATTTTCAGGAATCAAGACGGCAGACACCAACGGGAGCAATATTTAAAGTTTCACCGTAGGGGAGTCTTGGCCACGAGATATCCCGACAACGATTGTCTCCATAAATTAGGAATATTTGATGAAGTGGATTGGCTGCTCTGTCTCTCTAGCCTCACATTCGTATGTGCGCAACATCACCAGACGTACCCCAAGCTGACGCTCGAGTTCCTTAGTTCGTTCTCATATTCAACGCCGAGTGATGACGGCATGTTCCTCACGGGCACCGCATCCTTCCGTATCTTCAACACCGAATATACGGTAAACCAAGAAAAAATCACGGAGCTACTCAAATTTTCAACCAAGGAAGATGACTCTGAAACGGTGCACCACAAGGTCCCTGTTACTGAATATTGGGCCGTTGTTTTGTTCGAATTGTGGGAGAAACTCACAAATGTCTCGACAGGAAATTGGGATAAATGTTTGGCATCTCACATTCACAACCCCACCACTAGGTACTTCTTCAAGATTCTCTCCAACACCATTTTCGGACGAGCTAATAGCAACAAAATCAACTCAAAGGAGGTATTTTTCCTTCATTGCTGCTTAGCTGGGAATACCAAGGTAAATGCTACTCCATTTCTTCTTCGTCATTTTGAATCCCTTTGTGCAAGGGGACATCAACCATTTTTGATCGGAAGGCTGATAACCACATTAGCTCATGGGCTCAATTTGCAAAGTCAACTGGAGACTCTTGATGCTTTACCGCCTCTTCTCATGGATTTAGATAACTGCAAATACATGCATTTGATTAGGAACCGAGATGATGGCAGGTACAATTTGATGGTGAGGAACAAAATTGTTCCAAGTGTGATTATGCCAAATAGGTTTCTTACTGTGATCGGTGGAAATAGAACTGACTGTTTTTTAAGCTGGTTTCACGAAATGTCGCGATAAGCAAGAGTCGCCACCGTCTTTTATTTTCTCCAACATGGACAGGACAAAAGCACAGCAAAATTCCTTATTCGAGAATGTTTCTCGGTTCGGGAGGTAGATTTATAGAAAGGGAAGGTGTTAGCACGCTTTCTATCCGTGGTTATCGACGGGCTCTTAGGTACTTGCTCTTATATTTTCAAAAGATGTTTGCTTTTCAAGTGTGTGTGGGTTTTGAAAAAATTTCGTTTGAAAAATTTCTAAGTAACTCTTGTATCTGTCCTCAAGAGTGTATGAAAAATTTGTTTGAAAACTTTTAGAAAGTGTGAGGTGTGAAAAGATGTTTTTGTTTTGTTTTGAAAAGAGCAAGTACCCATGAGATCTACCTACTCTAAGGAATTAAGCTGTGTAAGAGTCCTTTAGATAGTGCTATCCTACCATTGAGAGGTAGGTAGCACCATCGTTGGAGGTGTTCGGGTCAATTCGATTATCGGGACTGTGTGGTCACCGAAGCAATGGTAGGACACCTTAGAAGTAACCCTAACGTCCTAGATCCTTTGTATCCGAGGCAACCGTTTCGAGGCAACTGGATCTTTTGGACAGAAGGGCGACCTCTAAGACACCCTATACTTGATGACCACGTTTCGAGGCAACGAGTGAAGCGTACCCTAGGAGTGGCATGTGCTTTGTGTGTTGTTTTTCAGTTAATGTTTTTGTACATGTTATTTGTGAGCTACAGGTTAATTTTATTTACATACATTCTTTCATGCAAGTTAACAGTTAAGGGGTGCAGAAAATAAATTGCGGAAACATAAATCCTACGCTATTACAAGGCGCGGGTCTATACATCGCCAAAAATTACAAAGATCCGTTTTCGGTAAATAAGTACGGAAAGTAAATAAAAACAGTAAACCTAATTAACTATTACATGGCTTGGAAGCAATTACATAATAATAAACTAAGCGCGAATAAAAATTAAATCGGAACGTTCTAAGGGTGTTGACCCTTTTAAGAAAAGGAATTGATTTTTTTTATCTTTTTGTCAATTAAATGCAATTAATTAAATAATTAAACTAATTAATTAAAAGAGAATATATTTTTGTTTTTTTATGTTTTTTATGAAATGAAAATAAAAGGAAATAAAATTAAAAGTTAATTTAATCTAATTCTACGTCTATTTTAATTATTAAAAAAAAGAAGTTAAAATTGCCTATTTAAACTATTTATTTGTTAACATTTTATTTTACAAAATAATATGATAATAATAATAATGATGTTAATTCTTTTTGATTTTTTTTATGAAAATGTTAGTTGATTAATTAATTGTGTTAATAATAAAAAAAATTAAGAGGTTAATAATTAAAATAAGAGAAAATGACAAAACAAAATAAAAAAGGAAGTAAAACCAAGGGGGGTGTGGGCTGAAATGGAGGTTTATTGAAGCAGTTCAGGCCCACTGAAATCTAAGCCACGTTTGACTTTCATGATTGCCTGCAACACGCTTGACTCCAGAGTATGGTGTGCTAGCCTTTTGGACCTTTAGATCTGCATCCATGGACACCTGGCTTGTTGGGATATGAGGTTTATGGTGTTCCTCTTTTGAGAATCTGCACATGAAAGCAATTGAAAAAAAAAGTATGGAAATTATAGGGGACCTGGGAAGAACTTACAGCGCGGTATGAGCCTCAGGACTTGGCAAAGGTTGCTTTAGCTTCAGGGTGTGGCAAGGAATAGAACCACGTGCTTGTTTTGATCTGAAGATGCTCGCAACTATGTTTTAGAACTCTCACTTTTTGAATAATTTTTGGTTTTGCTCTTGGCCGTTTCTGCACACACTCCCCTTTTTGAATGAGGTTGGGAAGGCTTGTATATATAGTAATGAAATGTGTATCAATCCAAATAATGGTCATTAAGCCTTTGCATTCATGTTTGAGATTATGCCATGAACTCCATTGAAACAACTTTCCATTTTTGTGTCAAATTTGAATTCTTGCTTGGAATAGGCCCTTGCACGAATTTGGAATGTATTTTAAGGTGTATCAAAGCTAATCATCACAAAATATATCCCTCCATTAATTTCTTTGATTTTTATTTGATTTTAAAAGATTTAAAATGAATTAAATCAAATAAAATTAAATAAAAATGGAAAAATTAATTTTAAATCTTGAAATAAATTGTGGGACACGTGGGAAGCATGGCCAAGCTGAAACAAGTGGAAAAAGTGGGCCCCTTTTGTCAAAAAATGAAATTTCAAGGATAATTGACTTTGGCCTTTTCACAAAAATTTCCCAACTTCTCCAATGCATATCTTGCTCAATTTTAAAGCTATGAACATGTTCTTTGACATTTTGGAAAGGTCTTGAAGTCCTCTAACCAATGTCTTTGGTCCCATGTGATTTTGATTTACCAATCTCAAGTTATGGTCTTTGACTTAAAGTCCCTTTTTGTTGACTTTTGAAAATGACCTATAATATTGAAATTGATAACTTTTTGTGAGAGCATTTCTTGGACTTGGAATGTGAAGATGAGTTACAGGAAATGTCCTCCCCTTCAAGATGAGCATTGGATGGGATTTTTATGATGAACCATGAAAAAGTTATGCCTTGGTCAAGTTACAGTTGACTTTTCAACTGTCCAAAAATAGAAACTTTTGACACCTTGATGATTTTTGAGCCATTCTTGTGAAATCATGGTCAAGACTTGACCAAATGATGATTGTGGCTTCAAAATAAGATGTTGACCAAAAATTTTGACTTTTGACTGCCAAATGACCATTTTGCCCCTATAGTTGACTGTGGAGCAATTAGGGTTCTTGACTGTGCAACTTGACCTTGTGAGCCTTGAAACTTAGCATATGTATGCTTGGCAATGTGTATGAGCATATGGGACTTGATTAAGCCCTTGAAAACCTCAACTTCCTTGCAGGAACCAAAACCCTAGTTTGACTGGCTTTAGGAGAGTGGTTGACTGAGTAGCCCTTGAGTAGACTTTGAACCCTTTGAGGTGATGCTTGTCAAAACTTTGAAGAATATGGGAGGGCAAATTTTGGGGTACAACACTTACAAATGTGGCAAACATGGATAAGTGGATTTATGATTTAAACGCCCCTGAACCTGCCCAAGCTTCTCAACCTGTTGATGAGGTAGAAGAAGAAATGGATGCACAACACCAGACCGCACCTCAACAGGATATGCCAAGCACTTCTACTAGGCGCAGAAGAAGGCCTCGTAACCCGACTATTGAAGATCTTTATGAGGCAATGATGGATCAAACCCAAAGAATAACAGACATGAATGCCTAACTTACCCGCCAATCCCAATAGGTCACGGATATCCAAGCTCAGCAAACTTCAATGATGCAACTCATGCAACAGATGCAGCAGCAACAAATTGAACAAGGAGCTAGGAATGAGGCCCGTATGGATACTTTGACAACAGAAATGGGTGGTTTGAGTGTCCGCGTGGACGATTTTCAAGAGAGCCTGCGCCATCTTGGATTTCCTGGTTTTGATGGACAGAGAAGAGGTCATGGAAGAGTCAGAGGAAGAGGACCTGAATGAAGATATCTCCTCCCATCCTTACCTCCTTCACCTTATTTCGAAACATTGAGGACAATGTTAGATTTAAGTGTGGGGGAGGAAACTCTATCATTTTATTTCGCTTTCTATATTAGATTTAATTTTTCGCATCGTTTTTCCTTTCTTGTACTTTCCCTTCAACAAAACAACTTCATGTACAATTAAATCCTTAATTTCTATGTTCTTAAATTCTTTTTCGTGCATTATTGGAATTCCCCAAACTTTACAATTCTTGAGCCATAACGAATTTTTTTTTTATGATTATCATACAACACGATGTTTCCAAACGGCTAGCTAAAACCAAATACTCAATTCAGCTTAGGCCACTTGAGGAAGTTTGACAAAATCGTTACGGTTCTGACATTTTAGAACTCCACCTTATGCGAGGCCATTTTTGGGTACTTATTATACCGCCAACCGCAAATTTTACTTTAAAGTAGCCCATAGTAGTTTATCTAGCAGTCGGCACCGTCAAAACATAAACTACGTAAGGAACCGATGAATATAAGTGAATGATCCGAAAGAAGTGAAGATAGAATAGCAATCTTTGTCGTGAAATTCCCAAAGTAAGTTAGGTGACCCTCACCCGGTCGTTTAGCCCAAAGGATGTAATTCTCGCAAGGTAAAAGAAAACTTATTGCAAATTGGTTCAGAAGTATCTGGTACTGAACTTGGTAGGGCAGACTACGGACCGATCCCTCGCAATTTACAATTAAGTTATAAAAGAAGGGGTTACCACTTATAAGTTCCAGAACCCCAAGAATCAACGGATCATAGTCGCTAACCGGTTACTTTGCTATGTGCATGTGGAGATAAAGGGCTTAATGTGATTTCTCCTGAATGAACACGGGTGAAATCTAGTTTAAAGGGTTGATTGGTGCTATAACATCATGACTCGGAACGGTTTGCACAATTGGAGTACTCTAATGTCGTCACTGTACCTCTTTTGCGTCTAAATCTCTTGGCCTAATCAAAATTTACAAACTAGCTAGTTTGTGAACATTGTCACGTGTGTTTAATTCGTCATTTTTATAAACCGCCTTATCTTTTTGCTTGAGGATAAGCAAAGGTTCAAGTGTAGGGGAGTTTGATAACACGAAAACGTATCGCTTTTTAGGTCTAATTTACACGAGTTATTTGTACGTTTTTTATCGAATAATATGCATCACGAAGGTATTTTTACTTGTTTCAGGTAAACTATATTTTCCAAGGCATAAGATGGCAAATTAGCTAAAAGAAGCAAAATACGCTAGGAAGTGGCAAGAAGAAGGAAGAAAAAGGGCAGTATGCTAAGAAGCTCACACCAGAAGGGTGTTACGAGCGCAACGCATAGAGTTACGAACGCAACACCCAGCGAACACCGTTATGAACGTAACACCCTAAATACTCAGTCTATGCAGTAAACCACAGAGCAGCCACATGAAGTCCACACGACCTCGTTCCACCAGCCAAGAATTTAGTGCACGTACGAAATTAATGGAAGAAGGCAGTTACAACCAAGGGCCTATATAAATGTTGAAGAATTCACTTTGAAAGGGTCGGAGATTTTGCTACAGAACCATACTTTTGCCTTTCTGCATTATTTTGTTTTATTTGCTTTTGAACCATTATAGCCACTGTAACGTTCAGTTTCCAAAAGTAGTTTCCAAAAGTGTTAATTCTTCATCGAAGGATTAACACGATTAGTCCTATATTTCAATTAATCGCAAGGCTACTGTATGAACTCAAGATTACCACAGCAACATAATTACAGGTTTTTTTTTATGCAATTGGTTTTTATTGTTCATATGCTATGTTAATTATTTTTATGGACTATATTTTACATTGCATGGTTACTAAATACATTATGGCTGGCTAATTTCGTTTGTACCGGTATGTGACTCCTAAGCACCGAAGGAATCTGGTCATAACTTGGCTAAAAACTTTTATAAATAATTTCTGGTTTCCAATTTCCATATTTAATTTAACTACCCTTGTCACGAGAGTGAAAGGATATTTAACACGATTTTGCCACGAGAGTGGGAAATTAATTAAGGCAAGAACCTGCATGCGAGAGTTGGGGTTCGACCCAGATAGTGGTAACGAAACATTAATTTTTAAATACACGAGAGTGTTTTAACAAATTAATTAAACTCAAGTCGTTTTCAAAAAGTGTTATTAAATTTAAAGTGCATCCACTAGGTTTAGTAGCATAACTTATTTCATGAACACGATAGTGTATGTCTCAGGTTTTTAAACAATTCGTTTTTACTGAAATACTTTATATGCCAAGTGATTCACCGAGTTCCTGAAGTCCGACTATCACATACCGGTATAACTATTACTATTGTTTTTAATTAAAATCTTTTTCCCCTAAAACCAAATATTCATCGCTTAGTTAAACAATTGTAACATTAGATCGTATGCGATTGATCCTCAGTCTCTGTGGGTTCGATAATCATTTAAAACTAGAACGACTAAATTGTATACTTGCAGTTAGTATCCTGATAGACTCATAAAGTCCCGATCAGATTGGCGTTCAATTCCCTGAATAATGGAGATGGAGAATTGCCCTTGGTTATTCTTGTATTTCTTGAGAGATTTCTTGGAGTCTTGACTGGACTGCCCCAGGTGTGCTAGATAGTGACATGTCATGCCCCTTGTAGATAGGATATTTGTTATTGGAAGTGTCATCCCACTTGAAGTGATTTAGTTTACTGAGAGAGCTTTGGTTTACTGGATATTCGTTGTATGAATTTCTCTGTTGTCAAACCAATATCCATATGCAAACAATGATATTCAAATAATGCAAAATTTATGCTTGTCTTGAAGTTTTGAAAATTCCTTTTAGCAAGTAAAGAAATTTCAACTCAGGATTTAGAGTAAGCCTTACATGAGTCATGATACCTTTTGTAACAGTATTCTTTCGAACTAACCCATGCTTAAATTAGGACTTTTGAAGGGTTGTAACGTGGCTTGGTTCACGGTTTAAGAAACAAATAATAAAGGCTCAAAGTGTATTTGTACCCACCCGCTCTTCGTGACGTTCTTCAGTCCTAAGCTCAGCTAATTCTGCGTTTGAACTCCAATTGAGTCTGGAATGACGCGTTGGTGATGGCTCAGACAAGTTAAGTTTGTCGGAAGGCAATCATTTTTGAAACATTTTTCATGTTGTTGAGGATTTGTAATGACCTCCTTATTTTGATTTGTTATCCCTAATTTTGCTTGACTGTTCTTACGGTCAGCGGGATGCCCCAGTTTTTCTTAAGTCTCATTTGTAGGTTTTGACTTAGTGGGATTTTCTCATGAGAAATAATGATTGCCTATGTGATAGGTAATCATCACTGTCTTTTATTCTAGAGGAATTTTTTTGATGTCATTCGTTGTATTACGAGATTAGAGTTTGCAGCTAAATGCGCGTTTGAATTAACTGAGAGACTACCCTGCCCCAAGTTTTGATTAAAGGTTTCAATTTGTGTAAAAAAGAAAACTTCTACTTCTTTGGCTCGAAGGGGTTGACTAGGGATTATCCTCCTTATAACTCCAGTGTTTAGGATTTGAAAGAACTCCTGTACATCGTCAGCAAGGTCTGTTCAAAAGCATACTGTATGAGATTAATGGTATTGTTTTCGTCATCCTCCCTCTAAAGGCTGGTAAGTTTTAGCAAGAGTTGAATGTGATAAAGGAAGTAAAAACAGTATAGTTTAAATATAATGAAAATGAATGGATGAATTCAAGACAAGCATATGAAATGCATTAATGAAACAGAGTTTGACATTAATAGATAATTATTTGAATAACAAAAGAAATTACAATTGAAAATTCAAAATGAAAAGAATCCTCTTTGTCTGAGCTTGTCACTTTAGGTGGTGAGCCTTTGAGGGACGGCAGAAGAATTCAGTCTGGCCATCTTGTGTGAACTCCGGAAGTCCTTTGTCGATCAGGTTTTGAACCTTGTACTTCAGTGCCCAACAATCGTTTGTATCATGCCTAGGACTATCGGAATGATAGGCACACCTGGCATCGAGATTGCAGCTGGGAGAAAAAGTTTTGGGATTTGGATGAGGTCTTAATGGTGTAATCAGATTCATTCTCAACATGTTTTGCAAAGCTTGAGACAGTGGTATGTTGATGTTGGTAAATAGTCTTTTGGGCTCGCTTTGCCTTTGCTGATTTTCTGGTTGATGTTGACGAAGTCATTGTTGGGTTCGTGATGTGGCAGCAAATTGGGAAAGTATTCCGTCTTCTTGTCTCATCGGAGGCTGAGCACTGACTTGATTTCCAATTCTGGTTGTTTGCCCCATACGGTTGCAACCGTCTTGACAAAGTTGGTTGACAAGAATTTTCAGCTCTTCTTGTCCTTAAGCCAGATTTTGGTTAAGAGCCATCTATCCCACCAGTTGTCCCATCATTTGGACCTTCATTATAGCTATCTCAGTTTGTAGCCGCTCCAACTGGTCATCTCTGTCGCCCCCAGGATTTCCCATGATCATGCCCCTGGTAAGGAGAGCTTTCACCTCTTCTTGTCCATTGGACAGATTCAAGAACATCTCTTGAAGTTGGGCATTTTGAGCCTGATGTCTTTCACCGTTTGTTCCATATCCATCTTACTGAAATAAACAGTAGGAAGATAAGGAGACTTGTATGGGAGAAACCTCTCATGATATGATGCATGATATGTGGATGCATGTTTTCAAGGATCTCGCGGGGTAAATGTTAGTAGTCACTTACAACTTTGATTGACAAACTTTGTATCAGTGGATGTCTTTCCACGAGAATTAAGCTCACCATGCCAAGTGGATTGTAACCCTTGACTCAAGTTTGTTGTACTTGATTTTTTACGGCATTTGCTTAGAGGAAAATAAATCCTCTTCCCCCTTGATAAACGTCTGGTTCAATGTAACTCTGCATCAAAGGCCCTCGAGATCCTTGAAATGGTTATTGAAAATGTTATGGTGTGATGTTATGATGTTATGTATAAGGATGCAAAGTAAGAAAGTTTATATACAAATAAATATATACACACAAAGCAGACAAATCCTTAGGTTTAGGCTTGGATGGAGTTTGGATGGAGTAAACGGGTTCTAAGGGATCTCAATATCACTGATCTTTCCCACAAGCTTCGTTCCGATCAACAACTGACTTTCCACCAAACAAAGCTCGGGAGTCAAATCTCAATGAGTGTAGTATCGAGTATCAACCAACTTCGGACTACACCAAAGCCGGTTATCTCACTACATCCTAATGGCCAAGTTGGTCAAGTAAAGGTTCTAAAAGTCAATTAGTGCTTCATGACATCACTCAGTGGCCCCGTATTCTCCTTGACTACTCAAGGGTTACCGGTACCCATAAATATGTCGCACTAACGTAGCTATTGCTTAGACTGTGTCGGTATACCCCGTACAGTTTCCACAATGTATTGCTACTTACCTATAATGTATCCCAAATCTGGGTAGAGGATTTAAACCCAAATAAAGAACCATAATGTAAAGCATACAAGTCAGACAATGAAAGCAAATAAATGTGATCTAGCCCTAAGGTAACCCCACTTTTACAACATTCCCCAGCAGATTTGCCATTTCTGTGATACGGTGGGAGAACTGACTTGAAGGTTTTGCATTTGATCGCAATGTTGCAGATAGCAAGATTCGCCACCGGCTTTTCTTTTATCCAAAAGGAAAGGTGAAAAAGCACAGGAAAGACCTTTGAGATTATTTCTTGAGTTCGGGGGGTAGATTATGAAAAGGGAAGGTATTAACACCCTTTTCATCCATGGTTTTCCATGGGCTCTTAGTTACTTGCTAGATCACTTGCTTTTGTTTGAATGTGCTTGTGGTGTGGGTTTTTTGAAAGTATTTTGAAAATGTAACTTTGTAATGATTCTCGTTTCTATAAGAACGCATACAAAGTGTTTGTTTCGAAGATACTTCAAATAAGGTGTTTGTGAGATGTGTTTTTTTGAAAGTGATTTTGAAAAGGTGTCTTCGTAATGATTCTCGTCTCTAAAAGAACGCATATAAAGTGTTGTCTTTTTAAAAATGTTTCAAAATGAGAATGTTGGTGTATAGAATGTTTTTTTTGTGAGCAAGCAAGCAACTAGGAGCGAATCTACCTACTCAAAAGGTCTTATATGTTCTTTTCCTCCTCCTTTAGATGTTGCTATCTTACCATTATTTTGGTAAGAAGCTCCATCGTTGGATGTGAAGGGACAGGTGTGGGACGTTTGTATAGTCATAGAAGACAACCTATGGGACGTTTTAGCAATTTCGTTTAGGGACTAGATCATTTACCGAAGGCAACATTGAGGGTCATCGAGGGACTACGATCTTTTATCGAGGGTCTTTTGCTAAAACGCCCATGTTCGAGAGACATGACTATTTTTCCGATAGGCAACAAGGTGGGATTACCCTAAGGGTGTTAGTGTGCAAGTGTGTTTGATTTCATGCATTTTTTAGTCTTGATTAGGGTTATCTACTTGTCGATTTTATCTTCCCATACAAACCCTATTTACTAGCATTTATATGAATAAGATAAATTGCGGAAAGTAAATATTCTATGCTATTACAATCATTAGGGGGATGGGGTGTACAAATTTACAAATGGGGATTGCAAATAAAATTAAGTCCTAAGTTACTATTACAACCATATTGAATGGATAAGAATGTACAATAAATGTAAAATGAACTTGTTTTGTTTAAGAAAAAAGACAAGTTTTATTTAAGAAAATATTTTTGATCTTTTTTTTTTAAGAAATAAAACAACGCATGTAAAATGTAAGATGTTTTTGGTGTTTTTGATTAATGAAAATAGAAGTGATAGAAAAAATAGTAAGGAAAAATAAAATAGAATCAGCGCATTGCTGATCTAAAAGAGATCAGAAGTTCTGACTCTGGCGTGCTGCAAAAACAGAAATCATATTAGTAGAAATAAGTGAAGTCGGAAGTTCTGGGTCCGCTGGGAACAAAGAAGATTTCATAAGTTCTGATGCCACTGGAAGAGCTTAGTCTCACTCTCCATGCTAGTCAGAACATATGCAACTTAGTCATTTCTAAACAGAACAGAAGATGCGCATATAGCAGTCATGGAAAGTTTCATAATGTTTCAGAAACAAGAGACATCAAAACTGTAAATCAGAAGCAAGCATGAATTTTATAATCCTAATTCTGAGTCCTAATTTATTCAAAAAGTTATGAAATGAAATTCTTCCTACTTAGAAAGGCAAATACATGAAACCTCAGAATATGTACAGCATCAGAATAAGGATGTCTACATTGTATTTTTGAACGTCCAAATCTAATAATGTTTAAGTAATATGACAAGAGTCAGCAGAAGCTTACCTTGTAGCTGGAAAATGTTTTGTGAACTAGAGTCTGATTCTGACCGGTTGTGAAGTTCTGACCAGCTTCCTCATGTGTTCAACAAGCTAGAAACCTTTGAATGGCTGGAAAATTCTGGAACAGCCAAAGAGAAAAGTTCTAACTTCTTTGAAGTGGATATTGATGGAGGGTATGTCACAGTCTGAAAACGAAAGTTAAGATGGTTTCTAAATGTATATCATAAAATGTATGGATGGTTCTGATCAAGAAACACTTGAGGAAAAATGGAGTTTGAAAGCTAACAGGTTTTGTATTTTTGCGTTTCCAGTTTTGGACTCTTGGAATTTTAGCAGGGGTTCAAGGATTTTTCTTTCTTCAATTTTTTGACCCCTTTACAGTTTCCAATGGATTTCAATTTATAGGCAAAGATCTTGTAGCTTGGATTGTACAACCATCACATGCTAGGGTGCTGCCTTGTTCTTGAAGCAAGTATGGTGGTTAGCAGCTTTAGCAGCTCCTAAGCTGGAATTGTAAGCAGGAATTAAGGAAAGGTAACCTCAAAAGCAAAAGCAACGTATGGGCCCAACACACTCTTGTACAAAAGTTTGCTTTTCCAAGACAGTAATGGTACTTCTATGCCACACGTGGGGAGATTCTTTGGACAAAGACCCAAAAGTGGTTGTGAGCATTAAATTATGATGAAATTTATCAAACCAAAAATATTGCACTATGAGATTGTGCATCATAGCCTAAGTCTAGGTCAAAAGTTTAGCATCAGCGTAACTTAGAATAAACATCCAACTTCTGATCCTTTAATCTTTTCGCTCCAGCATGTTCTGAAGGAGTTCTCAGACTTTCCAGGAAGCTTACAACATGCTTTGTAACCTTCTTTGAATTACCCTTGCAAACTTTGACTGAACCTTTGTGAAAACTGGCCCAGAAGTTCTGACCAACAATGTCTTGAAAATGCCTAGAATTTGCTGAGTACTTTAGTTTCATGGACGTGTCTTTGAACATTTATGACTTGAAATTCCAGCATTTCCAGGAGAAATTTTGTTCTGTAGTGTTTCAGATCTTGTTGAAGTCTATAACTCTTGTGTTAGAAGTTCTTCCAGAATCAGCTTGCATCATGGTGATAATCTGATAAGAAGTTCTGAGCCTGTCCTATTTCTTAAACACTTAGAAAAAATTCTAAGTATTTAGAATTTTGACTTTTCCAATAGCAAATTTGACTTTTGATTTTCTTAATGAAACAAACTTCATATTTTAACATGTCTTGATGAAATATGATTCTTGAAACTTGATTTTGATCCAAAAGTCAAAGTTTGACTTTTTAGTGTACAAATGACCATTTTGCCCTTGTGAATGTCTTTTCTTGAAAAATTTGTAATTCAAAGCTTGAAATTGGATGGAAGCAAACCTGAGGGTCCAGGGTGATCTTTTGAGATATTTATTGAGAAATGAGAGGGAAAACTTTGGGGTACAACACAGACCAACTCATAGATGTGAATGCGGTTAAGATTTTTCTGTCTCATAATCCGGTAGCTACCTTACTTGGGGATATTCTACACTCTCTGCATACTCACACTCTAAAGAGAAGAGGGACCCTTCTGTGTTGCACTCCTCTATTGGCTAGGTGGTTTATTTCGCACCTACCCCGGTCTATTTTGAGAAATGAGCAGGGTATGAGATGGTCTCATAGGCTGATGTCCCTTACACATTCAGATATTCATTGGTGTTTGCGATCCTCGGAGAATGTTACCATCATTGATCATTGTGGGAAATTCCCTAATGTTCCTCTCTTAGGAATTAGGGGAGGAATCACTTATAATCCTTGTTTGGTATTGTGAAAGTTCGGTTATGCTAGAAGGGATGGTCCTCACGACACACTCGTCCAAGGAATCACATTTGACTATGAGAATGATGTTCAGGGTTATCGTAAGAGGTTCATTCGAGTTTGTGGAATGATAAACACAGTTGATAGAAAGATAATGGGGCACAAGAATTCCATCCCTCTTGAGCCTTACCTCAAATGGGTGAGAGCTCGTGCTCAATGTCTTATGATGCCTTACCCCTCCATCTTACCTGTGATTATGGAGCCAATTGCTAAGGGAGACACTTCTTACACTATGCTTAATCTTGACATGCCAACTGACCTTGAGGAGCTACGGAAATCCTGGATCCAACTCAAAGAAAAACGAGATACTTTCGAAGCCCAATTCTACGCCAACGAGAAGAAGGTTCTAGAGCTCACCCGGTTACTTCACGAGGAGAGGAGCATAAATGCCTACATTGCACCAAAGAGGATGCGCCTGTGGGAAGCTTGAAGTCTTCCTTTTGCATGGAAAATTTTATTGTTGCTTTGTTCGCTTTGTGAGCCCAAGAGGAATAATTATGATCAATAAAATATCTTAATGCAATTAAAATTTGTTCTCTTTCTGTTTAAGAAAATTTGAGTCTTAGTAATCCTTGAAAACATTGCATACATATCATTGCATAAGCAGGTTTTATAGAAGGTTTGTCATTCTCTTCGCTGTTTATTTCAGCAATGGCTCTAGAACAAACAGTCAAGGATCTACAGACTCAGAATGCATAGTTTCAACAGATGATCATGGCTCTGGGCAAGGGGAAAGAGGAACTAAAAGCCCTGGTCGTGAAAGAGAAGACTAAGAAGCCAAGGAAACCAGCTGGTGTGGTGAACTTGGGGAGAAGGATCAGAGGACCAGTGCGGCGAGCCTCTGAACTGGTAACTTCATCAAAGGAGGGAGACAATCAAGAGGAGGAAACAAGAGAGGAAGACTCCAGTCCAAAAGAATCTGATGATGAATCTGACGATGAATCTGACTATGATGAGGAGCAGTATCCTCCTATTGATGAAAATACAAACAGCTGGAGGATCGTTTGAATGCAATGGAGGTTCGGAAGGTACCGGGTCTGGATTTTGAAGAGCTGGGTTTGGTCTCTGGGTTGTCACCCCGCGAAAGTTCAAGGTGTCGGTGTTTGCCAAATATGATGGGGTTTCATGCCCCAAGATGCACCTCCGATCTTATGTGAGGAAGATTCAGCCTCACACTGCTGACAAGGACTTATGGGTCCACTTCTTTTAGGATAGTCTATCTAGAATTCAACTAGAATGGTTCTACCAGTTGGAAAGGGCCAACGTTCGTAATTGGGAAGACCTGGCTGCTGCTTTCTACAAGCAGTATCAATATAATACAGACCTTTCTCCCACTCGTACACAACTCCAAAATATGTCTATGGGTTCGAGTGAGGGCTTTAAAGACTATGCTCAGAAGTGGAGGGACTTAGCGGGAAGAGTACAACCCCCTGTCAGATAGGGAGCTAGTGGATATGTTTCTGGGGACCTTATCTGGACCATTTTTCAATCATCTGATTGGAAGTTCCTCAGCCGGCTTCACTGAATTGATCTTGACAGGGGAAAGAGTGGAAGCTAAAATTAGGAGCGGTAAGATCCAGAAAGATGCATCCTCCAGTACAGTAAGGAAGCCATTTTCTGGGAAGAAAGAGGTCAGTGCCACTTATAGCCAAAGGAATCTTGACAGAACTGAATGTCGTCCGATGGCAGGGGCTATTATGATCTCTAAACCTGCACTTATTCAACAAAGGAACAATCAGCCTAGAGAAGAAAGGCCGGTAAGACAGTTTACTCGGATAAATATGACGATGTCTCAACTTTTACCACAATTATTAAAGTCCAATCTGGTAACTTTGAAGGAATCCCTGAAGAATCCTAGTACTTCCTCTCCCCGCTACAATCCAAATGCGCGATGCACCTACCATTCTGAGACACGAACGACTGTTGGGCTTTGAAGAACAAGGTGCAGGATCTGATCAACGCAAAAGAGATTGAATTCAATCCACCTGAGACTCCCAACATCATAGCTTCACCCTTGCCCAAACACGACTCAGGAATCAATGTTATTAATGTTGTCTCCGCCACGGAAGATTCTGAAAATAAGTATGATGTGGATAGCTGGATCTTCCCTACTACGAATGGTGGACCCAGTAACTGGACAGCAAAAGACTTTGTACCAATTACTTTTATTTAGAAGTAATTGTCTTTATTGTCTTTGGATATGTAATAAACATTATAAAATTTATGGCCATGTGTCTTACACGGGGCACAATGGTTTATTTATGAGGGTTAACATGTTTCGATTTCATATGGCATTAATAAAGCATTGAACGTTTATTGCATACAAATTTTACGCTCTATGTTTTTCTTTTCTGTTTTTTCACTTTGTCTATATAGCTATGCTCTTATACACACTCACGTATCAAACTGCAGATCCATATCCACTATGGATCCCATTGATAACAGTTCTGCTATTGTCGGTTATGACTTTGAAAATCTGATCAACCAAGCTGAGGACGAAGGTAAGGAAGATTGTGAGGTACCCAGAGAACTTACTAGGCTGTTACAGCAGGAAGAAAGGGCAATACATCCTCATGAAGAGCCAGTTGAGACAATAAACTTGGGCATATAAGAGAGAAGAAAAGAGGTCAACATAGGTGCAAATTTGGAGCTTAGTGTCAAACAGTGCTTGATTCAGATGTTGCATGATTATGTTGAGACCTTTGCCTGGTCATATGAAGACATGTCGGGACTAGACATGGATATTGTGGTTCATCGTCTACCAACTAAAGAAGATTACCCTCCAGTAAAGCAGAAGGTTCGTCGTATGCTCCCTGAAATGTTGGAGAAGATAAAAGCAGAAGTTATGAAACAGTTCAACGTTAGGTTCTTAGCTGTCACCTCTTGTCCATAATGGGTTGCTAACATAGTTCTGGTGCCTAAGAAAGACATCAAGGTACGGATGTGTGTGGACTACAGAGATTTGAACAGAGCAAGCCCCAAGGATGACTTCCCGCTTCCCCACATTAACGTTCTGGTTGACAACACCATGTAGCACAATATATTTTCCTTCATGTATGGTTTCTTTGGTTACAATCAGATCAAGATGGAACCCGAAGACATGGAGAAGACAACCTTCATCACACAATGGGGCACTTTTTGTTACAAAGTGATGTCGTTTGGGTTAAAGAATGCTGGGGAAACCTATCAGCGAGCCATGGTAGCTTTGTTTCATGACATGATTCACCATGAGACAGAGGTCTATGTGGATGACATGATAGCCAAGTCTCAAACTGAGGAAGAACACCTTGATCATCTTCAAAATATGTTTGATAGGTTGAAGACGTACAAGCTGAGGTTAAATCTGAACAAGTGCACCTTTGGGGTAAGATCTGGTAAACTTATAGGTTTCATTATCAGTGACAAAGGTATTCAGGTAGACCCTGCAAAGGTGAAGGCTATACAAGAGATACCGGATCCTCGCACTGAGAAGGAGGTTAGAGGTTTCTTGGGATGCCTAAATTACATTTCCAGATTCATTTCCCATTTAACTGCTACTTGTGAACCAATCTTCAAACTCCTGAAGAAAGATCGAGTGGTAAAATGGAATGACGAATGCCAGGCCGCCTTTGAGAGAATCAAATAATACCTTCAAGAGCCTCCAATTCTGATGCCTCCGATTGAAGGAAGACCTTTGATAATTTACTTACCAGTGTTAGATAATTCAATGGGGTGTGTGCTAGGGCAGCATGACGAGTCCGGTTGAAAAGAGCATGCAATATACTACCTTAGCAAAAAGTCTACCGACTGTAAAACAAGATTCTCACTGCTCGAGAAAACTTGTTACGCTTTGGCATGGGCTACTCACCGACTGAGACAGTATATGTTGACCCACACTACTTTGTTGATATCTAAGATGGATCCGATTAAATACATCTTCGAGAAGCCCGCTCTCTTCGGAAGAAAAGCAAGATGGAAAATGATCTTTACCGAATATGATATCCAATACACGACCCAAAAAGAAATCAAGGGAAGTGTACTAGCTGATCATTTGGATCATCAGGCTGTGGATGACTACCAATCCATGAACTTTGAATTCCCGGATGAGAATATTATGTTAGTGACTGATTGTGAAGAACTAGGACCGGATGAAGGACCTGAGGAAGGATCCCAATGGACTATGGTTTTTGACGGGGCCTCCAACGCACTCGATAATGGCATCAGTGTTGTAATCATATCTCCCGAGGGCTTTCATACTCCTTTCACCGCCAGATTATGTTTCAATTGTACCAATAATATGGCGGTGTATGAAGCATGTATCATGGGTCTCAAAGCTTCTATTGACCTAAGGATCAAGTTCTTGAGAGTTTTCGGGGATTCAACCTTGGCTATAATTCAAATCAAAAGAGAGTGGGATACGAAGCACCCAAATCTCATCCCTTACAAAGAACATGTACTAACATTGCTTCCACATTTTGAAGAGGTCACCTTTGAACATTTTCCACCAGAAGAGAATCAGTTAACGAATGCACTAGCTACTATGTCGTCTGTGTTTAAGGTCAAGTGGGACAACGAATCTCCTCGGATCATAATTGAGAGGTTGGATGAACTGGCATATTGCTATGAGATTCACACTGACGAAGTAGTAGACAAACCTTGGTTTCATGAAGTGAAGAGGTATCTCGAGGCTCAAGAGTATCCCGAGGGGGCATCTGTCAATAATAAGAAGTTTCTGAGAAGGTTCGCCATAAAGTTCTTCCTCAGTAATGGAATCCTCTACAAGCGTAACCAAGGCTCTACTTTACTTTGGTGCATAGATAAGAATGAAGCAGAGAGGATTATGGTGGATCTACATAAAGGTACGTTTGGCACCCATTCTAGTGGACATACCGTGGCTAAAAAGATCCTACGGGCGGGATACTATTGGTCCACTATGGAAGCAGACTGTTATCAGCATTCCCGAACTTGTCACAAATGTCAGATCTATGCTAATAAAGTGCATTTACCTCTGGTTCCCTTGAAATTCTTGATGACTCCCTGGCCCTTTGCAATGTGGGGCATTGACACGATCAGAGAGATTAGACCTACCAGTTCCAATGGGCATCACTTCATCCTAGTGGCCATTGATTACTTCAAAAAGTGGGTTGAGGCTGCCTCTTTTGCTACTGTTACCAAGAACATTGTGGCTTGGTTTATCAAGCATAACATGATTTATCGGTATGGTGTGCTAGAGAGAATCATCATTGAAAATGGTACAAATATCAACAATAAAATGATCAACGAACTTTGTAAGCTATTCAAGATCCAACATCATAATTCTTCCCCTTACCGGCCGAAGATGAATGGCGTTGTGGCTGCTGCTAACAAGAATATTAAGAAAATCATACAGAAGATGACAGTGACATACAAAGACTGGCATGAGATGTTACCATTTTCTCTTCATGGTTATCGCACCTCAGCACGAACGTCAACAGGGGCAACACCTTATTCTCTGGTATATGGTATGGTGGTTGTCCTACCTATTGAGATCCAAATACCTTCTTTAAGGATCATGAAGGATGCGGGTTTGAACGAAGACGATTGGATCCAGACTCGACTTGATCAATTGAATCTGATTGATGAGAAAAGGCTTACTGATGTCTGTCATGGTCAGATATACCAAAACGAATGATCAAGGCTTTCAACAAAAAGGCCAGACGGCAAGTAAATCAAGTGGGTGATCTGGTAATCAAGCGCATCATACTGCCACAAGGTGATCCCATGGGCAAATGGACTCCCACGTACGAAGGGCCATTTGTGATCAAAAGCATATTCTCCGGTGGAGCCATGATTCTAACCACCATGAATGATGACGACCTTTCTAACCCTGTTAATGCGGACATAGTGAAAAGGTACTACGTGTAAATAAAGAACCACTAGGTTGACTGGCCTAAGAAAAAGTAAGGGCATCCCGGTGAACCAAAAGGGTTCGGGCAAAAATTAGTGATAAATTTCAAAAAATTTGTACCCCCAGCAAGTCAAAAACCTAAAAAGGCGGCTTGGGAAAAAAAGGGTATCCCGGTGGATCGAAAACCCGAAAGGGCGGTCCAGGAAAAAGTTAGGGATTTGAAGCATACAACTACGTCCCTTTGGATCACCTTGCGACCAAACTTTAGCATCAATTACCAAGCTCAAACCGTACCGATCAATCCAGTCAGCTTCAGACAAGTAGGTAAGTGATGAGACGCTCAAGGATATAGGGGCAATAGCAGAATTGAAACTCAATGGGATTATTACACGTAGTTGTTTTCTCTTTGTACACTATTTTGTATAGTTTTCATTTTCACGACGGTGTTCTCCTACTAGAATGTCAGTCTCTTTGTAAAAAATTCCAGCTGTTGCACCCCAAAATTTTCCCTCTCATTTCTCAAGATATTTCCTATAAAGATCTTCAATGACTCAAGTTTGCGCAAGTATCGACTAGGTCAAACAATTTTCCCAACATTGATACCTCAAATTAGGATTTAAGTTTGTACAAAGGCAGTTGGATTGCTAATGTTTCGAATGACTTTCATGAATCATTATGGACCCTCAGGATTATTTTTGTCAAGTTTCAAGTTTGGGATCACAATTTTCTAAGAAAGTCATTCAAATTACCAAAAGGGGCAAAATGGGTGAAATTAGGGTTTTGACTGAAAAATGACCGAACTTTGATTTTTTACCTAATACCTTGCTTATTGGTTGGAAGCATGATCTCAAGGATCCGAGCGCTTCATTTTGACCTAATTGCATATTTCAATTCATCTCCTGAGATCAGTGGATTGATAGACAAATTCAGTCAACTGGTGAGAAAAGTCAACTATACACTAAAAAGTCAAACTTTGACTTTTTGACCAAAGTTGAGTCCCAAAAATCATATTTCATCAAGACATCCAAAATATGAAATTTGATCATCAAAAATCAAGAGAATCAAAAATCCAACTTTGCAAAACATTGAAATTTTTCTAAGTATTTTCTATACTTGGTTAATTTCATTTGCTTCATGACATTTTTTACTACAATTCCAAATAATTCAAAATGATGCAGGTAATTCAAGTTATTACAAAGTGGCATTTTTGCAAGTTTACAAATCCTAAACTTTGTATTTCTTAGACTTTTTTTTATTCAAAACCTTGCCACAATACTTTTTCCTTGATACAATATGCATAAATTGCTCTACAAACCAAACTTGTTTCATACTACAAACTATGCTGCCCAAGTTATTGCTGAACAAAAAATGATATGTTACTTCTATACTTTGCCACAACACTCCAAACCCTTGCTCATTTGTTGTCTTACAAAACCTTGTGCCATGCTGCACCATAAACCTGTCACAAAACCTGCATTGTTGTCCTATACAATCCAAAATATGCCCACAAAACTAGTCAAAACTGCTTTATGCAGTCTTCCCCAAGCCTGCATCATAACAACCCCAAAATTGCACCAAAATGGCAAAGGAAATTTGTGTGCAGAAAGTATCAAACACAGTAGGCAAAAGTAATTCAAAATAGCTTATTTGATTTCCCCCCTAAATCACAGTAAAAAGTCTACAAAAGGGGACTGTCTCATAAGACATAGAGGTTGGAATTTTTGGAGAAAAAAGAGAGAAGAGAAAAACAGAACTTTTGTTAAACTTTGCTCATTCATAAAACCCAGCTCATTTCATAAAAAAACTGAGTTCATCGATAAAAAACTTTGCTCATCTTCAACTCTGTTTTCACTCACAAAAACAAAAAAATCCTCAATCCATTGTTGTACAAACTTGAAAACTTTCCCCTAAACCAACTACCCAAACACCCCATATACATCATATGGAGATTGTTCTAACATAAGAATAGTTTCTGTAACACATTTATCATCACCTTCTAAGCATAAACAAAAACAGTACTTTACACCTTTGACTAGGTTGGAGCAATTCTGGAACTTGGTCACACAGAGCAAGGATTGGAGTAGCTCTAAAGAGGAGTTCGGTCATTCATCACTTTGCATTCGGAGATATCCATACGTATTCCAAAGTTTCGCTTCAAGAGGTATATATTTTCTTCAAACTGTAATATCTTTTTCCATACATCATTTGTTATTTGTGTCCAAAAGATATGTAAAAGATAAGTAAAAAAGGGAAAACTCAGTAAAAATAAGCATGACAGGGGATGACCCGGATATCCGTGTCACCTAACACGGCCGTGTCAGCTCCTCTGTTGAAAAAAATCTCACAAAAGTGCAGGTCAGGGGCTGACACGGGTGCCCGTGTCACAGGACACGGCCGTGTCAGCCATACTGGAATTTTACGCTAACAAAAATGCAGGTCTGGAGCTGACACGGATGCCTGTGTCACTGGACACGGCCCGTGTCATTTTAGCTGGTACAGAAAAGGAAAAAAGGCACATGGACCATTACAGAAGCTGACGCGGGTGCCCGCGTCATAGGACACGGCCCGTGTCAGACCAGACAGCATAAATTTTGATTTTTCTTTTGATTTTTTGCTTTTATTTTCATTCAAATTGGTTGTAATAATTAGGAATTTTATTTTTTGCAACCCCCACTTGTACACTTGTATACCCCATCCCTCAAAAAGAGTTTAATAGCGTAGGACCTTTATTTTCCGCATTTTTGCTTTCATAAATGGTAGTAATTAGAGTGTATGGCAAGATAAAACCAACAAGTAGACCACCCTAATCAAAGACTAAACGCATGCAATCAAACACACCATTCACACATGCACCTCTAGGGTAATCTCGCTTTGTTTCCTATCAGAAAAATAGTCATGTCCCTCGAACATGGGGGTTTTAGCAAAAGACCCTCGATAAAAGATCGTAGTCCCTCGATGACCCTCGATGTTGCCTTCGATAAACGATCTAGTCCCTAAAACGATATTGCTAAAATTTCCCATAAGTTGCCTTCTATGACTATTCAAACGTCCTGCGTCCGTCCCTTCATATCCAATGATGGGGCTTCTTACCAAAACAATGGTAAGATAGCCACATCTAAAGGAGAAGGAAAAGCATATTTAAGACCTTTCGAGTAGGTAGATTCGCTCCTAAATACTCGCTTGCTCACGACAAAAACATTTTTACACACCAACACTCTCCTTTCAAAAACATTTTCCAAAAAGATAAAACATTTTGTATACGTTCTTATAGAGACGAGAACCATTGCAAAATATCTTTCCGAAAACCACTTTCTAAAATACACTCCATAAACATGTCTTTGAACTATCTTTCGAAACAAAACTTTGTACACGTTCTTACAGAAATGAGAACCATTACAATGACATTTTTTCAAAATACTTTCAAAGCCCACATCACAAGCACATTGTCAAAGCAAAAGCAAGTTGATATAGCGAGTAACGAAGAGCCCGTGGAAAACCATGGATGAAAAGGGTGCTAATACCTTCCCTTTTCATAATCTACCCCCCGAACTCAAGAAAATATCTCTAAAGTTATTTCTTGTGATTTTCACCTTTCCTTTTAGATAAAAGAAAAGTTGGTGGCGACTCTTTCTAAACCGAAACATTTGCGAACACAAACACAAAACCTCAAGTTAGTTCTCCCACCGTATCACAGAACTAGCGACTCAGCTGGGGAAAATTATAAAAGTGGGGTTACCTTATGGCTAGATCATATTTATTTGCTTACATTGTTTGACTTGTATGCTTTACATTATGGTTCCTTGTTTGGGTTTGAAATCCTCTACCCGGATTTGGGATACATTATAGGTAAATAGCAATACATTGTGGAAACTGTACAGGGTATACCGACATGGTCTAAGAAATATCTATGTTAGTGTGACATATTTGTGGGTACCAGTAGCCTTTGAGTTAATCAAAGAGAATACGGGGCCGCTGAGTGATGTCATGAAGCACTAATGAACTTCTAGAACCTTTACTTGACCAACTTGGCCTTTAGGATGTAGTGAGATGATCGGATTTGGTGCAGTCCAAAGTTGGTAGATACTCGATACTACACTCATTGAGGTTTGGTTTCTTGGGATATTTCAGTCGCCATTAAAGAGGCTTGAGCTGAAACAATGACCAAGGAAACAATCCGGTGATATTGAGCTCCTTAGAACCCGGTTACTATTATTAGGACAGGTTTAAGCCAACTAAACTTCAAGAGGGTACTTACCTATAAAACCCCATGCAAGCCTAAACTAAGAACTTGTTTGTCTTGCTTGTGTATGCATGCTTGTACATAACATCATGGACATCATGAACATCATATACATCTACTAACGATTTCAAGGATTTTGGAGATTTATCTTTGTTCTTGTTTTGTAGGATATGGATTCACTTTGCAGGAAAACTATCCAAGTCAATCTTGTAAAAATTCCTCCACAACTTAAGGAGCTAGCTTCAAGAATCCCTGAGAACTCTCCATTCACCAAGAGGCATGGTCGTCTACTCAACTTGGTCACCTCCAACACATATGAGGATATGATGAAGGTGCTCTTTCAGTTCTTTGATCCTTTGATCCTTTGCACCATTGCTTCACATTTCCCGACTATCAGCTTGTGCCTACTTTGGAAGAATTCTCTCAACTCTTGAGGATTCCCATTCTCAATCAACTACCCTTTAACGGTACAGAAAGAGACCCAAAGCCATAAGAGATTACTCAAGCTCTGCACTTGCACTCATCTGATGTCACAACTCATTGGGAAACTAGAAGTGGTGTCAAAGGCTTCTTAGCAAAGTTCCTGTTTGAGAAAGCCCAAAGCTATTGGAATTCCTTAGACTTGCAAGCTTTTGAGGAAATTGTGGCTCTTATCATCTATGGGATGGTCTTATTTCCCAATCCTGACCAACTCATAGATGTGAGCACCGTCAAAATCTTCATATCACGCAACCTGGTGCCTACATTGCTAGGGGATATCCTACACTCTTTTCACACTCGCACAATGAGGAAAAGAGGTGTCCTTATGTGTTGCACTCCTCTCCTGGAAAGATTGTTTATTTCTCATATTCCCCAATCATTCTTAAAGAATGAGCAAGGATTAAGGTGGTCACAAAGGTTAATGACACTCAAACATTCAGATATTCATTGGTGCTCCCGATCCAAAGAGAATGTTATCATTGTTGACCGTTGTGGGGAATTCCATAATGTCCATCTACTTGGCATTAGGGTAGGCATCACCTACAACCCATGCTTATCTCTAAGACAATATGGTTACGCCAGAAGGGATGGCCCGCATGAGATGCTGATTCAAGGCTTGGTATTCGACTACGACAACGACGATCAAGGTCTTCGCCAGAGATTCATCCGAGCTTGGAGGATGCTAAACAAGGTGGATAGCAAAACCTTGGGACACAATAATTCCATCCCTCTTGAGCCTTACCTCAAGTGGGTAGGAACCCGCTCCCAAAGTCTTATGATGCCTTATCCTTCCATCCTTCCGGTGATCATTGAGCCTGTTAAGGAGGGAGAAGTTCCATACACCATCCTACATCCTGACATGCCCACATATCTTGAAGACCTACAAAGGGATTGGATACAACTCAAAGGAGAGTGAGATACTTTCAAAGCCCAATTCTACACAAGCGAGAAGAAGGTTTTGGAACTCACTAGGCTACTTCATGAGGAGCATACTCTAAATGCCTACATAGCACCAAACATGATGCGCACTACTTTTTTTATCTTAGAGTGTTGTATTATTTTGCCCAAGGGGCATTGATGTACTCAAACTCTATCTTATTAATATAACGTGTGTTTCTTTTTTGGTCTAAAATGAACTTGAATCTTTAAAAATCCTTGAAAACATTACATATGCACATATCATTCATCATGACATAAACAAGTCTTTTGCAACGAGTTTCCTCATCTCTCTACTGTTTATTTCAGAGATGGATCTCGAACAGACAGTCAAAGATCTTCAAGTTCAAAACACGCAATTTCAATAGTTACTCATGACCATAGCCAAGGGGAAAGAAGAGTTAAAGACTCTGTTAGCTGAAGAAAGAAAAAAGAAAACAAAGAAAGCCACTGGGGTTTTGAACATGGGGATAAGGTTTCAGGGACAGACTAGAAGAACCTTGAATTTTGCAACCACTTCTGGGGAAGGAGAAGGCAAAGGAAAGGAAACAGCGGTTCCGTCAGAATCTGAAGAGGAGGAAGAAGAGGAAGACTACTCTGAGGAACACTATCCTCCAACAGATGATAAGTACAGACATCTTGAAGAGCGTTTGAGCGCTATGGAAATACAAAAGGTGCCAGGTCTAGACTTTGAAGAATTGGGACTAGTGTCGGGAATTTTGATCCCACCAAAGTTCAAACTGGCGTTATTTGCAAAATATGATGGGGTGTCATGTCCTAAGATGCACCTCCGATCATATGTGAGAAAGATCCAGCCGCACTCCGCCAATAAAGACATGTGGGTGCATTTTTTCCAAGATAGCCTATCTGGAACACAACTCGATTGGTTTTACCAATTGGAAAGGGCCAACATCCACAACTGGGAACATCTTATGGCAACTTTCTATAAGCAATACCAATATAATGCAGATTTGGCACCTACCCGTACTCAACTTTAGAGTATGGCCATGGTTTCCAATGAGGGTTTCAAGGATTACGCGCAGAAGTGGAGAGATCTAGCTGGAAGAGTTCAACCCCCTCTGTCTGAAAGGGAGTTGGTGGATATGTTCTTAGGCACTCTATCGGGCCCTTTCTTCAACCATCTGATTGGAAGTTCATCTGCAGAATTTATTGAGTTAATACTAATCGGAGAGAGGGTGGAAGCTTGCATAAAAAGTGGGAAGATTCAGAAGGATTCATCTGCCTCTACAGCTGTGAGAAAGCCTTTCACTGGGAAGAAGGAGGTATTTGTTGTTTATCTAAAAAGGAACCAAGGGAGAGCTGAACGCTGACCAATGGTAGGGGCTGTTATGATCCCAAAGCCTACATCTGATCAACTAAGAAGAAATCAACTGAGGGTGGAGAGGCCAGTCCGACAATTCACCAGAATCAATATAACTCTAGCCCAGGTTTTACCGCACCTTCTGAAATCCAATTTGGTAACTTTAAAAGAAGCTCCAAAGAACCCAAACACAACGTCCCCTCATTATCACCCAAATGCCATATGCGCATATCATTCTGAAAGTCCGGGTCATGACACTAATAACTGTTGGGCCCTGAAAAACAAGATTCAAGACCTTATAGAGGCAAAAGAGATTGAGTTTGATGCGCCCGAGAAGCCAAACGTCATTTCTGCTCCTATGCCCAGGCATGGTCACAACACCAATGCAATTGAAGAAGATTTGTTTGTTACCATAATTGATTAACTATTGACTCCACTCCCAATCATTAAGATAAACTTGTTGAAAGCCAGTGTTTTCCCGGGTTGTAATGAAGACTGCCATCTCTGCTTATCCTCACCAAATGTTTGCCCTTTGTTGAAAACAGGCATTCAACGCTTGATAGACAACAACGAGATTCTGTTTGAAAGTACTCCTGTTTCACCTGTTCTTATTAAAGACGTTTCAATCATCACCATTTTCGCCAATTCTTCCAGGGTCTCCAAAAGACCCGTTAGGATTACATCGGCTCCAAAAACTACTCCTCTTATAATCACAATGCCCGGGCAGTCCCGTATGAATCAGACAAAAACTGTCTCCTGGAATTACGGTGGAGACATCTACTACCATGGTATCAAACAAGATGGGTTGGCCGCCGAAGAGATAAGCTCCGAAGAAGAAAACTCTGACATTAGTAATATTTCTGGAACCAGTAAGATTACCCAAAGCGGTAGAATATTCTCTCCAGAAATTTCCCCTCCAAAGGCAGTATTTGGACCCGTGGCTGATCCCAAGGTTACCTCTGTACCAATAATCATATCTGCAAGTGCTCCTATTGACAAAGACGACACAACCCCTGCTGTTATCCCTACCAACACTCCTACTGCTGAAACTCGAGGGAAAAGTATTCAAGAAGAGCCTGTCTGGACGAAGGCTCAACCGCTGACTATCCCCGAAACTTCCAATAAGGAAATGGAGGATATCCTGAGAATAATAAAGAAGAGCGATTACGGCGTAGTTGAACAGTTAGGGCAAAATCCCTCCAAAATCTCCATGTTGGCATTGTTATTGTGCTCCGAGGCACATGCGAAAGCCCTGGTGAAGTTCCTAAAGACAGCCCATGTGCCTCAAGAGACATCATCTGACCAATTTCAAGATTGCGTGGCCAGCTTGACGGCGGATAACGGCCTAGGCTTCTCGAATTCTTATCTGACACCAAGGGGAAGAAAGCACAACGAGGAATTGCATGTCTTTGTGGAATGTAGAGGAATAACTTTGGCCCATGTCTTGGTGGACACTGGTTCATCTTTGAATGTTTTACCGAAGAAAGCTCTTGACAGACTAAACTGCGAAGGGCTGACGTTGAAACCCAGTAACATAGTTGTAAGGGAATTTGATGGCTCAAAGAGGATGGTGCATGGGGAGGTGGATATCCCCATAAAGGTTAGGACTCAAACTTTCAACTCAACCTTCTATGTAATGGACATCCGCCCCTCTTACTCCTGTCTACTAGGACGGTCATGGATCCATAATACCGGTGCTGTCACCTCTACACTGCACTAGATGCTGAAATATCTGGTCCAGGGAAAGATTATCACTGTCCACAGAGAGGAAGAGTATATGATTAGCCACCTAAATTCTTTCCGGTATGTGGAATTGGATGGCGAGTTTATTCAAACTCCTTTTCAACATTTAGAAGAGGTCTCCCAAGAGGTATCAGTGACCAAGACTGCATCCTAGATTCCCAAGATTACAAGACCTCCACTCCGGATGTCATCTCTGAAGGACACCAAGGCAGTAGTAGAGAAGGGTGAATGCACCATCTGGGGGCAACTTCCATATATTCTGTATAAATCTGACAAGTTTGGTTTAGGGTTCACTTCAAGTGCTCAGAAGTTTGTGTGTCGTGCCCGTGATAGAGGTCCACCCTTGAAGATTAGAAACCGAGAGGTCAACACGGTGGAAGATAGTGAAGAAGATTGCAGCTTGGAGAATTGGATCTTTCCTACTATCAACGGAGGACTTCGCAATTTGGAAGCCAGAGACTTTGTTCCAATAACTTTAATCCCTCAGTAATTTATCTTTACATTTCTATTGGACTTGTAATATTCACAAACAATTCGCACATTTAAAACCTTGTGTCTTACCCGAGGCTAAATGGTCCATTTGTAAGGGTTTTATTTCATCTTCATATGACATTCAATGAATCATGGACGTTTTTCACATACAAACTTTTGTGCTCATTGTTTTTCTTTTACATTTTATTTTTAAGGATGGCTATACCCTTACACACACCCACACTCACAAATGCAGGTACCCCTCCATTCCGGATCCCATGGGTAACGATACTGCTATGGCCTTTTATGACTCTGAGGATCTAATCTACCAAGCCGAAGACGAAGGTGAGGAAAATTGTGAAGTACCAGGGAAACTGGCCAGACTACTACAACAAGAGGAAAGACCTATTCAGCCTCATGAGGAACCGATGGATACAATCAACTTGGGTACCGAGGAGGATAAAAAAGAAATCAAGGTGGGTGCCAATCTAGAGGCCAATGTCAAGGAGCGTCTGATTCAGCTATTGCGTGATTATGTTGAGATCTTTTCCTGGTCATATGAAGACATGCCAGGACATGATACAGACATCGTGGTACATCGTCTGCCAACAAGAGAAGATTGTCCACCAATAAAACAGAAAGTTCGCCGTATGAGACCTGATATATCAGAGAAGATCAAAGCGGAAGTCATGAAACAATTCAATGTTGGATTCTTGGTTGTCACTTACTATCCCCAATGGGTTGCCAACATTGTTCCCGTGCCTAAAAAGGACGGCAAAGTACGAATGTGCGTGGACTATAGAGATTTGAATAGGGCCAACCCTAAAGATGATTTTCCACTCCCCCACATCGATATCCTAGTTGACAATACAGCCCAACACAAAGTGTTTTCTTTCATGGACGGATTCTCAGGTTATAACCAAATCAAAATGGCACTTGAGGACATGGAGAAAACTGCATTTGTCACACAGTGGGGCACATTCTGCTACAAAATGATGCCATTCGGACTGAAGAATGTTGGGGCAACCTATCAGCGCGCCATGGTAGCTTTGTTTCATGACATGATACATCATGAAATAGAGGTCTACATAGACGATATGATAGCCAGATCACAGACAGAAGAAGAGCACCTTGATCACTTGTAAAAGTTGTTTGAGAGGTTGAAGAAGTACAAGCTAAGGTTGAACCCAAACAAGTGCACATTCGGAGTACGGTCCGGTAAACTCTTAGGTTTTTTCGTCAGTAACAAAGGTATTGAGGTCGACCCTGCCAAGGTTAAAGTGATACAAGAAATGCCTGCTCCTCGTACTGAGAACAAAGTCAGAGGATTCTTGGGACGCTTGAACTATATTGCCAGATTCATTTCTCACCTAACAGCTACTTGTGAGCCAATATTCAAACTATTGAAGAAAGATCAAGTAGTCAAATGGAATGATGAATGCCAGGTTGCTTTTGACAAAATCAAAGAGTACTTACAAGAGCCTCCTGTTTTGATACCACCAGTCGAGGGGAGACCACTGATCATGTATCTGACTATTTTAGAAAACTCAATGGGGTGTGTATTGGGGCAGCATGACGAGTCTGGCCGAAAAGAGCATACTATTTACTACCTGAGCAAAAAGTTTACTGACTGTGAAACCAGATATTCACTGCTCGAGAAAACTTGTTGCGCTCTGGCATGGGCTACTCGCCGGCTGAGACAGTATATGCAGACTCATACTACCTTGTTGATATCTAAGATGGATCTGATAAAATATATCTTCGAAAATTATGCTCTGTCTGCGAGGATAGCTAGATGGCAGATGATCCTTACAGAATACGACATACAGTACACTACCCAGAAAGCTATAAAGGGCAGTGTGCTAGCTGACCATCTCACTCACCAAGTTGTAGAAGATTATCAATCCATGAAGTTTGAATTCCCGGATGAAGACATCATGACATTAGACAACTGTGAAGAAATCAGACCATATGACGGACCTGAACAAGGATCCCGATGGACCCTGCTCTTTGATGGGGCATCCAATGCACTTGGTAATGGTATCAGAGTTGTACTCATATCTCTGGAAGGGTGTCATACTCCCTTTACTGTTAGACTTTGCTTCAACTGTACAAACAACATGGCGGAATACGAAGCATGCATCTTTGGTCTCAGAGCTGCCATAGACTTGGGAATCAAATCCTTAGACGTGTTCGGAGATTCAGCTTTGGTCATCAGCCAGATCAAAGGGGAATGGGACACTAAGAACCCAAACCTTATCCCTTACAAAGAACATGTTTTGACATTGCTACCACACTTTGAGAAGATTACGTTCGAGCATTTCCTGCGAGAACAAAATCATCTAGCAGACGCTCTAGCCACAATGTCATATATGTTTAAACTTAATTGGAATAATGAGGCTCCCCAGATCACCATCGAACGAATGGATGAACCAGCACACTGTCACGAGATCAATACTGAAGAGGTAGTTGACCATCCTTGGTTTCATGAAGTCAAGAGGTATCTCAAGGCTCAAGAATATCCAGAAGGAGCTTCAATCAATTATAAGAAGTTCTTAAGGAGATTCTCTGCTAAGTTCTTCCTGAGTAATGGCATCCTATACAAATGTAATCATGACTCCGTTCTGCTTCGGTGCATGGATAAGATGGAAGCAGAAAAGATCATGGTTGAATTACATGAAGGTACTTTTGGCACCCACTCCAGTGGACATACGATGGCGAAAAAATCCTACGGGCAGGCTATTATTGGTCTACTATGGAAGCAAATTGCTATCAACACTCTCGGACCTGTCATAAGTGTCAAAATTATGCTGACAAAGGGCACGTACCTCCAGTTCCTCTGAATGTCTTGACGACTCATTGGCCCTTTGCTATGTGGGGAATTGATATGATTGGGGAGATCAAGCCAACAACCTCCAATGGACACCGTTTCATCCTAGTGGCCATTGACTATTTTACAAAGTGGGTCGAAGCAGCTTCCTTCGCTTCCGTTACTAAGAATGTCGTTGCCCGCTTCATCAAGCAAAATCTCATTTGCCGGTACAGTATCCCGGAAAGGATCATCACTGACAATGGTACAAATCTCAACAACACTATGATCACCGCATTGTGCGAGCAATTCAAAATTCAACATCACAATTCTTCTCCCTACCGGCCAAAGATGAATGGTGATGTTGAAGCTGCAAATAAAAACATTAAAAAGATCATACAAAAGATGATAGTCACGTACAAAGACTGGAATGAGATGTTACCATTCGTTCTCCACGGGTACCGTACCATGGCTCGCACATCAACTGGGGAAACACCATATTCTTTGGTATATGGCATGGAAGTTGTTTTGCCTATCGAGGTCCAAATCCCCTCTCTGAGGATTATGAAGGATGCAGGTTTGAGTGAAGACGATTGGATCCAGACTCGACTTGATCAACTGAACTTGATTGATGAAAAGAGACTTACTGCTGTTTGCCATGGTCAGATGTATCAAAAACGGATGATCAAGGCTTTCAACAAGAAAGTCAGACGCCAAGTATATCAAGTTCGAGATCTAGTGATCAAACGTATCATCTTGCCACAAAGTGATCCCAGGGGCAAATGGACTCCTACCTATGAAGGACCATTTGTAATCAAGAATATATTCTCCGGTGGGGCGATGATCTTGACCACCATAGATGGAGACGACCTGCCACACCCTGCGAACGCTGACATAGTCAAAAGATACTACGCATAAGAGACCCGCTAGGTTGACACACCTAGGAAAAAAAGGGCATCCCAGCGAACCAAAAAGGTTCGGGCAAAAATTAGGGATAAAATAAAAAAATTGTACACCCGACAAATTGAAAACCCGAAAGGGAGACTTGGGCAAAAAAGGGCTTCCCGGTGGACTGAAAATCCGAAAGGGCGTCCAGGAAAAAGTTAGGGAATTAAAGCGTATGACTATGTCCCGTCGGATCACTTACGGACAACCTTTGACCTCCACTGACAAACTCGGAGTTTCTGATCAATTTAATCATCTTCAGACAAAGCAATAAATAGACAAGATATTCGGAGATATAAAGGCTATAGCAGAACGGGAACCCCATGGGATTATTACACATAGCTATCTTTCTTTGTATAAATTTTTCTTTTTTTATGACACAGTTCTCTTACTAGAATGTTTGTCTCCTTTGTACAAAATACTTATTCAGAGTCAATACAAAGATATCTCTTTAAAAATACAAAAAAAAAACTATTTGCCTTTTTCTTTACTCTTGTGTTTTGTTTGCAAAAAACGTCCAATGATTCATTGATGAACATATGCATTTGAACATAATTACTGTTCACACATAAACAAAATGAGAAAGACAATTACTGATAGGTTGAAAGGACAGGAAAACGTCTCTAGGCTATTCCATGAGTAATCCCCACAGTACGTCATTTAAATCCCCAGCGGAACAAATCTCAATCTATTAATCCCCAGTAGAAATCGTCAAATTCCTCGGGCTTCCCCAAACAGATCTTACAAATAGTACATGGTGTTGCCCTCACGACAAAATCTACTTCTCTCAACAAGAGTTCGTCAGTATTTCAACTTCAAGACATGAAAATTCAACATAGCCTCAGCAGCATTCAAGGATTTATTTTCCTCAAACTGACAGCAATACAGCAAATCAGCTTACATGCACATGCATTACATCCACATATCATAAAGCGAATACATTGCATAATACATTTCATGCAACATAACTTTGTGTTTCAGCTAACATTAACAATATGCAATCATGATACAGTACAGATACGCTCCAGACACGGATGCCATTCTGATACTCATTCAGATTCAACTTTTGATACAGTTCAGATACGCTCCAGATACGGATGCCATTCCGATACTCATTCAAATTCAACTTTCAGATACAGTACAAATACGCTCCAGATACGGATGCTATCCTGATACTCATTCAGATTCAACTCTCAGATACAGTTCAGATACGCTCCAAATATGGATGCCATCCTAATACTCATTCACAATCAACTTTCAGATACAGTTCAGATACGCTCGAGATACGGATGCCATCCTTATACTCATTCAGATTCAACTCTCAGATAGAGTTCAGATACGCTCTAGATATGGATTCCATCCTGATACTCATTCAGATTCAACTTTCAGATACAGTGCAGATACGCTCCAGATACGGATGCCATCCTGATACTCATTCAGATTCAACTCTCAGATACAGTTCAAATACGCTCTATATACGGATGCCATCCTGATACTCATTCAGATTCAACTTTCAGATACAGTTCAGATATGCTCCAGATACGGATGCGATCCTGATACTCATTCAGATTCAACTCTCAGAAACAGTTTCGATACACTTCAGATACGGATGCCATCCTGATACTCATTCATATTCAACTTTCAGATACAGTGCAGATACGCTCCAAATATGGATGCCATCCTGATACTCATTCAGATTCAACCTTTTGATACAGTTCATATACGCTCCAGATATGGATGCCATTCTGATACTCATTCAGATTCAACTTTTAGATACAGTTCATATACGCTCTAGACACGGACACCATTCTAATACTCATTCTTTCAACTTACAAATTACAACTCAAACAATCATCTTTGGATGGCATCTTTAAGCCCATCTCCTACAACTTTCTACCACCTCTCCAAATGGCATATTCAAGCCTATTCCCTCTACCGTCACATTGCCGAGTGCAAATTTCTGGGCACTCTAGTGTCCAATCATCTACCACCTTCGAGTCACGAATGGCAAAACATGCCAATCTAACTCTTCAGGCTTAAGAAGATTAAACAGGGGCAGTTGTTGTACCCCAAAATTTTACCTCTCGTTTCTCAAGATATTTCCTATAAATATCTTCAATGCCTTAAGTTTGCGCAAGTATCGACTAGGTCAAACAATTTTCCCAACACTGATACCTCAAATTAGGATTTAGGTTTGTACAAAGGCAGTTGGATTGCTAATGTTTCGAATGACTTTCATGAATCATTATGGACCCTTAGGATTATTTTTGTCAAGTTTCAAGTTTGGGATCACAATTTTCCAAGAAAGTCATTCAAATTACCAAAAGGGGAAAAATGGGCGAAATTAGGGTTTTGACTGAAAAATGACCGAACTTTGATTTTTTACCTAATACCTGGCTTATTGGTTGGAAGCATGATCTCAAGGATCCGAGCTCGTCATTTTGACCTGATTGCATATTTCAATTTATCTCCTGAGATCAGTGAATTGATAGACAAATTCAGTCAACTGGTGAGAAAAGTCAACTGTACACTAAAAAGTCAAACTTTGACTTTTTGACCAAAGTTGAGTCCCAAAAATGATATTTCATCAAGACATCCAAAATATGAAATTTGATCATCAAAAATCAAGAGAATAAAAAATCCAACTTTGCAAGACTTTGGAATTTTTCTTAGTATTTTCTATACTTGGTTAATTTCATTTGCTTTATTTCATTTTTACTACAATTCCAAATAATTCAAAATGATGCAGGTAATTCAAGTTATTACAAAGTGGCATTTTTGCAAGTTTACAAATCCTAAACTTTGTATTTCTTGGACTTTTTTTTTATTCAAAACCTTGCCACAATGCTTTGTCCTTGATACAATATGCATAAATTGCTCCACAAACCAAACTTGTTTCATACTACAAACTATGCTGCCCAAGTTATTGCTGAACAAAAAATGATATGTTACTTTTATACTTTGCCACAACACTCCAAACCCTTGCTCATTTGTTGTCTTACAAAACCTTGTGCCATGCTGCACCATAAACCTGTCACAAAACCTGCATTGTTGTCCTATACAATCCAAAATATGCCAACAAAACTAGTCAAAAACTACTCTATGCAGTCTGCCCCAAGCCTGCATCATAACAGCCCCAAAATTGCACCAAAATGGCAAAGGAAATTTGTGTGCAGAAAGTATCAAAAACAGTAGGCAAAAGTAATTCAAAATAGCTTATTTGATTTCCCCCCTAAATCACAGTAAAAAGTCTACAAAAGGGGACTGTCTCATAAGACATAGAGGTTGGAATTTTTGGAGAAAAAAGAGAGAAAAGAAAAACAGAACTTTTGTTAAACTTTGCTCATTCATAAAACCCAGCTCATTTCCTAAAAAAACTGAGTTCATCCATAAAAAACTTTGCTCATCTTCAACTCTGTTTTCACTCACAAAAACAGAAAAATCCTCAATCCATTGTTGTACAACCTTGCAAACTTTCCCCTAAACCAAATACCCAAACACCTCATATACATCATATGGAGATTTTTCTAACATAAGAATAGTTTCTGTAACACCTTTATCATCACCTTCTAAGCATAAACAAAAAAAGTACTTTACACCTTTGACTGGGTTGGAGCAATTCTGGAACTTGGTCACACAGAGCAAGGATTGGAGTAGCTCTAAAGAGGAGTTCGGTCATTCATCACTTTGCATCTGGAGATATCCATACATATTCCAAAGTTTTGATTCAAGAGGTATATCTTTTCTTTAAACTGTAATATCTTTTTCCATGCATCATTTGTTGTCTGTGTTCAAAAGATATGTAAAAGATAAGTTAAAAAAAGGGAAAACTCAGTAAAAAAAAGAGCATGACAGGGGCTGACACGGGTGCCCGTGTCACCTGACACGTGTGCCCGTGTCACCTGACACGGGTGCCCGTGTCACCTGACACGGGTGCCCGTGTCACCTGACACGGCCGTGTCAGCTCCTCTGTTGAAAAAAAACTCACAAAAGTGCAGGTCAGGGGCTGACACGGGTGCCAGTGTCACTGGACACGACCGTGTCAGCCATACTGGAATTTTACGCAAACAAAAATGCAGGTCAGGAGCGGACACGGGTTCCCGTGTCACTGGACACGGCCCGTGTCACTGGACACGGCCCGTGTCACTGGACACGGCCCGTGTCACTGGACACGGCCCGTGTCATTTTAGCTAGTACAGAAAAGGAAAAGAGGCACATGGACCATTACAGAAGCTGACACGGGTGCCCGCATCATAGGACACGGCCCGTGTCAGACCAGACAGCATAAATTTTGATTTTTCTTTTGATTTTTTGCTTTTATTTTCATTCAATTTGGTTGTAATAATTAGGAATTTTATTTTTTGCAACCCCCACTTGTACACTTGTATACCCCATCCCTAAAAAAGAATGTAATAGCGTAGGACCTTTATTTTCCGCATTTTTGCTTTCATAAATGGTAGTAATTAGAGTGTATGGCAAGATAAAACCAACAAGTAGACCACCCTAATCAAAGACTAAACGCACGCAATCAAACACACCATTCACACATGCACCTCTAGGGTAATCTCGATTTGTTGTCTATCGGAAAAATAGTCATGTCCCTCGAACACGGGCGTTTTAGCAAAAGACCCTCGATAAAAGATCGCAGTCCCTCGATGTTGCCTTCGGTAAACGATCCAGTCCCTAAAACGACATTGCTAAAACGTCCCATAAGTTGCCTTCTATGACTATACAAACATCTCACGTCCGTCCCTTCACATCCAACGATGGGGCTTCTTACCAAAACAATGGTAAGATAGCCACATCTAAAGGAGAAGGAAAAGCATATTTAAGACCTTTCGAGTAGGTAGATTCGCTCCTAGTTACTCGCTTGCTCACGACAAAAACATTTTTACACACCAACACTCTCCTTTCAAAAACATTTTCCAAAAAGATAAAACATTTTGTATACGTTCTTATAGAGACGAGAACCATTGCAAAATATCTTTCCGAAAATCACTTTGTAAAATACACTCCATAAATACGTCTTTGAACTATCTTTCGAAACAAAACTTTGTACGCGTTCTTATAGAAACGAGAAGCATTACAAAGACATTTTATCAAAATAATTTCAAATCCCACATCACAAGCACATTGTCAAAGCAAAAGCAAGTTGATCTAGCGAGTAACTAAGAGCCCATGGAAAACCATGGATGAAAAGGGTGCTAATACCTTCCCTTTTCATAATCTACCCCCCGAACTCAAAAAAATATCTCTAAAGGTCTTTCCTGTGCTTTTTCACCTTTCCTTTTGGATAAAAGAAAAGTCGGTGGCGTCTCTTGCTAAACCGAAACATTTGCGAACACAAACGCAAAATCTCAAGGCAGTTCTCCCACCGTATCACACCAGTTATAGGAGAACTTCAAAAAAAATCAATACAAATCGTTCCTTGAAAGTACCAAAGCTATTTCTTTTATTTTTCTGTTTTTTTTTTGCAAAAACGTCCAATGATTCTTTTTTACATATGCATTTAAATATGATCACTATTCACAAATACTTGCATAAGAAACAGAAAGACAATTGCTAATGACTTTAAGAAACGGGGCAAAGTCTAAAAAAGAAATTTGTAGTCCCGACAGTTACTCTTTCTAGCAAGTACAAGAGCAGGGACAATTTGAGACAATGTCACCATTACATACGACCACGTGACATCTATGTTCCCCACAGAGCAGAAATAACCAAAGTTTTGATCTCCTCCTTCCCCTAGCAGGAATTACTTCCTCCAGCAAAGTTCCTTCATAGAGCTTAAATATGTTTTCCCAGGCGAGTTTTATAATTTCAAACAGTTTATAAAACTTCCTCCCCGATAGAGTTTATTTCTCAAACTGCAGAAGCTCACTCCCCAACAGAGTTTATTTCTCTACATCGGTAAAATCTTCTAACAAAGCATTAGCTCCCTCCAAAGAGTTATTCTAAAGCAGAGTCAATCCCCGGAAAATCATATCCATTCATCATCCCCAGCGGAAATGAAGGATTCAGCTTCCTTATACTCTTCAGTAGCAGTCCAGGATTTACTTTCCCCGACTAATAAATATCACAATAGCATCCCATATTCATACATCATGGCATGCGTATACACATCGCATATAGTATAATCTCATTTATTTTGAGAACATCATCACAATGCATTTCATACATCATGACATTGCATATGACTAACTCTTTACCTTTTTCAGGAAAAGATCAAATCAATAAACATCGTTGGCTACTTACGTGACCTGGTATTCTTCTCAAAAGCTACGTATAACAAAAGGTTATCTCAGGATCTTCCTCAGAAAGATGCCCTCCCAAGACCTTCTCTAGTTCAGTCAGATCAACACTAAGATTTCTCTGATTTCTATTCCAGTTGAAGATATTCCAAGACTTTTGTCTGGTTCAGTTGAATCGACCCTAAGATTATTCTGATTTCCATTCTAGTCAAAGTTGATCCAAGACCTTCTCTAGTTTAGTCAGATCGACACTAAGATCTCTCTGATTTCTATTCCAGTTGAAGATATTCCAAGACTTTTGTCTGGTTCAGTTAAATGAACACTAAGATTATTCTGATTTCCATGCCAGTCAAAGTTAATTAAAGACCTTCTATGGTTCAGTAAGATCGAAACTAAGATCTCTCTAATTCCTATTCCAGTTGAAGATGATCCAAGACTTTTTTCTGGTTTAGTTAAATCGACACTAAGATTTTTCTGATATTTATCCAGTCAAAGTTAATTCAAGATTTTCTTCTGGTTCAGTTAGATCGATACTAAGATATCTCTGATTCCTATTCCAGTTGAAGATAATCCAAGACCTTTTTCTAGTTCAGTTAAATTGAAACTAATATTTTTCTAATTCTTATCCAGTCAAAGATAAATCAAGACCTCTGCTGGTTCAGTTTGAATCGACCATTGATATATTACTGATTCTTTTCTGGTAGATCCTTTCTCTGGTTCAGTTAAATCGACACTAAGGTTTTTTTATTTCTATTCCAGTTAAATAAAATGCAAAGTCTTGGGTACAACCAAATAATAGTTTAATCTCATTTCCCCAGTAAGTCGTTATGAAGCCTGGAATACGACCAGATAGCAGTCAGCCTAATTATCCTCAGCAAATCACTCTGAAGCCTGGATCCTGACCAGATAGTAATTCACTTTCGTCTCTCCAGTCAAGAGATGACTCCCCAATAGAGTAATGGACAAACGAAGCTCCTAGACTCTATTCCCCTAAAAAACATTCCCTAGCGGACTCCTACTCAGACAGTAGGAACATGAATCCCCACAAAGAGAATTCTTACGAAGTCAGCATTTATTTTGGATGGCATCTTTAAGCCCATCTCCGATGAATCTCCATTATACTCCTCGGATGGCATCTTTAAGCCCATCTTCGACAGTCTTCTGTCATGGCATCTGTAAGCCCATTCCCGATATTATTCACCAACAGTCTCATTTCGAGCGAGTGCAAATTTTTGGGCACTCTAGTGTTCAATCATCTTCCACCTTCAGATCACGAAAGGCAGACAAGCCAATCTACAACCTCAGGTCTAAGAAGATTGAATAGGGGCAGTTGTTGTACCCCAAAATTTTCCCTCTCATTTTATTCAACACATGCCCATTGAGGTCCCTAACTTGCCCTAGGATGACTAAGAATTGACCAGACAAATTCTCCTCCTAAGGCAATGAACCCCCAACTAGGGTTTCAATTTTAATCAATATGGTTGAGCTCCAAGGATCCCAAATGTTCTCCATTGTCCTAATATGTCCTCGAGATCATCCATGCCAAATTTCATGTCTTGAACAACAACTTTGCTCAGTCAATTGCTGAAGCATTGGAAAATCAACTGTGCTAGGTTAAAAGTCAATTGTGGCTCATGTACAGTCAAACTTTAAGATTTTTGGTCAACACCAACATTTTGAAGTGATATCCATCATTTGATCAAGGGTTTGTCATGATTCCTCAAGAAATGCTCCTAACCCATCAAAAGTCAAAAGTGGCAAATTAGGGTTTCTAAAGGAAAAGTCAACTAAACTTTGACCAAGCATAAATGTCTCATACTTTATCAGAAATTTTCCAAACAAAGCTCATTTTGAAGAGAATTAAATTCCCTACAACTTCTCTTCATCTCTCAAGTCCAATAAATGCACCATTTGAAAGATACAAGTTCATACATTACAGGTCATTTTTATAAAGTCAATAAAAGCAACTTTTTTCCAAGACCTTTAACATCAAGATAACATCATAAAATGTAAAATTGATCAAAAGAGGGATTATAGACGTCTTAGGCTTTGCAAAAATTCTAAGATCATCATCATGAGATAATAATTGAGTAAGTTATGGCTTTCCCAAGTTGGGAAGATTTGGGAAATTTCAAGAAATATGCATTGAGCAAAGTTGAGCTTTTAAGGCAATGGCTCATTTTTTTGGACTTCAAACATCTTCCTAAGAGTATAGAGGACTCTTAAAACCATTTTTTTCATAGTCTTTGTTTTATTTGCATTTTTATATTAATTTTATTTAATTAGAAATCAAATAAATCAAAATTATTGCAAATTATATGGATCAATATGGTTAAGGCTTGTTTTAATGCATGGAGGGGTCCCAATTTTCGTGTACAATAAGGCCAACATGTTTTCATTCATTCAAAATTCAAAAATGGACAAAATCCCATGCTTTTGACCAAGGTTACAACTTTGCATTCATGGTTTTGGAACCACATAATCATGGTGGTTATTGCCTTTGTTTCTTTGTCTCCTCACTACTCTCTACATAAACAAGCCATTGGCCAGCTCCAGAGACCCACACATAGCCTGGGGATTCTCTGAAAATTTTGCAAAAAAACACTAAATTTGTCAAATTCAAATTTCAGTCTCCAGCTTATTTTAATCCCAAACAAGGATCCCAATCAATTCCTGGAGGTTCCCTGAAGCTGTCCCAACCATTTCCAAGCCTTGAAGCATTGCCAAACGCGTTCTCCATTCATCACGGTTTTCTTCCCTTTTTTGAATTCGTTTTGTACAATTCATAAAATATCATTGTATTTTAACCATACATATTTAACCTTTTGAGAATTTGCAAGCTTTTGATTTAGTTTGATTGCGGTTTGGGTGTCGGAATCGCATACTACCATTTCTAGGGTTTGATCCTTAGAATTGTGGATTTTCATAAAAGGCAAAATTATCCCAAACTAAGAGCCCTATCGTGTTTAGGAGGTTGAGAGCAATCAATCCATGACCTCAAAGTAAATTTATTTTGCTTATTATGCTTATTTCAAATGCATGGTTTACAGTGACGGACAAAAAACTGTCACTATAGGTATTTCTACTTAAGACGACAGAGGTAGGTAGGAGATGAAGTGTGTCAGTGTCTGATTGGCTAGTTCGAATAATTGCGCGCGTTTTTTTATTTCCCAGATATTGACTTGTTTTGTATATAACATTATTGATTGCTTTGTATCAACGAATGAATGGGCAACACAGATGGTAAGGGCGCGCGTATGTAAGGGAAAGGACATGGGTTCAAATTCTAGGTCCAACAGTTTTACTTTTCTCACATATTTTCTATAGATCCAGTGTTACAAGTCCAAATGCGCGTGTCATGAAGCTTCAATCTAAGCCATCAGATCACCATCTGATCTAAACCAATGCCTCTGATTTGCAGGTTCATCATGCGCCTTCAGAGCCTACCCTCACTGAATCCCAATAAAAATTTTGATTTGGGCCAAGCATTTTTTACAACAATACCCCCCCCCCCCCCCCCATTTTTGTTTTTGATAACCAGGCCCTTGTTGCTTATTTTCTTTTTTTAATTTAATTTAATTTTGTTTATTATTTTCAAAAATATTTTTTTAGTAAGTTATAAAAAATCAAAAAAACAATAATTAGGATTAGTTTCTTTCGAAAATTATTAATTAATTAATTCTTTTAATGCAATTTTATCAACTTAAAATCAAATTAGACTTAGGTTCTTTAATTTAAATTATTTTCTTAACAAAAAATACCAAAATTATTAGAATTAGGATTCATTTCATTTAACTTTTATTTTCTTAATTAAAAATAAATTTAGGATTAATCATTCTCTTAGCAAAAAAAACAAAAAAAAAAGATTTTCTTGTTGTTTATTTTTATTTACTAGGTTTTTAGACGTAATATTTTATTTCACGCGCACTATTTTTATTCTCGTATTTTATATAATAATATAACTGATTATGGGATGTAATAGTCTAGATTTAAATTTCTGCACTTTATTTTTGCACCTTTTTTATGTAACTGTCCCGAAGCCTTGTAATATATGTAGGACTTTATTTCTCCCTTTATATTTCTTGTATGCTTCTATATAATTGCTAGTAAGTAGGTGTGTATGACAAGATTAATCAAATCAATCCTTAAATCACTAACATCAGATAAATATCTGAAAATTGAACACATTCCTCACACTTGCACCCTTAGGGTATACCTCACTTAGTTGCCTCGGAAAATAATGGTCATGTCCCTCGAGCGTATGGATATCTTAGCAAAGACCCTCAATTCTAAAGTCATCAAAAAGATCATGGTCCCTAACATCTTTCGAGTTACCTACGAGAAATGATCTTGTCCCTTGATGTTGCTTATATGATGATAGTCCATTCGAATGCTAAGATATCCTTACATGTTGCCTTCGATGACCATAATGTCCCTTTGATAGTCCCTCAACATCCGAAGATAGGGCTACCTACTCACTAATAGTAGGATAGCACTATCTAAAGGAAAGGAGGAAAAGAATGCCTTTTTAGAGTCGGTAGATAATTGTTAGGTACTTGTTCAAGAACAACTTTTTCAGACTTACACACTCTTCAAAATTCTTTCCAAAAAATGCTTCATCACACTCTTGAGGACTGATACAAGAGTTACCATAAAGCAAAAAAAAAACTTTCAAAACACACAAACATAAACAATTTTTTCAAAAAATGAGCAAGCACCTAAGAGGCCATGGAAAACCACGGATGGAAAGGGTGCTAACACCTTCCTTTTCCATAATCTACCCTCTTACTCATAAAATATCAAAAAAAGGTTTTTTCTATTCTTTTCACCCTTTCCTTTGTTGGATAAAAGAAAAGTCAGTGGCGACTCTTGCTTATCGCGACATTTGCGAACAAAAAACGCAACCATTATTAAACAGTCGGTTCTTCCACCATATCACACACATTTTAGCTTAAAAACATGATTAGGAAACTCGTAATTTTCAAATCTGGGAGGTTGTGAAACATATACCTCTTTATTTATGTATTCGTTAAGGAACACACTTTTAACGTCCATTTGATATATTTTTAAGTTCTTAGAACATGCATATTCTATTAAAAGGAATATATCCTCGAGTCGGGAAACCGGAGCATAAGTCTCCTCATAATCAATGCCTTCCTATTGGTAATACCCTTGAGCCACTAGTCAGGCCTTATTCCTTGTTATCACACAATGTTGATCAAGTTTATTCCTAAATACCCGTCATGTGACTATAAATTGATGATTTCATGGATGGGGGATAAGGTCACAAACGTCATTTCTTTCAAATTGATTCAATTCTTATTGCTTGGCCATAAGCCAATGCTCATCAAGTAAGGCATCCTTAGCGTTTTTTGGTTTAACTTCTGATACGTACGTGTGGTGTTAACAAAAATTACTTATCTTAGAGCGTGTTGTTACCCCTTTTGTGATGTCACCAATAATGTTGTCAATTAGATGATCCTTAGAGGTTCCCCACTCCAATGGTAGTCTATCATATTCTTATTGACTTCCATCATCCTTCTTTTCTTCGTAGTCACCTTCTTCCTTCTCAATGTCCACCGATTTAGGTTGATCAACATTATTTGGGAAAGACTCATCAAAATTAACATGAATCGACTCTTCAACAATAAGTAATCTCTTGTTATAAACTTTATATGATTTAATAGATTGTGACTATCCAAGATAGATACCTTCACCAGCTTTCGCGTCAAATTTCCTAAGATTATCCTTTCCATTATTTAAAACAAAACATTTACATCCAAATACATGAAGATGTGATAAATTTGGTTTTCTACCTTTTAAAACTTCATAAGGAGTTTTGTCAAGGATACGATGAATAAGTATCCTATGAAGATGTGAAAAACACAAGAAGGGGGGGTTGAATTGAAAAACTTGGATCAAAAACAGCTTAATGACACAGTATTTTTATCCTGGTTCGTTTGATCTCAAACTACTCCAGTCCACCCGTCAAGGTGATTTCGCCTCTCTCCAACGAGGTCTTAATCCACTAATCTCAAAAGATTATAACAGCTACTTTAACAACTGTTAAAGTCTTCTTGAGTACAACCACAAACCGGTTAATCTCAAGGAAATCTTTTACAAATAATTTGAACAAGAATGTGTTGTTGTTTTCTAACAAAACAGTTTATCATAACTGTGATAATTACACAGGTTAAGCTTATAGTATAGAATAAATTTGCTAGAGCTTAAATATGCGTGATTTGAAATTCTCTACAAATTGATGTGTGTGTAAGTACATGCTTCTTTTGCAAGCAGACTTGTTTATATAGACAAGCAAGATACGTTGTCCATAAAGCAAGTTTAATGTTAATAACACACTTTCCTTTTGTAGAAGATCTTACCTGAAGAAAGTCGTTGGCATTTAATTCTGTCTTGAATAATCAGTAATGCTTCAGAGTCTTCTTTGCTTTAAATGTTGATGACGCTTCATAGTGTTGATGACTTGGTTGATATGTCTTTGTTCAGAGTCAGAGTTTACTTGTTTAAGAGCGAATTCTGGTCATCAAACTTCAACGTAAAAACTGTTTTGCTTCAGCGTGTAATACTTTAGCTTATCTTCTGATGCGGATCCCATCAGAACCTCTGTATACATAGAACATATTTTTAAGGAGCATATTTGTTCTATATATATATATATATATATATATATATATATATATATATATATATATATATATATATATTCTTTGTATTTAATTATTCTTTGTATTTGTTATCATCAAAACTCAAATCAAGGGTTGTAGAATCAAACCATGTTCTAACAATCTCCCCCTTTTTGATGATGACAAAAACCAGATTTTTCAATTAAAAATAAAGAATAAAAAGTATAGAATTAAGAAGAAAAACTCCCCCTGAGTTGATTACTTCCCTTAAATTCTTTGAGTCCTTGAGCATCAGAATTTGACTACGTCTTTCATCAGAGTTTTGTACATGTTCAAGCTTTTTAGAAGAAAGAAGCTAAGTAGTTCAGAATGTTTGAGACTTTTGTCTCAGTAATCCGTTATTGAAAATATCTTATTCTTTCTCCACCTTTTTGTCAGTTATCAAAAAGGCTTTATAATCAGAGCTAAAAAGGATTTATATTAAAAATAAAAAACAATGATAAGAAGTTCAGAACAGCAGCAATGTAGAACAAATATTACAGAAAAACATATTTTAAAAACAAAGGAAATATATAAGAGGGAGGAGGAAGGTGAGTGAACAAAGCTTCCAACAAGCCCTTGATCTGGGTGTTGGTTTCCTCTTGCTTGCTTAACATGCTCTTGATTTCCTTGATTGTATCATCCTGTTTATCCAACCTTACCTGAATAATAATATCTGCTCTCTTCAGTTCTTCCAAGGTTTTCCTTTCATAGGAAGGAGCTAGAGAATCTTCAGTAACTGGATGCTTCTCAGAGCATTCTGCAACATGGTCATTTTGAACCAATTCCTCTGCAGAAATCATCTCATCTGGAGTATCAGTCAGAGTGAGACCTTCTGACTCTGGTTGAGCATTGTCTGATGGATGATGTTCTGACCAGGGAGCATTGTCTAGAGGGAGAATCTCTTCCTTGAGCAGTTGGCTCAGAACTTGGTCTTTGAATACCTTTAGCAGATTACTGAAATTCTGTTGAACTTTTCCGTAGCACTGTTCTTGCATCTTATGTGTTTCAGAACTTATCCATTTTCAAGACTAGCTTGGTCATCTCAAGACTAGCTTGCTTCAGGGAGGTTATCCATTTCTGCATTTCTGTTTCAAACATCAATAAACTAGTACCAACATCTGGTGTGGGTTCAGATGGTTTTGGTTTTGGAATGGCAATTTTGTGAGTTATGGCAGCAAGGCATTCAAAAACAGTTAGATCAATGACAATTTTAGCGTTGTCATCTGGATCTCTCTTTGGTGAGGGAGGGGGAGAGTCTGGTATAATTATTGGACTAGTTGGGGAATTTGGTGGAGTTGATTCTAGTGAGGAGGGAATTTGGGGAATGTCCAGAATGGTGAGGGACATACGGATGGCCAGAGGTTCAGTGATTCCTGGAATGGGAATTGTATCTGAATCTGAAGTAGGTTCTTCAGATTGGTTGGATGTAAGATGGTGAGGTTCTGTTTCACAGGATTCAGAAGGTTGGATCTTAGAAGTTTGGACTTCTGGTTGTGATTGTTCAGGTTGTGGAGAAGGTAGATGAATGTCTGGTTGAGGAGATGGAGGTAGTGGTATTTCTGATTGAGGAGAGAGGGGAATATCTGGTTGTGGAGCTTCTGTGGTGGTTTCAAAGATTGGATTTTCTGGGATTAGAGGTTTGGATTTTCTGGTGTGAGAGCAGAAATATTTTGGTCAAAAGATTCAATGTCTGACAGAACTTTTGCAAGTTCTGGTTGAGTTGTTTCAGTATTTGGATTGATAGGAAGGGAGTGAGTTTCTCTAAGACTTAGAGTTTCTGAGGGGTCAAACCCTATGTCAAAATCAGCAAACGTTTGTGGGGTAGGATTTTCTGATTGGGTAGGTAAGGGTCCAGATGTTGATAAAGATATTGATTCTAAAATATTAACAGAAGAAGGATTACCTTTCCTTTTAGAAGCTTTTGGAGTCCGCTGGGATGATCCTTCTGCTGCTGCCTTTCTTTTCTTATTCTTCTTCAACACAACTTCTGAAGCCACCTGTTGCAAGTCCTGAATATTTACCCCTGGTGCAGTGCCATCTGCCTTGCATGCATCCAAATATCTGACGATAATCTCAGGCTTGGAATCAATTTCTGAGAACATAGGGAAATCATCCAGAGGGATTCTTCTGGAAGTAATGGTTGCAAAGGATGTAACATTGGGTTCCTTTCTGATGTTCTCAATAATTTTCATCTTTTTCAGATTCTTTGCATTCAAAGGCTTCCCAGCAGTTGCCTCTAGAGAGCTGATTTCTTGTGCTTCTGTTAGATGCTCTATCAGCCTATTCTCTGTCAGAATATCTGATATTAGCCTTCCAAGGGGTATCCAGTCCCTTTTGGTACGCTCATCTTCTCTAGTCTCCTTAACACTGGTCCTCAGATGATTGAATAGCAAGCGAGCCAGATTCACCTTAGTCTTCTGGGAGATAAAGTAGATCAGAAACTGCTGATCAATGTTTATGTAGTCAGGAGAGCTGGTTGGCTTCCTGTGGTTGATGCATCCCAAAATTATCTTAGCCCATATTCTGTGATGATCCTTCAGATCCCTTATCTTGCTGGAGGGAAGACCCAAAGTGAAAATTTCTCTTGCAATTGAAGCAACATCAGCACATCTTTCAGCCATGTCTATACACCTTATGCCACCACCACTGTAACCTATCAGACTTGCAATTAGGTCTTCAGTAATTACTATCTTCTTCCACATTACATATTAAGTGACTTGATGGTTGGAGGATGAAGCATGAATCCAGAATTCCTTCACAAGGATTGGAAATGTTGGACCTAGAAGACGGTCAAAATACCTGTTCCATCCTTGAGCTTTTACCTCTTCAGAAAGATTGAATCCATTTTCTTGAAGACTTTCAAAATCCATGATTAGTTCTGAAAGCACTTCTAGGTTATCAATGGGCGTTAGGAGAGTTCAAAATGGTTCTTCATATTGTTCCATAGATTCTTTTCTCTGAGAACTGGTATTTGGGACGCTTGAGGAAGCCATGTTTACACAGGGAATTTGAGAAGAAATTGAAAGGGTTTTGAAAGTACAAGCAGAAAACAGTTAGAATAGATTGTGAGAGTAAAAGTGAAAGAGTGTAAAGAGTGAAACTTGTGTTTAAATATATTTTTGAAAACATAAACTGCAAGAGAGAGAAATAATTAGTAATGATTATAAGCATTAATGACAGCTGATTTTATGGGATTCAGAAAGATATTGGAACGGTTACCCATGACATGTGTCTCAATGCACCCAATCAGCGCTTTTGACCTTTTAGAAAAGTGAACGCATGTTCACCCTCAGAAGGTAGCTAATGAATGGATGACAACTGTTTGCTTGCGTGAACAACACACATCTATCCCTGAAATGAAACGCTCAGATCTTCATGGATAGATTCTGATGCAATTTGTACTTCTAAAATTCTGAAGGCAGATTGATCAGCAGTTCACAGAAAATAACCAGAATTCTGAAGATTAAGATATGTAAATAAAACAGTTTATTCTGGGCAAAGCTTCATGCTGAGATGTTTCAGAATGAAGTTAAACCTATCTTCAGACAAAGGTTTTGTAAAGACATCATCCCATTGATGGTCTGTGTCAATAAATTTTAAATTAAGAATCCCTTTCTTAATATAGTCCCTAATAAAATGATGTTTTATTTCTATATGCTTAGCCCTAGAATGCAAAATAGGATTTTTACTGAGACAAATAGCAGAAGTGTTGTCACAGAGGATAGGGATGTTAGTCTCAAATATATTGAAGTCCTCAAGTTGACTTTTCATCCAGAGCATTTGCGTGATACATCCAGCTGCTGCTATGTATTCAGCTTCTATTGTTGATAGAGTTATTGTGGATTGTCTTTTGCTGGACCATGAGATCAGATTTTCTCCCAGAAACTGGCAGCTTCCAGAAGTGCTTTTACGTTCTACTCTGTCCCCAGCAAAATCAACATCATAGTATCCTACTAAGTTGTAATCATTTGATTTTCTATAAAACAAACCCAGATTAGCAGTACCTTTTAGATACTTGAAAATTCGCTTAACTGCTGTTAAGTGAGATTCTCTAGGATCTGATTGGAATCTAGCACAAATGCAAACACTGAATAGAATGTCAAGCCTTGAAGCCATCAGATACAGAAGAGAACCAATCATACCTGTGTAGACCTTTTGTTCTACCTTTTTGCTTACCTCTTCTTTTTCCAGAATGCACGTGGGATGCATTGGAATCCTTGAGGGCTTACATTCTGAGTGATCAAATTTCTTCAAAAGTTCTCTGACATATTTGCTCTGATGATTGTAAGTTCCTTTTGGAGGTTGATTTATTTGAATGCCCATAAAGAATTTTAGTTCCCCCATTAGGCTCATCTCAAATTATGCCTGCATACATTTAGCAAACTCTCTTCCCAGAGAGGGTTTAGTGGATCCAAATATAATGTCATCAACATAAATCTGACACACTAATATGTCATTCTTAACTGTCTTACAGAACAAGGTTGTGTCCACTTTCCCTCTGGTGAATTCCTTTTCTAACAGGAAGTTACTTAGTCTTTCATACCAAGCTCTGGGAGCTTGTTTCATACCATAGAGTAACTTCTTTAGTTTGAAAACATATTCTGGATTTTTGGAACTTTCAAAACCAAGGGGTTGGTGCACATATACCTCTTCTTCTATATAGCCATTTAAGAATGCACTTTTGACATCCATCTGATACAGAGTGATGCCTTTACTAACAACAAATGATATTAAAAGTCTGATAGATTCTAACCTGGCGACTGGAGCAAAGGTTTTTGTATAGTCTATCCCCTCTTGCTGACTATAACCTTGTGCTACCAGTCGTGCTTTGTTTCTTATGACTTCACCTTGTTCGTTCAGTTTGTTTCTAAACACCCATTTTGTACCAATGACGTTGAATCCTTTTGGTTTGGGAACCAGATCCCATACGTCATTTCTTGTGAATTGATTTAGCTCCTCTTGCATTGCCAGAATCCAGTCATTGTCCAGAAGTGTTTCATCAATAGTTGTTGGTTCAATTAGAGAAACCAGTCCCATGAGGGATTCTTCAGAGTTTCTGAAGGTAGATCTTGTTCTGATTGGATCTTCCTTCCTTCCTAAAATTGTTTCTTCTGGGTGATCAATGCTGCTTCTGGATGGTCTTTTCTGGAGTTGATCAACAAAAGGTGCTGGATTGCTTGTAGTGACTCTTTCTGATGTTGAGGGAGTGTCTCTATTGAGAGCCTCTAACGAGTTGTCTTCAGTACCTGTGAGTTCAACTTCCATACATGCAAGGAATTCATTTTGCTTTGACTTTTGAGAGTCAAGCTTATCATCAAACCGAACACTGATTGACTCTTCAACAATCTATGTTTTTGTATTGTATACTATGTACCCTCTTGAGCGTTCAGAGTATCCTAACATAATACACTTTTGTGCTTTGGAGTCAAACTTGTTCAAATAATTTTTTGTATTCAAAATAAAACATGTACATCCAAATGGGTGAAAATAAGAAATGTTGGGATTTCTGTTCTTCCACAATTCATATGGATTCTTTTCCAGAATAGTTCTTATGAGGATTCTATTCTGAATATAACACGTTGTGTTTATTGCCTATGCCCAGAAGATCTTAGCAACGTTAGTCTCGTTGATCATGGTTCTGGCCATTTATTACAATGTTCTTTTCTTTCATTCTACAACTCCATTTTGTTGGGGAGTTCTAGGATAAGAGAAATCATGCAGAATTCCTTTTTCATTAAAGAATATTTCAAAAAAATTATTTTCAAATTCTCCACCATGATCACTTCTGACTTTGACGATTCTAAGATCCTTTTCATTCTGAACTTGGTTGCAGAAGGTAACAAATACAAAGTGTGACTTGTCCTTGTGTCTTAAGAACTTTACCCATGTCCATCTGCTATAGTCATCTACGATTGCTAACCCATACTTCTTGCCACTGATTGAAGCAGTTTTTACTGGTCCAAATAAGTCAATATGCAGAAGTTCTAATGGCTTAGAGGTGGAAACAACATTTTTGGATTTGAAAGCAGGTTTTGCAAACTTGCCTTTCTGACATGCTTCACACAGAGCATCTGAATTGAACTTCAGGTTAGGAAGTCCTCTAACCATATTGAGTTTGTTAATCTGAGATATTCTCCTCATACTAACATGCCCCAATCTTCGGTGACAGATCCATTGCTCGTTGTTAACAGACAGTAGACATTTTACATTCTGACTTTTCAGTTCAGAAAGTTTGATTTTATAAATGTTGTTTTTCCTCTTTCCATTAAATAGGATAGTCCCATCTTTCTGACTAACAACTTTGCATGAATTTTGATTGAAGATTATATCATAATCGTTATCACTTAATTGACTTATGGATAATAGGTTATGCATTAATCCATTAACTAATAAAACATTACTTATAGAGGGAAGATTTACGTTACCTACTGTTCCAGAGCCAATGATCTTTCTTCTCTGATTGCCTCCAAATCCCACGTGGCCTTCAGGCTTAAGTTCCAGGCTTTGGAACACATGCCTTCTTCCCGTCATGTGTCGTGAGCAGCCAAAGTCCAGGTACCATGACTGGTGTCTTTGCTTTGCTGCTAAAGATATCTGCCACATGTATTATTTTATCCTTAGGTACCCATATTTTCTTGGGTCCTGATTTGTTAGTTTTACCAAAATTCTGATTGAATTTTGGTTTGACAGGATAATCATTACTCGTGTATTTTATGTCATGTTTGTGCCCATATATAAAGTGTGAATCAAGTGGAGTGCGTTTTATAACTAAATCCATGGCATTTTTTGGTGTAGGTACCTTACCTTGATATCCTATCCATTTTCTTCCATTTCTGCTAACTCCATAGATCATTGAATCCATCTTGCTTCTGCCTATGTTTTTAGCAAGAAACTTCTGAAAGCTGTGATCATACTCTTTAATGATCTCATCAGCATTGCTAGGAGTTTCAGGGATTGTTTCCTTCTGAGAGTTTTGCACCTAGTTTTCTAATTTTGAAATTTTCTTTTAACTAAGAATTCTCCAATCTGAGACTCTCAGTCTTATCAGAGTCAGAAGCAAGATTCCTTTTCAGGTTTCTGAATTTGACTCTGAAATGCTGATACCTTTCCAGAATTTCATTAAGGCTTTCAACAAGTTCAGCCTTAGTAAAGTTTATAGTAAAGTCAGGGAATATCTCTTCAGTGTCTGATTCTGAGTCTGAACCAGAAGCTTCATTATCTTCAGATACGTTTGCCATGAGAGCTATGTTTGCTCTTTCATCATCTGATTCTGAGTCAGCTTCAGATGTGTCAGAATCATCCCATGTAGCCATGAGGCTTTTCTTCTTTTCTTTGATAAACTTCTTCTTGGGCTTCTCTTTCTGAAGCTTTGGGCAGTCACTTTTGTAGTGCCCTTGCTCGTTACACTCACAGCAGATGATGTCTTTGTTGTTTGGCTTTCTGTATCCTGAAGAGCCTTCATATCTTCTATGTCCAGAGGAGGATTCTGACCTTCTGTATCTGGACGAGGATTCATTCTGATTTTATGATCTTCTGGGATTCCTGAACTTTCTTTGCCTCTTCTTCCACAGTTGGTTCACCCTTCTGGAAAGGAGAGACAGTTCATCTTCTTCTGATGAGGATCCATAAGAGATTTCTTCAATAGCATGCAAAACTTTGGAGTCAGATTTTCTGTTAGATTTTAAGGCTAATGGCTTACCTTGCTTTTGAGGTTCGTCTTCTTCTAGCTCTATCTCGTGACTTATGAGGGAGCTGACAAGTTCCTCCAGAGAGATTTTGTTGAGATCTTTGGCTAGCTTAAGCGTTGTGACCATTGGCCTCCACTATTTTGGCAAGCTTCTGATGATCTTCTTAACGTGATCAGCAGTGGAATACCCTTTGTCAAGAACTTTTAGACCAGCAACAAGAATTTGGAATCTTGAAAACATAGTTTTTATTGATTCACTATCTTCCATCTTGAATGCCTCATATTTTTGAATGAGCGTAAGGGCTTTGGTTTCTTTGACTTGAAAGTTTCCTTCATGCGTCATTCTCAGAGAATCAAACATATTCTTGGCAGTTTCTCTGTTTGATATTTTCTCATATTCTGAATATGAGATGGCGCTGAGAAGAATTGTTTTTGCCTTGTGATGATTTTTGAACTCACGCTTTTGCTGATCAGACATCATTTTCCTATCAATCTTCTGACCACGTCCATCCACTGGGTGCGTGTATCCATCAGTCACCATGTCCCACAGATCAGCATCATGGGCCAGAAAGAAACTCTTAATTCTATCTTTCCAGTAGTCAAAGTTATCTCCATCAAAGACTGGAGGTTTGCCATTGAATCTGTCCCTTTCTTCATTGTTATCATTGTTGATGTTTTGACTTGGTCCTGCCATTGTGTTTTTCTGACGCTGGATCTTGTACTGACACGGTTAAGTGTTTAAGCTCAGAACCAGGCGCTCTGATGCCAATTGAAGATGTGAAAAACATAAGAAGGGGGGTTGAATTGAAAAACTTGGATCAAAAACAGCTCAATGACACAATATTTTTATCCTGGTTCGTTTGATCTCAAACTACTCCAGTCCACCCGTCAAGGTGATTTCGCCTCTCTCCAACGAAGTCTTAATCCACTAATCTCAAAATATTACAACAGCTACTTTAACAACTGTTAAAGTCTTCTTGAGTACAACCACAAACCGGTTAATCTCAAGGAAATCTTTTACAAATAATTTGAACAAGAATGTGTTGTTGTTTTTTAACAAAACAGTTTATCACAATTGTGATAATTACACAGGTTAAGCTTATAGTATAGAATAAATTTGCTAGAGCTTGAATATGCGTGATTTGAAATTCTCTGCAAATTGATGTATGCGTACGTACGTGCTTATTTTGCAAGCAGACTTGTTTATATAGACAAGCAAGAGACGTTGTCCATAAAGCAAGTTTAATGTTAATAACACACTTTCCTTTTGAAAAAGATCTTGTCTGAAGAAAGCCGTTGGCATTTAATTCTGTCTTGAATAATCAGTAATGATTCAGAGTCTTCTTTGCTTTAACTGCTGATGACGCTTCATAGTGTTGATGACTTGGTTGTCTTTGTTCAGAGTCAGAGTTTACTGGTTTAAGCGCAGATTCTGGTCATCAAACTTCAACGTAAAAACTGTTTTTCTTCAGCGTGTAATACTTTAGCTTATCTTCTGATGCTGATCCCATCAGAACTTATGTATACATAGAACATATTTTTAAGGAGCATATTTGTTCTATATATATATATTCTTTGTATTTAATTATTCTTTGTATTTGTTATCATCAAAACTCTAATCAAGGGTTGTAGAATCAAACTATGTTCTAACATCCTATTCAAGACATATAATGTTGTGGTAATAGCATCGGCCCAAAAATATGTTGGTAGACCACGATCATAGCATTGTTCTTGCCAACTCCTCTAAGACACGATTTATACGATCCACAACACCATTTTTTTATGGATTTCTAGGAGATGAAAAGTCATGTTCAATACTACATTTATCACAATATTCTTCAATGAGGTGGTTTTCAAATTAACCTCCATAACCGCTTTGGATGAAAACAATTTTAGAATTCAATTTGTTTTGGGATAACTTGGAAAAACATGTGAGAGTCGCGAATGTTACATCTTTGATACATAAGAAAATAGTCCACTAGATTTTCTAGAGTAATTGTCTACAATTACAAAACCATAGTAGTTTCCACCTATGATTTTGGTCTGTGACGGTCCAAATAAATCCATGTGAAGGAGCTCAAGAGGTCTTAATGTTGAAACAACATTTTTAGATTTAAAAAAGACTCTTGTCCACTTTCCCTTTTGACATGCATCACATATTTGATATTTTGAAAACTTTATTTTAGGTAGACAATTTATTAAATGTTGTACCCAAAATTTTCCCTCCCATTTTCTTCAATACATTCTTCTAAGGTTCACAAATGCTCAAGGATGCCTAAGAGTTGATCAGACAAATTCTCATCCTAAGCAATGAATCCACAACTAGGGTTTTGTATTTTTCAAGGAAGTTTGGGTTGAAAAGGTCTCAAGTTGTTTCCATGGTCCTAAATATGTCTTCAAGAATTTTCATGTCAAGTTTCAAGCCTTGCATCACAAGATTGCTCAGTCAATAACTCAGATGATTGAAAATCAACTATATTGGGTAAAAAGTTAATTATGGTCAACATACAGTCAAACTTCAAGATTTTTGGTCAACATAAAAATTTTGAAGTGATATTCATCATTTGATAAATGGTTGATCATGATTCCTCAAGGAAATCCCTCAAATCATCAAAAGTCAAAAGTTGCCAAATTAGGGTTTCCTTAGGAGAAGTCAACTGAACTTTGACCAAGCATAATTTTCACATGTTTCATCAAATTTTCCCCAACCAAAGCAAATTTTGAACGAAATACAATTCTCTACAACTTTGTATATGTATGCTCAAGTCCAAAAAGTGATTCATTTGAGAGATATGAGCCCATACATTTTAGGTCATTCCAAAAGTCAACAAAAATACACTTTTTGTCAAGGCAACTTACATTAAGATAAATTCTCCAAATGTAAAATTGACCAAAAGAAAAATTGAAGAGGACATATTTCTATTTCCAAAAGGTCAAATATCACCTTCAAAATATTAAAATTGAGAGAGTTATGACCATTTCATGTTGGGAAATTTTGGTAAAATGCATGAGTGCAAAGTGAGCAAACTTGAAATTTTGAGCTAATGGGCCTAACATTTGATGTTCAAACATGTTCACAATGTATTAGAGGACCTATAAATCCATGCACATATTTTTTTTATGATTTTTATTTATTTTATTTGAATTTTTATTCATTTAAATGCAAGTAAATCAAAAAAATATATATAAAATCATTGAGCCAAGGCGCATGGGATTTTGATTTCAATCACATGGAGGCCCAAGAACACATGATAAACATGCCTAAATCGTGCAAGTTCAAAAATGGAAAGAAATATTTCAAAAAGGAAGCTTGGAGACATGTTTGATTCTTGTCTCATCTTGGCCATGATTGCATTATCTTATGTCATATTTGTTTACCCTAAAGCACAACAGGACCAGATACAATGGCCACACATCCTTGCCTCACAAATTGCAAAAATTTTCGAAATTTCATTCAAATCCTCAAGTTTCAAAACTTTTGTTATAATCCCTCTCATTACAAAACTTATATCCCATTCACTTCCTGGAACACTGAAGGGTAAGTTTGGATCAGTTACCATGATCCAAAGCGCATGAAAACGACATACCATGCATCTTCGATCGTATAATGTTGTGAAATTCATATCTTAAGTTTTGCATCGTTTTAAATCTTGTTGTTATTACTAATGTGCTTTTGAGTTCCCTCTGAACAGGTTTTGATCACTATTATGATCCCATGCAGTCAAAATTGTATTACACCATGCTTGTTGTGATCTGTATTATTTGCACAATAGTGACCAAACCATGGATTTTTAGCCTTCAAAAACATTTCCATTGGATTTGCAGCCCTCGATTTAGGGGGTAGGTTATAATTTGCTACCTAACAATGTTTATTTCGCAAGATGGAAAAAAGGACAGCTGGAGAAGACGACCGGAGCTAGGGATCTAAAGCCTCTCCGACCAATAGCATCATGTATTATTTTTGTTGTTATTGTTTGGTTTATATGAACGGATGTAAAGACCTCTCCAGCGGTAGAAGTGTGTATTTCTAAGGTATTAGTGTACCAGGGCACGGGTTCGATCCCTGCCCCTGGTATTATATTTTTTCATGTTGTTTCTTATTTGTAGATCCAATATAAGCCAACCTAGCGCGCTCATTATGCTCCTCATGTCATCACCATTAGATATTCATTAAGCCAGATCTAGCGCCCCAAATTCGCAGGCGTACCATGGAACTCTTGGATCAAGCCATACTAGATCATTCATAATATCGGGGCTGGCATGTTTTGGGCCCAAACGAATTACTGCTCATACCCACCTAGTTTACTACTTTAAGGCCCATTCTTTCTTTTATTTTATTTTGTTCTATTTTCTTTTTTTAATCAACTTAACTTTTTTTTAAATTAATTAGGATTAAATTAACTTAACCTTTTTTTAATTAATTAAAATCAAATTAACTTAACTATTTTAATTAAATTAATTGAATTAACTTTTTTTAATTAAATTAATTGAAATAATTAATTTAGTTTCTTTAGGGTTTTATTGTTAAAGATTTCTTTCAATAATAAATTTATTTTCTAAACTAAAGTCAATTAGGTTAGATTAATCATCAACTTTCCTCAAAAAGACGATTATAAAAAAAACATTTTTCTGTTTCTTTTCTTTTTATAATCTTCGCGCACTTTATTACTTTCACTTAAATTTTTACCGATTATTGTAACTGCTAAAGGTTGTAATAGTTAATTAGGGTGTACTACCCCCCCCCCCTCTATTTTTGTGGTTTTGTAGCCCCTTTCCCGAAGCTTTGTAATAGCGTAGAATCTTTCTTTCCTGTTTTTACTGCCATTACTTATTATTGTATAGTAATTAGCCATGTATGGCAAGATCTAAAACAAAATGCTATAAAACCTAATCCAGATAAAATATTTGAAATCAAAACACTATTCGCACACGCTTTAGCAAAGACCCTCGGTTAAAATATTGTATTCCCTCGATGACCCTTCGATGTTGCGCTTGGTAAATGATCTTAGTCCCTTATGATAAAATTGCTAAAGCGCCCTACAAGTTGCCTTTATGACTGTATGATGACTCGCGCCTGTCCTTCATACATTCAACGATAGGGCTTCCTACTAACCAATGGTAGGATAACACTATCTAAAGTAAAAGGACAAAAGACTTTTGAGTATGTAGATAGTTCTTAATCGCTTGCTCGCGGACATTTCAAAACATTTTTCATACAATGACACTTTTTCAACAAATATTTTCAAAATAAACATTATGTATGCATTCTCAACGATGCGAGAATCATTACAAAATTTCCGCACTTAGGCGTTTTCAAAATATTTTCAAACACACGTTCACAAAGCATTTTCAAAGTGAGATAGCAATTAATAACACATAGATAACTACGGATGAAAAGGGTTCTAACACCTTCCCTTTTCATAACTTACCCCTGAACTGAGAAAAATTCTCATAGGTCTTTCATGTTCTTTTCACCCTTTCCTTTATTGGATAAAAGAAAAGTCGGTGGCAACTCTTGCTATCTGTAATATTTGCGATAAAACGTAAAACCAAGTCAATTCTCCCACTGTATTATAGAATTGGTGACTCTAGTGGGGAGAAATAAAAGTGGAGTTACCTTAGAGCTAGATCATATTTAAAATGCTTTACTTGCTTGATTTGTATGCTTTACATTTCTGGGTTTTTGCTAGGATTTATTTTTTGTAAGGATCCTATACCCAGATCTGGATGCATTTTAGGTAAGTAGCAATAGATCATGGAAACTATACGGCGTATACTGATATGGTTGAAGTGATGGCTACGTTAGTGCGACACGTTGGTTGGTGTCGGTTCCCTTGAGTCAGTCAAGGAGAATGTTGGGTTGCCACCTGGTGTCATAAGCACTAACTGACCTTAGAACCTTAGTTGACACAACCTGGCCATTAGAAAGTAGTGAGATGGTCGGCTTTGGTGCACACCGAAGTTGGTCGATACTCGATACTACACTTATTGAGATCAGACTCTCGGGATATTTTAGTCGTAAATTAGATGTTGTGCTAAAATAATTCCTGTGAGAAAGATCGGCGATATTGAGACTCCTAAAACCCGGTTACTTATTTTAGGACAGGTTGAGACAACTAAAACTTAAGAGGGTATTTTCCTACAAACTCCATGCAAGCTTGAACCTAAGGCCTTGTGTGTTTTGTTTGTGCCTGATTATTTGTTTGAACATAACATCATGACATCATGACATCATGACATCATGACATTATATCATATCATTTTCACTAACCATTTCAAGGACCAAGGGATTTATCTTTATTCTTTGTTATAGGTTATGGCCTCCGCTCACAGAAACACTATCCGGATTAACTTTGTAAGGGTACCTTCTCAGCTCAAGGAGTTAGCCTTAAGGGTTCCCGAAAGTTCTCAATTCATCAAAAGGCATGGTCGACTACTCAGTTTGGTTACCTCGGGTTTTGAAGAAAACATGATGAGTGTTCTATTCTAATTCTTTGACCCTGCACATCACTGTTTCACCTTTTCAGATTATCAGTTGGTACCCACAATGGAAGAGTTCTCTAAACTATTGGGAGTACCTCTTCTTGATCATACACCCTTCACCAGTTTAGAGGAAGCTCCAAAACTAGAAGATATTGCAGTAGCTTTACATCTGAAGCGGTCCGATATTGTATCTAATTGGGAAACAAGAAGTGGAGTCAAGGGCTTTCTTACTATATTTCTGATAGAAAAGGCTCAACTACTTATGGATGCAATGAGTTTTCAGACTTTCGAGGAGATCTTGGATCTTTTAATCTATGGATTGGTACTATTCCCTAATCCAGACCAACTCATAGATGTGAACACCATCAAAATATTTCTTGCTCGTAATCCTGTGCCTACCTTGCTTGGAGATATTTTGCATTCTATTCACATTCGTACTATGAAGAGGCGAGGAACTTTCATGTGTTGTATACCTTTGCTATCCAGGTGGTTTAATTCACACCTTCCCCGCTCGATAATAAAGAATGACCAAGGTTTGAGGTGGTCTCAAAGAATAATGTCACTCTCTCATGCACACATCTATTGGTATTCCTAATCTCACGAGGACATCATTATTATTGACCGCTGTGGGGAATTCCCTAATGTTCCACTCCTTGGCATTAGGGGAGGTATTACTTACAACCCTTCTATAGCCCTATGTCAATTTGGTTATGCTCGAAGAGACGGTCCCCATGACACGCTTATCCATGGTATTGTATTCGATTACAAGAACGATCCTCACGGTTATCGTTAAAGGTTTATACACGCTTGGGGCATGGTGAACAAGATTGATAGCAAGGCTTTAGAACAGAAGAATTCCATCCCTCTGGAGCCCTATCTCAAATGGGTACGGGCTCTTTCTCAAAACCTTATGATTCCATATCATGTTGCCCTACCAGTAATCATATAGCCTATTGTCGAAGGAGACGTTTATCGCACCATCCTTCATCCAGACATGCCTACTGACCTTAAAGAATTGCAGAAGTCCTGAATTCAAGTCAATGAAGAAAGGTACACCTTTTAGACTCAATTTTATGCGAGTGAGAATAAAGTGTTGGAGCTCACGAAGCAGCTTCATGAGGAGCAAAGTCTTAACGCATATGTCAACACAAAGAGGAGGCGTCTATGAGAAACTTAAAACTTTAGGAGTTTTTTCCCCTTTGTAATCTTGTGTTTTCATATGAACTTATTAATAAAAATTTTTGTATATGTTTACTTTTGGTTAACAAATTTAAATCTCATAAGTGTTGTACCCCAATTTTTTCCCCTAAGATCCCCTCATCATACCATGTTGATTCCATTACAACAAGATCACATTAGGATTCTTGGTTCCCCTCCCTATATTTAGCTTTGCTCTTTGAGGAATCACCAAGCACCTTGACTTGTGTTCTTTTGTGATCATGAATATTTTTGTCTTGATTTCTTCTTTTAATTAATAAAATGCAATGTTGGTTTGTCTTGCTTGTTACTCATGTAGGTAAAGGCAATGAGACTCAGCAAGTTGCTCCATGGGTTCATGAGTTTATTTCCATGCCCTAGTCAATAAAGCTTGAGAAGTTCAAACCTCACCATTGGATTTGTTTTGGAGGAAATGTCATGGCAAGGTTATTTTGGTTCACCACATTTCAATATTATCAAATTTGGTTCAAAAGTACAAGGGATTGATTGGAGAAGTTGTCATGCTTGGACAAGGCTTTGTTCCCATTGGTTACAAATGAATATTTCTATAAATTCTCAAGATATGGAAGTGGCTTTGGTGTATATGAGTTCTCATTTTCATCCTCGACAACTTCTATTTACAAAGCATTTGTGTTGGTATAAGAAGTTTGTTCAAAATTGTCAAAGTTCCTCAAGGCATTTTTCTTAATCTAGGAGCTAGGGTTTTGAACTTTAAAGAAGCATATATTGCTCATATTTTGGTATTTTGGAGTGATTCCAAATACATCTTTCTCTTCAAAGGGTTATCAACAAATCACTTCAAAAGTTCCAAGGAGTTTTCATGTGGAAGAAGCTTGATGATGAAGAAAGATTACAAGTCCTCTAAATGAACCCCCAATTTCTCATATGTGACTTCAAATGATCATAACTTGGTCAATTTTTATCACCTTGAGCCCATTCTTTTTCATAATTATCTTGAGGAGGGGAACTTTATGCCTTATTTTATGTGAAAATGGATAAAATGGATGGAAGATTCCCTAAGGATACAAAAGATTATAGGTCATTTCATGATTTTTTACCAACTTCAACAATTCATAACTCTCTCAATTTTTGGATATTTTGAATGGTTCAAGTTTCAAAATGTCATTCAATAGGTCTATTTCATGCCATCTTTTTTGTCCAGGAGCACATTCCAAGTGGAAGGCCATGTTTGGATGTAAAACATTATAGGTCACTTTTAAAGAAAATTTTGAAATATTTCTAAGTATGGAAAGTCAACCTTTTTTCCCCAACTTTGACTCAATGCAACTTTCAGCTCAAGCATCCATTTGATTCCATTATTTTTCCATTGTAAAGCTTGTAACCTCATCTTTCTAAAACACCAAGAATCATGCCTTAAAATCCCTTGAGTTGAGAATGCCATTGGATTGAACTTGGTAACTTGGAACTGGAGTTTCTTCATAAGTCAGAATTTGAAATTCATGTTTTGGCCTCTAAACATCAAATTAGCATGCGTTTGTGATCTAAAAATGTTTAACCAAGTTGCCAAAGTGGATTAGAGCCTTAAAACGAAAGGATTGGATGAGTTTTGATGAAAATCATATCACACTTTGCTCGTGCATCAGGTTCACACGATTTCCCTCCAAACTTCATCATTTCACACGCTTGAACATTCCATTTGATTCCCTATAAAAAGATGGTCATCCCTCATTCATTTCCTTAAGCTTTGAGAGCCAAAAACACTCTGTCAAAACCTCACACGAGCATGAAATTTTTGAAATCAGTTTCTGAGATTCTAGCATTTTCCTCCAAAATTCTTTACACATTCATCTTCCTTAAGCATCATACAAACTCTCCATCACTTGCACCAAGCAAAACGAGCAATAATCCAAGCTATAGAAGTCCAGTTTCAGAGCTTCCTTCTTGAACTTCGAAAAGGTAGAATTCTCTGTCATTTGGATCCAAATAAAGCACTAACCTGTTCTACTCCTTCTCCTGATTCTAGTGCTTCTTACAATTTTTAAATCCATTGAGAACTGAGAGAGAAATCTCAAATTGAAGGTGCTCTCTATTTTCTGGGTTTTTGATTCATATCTCTTTGCATACTTTATATAATTTGGCGCGATGGTGGTGTTAAGATCGTCTTGAAGAGACGAATCCAATGATATTGGTCTGGGATCCTAATTTTACCGTTTGAAGGATCTCATAAAAACTCCATTGCAGCGTGGCTGGAGGTTGAAGACGATGACATGTCTCGTCTAAGCCAATGATAGCGTGCCAAGTGTTTTAATTTCATTGGTTGCCCTTTTTCTGATTCTATGTGCATCCCACCAAGGTCCATATTAAGAACAGCGCGTCTGGTCCATTGGATTAGCTTACTAACGCATTTTGACTATGATCTGATGGACCATATCTTTTTGGTTTTATTTTATTTTCTGATTTTTATATTTTAATTGATTTAATTTTCAAAAATTCATAACTCTTTTTTTTTATCCAAAAATTATGAAAAAATTCACCAAAATACTTTGAATTATTTCTGATCTCTTGACTATTTTTTCACATTTTTATTTTGAAATTTGATATTTTTTATATTTTTTGCATTATTTTCTTCCTTTTAATTACTTTAAAAATGCTTTCTGACATTTTTTAATTCTGAAAAATTTCCTAAATATCATTTTGCATATTTCTGACTTTTTGAAAATTTTATGGAATTCTATATTAATGTTTACTATTTCTGACCTATTTCATTTTGTTTGAACAATTTTAATTAATTTTAAAATAGTTTCTGACTTTTAAAAAATTGCCAAAAATTTTATAAAAATATTTGAGTCCTTTTCTGATTTTTCTATGGCCTTACTCAATTTTTATTTATTAATTTGAATATAGTTGATATTTTTCTTTCTTATTTCTATTTTAAAAAATTTAAAAAAAAAAACCTTTTTAATGTATATATTAAATGCAATATTAATTTGTGATTATTTTCTGGCTGAACTTGGGTTGAATTTTGATCAAGAACTTTATTAACATCATTGGATCCATGGTGTTAAGTCTAACTCCACAAAAATGGATAAATGATTTTAATATAAGTTTGATTAAAATTTAATTCAAATGTGGTTTGTATATTTTTTTTTCCCACGCCTCTCTATCTCATCCCTTTCTTATTGCACTAAGTGTTATTGGAGCATGATCTCTATATCATGTCTCAAAACAAATGGTGCATAGATTGCTATTGACCGGCCTCAAAATATGTGCGACTTCTATATAAGTGCACTTACGATTGCTTAACATAGTGCTAAAATTTGTCCCGATTTGAATAAATGATCATTCGTGGCCCAAACCTATATTTGCAAGCCCAAGTATGTTAATTTGATCTCTTTGATCCAATAACCTTGATCACTTTTGATCAACACGGATCACTTAAACATCGTTGACCATTAAATGGCACTTGTGAGGATTCCAAATGGGTGATATACTTGACAAAAAGCAAATGCAACTTGTTGTGTGGAGGCTTTGGTTCTACCAAACCTCTAATGAGTTCCAAATGCAAGTTTCAAGATGATCATCCAACTAACCACTAATCACTAATAATTGATTTTACCCTTTTGTTTTTTACTTTATGCCCCTTTATTTTTTCTGCTTTATGCACCATTTACTTTTAAGCATTTACAGTTCATGCTATATTCATCTTTGCTCACTTGATCCCTTTCTTTTTTCTTCTAAGACACCTAATAATCAATATAAACCATAAAAAAAATTAATGGTACTTGGACTATTTGGTTACTATCCTTGGCATTATGGAGTATGGGACTTCTTGGACTTAGGATTAGAAACCTTGGCCTATGTTGGAGACCTTGTGACCTTAATTTATATTTTATCTGGAGTTCTTGAAGTTCACCTCAAGACATTGGGTTGTTTGTTTGTTTTGTGTGCAGGTTATTGTGATTACATGCTTTGTTTGTAGTCTAGAATTAACCCGTATAGAGCCGTTACTCTTCCCAATTTTTTTTGAAGACCTAATACACTTGAAGTTTGGTTATCACAAGAGGTATAGTATCTTTGCTTGCTTGGTTCAATCCAAATAATGGGAATTCTATCTTGGCTCATAATGTCAAGTATTGTCTTTTTGTTGGTTAGATGGTTCTTATCCCTAGCTTTTACCTTATGCTTTAGGATAGTCTCTTCTTTTCCTCCCATCTTCATTAATTTCAAAAATCTTCTCCCTCTTTTTGAAAACTCTTCTTGTTTTTAAACCTGAACCACTTTCATAACAAACTTGGACTTAGGTCCATGCATTTTCAAAAAAAAAATCACAAGTAAACATCAATCAACTTAACAATACCTTGACTTTTTTTTTGAGAAGACTAAAAGTCAATCAATCTCATTTCAAACCATTTTTGCCACTTTGGATATTTTTTTATTTTAAAACCTTTCTCAAAAGATTAGACTCTTGTCAATCCTTGTAGTGATGCAAACAACTATACTTCTACGACATGTAGTGAAGTGAGATATTTTCCACTTGTGTGTTGAGTGAGGCATTGTTGATTTTAAAGTCCAAGACATATCCTCCACTTTGAGATGATGCAAATTCTCCTTTCTCATGATTGTTGGTAGTAAGAATGTTTTCCACACGGACAATGATGATGATGTTTTATCTCATAAAAATTAACCAGCACACTTAGATTTTAAAATTATTAAAGAGGAACTACGTGTGCCCTGATCCCCTATTGCACAGAAGGTGGTATATAGGCACTAAAGGTTCGCAATCGCGATGGGTGCAAAAATCATAAAAAATATATTTATTTTCTCACCTCCACCATCTATTTTTATACAACATTTTTTATAGCCAAAATATATAGATTTTACAAAGAGGTTCCTGTACAGTACCGTAGATTTTTAGGGTGTTAATACCTTCCCTTTACATAACCAACCCCCTTACCTTAAATATTTCCCCTCTCTTTTTTGGGTTACTCGCTCTTTTCTCATTCCTTTGGAAACAATAAAGCACAGTGGCAATTTCTATTTTGATTTGTACAAGTCTAGTCAATTCAATGGCTTAGTCTTAAACATTTATACCGCTACAGAAAAATGGCGACTTCACTGGGGAAATATTGACCTCTTGCTGATCCATCCTTGAGTGGTTTGATCCTATCTTTGTTTATATATGTGTATATGCTATTGTTATTTATATGTTATATGTTGAATATATGTTTATCTGGATTTTCCTGGTTTTTAGGGTGCTTGGTGATTACTCATAAGTCCTATACCCGGACTTGAGCAAACTTTAAGATAGGATGGTCAGAATAGTCATGTTACACTACTACGAAAATGGGCTTTCACAGCGTTTTTTTTGCCCTTTAAAAGCGCTTAAAAGCGCTGCCGTAGCCAGCGCTGGCGTAGGCTACGAAAGCGCTTTTTTCTGGCCAAAAGCGCTGTCGTAGGTGGACCTATCCCAGCGCTTTTTCCTTAAAAAGCGCTTTGATAGGGGGGTCTTTCCCAGCGTTTTTTGAAAAGCGCTTTGATAGGTGTGCTATTTAAATTTTTTTATTTTTATTTATCAGGCCTTTTACAGCGCTTTTTATGGAAAAAGCGCTTTGATAGGGGGGTCTTTCCCAGCGCTTTTTCCATAAAAAGCGCTTTGATAGGGGTTCTATTTAATTTTTGTTTTTTTATTTATCATGGCTTTTACAGCGCTTTATGGAAAAAAAAAGCGCTTTGATAGGGGGGTCTTTCACAGCGCTTTTTCCATAAAAAGCGCTTTGATAGGGGGTTTCTATTTAATTTTTTTTATTATTTATCCTGCCTACGAAAGCGCTTTTTAGCCAAAAGCGCTTTCGTAGCTCATACAAATTTTTTAAAGTGAAACCTATAATTTGAGATTCCCTGTGCGGCCTGTAATTTTTTTTTGGTCCAATAATTTAACCTGTAATTCAATCCTTATCTATACATATATTTTAAGAAATCGGTATTATATTAACAGAAACCGGTATACCATATAATATTCAATCCTTATCTATATATATGTAACTAAATCATATATAACTAAATTTGTAACCATATATACATTTGTAACCATAACTAAATCACATACAAAGTATCGTGTTAATTTGTAACCATATATATATACATATGTAACTAAATCATATATAATTACATCGAAAATAATGCTCCACCGACACGGTCGTCATCCTGCAAAGTATGAATATGAACAACACGGTAAATTAAACAAACAATATTAAAGGCTCCAACACAATCAAACTAACACGTACAATAATATTTTATTCATACCCATCAGAATAATCTGTTTTCAACATAAAATTGACATATTTCCTCTTTGACTTCTTCCACTTGAACTTTCGTGTACGACATAGTATAGAGGTCATCAAAGTACTACATAAGAAATTATTACTTCAGTATATGCATGATGTTATTAAATGTAGAAATCATACAAAATTATTATAAGTTATAAATCCATACCGTGCTTGGAATCTCTACTTGATTTTTATGAAGGATTTCTTTCATAAACCTCAAGCAAAAGTATCCGCAATCTACATCGTTATTCTGTAACGGACACTGCATAGAAAAACAGAATATATTTTATAGTTGTCGTGTAATTTTATCAAGTAACATAACTATTATTATAAGCAACTAATTTTGTACCTGCACTTTGATCCAAGTAATATTTGATGATTTACTCCGGGGTACCTGTGCGTCCCTTTGACTACGAAATATTTGTATTGATCTAAGAAAATAAAAACATATATTTAGATCAATCTCACAGAAATAATTAAATATATAAATATACACGAATAGTTAGAACGATCTCACTTACTGATCAACAGTTTCCTTCATAGCGGGATAGTTAGTCCATTCCCCGTCTACCGAATTCAGAAAGTACACAACTTCTTTAATCGGATCGATAGCCAACAACAACCAGTGTTTTCTAAAAATTTAAGCAACAGTTTAGAAGAAAAGTTTCTACGCAAAATAAACAAAGATATATTAGAATAAATGAAAAACTCACCCCACTGGAACAGTGTTATACGGCAAAATAAACAAGCTATCTGGGTTGCCGACGTAGGCCGTGTATCGATTCACTAAGTACTCCCTAACTGAACCCGGTTCCCTGACAATTGTCGCTCCGCTGACAATATGGGCAGACAAGAAATGGAAGCGTCTTGCCAATACAGTCTCGCGCATTTTTTTATCGTACAACAACCTTAAATAAAAACATATAAACATTAGACTATTTTCATTGAAATGTGTAAATAAATTGTTCAACTAATTAAATGATATATTTATCGGAATACCGGATGTATGCGTGAACATTGCCGATGCCTAATTCACCATGCGTCATAATCTCAGTCATTTCGTCCATTCCTATCGTTTCTTCGCAGTCAAGACCAAAGATATCTGCATCCATAAGGATTCGACGAATACCACCTGACTTCAAATCTGAGGTTTCCAAAAGTACTCCAAGTGTATTCCGATATCGAGGTACAAAAACGCCTCTTCCCCCGCCTCTTCCCCCCTTATGCATTGACTTTTTCGGGGGTGGTCTGCTACGAACAGGCTGGGTCACTTGTTGTGACACTTTCGTAGATACCTAACAATCATATAACTTAGGTAAATTATAAAATCGTTCAGTTTTAAATTCATATCATATAATAAACAATTTAAGTGTACCTCTGGAATTGATGCCATAGACTCGCCGCCTTGCTGCAAAATCTCCTTACCCTTATTAGCGGGTTTTGTAGGAGGCTAATATTAAAAAATAATTAACTTAACGGTTCAGAATTGACATTTGAAATCTAAATGATTCATATTAACGGTTTTAAACATACCTCATCATCAATGAAAATGAGGTCCAAGGGCCATGCAACAAACGACCCTACTGCGTCTCGCACCGATCTTATATCTAAGGCCACGTCAGGTACCGGTACCAACGCATCGGGATCAATAGGATAATCTACTGATACTCTCAGGTGTCCAGCCGGGATCGGTGTATTATGAATTAAATCTCCCAAAGTGTTGTACACTTTTCCCTTGCCAACAAGGTGATAATCTGATGCCATTACGTATAGTTGGCAAGATGAAATGCCCTAAACCAATATGCATACATATTACTTTTAATTCAATAATAGAAAGAGGTGGAATAAAAATGAGAAACTTGAACAATAGAGATTTATCAATATATTTATAATTACCTCAGGAAATTTATTCTGACGGTTGATACTAGCGTTGTCACTAGTTTCTTTCGCCATTGCCGCATTGCCCTTTTCCCTCATTAATACCTCTTTATCTCTTTCCAATGCATTGACTTTTGCTTGTAATTCCATAAGTACATTCATCACTTCTGCATTGGTAGGATTTCTTTTCCGAGAATGCTGGTAGAAAGAGGTTGGAGTCACACCATGACCTTTACCCCTCACCCGACCGGAATACTCAGGAACATTCAGTGCTTTACTAAGTACGCTCCTCGTATCCTGGTCGTCACCGGTGGACTCCGTTTGTGACAATGTCTCCTGAAAATAATGGAGATAAAAAAATCAATTAAATAGTCATAAAAATTTGATTTAATTAAAGACACAATGTTATACTTACGCATTCATCATAAATTCTTAGAACACTTGGATCAACAGCTTGATTCTTGCCCACACGAGCTTCCTTCCACAGCAAATGTGCTGGAAGTGAGGTTTCATCACTTTTCGTCTCCTCTAACTATGCATAGAAACAAACGGTTAGATCGTCAAATACAACACATTTAGACAATTAATAAGAACATATCATTTCTATTTATTACTTACAATTTTTTCCTCTAAGCGTGCATATCCCAAACGCCCTTTTTTGTATGGATACGCGGGCTTTGATGCTCTCTCACTATTTTTGGCACTCTTTTGCCGGAATTCGTCATCTCTTTGTCTAATAAACTCAGTCCAATCTTCTTGTTTAATGAAAAGATTATACTTTTCTGGCCTTCCGGCCGGGAACTCTTCCAGCCACTTTCCTTTGTCATCCTTAAGATAGGTGTTCGTCAACAGATTTTTCCACCCTCTAAATCTTTTCCCGGCCAACCCAAGTACGAAGCCTTTACGCTCATCTGGAACGTTAAAAGACCGCTGCGTATAAACCATATAAACATATAAGTAATTTAAAAACCATATAAACCATATAAACATATAAGTAGTTTAAAAACCATATACACCATATAAACTTATAAACTTATAAACATATAACCATATAAACCATATAACATACATACCTTAACATCTTCCCAAAACATTTCTTTTCCTTGCTTCAATGCTTCACATTGTTTCTCATTCCATCTAGATATGGAGATTGGTACATGCATACGAACAAGTGTACCAACGTAGCTTGTGAATTTTGAAGCATTAACCCCAACTACTTGATTTGAATGATTCCAATCTACATTATATATCACTCCCTTATCTCTAGCACGAATGATTTCGCGCATTATGGTGATGCCTCGTGCAACATCATTTGCTGAATTATCATCCGCTGCATGATTTGATTCTTGTGAGTTTTCATGATCTTGTTGGTTTCCTGGTGGGTTTTCTTGTTGGTTTCCTTGCGGGTTTTCTTCATTGCTAGCCATTAGACCTGTAACAAAAGTCAAACAAGCACATTAGTACACTACATGAAAATGGATAGTCGAAAAAGATATGAATAGCACTAAAGGAACTCAAAATTGAATAAAATGCTAAAAAACCAAACTTGCAAGAAATAAACCTCACCATCAGCTCCGGAAACATTGTTCTACTAAATAAACACTAGTCACATTCGCAAAAATTCAAAACGGTTCAAAAGATATGCCAAAAATTCAAAACATTATTCACATATTACTTACAATATTAGGCTATAATTATAATAATACCTTTTTCACTAACGTCTCTTTCTTTTCTTGGTAGCAATATATTTTACGCTTCTGTTAACAACTCAGATGGTTGGATTGATCCAAATACCCTCATTATGATCATCTCTAGTACAAGGTTCATTCTCATTTTGATCGTTTCTTGTACAAGATTCAATGCCAACGCCAATATCACCTTGATCTCCAATGTTTTCATCAATTACTTTGTTAGACAAAAGCACTATAGACCATTTCGTACTTGTCAGATCATTGACATAGAACACTTGTTTAGCCTGAGAGGCTAGAATAAAAGGTTCATCTTTGTACCCCACCCTATTGAGATCCACTTGCAAAAATCCTAACTTATCCATTCGTACGCCATTATTATTTTCAACCCACTTGCAATCAAATACAGGAATTTGAAACTTCCCGTAATCAAACAACAAAATGCGCTCGATAACCCCAAAATATGACAGATTTGCAAATTTCGGGTTTAAGTCATTCGCACTTGATATGTGCATCGCTTCAGCTACCAAGGTAACACCACTATTCTGCATAGTACTTTTATCATCCTGTTCTTTGGTATAAAATGTGTATCCATTAATTGCGTATGCGCTATAAGAAAACACAATCATACTTGGTCCATATGCTAAACATCTCAACCTTTCTGTTACTGAAGCAAGATCCGAACGATACTTTGAATAAATTTGTTCCTTAAACCACGGTATGAAACTTCGATTGTGCTCTCGTACTATCCAATTCTCATTTCTATTCAGATTTAAACCTCGAAGAACACCCTTGTGCATTTCAGCATACGGCTCAACCTCAATCTCATTGTGCAGAACATACAAATGCACCTGATCCCGTTCGACCATTGACACTGTCACAACTTTATTTCCAATTAGTCTTTTTCCTTCTTTTTTCTCGACAATATGAGATTTGGGGAGTCCAATTGATTGAACATTTGACAGATATTCAGTGCAAAACTCAACCGCTTCTTCAACAATGTATCGTTCCGCAATACAACCCTCCGGTCGACTTCGGTTTTTCACGTACCCTTTTAAAATTTTCATATAACGTTCAGCAGGGTACATCCATCTCATATAAGCTGGTCCGCACAACTGTGTCTCTTTGACAAGATGAACGACTAGATGAACCATTATGTCAAAAAACGAGGGAGGAAAATACATTTCAAGCTCACATAAAGTAACAACCACCTCTTTTTGCAATGTTGGTAAGATCGCAGGATCGATCACCTTGCTGCAAATTGACTTGAAGAAAAAACACAACTTAGTTATTGCGCTCCTTACTTTTTCTGGCAGAATAGAACGTATACCTATTGGTAGAAAATGTTCCATTATAACATGGCAATCATGAGTCTTTAAACTCTTTAACTTTAGGTCTTTCATTGACACAAGTCTTCTAATATCTGATGAGTAGCCTTCTGGAACTTTAACTTCACTGAGGAACTTACACAATATTTTCTTCTCCTTTCTAGATAGAGTGTAAACAACAGGTGGTAGATATGTGCGTCTTCCTTTCGTCACGGGTGCCAATTCAGTTCTAATTCCCATGTTTAACATGTCCTTCCTTATGTTAATGCCATCCTTAGACTTTCCTTGTATATTGAGTAACGTACCAATAACACTATCAAATACATTTTTTTCAATATGCATAACATCGAGGAAATGTCTTACGTACAACGACTTCCAATATGGAAGTTCAAAAAAAATCGACCTCTTCTTCCACCCACTCGTGACAAGTCTATGTGCAAAAGGCTTGCCAAACTCAGTACTCACATCTTTCACCTTTTCAAAAATCTGATCACCTGTCAACATATGTGGAGCTCTACCGTGTTCTGCCTCTCCATTGAATGCCTTTCTCCACCCACGATAGTGATGATTAGAATTTAAGAATCTACGATGACCGAGAAAAACATTATTCTGACAAAAGTTCAATCGCATCGTATCGGTTTCATCTTCACAAACAGGACACACTTTTTGACCCTTAATGTTGTACCCTGATAGATTTTCGTACGCCGGAAAATCATTAATTGTTCCAAACAACATCGCCCTCAAGTTGAAACTTTCTTTCCTATACCCATCGTAAACCTCCACACCGGTCTCCCACAAAAACTTCAAATCTTCGACTAAGGGTGCCAAGTACACGTCTATGTCATTCCCTGGTTGTTTGGGCCCAGAAATTAACATAGATAGCATCATGTACTTACGCTTCATACATAGCCACGGAGGTAGGTTATATATCATAAGAATCACAGGCCAGGTGCTATGCGAGATACTTTGAATACCATGCGGGTTCATTCCATCAGTAGACAACGACAAGCGAAGATTTCTTGCTTCTTTTCCAAATTCAGGATAATCAATATCAACTTTCGTCCACTGTGGTGAGTCTGCCGGATGTCGCAACTTCCCATCAATAATTCTTTCATCTGCATGCCAAGTCAAGTGTCTTGAATCGGTCTCACTACGATACATGCGCCTAAATCTCGGAATTATAGGAAAATACCATAACACCTTTTCCGGAGACAACTTTTCCTTATATCGAGGGGCACCGCATTTAGGACACTCATTTAACACTGCGTACTCGTTTCGAAATAAAACGCAATCTTTTGGACATGCATGTATCTTTTCATAGCTCATGCCAATAGAGGACAACATCTTTTTGGCCTCATACGTTCGATTGGGAAGAACATTATCCTCTGGTAGCATTTCTTTCACGAGGGCTAATAACTGTGTGAAACTTTTATCCGACCATCCGTTGTCCGCCTTTAAGTTGTACAACTTTAACACCGCAGACAATCTTGTGAATTTTGTACAACCATCATACAACGGTTTCTCTGCATCGCTTACCAACCTCTCGAACATTTTGGGACAATCCTCAAGATCTTCTTCAAGCGCTTCTGCAATCTCTTCGACTCGATCATAATCGTATGCGTCTGCGAAATCCTCATTTGAAGCATACGTCGTATTATAACTCGATTCAACATTCCCGCTACTTTTCTCACCATGCAAATTCCAACATGCATAAATTCTATCAATTCCATGCATCAGTAAATGCGATTCCAACTGAACCGCGTCAACCCGTCTCCCATAACAGCATCTCAAGCAAGGACATATCATTCCATTGGGTTCTCTGGCGTGCGCAACGGCAAACTTAACGAATTATGATACCCCATCCTCATACTCTTTCGACAATCGATTGGCAGTCATCCATTTTTTATCCATGGTTTGACTATAGCAACTAATTAGTCACGCAACTATAGCAAAATAATAATTAATTACCTGTAAAGAAATTCAACATATCAGGTAATCAAATTCATAGTTATTCTTGCCTCACCTTAAGCATGTGCTAAACAACTCATAACTAATTACTAACTAGTGAAGTCGGATACTAGTGATTCAGTCTTGGATACAGGTAATAACAATTATATTCAAACAATAGTGAAGTCGGATTTCAAACCTTACGGTAAAGATTTCATCGGAGGAGAAGCAACCGGAAGATTTAGCAACGGAAAAATCCCGTCAGATATTTTTGGTATAGTCCTATAGTCCTAAATTCTAACATCTACACGCTAACTAATGTGTTGCATGGTTCATTGTGTTTAAGATTTTCATTGATGTTTGATGAATCCCTGAAACGTGCTCGTTTCAATGCTATCAATACTGCCATACTGCCATATACAGCCCTATACTGCCATAACAGTCTAAATATAAACAAAAACACAACCGCAGCTCATGAATTCCACTCAACTATAATCATTAGAAATTCACACTGAGCCGGAAAATAAAAGTAAAAACAATCAGTTATTCAAGTCAGTTCAAGAATAGGATAGAAACCTTTGAAAATGTTGAGAGCGTCCCGCGTACACTACGATCAAGGACAGTTCGAATTTCTTCAATCGGAGAAAGTTTCACAGCTTTTTCCTACCACAATAACACTTAAAATCAATCTCCCACAAAGGAGTCACACACAAATTTAAATTACAATAACTGATGTAATTTTTATCTAAAAATCGATATTAAATCGTTGACGAATGGCAGCAACAGCATCACCTTGATGCTCACGCAAGGTTCTTTCAGCCACCTTTTTGTCCAACTGTTGTATAAGAAAAGTATGTTAATTAATTGGAATGTAAGCTTACTAGATAGATTTATGTACATGTTGAAGAAGTTACCTCTAGTTCGTTTGCAATTATATCAACATCTGCTGCATTTATCTTAACAGCAGCTAATTCTTTCTCCCTGTGATTCAATCAAAATTCATACTAAGGTTCAGAGAGAGAAGAAAAACAAATCATAAATGCAGGATAAATGAGAGTGACAATGGAGCTTTCAATTTTTATATACATAATAAATTCCCGGGTCTTTTTAATTTCACTTATGTAAAAATTAAAACTTCAGAACTACACATATATTTTACTTGATATTTCTATTAGTAATACAAAAATTATATTTCAACATATACACCAGAACAACAGAAAAGATACAAAAGTAGAGTGCAAAGGAAAGGAAAACATAGATATTAAACATCAAGCATAGCAAACAGCTAAATGCGTGCACTTTTGTTACACAAATGAATCATGAAATTATCTAAATAAGAACAGAGGCACCTCCTATGCTTTCAAACTGAGTGAATACTCCAGTTGAAGACTAGAACAGATTTTGGTTATCTAGTGTGGCAAGGCAATGGAATGAGAGGGTACAAAAGAGGAGAAGTGATGACAAATCTTTAAACTAGGATTTAAGAAATTTTGTTTAAGGTTCCTATTACCTACACTAACTTGTCATGCACCAAATCTTTGAATTAGGATTTAAGAAATTTGGTTTAAGGTTCGTAGTACCTACACTAACTTGTCATGCATCAAAAACACTGGTAAATTTAAACCATGTTCGTTTCAGATCTTCTGCCAACCGTTTCCCTTTCATCAAAGAATCGCAGAATCGAAGGTTGGAAACAAACAATTAAACGAAATCATTAATTCATAATATAACATATCTCAAATAGAAATACTAACTTATCAAGAGTTTATATTCATAGAAAGGTTTTGTGACTGGCTTACCTGAAGGTTTAAAGAAGCGATATACACTTCCACGTACTTCCAGCTGAGACACACAAAATGAAAACATAGTGAGTAAAAATAGAAGAACTAGATATACACTTCCACGTACTTCGGCTAATAGTGAAAATATAATGAACTAAACTTACTTAATACTATTAGTTGATAATAGTAAAATCAAGTATCCAACATCTACTTCCACCAATTAACAACAATCTAATCAATTTGGTAGGACTGTGCAGACGAATTTAAAATTGGAAACAACAAACATTTCATTAATGCTACACATTTCACTTGTGCTACACGTGTACATCAGTTAGCCATAGAAACTCACAGAGAAGATATTCAAAACAATTAAAATTACAATCAAATTTAAGCACACACAACATAAAATATGAATAGATGTAGTCCCTAACCTCAACTCAAAATGAGGATTATACTCATAAACATGTACAACAATTTCCAAGTAAACTTTGCCTCATTCTTAGATCTCAAAGATTTAATGATAAGACCATAAAACCTAATTTTGTAGAAACAAACAACTAAAATACATACTTATCAGTAGTCGATGCCAGCAACTATTACCTCATATACCATTTGTCTTTCTGGAACTTTAACTTATAATCCAAAACTCATAATTAAAACTCATCAATGAGCTCGGTTATTTTTTGAAGACTAATGATTAGACTTTGCTTAAAATTAGTCTAGGATGATAATTTAACCCAATTTCTATATGTTGTCAATGATAAATGCACGTAGTAGTTTCTTTGTTCTACATAATACATTCTTTCATATCAATAACTTCAATCTCTAATAGTAACTATGAAAACTTGGGGAAGGAAACCTCAAATTTCATCTCAGTCACATAAACCCATCAGAAAATCAAACTAAAAAAGTCAAAACTTGGAGAAAAGAACATCATTGAAGCATGGAGAATCGATCGAATAAGAACTGTGAAAACTTTTCAACTAACACAGATAAATTCATACCAATTTTATAAATTGCGGTGTCAATGTGCAACTCTATCAGTCGAAGAAATGAAATAGCATAAGTATGTCAAGTAATGATTTTATTGTCAAGCAAACATGGAAAAGAAACAGTATGAGTATGACAATCAAACCTTGAAGCGATTTTCTCCTTTGAACTCTTCGATTTACTGGAAATTATACAATTTGTTGAAGAAATTAGGATTGCAATGAGATACGATGAGGAATGAAAGGATTCTTCTTACCTGAAATGGGTTTCGATTCGGAGGAAAGGTTGCGAAGGGTTTGTGTTAGCACTGATAACCAAAATACCTCAGCAACTATGAATAAAATAGTTTTACAGCTGTCCCTATGCCAGCGCTTTTGAAAGCGCTTTCAAAGGCCAATCTTCCACAGCGCTTTTTAAAAAGCGCCTTCATATCCCCCACCTATGCCAGCGCTTTTAAAAAAGCGCTTTCATATCCCCCACCTATGCCAGCGCGTTTAAAAAAGCGCTTTCGTATCCCCCACCTATGCCAGCGCTTTTAAAAAAGCGCCTTCGTAGGTTTCCCTTTTTTTTAATTTTGTTTTTTGTGAAGGCTATGGCAGCGCTTTTTCAATAAGCGCTTTAGTAGAGGCGCTGCAAAAAGCAGTTTTTGGCGTAGTGTTAACTTTGAGGGACTAGTCCCAAAAAAGAAGGCATGAGATCCCCCTCTCAGTGGAGGCCCCTTTGATTGTAGTGTCGTTTACCGATTAATCGGGAAGACATACTGCTTTCTACTTGGGAGCCTGCTGAAGCCGAGGACCATAGAATACCTAACCCATCTTGGCCTTTTAGGTGTAGTGCGGAAGCTACGATAGAGTAATCCATAAATAGTTGTCATGCGATACTACGCTCGGACGAGTTTTTCTTGAGAATATTACTAATTACCAAGTTAATTAGGAAGTTGGTAATATCCGAAGGAAGGATGTAGACTCTGAGAACCTCTAGAACCTTGTCCGGAAGGTGATAACTTTTAGACCATACCTTATGGGTAGTACCTTCGACCTCATGCTTGTGACGTTAAACCTATGAACCCTATATGTGTGATCTTGTGTGTGATTTCTGCATCATGCATCCATGCACTCATAAGCATCTTTTGAAGAAATCTTGTTTCAAAGGATTTAAAAGTTGACCATTTGTGAATATATCATGTACTTTTTAACCATGGATTCTAGAAAAAGAAAGATCGGGAAGTACAGTTTCAAGGATCCCAAGATAGATGAGTTGATCGGTCTAATTCCTGAGATTGAGTGTTCTACTGATTTTCGGAAGAAGTATGGATCCATCATTCCTCTCATGAAGCTGAAGATGAAGGAGGGTATTCTCTCGACCTTGTTCCAGTTCTATGATCCGATATATCATTGCTTTACTTTTCCTGACTATCAGTTGATACCTACACTAGAGGAGTATTCTTATCTATTGGATTTACCTGTTACCGATCGTGTTCCTTTTACTGGCTTAAAGGATGAGCCAAAATCACATGAGATTGCTGCTTTGATCTATCTGGGGAAGTCTGAGGTTGAAGCCCATATGACTACTAAAGGAGGGATTAGAGGATTACTAGCTCAGTTCTTATTGGAGAAAGCTCACTACTTTACCGGGATGAAGAGTACAGTCGCTTTTGAGGCCATATTTTCTCTACTTGCTTACGGGTTGTTCTTATTTCCTAATATGGACAACTTTGTTGACATTAATGCTATCAGGATCTTCATGATCGGAAACCCAGTTCCTACATTGTTGGGTGACGCTTATTACTCTATTCATCTTTGTAATTCTTACCATGGGGGGGTGATTATCTGTTTCACTCCTCTATTGTACCGATGGTTTATCTCTCATATGCCTCAGTATGATGCTTTTTGGGATGTCAAGAAGGAACCCCATTGGGCTCCTAAGATCATGGCACTTACTCACTCGGATATTGATTGGTATCATCGAGCTTACCAGGATATAGAGATTGTTGACAGTTGTGGTAGTTTCCCCAATGTACCTCTCCTTGGTACAAAGGGAGGAATTAACTATAACCTTGTTCTTGCACGACGACAACTTGGTTATTCGATGAAGGATAAACCAAATAGTATTCATTTGAGTAGTTTCTTTCTGAAGGAGGGAGAAGACCATAGGGAAGCTAAGGAGCAGATTTCAAAGGTCTGGTGTCACATTTATAAGAAGAGTAGGAAAGATTTGGGACCTAGGGGTGTTGTTTCTTTAGAGACATATCTTCAGTGGATCCAAACGAGAGCTATTCAGTTGAAGATGTCGTATTCTAGGGAAACACCTATGCCTAATTTATTTATGAAGACCACTCCTCCCCTATTAGATGATCTAGAAGAGCTACAACTTGCTTTGGTCAGGATGCAACAGGAAAAGAACGCTTGGAAGAATAAGTGCCAAACTTTAGAGATTTCCTATAGGGCGGACTTGAAGGAGAAAGACGACTTGATTGAGATCCTTGAGAGACGGCCTGTAGAGACTATGGAGAGGCAAGGGGATTTATTTTCTCCTAAGCCTCAGTCAGATGCTATTTTCTCACTCCCTGATTTAGGTTATTGGAAGGAGGTTGTCACCAGATATGCGGAAGAAAACTAGAGGTTGAAGGCTCAGATTGCCAGGCTCACCGGGTAGCACCAGCGTGTAGAGTGATCTCCATCAAGCTTTACTTCTCAGGATTTTAGATTTTATTTTCAACTTGTACTTGGGATCATTAAAACTTGTAACCCATTTTAAAGTTATTATAATAAATTTTTTTCAGTATTCTCAAATGCGTTATTACTTTGATATTTGCAATATGTCCATAAATTTTAAATCCCTTGAAATATTAAATAATGAAATAAAATCATGAGCATTGCACATCATGCATCATATTGCCCATATTTCTTACATTTGTTATGCATATCTAGGTGTCTTACCAAGCTTCTTTACTTCATTCAGCAAGCTGACTCATCACTACAACACTCGGGCTAATTTCAAAAAGAAGATGGACAACTTAGAACAAGAGAATCGCGAGCTGCGCGAGGAGGTTTCTGCTTCGAAGGCCGACATGGAAAATCTTACTGCTCTGATGGAATATCTGGTGGCTGCTCAAAATCAGCCACCGAGTGTTCAACCTCAGCCAACAATGGTTACTACTGAAGCTCTGGTCGTTCCTGTATCTGCTACTCCAGCTGTTGTTCAGAATCGCATGCCTCAAGGTTACCCTTGGGGAATGCCAGAGAATTTTGCGCCTGAAAGTTTCAACCTTGGTCCTAAAGATACTCCAATTGTTAAGACTATTGTTACTCCTGTACCTCCTGTGGTGCATGCTTCTCCTGCTGCACCTCCTTCGATGAATATGGTTTTGTTTATTAACGATGATGTGTGTCGTCCTTTCCCTCCACCAAGTGAAGACTTGGGTCTTTATGACAGAATGGATGATTTTCAAGAGCAGTTTGACAAGATGAAGAAGGAGATGAAGGCCCTCAGTGGAAAAGAGTTATTTAGGCATAATGTGAATGAATTATGCTTGGTCCCGAATGTTAAGATACCTGCTAAGTTTAAGGTCCTGGAGTTTGAGAAGTACAAGGGAAACACTTGCCCCCGTGCTTATCTGGTGATGTATGTAAGGAGAATATCTACCCATACTGATGATTAACGTCTGCTGATTCACTTTTTTCAGGATGGTTTGACTGATGCTGCGCTGCAGTGGTATATGAGTTTGGACAATGTCAACATCCATACTTTCAATGACTTGGGAGAAGCGTTCATCAAACAATACAAGTACAACATGGACATGGCGCCTGACCATGATCAACTCAGGGCCATGGTTCAGAAAGACATGGAATCATTCAAAGAATATGCACAGAGATGGTGTGAGGTAGCCGCCCAAGTGATTCCTCCCATGGAAGAGAAGGAGATGACTAATATTTTCTTGAAAACTCTGGGTGCTTTCTACTATGAGAGGATGGTAGCGAGTGTGCCAAGTGACTTTACTGAAATGGTAGGAATGAGTATCCGCTTAGAAGAGGTTGTAAGAGAGGGTTGTTTAATGAGAAGTTAAGGATCTGGAGGTGTGAAGAAGCCATCTTATGGGTTTACCAAGAATAAGGAAGGGGATGCAAATGCAGTCATACAAGAGAGGAAGGTTAATACTCCTAGAAGGAATTCTCAGCGTCATCAGCAAGTCGCCTCAGTTACTCCAGTTGTTGGTGTAGCTCCAACTATCGTTGCTTATCAGAGACCGTCCTAGTAGGGGAATCAAGGGTATAATCAGACAAGGGAGAGTTATGACCATATTCCTATGAGCTATACGGAGTTACTACCAGCATTGATTTATAAAAGTTGGTTCAGACCCGACCACCTCCCAATGTACCATCACCATTGCCTTGGTATTACAAGGCAGACCAAACATGTTCTTTTCATCAGGGAGCACCAGGGCATAATGTTGAGAATTGTTATCCTTTGAAGACTGAGGTGTAGAAATTGGTGAAGTCTGGTATTCTATCTTTCAAGGATGTGGGCCCTAATGTGAAAGACAATCCTCTACCCAAGCATGGAGGAGTAAATGTTGTGAATATGGTGGCTGGATGTCCAGGAGACTTCCGGATTTTTAATATTAATCTGGTTAGAGGAGATTTAGTGAAAATGCATGCAGACCTCTATGAATTTAGCTACTATACGCGTGACCATTTCGGTTGTGCTATTTGCAATACAGACATACAGGGTTGCAATAAGATAAAGGCTGATTTGTAGGAGATGATGGATGAGGGCCTCATCCATATAATCAGGCCTAGGGAAGAGTATGAAGAGGAGGTGAATATGGTTTCTGGATTTCCTGGAGAATTCATAATTTTTTTATGTAGAGTATATGAATGAGGACCTTGTGCAATTGCATGCTACTTTCTGCCACATGGCTGGTCGGTAGAACACCGATATGGATCTTGTCGAATTTGCTGCCGAGACTCCCGAGGATGTTCAATCGTGAAGAAAGGTGTTCATTTGTTGTTAGATAATGGAACTATCAAGGTTACATGTCAAAGGGATGATTACCATGAAGTTGATATGGTTGAGGTTTGTTTGATTGAAGAAGAGTCTGATGAAGAGTATGCCTCCGCATATGAGTATTTCTCCTCAAATGAGGATTTGTTTTCCAGAGATGACTCAATAATGACTGATTATGTTGAAGAAGGGGTAAACGTCATTGTACCTTATTTTGGGGCACCCTCTCATCTTGAACTTAAATATTATAGCAAGCCAGTTGTTACCCTATTGGTGATTAGTTTGCCGGGTCCTGTCCCCTGCAAGTCAGATAAGGTTGTACCCTACAAATATAACACTACAATCTTGGCGGATGGTGTGGAATTTCCCATCCAACCAATGCCTGATGTTGGAAATACTGCTAAGAATGGTAGAGTGACCCGCAGCGGTCGTGTGTTTACACTAGTTGTTCGAGAAAATGTTAGTGCTGGAAAGAAAATTGCTGAGAACGTTGAACCCAAGAAGGATATGGGTGAGACTAGTGGGGCTATGTTAGAGAAAGAAGTGGATGATATTTTGAAGATAATCAAGATGAGCGACTACAGAATTGTAGGTCAGCTACTACAGACTCCTTCAAAAATATCTATCTTTACTTTATTGATGAACTCATCTGCTCACAGAGAATCCTTGATGAGAGTATTGGGCCAAGCATTTGTGGAGAGTGATATGCCAGTAGACCAATTCAGCAGCGTAATAGGGAACATTACTTCATGTAAAAACTTGAGTTTCTACGATGATGAATTGCTAGATGAAGGAACAAATCACAACCTGGCCCTCCACATCTCCATGAATTGTAAGAATGATTCACTATCCAATGTGTTGATTGATAATGGATCTGCTTTGAACGTTATACCGAGGAGAACTCTTATGAAGTTTAAATATCAAGGAACGCCTATGCGCCCGAGTGGCATCATTGTGAAAGCGTTTGATGGATCAAGGAAATTTGTTATTGGTGAAGTGGACTTGCCTATTCATATAGGACCACATTTATTTCAAATAACTTTCCAGGTCATGGACATTGTTCCCGCTTATAGCTTTTTGTTGGGACGGCCGTGGATTCATAAGGCAGGGGCTGCCACTTCAACTTTACACCAGAAACTGAAATTTGTACGTGAAGGGAAAGTAGTAATCATAAATGGGGAACATGCATTATTGATATCTCATTTGTCCTCTTTCAGCATTATGGAGGTGGATGAAGTTGTTGTTGGCACCCAGTTCCAAGCCTTATCCATTGACAACGTAAGAGGAAATAAGAATTCCATGATTTCGCTTAAGGATGTGCAGCAAGTTGTGCAAAAGGGTCATAGCGAGGTATGGGGACAGATTATGGATCCACCTGTAAACAAGAACAGAGTCGGCTTAGGGTTTTCTTTAAAGAATGACAAAGGTAAGAGCATGAAGCCGAAGTTTGTTGCAGGCAAGTATCAAGACATCTTCCGTAGCGGGGGTTATCTTCATCCAACTGTTTCCGGGATTAATGTCATTATGGAAGATGAAGTAGAGTAGGAAATTCTGAATTATGTGACGCACGGAGTTAGGGTTCAGAACTGGATCGCCATTGATGTTCCCTCTTGCATACATGTTTCAAAGTAATTTGTTTTGTTAATCTTTTTGAAAAGCTTTCACTCTGCACAAGGTGGAAGTATTAATGTTGTAGGGCTTATCTGTTTGCTGTGACTTTTAAAATCAATAATAAAAGTTGTCTTCGTTTCCCAAATTGTGTCTTTATTTTCTGCTTTTTCTTGGAAAATGTAATAAAAAAAACCTTTCAAAGTAAATAATAACTGAAATTCAATCTTCATGATCACTTGTTATATGTGTCAGTTTCTAAAAGCAATCATAAATCACATGTGCAGATTAATTAACAAACTTGTTGAATACAATGACTCTGCACCCTCTCCCAACTTTGAATGTCCTGTGTATGGGGCCGAAGAAGAATACTATGATGAGATTCCATAATAGGTCTCACGGTTGTTTGAGCGCGAGGAAAATTCCATTCAATCATATAAAGAGCCATTGGAAGTGATCAATTTGGGTTCAGAAGAAGATCCAAAAGAAGTCAAGATTGGAGCATTGTTGAATCCTGATGTGAAGAGCAGGTTGATTGAGATGTTGAAAGAGTATGTGGATATTTTTGCTTGGTCTTACCAAGATATGTCTAGTCTAGATACAGATATTGTGGAGCACCATTTATCATTGAAACCAGAGTGTCCGCCAATCAAACAGAAGTTAAGAAGAACTCACCCAGATATGGAAGTGAAGATCAAAGAGGAGGTTCTAAAGAAGATTAATGCTGGTTTTCTTGTGACGTCATTGTATCCTTAATGGATTTCCAATATTGTCCCAGTACCGAAAAAAGACAGAAAAGTCCGCATGTGCGTAGATTACAGAGATCTAAATAAACTAGTCCAAAAGATGATTTCCCATTGCCACACATTGATATGTTAGTGGATAGCACAGCAAAATTCAAAGTTTTATCATTCATGGACGGATTTTTCGGTTATAATCAAATAAGAATGGCTCCGGAGGACATGGAAAAAATAACGTTCATCACACCCTGGGGAACATTCTGTTACAGAGTGATGCCCTTCGAGTTAAAGAACACTGGTGCAACGAACCAGAGGGCTATGACAACCCTATTCCATGATCTGATGCACAAGGAAATCGAGGTATATGTTGATGATATAATTTCTAAATCCCAGACGGAAGAAGGGCATGTAGAAGATTTGTTGAAGTTGTTTCAGCGTTTGAGGAAGTATCGTCTTCGCTTGAATCCAAATAAATGCACCTTCGGTGTTCGATCAGGAAAATTATTGGGTTTCATTGTTAGCCATAAAGGAATTGAAGTTGACCCTGATAAAGTCAAAGAAATTCAAGAGATGCCAGCACCGAGAACTGAAAAACAAGTCAGAGGGTTCCTCAGGCGTTTGAATTATATTTCCAGATTCATTTCCCACATGACTGCAACATATGAACCGATCTTTAAGTTGTTAAAGAAAGATCAAGGTTGTGTGTGGACGGTGACTTCCAAAGGGCATTTGAAAGTATTAAAGAATATATGCTTGAACCTCCTATCTTTCTCCCTACTGTCGAAGGAAGACCGTTGATTATGTATCTGACAGTGTTAGATAAATCCATGGGTTATATTCTGGGACAACAAGATGAAACAGGGAAGAAACAGTATGCCATTTATTATCTCGGTAAAAATTTTACTGATTGTGAGTGGCGATATTCCATGCTGGAAAAAGACATGTTGTGCTCTAGCCTAAGCGGAAAAACGTTTGCGGTAATATATGTTGAATCACATTACTTGGTTGATCTCCAAAATGGATCCAATCAAGTACATTTTTGAAAAGCCTGCTCTTACTGGGATAATTTCCCGATGGCAGATGTTGCTATCTGAATATGACATTGAATACCGCACTCAGAAAGCTATTAAAAGCAGCATGTTGGTAGATTATCTTGCTCACCAACCAGTGGAGGATCATCAGTCTATGGAGTATGAATTCCCCGATGAGGATGTGATGTTCCTGAAAGTGAAAGATTGTGATGAACCATTTCCCTAGGAAGGTCCTGACCCTGAATCTCGTTGGAGTATGATATTTGATGGAGCTATGAATGCTTATGGTAAAGGAATTGGTGTTGTGATTGTCACTCCACATGGATTGCACATTCCTTTTACTGCAAGGTTGACATTTGATTGTATTAATAATATGGAAGACTATGAGGCTTGCATCATGGGTCTTGAGGAAGCTATTAATCTCATAATTAAAATTCTATATGTGTATGGTGATTCAGCTTTGGTAATAAATCAGATTAAAGACGAATGGGATACTCGTCACCCCAGCTTGATCCCTTACAAAGATTGTTCTAGAAGGTTGTTACCCTTCTTTAATAAAGTTGAATTCCATTATATTCCAAGATATGAAAATCAAATGGCGGATGCTCTGGAAACTCTGGCTTCTATGTATCAAGTAAATACTTGGAATGATATACCTCAAATTATGGTTCGGCGACTGGATAGGCCGCTCATGTGTTTACAATAGAAGAGGTAGCAGATTAGAAGTCTTGGTATTATGATATCAAGCATTTTCTCCAAACTCGAGAATACTCGATTGCTGCTTTGAAGAAGGATAGAAAGACATTGAGAAGATTGGCAGGCAGTTTCTTCCTCAGTGAAAATGTGTTGTATAAGAGAAATTATGACATGGTCTTGCTCAGATGCATGGATAGACATGAAGCAGACATGTTAATGCATGAGATTCATGAAGGTTCATTTGGCACTCATGTCAATGGATATTCGATGGCTAAAAAGATGCTAAGGGCAGGTTACTATTGGCTGACAATGGAATCTGATTGTTACAAATTTGCAAAGAAGTTTCATAAATGCCAGATTTATGCAGACAAGGTCCATGTGCCTCCGACACTTCTCAATGTGATTTCCTCCCCGTGGCCTTTCTCTATGTGGGGTATTGACATAATTGGGATGATAGAACCCAAAGCTTTGAATGGACACCATTTCATCTTGGTAGCAATTGATTACTTCACCAAGTGGGTGGAGGCTTCTTCATATGCTAATGTCACTAAGCAGGGGTTGTACGCTTCATCAAGAATAATCTTATATGTCGGTATGCTACACTGAGCAAAATTATCACCAACAATGGCTTGAATCTGAACAATAAAATGATGACAGAACTGTGTGAAGAATTCAAGATTGTCCATCATAATTCCTCTCTGTACAGGCCAAAGATGAATGGGGTTGTTGAAGTTGCTAATAAGAATATCAAGAAAATTATCCAGAAGATGGTTGTTACTTATAAGGATTGGCATTATATGCTCCCTTTTGCTTTGCATGGATATCGAACATCTGTCTGCACTTCAACAGGAGCAACCCCGTTTTCCCTTGTGTATGGAATGGAAGTTGTACTCTCAGTCGAGGTTGAGATCCCCTCTTTGTGTGTGATATTGGAAACCAAGTTGTCAGAGGCTGAATGGGTCCAGAACATGTTTGACCAATTGAATTTGACCGAAGAAAAGAGAATGATAGCTTTTTGTCATGGACAATTATATCAGAAGAGAATGAAGAAAGCTTTTGATAAGAAGGTCAAACCTCGTGAATTTAGAGAAGGCGACCTCGTGCTCAGGAAGATCATGTCTTTCAACGCTGATTCTAGAGGCAAGTGGACTCCCAATTATGAAGGCCCATATGTTATCAAGAAAGCCTTCTCTGGTGGTGCATTAATTCTTGAAACTATGGATGGCGAGGAGTTCCCACATCCCATGAATGCTGATGCAGTCAAGAAATACTTCGCCTAAAGAAATAAAAGAACAACTCGCTAAGTTGAAACCCTGAAAGGGCAGCTTAGGCAAAAAAGAGCGTCTCGGTAGGCCGAAAACCCGAAAGGGCGGTCTAGGCAAAAATTAGAGACATAAATAGAATAAATTTCCCACTAAGTTGAAAACCTGCAAGGGCAACTTAGGCAAAAGTTAGGGGCTTTCTTGGTAAGTAACTACATCAGACAAGACTTGATCGTTGGAGCAACAATCTTCTCGGATCCTCATCATACTTCAACAGAAGTTGCTGCTCAGGATTTCAAAAGTTGTTAGAGGGGATAGTGGTCATTGTTTGTCAATGTATCTTTTCCATTATATATTACCGTTTTCCGAACTTTGTAATCATCCATGGAGTCTCGCCATTCACAGACTACCATTTTATTAATGAAATTTGAGCTTTTACCCAATTCTTTGTAGTTCTTATTTTATTTAGCTTGCAAAGACTCCATTTATTATTGATAATAACTTTCAAAGCGAAAAGATTAAATAGAAAAATTGATTTTCAAAAAGAATTTAGAATTTACTGTTACTTTAAAATTTGTGACGCAATAGGAAAACAAAAGTGGTGATCCCAGGAATGGACGGACTCCAGTTGTTTTGAGAAGTTTTGTTTCCCGGGGAAGTTTTTCTCAGGATGTTCTCGCTATACTGGGCTTGTGACTCCAGTGTCCACGGTCAAGTTGTGGTTATTTTCTCCTATTTTCCAAGTTTGCATGATATGAAGATTCAATCCCATATTCCTCCAATAAAAGTTTTCGTTTATTTAATAGAGGTTCTTTCTTCCCAGAGAAGTTGGTACAATAATCACTCTTGAAGAATGCAGGTCTCTAGTTTCTCTAGTGAAGAACGTATATTGGTTTTCCCTTTGAGGATGTGGTGTTAACCTCCCTAGTGAAGTCAGTGTGAAATCCCCAGTTAATGGCTTGATGATAGGACATTATACGCCTTAACAAAGTTTGTGTGTTTCCTCTTTCAAAATGGTCATGAATTCCCCAGTGAATGTTTTGATGATTTGATGACCGTATGCTCTACTTGAAATTGATTTTTTTTTTAAATCCCCAGTAGAAGCGTTACTTTTAAAAATATTTGATTTCCCGTTGAAGTCTGAGTGATATTCCCTGGTAAAGACCTGGGAGAGGATGTTATATCCCTATATCTGTGTTGTTTAGTCACTATGTTTTGTTTACTACTGAATTACATTTCTCCCTAATAAAGTTAAACCAGGCAGCAGGTTTTGTTTCCTCAGTTTGCGATTAGTTTTTCTTCGATTGTTCATCTTGGATGTAATTTGGCCGAGTGTTGATTGTGCCCGAGTTGGTCTTTCCTGTTTACTCCCAGTTTTATATATCTTTTGTCAGCATATGTAAACACTCATACATTCATACACACATCATGCATAACTGAAATTGGAAAATCATCGCTCATTCACATTCGTTATTTATTTTTTTGACATATTACCCTATTTTTTAGATGTTATGTTGTCCTCTCTTCAATAGAATGTTAGCCTTAAGCAGAAAGCGTATATTCTTTCAACTTCCCCACTGAGTTATCCCTCGTGGAAGATTTTCGCTTCATCCTTCTTGTACAGCTCTTTGTCTGGATGATTCAGGTTTCCCTCTTGAGTTTATTTCTCAAGAGATGTATTTTGGACGTCTGTCTCATTCCAGTTTATTTCTGGTTTGAATTTTTTATCCTCGGCAATATTGTTACTTTGGATTTCCTCAAGCTTCGAGCATTGGTTTGAGAATATGCATTTATTTTGCACGAGAAGACCTTTATCTCCTCAAGCAATAATATATTGGTATTTCCCCATAAAGTCTTTGTTTTTACAATTCTCCATAACAGCAAGTGGTAGGTCTCTTTATTTGAGCAACCTATGCTTCCCTGTAAAAGTCGACGTAACTTTTTTGCTATCTTCTCTATGAATGGATAGTTTGCAGTCCATTGCCAAATTACTCTAGTGGATGGCAAGACTTTCAATATCGTGGAGACAGTTCATTGTGAAATCTTTACAAGTGGTAGTCTCTTTATTTTAGACAACTTATATTTACCCTTTCCAGGAGGAGTGACTTGGTTAAAGAAGAAGTTGAGACTCGTTCTAGGTGAAATGCCAGAATTTTGGGGAAACTTGTTATCTTTTTTCTACCTTCAGTGAATGTTGGTAGTTCATCGTCAGTGAACGGCAAAGCTATAATATATTTTTCTCTCTACCTTCAGTGAAAGTTGGTAGATCACCTTCAGTGAAAGTTGGTGATTGTTATCTTTTTGTTACCCTCAGTGAACGTTGGTAGTTCATCGTCAGTGAACAAAAATGTTATGATATATTTTCTCTCTACCTTCAGTGAAAGTTGGTAGGTCACTTTCAGTAAAGTTGGTGATTGTTATCTTTTTGCTACCTTCAATGAACGTTGGTAGTTCATCGTCAGTGAACGGCGGTGCTATGATATATTTCTCTCTCTACCTTCAGTGAAAGTTGGTAAATCACCTTCAGTGAAAGTTGGTGATTGTTATCTTTTTGCTACCTTCAGTGAATGTTGGTAGTTCATCGTTAGTGAACAGTGATACTATGATATATTTTTATCTCTACCTTCGGTGAAAGTTGGTAGATCACCTTCAGTGAAAGTTGGTGATTGTTATCTTTTTTCTACCCTCAGTGAATGTTGGTAGTTCATCATCAGTGAACGGTGGTGCTATGGATATATTTTTCTCTCTACCTTCAGTGAAAGTTGGTAGATCACCTTCAGTGAAAGTTGGTGATTGTTATCTTTTTTATACCCTCAGTGAACATTGGTAGTTCATCGTCAGTGAATGGAGATATTATTATATTCCTTTTCCTTCTACCTTCAGTGAACGTTGGTATCTCACCGTTAGTGAATGTCAGTGATGTTATTTCATTCCTCTTTCTACCTTCAGTGAACGTTGGTAGTTTTTCCTTCAGTAGGAGTTGGTGTATCCTTTGACTATTTTACCATCCTCTTTGAGTCAGGTCTTTTGATCCACCAGTGATTTATTTTCATGGTCGGGTTTCTCTTTTGTTTCTATATTTTATTTGCTACATCCCCAGTGGTGTTTTGTGTTACCTTGGTTTCGTTCATATGCATTCATGCTCATAAGCACTGCATGGCATCTTAGGGCCAAAATAGGGTTTATTTTATATTTAAGTATCTTCGATCGCGTCGACACGAAAATTTTCAACCTTCGTATCTCCCGATAGAAGAAACTTAAATAAGGGCAGCTATTGTACCCCAATTTTTGCCCCTAAGATCCCCTCATCATACCATGTTGATTCCATCACAACAAGATCACATTAGGATTCTTGGTTCCCCTCCCTATATTTAGCTTTGTTCTTTTAGGAATCACCAAGAACCTTGAGTCGTGCTCTTTTGTGATCATGAATATTTTTGTCTTGATTTCTTCTTTTAATTAATAAAATACAATGTTGGTTTGTCTTGCTTGTTACTCATGTAGGTAAAGGCAATGAGATTCAGCAAGTTGCTCCATGGGTTCATGAGTTTATTTCCATGCCCTAGTCAATAAAGCTTGAGAAGTTCAAACCTCACCATTGGATTTGTTTTGGAGGAAATGGAATGGCAAGGTTATTTTGGTTCACCACATTTCAAGATTATTAAATTTGGTTCAAAAGTATTAGGGATTAATTTGAGAAGTTGTCATGCTTAGACAAGGCTTTGTTCCCATTGGTCACAAATTCATATTTCTATCAATTCTCAAAATATGTAAGTGGCTTTGGTGACTATGAGTTCTCATTTTCATCCTCAACAACTTCTATTTACAAAGCATTTGTGTTGGTACAAGAAGTTTGTTCAAAATGGTCAAAGTTCCCCAAGACATTTTTCTTGATCTAGGAGCTAGGGTTTTGAACTTCAAAGAAGCATATCTTGCACATATTTTGGTATTTTGGATTTATTAAAAATAAATATTTCTCTTCAAAGGGTTATCAATAAATCACTTCAAAAGTTCCAAGGAGTTTTCATGTGGAAGAAGCTTGATGATAAAGAAAGATTACAAGTCCTCTAGATGAACACCCAATTTCTCATATGTGACTTCAAAAGATCATAACTTGGTCAATTTTTATCACCTTGAGCCCATTATTTTTCCATAATTATCTTGAGGAGGGGAACTTTATTCCTTATTTTATGTGAAAATGGGGGAAATGGATGGAAGATGCCCTAAGGATACAAAATATTATAGGTCATTTCATGATTTTTTTCCAACTTCAACAATTCATAACTCTCTCAATTTTTGGATATTTTGAATGGTTCTAGTTTCAAAATGTCATTAAAGAGGTCTATTTCATGCCATCTTTTTTAGTCAGGAGCAAATTCCAAGTGGAAGGCCATGTTTGGATGCAAAACATTATAGGTCAATTTTGAAGAAAAATTTGAAATATTTCTAAGTATGGAAAGTCAACCTTTTTTCCCCAACTTTGACTCAATGCAACTTTCAGCTCAAGCATCCATTTGATTCCATTCTTTTTCCATTGCAAAGCTTGTAACCTCATATTTCTAAAGCATCAAGAATCATGCCTTCAGACCCATTGAGCTAAAAATGCCATTCGATTGAACTTGGTAACTTGGAAATGAAGTTTCTTCATAAGTCAGAATTCGAAATTTATGTTTTGGCCTCTAAACATCAAATTAGCACACGTTTTTGATCTAAACATGTTTAACCAAGTTTCCAAAGTGGATTAGAGCCTTAAAACGCAAGGATTGGATGAGTTTTGATGGAAATCAGATTACACTTTGCTCGTGCATCAGGTTCACACGATTTCCCTCCAAACTTCATCATTTCACACGCTTGAACATTCCATTTGATTCCCTATAAATAAAGGGCCATCCCCCATTCATTTCCTTAAGCTTTGAGAGCCAAAAACACTCTGTCAAAACCTCACACGGGCTTGAAATTTTTGAAATCAGTTTCTGAGATTCCAGCCTTTTCCTCCAAAATTCTTTGTACCTTCATCTTCCTTAAGCATCATATAAACTCTCCAGCACTTAGACCAAGCGAAACGAGCCATAATCCAAGCTACAGAAGTCCAGTTTTAGAGCTTCCTTCTTGAACTTCAAAAAGGTAGAATTCTCCATCATTTGGATCCAAATAAAGCACTAATCTGTTCTACTCCTTCTCTTGATTCTAGTGCTTCTTACAATTTTTAAATCCATTGAGAACTGAGAGAGAAATCTCAAATTGAAGGTGCTCGCTATTTTTTGGGTTTTTGATTCATATCTCTTTGCATACTTTATATAATTTGGCGCGATGGTGGTGTTAGGATCGTCTTGAAGAGACGAATTCAATGATACTGGTCTAGGATCCTAATTTTACCATTTGAAGGATCTCACAAAATCTTCATTGCATGGTGGCTGGAGGTTGAAGACGATGACATGTCTCGTCTCAACCAATGATAGCGTGCCAAGCGTTTTAATTTCATTGGTTGCCCTTTCTCTGATTCCCTGCGCATCCCACTAAGGTCCATATCAAGCACAGCGCGTCTGGTCCATTGGATTAGCTTACTAACACGTTTTGACTATGATCTGATGGTCCATATCTTTTTGGTTTTATTTTATTTTCTGATTTTTATATTTTAATTAATTTAATTTTCAAAAATTCATAACTCTTTTATTTTTTATCCAAAAATTATGAAAAAATTCACAAAAATACTTTGAATTATTTCTGATCTCATGATTATTTTTTCACATTTTTATTTTTCTATTTGATATTTTTTATATTTTTTGCATTATTTGCTTCCTTTTAATTACTTTAAAAATGCTTTTTGACATTATTTAATTCTAAAAAATTTCCTAAATATCATTTTGCATATTTCTGACTTTTTGAAAATTTTATGGAATTTTATATTAATGTTTACTATTTTTGACCTATTTTCTTTTTGTTTGAACAATTTTAATTAATTTTAAAATAGTTTATGACTTTAAAAAAATTTCCAAAAATTTTATAAAAATATTTGAGTCCTTTTCTGATTTTTCTATGGCCTTACTCAATTTTTCTTGATTAATTTGAATATAGTTGATATTTTTCTTTCTTATTTCTATTTTAAAACATTTAAAAAAAAACCTTTTTAATGTATATATTAAATGCAATATTACTTTGTGATTATTTTCTGGCTGAACTTGGGTTGAATTTTAATCATGAACTTTATTAACATCATTGGATCCATGGTGTTGAGTCTAACTCCACAAAAATGGTTGAGTGATTTTAATAATAGTTTGATTAAAATTTAATTCAAATGTGGTTTGTATATTTTTCCCACCCCTCTCCATCTCATCCATTTGTTATTGCACTAAGTGTTATTGGAGCATGATCTTTATATCATGTCTCAAAATAAATGGTGCATAGATTGCTATTGACCGGCTTCAAAATAGGTGTGACTTCTATATAAGTCCACTACGATTGCTTAACATAGCGCTAAATTTTGTCCTGATTCGAATAAATGATCATTCGTGGCCCAAACCTATGTTTGCAAGCCCAAGTATGTTAATTTGATCTCTTTGATCCAATAACCTTGAGATTCATTGTGTGGAGGCTTTGGTTCTACCAATCCTCTAATGGATCTACAACACTTTTGGTCAACGCAGGTCACTTAAACATCATTGATCATTAAATGGCACTTGTGAGGATTCCAAATGGGTGATATACTTGACAAAAAACAAATGCGACTTGTTTTGTAGAGGCTTTGGTTCTACCAATCCTCTAATGAGTTCCAAATACAAGTTTCAAGATGATCATCCAACTAACCACTAATCACTAATAATTGATTTTACCCTTTTGTTTTTTATTTTATGCCCCTTTATTTTTTATGCTTTATGCACCATTTACTTTTAAGCATTTACATTTCATGCTATCTTCATCTTTGCTCACTTTAGCCCTTTCTTTTTTCTTCTAATACACCTAATAATCAACATAAACCATAAAAAAAATTTAATGATACTTGGACTATTTGGTTACTATCCTTGGCATTATGGAGTATAGGACTTCTTGGACTTTAGATTAAAAACGTTGGCCTATGTTGGAGACCTTGTGACCTTAATTGATCTTTTGTCTGGAGTTCTTGAGGTTTACCTCAAGACATTGGGTTGTTTGTTTGTTTTGTGTGCTGGTTATTGTCATTACATGCTTTGTTTGTAGTCTAAAATTAACCCGTATACAGCCGTTACTCTGCCCAATTTTTTTTGAAGACCTAATACACTTGAAGTTTGGTTCTCACAAGAGGTCTAGTATCTTTGCTTGCTTGGTTTTAGTCCAAAGAATGGGAATTCTATCTTGGCTCATAATGTCAAGTATTGGCTTTTTGTTGGTTAGATGGTTCTTATCCCTAACTTTTACCTTATGCTTTAGGATAGTCTCTTCTTCTCCTCCCATCTTATTTAATTTCAAAAATATTCTCCCTCTTTTTGAAAACTCTTCTTGCTTTTAAACCTGAACCACTTTCATAATAAACATGGACTTAGGTCCATGCATTTTCAAAAACTTTTTCACAAGTAAACTTCAATCAACTTAACATTACCTTGACAATTTTTTTGAGAAGACTAAAAGTCAATCAATCTCATTTCAGACCATTTTTTCCACTTTGGCTCTTTTTTTATTTTAAAACCTTTCTCAAAAGATTAGACTCTTGTCAATCCTTGCAGTGATGCAAACAACTATACTTCTATGATATGTAGTGAAGTGAGATATTTTCCACTTCGGTGTTGAGTGAGGCATTGTTGATTTTAAAATCCAAGCCATATCCTCCACTTTAAGATGATGCAAATTCTCCTTTCTCATGATTGTGGGTAGTAAGAATGTTTTCTACACGGACAATGACGATGATGTTTTATCTCATAAAATTAACCAACACACTTACATTTTAAAATTTTTAAAGAGGAACTACGTGTACCCTGATCCCCTATTGCACGGAAGATGGTATGTAGTCACTAAAGGTTCGCAACTGCGGCGGATGCAAAAATCATAAAAAATATATTTATTTTCTCACCTCCACCATTTATTTTTATACAACATTTTTTATAGCCAAAATATACAGATTTTACAAAGAGGTTTTACGGAGTACCGTAGATGTTTAGGGTGCTAATACCTTCCCTTTACATAACCAACTGTCTTACCTTGAATCTTTACCCCCCTCTTTTTTGGGTTACTTTCTCTTTTCCCATTCCTTTAGAAACAATAAAGCGTGGTGGCGATTTCTATTTTAATTTGTACAAGTCTAGTAAATCCAATGGCTTTGTCTTAAACATTTCTACCGCTACAATAAGGTCCTTAAAAACATTGCATATACATATCATGCATATCATTACATGATAGGTGTTTCAAGACAGGTTTCTTATCTTTTTGTTGTTTATTTCAGTAGAAAGAATGACTCTTGAACAAACAGTTAAGGATCCCCAGGCCCAGAACGCCCAGTTCCAGCAAATGTTCCTGAGTCTAGCCAATGGGCAGGAAGAGATGAAGACCCTCATCACTAAAGAGAAGAAGGAGCAAATCAAGAAACCACCTGGCATCCTCAACATGGGTAAGAGGCTCAAAGGTCCGGTCAAGCGAGCTTTGGAATTTGAAGAAGAAAATAATTACCAAGAGGAAGATGATAAAAGTATGAAGGCTGACAACCAGGGTTCTGATGAAGAAGAAGCGAACTATTCAGATGAACAATATCCTCGGGCTGACGACAAGTACAAGCAGCTAGAAGATCGTCTCACTGCTATGGAGATCCAAAGAGTTCTTGGGTTAGAATTTGAAGAGCTTGGTCTTATCTCGGGGGTTGTTATTCCTCACAAGTTCAAAGCCCCCATCTTTGCCAAATATGGCAGTGTGTCCTGTCCTAAGCTTTATCTGTTATCTTATGTCCGAAAAATCCAACCCCATATTGCTGATAGAAAATTATGGGTGCATTTCTTCCAAGAAAGCTTATCGGGGACGCAATTAGAATGGTTCTATCAGCTAGAAGGAACCCAATATTCAAACTTGGTAAGACTTGGTTGCTGCTTTTTACAAGTAGTATCAATATAATGCTGACCTTGCACTGACTCGAGTGCAATTACAAAACATGTCTATAGACTCGAACGAGGGTTTCAAAGAATATGCCCAGAAGTAGAGAGACTTATCCAGAAGGGTGCAACCTCCCTTGTCTGACCAGAAGTTAGTTGATATGTTCATGGGCACTCTGACATGTCCATTCTTTAATTTTCTAATTAGGAGTTCTTCATCTGGTTTTATTAAGCTAATCCTGACTGGGGAACAAGTTGAAAGCGGTATCAAGAGCGGGAAGATTCTGGTGGCTGCATCTTCTCGTGTTGTAAAGAATAAGTTAAATAATAAGAAGGAAACCAATGTTATTTATGTCCAGAAGGGCCATAGTAAGAATGATCACCATCAGTCTGTGGGAGCGGTGCTAATTTCTAATCATGCACTTGTTCAACAACAACAGGGGAATCAACGTAGGTCAGACGCTCCGAGGAGGCAGTTCACCAAGATTAATATGCCATTATCTCAGGCATTTCAACATTTGTTAAAAGCATAATTGATAACACTACGTGATCCTCCTCAGAACCCTAACACCTCCTCTCCTAAGTACAACCTGAATGCAAAGTGTGTCTATCATTCTAACATTCTTGGGCACGACACCAACAATTGCTGGTCCCTGAAGAACAATATCCAGGATATGATTGACATAAAAGAGATTGAATTTGATCCTCCCGAGACCCCTAATATGATCAATGCACCTATGCCCAGTCATAGTAAACGTGTTAATGCTATCAATGATGTTTCTTATGTCTACACCATAAGTGACTTGACCACTCCCTTGATAATCATTAAGAAGAATTTGTTGCAAGCCAGTTTATTTCCGGGTTGCCTTGAAAATTGTTACCATTGTGCGTCCCAAGCTAATGGTTGTATGTGGCTGAAGAAGGGTATTCATCGTTTGATTGATAGCCGTGAAATTCTGTTTGAGAAGACTCCGTCCGTGAAGAGTTTGCAAGAAAGTATGCCTCAAGAGCTGAGACTTGAAGATGTTTCTATAATCACAATTTCCAATACTCCTTTGAGGATCACCTCTAAAGGTTCTATAAAGGTTCCTGCCGAGCCTAGGGTGGCTCCCCTGATCATTACTGCACTGGGGCCAGCCCCTTATTCCTCTAGAAAGGCTGTTCCTTGGAATTATGGAACTGAAGTTTATTACCATAGTGTTAAGAAAGAACCATGGATTTCCAAAGATGAAGATACTAATGTTATTAACCTCAATGTCGAAAATATTGTCGGGACTAGTAAAGTTACCAGAACGGGAAGGGTCTCCTCTCCAGTGATCTTTCCTCCAAAGACTATCATAACACTTGTTCGTATCCCTGCTACTGAGTCGACTACTGACACTCGGGGAAAAGAGAAGGTGATTGAGCCTGCCCAGACGGAGGCATGATCGGTAAAATAGCAAGTGTACTATTTTTCCTCTTGTAATAATAGGGAAAATTCCACGAATATCGGTCTCAATGACTGCATAAAATTATCGAGTTTAATGCGAGGTTCAATTAAAAAAACTCAATTTGGGGTTTGGTTTGGTTATTGTACTTAACAATAATTAAAAATATGCGACGGAAAATTATGACTTTTTTACTAGTGTGAATATTATGCTAGGGGTAAGTGTGTGGTTTACCCTGTAATGACCTTCAATATTGATCTCTTCTACAAGTTCATTACCTTCAACTATTGGACCTTTAGATTATTTTCCCCTAAGTCCTTAGTGAGAAAACCTTTAACCATCCATCCTCAATCCTAAGTCCTTAGAAATATCTGATGGAGTCAAGCCTTTATCTTATCAAGGGTTAAATCCGGTGACTATAGGGTATCCATAGTCCTAGGTAATATCTACTATATCCTAATCGTACAAAAACCTTAACAACCGCGGTCCAGCTGGTTGTTAACCGTAACTCAATCCTAATTGGTTCAATCAGGAAAGCATTAGAAACCTTGAACGATTAAATTGAAAGGAAACTATTGTATTAAAAATCAATAATTCATAGTCAATACATTCACAAATCAGGGACACCCCCTAGCATTAGGGGTTTTAGCCACACATAATATTCAAAGAGATTTCAATAATAATAACAATAGACATTACACAAATTAATGGTGAACTCTGATCTTCTGTTGTTTCTGCTCATAAAAGGTCTTCGTTATCCCAAAACTTGCATAGACTTCAATCTTTTATCGTCAAATTCTCCAGTTGTCCAAAAAGTCCTCTTTTTCTTCTCCAAATTAGGTATTTATAGTGTCAGGTCATCCCTCTATGATGCCAAATGTACACAGTATCCTTCATGATCCAAGAATATAGGAAAACCTCAAAATTGGACTCTCACACGCCTAAGCTGACATGGGCCGTATCACCGGACACGAGTACCCGTGTAAGAATCTGTGATTTGTGCTATTCAATTTCAGGTTCCAACTAAATTGACATGGACCATGTCATGGGACACGGGCTCCCATGTCGCCTTAGGTCCTTCCTCCAACAATTAATGCATCAGCTAACTTGACATGAGCCGTGTCATGTGACACGGATGCCCGTGTCTCCTTCTGCCTTGCTCGAATCTCAACTTTTTCCAAATCTCTGAATCCTGCACTTTTCTATCCAAATTTGTCCTATTTTATTTTATTGACCCTGAAAACACTAAAATACAAAACCAAAGCATAAAACACGGTAAAATGAAATAAAACATCAATCAATTAAACGAAACAATAACTAAAATAAATGTTAAATTCCTGTGTAAAAATCAATGGTCAAACTCCCCCAAAATTAAACCGTCGCTTGACCTCAAGCGACCATTACAAGAACTCATGAAAATCATAGTAGCTTGATACTCATACGTGATACATCCGTTCAAATTAATCAAAAAGTAGTTCGTCTGATGTTCACATGACGCGAAGAGTTTGCTTAAGAATCTTTAACTCTAGAGTTTCTTCTTCAGATACCTCTCTAACTTTGCTTTGTACTTAATTCTCTTTCCGAATTTACTCTTTTTTCACTCGGACAGTCAAATTAAGGCAATGATAATTATCGATGATCATCATATGCACTAGACTGATTAAGAGAGATTTTTTTGCTCGGGAACCAAATAAGAGCTTTTTCACCTTTATAAATTGAAATGAAATTTTCAAAACTTATCAGTTTATATATTGTCCTTTATGGACGACGTTTGGGGATCAATCCCCTTTGGGTTGAATAACCTGGTGAGAGCTAACCAACTCAGTGAGCCAGTTTCCTTTTACTGCCTTTTCATCATTTGGTTCCAAATGTATTTCTTTCTCCTTCAATCGTACATGCATGTGAATCTATGTTATGCCAGACTGTGAGGATAAACTACTTTAGAAGTACTTAAATTCGTGGATTTATAGAAATTCACAGAGCACTAACAAATAATTCAAAAAGAAGAAAAGCAATAAAATCCCCCAAACTTGAGCTGAACATTGACCCCAATGTTTCATAACAAGCTCGAGAAGGTGACTCACAAAGGGTAGTGCAACACATGCTGCAACCTCCTAGCTATCACCAGTAAAACTCCTTTTTTATTACCTGCAACTAAAACAAAAATAAAAATTAAGTTATTAAAAGTGTGGGTTGCCTCCCACGAAGCGTTGCGTTTAACGTTGCATGGCTTGATGGGTCATCCCCTGATGGGGGGTACTTCCTCTTACATACCTTGTTGAATGCTTCTTGCACAAACAAGAAATCACTCAGATCAAAAGTGTCAACCCATTTGTGCTTCCAGCCACTTCCAACTTCCATATTTTCAGCTCAGCGTTCCCTCTTCTTTTTCTTCATTCCTTGTTGACTACGGTTAGGAATTTTTATTGATGCCACTTGAGAAATTTTTCCTGAAACCTCTTCTGGGAGTGACTTCAAACTTTTGTCTTATCCTTCTACTTTGATCATTCTGATTGAAGATTTATCCTTTCCACCTGCAACCTACTTCTTGATTTCCAGCACCTTCAAGGTTATCACCTCATCAAATGATTTCAATGTTAGATTACCTATCTCGATATCAAAATTGCATCGATTCGTCAGCATAAATGGTCGACCCAGAATGATAGGAGTCTCTTCATCTTCCGGTATGTCCATGATCTGAAAATCAACTGGGAAAACAAAATTGTCAATTTCCACTAGGATATCTTCAACTATCCCATATGACTGCTTGATGGTGTTGTCATACCCCAATTTTTTACATAAGATCCGATCTTCATTTGCATTTTTTTGTTATATACATCAAGGTCATGAAATATGGTCGGTTTCGAATTTCTCACCTTCGAGCATTGCCTGTGCAGAGATTATCGAGTGTTGTGAGCATTTTATTTTATACATGACTAACTTCTAATCAAGCATGAAGTGTATGTTTTTTGTTTCTTTGATTTCATGTGCAGAAATAGGTATGGATCAAGAGCATCAGACGTCATTCCTCAATTAGGGTTTTGAGTCTCTCAAGCCAGAAGTACAGTTGATCATTGCTTCTCGAAGACTGATTCATCAAGAGAACCGTGTGTTTATTTCCATGCTTAGTTCAACAAGTGCTCTCAAGCATCTCCGAAATTCTTCAAAAAGAACAGTCAAGGTTCCATGACCATTGGTTCACGTGTGTTTCACCTTGCCTTGAAATACAAGAACAGATCAGGCTATGCAAGTTAATTCCAAACACTTCGACCGAAAGTTATCTGCAAGTTTTATTTAAAATTTGAAGACGAATTATGTTTAGAAAGCCATGAGAGAACTTTATGGGAAGTTTGTCATGATTTAAGAGTTTATGGATCTCTAAGTTCATTTCATTGTGCCAATTTCTCAATGCGATAACATTTCACCTCAAATCCCTCTTCTATTGATCATTTGATGCTTTTAAGTATGGTTTGATTTCTTATACTTACATGACGCATGGTGAATTTCGTCAGAGTGGAGTGATTGAATTCAAGATCTCTTTAGAAGAATTTATTTAGAATACTTGGAATTTTTATCATGTGAATTCAAGTATTAACTAAATATAAGTTATTAAAAGGGCTCATTCAAGAATAATTGTTCATCACATTAATATTTATTCAAGATTATTTTTGTGTGATCACTTTGATGGATTCCCACATGGCCATTTGATGTATTAAAGAAGATACTGGAAAAAGAAACTTGATTCAAATATTCATTTATCACAAGAACAAATACATGATGGTTGAAACTTCATTACAAGATCAATTCATGTAATTTATTTGGATCTCTAATACAATATGCAAGATTGAGATCTTAAGGCTTGCAATATTGTTTATTCATCATTCAAAAATTCATTCAAGTATCAATCAATTGTTTTCCAAATTCAAGTGGAAGACTTTGAATTTCATCAAGACAAATAAAGATTCAAAATTTTTACAATTACAAAGGAATTGAGAAATTATATTCAAGACAACTTTCCATTCATGTTACAATTTTATTTGGAATTATCACTACAAAGTTACAAGAGGAATTACAAGTTTGTACATAAAAATAAAGACTAAATTTCTAATGTCCTACAGCTTCATGCTTCAAATATGTTGCCCATATTTTCTAGCCATGTTCAACAATGCAAATAAGCCCAATAGCAGTATGCAAATCAGCCCAACAGCAGCCTGCAATGATCCAAAAAAACTGTTGTAATTCTGCCTAACAACAGCCTACAAAATAGTCACAAAACTGCTATAAAAATGCTACAAACCAGTCCAAAAAATAGCAGCCTATAGATCAGTTCAAATTCTGCTATATCACTGGAAACAAAACTTCTATAAACAGCATGTTGCCCTGAATCATAAGAGCAAAAAAATTGCATCAAAATGACAATTTAAAATTGTATGAAAAAAAGGCATCAAAACAGTTCAAATGTTCTACTATTTTTCCTCCTAAGTGTATTGTTCTTTCACTATAAAAGCCATCTTTATGGACAAAAAATTACACAAGAAAAACTCAAGGAGAGGAAAAACAGAAGAGAGGGAAACTTGTTCAAGAGTCACAACAAAGAATCACATCAAGAATTGGGCATCAACAAAACATAAATGAGGGAAAACTTACTATTTTGAAGCTCCATCGAAGAGACTCCTTCCTCTCTATTAATTTTTGCACAATTCTTTCACATGTACACCCATGTCTGCTAGATTTATTTGCATAGTAATTTTCATGCTTGGATCACTAGTTTTTGCCACCTGTTATAATAAAAACAGAACAAATGTTATATACATGCTACAACCTGTTAACAACCAATAAAATGTAACCTGTTAAAATCCACAAAACAGAATACCAATCTTCTCCATCTGCTGCTTCTCAGTCTATCTCTTTCATTTTTCTAGAAAAACCACAAACTCGACACTCTTACAAACTCACATCCCAGTGACACCCAACCTTTCTCTGCTAACTCCAACTTTTTGCCCCAAGAGTCATCATCTCAACAACTAGAAACTGGTATTCTTCCTCCTGCACCATTACCTGATATGACATCACAGCAAAACAGCTCGTCTCCTTTTGGCCAACCTTCACCTTCCTTTTCAACTTCATCTGGACCATTTTTTGAACCAGCGGGTCAACTTACTCATTATCACCTTCTCTTCTGCAAAACTCCTTGCCATCTCTCGTCGCAACCGGATATTCCCTCCATCCATTTTATCCAACCGGTCCTTGTCCATCTTCGTTCAAACTCCCATTCTGCCACCAATGACCGAAACATAACCGTTTTTTATGTCGTCAAACCATATTGCACCCGCAATTGATGTCGCATTTGATTATGATTCTATGGAAAATCAAGTACTGTACAACACATACATTACCATGACCACAATCTAATACCTGATAAAGACAATTTTTATAAACTAAAATAAAGAGAAAAATCCCTAAACAGAGAAACATTGAATGAAACAGAAAGTGATGAAAATAGTTACCAGATTCATGCTAAACAGAAAATGTTATCAATCATCAACAAAATATACTGCAAAATCCTCAGAGGATCATTTTCAAAATCCAAATAAGGCAATCTCACCTCCCTCACTTTGCATGCTCCACCACCTCCTCCAACCCGAGCCATCTCTCCATGACAAGACCGACGATAAACTCTCCATCGAACCCGATTCGTATGAACTCAGTAAAGCCAAGAGGAAATACTACAACAAATGGAGGAAGACAATGTAAGGGTTCGATTCCGATGATGATCAACAGTTTGTGGAGATGAAACCTGAAGTGGTGGAACTGTGAACTCTGCATAAGAGAGAAGAGGAATTGTTGGTAATGATGATTTGTTTGAGCAAAAAAATACGAATGGTTGGAGTAAACCTGATGAAGATGATAGATGATGGGTTTGAAGAGAAAGCAAAAAGAGAAAGATGATGGTGATAATCCGTGAGTGAGAGAGAGAGGATTATTTTGTTTTGTTTCAATTTCCCTTTCAGTTATTTGGGAATAATAATAATAATTAATCTGTTTTCCTTCCCCGTGTAGACAACAACCAGCGGCACCAATCCCTTGTTTAGGGTTTCTAAAACCCTTCTTTTGTTTCCTCAAAACCGTGTCAGCCTTATTGGGCCTGTTAGCCCAATCACACTATCATCATCACATTATATTTCAATTAAAACATAGATAGAACAGATAAATGGCATATTTCAATTAGCAAGGCATGCTGTTGTACCCCAAAATTTTCCCTCCCATTTCATCAACATTTTCTCATCACCAGACTCTTGGAACTGAAGATCAAGCTAGGGTTTGCTCTGCTCAAGACACCTCCTTGCACTGTTGACCTAAATTAGGGTTTGAGTTTGCACAGTGGTGTTTTGGCCTACAATACCCAAATTGACTTTCATACTTCATGTTGGACTCACAAGTTTGTCCATACCAAGTTTCAAGCCTTGATTCAAATTTTTGTCCAGTCAATTGGACAGTTGACCTAGAAATCAACTGTATTGGGGGAAAAAGTCAATTGTGGCCAATTGAGAGTCAAACCTCGTGATTTTTGACCCACTTCAACATAATAAACTCATATATGTCATTTGATCAAGTTTGGATCACAATTCCACAAGAAATTTGATCAGATCACCAAAAGGGCAAAATGGTCATTTTTAGGATTTTGACAACACAAACGCAATTTTTGACTGTTTGACCTAGCCAATGGCAAATCAAGCTCACACATGGACTCAAGGACTCAATGACATTGTCTTGACCCATTCAACAAGTTCAAAAGATCTCAAGTGCATAGGATTGACAGATGAATTTTTTAGTCAACTGATCAAAATTTGACTGTACACTGAAAAGTCAAACTTTGACTTTTTGGTCAAAATCAAGTGCCAAGAGTTATTTTTCATCAAGACATGTCAAATTATGAAAATGTTCATAAATAAACCCAAAAATGCAAATTAGGGTTTAAAATGGAAAATTTTCATAACTTAGAATTTTTCTAAGTTATAAAATTTTCTTGTTTTTTCCTAACTTTGTCCCATTTTTTCATTAATATGCAAATGGATTCAAACAAAACTTCCAACATGAAAGTTGTAGTCCTCCACAAAGTATACAACTTTGATTCACAAAGTTTTCTCAAAAGAAGCTTGGATATCAAGTTATGATTTTTGGAACAAGGGTCCCTAAAACTTTTAACTTAGTGAAATTAACCCTAAGCTAGGCAGGATTTTGACCCATATTCTTGGCCACTTTTCACATAGTTCCACTTGGAATTTCAAGTTGCATTGCAAAGATGGATTATAGTACATGTTCCAAGCTTTCCAAATTGTCCAAGAACTCCTCAAACACCCTTGTGGTTAGAGAGAATCGAATGCTTGAAGTTGGCAAAAACTCACTTTTGTCCATGGCCAATACATGTTCATACCAATTTACAATTCTGATCTAGCTAGCTTGGTTCACCATTACAGGCCTCAAAACCAATTTGTAATCCTTAATTTAATTCATATCCATTGAATTAAGGTATTGTCTTGGTCATTAGGGCATTATACACTAGTTTAAGCCTTAAAAGGAAAAAGCAACAATGTCATTTTTTGCATAAACTTCACTTTATGTCAAAACCAAATCCTTGAGGCATGGGGCCAGATCTTTGAGGAAGGATCAAATCCACTAATTCCAGTAACCAAGAGCATAATGTGCAGCATGATATAGGGCTTTCACATGCCTGCATTGGGAGGACACACACTCTTGCTTGAAAAAGAAGAAAAGTTGCAAAACATATCCATCTCTCACATCTGTTGAAACAAGCTTACACAAACCTTGTAGACAAGTTCCATACCTCCCAACAAGCCTGAAACACGACCCCTTTGCCTCTCAAACTCCCTTGTACACAGAATCACTGTTTTTCTGCAAAACAGAGCAAGTTCTGCATTTTGCAAGCCATAACCAAATTCCATCGTGCGTTTTGTCCAAAGATAGTTCAAACACCTTCCAATCAACTCACTTGAACTATCCCAGGCCCCCATTGCAAGTTGTAACACATCTAACCCACTTTGCTATTTTTAATTCAAAGCTCTGCAGGTTGAGTTCTACAGCACGATTCAAGTTGTTTCAAAATAATCCAAGCATTGGAAAAGTTTCCTTGGACCTTAGGCAAGCTCAAAAGAAGCTCAAACACCATTGAAGGTGGCTACATTGTCCAGCTCGAAGTCAACTGAGACAGGTATTTCATGGACTTCTATCTCTCTATCTAGGAATGGTTAGGCTTAAGTTTGTGAATGAAATATGTTGTACTCATAGCCCTGAAGCCATACATATGCTTAGTTTTCATTTACATTAATCGTGTTAAGAGAATTTCACTCATGAACTTTCTAAAAAAACTAGGTTAGAAATTAGGGCCGGAGAAATTCTCTCTGGTCTTTGAGAGTTAATCCAAGTTTTTATATGGTTGAATTCGTTGTTTCATTCTCTACAATGTTCATGTTATGAGTTTTGTCAAAAGATCAAAGAATCAGGAGTTACAGTTTGGTACATAACGCGTGCAGGTTTGTTCAAAGGAAGAAGAAGAAGTGGATTCTGGGCTGGGCCTGGTTCCTTTTGCTTTTGACACCCCATTGTTCAGTTTACACCCCCTGGCCCATTTGTTTGAATTTTTGTCATTTTGATATTTTTATTTTTTATTCTGACTTTATTATTTTTTGTCTAAATATAAAAAATGCCAAAAAATTATTTTCTATATTTTTCATATTTATTAGATATTTATTTTTATTTTACTAGTATAAGTATGTAAATAAACTATTTCCTTTTATTAAAAACTCAAAAATAATACAAAAAATATACTTATCTTCATTTATTATTTTTATTTACACTTGAAAATATTTTCTAGAATATACACATTTTTTGTAAATAATTAATTTCTATTTTTGTATATTTAATATATTTAATACACATATATATATATATATATATATATATATATATATATATATATATATATATATATATATATATATATATATATATATATATATATATATATATATATACTTTATCTTATTAAATAATTAGCTCAAAAATATAAAAATATCATATTTTTACTTTTATTAATATTTTATACTAAAAAATATCTTTTTGTAATATACTTTTATTTTGTGTATAAATTAATATATTATTGTATAAATTAATATATTATTGTATATAATTAATAAATAATATTGTTTTTTTTTAAGAATTAGGGTTTTGCCTTAAAATATCAAATAATTAACATTGACTTTATCTTTTTTTTTTTTACTTGACATCCAGAAGTATACTTTTTACATACATAAAAAAAACCTTTTTCTTTGCATAATATATTTTATTTTACTTTTATTTATTTGTATTTTATTCCATTTATTGTACATTTAAATATTTCCTATACATTCGATTTGGTTGTAATAACTTAGAATTTAATTTCTTGTCAAATACTCCCAATTCAAATTTGTACCCCCTCCCTATATCATGTTGTAATAGTGTAGCATTTAAATTCTCGCACATTTAAAAGCTTTCAATTATGCCATGCTTAGACCTAGGGTTTGTATGCAAATAAAATCAACGACTAGTTTGACCTAATCCAAGGTAAATATGCATGAAAAACAAACACAATGCACACTTGCACCCCTAGGGTTACAATCCACTTGTTGCCTTCAAAAATGGGCCATGGTTGCATGTCAAGTACTTTGGCAAAACAAAAAAAAAGATCATAGTCCCTCGATGACGCAATCTAAGTTGCCTAAACAAATGATCAAAGTCCCTCAAGAAAATTGCCAAAGATACTTGACACCATTGCTATCATGGTCTATACAATGACCCGCGCCTGTCCCGTTAACATCCTAACACAAGGTTGTTCACCAAATACAATGGTGAAGCAACACTGTTAAAAGGGTTAAAAACATAAGAAAGATCTTTGAGTAAAATAGGGTAGATAACTCTTAGTTACTTGATCAAACTTGTAAAAACATCCTTTCTATCTTTAAAACACACTTCACCATACAATTTCAAAACCCTACTTTCAAACATTGGAAAACTTTTCAAAAAGACAAAAACATCTTTGTATACATTCAAACAAGAAACATTACAAAGGTTGCCACAACGATGGCCTCTTTTCAAAACATCTTTCAAAATCGCACACAAAGCACCATTTCAAACAATTGAAAAGCAAAGCAAGCGATCTAAGCAAGTAACTAAGAGCCCATGGATAACCATGGATAGAAAGGGTGCTAATACCTTCCCTTTCTATAATCTACTCCCCGAACCCAAGAAAACATCTCAAAGGTCTTTCCTGTGCTTTTTGACCTTTCCTTAGGATAAAATAAAAAGTCAGTGGCGACTCTTGCTAAACCGAAACATTTGCGAACACAAAACGCAAAATCCCAAGTCAGTTCTCCCACCGTATCACAGAACTGGCGACTCTGCTGGGGAAAACTTTAAAAGTGGAGTAACCTTAGGGCTTAGATCACCCTTTGCATGATTATTGTTTGCTTTGATTGCTTTACATTTTGTTCTCTTGTTTGGGCTTGAAATCCTCCACCCGGATTTGGGAAACATTCATAGGTAAATAACAATCCGTTGTGGAAATTGTGCGGGGTATACCGACACGGTTGAAGCAATAGCTATATTAGTGTGACATATTTGTGGGTACCGGTAGCCTTTGAGTCAATCAAAGAGAATACAGGGCCGCTGAGTGATGTCATGAAGCACTAATGAACTAGAACCTTACTTGACCATCTTGGCCTTTTATTAGGGGTAGTGAGATGACCGGCTTTGGTACAGTCCGAAGTTGGTAGATACTCGATACTACACTCATTGAGGGTTGTTTTCTTGGAATATTTTGGTCGCTAGTTAAGTGGCTAAACCAAAACAATGAACATAGAAAACAATCCAATGATATTGAGCTCCTTAGAACCCGGTTACTATTTATAGGACAGGTTTTGAGCCAACTGAACTCAAGAGGGTACTTACCTATGAAACTTCATGCAAGCCTGAAACTAGGGTTTTGTGTGATTTGCTTGTACATGTGCTTGTACATACATCTTGAACATCATAAAGCATCATATGCATCCACTAACCATTTCAAGGGTTTGGATCTTCATCTTTGTTCTTGTTTTGTAGGTCATAGAATCTCTTCGCAAGAAAACAATTCAAGTCAACCGTGTGAGGATCCCTCCTCAACTCAAGGAGCTTACTTCCAGGTTTCCAGAGAATTCTCTCTTCAGTGAAAGACATGGTAGACTCCTCAACTTAGTCAACACCAGCATTGAAGAAGACATGGTGAAAGTCCTCTTCCAGTTCTTTGACCCCCTACACCACTGTTTCACATTCCCTGATTACCAGTTAGTACCCACTTTGGAGGAATTTTCTCAACTCTTGAGAATTCCTATTCTTCATCAAATACCCTACAACGGTACAGAAAAAGAACCAAAGCCTGAAGATGTTGCTCAAGCATTACACTTGCAACCATCTGACATCAAGGGGCACTAGGAAACCAGAAGTGGTGTCAAGGGTTTCTTGGAAAAGTTTCTGTTTGAGAAGGCACAAGACTGCTAGAATTCTCTTGATCTACAAGCCTTTGAAGAGATTGTGGCACTCCTCATCTATGGGTTGGTCTTGTTCCCAAACCTTGATCAGCTTATAGATGTGAATGCTATCAAGATTTTCATGTCAAGGAATCCTATACCTACATTTCTTGGGGACATCCTACACTCATTTTACACACGAACAATGAGGAAAATAGGTTTTCTCATGTGATGTACTCCTCTCCTAGCAAGGTGGTTTATTTTTCACCTTCCACAATCAGTTTTGAAGAATGAGCAGGGTTTAAGGTGGTCACAACAATTGATGACCCTCACACATTCTGATGTACATTGGTTCTCTCGGTCCAGAGAAAATGTCATCATCATTGATTGTTGTGGGGAATTCCCTAATGTCCCGCTACTTGGCATTAGGGGAGGCATCACCTATAACCCCTGTCTAGCTTTGAGACAATTTGGATATGCTCGGAGGGATGGCCCTCATGACATGCTGATTCCGGGCCTAGTTTTTGACTTCGACAATGATGCGCAAGGACTTCGAAAAAGGTTCGTCAGAGCTTGGAGGATTCCTAACAAGGTAGATAGTAAGACACTGGGGCACAAGAATTACATCCCCCTTGAGCCTTATCTCAAGTGGGTACGAACCCGCTCCCAGAATCTTATGATGTCATACCCTCACATTCTCCCCTTGATCAAAGAGCCTGTTATGGAAGGAGAGGTTCCATACACCATCCTACATCCTGACATGCCAACATCATGGGAAGAAATGCAAAAGAGTTGGATCCAACTCAAGGAAAAACGAGACACTTTTGAAGCCAGCTTCTATGCCAGCGAGAAGAAGGTTTTGGAGCTCACCCGTCGACTTCACGAGGAGGAAACCCTCAACACTTACATCGCACCAAAGAGGATGCGCAATGTCTTTTTACATTAAGAATTTTGTAATATTTCGCCCATGGGGCACTTATGTACTAACAAATTTCTTCTTAATATGACGTGCGTTCTTTTATTTGATTGGCAACAAATTTGAATTTTTGAACCCTTGAATGCATTACATGAATAGCATACCATTCATCATATGCATAAACAGGTCTTCACTCCAGGTTTCCTTATCTTTCTGCTGTTTATTTCAGCAAGATGGATTTGGAGCAAACGGTAAAGGATCTGTAGGCACAAAATTCACAGTTCCAGCAACTCCTCATGACTTTGGCAAAGGGTCAGGAGGACCTCAAAGTTTTGTTGGAGAAGAATAAAGAGATAAAGAAAAAGAGACCCGGAGTAGCCACTTTGGGAAGAAGATTTGAGCATCAGGCCAGAAGAGTTCTTGAGTTCCCCTCAACGTCTGACGAAGGGGCCGGTAAAGGGAAAGGGGATGTTGTGCCTTCCGAATCCGAGGTTGAAGAGGAGGAAGAGGAAGAAGACGAAGACTACTCTGAACAACAGTATCCACTAGCGGATAACAAATATAAGAACCTTGAAGATAGACTAGAAGCTATGGAGTTGCAGAGGGTGCCCGGATTGGATTTTGAAGAACTAGGGCTGGTGGCTGGGATTGTTATCCCTCCCAAATTCAAGGTGCCAACATTATCCAAGTACAACGGTCTGTCTTTCCCTAAGATGCACTTGAGGTCGTATGTCAGAAAAATCCAACCCCATTCATCTAATAAAGACCTATGGGTACACTTTTTCCAAGACAGCTTGTCTGGCACGTAGTTAGATTAGTTTTATCAGCTCGAGAGATCATAGGTTCACAATTGGGAAGACTTGGCAGCTGCTTTTTACCGTCAGTATCAATACAATGCTGATTTGGCGTCCACTCGTACTCAGTTGCAAAGTATGGGGATGGCTTCCAATGAAGGGTTTAAAGAGTACGCTCAAAAGTGGCGCGATCTGGCTGGAAGGGTGCAGCCGCCGTTATCAGATAGGGAGTTAGTTGATATGTTCCTGGGGACCCTGTCTGGCCCTTTCTTCAACCATCTAATCGGGAGCTCTTCTGCGGGATTTACTGAGCTGATTTTGACCGGCGAAAGGGTCGAGGCCGGTATTAAAAGTGGAAAGATTCAAAAGGATGCTTCTGCATCCACCGCTGTTAAGAAACCTTTCCTGGCCAAGAAGGAAGCATCTGATGTGTACTCTCAGAAGAGATTGGGAAGAACTGAGCGTCGGTCGATTGTAGGGGCCGTGATGATTCAAAACTCGTCAAATGATCAACCTCGTAACAATCAGTCAAGACCTAATCAACAACGGGTGGAAAGGCCACAGCGGTAGTTCACCCGCATCAACATGACGCCCGCTCAGGTACTTCCTCATCTGTTGAAGCTGAATCTGACCAGTTTAAAGGAAGCACCTAAGAACCCTAACACCTCATCTCCATACTACCACTCAAATGCCAAGTGTGCCTACCATTCCGACAGTGCTGGGCACGATACCAATAATTGCTGGGCATTTAAGAACAAAATTCAGGACTTAATTGACGCCAAAGAGGTTGAATTTGATGCTCCTGAGAAGCCTAATGTTATATCGACTCTGATTCCCAAGCACGGACACAATGTGCATGCTATTTTGGAAAACCTCCATGTTACTAATGTTGCCGATCGTTGACTCCATTGTTAGTGATTAAAGAAAATTTGTTGTGAGCCGGGATCTTTCCTGGTTGTGGTAAAGACTGTTATCTTTGTTTGAACATTCAAGGTGATTGTCCAATGTTGAAGTCAGATGTCCAATGCCTGATGGATACTCAAGAGATACTTTTCCAGAAAACCCCTGTTGACACTTTCAATCCTATTACTCCTGATACTTGTGACATTTCAACCAACGATATTGCTATCATAACCATTTCCGACAATCCTCCCAAGGCTTACAAAAGGCCTGTCAGGATTACACCCAACTCTGAATGTGTACCTTTAAAGATCACCTTGTCGGGACATGTCCCGTACAAATCCAGCAAAACGATACCGTGGAACTATAGGGGAGAAATCTTCTACCACGGCATCAAACAAATCGAAACAGTCCAAGAGATTTCTGAGGAAGACCCTGATATAGGGAACATCGTGAGTACAAGCAAGATAACCCGCAGTGGCCGGATCTTTTCTCCGGAGATTGCTTCCCCCCGAGCAGTTTTCGGACCCTTGAAAGCTTTTGCACCTGTTGGACCATCTGTGCAAGGCCCAGTGATTGAAGAACTGGATACTCCTGTAGTAAAACCATCTGCTGAAACTACCAACAAGGGTAAGGGGATAATGGAAGTGCCTGTCAAGACGAAGGCTCATGCTGTGGTTATCCCCGAAACCACTCAGAAAGAAATGGATGAAATCTTGAAAATAATCAAAAAAAGTGACTACGACGTTGTGGAACAATTAGGGCAGACCCCTTCTAAAATTTCAATGTTGGCTCTTCTGCTCTGTTCTGAGGCCCACGCTAAGGCCCTGATCAAATTCTTGAAGGCGGCATATGTTCCCCAAGAGACTTCGGCTGACCAGTTTCAGGAATGTGTGGCCAGTCTTACTGCTGATAATGGCCTTGGCTTTTCCGATGTTGACTTAACCCCCAAAGGAAGGAAACATAACGACGCATTACATGTGTCAGTTGAATGCCGAGGAACCTCTCTCGCCCATGTCTTAGTTTATATTGGTTTCTTCCTTGAACGTGCTGCCAAAGAAAGCCTTAGACCGCTTGGACTGCGAAGGACTGACTCTCAAGCCTAGTAACATCATTGTTAGGGCTTTTAATGGTTCCAAGAGAATGGTTCATGGAGGGGTTGATATTCCTATCAAAGTAGGCACAGAAGTCTTCAACTCAACCTTTTACGTGATAGACATCCGACCGTCATATTCATGTTTTCTAGGAAGACCATGGATCCATTATGTCGGGGCAGTTACCTCCTCTTTGCACCAGATGCTGAAATATCCTGTTAAGGGTAAAATTATAACGGTGCACGGAGAGGAAGAGTACATGATAAGCCATCTCAACTCCTTCCGTTATGTGGAGCTGGATGGCGAGTTCATCAAAACGCCTTTCCAGTATTTTGAGGAAGTTTCTCCCGAGGTAGCAGTTGCGAAGACAATGGTTGAGGTGCCTATTGCTCCCAAGCACGTATCTAGGATGGCATCTCTCAAGGACGCAGAGGCGGTAATCAAAGGAGGGAAGAGTACAGTATGGGGACAATTGCCTGACTTTCCCCATAAGACGGACAAGTTTGGTTTAGGGTTTACAGTTGCAGAACAAAAGGCTATGCATCGTTCCAAGACTGGAGGGCCACCCGTAAAGATCACTCATCACGGAATTAATGTTGTAGAAGATGAAGATGAAGAGAGCCACTTGGAAGATTGGATCTTCCCGACCGTCGAAGGGGGTTTGAGCAATTGGGAAGAAAAGGATTTTGTTCCTATCACCTTTATCAACCAGTAATTTTATCTTTGAACAATTTCCCATTTTTATGGTCTGTAATAACTAAAACAATTCGCACACTATTTTCACCTCATGCCTTACCCGGGGCATGTAGGTCCATTTGTAAGGGCTTAATTTTCTTCATAATCATATGCCATGTTTTAATGAATCATTGGACGTTTTTCATCTATAAACTGTTGTGTTCCTTTTCTTTTCTTTTGCATTTTTGTTTGTTTAAGGATGGCTATCCCTTACACACACCCACACTCACAAATGCAGGTACCCATCCACTCCGGATTCCATGGGTGACTATTCTTCTTTAGCCTTCGATAACTCTGAAGATTTGGTCAATCATGCTGAGTACGAAGTTGACGAGGATTGTGAAGTGCCGGGAGAGTTAGCCAGACTTCTACAACAAGAAGAGAGGGCTATTCTGCCTCATGAAGAGTTGTTAGAAACCATCAACTTGGGGACAGAGGAAGATAGGAAAGAGGTAAAAGTGGGTGCCAACCTGGAACCAAGTGTCAAGGAAAGCTTAGTGTAGTTGTTGAACAAATATGTTGAAATCTTCACTTGGTCTTATGAAGACATGCCGGGGTTAGACACAGATATCGTGGTTCACCGTCTTCCTACAAAAGAAGATTGTCCACCAATCAAGCAAAAGGTCTGACGAATGAGGCCTGACATGTCTGAAAAGATTAAGGCTGAAGTAATGAAGCAATTCAACGCTGGCTTTCTGGCTGTTACTACCTATCCACAATGGGTTGCTAACATTGTGCCCGTTCCCAAAAAGGACGGCAAGGTCAGAATGTGTGTGGACTATCAGGATTTGAACAGGGCTAGCCCTAAAGACGATTTTCCGTTGCCACATATTGACATCTTGGTTGACAACACAGCTCAGCACAAGGTTTTTTCCTTCATGGATGGATTCTCGGGCTACAACCAGATTAAAATGGCCCCCGAGGACATGGAGAAAACTACCTTTGTCACGCAATGGGGTACCTTCTGCTACAAAGTGATGTCGTTCGGACTGAAGAACGCAGGGGCAACTTATCAACGCGCCATGGTAGCTTTGTTTCATGACATGATACATCATGAGATCGAAGTTTACGTAGACGACATGATAGCTCGATCACAGACAGAAGAAAAACACCTTAATCATTTGCAAAAGCTGTTTTCCAAGTTGAAAGAGTAAAAACTCAGACTGAATCCAAGCAAGTGCACTTTTGGAGTTAGGTCTGGTAAACTTCTGGGATTTATTATCGGCAACAAGGGCATTGAGGTTGATCCAGCTAAAGTAAAAGCTATACAAGAAATGCCTGCCCCCGTACTGAAAAGGAGGTTAGAGGATTCTTGGGACGCTTGAACTATATTGCGAGGTTCATCTCTCACCTGACATCTACCTGTGAGCCAATTTTCAAACTGATGAAGAAAGATTAGGTAGTTGAATGGAACGATGATTGTCAAGTTGCTTTTGATAAGATCAAGGAGTACTTACTAGAACCTCCTATTCTGATGCCACCCGTCAAATAAAGGCCTTTGATCATGTATCTGACTGTTTTGGATAACTCAATGGGGTGTGTACTGGGCCAACATGACGAGTCTGGCCGAAAAGAGCATGCCATTTATTACCTTAGCAAAAAGTTTACCGACTGTGAGACTCGCTACTCACTGCTCGAGAAAACTTGTTGCGCTTTGGTATGGGCTGCTCGCCGGCTAAGACAGTATATGTTGACTCACACCACTTTGCTGATTTCCAAAATGGATCTGATTAAATATATCTTCGAGAAGCCGGCTTTATCTGGAAGAATCGCTAGATGGCAAATGATCCTGACTGAATATGACATCCAGTATACTACCCAAAAAGCTATAAAGAGGAGTGTATTAGCTGACCATCTAGCTCATCAAGCCGTCGAAGATTACCAATCTATGAGATTCGACTTCCCTGACGAGGACATCATGACTTTGGACAACATCGAAGGTAACGGACCGTATGATGGACCTGAACAAGGATCCCGATGGACCCTATACTTTGATGGTGCTTCAAATGAACTTGGCAATAGTATCGGTGCAGTACTCATTTCTCCAGATGGTTGTCATACACCCTTCACTGCCCGACTTTGCTTCAGTTGTACCAACAACATGGCTGAATATGAAGCTTGCATCTTTGGTCTCAAGGCTGCTATAGACTTGGGAATCAAATCTTTGGTCGTATTTGGGGACTCGGCTTTGGTTATCAGTCAAGTCAAAGGAGAGTGGGACATTAAACATCCTAATCTTATCCCATACAAAGAACATGTCTTGACGTTGTTGCCTCACTTCGAGCAGATTACCTTCGAGCATTTCCCGCGAGAAGAAAATCAGTTAGCCGATGCTCTGGCTACAATGTCTTCCATGTTTAAACTCAACTGGGATAACGAGGCTCCCCAAATCACCATCGAGTGGATGGACGAACCGGCGCACTTTCATGAGATTAATACCGAAGAAGTAGTGGAACAACCCTGGTTTCATGAAATCAAAAGGTATCTCCAGACCAGGGAATATCCTGAAGGAGCTTCCGTCAATGAAAAAAAGTTCTTAAGGAGATTCGCTGCCAAGTTCTTCCTAAGCAATGGCATCCTTTATAAGCGCAGTCATGATTGTGTTCTACTTCGTTGTGTGGACAAGGTTGAAGCAGAGCTGATCATGACCGATATACATAGCGACACATTTGGCACCCACTTGAGAGGACATACAATGGCTAAGAAGATTCTAAGGGCAGGCTACTACTGGTTTACCATGGAAGCTGATTGTCATCAACATTCCCGTACCTGCCACAAATGCCAAGTCTACGCCGACAAGGTACATATTCCTCTTGTTCCTCTCAACATTCTGACAGCTCCTTGGCCATTCGCAATGTGGGGCATTAACATGATTGGAGAGATCAAGCCCACGGCATCCAATGGACATCGCTTCATCTTGGTGGCTATTGATTACTTCACTAAATGGGTCGAGGCAGCTTCCTATGCCTCAGTTACAAAGAATGTGGTTGCCCGCTTCATCAAGCAGAACCTCATATGCCGGTATGGTATCCCTGACAGGATCATCACAGACAACGGTACAAATTTGAATAATACTATGATCACCGCTCTATGCGAGCAGTTCAAGATTTATCATCAAAATTTATCTCCCTACCGGCCGAAGATAAACGTTGTTGTTGAAGCCGCGAATAAAAATATTAAGAAGATTATTCAAAAGATGACAGTCACCTACAAGGACTAGCATGAGATGTTACCGTTCGCTCTTCATGGATATCGTACCACGGCACGTACTTCAACAGGGGCAACTCCATTTTCTTTGGTATATGGCATAGAAGTCGTTCTGCATATGGAAGTTCAGATTCCTTCCTTGAGGATTATGAAGGATGCCGGTTTGAGTGAAGATGATTGGATTCAGACCCGGCTTGATCAACTTAACTTAAATTAATGAGAAGCGACTTACTGCTGTTTGTCATGGTCAGACATATCAAAAAAGGATGATCAAGGCTTTCAACAAAAAGGTTAGGCGTCAGGTATATCAAGTCAGAGATCTTGTAATCAAGCGGATCATCTTACCGCAAAGTGATCCCAAGGGCAAGTAGACTCCTACTTACGAAGGACCATTTGTAATCAAGAGCATATTTTCTGGTGGAGCAATGATTCTGACCACCATGGAAAGCGATGACTTGCCGCACCTTGCGAACGCAGACATAGTCAAAAGATACTACGCATAAAACGACCCGACAAGTTGAAAACCTGAAAGGGAGACTTGGGCAAAAATGGGCATCCCGGTGAAACGAAAACCCGAAAGGGCAGTTCAGGCAAAAATTAGGGATAAAACAAAAAAATTTGTACACCCGGAAAGTTGAAAACCCGAAAGGGCGACTTAGGAAAAAAAAGGGTTTCCCGGTGGATCGAAAACCCGAAAGGGCGGTTCAGGCAAAAGTTAGGTAATTAAAGCGTATGACTGTGTCTCGTCGGATCACTTTAAGAATAATCTCTTTACCAACAAGCTCCAAGCTTCTGATCAATCCAATCATCTACGGACGAAGCAACGAATGGACAGATGCTCAGAGTTGTGAAGGCTATAGCAGAGTGGAAACCCCATGGAATCGTTACACATAGCCATCTTTCTTTTGTATAAATTTTTCTCAATTTTTATGACAACATTCCCTTACTAGGATGTCTGTCTCCTTTGTACAAAGACACTTACAAAAATTAATACGAATATAATTCAAAGCGCAGAAACTTGCTTGCCTTTCTTTTTCTGTTTTACATTTATGTTTTGTTTGAAAAATGTTCAATGTTTTGTTGAATAGGCATATGCATTTGAATATAATCACTGCTTACAAATAAAACGAAATTGGGAAAGGATAATTACTGCTAGGTTGGAGGTGTAGGAAGATATCTTTATGCCATTCAAGAAGAGATCCCCTGCATTACTTTGTTCAGATCCTCAACAAAGCTAAAACCTTGGGGTACATGTCCCCAGTGGAGTTAAGCTTCAAGATCCCCCGGCGAAGCCATCACATTTCAAACTGGATTCCCCAGCCAAGTTAAAGCTTCAAAGTTCCCATCAGAGTTCAAACTCCCAATTCCCAGCGGAGCCAGAATAATCTAAACCTTCTTCCCCAGCAAAGTCCAATTTCCAACCGATCAAATTCCCTCAATTTCTCCAACAGCTAAGATGATTCCCCAGTAGATTGGCATACAATCCAAAACTCCTGATTTCACCGACTGAGTAAACATTCTCCCCACAGGGTCATTTCCCAACAGATTGAAGATTCTCAGACTCATTTCTCCAGCAGAAGTCTCTCAGTTTTTAATTCCACAGTAGAGGTCGTCAGAGTAAACCCTATTCCCCAGGGAAGTCATGAAGAATGCTCAGTCCCCGCAGAAATTGGTGAAGCTCTTGTTAAAACCCCCGCAAGTCACCAAGGATTTTCAATCCCCGACAGTGGTCCTAAGATTTCTCATTCTAAACAATCAAAGATCTTTAATCCCCAAGCAGTCAGCAATGATTTCTCATCTGCAGTAATCAAAGATTTTTTATTCCCTAGCTTCGGTCAAGGATTTATTTTCCCCGGCAGCAGTCAAAGATTTCATTATCTCCAGCTATCAAGGATTCAGTTTCCTCAGCAAGACAGTTACTCAGCTTACATGTATAACCATTACATTCATATATCATAAACATGGGTTACAATTCATTGAATCATACATGTCATGCAATATAACTTCGTGTTTTAGCTAACATTTTACCCTTTTCAGGATAAGATTAAAAGGCTATCATTAACAATTATTCGGATATAGTATGGATACACCCCAGACACGGCGGTCATTCCATTACTCATTCAAGAACTTCAGGTCAAAATACAGTACGAGTACACCCCAGACACGACGGTCATTCTACTACTCATTCAGACTTCAGCAATCAGATACAGACTAGATACGCTCCAGACACGGCAGCCATTCTATCTCTCATCCAGATTCAACTATCAACTACAAGTTCAGATACGCTCCAAACACGGATGCCATTCTGGCCTTTACACCAGCAATTTGATTCCCCTAGTGCAGTCGCCACGGAAGTCATTCTGTCACTTATTCAGATCCCAGTTACAGTACGGATACACCCCAGACACGATGGTCATTCTACTACTCATATAGATCTCAACTTCAGATACAGTCCAGATATGCTCCAGACACGGTTGCCATTCTGTTACTCATTCATAGTTCATCCCCAGCACACAGTTTCTCCATACACAGATGTTTCTCTGTTGCCCCAGATACAATACAGATACACTCCAGACACGGCAGTCATTCTGATATTCATTCAAAGTTCAAATACAGTTACAGTTCAGATACGCGCCAGACACGGACGCCATTCTTTTGCTAATACAAACTCAGTCTCCAGATATAGTTCAATGACATCCCAAACATGGATACCATTTTGATGCTCATTCTTCTGACCTACAGCATTACAATTCAACAAATATTCTTGGATGGCATCTCTAAGCCCATCTCCAGCAAGATTCTACTATCTCCAAATGGCATCTCTAAGCCCATTTCCTCAGATATATTTTGACGAGTGCAAATTTACGGGCACTCTAGTGTCCAATCCTCTTTTACCTTCGAGTCACGAAAGGCAAACTTGTCAATCTAACTCTTCAGGTTCAAGAAGATTGAACAGGGGTAACTGTTGTACCCCAAAATTTTCCCTCCCATTTCATCAACATTTTCTCATCAACAGACTCTTGGAACTGAAGATCAAGCTAGGGTTTGCTCTGCTCAAGACACCTCCTTGCACTGTTGACCTAAATTAGGGTTTGAGTTTGCACAGTGGTGTTTTGGCCTACAATACCCAAATTGACTTCCATACTTCATGTTGGACTCACAAGTTTTTCCATACCAAGTTTCAAGCCTTGATTCAAATTTTTGTCCAATCAATTGGACAGTTGACCTAGAAATCAACTGTATTGGGGAAAAAAGTCAATTGTGGCCAATTGACAGTCAAACCTCATGATTTTTGACCCACTTCAACATAATAAACTCATATATGTCATTTGGTCAAGTTTGGATCATAATTCCACAAGAAATTTGATCAAATCACCAAAAGGGCAAAATGGTCATTTTTAGGGTTTTGACTGCACAAAGGCAATTTTTGACTGTTTGACCTAGCCAATGGAAAATCAAGCTCACACATGGACTCAAGGACTCAATGACATTGTCTTGACCCATTCAACAAGTTCAAAAGATCTCAAGTGCATAGGATTGACAGATGAATTTTTCAGTCAACTGATCAAAATTTGACTGTACACTGAAAAGTCAAACTTTGACTTTTTGGTCAAAATCAAGTGCCAAGAGTTATTTTTCATCAAGACATGTCAAATTATGAAACTTGTTCATAAATAAACCCAAAAATGCAAATTAGGGTTTAAAATGGAAAAATTTCATAACTTCGAATTTTTCTAAGTTATAAAATTTTCTTATTTTTTCCTAACTTTGTCCCATTTTTTCATCAATATGCAAATGGATTCAAATAAAACTTGCAACATGAAAGTTGTATTCCTCCACAAAGTCTACAACTTTTATTCACAAAGTTTTCTCAAAAGAAGCTTGGATATCAAGTTATGATTTTTGGAACAAGGGTCCCTAAAACTTTTAACTTAGTGAAATTTACCCTAAGCTAGGCAGGATTTTGACCCATATTCTTGGCCACTTTTCACATAGTTCCACTTGTAATTTCAAGTTGCATTTCAAAGATGGATTATAGTACATGTTCCAAGCTTTCCAAATTGTCCAAGAACTCCTCAAACACCCTTCTGGTTAGAGAGAATCAAATGCTTGAAGTTGGCAAACACTCACTTTTGTCCATGGCCAATACATGTTCATACCAATTTGCAATTCTGATCTAGCTAGCTTGGTTCATCATTACAGACCTCAAAACCAATTTGTACTCCTTAATTTAATGCATATCCATTGAATTAATGTATTGTCTTGGTCATTAGGGCATTATACACTAGTTTAAGCCTTAAAAGGAAAAAGCAACAATGCCATTTTTGCCTAAACTTCACTTTATGTCAAAACCAAATCCTTGAGGCATGGGGCCAGATCTTTGAGGCAGGATCAAATCCACTAATTTCAGTAACCAAGAGCACAATGTGCAGCATGATATAGGGCTTGCACAGGCCTGCATTGGGAGGACACACACTCTTGCTTGAAAAAGAAGAAAAGTTGCAAAACATATCCATCTCTCACATCTGTTGAAACAAGCTTACACAAACCTTGTAGAGAAGTTCCATACCTCCCAACAAGCCTGAAACACGGACCTTTTGCCTCTCAAACTCCCTTTTACACAGAATCACTGTTTTTCTACAAAACAGAGCAAGTTCTGCATTTTGCAAGCCATAACCAAATTCCATCGTGCGTTTTGTCCAAAGATAGTTCAAACACCTTCCAATCAACTCACTTGAATTATCCCAGGCCCCCATTGCAAGCTGTAACACCTCTAACCCACTTTGCCATTTTTGTTTCAAAGCTCTGCAGGTTGAGTTCTACAGCACGATTCAAGTTGTTTCAAAACAATCCAAGCAATGGAAAAGTTTCCTTGGACCTCAGGCAAGCTCAAAAGAAGCTCAAACACCATTGAAGGTTGCTACATTGTCCAGCTCGAAGTCAACTGAGACGGGTATTTCATGGACTTCTATCTCTCTATCTAGGAACGGTTAGGCTTAGGTTTGTGAATGTAATATGTTGTACTCATAGCCCTGAAGCCATACATATGCTTAGTTTTCATTTACCTTAATCGTGTTAAGAGAATTTCACTCATGAACTTTCTGAAAAAACTAGGTTAGAAATTAGGGCCGGAGAAATTCTCTCTGGTCTTTGAGAGCTAATCCAAGTTTTTATATGGTTGAATTCGTTGTTTCATTCTCTACAATAATCATGTTATGAGTTTTGTCAAAAGATCAAAGAATCAGGAGTTACAGTTTGGTACATAGCGCGCGCAGGTTTGTTCAAAGGAAGAAGAAGAAGTGGATTCTGGGCTGGGCCTGGTCCTTTTGCTTTTGACACCCTTTTGTTCAGTTTACACCCCCCTGGCCCATTTGTTTGAATTTTTGTCATTTTGATATTTTTATTTTTTATTCTGACTTTATTATTTTTTGTCTAAATATAAAAAATGCCAAAAAATTATTTTCTATATTTTTCATATTTATTAGATATTTATTTTTATTTTACTAGTATAAGTATGTAAATAAACTATTTCCTTTTATTAAAAACTCAAAAATAATACAAAAAATATACTTATCTTCATTTATTATTTTTATTTACACTTGAAAATATTTTCTAGAATATACACATTTTTTGTAAATAATTAATTTCTATTTTTGTATATTTAATATATTTAATACACATATATATACTTATGTACTTTATCTTATTAAATAATTAGGTCAAAAATATAAAAATATCATATTTTTACTTTTATTAATATTTTACACTAAAAAATATCTTTTTTTAATATACTATTATTTTGTGTATAAATTAATATATTATTGTATATAATTAATAAATAATATTGTTTTTTTTAAGAATTAGGGTTTTGCCTTAAAATATCAAATAATTAAAATTGACTTTATCTTTATTATTTTTTTTTACTTGACATCCAGAAGTATACTTTTTACATACATAAAAAAAAACCTTTTTCTTTGCATAATATATTTTATTTGACTTTTATTTATTTGTATTTTATTCCATTTATTGTACATTTAAATATTGCCTATACATTCGATTTGGTTGTAATAACTTAGAATTTAATTTCTTGTCAAATACTCCCAATTCAAATTTGTATCCCCTCCCTATATCATGTTGTAATAGTGTAGCATTTAAATTCTCACACATTTAAAAGCTTTCAATTATGCCATGCTTAGACCTAGGGTTTGTATGCAAATAAAATCAACGACTAGTTTGACCTAATCCGAGATAAATATGCATGAAAAACAAACACAATGCACACTTGCACCCCTAGGGTTACAATCCACTTGTTGCCTTCAAAAATGGGCCATTGTTGCATGTCAAGTACTTTGGCAAAACAAAAACAAAACAAAAGATCATAGTCCCTCGATGACGCAATCTGAGTTGCCTAAACAAAATAATCAAAGTTCCTCAAGAAAATTGCCAAAGATACTTGACACCATTGCTATCATGGTATATACAATGACCCGCGCCTGTCCCGTTAACATCCTAACACAAGGTTGTTCACCAAATACAATGGTGAAGCAACAATGTTAAAAGGGTTAAAAACATAAGAAAGATCTTTGAGTAAAATAGGGTAGATAGCTCTTAGTTACTTGATCAAACTTGTAAAAACATCCTTGCTATCTTCAAAACACACTTCACCACACAATTTCAAAACCCTACTTTCAAACGTTGGAAAACTTTTCAAAAAGACAAAAACATATTTGTATACATTCAAATAAGAAACATTACAAAGGTTTCCACAACGATGGCCTCTTTTCAAAACATCTTTCAAAATCGCACACAAAGCACCATTTCAAACAATTGAAAAGCAAAGCAAGCGATCTAAGCAAGTAACTAAGAGCCCATGGATAACCATGGACAGAAAGGGTACTAATACCTTCCCTTTCTATAATCTACTCCCCAAACCCAAGAAAACATCTCAAAGGTCTTTCCTGTGCTTTTTGACCTTTCCTTAGGATAAAATAAAAAGTCGGTGGCGACTCTTGCTAAACCGAAACATTTGCGAACACAAAACGCAAAATCCCAAGTCAGTTCTCCCACGGTATCACACATGCCATTCATAACCTTAAGGGACCCGAGTTCTACCCATGCTGGGGCATTTTTATTTTGTTCTTTTAGCCTTATTTCCCAATAATAATAGTTTAGTTTATTTTATATATAATTTATTTCTTGCCATTATAAAATACAAAAAAATACATGTTTTATAATTTAGTCTTTATTTAATTTTTGTTATTTATTTAATTGTTTAAAAATACATGCTATTATATTTTAGTATTTATTTAATTTTATTTATTTATTTAATCCTTTAAAAATACATGCTTATAAATTAATCTCTTATTGAATTTTTGTTATTATTCAATTGTCGCTCTAATTAACTTTATTCTCGATCGTTTAATCTTTATATTATTCGTTCATCTCAATTCCAAGGGAAATATTTTTTAACTTTGTTGACTTCATGTCATCAAATACATCTTATACGATTGTGAGAATCCCTTCATTCATTTTTGTTTTATTATTTTTTATAACCTTAAGTTAATTTTCCTAAAGAAACTCAACTTTAAAACTCACACCTTTTAAGTCAAAACTTCGATACTAGGTTGTCGTATCTTCAAAATCTCATTCACACCTATTTTAACCAAACAAACCATTTTTAACCAAACAAACAATTTTAAACAAAAATAGATATTTCAAAAGGTTCCTTCGGAGTACCACAGATGCATTGGGTGCTAGTACATTTTCATTGTATAACCAACCCCCAAACCTCTGATCTCTTTCAAAAAAAACGCATTGTATTTTCATTAATTTACATTACATATTTAAGGGTTTTATTTCTCTCTTTTCCCTTTTCCCTTGGAAATAATAAAGCGCGATGGCGACTCTTGCTTTTGTGAGTCGACTTAATTAATAGCTCGACCTCCGATTTACACCGCTACATTTTTTATCGCTAGGTGTGACCAAAAAATTTTAATTTTGTTGCACTCCCGCTTATTTTCTCAATACCGAGCTTCTTGAAAATCGATAATGGAATTAAACTAACACTCGAGCGAGAATCAACCAGAACTCTCTTGAAAACTCTGTCTTTTATTGTGCAGAGTTTTGCAACTGACCCCAGATCCCTCTGCTTGACATGTATTTTTCTCTCAGGCGCAATTGTACATAATATCTCATCAACGGGTATCGATCCCAATCCTGTTGATTTCTTCTTTGATAATACCTCTTTCATGAATTTCTGATACAAAGGAATTTTGTCAAGCGCTTCAAAGAAAGGTATGTGAATCTCTAGTTTTTTGAAGATTTTGAAAATTTTCTCAAAATATTTTTCTTTTGTGTCCTTCTTTGGTACTTGATATGGATACGGAAAATTGATCGTTGGTTTAGTCTTCTCTTTAACTGACTTTACAGGTGATATCACTTCTTCCTGTTTGTTCATGTTCTCTCTCACTTCCAGCTCTACTTCTATGATATTGTTGTCAAACTTTACCTCATATGGTTTTTCTCTGTCCACTTTCTCACTCCTTGTTTTGACAGTGTTCATATTGTCATGACTTTTCTGTCTTTCTTGTGCTTGCAGAGCTACCTGTTATGCAATTTGTCCCATTTGAACTTCCAAAATTTTTATTGCAGCTGTGGCATTTCTATAATTACTCCTTGTCTCTTCTTAAAATTGAGAGGTTTGGGCAGCCATCTTTTCAATTGCTAACTCCCACTCTGCCTTTTGAGGAGTTTGTTGCTGCTGATCTTTCCAGGAGAAATTAGGATTGTTCTTCCACCCAGGATTTAGGTGTTAGAATATGGGTTGTTTTGCCTCAAGAATTTTTTTCTCCTCAATTTGTTGTGGTGTTTCCAGACTTGCACACTATTGTGCGGTCCACTACAAATTTCACAAGCAACCTGTTGAACCTGAGCTACCTGTTGAGTACCCATATTTATTACTTTCAGCTTCTTCTCTACTTCTGCAGCAATGACTTCTTTGGTTTTTAATTTCTTATTAATTTCAAGCTTTAAATTAATCACTCCCTCTGGTTTGCTTACGACTCTGTCATATAGCTCCAAGTGCTCATTTGCACTAATTGCTTCAATGATCTTCTTCACAATAGTGGTTGTTGCGAAGTTGGCTGAGCCCCCGGCTGCTATATCAATAAGCTATTTTGTCTTTATTCGGAGGTCATTTACAAACATATGCATTTTCTCAGTTTGACTCATGTTGTGCATGAGACGGGCTACTAGTAACCTCTTGAACCTCTTGTAAGCTTCACCTAGTGATTCTCCTTCTTTCTGCTTAAAATTCACAATTTCATATCTTTTACAAATGCAAACCGGAGCAGGAAAGTATTCATCAAGAAAAGTTTGCTCCATATGTTCCCAATTGGTGATACTTCCAGCAGGAAATGAGTAGAACCACTCTTCAGCATCTTCAGACAGCGTGAACGGGAACATCCTTAATTTCTTGGCTTCTTCAGAGTTCCCCTCAATCTTCAAAGTAGTGTCCATTGTGAGAAATATCTGTAAATGCTTATTGGAATCTTCATTGATCTTTCCGGTAAATGATCTGCTCTCGAGTTGGCGGAAGGTTGAAGGATGCAGTTGAAAGTTTGTAACATTGACTGGTCGGTTCACAATAGTCAACAGACCTGTTGAAGCATTTTCTCTTCCGTAGTTCCCAAAGAGTCTCTCTGGTGGCGGATTTTCAGCCATTGTCTTTAACTCTTCAAACTCTGAATCTAAAGGATCTGAAGAACCTACTCACTCCTGTCTATCTAACCGAGCTAGTTTGCGCCTCGCATGAAAAGTTCTTTCTATTTCTGCATCAAACAAAAATTCACTAAGGACTTGTCTCGCATGTAAAGGTTAGGAAAAATCAGTAAAACAAAAAAATGGAAATTACAGAAAAGAAATTGTAGTTGTAGAGCAACAAAATTTTAAGTGAAACCAACTTAAACTCAATGATTAGGCAGTCCCCGGCAACGACGCCAGAACCTTGATCGGTAAAATAGTAAGTATACTATTTTTCCTCTTGTAATAACAGAGAAAATTCCCCGAATGTCAATCTCAAGGACTGCACAGAATTACCGAGTTTAATGCGAGGTTCAATTAAATAAAACTCAATTTGGGGTTTGGTTTGGTTATTGTACTTAACAATAATTAAAAATATGCGACGATAAATTATGACTTTTTTTACTAGTGTGAATATTATGCTAGGGGTAAATGTGTGATTTACCCTATAATGATCTTCACTATTGATCTCTTTTACAAGTTCATTACCTTCAACTATCGGCCCTTTATATTACTTTCCCCTAAGTCCTTAGTGAGAAAACCTTTAACCATCCATCCTCAATCCTAAGTCCTTCAAAATATATGATGGAGTCAAACCTTTATCTTATCAAGGGTTAAATCCGGTGACTATAGGGTATCCCTAATCCTAGGTAATATCTACTATATCCTAATCGTACAAAAACCTTAACAACCGCGGTCCAGCTGATTGTTAACCGTAACTCAATCCTAATTGGTATGATCAAGAAAGCATTAGAAACCTTGAACAATTAAATTGGAAGGAAACTATTGTATTAAAAATCAATAATTCATAGTCAATACATTCGCAAATCAGGGACACCCCCCTAACATTGGGGAGTTTATCCGCATATAATATTCAAAGAGATTTCAAAAATAATAACGATAGACATTACAAAAATTAATGGTGAACTCTGATCTTAAATTGCATCTGCTCATGAAAGGTATTCGTTCTCCCAAAACTTGCATAGACTTCAATCTTTTATCGTCAAATTCTCCAGTCATCCAAAAAGTCCTCTTTTTCTTCTCAAAGAAGGTTTGTTTTAGTGTCAGGTCATCCTTTTGTGATGAAAAATGTCCACAGTACCCTTAATGATCCAAGAATATAGGAAAAACTCAAAATTAGACTCTCACATGTCTAAGCTGACACGGGCACCGGTGTCAGAATCTGTGATCTACGCTATTCAATTTCAGGTTCCGACTAAATTGACACGGGTCGTGTCATGGGACACGGGCGCTTGTGTGTCCCTCGGTCTTTCATCCAACAATTCATGCATCAGCTAACTTGACGCAATGTGACACAGTGTTGCACCCTAAAATTTTCCCTCTTTGTTTTAACTTTGATTGGCTTATACTCTGTTTGCATATACACATGCACGCATATCGTTGGTTCCATGTTCATGGGTTCAAGTTATTTGATCAACATAAAAAAGCTCTCATAATGTTTCAACACATGTTTGAGTTGTGGAAGATTTGGGTGTTTTCGATGAATTTAAAATAGTGCGAATTGGAAACAGTGTTTTGACTGATCTGAGTTTGAAAATTTGCATCTCCAGCTTGGAATGGTGTTTTTGGTTGATTCTTAAGGTTTTGAAATTGTCTCGATGTTCTCTTTAATTTTCTTGTTCGAACAAAAAGCTAATTCTCAAAGGAAAGTCTTCGAATACGCGGTTCTTTTGGAAGTTATATGGTGAAAAATACAAAGAAAAGGTGCTGAAAGTGCAGTTTTGGCGCACTAAAAAATTCATAACTCGAACTCCGTGACTCAGTTTACGCCTGTTATGATGGCCAAAAATCCGTCTTGATGTCATCTACAGTTTGTATCTCACGGCCGGAAGCCAATTCTACTCAGAAAGTCTTCGAATACATGAATTTATCAAATATGTTCGCACAAGAAAATTGTGACAAACGTTCACCTGCTTCATCTTCATAAAATCACAACTCGATTGATTCTTATCGTATTAAGCTGGTTCCGGTGGAATTAGTTCCCGAATTGAGTTGGCTAAATATTGCTTTCATCTTTCCAATTCGAACGGAATCCTGAAGGCCTTCGTTTTTGGTCTGAAATGCGTGCAATGCATTGAAAATCTTGAACCGAGAAATATTTTCATCTGAGACGAAACTTCTAAAAATCATAAATAAATTATCGTTTATTTGATTGAGCCCATCTTCGGACATAATGTTTTTATCGATCTTGGCTAGATTTTACTTTCACATTTCAACTTTAAAAGTCCCACTGAGGGACCTGTGAATTTGACCTTAAGGTGTCAGACTTTGATGAATTGAAAATTTGCATATTTGCTTGTGCTTATTGGAGGCTCATTCTTTCAAAAAAAAGGGCACACTATATATTCTTATTCACTCCAATTTTCAAAAAATACTCTCATAATTGACCAATTCTTAAAAACACTCAAAAAACTTTCTCTCATCTTTCTCAAGGATCAAAGAGCACTTTCTCTCATTTTCATCAAGAACACCAACAACTTTTCCAACAACTTTTTCAAGATCCAAAAGTCAAAGAAGCTCAATTCTTCTCTGATTTAGAATTTGATTATTGCAATCTCTATACCTAAGATTCCTCTTCAATTCTACGGTAAGATTTACTTGATTTAAGCATTTTCAAATAAGTGATTCTTAAATAAGCACTTTTGTGGATCAATAAATTGAACTTTAATCTAATCTGAATTGTGGAAGTGATTTCGATTATGAAAATGTGAATTGATCTATAATCATGATGTGCAAATCCAGAATTGGATGATTAAATAAATTCTTATTCAATTAATAGATTTTCATGAAAGTGATTATTTGAGAAAACAAAATGTTGAAGTTGTTTCAAGCTTAATTGATGATTCTTGATAGATTATGTGTGATATAATTTGGATCTCTAATTGTGCAAAGATCATGAGTTGAATTTCGGAGATTATGTGTTTGACAAAATGCTTGAGTCATTGTTCCTTGATCTTACCGCGTGATTCAATTGATTTTTGGTTGCGTATAAATTTCCTTGTGCTATGGTCATAACATAATTGATGTGAATTTGGTTTTTGATCCAATAAAAATATGTCGAAACTCATGAAATCGGATCATGAATTCACATGTCGATCATGCTAAGATCGAGTAATTTGTCGTATAATTTTTGTTTTTTGGTTTTCGTTTCGTGTTGTGGATATTCTATGATTTTCAAGATTTCCAACAATTCAAACCATGCGGGAAATGGACACTTGATGCAAAAGTTATGTCGCTTCAAAGTTTCAATTGAACAAGATTGCAGTTGATTCGACGCATAGCCTTTTTGAGTCGACGCAAACACTTTGGACCACACACAAGAAGTGTTGTGCCGACCCTCCAGTCGATGCAAGCTGAGAAAAATCATGGGCATGAGTCAACGCATAGCCTTTTTAAGTCGACACAAACATTCTGGTCACTTGTGGGAAGTGTTGTACCGACCCAGCGGTCGATGCAAACTGAGAAACTTTCAGGCATGAGTCGACTCATGCCCTGTTGTGGTTGATGCATATTTTCTAAATTGTTGCTTTTTGCTTCTTTGGCTTTGCTTTGGCTATTGTTTGCTCCAAATTTCTTCCTACTCTTTTATACTTTAATTTTCCTTGTTACTTTTAACATGTGTGTTGATTGTGCAAGGTACATTTGGATAGTTTTTGATCATGTAATTATTACTCGATTATTTGATCGGAAAACTTGTTTGGACTTTTGATTTATGGTCTGAACCATGCGGGAAATGGACACTCGATTATTTTGATTTGCCATTGTCTTGTGCCCCGTATCTTGTATAGTTGTATTTTGTACAAGTGCTCGGGAACACGGATGTGTCGATACACATTCCTTTCTTGGTTTGCCTAATTGCATTTTATGCAGGCACTTTGTGATACGGATGTGTCCGCTACATATTTTGATCTTGCGCATTGATGCTTCGACGCATATTCTCACTGAATTTCTTTGTTGATGCTAGCTTGCTCGAAGTTTTCTGGGTTTCTTATTTTTGCTTGCTTGATACGGATTGTTATCCATTTGGTATTTTTCCCATACCTTTTTACCGCATTCATTATTGAATTCTTTATTACTTTCTAGAGATCATGAGAAGTAGGAAGCAGGAAATAAAGAGCGTACGTTCGAAGTATTTGTTTAAAGACCTGTAGCAGGAACCGCTTTATGTATGTTAATTGTGATTGTTTAAAATCCTACCTTTGAAGTAGGTATTTCACACATGTGTTTACATTTGTGCCCGCATTATATTACAGATAATAAGTCCTCAAAAGTAGACAAGCAAGGAGGGCCCGTAATAGACCCCCGCAGATTCTAGTTCGTGTCATCCTTAGCTCATGTTGTACATCGATGATTCAGATTTGTGCAGATCATGGTTATCGAGTCGACAAGTGGAAAAGGGATCTGTAATCGATCCCTCACATTTTGTCTTGAGCTCGTGTTGGTCGACGTTGATGCTCTGTGCTATTTTCTTCTATCCTCTCCCCGCTTGTTTGCCTCGGTTGATATGACCCCCTGGCTAAAGCATCCCTACCTGATTTTATACCTACCTTGATCGTCTATATCATGGTTAGGCATTTAACTTGAGTTAGCATGGCTGCTCATGACATATTGTTTGTGCTCTCTTGAGCTTGTTGGCTTGCTTGCTTGATTTCAACTATAAATTATGATTCGAGATAGACATAGTTTAGGTTATAGGCCCTTGCTATGATCCTTTAGGACTTCTTGATTCATCTATAGATGATGATTTGAGATAGACATTAGGGTTGTTATCCATGCATGTCAGCATAGGTTAGAGTTTTCCCTTCAAAACTCAACTTTAGGGTCAATCATTTGTGTGATAACATTAGGGATAGATTTAAGTTAGTCTCTCTTAGATGTTTTTTTTCTTTTGCATCCTTTGAATAATAAAACAAAAACCATTCTTTTCTTTTTCTTTTCAAGTCATAAAACACTTAAAACTTTCAAATCCTTTCTCAAGGTAAAAAAGATAAACCAACACCTTTCTTTTTGCCAATCAGCATTTCTTTTCTAATAACATTTCCGCTACAGGTCGTGAGTCTCCAAAGGTCGAGCCTTGGTGGATTGATGCGAACCTAACATTGTTCAATTAAAAATCACAAAACAAACTGAAACATGTGAGCCGAACTACGACTTCTCTGATTCCTTAAAAAGGATACGTAGGCATCGGGGTAGGGCCCGAACGAGCACAACCTTTATTTTTCCCTACATTATTTTCTCTTTTCTTTTGCATGCATTCCCTCTTTTCATTTTCTTTTAAAAGTAAGCATAGATTAAACACACCCATAAGATAGACAACAAGAGTGGATACCATAGAGTACTACGAGCATGTGGGGTGCTAATACCCCGCCTCGTGTAACCGACTCCCTTACCCATATCTCTTGGTAGTTTGACCTTGATTTCACCCTTCTCAGGTTTACTCGATGTTTATCTTTCCCTTCCCGTGAAATAAAATGCGTTCGATGGCGAATTAATTGTTATTTTATCAGATGATTATTCAGCCGGTTGTTTCACACGGGCGCCCGTGTCTCCTTCTGGCTTGCTCGAATCTGAACTTTTTCCAAATCTCTGAATCCTGCACTTTTCTATCCCAATTCGTCCTGTTATTTTTTATTGACCCTGAAAACACTAAAATACAAAACCAAAACATAAAACACGGTAAAATCAAATAAAACATCAATCAGTTAAACAAAATAATAACTAAAATAACTACTAAATTCCTGTGTAAAAACCATTGGTCAAGGCACCATTAAAAGATGTTACTGTTGAAGATTCCTCCAAGCAAGAGATGGAGGAAATACTAGAAAGCATTTGTAAAATGGCTGCAATATTGTTGAACAGTTGGGGAAGATGCCCTCCAAGATATCCATGTTATCCTTGTTATTGTGCTCCGAATCCCATGCTCAAGCTTTGGTAAAAATTTTAAAAACTGCTCATGTGCCTCAAGAGACCTTTGCTGATTAGTTTGAGAATTGTGTAGCAAGCCTAAAAATTGACAATGGGTTAGGCTTTTTTGATGATGACTTAACTCCGACGGGAAAGAATCATAACAAGGCCCTGCATGTCTCTATTGAGTGTATGGGCACTACCTTGGCGCATGTGTTGGTAGATACAGGTTCCTCATTAAATGTATTATCAAAAGGTGCTCTAGATAGACTGGACTCTGAAGAGGTTGTGCTGAAGCCCGGTGACATTGTGGTAAGAGCCTTTGATGGGTTAAGGAGAATGGTACACGGAGAGGTTGATCTTTCTATCAAAGTGGGATCTCAGGTCTTCGACTCCACCTTCTATGTAATGGATATTTGTCCGGCTTATTCCTGTTTGCTTGGACCCCCCTGGATTCATGGGGTAGGCGCTGTTACTTCTACCTTGCATCAAAAATTAAAGTGTCCGGTGAAAGGGAAAATTATTACGGTTTGTGGAGAAGAAGAGTATATGGTGAGCCATTTGAATTCATTCAAATATGTTGAGATGGATGGTGAATTCATTGAAACGCCCCGCCAGACCTTTGAAGAAATTCCTCCGACAATTGTCGTTGCTAAAGCTACCCCTAGGGTTACCAAGGATCCCCCAAGAATGGCTTCTCTGAAAGATGCTAGGTGTTGTACCCCAAAATTTGCCCTCCCATATTCTTCAAGAAATTGCCAAGTCATGCTTCAAAATACCCCAAGGGTTGCACAGTGCAAGGGCCTCCTAAACAGTCAAAATTAGGGTTTGTGTTTTGATCAAGAAAATGAAATTTTCAAGGGTCCAATCAAGTCCCACATGCCTACAAATATGTTCAAGCATCCTCATATAAAGTTTCAAGACTTTCAGCACAAAATTGCACAGTCAAAAACCCTAATTGCACTACAGTCAACTGTAGGGGCAAAATGGTCATTTGACAGTCAAAAGTTCAAATTTTTGGTCAACATATCATTTTGAAGCCACAAACATCATTTGATCAATGCTTGATCATGATTCTCAAAGCTTGGCTCAAAAATCATCAAGATGCAAAAGTTTCCTTATTTGGACAGTTGAAAAAGTCAACTGTAAATTGACCAGGGCATAACTTTCACATGGATTATCAGAAAAATTTCATCCAAATCTCATTTTGAAGAGAAAGACATTTCCTACAACTCATCTTCATACTTCAAGTTCAAGAAATGCTCTCACAAAAAGTTATCAATTTCAACATTATAGGTCATTTTCAAAAGTCAACAAAAAGGGACTTTAAGTCAAAGGCCATAACTTGAGATTGAGAAATCAAAATGACATGGGACCAAAGACATTGGTTAGAGGACTCAAATACCTTTCCATAATGTCCAAGAACATGAGCAAAGCTTAAAAATTGAGCAAGTTATGCCTTGTGGAAGTTGGGAAATTTTTGGATATTTTGAAAAGTCAACATTGATTCAAATGACCTAAAATTGCTAATGGGCCCATTTTTATTCCATAATTCATCATCCATGGCATATGCACGACTACTTGGCCCAAAGGGAAGTCTTTATTCATTTTTTATTTATTTATTTGAATTTTTATTTATAATAATTCATTTAAATCAAATTAAATATATGAAAAATGCTTAACCTAATTTTTTCAATCTTTTTGTGCACAAAATCTACTCAATAATTCGTGTGAAATCCAATATGGAAAGATTTGGAGAGAATTGGTATGATTGAGAACAAAAACACATGGAAAAAGATTGAAAAAGATCTTAAAAATCAATTTTCAAAAACTATGAATGCAAGAGATTTGGATGATTCTTTTTAACCTAATTCACTACTACATATGCAAGGATCACAACCCTAATGCCATTACACACGCAGCTGCTCAGAAACTTGAAAACAAAAGCTTGAAATTTTGTTAAGAAACTCAATTCTGAAAACTCACTTCCAGGGCGATTCAAGACATAATTTTTGTTTCATTAGCTTGCTGAAGGTCCATTGAACGTTTCCCTATCAAGAACATTCATCAAAACCTCAGGAATCGGTATACAGAACTTGAAATATCTCATGAAAAATTCATAATCGTGTTTTAAAATCTATGCATTTTCATAACATTTTATTCATTGATTCATATTCCTTATGCACTTCTGAAGCTAACCCATGTGTTCGATTGAGTTTTTGCAAGCTGTAGGCGATTTCACCATTATCGTTTTCTAGGGTTTACAGGACCTTGGATTAGGGGTTCTTGAATGAGGAAAAATTGGCCTTCAAGACCACCACCATTCAAATCAGGACGACCAGACGATTATAAGGCCACCCTCGCGCTCAATTTATGAGCGCCATAGGGCTAATCGTTATTTTTCCAAAATCGGCCTAAGAAAACGCTCAGAAAACCGTTGCTTAATATGTTCTTATTTCAGGAAAATAAAACACGCGAAGAAGACGAACTCGTGGCCAGCAACCATTGGCTCTTTTAAATTTTCGCGCTAAAACATTATCCATGTGTGTTTTTATTTTATATTAATTGTTTGATGTTTAGTATACAAGCGCGTTGGTTGGATCAGATGGCAAGCATAAGGGTTGGCAAACCACATGACCTGGGTTCGAGCCCCAGGTCTTCAGTATCTCAATATTATTTTTCAATATATGTTCACATGCAGCTTCAATAGCAAGGACGTACCATACACTTCCAAAATCCAACGTCTATATGTCCAATGGAATCGAATCAAAGGCTCAGATCTAAGGAGTATGATGAACCCTAGTCAAAGCGCCAGCACGCTACCTGGAAAAGGTCAAACGGGCCAAGGTTATTGGGCCAGAATCACTACAATTTAACCTCCATGTTGGGGATCTGAACCCCCTTTGGTTTGCAATTCTTCCTATTTTCTTTATATTTGTTTTTTTTTACTTTCTATTTTTCTTTTTTATTATTGTTTTAGTAATTAATTTTATTATTTTCATAAATATAAAATACCACCAAAAATCAGAAAGAGACAAAAAAACAATAAATATTTTTTTTTATATTTCTTGTAAATAAATTGCATGTAATTGAATTTAGTTTTAAATTAGGTTTGCAATTTTAATTCTTTTAATAAAAAATCTAAAAAATGTAGAAATAGGGTTTAATTAATAATTTTTCATCATTTTTATGTTTATTCCATAATAATTAAATAATTAGATATTTATTTTTTATAATTAAACTTGCATGTAAAAGTAAGGGTTAATTTAGGTTAAAAAACTTCAATATTTTTTTCTTTAAATTAAAAATAATTAGAATTAGGGTTTGCATCTTGTTTTAATTTTAATTAATTCTCTTTTTTCATGTAAATCTTAAAATACTAAAAAAACAAAAAAAAACAAGTTCTTTCTTTCTTTTAATTTTAATTAATTCCATATAATTTAATTGTGCAAAAGGGTCCAACGCCCTCGTTCTTAATTTCTTATCAATTCGCATACTTATTTCTTTTCTGTTTAAATATTTATGTACCTCCCCCGAAGCCTTGTAATTTATTTTCTTTTATTTACTTTCTTTATTTTCCTGTCAAATCGGGTCCTGGTTAATTTTGGCGATGTGGACCCGCGTCTTTTGTAATAGCTTAGAATTTACTTTTCTCGCAATATTTTCAACTGTTAAAACAAAGTATGAAAGAATGTATGGATAAAATAAAAACAAGCGTAGAACACCAATAACATGACAAGATAAATACAAATGAAAACGACACACAAATCGCACACACCACCCCTAGGGTATGCCTCATCGTTGCCTTGCCTCGAAAGGTGATCGTCGAGTAGAGGATGTCTTAGTAAGTCCTCATGATCCGGGAACCTGGCATGAGGGTAGCTTCTAAGGTGTCTTCCCATTGCTCCGGTGATCACCACGTCCCGAACTTCGAATTGACCCGAACACCTCCAACGGTGGTGCTACCTACCTCTCAATGGTGGGATGGCACTACTTTAAAGGACATTTACACAGACGAATTCCTTAGGGTAGGTAGGTTCTCGTAGATACTTGCTCTAATTCAAAACAAAACAAATCAAAAATACTTTTCACACCGACACCTTTTCAAAAAGCTTTCGAAAGCAATTTTTCAAACACTCTTGAGGACCGATACAAGAGTCGAACTTAAATTTTCAAAGAAACTTTTTAAAACCCACAGTTGAAAAGCAAACAAACCATTTTTGAAAACACAAACGAGCAAGTATCTAAGAGCCCATGGATAACCATGGATAGAAAGGGTGCTAACACCTTCCCTTTCTATAATCTACCTCCCGAACCGAGAGCAATCTCTTTAAGGAATTTTTCTGTGCTTTTGTCCTTTCCATTTGGAGAAAATAAAAGACGGTGGCGACTCTTGCTTCCGCGACATTTCGCGAACCAGCGTTAAACAGTCAGTTCCAGATCCACCGATCACAGAACTGGCGACTCTGCTGGGGACATAAAACTTAAAGTGAGGTGTACCTTAGGGCTAGTTCATAACTGTGTTTTCAATTGTATTGATTTGCTTGCTTTACTATTGTGGGTTGCATCGGAGTTCTATAGATCCTAACCCGGATCTGGGGATACCCTGTTTAGGTAGCATAAGCTGTGAGGGACCTGTCCGGCGTAGACCGACACAGGTGAAACAGCGGCTACGTTGGTGTGGCACCTTGGTCTGTACCGATATCCCTTGTGTTGCAACGAGGAGAATATGGGTCTTCTAAGGAGTCATTAAGCACCAACAACCTTAGAACCTTAACTGACACGACTTGGCCTTTAGAATTGTAGCAGTATGCTACGCCCATTGAGGCTAAACTCTCGTGATGGTTCTGGCCGCAAGAAAAGATTGCGATGCTGGAGTTATGACCGATTGAGGGTAGTCAATGATATTGGGATCCTCTAAGAACCTGGTTACTCTTGATTAGGACAGGTATGAACCAACAAACTGAAATAGGGTAGTACCTAGACCTCATGCTGGCCTAAACTTTAGGGGCTTGCCTTGTGTGACTTGGGTGCCTTACCATGTTTGCCTTTGTATCTATATGTGGTGTGCTTTATCATAACATCATAGCATCATGAGCATTGCATGCATCCTGCATAAGGACTGACCATTTCAAAGACAAGAGGGTTTCACCTTTGCTCTGTTTTGTAGGACATCATGATGCCTGTGCGAAGGAATACTATCCGGTTCAACTTTGTTCGTTCACCTGAGTTGCTTGATGAGTTGGTTAGCAGAATTCCAAATACCACTTCCTTCATTCAGAGGCATGGTTCCCTTCTCAGTTTAGTCACTGCAAAGCGGGATCAACAGTTGATGAGTGTTCTGACCCAGTTCTATGACCCTCTGTACCAGTGCTTCACCTTTCAAGACTTCCAGTTGGTCCCTACCCTGGAAGAGTTCTCTGATTTGCTTGGTATCCCTATCTTGGATCAGACTCCCTTTACTGGCTGGGAAAAGACCCTCAGGCTTGAGGATATTGCTGCAGCTCTTCCTTTGACCCATCAAGAGGTAACAGACAACTGGGTAACTAGAAGCGGAGTTAAGGGTTTCTTGGCCAAGTTTCTAATTGGTAAAGCTAACAGTTTCTGGAATGACCTGGACTTTAGGGCATATGAAGACATCTTGGCTCTCCTAATCTATGGGTTAGTCCTGTTTCCTAATCCTGACAACTTCATCAATGTCACTGCCATAAGGATCTTTATGTCTCAGAATCCTGTGCCCACTCTCTTGGGTGACATCTTGCAACAACTTCATGCCCGTACTACCCAAAGACGAGGAACCCTATGGTGTTGTATCCCTTTGTTGGTGAGGTGGTTTATTTCGCACCTCCCTAAGTTCGTACTGAAGAATCAAGAAGGAAGAGGTTGGGCTCATAGGTTAATGTCTCTCACCGATAAAGACATCATTTGGACTTGCAGAGGTTTGGATGAGATAGCTATTATTGATCGATGCGGGGAATACCCTAATGTTCCTCTGATTGGTACCCAAGGAGGGATCTCTTACAATCCATGTCTAGCACTCCGTCAGTTTGGAAGAGCAAGAAGAGCAGGCCCCCATGAGATGTTGGTGCCTCACATCAGTTTTGAGTTTCAGGTGGATAATGACGAGCTGCGTCGTAGGTTCATCAAGGCTTGGGACAAAGTTCATAAAGCTGACCCACAAGAGTTAGGGCCAAAGACCTCTTTACCTATGGAAGCCTACTACAAATGGGTTCGCATCCGTGCTCAGAAGTTAGGTATGCCGTATGAAGCTGTCAGACCCGTCATTCTTGAGTGTCCTGACAAAGATGGTGTTCCTCCAACTGTCCTTCCTCCCCAGATACCTACTGATTATGAGACATTGAAGAGATCTTGGTCGCAACTGCAAGAAGAACGGGATTCTTACCGGGAAAAGTTCAACGAGCAGGAATCAAAGATCCAGAAGCTGACGAAGCAGTTGGAGAATGAGCGAGCTATGAATGCCTACATCCGTATTGAGAAGAGGAGACCATGGGATCAATAAGGAACTCCAGATGTGCTTATACAGTTTTATTTCCTTTTCAGTATTTCCTTTCATGTAACGCCTAAGGGCAACTTGTTGAATAATCTTAGTTGCAAAGTTGAATCTAATGAAGTGTGTTCCTTTTTGTTTACAAAGTTGATTCCCGATTGTCTTTGAAAACATAATTCATACGCATTTCATACATCATGTGCATAGCAGGTTTTTCCTCTTTTCAGGTTGCTTACAGTTCTTCGCTGTTTATTTCAGCATCATGAATCCTGACTCTTCATCAACTGAGACCTCCATCAAGGCTCTTCTGGTGCAGAATGCGCAGTTTCAGGAATTAATCAAGGGTTTGGCTCAAGGCCAAGAAGAGCTGAAGGCCATGCTCCTGAAGAAGGAGAAGAAGAAGAAGAGAAGAACTGTTCTGTTCAACTCGGGCCGAAGGTTTGGCAATGCTCTGCAGCAAGAAGAGGCTGGTTCTTCTGTCGGCAAGAGTACTCCTCAGGCAGAGGCAAGGGTTCCTAGTCCGGTAGTCTCCGACAACGAGACTGATTTTGATGAAGAGCAGTATCCTCCTGCAGAAGACCGTTACAAGCAACTGGAGGATAGGTTGAACGCCATGGAGATACAACAGGTACCTGGGCTGGATTTCGGAGATCTGGGTTTGTCAATCGGTGTGATTATCCCTCATAAGTTCAAAGCACCATCCTTTTCCAAATATGACGGGGCATCTTGTCCCAAGCTACATCTCAGGTCCTATGTTCGGAAAATTCAACCATACTCAGCGGATAAGAATTTGTGGATCCACTTCTTCCAGGAGAGTCTTTCAGGGACTCATCTCGAATGGTTCTATCAGCTGGATGGGACCAAGGTTCGTAACTGGGAGGAGTTGGCTACTGCTTTCTATAAGCAGTATCAATATAATGCCGACCTTGCCCCTACACGTACCCAACTCCAGGGCATGTCGTTAGGTGCAAGTGAAGGTTTTAAGGAGTACGCTCAGAAGTGGAGAGACCTGGCTGGCAGGGTGCAGCCTCCGTTGACTGATCGGGAGTTGGTAGACATGTTCTTGGGGACCCTATCTGGGCCATTTTTCAACCATCTCATCGGGAATTCTTCTGCTGGGTTCACTGATCTGATTCTGACTGGAGAGAGAATTGAGGCCGGGTTAAAGTCTGGAAAGATTCCGAAGGGTGCATCGTCTAGCTCTGAGAATAAACCCTTCAAGAAAGAGGCCAGTGTGGTGTATGGGCCTAGAAGGCAGGATAAACCAGAGCGCCGTCAATCTGTCAGTGCATTAATGATTGCCAAGCCTGCAGCCGCTCCTCGGCAAGCTAATCAACCAAGGGCTGAGAGACCTAGAAGGGAATTCACCCGCTTGAGTATGACTTTGTCGCAGATCTTACCACAGTTGCTCTCAACCAACTTGGTAACCGTCAGAGAGGCTCCGAGGGTTGCAAATACTACATCTCCTAAGTACAACCCGAATGCTCGTTGTGCTTATCATTCTGATAGCCCGGGGCATGCCACTGATGACTGTTGGGCATTAAGGAACAAGCTGCAGGACCTTATTGACGCCAATGAGGTACAGTTTGAGGCATCTGAGAAGCCTAATGTAGTGACAGCTCCCCTGCCCGTCATGGAGTGAATGCTATCGGGGACGAAGAGGAAGTGGATGAAGCTGAGTTTGATAGCTGGATCTACCCGGCAACCGACGGTGGACTTAACAATTGGAGTGCAAAAGACAATCTCCCTGTTTCTCTTGTTACTGAGTAATGAATTCCTATGTTTTGTTATTTTGTAATAAACAATAAATAAACTCTATGGCCCGGTGTCTTACCCGAGGCACCGTGGTTTCATTTGTGAGGGCATATAAATTGTCATTTCATATATCATAAATGAAAATCTTGGACGTTTTATCGCATCGCAAATCTTATGCTCCTTTTCTGTCTTTCCTTTACATATTTTTCAAAACAGCTGTATTTACACACACACTCACTCATACAGGTTTCAATCCACTCTGGATCTCACTGGTAACGACTCTGCTACTGCCAGTTATGACTTCGAAAATCCGATCAACTTAGCCGAAGACGAAGGTGAAGATGATTGCGAAGTGCCTGGTGAGCTTGCAAGACTGTTGCTTCAGGAAGAGAGGGCAATTCAACCCCATGAAGAGCCAGGGGAAACAATAAACTTGGGTACTGAGGCAGACAGGAAAGAAGTAAAGATTGGTGCCAACCTAGAGCTCAGCGTGAAGCAACGGTTGACTAAGATGCTGCATGATTATATGGAGATCTTTGCCTGGTCCTACGAAGACATGCCCGGGTTGGATACCGATATTGTGGTCCATCACTTGCCAACTAAGGAAGACTTCCCTCCAGTTAAGCAAAAGGTCCGTCGGATGCGTCCAGAGATGTCTGAGAAGATCAAAGCCGAGGTCATGAAACAGTTTGACGCTGGGTTCCTTGCAGTGATTTCTTACCCTCAGTGGGTTGCTAATGTAGTGCCGGTACCAAAGAAGGACGGTAAGGTCAGAATGTGTGTCGACTACAGGGATCTGAACAGGGCCAGCCCCAAGGATGACTTCCTTTTACCTCACATTGATGTCCTTGTTGATAATACAGCTCAGCACAAGGTGTTCTCTTTCATGGATGGCTTTTCAGGTTACAATCAGATCAAGATGACACCTGAAGACATGGAAAAGACTACATTTGTTACTCAGTGGGGCACCTTCTGTTACAAGGTCATGCCATTCGGGCTGAAGAATGATGGGGCAACCTACCAACGTGCCATGGTTGCTTTATTTCATGATATGATCCATCATGAGATAGAAGTGTATGTGGACGACATGATCGTAAGGTCCCAGACAGAAGAAGAGCACCTAGATCATCTGCAGAAGTTGTTTGACCGGTTGAAACTATACAAGCTGAGATTGAACCCGAACAAGTGCACCTTCGGGGTAAGATCTGGGAAGTTGCTAGGCTTCGTGGTAAGTGACAAGGGTATTCAAGTGGACCCTGCTAAGGTCAAGGATATTCAATAGATGCCAGTCCCTAAGACAGAGAAGGAAGTCAGAGGCTTTTTAGGACGCCTGAATTACATTGCTCGCTTCATCTCACACCTGACTGCTACCTGTGAGCCAATCTTCAAGCTGCTGAAGAAAGATCAGGTAGTACGTTGGAATGATGAATGTCAGGTTGCTTTTGACAGAATCAAAGAGTATCTCCAAGAACCACCCATCCTTATGCCACCGGTTGAAGGGAGACCTCTGATACTATACCTGACAGTACTTGACAACTCAATGGGGTGTGTGCTGGGGCAGCATGACGAGTCTGGCCGAAAAGAGCATGCCATTTATTACCTTAGCAAAAAGTTTACCGACTGTGAGACCCGATACTCACTGCTTGAGAAAACTTGCTGCGCTTTGGTATGGGCTGCTCGCCGGCTGAGACAGTATATGCTGACTCATACTACCTTGTTGATCTCAAAGATGGATCCTATAAAGTACATATTCGAAAAGCCTGCTCTGTCTGGGAGAATTGCAAGATGGCAGATGATCTTGACGGAATACGACATTCAGTATACGACCCAGAAAGCCATCAAGGGAAGTGTATTGGCAGACCACTTGGCACATCAAGCAGTCGATGATTATCAGTCAATGAACTTCGAGTTTCCGGATGAAAGCATTATGATAGTGACTGATTGTGAAGTACCTGGACCGGATGAAGGACCTGAACCAGGATCCCGATGGTCTATGCACTTTGACGGAGCCTCCAATGCTTTTGGAAATGGTATCGGCGCCATAATCATATCACCTCAAGGTACTCATACTCCACTCACTGCCCGGCTGTGTTTCAATTGTACCAACAACATGGCAGAGTATGAGGCGTGCATCATGGGTCTTCAAGCTGCGATCGACCTAAGGATCAAGTTTCTAAGTGTCTTCGGAGATTCCGCTCTTGTGATCAATCAGATCAAAGGAGAGTGGGATACGAAACATCCGAATCTTATTCCTTACAAAGAATGTGTGTTGGCTTTAATCCCCCACTTCACAGAGATAACCTTTGAACACTTTCCGAGAGAAGAGAATCAGCTGGCGGACGCGTTAGCTACAATGTCTTCTATGTTTAAGGTCAAATGGGACAATGAGGCTCCCCGAATCATCATCTGGAAACTGGACGAACCGGCATACTGTTGTGATCTCGAAACTGAATTGGTGACTGAGAAGCCTTGGTATCATGAGGTGAAGAGATATCTGGAAACCTAGGAATACCCTGAAGGTGCCTCTATCAATGATAAGAAGTTCTTAAGAAGGTTCGCAGCCAAGTTCTTCCTTAGCAACGGCATCTTATACAAGCGAAACCATGATTCAACCCTACTGCGTTGTGTGGATAAGACTGAAGCAGAAAAGATCATGGAAGAGCTACACGAAGGGACCTTTGGTACACATTCCAGTGGACATACAATGGCTAAGAAGATCCTTCGGGCAGGATATTACTGGTCCACGATGGAAGCGGATTGCTATCAACATTCTAGGACATGCCATAAATGCCAGATTTACGCAGACAAGGTGCATGTTCCTCCAGTTCCTCTGAATGTTATGACTGCGCCTTGGCCGTTTGCAATGTGGGGCATAGACATGATCGGCGAGATTAAACCTACGGCATCTAATGGGTATCGCTTCATCCTAGTGGCGATTGATTATTTTACGAAGTGGGTCGAGGCAGCATCCTATGCTACGGTAACCAAGACTGTTGTGGCACGGTTCATTCGACATAATCTGATATGTCGGTACGGCGTCCCAGAGAGAATTATTACAGACAACGGTACCAATCTGAACAACAAGATGATCGCTGAGCTCTGCGAGCAGTTCAAAATACAGCACCACAATTCTTCTCCTTACAGACCGAAGATGAATGGGGCTGTAGAAGCAGCAAATAAGAACATCAAGAAAATCGTGCAGAAGATGACAGTGACCTATAAAGATTGGCACGAGATGTTACCGTTCGCTCTACATGGGTACCGTACCTCAGCTAGGACGTCAACCGGGGCAACTCCTTTCTCTCTGGTTTATGGTATGGAGGCAGTCTTACCGATCGAAGTGCAAATACCCTCTCTCAGGATAATGAAGGATGCAAATCTGAACGAGGATGATTTGATCCAGACACGACTTGATCAACTCAACCTCATTGACGAAAAGAGACTTGCTGCTATCTGTCATGGTCAAACGTATCAGAAACGGATGATCAAGGCATTTAACAAAAAGGTCAGACCACAGGAATATCAAGTTGGGGATTTGGTAATCAAGAGAATCATCCTTCCTCAGAGTGATCCAAGGGGCAAATGGACCCCTACGTACGAAGGGCCATTTGTGGTTAAGCATGTATTCTCATGAGGAGCCATGATTCTAACCAATATGGATGGTGACGACCTTCCTCACCCCGCCAATGCAGACATAGTAAAAAAATACTACGCATGAAAAAAGACCCGCTAGGCTGACATGCCTAGGCAAAAATTAGGACTTCCCGTCGAACCAAAAGGGTTCGGGCAAAATGAAGGGATGAAAATGAAAAAATCTGTACACCCGGCAAGTCGAAAACCTGAAAAGGCGGCTTGGGCAAAAATGGGTATCCCGGTGGACTGAAAACCCGAAAGGGCGGTCCAGGCAAAAATTAGGGATAAAAGCGTAATACTATGTCTCATTGGATCACTTTGCACCCAGAACCCGGTATCTACATCAAGTTCAGACGGCATCGATCAGTCAGCTTCATCTTCAACCAAGGTCATCAAGTGATGAGACTCTCGGAGTTATAAAGGCAATAGCAGAGTTGAAACCCAGTGGGATCATTCATACTTCACACAGCTGTTTTATTTTCTTTTGTACAAAACTTGTATAAACTCTTTTGTTCGGCGGCGTTCTCTTACTAGGACGTCAGCCTCTTGTACACAAAGCGCCTATTTTCAGGCCATTCAAAATCAATACAAATATTACTTTTCAGTTCAACGTGCCAACTATTTTTCTTTTTCTGTTTTGTTTTGCGAAGAACGTCCAAGGTTCAATTTGTGATATATGCATTGACAATAATTTGCTAACTCATAAATATTTGCATACGAAACAAAGGATTTTATTACAGGTGACACTAGAAACAGGGGCAATAAAGAGTTGTCTAAGCAATCTAATTGTTCTGTCCTCCAAGGTACCAAGGTAGGTTCAGCCAAAGAACATGACCAGTACATCTTAATTCCCCATAGAGTAAGTCAGCAAGCAGTGCACTCTTCTCCAAGCAGAGTTATCAAATCTCAAGGAAGTTGGGTATCCTCCCGCAGATCTCAACGTTCCCCAGCAGCAATACATACTCATAACAAGCATCCCCGGCAGTCTTGGTCTGAAGATTGCTCCCCGGCGACATACTAGCATTCAAAGGAATCACTTCCCCAGCATATCAAAACTTCCCCAAGAGAGTCCAATCTAGTTTCCCCAGGAAGGTTGGAATTCATCTCCCCCAAGCAGTAAGCTTATCCCCAGTAGATTCTGGAAGCTTATCCTCATAGAGCACAAACGCGTCACCCGGCTTTATTTAAAAGAGTTATTTCCTTAACAGGATATAACTGGGTTATCCTCAGCCAAAAGCCACGGAAAGATCGTCGTCGACAGAATCTTCTTATCCCCAGCAAAATCTATCAACACTTCCAACAACAAGTGTATCCCCAGCAAATTATTATCAACACTCAGCGAAGCATCCCTCTCCCCACAGAGTATCACTCCCCAGCATGGTCGCTAGAGTACTTTTCTCCCCGCAGAATCTTCCCTTTGCCAAAAGTTTATCCCCCAACGGAGTCATCTTCTCCTACTGGTATTCTGGCAACTATCATCCCCGGCGGAAGCAAAATCTATTCTCCAACATCAGCCCAGGAGTGACTTCCTGGCACCCGTCAAGGATTTACTTTCCTAGACGAAACATATATTCATAAACATCTTCATACATTATAGCATGCATATACGCATCATGAACATACAATCTCACGTATTCAGAGAGCATCTCGCATGTCATACCACATGACATCGCATACAACTAACGCTTGTCTTTTCAGGACAAAAGTACAAAATTGATTACCATCAATGGTCGCAACTAAAGATCCGATTCCTGAATCTTGCCAGGGTGTATCTGTTGATGACCAATTACCAGATCCGATTCCTGTATCTTGCCAGGGTGTGTCTGAAGAGTTCGAGGATCCGATACCTGAATCCTGCCAGGGTGTATCCGTTGAAGGCTAACATTACCAGATCCAATTCCTGTATCTTGCCAGGGTGTGTCTGAAGAGTTCGAGGATCCGATACCTGAATCTTGCCAGGGTGTATCCGTTGAAGACTAACATTACCAGATCCGATTCCTGTATCTTGCCAGGGTGTGTCTGAAGAGTTCGAGGATCCGATACCTGAATCTTGCCAGGGTGTATCCGTTGAAGACTAACAATACCAGATCCGATTCCTGAATCTTTCCAGGGTGTGTCTGAAGAGTTCGAGGATCCGATGCCTGAATCTTGCCAGGGTGTATCCGTTGAAGACTAACAATACCAGATCTGATTCCTGAATCTTGCCAGGGTGTGTCTGAAGAGTTCGAGGATCCGATACCTGAATCTTGCCAGGGTGTATCCGTTGAAGACTAGCATTACCAGATCCGATTCCTGTATCTTGCCAGGGTGTGTCTGAAGAGTTCGAGGATCTGATACCTGAATCTTGCCAGGGTGTATCCGTTGAAGACTAACATTACCAGATCCGATTCCTGTATCTTGCCAGGGTGTGTCTAAAGAGTTCGAGGATCCGATGCCTGAATCTTGCCAGGGTGTATCCGTTGAAGACTAATATTACCAGACTCGATTCCTGTATCTCGCCAGGGCACGTCTGAAGAATTCAAAGATCCAATTCCTGTAACCAGCCAGGACATATCTACACCAAGCATCTGAAAATCAGCTCCTGCAACATGTCAGGTACTCATTTTTCTGTTTTGCAGGTACGCAAGTTCTCGCTAAGGAATCTCTTACGCGATCAACATCCAGATGGCATCTATAAGCCCATCATCCCCCATCAATCTCCAAATAGCATCTATAAGCCCATTTCCATCACACTTCTACTATGTGAGCGCAAATTTCTGGGCACTCTGGTGTTCAATCATCTTCTACCCTCGGATTACGAAAGGCACGTCAGCCAATCTGCATCCTCAGGTCTAAGAAGATTGAACAGGGGCAACTGTTGTACCCCAAAATTTGCCCTCCCATATTCTTCAAGAAATTACCAAGTCATGCTTCAAAATACCCCAAGGGTTGCATAGTGCAAGGGCCTCCTAAACAGTCAAAATTAGGGTTTGTGTTTTGATCAAGAAAATGAAATTTTCAAGGGTCCAATCAAGTCCCACATGCCTACAAATATGGTCAAGCATCCTCATATAAAGTTTCAAGACTTTCAGCACAAAATTGCACAGTCAAAAACCCTAATTGCACTACAGTCAACTGTAGGGGCAAAATGGTCATTTGACAGTCAAAAGTTCAAATTTTTGGTCAACATATCATTTTGAAGCCACAAACATCATTTGATCAATGCTTGATCATGATTCTCAAAGCTTGGCTCAAAAATCATCAAGATGCAAAAGTTTCCTTATTTGGACAGTTGAAAAAGTCAACTGTAAATTGACCAGGGCATAACTTTCACATGGATTATCAGAAAAATTCCATCCAAAGCTCATTTTGAAGAGAAAGACATTTCCTACAATTCATCTTCATACTTCAAGTTCAAGAAATGCTCTCACAAAAAGTTATCAATTTCAACATTATAGGTCATTTTCAAAAGTCAACAAAAAGGTACTTTAAGTCAAAGGCCATAACTTGAGATTGGTAAATCAAAATGACATGGGACCAAAGACAGTGGTTAGAGGACTCAAAGACCTTTCCAAAATGTCCAAGAACATGAGCAAAGCTTAAAAATTGAGCAAGTTATGCCTTGTGGAAGTTGGGAAATTTTTGGATATTTTGAAAAGTCAACATTGATTCAAATGACCTAAAATTGCTAATGGGCCCATTTTTCTTCCATAATTCATCATCCATGGCATATGCACGACTACTTGGCCCAAAGGGAAGTCTTTATTCATTTTTTATTTATTTATTTGAATTTTTATTTATAATAATTCATTTAAATCAAATTAAATATATGAAAAATGCTTAACCTAATTTTTTCAATCTTTTTGTGCACAAAATCTACTCAATAATTCGTGTGAAATCCAATATGGAAAGATTTGGAGAGAATTGGTATGATTGAGAACAAAAACACATGGAAAAAGATTGAAAAAGATCTTAAAAATCAATTTTCAAAAACTATGAATGCAAGAGATTTGGATGATTCTTTTTAACCTAATTCACTACTACATATGCAAGGATCACAACCCTAATGCCATTACACACGCAGCTGCTCAGAAACTTGAAAACAAAAGCTTGAAATTTTGTTAAGAAACTCAATTCTGAAAACTCACTTCCAGGGCGATTCAAGACATAATTTTTGTTTCATTAGCTTGCTGAAGGTCCATTGAACGTTTCCCTATCAAGAACATTCATCAAAACCTCAGGAATCGGTATACAGAACTTGAAATATCTCATGAAAAATTCATAATCGTGTTTTAAAATCTATGCATTTTCATAACATTTTATTCATTGATTCATATTCCTTATGCACTTCTGAAGCTAACCCATGTGTTCGATTGAGTTTTTGCAAGCTGTAGGCGATTTCACCATTATCGTTTTCTAGGGTTTACAGGACCTTGGATTAGGGGTTCTTGAATGAGGAAAAATTGGCCTTCAAGACCACCACCATTCAAATCAGGACGACCAGACGATTATAAGGCCACCCTCGCGCTCAATTTATGAGCGCCATAGGGCTAATCGTTATTTTTCCAAAACCGGCCTAAGAAAACGCTCAGAAAACCGTTGCTTAATATGTTCTTATTTCAGGAAAATAAAACACGCGAAGAAGACGAACTCGTGGCCAGCAACCATTGGCTCTTTTAAATTTTCGCGCTAAAACATTATCCATGTGTGTTTTTATTTTATATTAATTGTTTGATGTTTAGTATACAAGCGCGTTGGTTGGATCAGATGGCAAGCATAAGGGTTGGCAAACCACATGACCTGGGTTCGAGCCCCAGGTCTTCAGTATCTCAATATTATTTTTCAATATATGTTCACATGCAGCTTCAATAGCAAGGACGTACCATACACTTCCAAAATCCAACGTCTATATGTCCAATGGAATCGAATCAAAGGCTCATATCTAAGGAGTATGATGAACCCTAGTCAAAGCGCCAACACGCTACCTGGAAAAGGTCAAACGGGCCAAGGTTATTGGGCCAGAATCACTACAATTTAACCTCCATGTTGGGGATCTGAACCCCCTTTGGTTTGCAATTCTTCCTATTTTCTTTATATTTGTTTTTATTTACTTTCTATTTTTCTTTTTTATTATTGTTTTAGTAATTAATTTTATTATTTTCATAAATATAAAATACCACCAAAAATCAGAAAGAGACAAAAAAACAATAAATATTTTTTTTATATTTCTTGTAAATAAATTGCATGTAATTGAATTTAGTTTTAAATTAGGTTTGCAATTTTAATTCTTTTAATAAAAAATCTAAAAAATGTAGAAATAGGGTTTAATTAATAATTTTTCATCCTTTTTATGTTTATTCCATAATAATTAAATAATTAGATATTTATTTTTTATAATTAAATTTGCATGTAAAAATAAGGGTTAATTTAGGTTTAAAAACTTCAATATTTTTTTCTTTAAATTAAAAATAATTAGAATTAGGGTTTGCATCTTGTTTTAATTTTAATTAATTCTCTTTTTTCATGTAAATCTTAAAATACTAAAAAAACAAAAAAAAACAAGTTCTTTCTTTCTTTTAATTTTAATTAATTCCATATAATTTAATTGTGCAAAAGGGTCCAACGCCCTCGTTCTTAATTTCTTATCAATTCGCATACTTATTTCTTTTCCGTTTAAATATTTATGTACCTCCCCCGAAGCCTTGTAATTTATTTTCTTTTATTTACTTTCTTTATTTTCCTGTCAAATCGGGTCCTGGTTAATTTTGGCGATGTGGACCCGCGCCTTTTGTAATAGCTTAGAATTTACTTTTCTCGCAATATTTTCAACTGTTAAAACAAAGTATGAAAGAATGTATGGATAAAATAAAAACAAGCGTAGAACACCAATAACATGACAAGATAAATACAAATGAAAACGACACACAAATCGCACACACCACCCCTAGGGTACGCCTCACTGTTGCCTTGCCTCGAAAGGTGATCGTCGAGTAGAGGATGTCTTAGTAAGTCCTCATGATCCGGGAACCTGGCATGAGGGTAGCTTCTAAGGTGTCTTCCCATTGCTCCGGTGATCACCATGTCCCGAACTTCGAATTGACCCGAACACCTCCAACGGTGGTGCTACCTACCTCTCAATGGTGGGATGGCACTACTTTAAAGGACATTTACACAGACGAATTCCTTAGGGTAGGTAGGTTCTCGTAGATACTTGCTCTAATTCAAAACAAAACAAATCAAAAATACTTTTCACACCGACACCTTTTCAAAAAGCTTTCGAAAGCAATTTTTCAAACACTCTTGAGGACCGATACAAGAGTCGAACTGAAATTTTCAAAGAAACTTTTTAAAACCCACAGTTGAAAAGCAAACAAACCATTTTTGAAAACACAAATGAGCAAGTATCTAAGAGCCCATGGATAACCATGGATAGAAAGGGTGCTAACACCTTCCCTTTCTATAATCTACCTCCCGAACCGAGAGCAATCTCTTTAAGGAATTTTTCTGTGCTTTTGTCCTTTCCATTTGGAGAAAATAAAAGACGGTGGAGACTCTTGCTTCCGCGACATTTCACGAACCAGCGTTAAACAGTCAGTTCCAGATCCACCGATCACACTAGGGTTGTGGTAGAAGAATGTGGTTGCACTATTTGGGGTCAGCTTCCTGACATTCATTACAAGTCCAACAAATTTGGTTTGGGTTTCACCTCAGAGGCTCAGAAGGCAGTTCGTCGTGCGTGTGCTGGGATACCACCTTTCCGCATCAGCAATAATAAAGTCAATGCTATAGAAGACACTGATAGTGATTGCGATTTGGACAACTGGATATTCCCTACTATTAGAGGTGGACTCAACAACTAGAAGGCTAAAGACTTTATACCAATCTCCTTTAGTCAAGAGTAACTTCTATTTCCTGTTTTATTGCTTTCATGTTTTTGGGATATGTAATTTTAAAACAATAACTTTAAGCCTTGTGCCTTACCCGAGGCACAACGGTCCACTTATTAGGGTTGTTATCTTTCATCCACATATGCTCATCTAATAAAACATTGGACGTTTTTGCATTCAAATTTTGAACTCTCTGTCTTTTCATCACTTTATTGCTTTCAGATATAGCCATGTGCTTCTTACACACACACACCCACTATATTGCAGATCCACATCCACTCTGGATCTCATCGATAATGACTCTGCTACTGCCACTCATGACTTTGAAAATCCGATCTACCAAGCCGAGGACGAAGATGAGGAAGATTGTGAAATACCTGGAGAACTTTCCAGACTCTTAATACAAGAAGAAAAGGATATCCAACCATATGAAGAGCCATTCGAAGTTGTAAACTTAGGTACCGAGACAGATCGGAAAGAAGTCAGGATAGGCGCCAATTTAGAGAGTAGTGTTAAGAACAGGTTAATTCAGATGTTGCATGATTATATTGAGATATTTTCTTGGTCGTACGAGATATGTCAGAGCTTGATATTGATATTGTGGTCCATCATCTGACAATGAAAGAGGGTTATTCTCCGATTAAGCATAAGGTTCATTGCATGTGCCCTGAGATGTCAGAAAAGATTAAAGCCAAGGTTATTAAGTAATTCAATGCAGGCTTTTTGGCAGTGACATCATATCCCCAATGGGTTGCTAATATTATTCTGATACCAAAGAAAGACGACAAGGTGCATATGTGCGTATTCTACAGGGATCTGAACAGGGCAAGCCCCAAAGATGATTTCCCACTTCTGCATATTGATGTTCTGGTCGACAACACCGCTCAGCATTAGGTATTTTATTTCATGGATGGTTTCTCGAGTTATAATCAGGTCAAGATGACGCTGGAAGATATGGAGAAAACTACCTTCATCACACAGTGGGGCACTTTCTGCTACAAGGTTATGCCTTTTGGGTTGAAGAACGCTGGCGCAACTTATCAGTGCACCATGGTAGCTTTATTCCATGACATGATTCATCACATGATAGAGGTCTACATTGACGACATGATAGCAAGATCACAGACTGAAGAAGAGAATCTTGATCATCTACATAAACTATTTGAAATACTTAGGAAGTATATGCTAAGATTAAATCCGAACAAGTGAACCTTTGGGGTGAGATCCGGTAAACTCCTGAGTTTCATTGTCAATGGTAAAGGTATTGAGGTTGATCCCTCCAAGGTCAAAGCCATCCAAGAAATTCCGGATCCTCGTACTGAGAAGTAAGTCAGAGGTTTCTTAGGACAACTGAATTACATTTCCCGATTCATTTCTTATTTGACTTCTACTTGTGAGCTAATCTTCAAGCTGCTGAAGAAAGATCGAGTAGTAAAGTGGAATGATGACTGCCAAATAGCCTTTGATAAAATTAAGGAGTACCTATAAGAACTTCTGATTCTGATGCCACCAGTTGAAGGAAGACCTCTAATCATGTACCTAACAGTGTTAGAGAACTCAATGGGGTGTGTATTGGGGCAGCATGACGAGTCTGGTCGAAAATAGCATGCAATATACTACCTTAGCAAAAAATTTAGCGACTGTGAAACAAGATATTCACTGCTCGAGAAAACTTGCTACACTTTATCCTGGGCTTCTCGCCGACTAAGACAGTATATGTTGACTCATACTACTATATTGATTTCTAAATTGGATCCCATCAAGTACATATTCAAGAAGCCAACCCTTTCTGGAAGAATAGCCCGATGGCAAATGGTCTTGACAGAATACGACATTCAGTACACCACTCAAAAGGAAATCAAGGGAAGTGTATTGGTAGATCATTTGGCACATCAAGCCATATACGACTACCAATCTATGAAATTTGAATTCCCGAACGAGAACATTATGCTAGTTACAGATTATGAAGAACCTGGACCATATGAAGGATCTGAGCCAGGATCCCGGTGGACTATGGTTTTTGATGGAGCTTCCAACGCACTTGGCAATGAAATTGGTGTTGTAATCATCTCTCCTCAGGGTTTCCATACACCCTTCACCGCCAGATTATGCTTTGATTGTACCAACTACATGGCCGAATACAAAGCATGAACTATGGGTATTAAAGCTACTATTGACCTAAGAATCAAGTTCTTAGAAGTATATGGGGACTCATCCCTGGTGATGAGTCGAACTAAGGGAGAATGTGATACGAAGCACCCGAATCTCATTCCTTATAAAGAGCATGTGTTAAACTTGATCTCTTACTTCGAGGAAATCACATTTGAGCACATACCACAAGAAGAGAATCGATTGGCAGACGCATTGGCGCCCAGAATCACCATTGAAATACCAGACGAACCGACACACAGTTGCCAAGTTGATACCGATGGAGTAGAAGAGAAGCCTTGGTTTCATGAAGTGAAAATATACCTTGAGGCTCAAGAATACCCTGAAGGGGCATCTAGAAATGACAAGAAATTCCTACGGAGGTTCTCGGCTAAATTCTTCTTGAACAACATAATTTTATTCAAGTGCAATCATGATTTGACTCTGCTTCGTTGCATGGACAAGAAAGAAGCAGAAAAGATTATGGAAGATATGCATGAAGGTATCTTTGGCACTCATTCCAGTGGACATACTATGGCCAAGAAGATTCTGAGAGCAGGTTACTATTGGTCGACTATGGAAACTAATTGTCACCACCATTCGAGAACGTGTCACAAGTGTCAGATCTATACTGATAAAGTACACGTGCCTCCAGTACCTTTGAATGTCTTGACTTCTCCTTGGCCATTTGTGATGTGGGATATTGATATGATTGGAGAGATTAACCTACTGCTTCTAATGGACCTTGTTTCATCCTCGTTGCCATTTATTACTTCACAAAGTGGGTTGAAGCAGCCTCGTTCGCCTCTGTTACCAAGAACATCCTAGCCCGGTTCATTGGGCATAACCTTATCTGTCAGTATGGCATCCCCAAGATGATTATTGTAGATAATGGTACTAACCTCAATAACACTATGATCACTAAACTCTACATGGAGTTCAAGATCAAGCACCACAACTCTTCTTCGTATCGACCGAAGATGAATGGTGCAGTGGAAGCCGCCAATAAGAATATTAAGAAGATTGTGAAAAATATGGTGTGACCTATAAAGACTGGCATGAGATGTTACTGTTTTCTCTTCATCACTATCGCACTTTGGCTAGAACATCAACTGGGACAACCCCATTCTCTCTGGTTTACGGTATAGAAGTCGTCCTACCTATCAAAGTTCAAATTCCTTCTCTGAGAATTATGAAAGATGCAGACTTAGATGAAGACGAGTGGATTCGGACTAGGCTGGATCAGTTGAATTTTATCGATGATAAAAGGCATGCGGATCTCTGTCATGGTCAGATGTATCAGAAGCGTATGATCAAGGCATTCAACAAGAAAATCAAGCATCGGGTATATCAGGTTGCTGACTTGGTAATAAAACGCATCATCCTACCACAGGGTGATCCCAGGGGAAAATGGACTCCCACTTACGAAGGACCATTTGTATTCAATATGATATTTTCATGCGGGGCCATGATACTAACCACCATGGATGGCGAAGATTTCCTGCATCCTGTGAACGCGGACATAGTCAAAAAATACTACGCATGAAAAAGTGACACGCTAGGTTGATTGGCCTAGGCAAAAATAATGGCATCCCAACGAACCAAAAAGGTTCGGGAAAAAATTAGGGATATATATATATATATATATATATATATATATATATATATATATATATATATATATATATATATATATATATATATATATATATATATATATATATATATATATATATATGTGTGTGTGTGTGTGTGTGTGTGTGTGTGTGTGTGTGTGTGTGTGTGTGTGTGTGTGTGTGTGTGTGTGTGTGTGTGTGTATGTGACCCAACAAGTCGAAAACCTGAAAAGGCGGTTTGGGCAAAAAAGGGTATCCCGATGGACTGAAAACCCAAAAGGGCGGTCCAGGAAAAAGTTAGGGATTAAAGTGTACGACTATGTCCCGTTGGATCACTTACAACAAGATTTATTACCAACGTCAAGTTCAAATGGTACATATCAGTTCAGTTAACTTTTACCGATAACAAGGGATGAGATGCTTGAAGACATATGGGGCGATAGCAGAATTGAAACCCAACGAGATTATTTCCACATAGCTATATGTTTTGTTTTCACTTTTTACTCTTTTCATTTCACGACAGTTTTCTCTTACTAGGATTTCTTCCCCTATGTACAAAATCGCCTGTTTATGGGCAAACTTTAAATAGAAATACAAATTTCAAAAATTCAAACTTCTGATTTACCTTTTTTTGTTTTGTTTACAAAAAAGTCCTATGAATAAATTGAATGAACATTGGCATATTGTTGTACCCCAAAATTTTCCCTCTCATTTTATCAAGATTTTCCTCACAAGACTCTTTGGACTCAAGACCAGATTAGGGTTTGCTCAGCTCAAGACCTCTCCTTGCATTGTTGACCTGAAATTAGGGTTTGAGTTTGCACGGGGATTTTTGGACTTCCAATTCCTAATATGACTTTCATACTTCATGTTGGACTTATAAGATTTCCCATACCAAGTTTCAAGCTTTGAATCACATTTTTGCCCAGTCAATTGGACAGTTGACCTGAAAATCAGCTGTATTGGGGAAAAAGTCAACCATGGCCAATTTACAGTCAAACCTCATAATTTTTTATCCACATCAACATTATAGACTCATATGAACCATTTGATCAAGTTTAGACCACAACTCCTCAAGAAATTTGATCAGATCATCAAAAGGGCAAAATGGTCATTTTTAGGATTTTGACTGTAGAAGGGCAATTTCTGATTTTTAACCTAGCCAATGGCAAATTGGGTTCAAGCATGGTTTCAAGGACTCAATGGAATCATCTTGACCTAATCACAAGGTTCAAAAGATCTCAAATGCATTGAATTGACAGATGAATTTTCCAGTCAACTGATCAAAAATCAATTGTACACTGAAAAGTCAAACTTTAACTTTTTGGTCAAAATCAAGTGCCAATGGTCATATTTCATCAATATGGGTCAAAAAATGAAACTTTTTCACCAAGAAACCTAATTTTGAAAATTAGGGTTTAAGTTTGAAATTTTTCATAACTTAGAAATTTTCTAAGTTATGAAAATTTCTTATTTTTTCCCAACTTTTCCCAACTTTTTCACCATGATACAATTGGATTAAAATAAAACTTCCAACATGAAAGTTGTAGTTCTCCACAAAATCTACAACTTTTATTCACAAAGTTTTTCCAAAATATGCTTGTATCTCAAGTTATGATTTTGTGAATAAGGGTCCAAAAACTTTTTAACTTAGTGAAATTTTGCCCTAGTTTAGGCAGATTTTTGACCTAACTTCATGGCAACTTTTCACCTAGTTCCAAGAGGAATCTCAAAATTAATTTCAAATATGGATTGTATAGCATGTTACAATATTTCCAAAATTTCCAAGAACTCTCCAAAATCATTTATGGTTAGGGAGAATCGAAGGAATGAAAATGGTCATTTCTCACTTTTGTCCATGGCATTTTTCACATTGATACAAGTTGCAAATCTGTCCTAAGCATGTTTGTACTTGGTTTACAGGTTCTAATCCCTTCTACACTCCTTAATTTAATGCAAATACATTGGATAATGGCATTGTTCTGATCTTTGAAGCTTTGTACAAAGAATTATTCCAAAAATGGCATAAAGGTTACAATGCAACTTTGATAAAGCATACTTTTAGCAATTTTGTTTATCTTGAGCATTGAACCTGATATTTGATTGTAAACAAGATCCATGAACATCGGGAAAAGTGTACCAACCCTCTACATCCCACGAGCTAGCAAGTACAGCCTTTGCCTTTGTCACTTCAACTTTTGCTTCAAAAGCAAGTAAGCTTGCAAAAGTCCACACAACTTGAGGATCTGTTAAAACCAACTCTTGGTATCATTTCAAACAAGTTAAGCATATTGTAATAAGCCAATACATGAGCTCATAGCATTGCAAACACCCTAAAACAAAAAAATCACCATCTCTTCCCAAAACAGGGCAACATCTGCAGATCACTAGCCAAAATAAATTTCACTCGTGCGTTTTTTGTTTCAAGGCTTCAAACACATTCCATATATCACACCTAAGATGTCCAGGCCTTTCTCAAGCAACTGTAACCCCTGTTTCGAGCTTCACCATTTCCATTTTCTGAGTTTGCAGGTTGACTTCTACAGGGATATTCAGGTAACTTCAAAGCAAGCTGAGTATTGGGAAAGGTTGAGGGAACTTCAAGCAAGCTCAAAAGAACTTCAGGCCTCACTCAAAGTTGCTACATTTCCATATCCAAACTCAACTGAACAAGGTAATTTTCAAAGTTCTATCTCCTTATTTAGGCATCATTGGGCTTAGGTTTGTGAAGCAAAAATGTAGTCCTTAAGTTCCTTGAGTTGTACATATGCGTAGATTTCATTTATATTAACTGAGCTAGGTGTATTTGATAGTTGAAGTTACTGAAAAAACTAGGTCAGAATTTAGGGCCATTGAAATTCTCTCTGATCTTTGAGAGTTAGGTCAAGTTTTTTATATCATTGGAATCGTGATTTAACATGCTACAAGTTTCATGTTGCAAGATTTCAGTTTTATGCATGTATGCAAGAGTTACAGTTTGAAGCAGGGCGCGCGCGTTTTTTTATTTAGAGGACAGGGATGAAGTGAGATTGGGCCTGGGCTTGGCTTTTCTAACTATTCACACCACCCTTTTACTTTTTGCACCCCCTTGATCATTTTCTTTTATTTCTTATATTTTTTTGTACAATTTATATTTTTTGACTTTATTTATTTTTCTAAATATTAAAAATTACAAAAAATATTTTCTTAATTTTTTGCATTTTATCATTTTTTTTTGCATAAAAATAGTTTATTAAATAACAATATACTTTATTTTCTTAAATAAAATTGTAAATAATATTAAAATACTTAAATATTTTTATTTTATTATATTATACATATAAAATATTATTTTCTCACATATTTTAATTTTTAACTTTTTTGTACATATTATTATTATTTTTCTTGAATAAAAAAATAAATAATATAAAGCATAATTTCTTTAAAACAAAATTAGGGTTTTTTACCCTTTCAAAAAAAATATAATCATTTTATTTTCTTATTTTTAGGACATAAATAAATTCATTTTTACATACATAAAAATTAATACAAAAACATTTCTTGCATATTTATATTTTATTGCATATTTAAATATTTGCTTATTTATTTATTTGCACAATAAATTCAATATGGTTGTAATAGTTTTAGGGTTTTATTTTGAGCAATATCCCCCTATTCAAAACTTGTATCCCCCTCCCCATAATAATGTTGTAATAGTCTAGATTTACTTTACGCATTTTATTGCTTTCATTTACCATGATAGTAAACTAGGGTTTTGTATGCAAAGACCAAAAATCAAACAAATAGCATGACTTAACACAAGACAAAAATGCATGAAAAATGACAAATATTGCACACAAGCACCCCTAGGGTTTCATCCACTTTGTTGCCTTAAAATGGCCATGGTATGCATGCTAGGTATCTTGGCAAAATCAAACAAAACAAAAAGATCATAGTCCCTCGATGATGCTATCAAAATGTTGCCTGAAAACAAATGGTCTTAGTCCCTTAAACTTGCTAAGATACTTGGTACCATTGTTATCACGGTCATACGATGACCCACGCCCGTCCCGTTTAACATCCAAAGATAGGGATGTTTACCAAATGCAATGGTAAAACAATAATGTCAAAGGAATAAAAATGTGTAGGAAATACTTTTGAGTAGGGTAGATAACTCCTAGTTACTTGATCTCTTTCAAACAAATCCTTGCTATTTTCAAACTATCACACACACATTTCAAAACAATTTCCAAACAACTTTCAAAACATTGAAACATTTTTCAAAAGACAAACACCTTTGTATACATTCAAACAAGAATCATTACAAAGGTTTCCTAAACAAAGGCCTCTTTTCAAAATACTTTCAAAACCATACACAAAAGCACCATTTCAAACAATTGGAAAAGCAAAGCAAGTGATCTAAAACAAGTAACTAAGAGCCCATGGAAAACCATGGATGAAAAGGGTGCTAGCACCTTCCATTTTCATAATCTACCCCCCCGAACCCAAAAACAAATCTCAAAGGTCTTCCCTGTGCTTTTTTACCTTTCCTTTTGGATAAAATAAAAGTCGGTAGCGACTCTTGCTAAACCGAAACATTTGCAAACACAAACGCAAAACCTCAAGTCAGTTCTCCCACCGCATCACAGAACTGGCGACTCTGCTGGGGAGATTGAAAAAAGTGGGGTTGCCTTAGGGTTTTAGATCAAATTTACATGCTTATCTTGCTTGACTTGTATGCTTTACACTTTGGTTCTATTGTTTGGGTTTGAATCCTCTACCCGGATTTGGGAAACATTCATAGGTAAATAGCAATACGTTGTGGAAACTGTGTGGGATATACCAACATGGTCTAAGCAATAGCTATATTAGTGAGACATATTTGTGGGTACCGGTAGCCTTTGAGTCAATCAAAGAGAATACGGGGCCTCTGAGTGATGTCATGAAGCACTAATGGACTTTTAGAACCTTTACTTGACCAACTTGGCCTTTTAGGATGTAGTGAGATGACTGGCTTTGGTGCAGTCTGAAGTTGGTAGATAATCGATACTACACTCATTAAGGGTTGTTTTCTTGGAATATTTCAGTCGCCAGTAAAGTGGCTAAACTGAAACAATGAACACAGAAAATAATCCAGTGATATTGAGCTCCTTAGAACGCGGTTACTATTTCTAGGACAGGTTGAGCCAACTAAACTTCAAGAGGGTACTTACCTATGAAACCCCATGCAAGCCTGAAACTAGGAAATTGTGTGATTTGTTTGTACATATATACTTGTGCATAACATCATGGACATCATGAAGCATCATATGCATCCACTAACCATTTCAAGGATTTTGGATTTTCATCTTTGTTCCTGTTTTGTAGGTAATGGATCCACTTCACAGGAAAACTATCTAAGTTAACCTTGTAAGAATTCCTCCTCAAATCAAGGAGCTAGCTTCAAGGATTCCTGAGAATTCTCCATTCACCGAGAGGCACGGTCGTCTGCTCAACTTAGTCGCTGCCAACACTGAGGAGGATATGCTAAAAGTTCTCTTCCAGTTCTTTGACCCTTTGCATCATTGCTTCACATTTCCTGACTACTAGCTTGTGCCTACTTTGGAAGAATTTTCTCAACTCTTGAGGATTCCTATTCTCCATCAACTACCCTTCAACGGTAAAGAAAGATATCCAAAGCCTGAAGATGTTGCTCAAGCCCTACACTTACAACCATCAGATGTCACAAGTCATTGGGAAACCAGAAGTGGTGTCAAGGGTTTCTTGTCAAAGTTTCTATTTGAGAAAGCTCAAGAATGCTGGAATTCTCTAGACCTGCAAGCTTCTAAGGAGACTGTAGCTCTTCTCATCTATGGGTTGGTCTTGTTCCCAAACCCTGGACAGCTTATAGATGTGAGTGCTGTCAAAATTTTCATGGCTCGCAATCTGGTGCCTACATTTCTTGGGGATATCCTCCACTCTTTTCACACTCGAACAATGAGGAAAAGAGGTGTTCTCATGTGTTGCACTCCTCTACTGGAAAGATGGTTTATTTCTCATCTTCCCCAATCAGTCTTGAAGAATGAGCAAGGCTTGAGGTGGTCACAACGGTTGATGACCCTTACACATTCAGATATCCATTGGTGTTCTCGATCAAAAGAGAATGTTATCATCATTGACCATTGTGGGGAATTCCCTAATGTCCCTCTACTTGGCATTAGGGGAGGTATTACCTACAACCCTTGCTTGGCTCTGAGACAGTTTAGGTATGCCCGAAGGGATGGCCCACGTGACATGCTGATGCCAGACTTGGTTTTTGACTTCGACAACGACAATCAAGGACTTCGACAAAGGTTTATCCGAGCTTGGATGATGCCCAACAAGGTGGACAGTAAGACCTTGGGATACAAGAATTCCATCCCTCTTGAGCCTTACCTCAAGTGGGTACGAACCCGTGCCTAAAGTCTTATGATTCCTTACCCCTACATGCTTCTTATGATTATAGAGCCTGTTATGGAAGGAGAGGTTCCATACACCCTCATAAATCCTGACATGCCAACATCACTTGAAGATTTACAAAGGAATTGGGTACAGATCAAGGGAGAGCGCGACACTTTCGAAGCCCAATTCTACGCAAGTGAGAAGAAGGTTTTGGAACTTACTCATCAACTTCACAAAGAGCAGACTCTCAACACCTACATTACACCAAAGAGGGTGCGCAACGTCTTTTTTCCTTAGAATTTTGTATTATTTTGCCCATGGGGCACTGATGTACTAACAAATTCTATCTTATTAATATGACATGTGTTCCTTTTTTGTTTAAAACAAATTTGAATTTCTGAATCCTTGAATGCATTAAATGAATACATATCATTCATCATATGCATAAACAGGTCTTCACACCAAGTTTCCTCATCTCTCTGTTGTTTATTTCAGCAAGATGGATATTGAGCAGATGGTCAAAGATTTGCAAGCGCAGAATTCACAGTTTCAACAGCTACTTCTGACCTTGGCAAAGGGGCAGGAGGAGCTCAAGACTCTACTAGGGAAGGAAAAAGAGAAAAGTAAAAAGAAGAGAGTTGGTGTGGCTACCTTGGGCAGAAGATTTAAAGCTCAAGCCAGAAGGGTCCTAGATTTCCCCTCAACATCTGATGAAGGGGTAAGAAAAAGAAAGGGAGTTGCAGTGCCATCTGATTTTGAGGAAGAAGAAGAGGAGAAGTATGAAGACTATTCTGAACAGCAGTACCCTCCTGCAGATGACAAATACAAGAACTTGAAAGAGCGTCTAGCTGCCATGGAAATATAGAGAGTGCCTGGGATGGACTTCGAAGAGTTAGGGCTGGTTTCTGGAATTGTGATCCCTCCTAAATTCAAAGTACCTCTGTTTTCTAAGTACGATGGGTTGTCATGTCCCAAGATGCACCTAGGATCTTATGTCATGAAAATCCAACCACATTCTTCTGACAAAGACCTGTGGGTTCATTTCTTCCAGGACAGTCTTTCGGGAACGCAGCTGGATTAGTTTTACCAGTTGGAGAGGTCTGATGTGCATAATTGGGAGGACTTGGAAGCCGCCTTCTACAAACAATATCAATATAATACGGACTTAGCACCAACCTGTACTCAATTACAGAGTATGGGCATGGTCTCAAATGAAGGCTTCAAAAAGTATGCCCAGAAATGGAGAGACTTGGCGGGACGAGTACAACGACCTTTATCTGAAAGAGAGCTTGTGGATATGTTCTTGGGGACTCTGTCAGGTCCTTTATTTAATCACCTGATTGGAAGTTCGTCTACAGGGTTCACTGAGTTAATTCTAACTGGTGAGAGAGTTAAAGTCGGCATAAAAAGAGGGAAAATTCAAAAAGATGCATCTGCTTCCGCTGGCATCAAAAAGACTTTTCCAGCAAAGAAAGAAGTATCAGTTGTCTACTCCCAAAGAGATCAAGGAAGAGTTGAGCGCCGGCCAGCGGTGGGGGCCATAATGATTCAGAAGTCTGCAGCTGATCAGCCCAGAAGAAATCAACCAAGAACCAACCAAGCAAGGGTGGAAAGGCATGTACAGAAATTCACCCAAATTAACATGACTCCTGCTCAGGTTTTACCCCATCTCTTGAAGTTAAACCTTGACAGTCTGAAAGAGGCCCTGAAGAATCTGAATACAGCTTCTCCTTACTACCATTCGAACGCCAAGTGTGCTTATCATTCAGACAGCCCGGGGCACGACACCAACCATTGTTGGGCCGTCAAGAATAAGATTCAGGATTTAATAGACGCTAAAGAAGTTGAATTTGACGCCCCTGAAAAGTCGAATGTAATCTCTGCTCCAATGCCAAAGCATGGCCACAATGCCCATGCTGTTAAAGAAGATCTTTTTGTTGCTACTGTTGATGATTTGATGACTCCACTACTGATAATCAAGTTGAATTTGCTGAAGGCTGGGATTTTCCCAGGTTGTGAAGAAGATTGACGCCTTTGTTCATCCTTACCAACCGACTGTCCATTGTTGAAGTTAGGCATCCAGCGCCTAATGGATAACCAAGAAATCCTTTTTGAAAAGACTTCTGTTACACTGACTCCTGTCAATGATGTTTCAATAATAACCATATCCGTCAATCTTTCCAAGGTCTCCAAAAGACCTGTTAAGATTACATCCGCTCCAAAGACTGCACCTTTGAAGATAATTATGCCCAGGCTCGTCCCGTACAAGTCCGACAAATCAATACCGTGGAACTATGGTGGAGAAATCTACTACCACGGTGTTAAACAAATTGAATCAACTTAAGAGATTTCTGATGAAGAGACTTATGACATTGGAAACATTGCTAGAACGAGCAAAATCACCCGCAGTGGAAGAATTTTCTCTCCAGAGATTGTGCCTCCAAAGGCAATCTTTGGACCCTCATCTGCTCCTAAGGTTACCCCTGCACCGGTAAACATATCTGCGAGAACTCCAATTATTGAAGAAGTTATAACTCCTGTGGTTGTCCCCTCTGCTGCTGCTGATGATAGAGGGAAAGGGATCCAAGAAGAGCCCGTTAGGGCGAGGGCTCAGCCATTGGTTATCCATGAAATCTCTCAAAAAGAAATGGAAGATATTTTGAAAATAATCAAGAAAAGCGATTATGATGTTGTGGAACAACTGGGGCAAACCCCCTCAAAGATCTCCATGTTGGCCCTGTTGCTTTGTTCAGAAGCTCATGCTAAGGCTCTGATAAGATTCTTGAAGATGGCCCACGTGCCACAGGAAACCTCTGCGGATCAGTTCCAGGAATGTGTAGCTAGCTTAACAGCTGACAATGGTCTAGGATTCTTTGATGCCGATTTAACATCAAAAGGGAGAAAACATAATGACGCTTTGCATGTCTCGGTGGAATGCAGAGGGAATACTCTAGCACACGTACTGGTAGACATTGGTTCTTCGCTGAACGTCTTGCCAAAGAAAGCCTTGGATAGGTTGGATTGTGAAGGTTTAACCTTGAAGCCCAGCAATATCATTGTCAGAGCCTTTGATGGTTCCAAAAGGATGGTCCACGGGGAGGTGGATATCCCGATTAAAGTAGGAACTGAAACCTTCAACTCCACATTCTATGTGATGGACATTCGTCCTTCCTATTCTTGCCTGTTGGGAAGACCTTGGATTCACCATGCTGGAGCCGTCACTTCTACTCTGCATCAAAAGCTCAAGTACCCTGTCCAGGGGAAAGTTATAATTGTTCATGGCGAAGAGGAATACATGATAAGCCATCTAAATTCTTTCCGTTATGTAGAATTGGATGGCGAATTCATCGAGACCCATTTCCAACACTTCGAAGAAGTTTCTAAAGAGATAGCAGTGACCAAGGCAGTTTCCTCAACTCTTGTGATTACAAGATCTCCGCCTCGGATGTCTTCTTTAAAGGATGCTAGGGCAGTTATGGAAGAAGGCGGATCCACAATCTAGGGGCAGCTTCCTAACTTTCCTTTTAAATCAGATAAATTTGTCTTAGGTTTCACTTTGGCTAGTCAAAAGGCTGTGCATCGCTCCCGTGCCGAAGGGCCACCTGTGAAGATCACCCATCATGGAGTCAATGCTTTGGAGGATAGTGAAGAGGAGAGAAACTTGGAAGACTAGATTTTCCCTATTGTTGACGGAGGACTGTGCAACTGGGAAGCAAAAGACTTTGTTCCGATTACTTTCATATCACAGTAATTTATCTTTCAAACATTTCTGTTGGTTTGTAATAATTCTCAAACAATTCGTACACTTTTAACCTTGTGCCTTACCCGAGGCATATAGGTCCATTTGTAAGGGTTTGATTTTTCATCTTCATATGCCATTTTAATGAATCATGGACGTTTTCACATATAAACTTTTGTGTTCATTGTCTTTCTTTTTACATTTTATTTGTTTAAAGGTGGCTATCCCTTACACACACCCACACTCACAAATGCAGGTACCCTTCCATTCTGGATTCCATGGGTAACAATTATGTTATGGACTTCAGTGACTCTGAAGATCTAGTCTACCATGCCGAATACGAAGGTGAAGAAGATTGTGAGGTGCTGGGAGAATTGGCTAGACTGCTACAATAGGAAGAAAGGGCTATTCTACCCCATGAGGAGCTGTTAGAGACAATCAACTTGGGTACTGAGGAAGACAGAAAAGAAGTTAGAGTGGGTGCCAACCTAGAGCCAAGTGTCAAGGAACGCTTAATTCAGCTGTTGAATGAATATGTTGAAATCTTCGCCTGGTCATACGAAGACATGTCGGGACTCGATACAGATATTGTGGTTCACCGTCTACCCACAAGAGAAGATTGTCCACCAGTTAAGCAAAAGGTACGCCGCATGAGGCCCGACATGTCTGAAAAGATCAAAGCAGAAGTTATGAAGCAGTTCAATGTTGGATTTCTTACTGTTACTTCCTATCAACAATGGGTTGCTAACATTGTGCCCATGCCTAAGAAGGACGGCAAAGTCAGAATATGCGTGGATTACAGAGACTTAAACAGGGCTAGCCCTAAAGATGACTTTCCACTTCCGCACATTGACATCTTGGTTGACAACACAGCTCAGCACAAGGTATTTTCTTTCATGGACGGATTTTCAGGCTACAACCAGATCAAAATGGCACCTGGAGACATGGAGAAAAATACTTTTGTTACACAGTGGGGTACGTTCTGCTACAAAGTGATGCCATTCGGACTGAAGAATGTCGGGGCAACCTATCAACACGCCGTGGTAGCTTTGTTTCATGATATGATACATCATGAGATAGAGGTCTACGTAGACGACATGATATCCCGATCACAGATGGAAGAAGAACACCTAGATCACTTGCAAAAGATGTTTGTCAGGTTGAAGGAGTACAAGCTCAGACTGAACCCTAACAAGTGCACTTTCGGAGTCAGGTCCGATAAACTCTTGGGTTTCATCGTCAACAACAAGGGCATCGAGGTTGATCCTGCCAAAGTCAAAGTTATATAAGAAATGCCTGCTCCTCACACTGAGAAGGAGGTCAGGCGTTTCTTGGGACGCCTAAACTATATAGGAAGGTTCATTTCTCACCTAACATCTACCTGTGAACCAATCTTCAAGCTGCTGAAGAAAGATCAGGTGGTTAAATGGAATGATGACTGTCAAATTGCTTTCGATAAAATCAAGGAGTATTTTCTAGAACCTCCTATCTTGATGCCTCCCGTCAAAGGAAGACCGCTAATCATGTATCTGACCGTCTTAGAGAATTCAATGGGGTGCGTAATGGGCCAACATGACGAGTCTGGCCGAAAAGAGCATGCCATTTATTACCTTAGTAAAAAGTTTACCGAATGTCAGACCCGATACTCACTGCTCGAGAAAACTTACTGCGCTTTGGTATGGGTTGCTCGCCGGCTAAGGCAGTATATGTTGACTCATACCACTCTGTTGATATCTAAGATGGATCTGATCAAGTACATCTTTGAGAAGCCTGCTTTATCTGGAAGAATAGCTAGATGGCAGATGATCCTGACAGAATACAACATACAGTACACAACCCAAAAATCTATAAAGGGGAGTGTACTAGCTAACCATCTGGCTCATCAAGCTGTCGAAGATTACCAATCCATGAAGTTCGACTTCCTTGACAAGGACATTATGACATTGGACAACATTGAAAATTTCAGACCATATGACGGACCTGAACAAGGATCCCGATGGACCCTGTACTTTGATGGTGCCTCCAATGCACTTGGCAACGGTATCGGCGCGGTACTTATCTCTCCAGAAGGTTGCCATACACCTTTCACTGCTAGACTCTGCTTCAGCTGCACCAACAACATGGCCGAGTATGAAGCTTGCATCTTTGGACTCAAGGCTTCCATAGACTTGGGAATCAAATCTTTGGTTGTATTTGGGGACTCAGCTTTGGTCATCAGTCGGGTCAAAGGAGAGTGGGATACTAAGCATCCAAACCTCATCCCTTACAAAGAACATGTCTTGACATTATTACCACATTTCAAGCAGATTACCTTCGAGCACTTCCCGCAAGAAGAAAATCAGCTAGCAGATGCTCTAGCTACAATGTCATCCATGTTTAAACTTAACTGGGATAATGAGGCTCCCCAAATCACCATTGAACGGATGGACGAACCTGCACATTGTCACGAGATTAATACCGAAGAAGTAGTGGACCAACCTTGGTTTCACGAAGTCAAAAGGTATCTCGAGGCTCAGGAATACCCTGAAGGAGCTTCAGTCAATGACAAAAAGTTCTTAAGGAGATTCTCAGCTAAGTTCTTCTTGAGCAATGGTATCCTGTACAAGCACAATCATGATTGCATTCTGCTCCGTTGTGTGGACAAGATTGAATTTGAACAGATCATGGCTGAATTGCACAATGGTACCTTTGGCACTCACTCTAGCGGACATATGATGGCTAAGAAGATTCTACGGGCAGGCTATTATTGGTCTACCATGGAAGCTGACTGCTATCAACATTCCAGGACTTGTCACAAATGTCAAATCTATGCGGACAAGGTACATATACCTCCAGTTCCTCTCAATGTCTTAACAGCTCCTTGGCCATTCGCTATGTGGGGAATCGACATGATTGGAGAGATCAGGCCTACAACATCCAATGGACACCGCTTATTCTGGTGGCCATTGACTACTTTACCAAATGGGTCGAAGCAGCTTCCTTCGCATCTGTCACAAAGAATGTTGTTGCCCGCTTCATCAAGCAGAACCTTATTTGCCGGTACAGTATCCCCGAAAGGATTATCACTGATAACGGTACAAACCTGAATAATACTATGATCACCGCCTTGTGCAAGCAGTTCCAGATTCAACATCACAATTCATCTCCCTATCGGCCAAAGATGAACGGTGTTGTCGAAGCTGCGAACAAAAATATTAAGAAGATCATTCAAAAGATGACAGTCACCTAAGAGGACTGGCATGAAATGTTACCGTTTGCTCTTCACGGGTACCGTACCACGGCGCGTACATCAACTGGGGCAACACCCTATTCTTTGGTATACGGCATGGAAGCAGTTTTACCTATCGAGGTTCAGATTCCCTCCTTGAGAATCATGAAGGATGCTGGTTTGAGTGAAGACGATTGGATTCAGACCCGACTTGATCAACTTAACTTAATTAACGAGAAGCGACTTACTGCTGTTTTCCATGGTCAGGCGTATCAAAAACGGATGATCAAGGCTTTTAACAAGAAAGTCAGACGCCAGACATATCAAGTCGGGGATCTTGTAATCAAGCGGATCATCTTTCCGCAAAGTGATCCCAGGGTCAAATGGACTCCTACCTACGAAGGACCATTTATGATCAAGAACATCTTTTCTGGTGGGGCAATGATTTTAACCACCATGGACGACGACGACCTGCCGCATCCTGCTAACGCAGACATAGTCAAAAGATACTACGCATAAATGACTCGGCAAGTTGAAAACCCGAAAGGGCGACTTGGGCAAAAAAAGGGCATCCCCGTGAATCGAAAACCCGAAAGGGCGATTCAGGAAAAAATTAGGGATAAACAAAAAAATATGTACACCCGGCAAGTTGAAAACCCGAAAGGACGAATTGGGCAAAAAAGGGTTTCCCGGTGGACTGAAAACCCGAAAGGGCGGTCCAGGCAAAAGTTAGGGAATTAAAGCGTATGACTATGTCTCGTCGGATCACTTTAAGTACAAGCTCTTTACATACAAGCTCCGGGCTTCTGATCAACTCCATCATCTTCGGACGAAGCAACAAATGGACTAGATATCCAGAGTTACGAAGGCTATAGCAGAATGGGAACCCCATGGAATTTTCACACATAGTCATCTTTCTTTGTATAAATTTTTCTCATTTTTTATGACAACATTCTCTTACTAGGATGTCTGTCTCCTTTGTACAAAATACTTACACAAAGTTAATACAAAGATGCTTCAAAGTGCAGAAAACTATTTTTCTTTTCCCTTTTACACTTGTGTTTTATTTGAAAACGTCCAATGATTTATTAATGAGCATATGCATTTGAATATAATCACTGTTTACAAATAAATGAAATGGGAAAAAGCAATTACTGACAGGTTGAAAGGATAGGAAAACGTCCTTAGGCTATTCCAAGAGAAATCCCCAGCGGAGCTAAAACCTTGAAATACATATCCCCAGCGGAGTTATAATTTCAAACCTTTAATTCCCATCAGAGTTAAAACTTCCAACTCCCAATTCCCAGCGGAGCAAAAACTTTGAATTACAGACCCTCAGCAGAGATGAAACCTTCTTCCCCAGTCGAGTAAAATTACCAACTATCAATCCCCAGTGGAAACCATCCAATTTTCGCAGCAAGTTGTCTTAAAGTCTGAGAATTAACCAGGTAACAGTTAACTTTTATCCCCAACCTAGGATAACTCCCCAGCAGAGAGGCATACAACCCGAACTCCAGAACTTTTTCCAAACAGGAATAAGCTTTTTCCCTCAGAGTCCTGAACTTACTCCCCAGCAGTAAGCCTTCTTCCCCACAGAGTTTTTTACTCCCCAACATAATGAAGATTCTCATTCTTGATTCCCCAGTGAAGTTTCCAGAGTCTTCGTTACTCCCCAGCTTGAATTTGTCAGAATTTTTAATCCCCTGCAGATCGAAGATTCTCATTCTTGACTCCCCAGCATGAAGTCCCCAAGGATTCAAATTCCCTAAGAGATTGAAGATTCTCATTCCTAGTTCCTCGCAGAAATCATCAGAGTTTTCCCTATTCCCTAGCCGAGTAAGGATTCCCGTTGTTTAACCCCCTGTAGAAGTCATCAAAGTTCTCTGGATTTCTCAAGCAGTTCGACATTACTCTCACAACAGAATTTGGTCAAAACTCCAACTTCAAGATGTGAAGGATCCTCATATCCCCACAGAAGTTGTCAGGATTTTTCCATCCCCAACAGTCACCAAGGATTTTTCATCCTCAGCAATCAAAGATTTTGAATCTCCAGCAGCGGTCAAGGATTTATTTTCCTCGGCAGCAGTCAAAGATTTCATTATCTCCAACTATCAAGGATTTATTTTCCTCAGCAATACAGCGAATCAGCTTACATGCGCATACATTACATTCATATATCATAAACATTGATAAAACACATTATTGCATCATACATTTCATGCAACATAACTTTGTGTTTCAGCTAACATTTTACCCTTTTCAGGATAAGATTAACAGCTGTCTTTAGAAAATATTCAAAGATTTCCGATACAGTACAGATACACTCCAGACACAGAAGTTATTCTGTTACTCATTCAGATCTCTTATTCAGATACAGTACGAATACACTCCAGACACAGAAGTCATTTTGTTACTCATTCAGAATTCACAGTCAAGATACAGTACGGATACACTCCAGACACGGAAGTCATTCTGTTACTCATTCAGAATTCACAATCATGATACAGTACGGATACACTCCAGACATGGAAGTCATTATGTTACTCATTCAGACCTCAACTTCAGATACAGTCAAGATACGCTCCAGACACGGTTGCCATTGTGTCACTCATTCTTATTTTCCCAGCTCATATACACTCCAAACATGGAATTCATTCTGTCTCCTATTCAAGATACAGTCCAGATGAGCTCCAGAAGCGAACGCCATTCTGTCGCTTATTCATATTTCAGATTCAGATACAATACAGATACACTCCAGACACGGAAGTCATTCTATTATTCATTCAAGAATCAAATGCAGTTACAGCTCGGATATGCTCCAGACACGGACGACATTCCATTGCTCATACATATTCAGTCTCCAGATACAGTTCAGATACGTTCCAGACACGGATACCATTCTGATACTTATTCTTCTGACTTACAACATTCAATTCAACAAACATCCTTGGATGGCATATTTAAGGCCATCTCCAACAGGATTCTATCACATCTCCAAATGGCATCTTTAAGCCCATTTCCTCAACTACATTTTGACGAGTTCAAATTTACGGGCACTCTAGTGTCCAATCATCTTTTACCTTCGAGTCACAAACGGAAAAATTCGCCAATCTAACTCTTCAGATTCAAGAAGATTGAACAGGGGCAGCTGTTGTACCCCAAAATTTTCCCTCTCATTTTATCAAGATTTTCCTCACAAGACTCTTTGGACTCAAGACCAGATTAGGGTTTGCTCAGCTCAAGACCTCTCCTTGCACTGTTGACCTGAAATTAGGGTTTGAGTTTGCACAGGGATTTTTGGACTTACAATGCCTCATATGACTTTCATACTTCATGTTGGACTTATAAGATTTCCCATACCAAGTTTCAAGCTTTGAATCACATTTTTGCCCAGTCAATAGGACAGTTGACTTGAAAATCAATTGTATTGGGGAAAAAGTCAACCATGGCCAATTTACAGTCAAACCTCATAATTTTTATCCACATCAACATTATAGACTCATATGAACCATTTGATCAAGTTTGGACCACAACTCCTCAAGAAATTTGATAAGATCATCAAAAGGGCAAAATGGTCATTTTTAGGATTTTGACTGTAGAAGGGCAATTTCTGATTTTTAACCTAGCCAATGGCAAATTGGGTTCAAGCATGGTTTCAAGGACTCAATGGAATCATCTTGACCTAATCACAAGGTTCAAAAGATCTCAAATGCATTAAATTGACAGATGAATTTTCCAGTCAACTGATCAAAAATCAATTGTACACTAAAAAGTCAAACTTTGACTTTTTGGTCAAAATCAAGTGCCAAGGGTCATATTTCATCAAGATGTGTCAAAACATGAAACTTGTTCACCAAGAAACCTAATTTTGAAAATTAGGGTTTAAGTTTGAAATTTTTCATAAATTAGAAATTTTCTAAGTTATGAAAATTTCTTATTTTTTCCCAACTTTTTCACCATGATGCAATTGGATTCAAATAAAACTTCCAACATGAAAGTTGTAGTCCTCAAAAAAATCTACATCTTTGATTCACAAAGTTATTCCAAAAGATGCTTGTATCTTAAGTTATGATTTTGTGAATAAGGGTCCAACAAAAACTTTTTAACTTAGTGAAATTTTGCCCTAGTTTAGGCAGATTTTTTACCTAACTTCATGGCAACTTTACACCTAGTTCCAAGAGGAATCTCAAAATGCATTTCAAATATGTATTGTATAGAATGTTACAAGCTTTCCAAAATATCCAAGAACTCTCCAAAATCATTTATGGTTAGGGAGAATCGAAGGAATGAAAATGGCCATTTCTCACTTTTGTCCATGGCATTTTACACATTGATACAAGTTGCAAATCTGTCCTAAGCATGTTTGTACTTGTTTTACAGGTTCTAATCCCTTCTACACTCCTTAATTTAATGCAAATACATTGGACAATGGCATTGTTCTGATCTTTGAAGCTTTGTACAAAGAATTATTCCCAAAATGGCATAAAGGTTACAATGCTACTTTGATAAAGCATACTTTTAGCAATTTTGTTTATCTTGAGCATTGAACCTGATCTTTGATTGTAAACAAGATCCATGAACATCGGGAAAATTTTACCAACCCTCTACATCCCACGAGCTAGCAAGTACAGCCTTTGCCTTTGTCACTTCAACTTTTGCTTCAAAAGCAAGTAAGCTTGCAAAAGTCCACACAACTTGAGGATCTGTTAAAACCAAGTCTTGGTATCATTTCAAACAAGTTCAGCATATTGTAACAAGCCAATACACGAGCTCATAGCATTTAAAACACCCTAAAACACCAAAATCACCATCTCAGCCCAAAACAGGGCAACCTCTGCAGATCACTAGCCAAAACAAATTTCACTCATGCGCTTTTTATTTCAAGGATTCAAACACATTCCATATACCACACCTAAGTTGTCCAGGCCTTTCTCAAGCAACTGTAACTCCTGTTTCGAGCTTCACCATTTCCATTTTCTGAGTTTACAGGTTGACTTCTATAGGGATATTCAGGCAACTTCAAAGCAAGCTGAGTATTGGGAAAGGTTGAGGGAACTTCAAGCAAGCTCAAAAGAACTTCAGGCCTCACTCAAAGTTGCTACATTGCCATATCCAAACTCAACTGAACAAGGTAATTTTCAAAGTTCTATCTCCTTATTTAGGCATCATTAGGCTAAGGTTTTGAAGCAAAAATATAGTCCTTAAGTTCCTTAAGTTGTACATATGCGTAGATTTCATTTATATTAACTGAGCTAGGAGTATTTGATAGTTGAAGTTACTGAAAAAACTAGGTCAGAATTTAGGGCCATTGAAATTCTCTCTGATCTTTGAGAGTTAGGTCAAGTTTTTTATATCATTGGAATCGTGATTTAACATGCTACAAGTTTCATGTTGCAAGATTTCATTTTTATGCATGTATGCAAGAGTTACAGTTTGAAGCAGGGCGCGCGCGTTTTTTTGTTCAGAGGACAGGGATGAAGTGAGATTGGGCCTGGGCTTGGCTTTTCTAACTATTCACACCACCCTTTTACTTTTTGCACCCCCTTGATCATTTTATTTTATTTCTTATATTTTTTTGTACAATTTATATTTTTTGACTTTATTTATTTTTCTAAATATTAAAAATCACAAAAAATATTTTCTTAATTTTTTGCATTTTATCATTTTTTTTTATTTTTTTGCATAAAAATAGTTTATTAAATAACAATATACTTTATTTTCTTAAATAAAATTGTAAATAATATTAAAATACTTAAATATTTTTATTTTATTATATTATACATATAAAATATTATTTTCTCACATATTTTAATTTTTTACATTTTTGTACATATTATTATTATTTTTCTTGAATAAAAAAATAAATAATATAAAGAATAATTTCTTTAAAATAAAATTAGGGTTTTTTACCCTTTCAAAAAAAAATATAATCATTTTATTTTCTTATTTTTAGGACATAAATAAATTCATTTTTACATACATAAAAATTAATACAAAAACATTTCTTGCATATTTACATTTTATTGCATATTTAAATATTTTCTTATTTATTTATTTGCACAATAAATTCAATATGGTTGTAATAGTTTTAGGGTTTTATTTTGAGCAATATCCCCCTATTCAAAACTTGTATCCCCCTCCCCATAATAATGTTGTAATAGTCTAAATTTACTTTACGCATTTTATTGCTTTCATTTACCATGATAGTAAACTAGGGTTTTGTATGCAAAGACCAAAAATCAAACAAATAGCATGACTTAACACAAGATAAAAATGCATGAAAAATGACAACATATTGCACACAAGCACCACTAGGGTTTCATCCACTTTGTTGCCTTAAAATGGCTATGGTGTGCATGTTAGGTATCTTGGCAAAATCAAACAAAACAAAAATATCATAGTCCCTCGATGACGCTATCAAAATGTTGCCTTAAAACAAATGGTATTAGTCCCTTAACATCCACGGTCATACGATGACCCACGCCCGTCCCGTTTAACATCCAAAGATAGGGTTGTTTACCAAATGCAATGGTAAAACAACAATGTCAAAGGAATAAAAATGTGTAGGAAAGACTTTTGAGTAGGGTAGATAACTCCTAGTTACTTGATCTCTTTCAAACAAATCCTTGCTATTTTCAAACTATCACACACACATTTCAAAACAATTTCCAAACAACTTTCAAAATATTGAAACATTTTTCAAAAGACAAACACCTTTGTATACATTCAAACAAGAATCATTACAAAGGTTGCCTAAACAAAGGCCTCTTTTCAAAATACTTTCAAAACCATACACAAAAGCACCATTTCAAACAATTGAAAAAGAAAAGCAAGTGATCTAAAACAAGTAACTAAGAGCTCATGGAAAACCATGGATGAAAACGGTGCTAGCACCTTCCCTTTTCATAATCTACCCCCCCGAACCCAAAAAAAAATCTCAAAGGTCTTTCTTGTGCTTTTTTACCTTTCCTTTTGGATAAAATAAAAGTCGGTGACAACTCTTGCTAAACCGAAACATTTGCAAACACAAACGCAAAACCTCAAGTCAGTTCTCCCACCGTATCACACATATGAATATGATTACTGTTAACAAGTATACGCATAAAAAACAGGAATACACATTTTCTAAAGACTCTAGAAGTTGGGATAATGTTCAAGTCGCCCACGTATCCCAACAAAAAAAATCCTCACAAGATTATCCCCGCGGAACAACTTCCATGGGATTATCCCCACAGAGTAGTCTTAACAAGCTCCTCTTCAACAAATATATATTTCACCAGCATATCCCTCTAGCGGATAAGGGAATACGATCTTCTCCCCGGTGATATCGCCAACCTACAGAGTTCCAGTCTCCATCAGAGACTATGGCATCAGTATAGTTTATGGAAATTTTCTCCCCCAACTGAGTTTTTTCTCCAATAGTGTAAAATCCCCTGCAGAATTCCCTTTCACCAGCAAGGATCATATTCTCCAGCAAAGCTCATGTCCCCAACAAGGGTATTTCCTCAACAGAGTATTCCTCCATCAAGGTGTAGGGTTTATTATTTCCCTAAGCAGGGTTTATTTCCCTGACGGAGTTTAGTCTCCCCAATTTGAGTTTATTTCCCTAACTACTACAGATCACCGACAAAATTTATCTCTCCACTAAGAGGCAGTCCAGACCATTAACCCCAGAGAGTTGCTACGGAATATGAAGAAGGCCTGAATACTATTTAACCTTATCCTCTCCAGACGAGTCGACATCCATATCAGAAACTCGGCCAGAAAACACTTTGAGAGGTTATCCATCTCTTTTATCCCCAGTCAGGGTATATAAGAATTAAATTCCCCAATAGAGAGATGAAAGACCAATTTTCTTGAACTCTTCTCCCCAAACTGAAATCAACATTCTCCAACAGAGTTTCCTCAAACAGAAAGTAGGAATCCCTATCAAGATCGAAGATACACATATTCTTCATCCCCAATAATAGTCAGGGATTTATTTTCCCAATCAAATATGTTGCGCGAAGTTACTAATACACTTTAACGACATCTCACATTCATATATCATATACAAACATCATGGCATATGCATACAAAATACATATAGTACACTAATTTTATCTTGAGAATATCATTACGCAATGCATTTCATACACCATGACATTGCATACAGTTAACTTCTTATCTTTTCAGGTTAAGATCTACAAACAAATTACTCATAGGCTATATCTGACAAGTAACTACATAAGCACTTTCCTTATAAGGTCATGCAAAAAGAGCACCTCTCCTAGTTGAAGTCGGGAATAGACATCTTCTAGTTCGGATGAAATCGGGCATAGATTTCTTTTTTATGCTCTTTTTGGAAAATTCATACGTAGACTCTTTCTGGTACCTTTTCTAGTTGAAGTCGGGTGTAGACATCTTCTAGTTCAGATGAAATCAAGCGTATATTTCTTTATGATGCTCTTTTTGGAAAAAGTCAGATGTAGACTCTTTCCGGTACCTTTTCTAGTTGAAGTCGGGCGTATACATCTTCTAGTTCGGATGAAATCAGGTGTAGATTTCTTTCTTATGCTCTTTTTGGAAAAATTCAGAGGTAGACTCTTTTCGGTACCTTTTCTAGTTGAAGTCGGGCATAGACATCTTCTAGTTCGAATGAAATCAAGTGTAGATTTATTTCTGATGCTCTTTTTGGAAAAAGTCAGACATAGACTCTTTCCGGTACCTTTTCTAGTTAAAGTTGGGCGTAGACATCTTCTAGTTCGGATGAAATCCAGCGTAGATTTCTTTCTGATGCTCTTTTTGGAAAAAGTCAGACGTAGACTCATTCTGGTACCTTTTCTAGTTGAAGTCGGGCGTATACATCTTCTAGTTCGGATGAAATCAGACGTAGATTTCTTTCTGATGCTCTTTTTGGAAAAAGTCAGACGTAGACTCTTTCCGGTACCTTTTCTAGTTGAAGTTATGCGTAGACATCTTCTAGTTCGGATGAAATCAGGCGTAGATTTATTTCTGATGCTCTTTTTGGAAAAAGTCATACGTAGACTCTTTCTGGTACCTTTTCTAGTTGAAGTCAGGCGTAGACATCTTCTAGTTTGGATGAAATCAAGCGTAGATTTCTTTCTGATGCTCTTTTTGGAAAAAGTCAGACGTAGACTCTTTCTAGTACCTTTTCTAGTTGAAGTCGGGCGTAGATATCTTCTAGTTCGGATGAAATTAGGCGTAGATTTCTTTCTGATTCTCTTTTTGGAAAAATTCAGACGTAGACTCATTCTGGTACCTTTTCTAGTTGAAGTCGGGCGTAGACATCTTCTAGTTTGGATGAAGTCAGGCATAGATTTCTTTCTGATGCTCTTTTTGGAAAAATTCAGAAGTTGACTCTTTTTTATACCTTTTCTAGTTGAAGTCGGGCGTAGACATCTTCTAGTTTGGATAAAATCAGGCGTAGATTTCTTTCTGATTCTCTTTTTGGAAAAGTCAAATGTAGACTATTTCCGGTACCTCTCCTAGTTGAAGTCGGGCGTAGACATCTTCTGGTTCAGATAAAATCGAGCGTAGATTTATTCTGTTCTTTTAGACAAAGTCAGGCGTAGACTCGTTCCAAATGCATCTTCTAAGACAAAGTCGGGCATAGACTTAGTATGATTTTCTTATCAATAGTTCTATTGGATGGCATCTATAAGCACATCTCTGACGACTCTCTGTCACCTATCCAAATGGAATTTTTAAGCCCATTTCCAGTATAATCAACCAACAGTGTTACTTGGTGCATGTGCGAGTGCAAATTTCTGGGCACTTAAGTATTCAATCATCTTCTACCTTCAAGTCACGAATGACGGACATGCCAATCTGACTCTTCATGTTTAAGAAGATTTAACATGGGTAGTTGTTGTACCCCAAAATTTTCCCTCCCATTTTCTTCAAGACATTCTTCTAAGGTTCTCAAATGCTCAAGGATGCTCAAGATTTGATCAAACAAATTCTCCTCCTAAGCAATGGGTCCACAACTAGGGTTTTGTGTTTTTTAAGGAAGTTTTGGTTGCAAAGGTATCAAGTGGTTTCCATGGTCCTCCATAGGTCTTCAACAATGTTCATGTCAAGTTTCAAGCCTTGCATCACAAGATTGCTCAGTCAATAGCTCAGATGATTGAAAATCAAATGTATTGGGTAAAAAGTCAATTATGGTCAACATACAGTCAAACTTCATGATTTTTGGTCAACATCAACATTTTTAAGTGATATTCATCATTTGATCAATGGTTGATCATGATTCCTCAAGGAAAGCCCTCAAATCTTCAAAAGTCAAAAGTTTCCAAATTAGGGTTTCCTTAGGAGAAGACAACTGAACTTTGACCAAACATAATTTTCACATGCTTCATCAACTTTTCCCCAACCAAAGCACATTTTGAAGGAAATCCAATTCTCTACAACTTGGAATCTTTATGCTCAAGTCCAAAAAGTGCTTCATTTGAGAGATATGAGCCCATACATTATAGGTCATTCCAAACCTCAACAAAAAGACACTTTTTGTCAAGGAAACTTACATCAATATAAATTCTCCAAATGCAAAAATGATTAAAAGAGAAGTTGAATAGGACATCTTGAACTTTCCAAAAATTCCAAGATCATCTTCAAAAGATTAAAATTGAGAGAGTTATGACCTTTGCAGGTTGAGAAATTTTGGTAAAATGCATGAAGTGCAAAGTGAGAAAACTTGAAATTTTAAGTTAATGGGCCTAACTTTTGGTGTTCAAATATGTTCACAATATGTTAGAGGACCTCTAAATCCATGCACATATTTTTTATGACTTTTATTTCTTTTATTTGAATTTTTATTCATTTAAATCCAAGTAAATCAAATAAAATATAAAATCATTGGGCCAAGGCGCATGGGCTTTTGATTTCAATCACATGGAGGCCCAAGAACACATGATAAACATGCCTAAACCGTGTGAGTTCAAAAATGGCAAGAAATATCTCAAAAAGGAATCTTGGAAACATGTTTGATTCTTGTCTCATCTTGGCCATAATTGCATTGTCTTATGCCATATTTGTTTACCCTAATCCTTCATCTATAAAAGCACAACAAGACCAGATACAATGGCCACGCATCCTTGCCTCACAAATTGCAAAAAATTTCTAAATTTTATTCAAACCCTCGAGTTTTAAAACTTGTGTTACAAGTCCCCTTATTCCAAAACTTCGATCCCATTCACTTTCTGGAACATTGGAGGGTAACTTTGGATCAGTTACCATGATCCAAAGCGCATGAAAATGACATACCATGCATCTCCAATCGCATAATGTTGTGAAATTCATATCTTAAGTTTTTCATCATTTTAAATCTTGTTCTTATTACTAATGCACTTCTGAGTTCCCTCTGAACAGGTTTTGATCATTATTATGATCCAATGCAGTCAAAATTGTATTACACCATGCTTGCTCTGATCTGTATTATTTGCACAATAGTGGCTAAACCATGGATTTTTAGCCTTCAAAAAGATTGCCATTGGATTTGCAGCCCTCGATTTAGGGGGTAGGGTATAATTTGCTGCCTAACAATGTTTATTTTGTAGGATGGAAAAAGGACAGTAGGAGAAGACGACTGGAGCTAGGGCTCCGGCGCCTCTTCGACCAATAGCATCATGTTTTATATTTGTTGTTATGGTTTGGTTTATATGAACGGATATAAAGACCGCCCCAGCGGTAGAAGTGTGTATTGCTAAGGTGTTAGTGTACCAAGGCACGGGTTCGATCCCTGCCCCTGGTATTATATTTTCATGTTGTTTCTTATTTACAGATCCAGTATAAGCCATCCTAGCGTGCTCATTGTGCTCCTCATGTCATCACCATCACATATTCATCAATCCAGATCTAACGCCCCAGATTCGCATGCGTACCATGGAACTCTTGGATCCAGCCATACTGGATTATTCACAATATCTGGGCTGGCATGTTTTGGGCCTAAACAAATTACTGCTCATACCCCCCCCCCCCCAGTTTACTACTTTCAAGCCCATCCTTTCTTTTCTTTTATTTTGTGTTATTTTCTTTTGTTAATCAACTTAACTTTTTTTAAATTAATTAGGATTAAATTAACTTAACCTTTTTATTTAATTAAAATGAAATTAACTTAAGTTTTTAAATTAAACTAATTAATTAAATTTTTTTAATTAAATTAATTAAAATAATTAACTGGGTTTCTTTATGGTTTTGTTGTTAAATATTTATTTCAATAATCAATTACTTTTATAAACTAAAGTCAATTATGTTAGATTAATCATCAATTTTCCTCAAAAAGACTATTACAAACAAAAATTTTGTTTCTTTTCTTTTTATAATCTTTGAACACTTTATTACTTTCGCATTATTTTTTTTCGATTATTGTAACTGCTAAAGGTTGTAATAGTTAATTAAGGTTTCCTATTCCCCCCCCCCTGTTTTTATGGTTTTGTACCCCCTTTCCCAAAGCTTTGTAATAGTGTAGGATCTTTCTTTCCTTATTTTACTGCTTTTACGTATTACTATATAGTAATTAGGCGTGTATGGAAAGATCTAAAACAAAACGCTAGAAAACCTAATCCAGATAAAATATCTGAAATCAAAACACTATTCACACACGTACCTCTAGGGTGACTCTACTTGTTGCCTCGGAAAAATACAATCATGTCCCTCGAACGTGGGACGCTTTAGCAAAGACCCTCGGTAAAAAGATCGTAGTCCCTCGGTGACCCTTCGATGCTGCCCTCGGTAAATGATCTTAGTCCCTTACGATAAAATTGCTAAAGCACCTTACAAAACGCCTTTATGATTGTACGATGACCCGCGCCTGTCCTTCATACATCCAACGATAGGGCTTCCTACTAACTAGTGGTATGATAGCACTATCTAAAGGAAGAGGAAAAGAACAAAAAACTTTTGAGTAGGTAGATAGTTCTTAATCGCTTGCTCGCGAACATTTCAAAACATTTTTCACACAATGACACTTATTCAACAAATATTTTCAAAATAAACATTTTGTATGCATTCTCAACGATACGAGAATCATTACAAAATTTCCGCACTTAGGCATTTTCAAAATATTTTCAAACACACATTCACAAAGAATTTTCAATGTGAGCTAGCGATTAAGAGCCCGTAGATAACTACGGATGAAAAGGAGGTTAGAAAGTTAGTTACAAAAATTATGTTGTCCGCTAGTTGGTTAGGGGTTAGAGAAGTTAGCTGACAGTTAGAGAGTACTATTTTTTTGTTAGGAAGTTGGCTGGAAAATTTATGTTAATTGGTTATAGAAGTTTTTTATGGATATGTTACAGGAAGTTGTTAATCGGTTGAAAGTTGGTTGGGAAGAGTTTAGAATTTGTTATACTGATTTGGTTAGTTGGGCTAAGTTAGTATGAAGGTTGGTTAAAGGTTCTGTTAGCATAGCTATCTAGGAAGATTTTCTGTTATAGGTGATAGAATTTGTTACATAATTAGTTAGGTAATTTGGAATCTAGTTACAGTTAGTTAGCTGTGTTAGGAATTCTGTTTTGACAGTTATAGGTGACTTGGCAGTTAAATAGAAAATCTTACTTAGTTTTTTTGTTAACTTTCTGTTTTCATTTTCTGATTTTAAAGGCTTTAATTTCCTCTATTTTTTATGTTAATATGGATAAAATGAAGGACCGACGTAATTCTATTGATAACATGTTCATTGGCATTCAAACTGATTGGGATAAGGTTGCTTTGGTACGTAGTGATAATAGTTTTTTGATGAATTGTTTCATTGATGATGTGGACTGTTTTGAACAGTTTCTTGGTTTAAATGATGGATTGTTATTTATGGTAGGGCTAGAGCAGGTTGGAACAATGTTGAGCCGATTAGCCACAAATTTGGATGAAGCATGAAGATTGATTATGAAGAACACGCGCATGGTTATGAAGCAAAGCCAAAAGAAGAAGTCAAAGTGATGGAAATATTATGAAGATTGGCTAATGTTTAGGGACTTAGCGGCTTTTAGGAATTTATGATTGAAAAATAATTTGCAATGCGAAAGCATGACTGTGTGTAACGAAATGGAATTGTACTATATGGACACGTGATGGAATTTAAATTGTATTTTGGTGATTGGAATGATGTTTTGGTGAGCTTGCAATTATGAAGAAAGGACTTAGGAAAGGGTTGAAGAGTTGATGAAATTTAAGATTAGGACATGTTTAGAATTAGGAATTTTGAATCTTGAACCTCTCTTTGTCATGTAAGCTTCTCAACGCGATGTAAATGAATTTGCTTGGAAGTTGAATGAGTGAAAAAACTCAGATAGTAATGCGTTTGAACATGTCACAATGATGAAAGGCAATGTTATACGATTTATAATTCCTTGATAGTTTGCAAGTTGTAGTATCTTTGTAATGACCTTGTGGTGTCTTGTAAACTAAGCCAAAACTCAAAATTGAAGTTTCCCTCTTAACTTTGCACTTTGTTTGAATTATCTATTCTTTGTTTCCCTTTTTATACTTCAATTGAATGAACATGATGAAAGTCCCAAAAGGGACTAAGAGAGACCTTCGTCAAAGTTCCCATTGAAAATATTTTCAATTTGGAATAAAATATGGTGAACTCGAATGAATAATTCTAATCCAATCTTCAATTAACAAAATCATTCAATTGGTATATGTTTGCCTTGTGAGCTATATGTATAACAATGAACCCACAAATTATCCTTTGGGTCATGATTTAATATTTCGAAATTCAATCCATAAACCTTTGACTAGGTAACCAATGACCTCACAAAGTACCATGTCTTGAAGAAATCTTAATTTCAACTCTCACATCCAAGCTAACTTTCAATACAAGCAATCAAACAATTGAGAACAATAATACCCTTGATCACAACAAATTCACAACACCCTCTTTTTATCATGTTTTTTCTATAGATCAAACATCCAGTAAAAATGTTGACAAACCTGAGTATGATAGGATATAAACCCTATATTTATAGCTCTAAAGAGGAAAACTCTGCGACCTGTTGTTGTTATGGAAATAATAGCTTTGTAGCTTAAGGAGAAAGATATCTCAATGACCACAGATCACAATCTTAATGCCTCTGTTTAATGCTTGAAGAAGGAGTCAGCCTTTATTAGATACGGACGCCTTAACCACTGTAAAACCCTAATTCTTCAAGATCTTTGATCCCATGCCAAATTATTGATTAATGATGCAAGATGTGTTAGATGAACTAATGGGAGTATGTACATGATGATTAAGAGACGCATAAGCCAAATGATTTGTTGAAAAGGTAGGACAAATTTGGGGTATTACACTCGCTCGATAATAAGGAATGAACAAGATTTGAAGTGGTCTCAAAGGATAATGTCACTCTCTCATTCAGACAATTATTGGTGTTCCCGATCCCAGGAAGACATCATTATTATTGACCACTGTGGAGAGTTTCCTAATGTGCCACTCCTGGGCATAAGGGGGGAATTATTACAACCCTTCTCTAGCTTTACGTTAGTTTAGTTATGCTCAAAGAGACGGTCCTTATGATATGTTTATCTGGGGTGTTGTATTCGACTATGACAATGATCTTCAAGGTTACCGATAAAGATTTATCCGTGCTTGGGTTATGTTCAACAAGATTGCTAGCCGGATTCTGGGGCATAAGAACTACATCCCTCTGGAGCCCTATCTCAAATGGGTACGAGCTCTCGCTCAAAACCTTAGGATGCCATATCCTACTGTCCTACCGGTAATCATGGAACCTATTGTCAAAGGAGACGTATCTCACACCATCCTTCATCCTGACATGCCTACTGACCTTGAAGAATTAAAAAAGTATTGGATTCAACTCAAGGAAGAACGGGACACCTTTGAGACTCAATTCTATGCAGGTGAGAAGAAATTGTTGGAGCTGACGAAGTAACTTCGCGAGGAGCAGAGTCTTAATGCATATGTCAACACAAAGAGGAGGCATCCATGAGAAACTTAAAGCTTTAGGAGTTTTTGATTTATTTCTTTGTAATCTTTTGTATTCACATGAACTTACTAATAAAAATCATGTTTTTGTTTCCTTTTGGTTAAAAAATTTAAATCTCATAAGGTCCTTGAAAACATTGCATTTACATAACATGCATGTCATACATAACATGTTTTCCTCACGGACATGTTTTCTCATCTTCTTACTATTTATTTCAGTATAAGATGGCTCTCGAACAGACTGTGAAAGAACTTTAAGCTCAGAACACTCAATTTCAGCAAATGTTTTTGAATCTAGCTAAAGGGCAGGAAGAGCTGAAGGCCCTCATCACTAAAAAGAGGGAGGAGAAAATCAAGAAACCAGCTGGCATCCTTAACATGGGTAGGAGGCTCAAAGGTCCGGTCAAGCAAGCTTTAGAGTTTGAAGAAGAAAATGATGACCAAGAGGAAGATGATAAAAGTATGAAGGCTGACAACCAGGGTTCTGATAAAGAAGAAGAGGATTATTCAGATGAACAATATCCTCCGGCCGACGACAAATACAAACAATTGTAAGATCATCTCAATGCCATGGATATCCAGAGAGTTCCTAGGTTAGATTTTAAAGATCTGGGTCTTATCTCGCAGGTTGTTATCCCTCACAAGTTCAAGGTCCCCGACTTTGACAAATATGATGGTGTGTCTTGTCCTGAGCTTCATCTGTGGGCTTATGTCTGAAAAATCCAACCCCATACTGCTGATAGAAAGTTATGGGTTCATTTCTTTCAAGAAAGCTTGTTGGGGACGCAATTAAAATGGTTCTATCAACTAGAAGGAACCAACATTCACACTTGGGAAGACCTGGATGCTACCTTCTACAAACAATACCAATACAATGTTGACCTTGCACCAACTCGCATGCAATTACAAAGTATGACTATGAGCTAGAACGAAGTCTTCAAGGAGTACGCCCAGAAATGGAGAGACCTTGCAGGCAGAGTTTAACCTCCTTTAGCTGAAATGGAATTGGTTAACATGTTCATGAGCACGCTGAAAGGTCCTTTCTATAACCCCCTACTTGGAAGTTCTTCATCCGGTTTCACTGAACTGAAATTGACGGGGGAACATGTTGAGAATGGAATAAGAAGTGGCTATATCTTCCGATACTCAGAAGAAATCATACAATGGGAAGAAAGAGTCTAATTCTGTGTACGACCAGAAGGGTCGTAATAATAGTAACCACAACCAATCTGTGGGGGCAGTTGTGATCTATAATCCTACACCAGTGCAACAATAACAACAGGGTAATCAATGAAGGAAAGACGAGCCCAAGAGACAGTTTAACAAAATCAACATGCCGCTATCTCAAGCATTGCAACACATGTTAAGGATGAATCTAATTAGGTGATAAAATCTCATCCAACCCCCAAAACTTCTTCTCCTAACTACAATCCTGATGCAAGGTGTGCCTATCATTCCGGCAGTTCTGGGCATGATACTAACGATTGTTGGACGCTGAAATACAAGATTCAAAATATGATTGATGCCAAGGAGATTGAATTCGACCCTCCTGAGACTCCCAACGTGATAACCGCTCCCATGCTGAATCATAATTAGGATCAGATTAATGTTGTGGAAGATGTCGATAGCAACAACGACCTGAATAACTGGATTTCCCCTACAGCCAACGATGAAAGCTTCTTCATTCGAATTTTTATTTGTAATTTGTTTGTTCAAACAATTACTATTGTGTCAAACTTTGGTTTTCCCATTAATTCATTGCACATGTTTGTCTTGAATTAATTTTTTTTCACTATATTTAAACTGCTTTCTTACTTTGTTTTGTGATATTCAACTCTCGATTAAAATCTATAAGCCTTTAGAGGAAGGATGACGAAAACAATACCATAATCTTTACAGTATGCTTTTGAACAGACCTTGCTGACGATCTACATGTGTTGTTTCAAATCCTAAACATTGGAGTTATGAGGAATATAATCCCTAGTCAACCCCTTTGAGGCTAAGAAGTAGGAGTTTTCTTTTTCACACAAACTAAAACCTTTAATCATAACCTGGGGCAGGGTAGTTTCTTAGTTAATTCAAATGTGTATTCAGTCGTAAGCTTTCATTTGTGCACAATAAATAGTATCGAAGAAGTCCTTCCGAATCAAAAGACGGTGATGGTTCCCCGTAAAACAAGCAGTCATTATCTCTCAAAAGAAAAGCCCACTAAGTCAAAATCTATGAAGGAGACTTAGGAAAAAAACTGGGGCATCCCGTTGACTATAATCACAGAAGAAATAGTTCAGGCAAAACTTAGGGATAATCAAGTCAAAATAGGTCGCTACAAATCCTCAACAAAAGAAATAAATGTTACAAAAAATGACTTCCTTCTCAAATAAACTTCCAGTATCCGAACTGTGATACAGTGGCAGAACCGACTGTTATATTGGTTTTGTGTTTGTATTCGCAAATGTTGCGGTAAGCAAGAGTCGCCACTGACTTTTCTTTTATCCAACAAAGGAAATGGTGAAAAGAACAGAAAAATACCTTTTCGAGAATTTTCTGAGTAAGGGGGGTAGGTTATGGAAAGGGAAGGTGTTAGTACCCTTTCCATCCGTAGTTTTCTACGGGCTCTTAGATGCTTAGCTCATTTTTCAAAATACCTTGTGCTTTGTGTTTTTTTAAAAGTATTTGAAAATGCCTTAGTGCGGCGATTTGCTTTATGATAACTCTTGTATCAGTCCTCAAGAGTGTTGACAAAGTGAATGTTTTTAAAGTGTTTTGAAATGTGTAAGTGTAAAAACTTTGTTTTATTTGAGCAAGCATCTAACAATTATCTACTTGTACTCGAAAAGGTTGTTTTTTTCCTCTTTTCCTTTAGATAGTGTTATCCTACTATTAGTGAGTAGGTATCCCTATCGTTGAATGTATTAGGGACATTTGAAGGGACGATTTATATTTACAAAGGCAACTGCAAGAAGCTTTAGTAACTACCCTAGGGTTCTAAGATCACATTTTTACCGAGGCAACGTTGAGCGGGTCATCGAGGGACTTATGATCTTTTTGAACCAGAGGGTAGCCACTAAAACCTCTCACATTTCTAGAGTTGTGACGTTTTCCGAAGGCAACTAAAGTGGGGTACCCTAAAGGTGTATATGTGCAATGTGTGTGATGTTCGGTTATTTTAATCTTGAGTTAGGTTTGCTAACATTTGATTTTAGGCTCTTGTCATGCAATCCTATTATCATACATCTAGGCAGTTAATATATATAAAGGAATTAAAAGTGCGGAAATATAAATCCTACGCTATTATAATGCTTCGGGGAGGGGGTATTTACATGTACAAATGTTGGGATGAAAGTAAAGAAAAAGCAGTAAAGCCCTAATTAATCATCTATTACATTCCATCAGCAGATACAAAAATATGAAAAATGCAAAAAATAAATAACGCGCGCGAAACAGAAAAGAGACGTTTAAAAAATTTCTAAGTAAACAAGAAAATCCTTTTTTTTTGTTAAGAAAATATTTGAATTAAACAAACCTAGGTCTAGTTGATTTTAAATTGATAAAATGAAATTAAAATAATTATGTGATCGGTGGATCTGGAACTGACTGTTTAACGCTGGTTCGCGAAATGTCGTGGAAGCAAGAGTCGCCACCGTCTTTTATTTTCTCCAAATGGAAAGGACAAAAGCACAGAAAAATTCCTTATAGAGATTGCTCTCGGTTCGGGAGGTAGATTATAGAAAGGGAAGGTGTTAGCACCCTTTCTATCCATGGTTATCCATGGGCTCTTAGATACTTGCTCATTGTGTTTTCAAAAGTGTTTGCTTCTCAATGTGTGAGTGGGTTTGAAAAAGTTTCGTTTAAAGATTTCGGAATAACTCTTGTATCAGTCCTCAAGAGTGTTTGAAAAATTGTTTTTGAAAGCTTTTTGAAAAGTGTCGGTGTGAAAAGAGTTTTGTTTGTTTTGAATAGAGCAAGTATCTATGAGTCATCCACCTACCCTAAGGAATTAGGCTGTGTAGAGGTCCTTAAAGTAGTGCCATCCCACCATTGAGAGGTAGGTAGCACCACCGTTGGAGGTGTTCGGGTCAATTCGTTTGTAGGGACAGTATGGTCACCAGAGCAACAGTAGGACACCTTAGAAGCTACCCTTATGCCATTAATCTTTTTTAATTCCGAGGCAACCGTTTTGAGGCAACTGGATCATGTTATGGACATAAGGACTTACTAAAACGTCCTATACTCGACGACCACGTTTCGAAGGTAAGGCAACAGTGAGGCGTACCCTAAGAGTGGTGTGTGAATTTGTGTGTTATTTTCAGTTATGTTTTATCTTGTACATGTATCATGGCGATCTACGCTTGTTTTTATTTTAGGTCATACATTCTTTCATGCAAAGTTTAGCAGTTTAAAAGTGCGAAAATTTAAATGCGGAAAGTAAAATCCTACGCTATTATAAGACGCGGGTCTATACATCGCCAAATTAACAAAGACCCGTTTGAATAAAAATGCGGAAAGTAAAACCTAGTTACTATTACATGGCTTGAACAGTTACATAATATTTACAAGAAAAATAAGAATAAATGCGCGAAAAGAATAGAAAATAGAACGCTCGAGGGCGTTGGACCCTTTTGAAATTAAATGGAATTAGAAAGCTAATTAATTATTAAATTAAAGAAAATGAATTGTTTTTTATGTTTTTTTTGTATTTAATGAAATAAGAAAAGAATTTAAATAGAAACCCTAATTCTAAGTTGTTTTTAATTATTAAAGAAAAGGTTAAAGTTTAAAACCTAATTTACACTAATTAATTATTTTACATATTTATTTACAAAAATATTTAATAGTTAATAATAATAATAATGATGAGAAAATTATTTATTAAAAAAATGATGAAAAGTTAAAAACCCTAATTTCTACATATTTTAATTTGTTAAGAAAAATATTAAAGTTTTGAAACCTAAATTAATCTAATTAATGGTTTGACATTTATTTACAAAATAAATTAATATGAATTAAATATAATTAAACATATTTTAATTTTTCTGTATTTTATATTGTGAAAATTAATTTATGTGGATTAAATAAAACAATTAAAAAGAATAATAATTGAAAAGAATAAAAGAAAAGAAAATTAAAAGAAGGAATACAAACAAGGAGGGGTGTCTGGCCCTTTTTGGAGGTTTTTGTAGAGTAATTTGGCCTATTAGACAAAAAAGCCTTGTTTGACTTTCTGGCATCACGTGCGTGTTTATTGACTCCTGAGTACCGTGGTCTGCATTCTTTGGCCATTGGATTGGGTTTCATGCATAAGTTGTTCTACTTTGGCCATTTGGCTTTTGGCTTTTGGCTTTTGGCCATTTGTGTTCTGGCCTCAACGTTCCTTAATCTTCTCAGGATGTCTGTCTCGCCGTGTATTGGTGTCATGCATAGGTTGTTCTACTTTGGCCATTTGGCTTTTGGCTTTTGGCCATTTGTATTTTGGCTTTTGGCCCTTTGTATTTTGGCCTCAACGTTCCTTAATGAACCTGCATGGAATCCTATCTAAATCTGCAGTGTTGAATCTCATGAACACATTAAATAAAATCATAAAATGCAAATAAAGCCAATATATGAAGAAATTTAATATTTAGGCACAATATGGCATGTATGAATTATTATACCCTTTTGATCATGGAGATCAAATCAATCCTACCCTTACTGGAAAATTAGTGACCTGAATGCTTTTATGCCCTTTGGATCATGGAGATCTAGTCAGCCTTATCCTTACTGAAGAAGTAGTGAGGTGTTGGTTTGTAACTGTGATGGCTTGTTTGTAGTGAGAGAGGGATTTGTAATAAGGATTTCAAGGTTTTAGGGTTCTTGAAAGAATTTGATATTCTAACAGTGTTGTGGCCAGGTTTTTTCTCTCTTTTTCTCCTCTCTTGTTTGTGTGAAAAGAAGGTGATTATATAATGGAAATTAGGGTAAAGAAAATGGGCTTTGAATGTGCAATTGGGCCTCCAATGTTTACTTGAGTTCGTCACTTTCCAGGCTAAATCGCAGGGACTTAAGTGCAATTTTTGAAGTTGAAATGTGAAAACAAAATGTAGCCGACATCAAGAAATAACTCCTGTCTGAAAATCGGCTCAATCGGATAAACGGTGAATTAGTTATGAATTTTTGAAGTTTCAGCTCAGACAAACTTATTTTGGGCTCCAGTGTCGACTCTGACACGTTCTTCAATAAAAAACTGGTATTGATCGGTGCATAATTCGGTCTCTACTTTTGAAGCAAAGTTGTAGATCTATGAGTCAGCGACCTTGTGTAAAAATATGAGTCCAATCTGATAAAAATTGACCGAGTTATGAATTTTCGAAGTTTCGGCCCAGATGAAATAATATTCAGCATTCAGGATTTTCGGCGTGTCACACACTCTGAGCAAAAAATGAAGGCCTTTTAAACACCGTTCGAACTTGATACCTCCTGTGAAAATGTAGCCAACTCAATTTGTGAAATTTTGGCGCCGGAACCAGCTCGATACGATGAAAATCGACCAAGTTATGATTTTCTGAACATGACGCAAATAAACTTCTGTCACAAATTTTCTGTACGAAAATACTTGATAAATTCACATTTTTGAAGACCTTCGGATCGAAATTGGCTTCCAGTCGTGAGAGATGAAAACGTAGATAATGTCAAGACGGAATTTTGGCCACCAGAATGGGTTCAAAACGAGTCACGATCTTCAAGTTATGAATTTTTTAGCGTGTAAAAACTGCACTTTCAGCACACTTTTTCACCATATTTCTTCAAGAAAACTCGCACATTCGGATACCTTCTTTAAAGAATTGACTCTTGAGCCGAACCTGAATTTGAGAATACGTTATTAGAGATATCTTGGTGAAAGAACACCTGAATATGACGCGCCGGGTTGGACTTGTGAATTTTTCTTGAAATGTTTTGAGAAATATGGGAGGTCAAATTTTGGGGTACAACAAATTAATTTAATTAATATACAAAATTAAAATCAATTAGAAAATCCTAAGGCTAATATTTTTTTATGATTTTTTTATTTAAAAGAAATGAGAAAAGTAAGAATCAATGCAAGAAAAAGGAATCCTTCGATCAAGGAAAATGATGGTCTTCGATCCATGGAGACATGCCTTCGATCCAGCAAAGAAAGATGATGGAGGCATCTGATGACTTGCATGTGGAGGAAAGCACTAAAATCTGCAAGAAAAAGTGTCAACAAAACAAAATCATGACCTGGGTGTGAACCCAGGTCTTTTTCCAAGTTCGACCTCTCACTAATTTGACTCCTTTGAATTCCAATCTGGGTTCGTTTGCCTAAAAAAACATGGTTTCTTGAGATTCGATGAAAATCACAGATTGTGCCCTCTATATTTGTATGCCCATGTGAATGATGTGCTATATAATACCTTGGGCATAAATCAAACACTAGAAAAAATCAGTACATCATGAAAACAAGAATATGAATTTGAAATTTTACCAAAGACAAGATGCTTCAACTTGGACGTGGGATGACTTGGAGTTTGACTAGAACTGGTTGGAAATAGGAGTCTCCTCGTGCTCTTTTGCTTTGGAAACTTTGGAGAGCTTAAAAATTTTGCTCTTAGACAGGCTGTGCACGCTCCTTCGATTGGCAATCCCTGTGTGTATATGAGGCAATGTGTAAGCGTAGGTCTCCAGTGTATGTATCTCGTCCCTGACCGGTGGTGTGAGTGTCTTGTATTTATAGGAGATGGGGGTGCATGGAAATGGCAAGAGACAACCATTAACCAAGCTTTGAAGGCCACGAGACCAAAATTAGACACATTAAACAAACTTCCATTTTTGAAATATTCATGCCTCTTTGAGCCTTAGGATGAACCTGGACACATTTGGCTTCTTCGAATTCCCTCCAACGTTGCTCTTCTATTCGCCTAGAGTTTTGATTCGAAGTGTTTAGAAACTTCTTTATTAGAGCTTCTTCGATCAGTCAGCTTCTGCATTGATTTCTTTATTTTTGTTGATATGCTTATCTAAAGACATCTTGCTCTAATATGCCACTCGAAGGACACTTTGTTAACATGCCTTCAAAGTACACCTTATCCTTGCTCTTCGATTGGCCCATAGTTGTCTCCTTCGAATGGACCACAAATATATCCATATAGCTCCTTCGATTGAGTCTATCTACATCAATTCAAATTGCTCAGATCTTTGATGACTCTGAATTCGAATCTGTTCAGAGTTTCCCTTATCAGGGCTTCTTTGAAAGCCCCTCATATCTTTGCTCTTCGATTGGATATGACTTGCTCCTCGTGGATCCTTCGATTGGACCCATCTATTTGCCTTAGCTGCTTGATTCAAATAACCCAAACGAAAACTTCATTCTGGCCAATCAAAGTCTCCTTTGTCACCTCCTTTGAATGCCATTGCACAAGAGGTCTGGGCCTGGCTACATGTAGGACCAAGACCCATCATAAGACAAGCTTGAATTCAGTAATTATGTGTCTCCTTCGAATGGCCACCAATATGTGTCCTTCGAATGGACCTTTGGAGTGCTCTTTCGAACGGGTCATATTGTGTGTCATAGTGCATAAACTATGTTGAGGGGTCTTGGCCTTGAAAGCAAGCACATAGGAAGTCTTTGCCTTATGCATTGAAGGCAGTCATAGAAGAAGCCTTTGCCCTTGTGAATCCAAATAAACATGCAGGAGGCCACTGCTGGTAAATCGAAGGGAACTTGTAGGGGTTTCTTTCTTAAATGAAACTTGGACCAAGGCTTGCTCGAAGGGGAACCAATGCGCAATCTAAGATGATGGGCCAATGCTTGGTCGAAGGGTTTTATATGCCAAATTGAAGCTTGCTGACATGCCAATTGCAAGACCATTTTCTCTGATATGCCAATCGAAGGACATTACTCAGATTCCAATCGAAAGACATTGTTGACATGCCAATTGAAGGACATTGTTCTGATATGCAAAATGAAGGACATTGTTCAGATGCCAATCGAAAGACATTGTTGACATGCCAATCGAAGGACATTGTTCACCTGCCAGTCAAAAGACACTTTGCTAGCATTAAAAAAATTTCATTTTCTTTAGGCAAGTGATTGTAACTACCCATGTAAGGGAAAATCTTGGGAAACATGAGAGGTCAAATTTTGGGGTACAAAACGAACAATCACCATAATATCATTTCGGGCTCAATTGGAATCTAAACGCACAATTCACTGAGTATAGGGCTGAAGAACATCATGGAGAACGGGTTGGGAACAAATTAATTTTGAGCCTTTTTTCCTTTGATTCTTAAACCGTGAACCAGGCCACATTACAACCCTTAAAAATCCTAACTGAAGCATATGTTAGTTCGAAAGCATATTGTTACAAAAGGGATCCTGACTCCTATAAGGCTTAATATAAAACCTTAGTTGAACTCATATTCTTACAAAATTCTGGTTTTACTAAAAATGCATTTTCAAAACTTCAATACAGACATAAGCTTTGCATTTTAATACCACTGTTTGCATATGACTAATTGATCGACGGCAGAGAAATTTGCACGACGAATATTCAATAAACAGAAATCCTCTCAATGAACAAAATCACCTCAGATGGAAAGACATTTCCAGTAACATGCCTTTCATAATCAAGGGGCATGACATGGTGTTTAACTGATCTGGGGGCAGTCAAGTCAAGATTCAAGGAATCTCTCAATAGTGCCGAATAGCTATGGGAATACCTCCATTTGAATCACTTGAGGAATTGAAAATGAGTTCCAGCAAAGGGCTATGTACAATCAAGAAAACATTTTATGGCATGCTACAACACTTACAGTGAAAATTCTTTTCACCTTGTAAATGCAGACATAGTCAAAAAATACTACCCGTAAAAGAGACCCGCTAGGTCGACATGCCTAGGCAAAAATAAGGGCATCCCGGCGAACCAAAAGGGTTCGGGCAAGAATTAGGGATATATAAAAAATTGTACACCCGGCAAGTCGAAAACCTGAAAAGGCGGCTTGGGCAAAAATGGGTATCCCGGTGGACTGAAAACCTGAAAAGGAAGTCTAGGCAAAAGTTAGGGATTAAAGCGTACGACTATGTCCCGTTATCTCATCACTTGTCTATCAGTAGAAGACTTTTCACCCTAATCAACACTTACCGAGGGCTCTAGAAGTTGAGATAATGTTCATGTCATCCATAAATCTCCACAGAGTAGTTTCCATGGAATTATATCTACAAAGCTACCTGCACAAGCTCATCTTCAATAGAGATACATTCCCTATCACGTTTAAAACACAAGTCAGACAGAATTTGGGGAAACTTCCAGGAGTTCACCTCCATACCCCTAATGGATAGCTTTACAAGAGCATCTTCCCCAAAAGATCCCCAATAGATAATGAAGTTTGATCATTTCCCTAGCATACGGTGGAAACTTCCTCAACGCACCCTATGAAATTCCAATCCCCATCAGAGATTATTTCCTCAACACAATCTACAGGATTTAATTCCCAACTGAGTTTATTTCTCCAATACTGCAAATTCTCGGACAAAATTCTCTTCTCCAGCAAGGTTTCATTCAGAGTGGCTATCCCCAGAAGAGTAGCTACTTGTATCTGAAACCTGGTCAGATAGTGCATCAGAGGAATATCCATCTCTTTTATGCTCAGTCAAGGTATACAAAAATCAATTTCTTTAACAAAAATAACGACGAGCGACCAACTCTCTTTGAATGCTTCTATCCCCAAGAAGAAGTGGAAGATCCTCAAAGGAGTGTCCTAAAACAGAAAGCGGGAATCCCCAGTAAAGTCGTTCTAAACAAAATTTAAGAATTACTTTCTTCACCCCTAACAACAATCAGGGATTTATTTTCCCCAGCCAGACACTGTTATACAAATTTACCGCTGCCTTCAGCGACATTTTACACACATACATCATTTACAATCCATCATGTCATATGCATACAAGATGCATATGAAATTCTCATTTATTTTGATAGCATCATTACAAAATGCCTTCATACATCATGACATTGCATAAAAATAACTTTGTTTTCAGGTTAGTTCACAACCAGACGAACATTTTCAACGAATTATTACACAACAAGTCAGAGATCAATTCTCGTGACAGGCTGGGGCGACTATTTACACGACCAAATGAAGCAGCCTTACACGAGTTCCTTCTAATATATTTTCAGATGAAGCTTCACATGGGCTCATCCTGAAGCAACCTTACATGGGTTCCTTCTAAGACATTTCCAAATGTAGCTTCACACGGACTCATCCCAAAGCAATCTTACATGGGTTACTTCTAATATTTCAAGATGAAGCTTAACACGGGCTCATCTTGAAGCAGCTTTACACGGGTTACTTCTAAAAATTTCTAGATGCAGCTTCACACGGGCTCATCCTGAAGTAATCTTACACGGGTTCCTTCTAATATATTTTTAGATGCAGTTTAACACGGTCTTATCCTGAAGCAATCTTACACAAGTTCCTACTAAGACATTTCCAGGTGTAGACTAACGCGGACTCGTCCTGAAGCAGCCTAACACGGGTTCCTTCTAATACATTTCCAGATGCAGCTTGACGCAGGCTCATTCTAATATATCATTCAGATAAAATTAGGCGTAGATTTCCTTCTAATACTCTTTTGTAAAAAATTCAGGCGTAGACTCCTTCCAATATCTCTTCTAGATGAAGTCGGACGTAGATGTCTTCTAGTACATCATTCAGATGAAATCAAGCGCATATTCCTTCTGAAACTATTTTGGACAAAGTCAGGCGTAGACTCCTTACAATATCTCTTCAAGGCAAAGTCAGGCTAAGACTCATTCTAGTATATCATTTAGATAAAATCAGGTGTAGATTTCCTTCTGATACTCTTTTGGGAAAAAAGTCAGGCGTAGACTCCTTCCAATACCTCTTCAAGATGAAGTCGGGCATAGACATCTTATAGTGCATCATTCAGATGAAGTCAAGCATAGATTTCCTTCTGATACTCTTTTGGGAAAAAATTCAGGCGTAGACTCCTTCCAATACTTCTTCTAGATGAAGTCCGGCGTAGACTCATTCTAGAATATCATTCAGATAAAATCGTGCATAGATTTCCTTCTGGTACTCTTTTGGGAAAAAAAGTCAGGCGTAGACTTCTTCCAATATCTCTTCTAGACAAAGTTGGGGGTAGACTCATTCTAGTATATCATTCATATAAAATCAGGCATAGATTTCCTTTTGATACTCTTTTGAAAAAAAGTCAAGCGTAGACTCCTTCCAATATCTCTTCTAGATGAAGTCGGACGTAGGCATCTTCTAGATGAAATCAAGCATAGATTTCATTTTGATTATTATTTTGGACAAAGTCGGGCGTAGACTCATTCTAGTGCATCATTCATATGAAGTCAGGTGTAGATTTCCTTCTTATACTCTTTTGGAAAAAAAGTTAGGCGTAGACTCCTTCCAATACCTCTTCTAGATGAAGTCGGGCGTAGACATCTTCTAGTACATCATTCAGATGAAATCAAGCGTAGATTCCTTCTGAAACTCTTTTAGACAAAGTCACACAAAGACTCAATCCAAATACGTCTTCTATACAAAGTCGGATGTAGACTCATTATGGTACATCATTCAAACAAAGTCAGGCATAGACTCATTTTGATATTCCTATCAACAGTTACTCTGGATGGCATCTATAAGTCTGTCTCTGACGATATCTCGTCACTCTCCAAATGGCATATTTAAGCCTATTCTCGGTATAATCAACCAATAGTGTTACTTTAAGCACAAGCAAGTGCAAATTTCTGGGCACTTAAGTGTTCAATCATCTTCTACCTTCAAGTCACGAATGGCGAGCATGCCAATCAAACTCTTAAGGTTTAAGAAGATTGAACAGGGGAAGCTCTTGTACCCCGAAATTTTCCCTCTCATTTTCAAATCAAATTATTTCAAGAGGTCTCCTCATCTTCCTAGGGTTCTTAATTGCTCAAGATTACTCAAGGAATTGATCAGACAAGTCTTCTCTTAAGCAATTAGCCTACAACCAGGGTTTTGCTTTTCTCAAAGGAAATTGGATTTCTAATGCCTCAAGTGGTTTCCATGACTCCTCATATGCTTCAAATAATCTTCATGTCAGATTTCAAGCCTTACATCACAAGTTTGCACAGTTAATTGCTCAGACGATGGAAAATCAACTATATAGGGTAAAAAGACAACAGCGGCCAACATACAAGCAAACTTCAAGATTTTTGGTCAACATCAATATTTTAAAGTCACATTCATCATTTTATCAAGGATTGATCATGATTCCTCAAGAAAACCCCTCAAATCATCAAAAGTCAAAAGTTGCCAAATTAGGGTTTCCTTAGGGGAAGTCGACTGATTTTTTACCAAGCATAACTTTCACATGCTTCATATGTTTTTCTCCAACCAAAGCTCATTTTGAAGGAAATTAAATTATCTACAACTTTGTCTCTCTAATATCAAGTCCAAAAGTGCTTCATTTAAGAGATATGAGCCAAGACATTATAGGTCATTTCAAAAGTCAACAAAAAGACACTTTGTGTCAAGGCAACTTACATCAAGATAAAGTCTTCAAATTCAACAATTATCAACATAGATATTGTAGGGGACATCTTAAGCTTTCTAAAAAGTCAAATATCACCTTCAAATGATGGAATTTGAGAGAGTTATGATTGGTGCAAGTTGGGAAAGTTTTGAGAAAATGCATGAAACTTCATTTGAGCAATCTTGAACTTTTGGACTAATGGGCCTAACTTTTGAGGTTTAAACATGTTTATAACATGTTAGAGGACCTATAAGTCCATTTATACATTACTTTGATTTTTTTATTATTTTTATTTTTATTTTATTCAAATTAAGTCAAAATAAATCAAATAAAATATGAGTTGATGGACCAAAGGGCATGTGGGTTTCATTTGGATATCTTCTAGAAGGCCTAAGACCTCATAAGAGCTTGCTAAAACGGTGAAAACATGTTGGAAACAAGAATCTTCAAGTTTGGAATGTTTTTAAAACAATTTTGGAAAGATTTCAATGTGTTTTCTTTGCAATGAATTGTGACATAATGGTACAAGATTCTTGCCTTGTTTTAATCCATTTCCATTCCTCTATAAATACATGCAACACTTAAGTACAAAAGACAAAAAGTGGCTTCCATAGAAGCAAGGTTTCAAAATCACAAATTTTCAAAGAAAGGTGCAAACTCGTATCAAAATTTTCAGCCACTCTCAATCAAAATCAAACCCCAAATCGTGTTCCTGAGGCTCCCAGGAATCTCACAAAGTCCAGAAACAAATCTATTCACGTCTGGAATAGCTTACACAAGCCCACAGGTTTTGGTAATTTTCTTGAATTTGAATCTTTTAATCTATGCATAATTAATTAATTTCTTGTGCACAAATGAGTTCATCATGGTGTTTAGAACAAGTTTGAATAAGAAAATGCAAGCTTTAACGCATGGATGATGAGTTATTATGGCTAGTGCACGATCAGATTCTCTTTTTGAAACTCCATTTCCACTCATTTATTTCTTTTTTACAATTAAAATCAAAATATATAAAAATAAGAATATTACATAAAATAAAATAAAAATAGTCTTTTAGGTTTTCTTAATTAACTTTTTTCATTTAATTAGATTTTAGGTCTTACTTTTTTAATTTGTAAAATTAATTAGAACTTTAAAACAATTTTTCTAACATTTTCTTATTTATTTGCCCCTTTACTTTCTTAGAGAAATTGTATAGGTCACACATTTTTTTGTTAGCTGTAGTTTTATTTCTCGCAAATTTATACTATTGTATCTACCCCAAAGCCTTGTAATAGCTTAATTAGGATTTACTTTTTCACACTTTACTTTCTGCACCTATATTATGCTTGCTTGTCTGTATAAATTTAACTGTTAGTAATAGGCTTGTATGGCAAGATTTAAAATCAATCGTTAGATAACCCTAATCAAGATAATATATATGAATTGAATCACTACACACACATACACCTCTAAGGTAGCTTGCCTCTTTGTTGCCTTCAAAAAAAATGATGGTCATGCCCCTCGAACGTAGGGATAACATTAGCAAATACCCTCGGTTAAAGTCATCATAAAGATCATAATCTCGTGATGTCCCTCAAAGTTGCCTACGAGAAATGATCTTGTCCCTCGATGTTGCATACGAACATATGATGACAATCCCTTCGAATTCCTAAGGTATCTCTATATGCTTCCTTCAATGACCATAACGACGATCCTACGCTTGTCTATTCACATCTAATGGATGAGGCTACCTACCAACTATTGGTATGGATAGCACTATCCTTAACGAAGAAGGAAAAGGATAATGAAAGACCTTTTCATGGGTAAGATACCCTTAATTGCTTACTCGCAAACTAAAATAATTTTCACACCTCAAACTTTCAGAACAACTACTTTCAAACGCTTTATAAACACTCTTGAGGACTAATAAAAGGGTTATTATAAAGCAGATTGCCTTACATTGGCATTTTTAAAACCTTTTCAAAGCACACACAAAGCAAATTAAAGTGAGCTAAGCAATTAAGAGCCCGTAGATAACTACGGATGAAAAGGGTGCTAACACTTTCCCTTTTCATAACCTACCCCCTAAACTCAAAATCTTAAAAGGTCTTTCCTATTCTTTTCACATTTCTTAAGTATTGAATAAAAGAAAAGTCGATGGAGACTCTTGCTAACCGCAACATTTGCTATAAAAGGCAAAAACAAGTCAGTTCTCCCACTGTGTTATAGCTTGTGTAGTAGAACAAGGAGGAGCTTGGGATAGCCATTTGCCATTGACTGGGTTTACTTATAATAATAGTTTCCACTCCAGTATTGGGATGGCACCGTATGGAGCATTGTATGGTAGGAGGTTTAGAACTTCATTGTATTGGTATGAGTCAGACGAGAATGCTATACTTGGACCTAAGATTGTGCAAGAGACAACCGAAAAGATTAAGATGATTCAAGAGAGAATGAAGACCTCTCACAGTTGTCAGAATAGTTATCACGATAAGAGAAGGAAGGCACTTGAGTTTCAGAAGGATGGTCATGTGTTTTTGATATTTACTCGGTTGACTGGTGTGGGTAGAGCTTTGTGAAACAACCCATCGAATATCGATTGATAATATATCAATGAAGTCTAATGTTTTTTATCCCATAGGAAGGGAAGATGAACATTTAGAAAACTTGAAGGGGGTGAAATCACGGTCTTTCGACCAAAATATCAGGTAAGGAAGTCTGTTACGCAAGGGGAAGGTATTAGCACCCCTCATGCCCATGGTACTCCATAGTATCCATTCTTGTTTGCTACTTCTAAGGGTGTGATTAAGTATGTCTATAATTAAAATAGAAAATTAAAAAGGAATGCATGAAAAAAGAAATGTGGAGAAAAGAAAGAAGTATTTACAATTTGTGCTCGGTTAGGCTCCGCAACCTCTTGCCTACGTATCCCTTTCAAGGAATCAGAGCGTCGTAGTTCAACTCACATGTTTTGGTTTGTTTTGTATTTTTAATGGAACAATATTAAGTTCACATTCTACCTACAGCTCGACCTTTGAAGACTCACGCATCTGGAGTAGAAAGGAATTAACATGCTAAAAAAATGCCCGGAGGCGGATGATGCTATATTCGCGACTCTAGCAAGTAGACATGGTGCAACCCGAACTTTAGGGAATTACGTGTCGTATTGCATAGAGGGGAAAATAACATATCCATTTTGAAATTTGAAAATCCAAGAGGAGAGAAAAGATTTTGAATTCGTTGGTGTTTTTTACCTTGAAAAAAGGGTTTTTGCATTGTTAATGTGTTTTGGAATTGGCCAAGAAAAAGGAGTTTTAGTTTTAATGCACGTGCCAAAGGGGAAGAAAAAAGTCTAAGGGAGACTCGCCTAGTTTCTAAGCCTAATGATATTGTGATACGGTGGGAGAACTGACTTGAGGTTTTGCGTTTTGTGTTCGCACTTGTGCGGTTTAGCAAGATTCGCCACCGACTTTTTATTTTATCCAAAGGAAAGGTCAAAAAGCACAGGAAAGACCTTTGAGATGTTTTCTTGGGTTCGGGGGGTAGATTATGAAAAGGGAAGGTGCTATCACCCTTTTCATCCATGGTTATCCATGGGCTCTTAGTTACTTGTTTTAGATCACTTGCCTTTGCTTTTCGATTGTTTGAAATGGTGCTTTGTGTGTGTGGTTTTGAAAAATGTTTTGAAAAAGATGCCTTGTCTAGGCAACCTTTGTAATGATTATTGTTTGAATATATACGAAGGTGTGTGTCTTTTTGAAAATATATTTCAGTGTTTTGAAAGTTGTTTTGAAATTGTTTTGAAGTTGTGTTGTGAAGTGTGTTTGAAAATGGCAAGGATATTTTGCAAGATTTTTTATCAACTAACTAAGAGTTGTCTACCCTATTTTACTCAAAGATCTTTCTCATGTTTTTAACCCTTTTTAACAGTGTTGTTTCACCATTGTATTTGATTAACAACCTTGTGTTAGGATGTTTAACGGGACAGGCGCGGGTCATCACATACAATCATTGAAAGCAACTTGTGAGACGCTCTAGCAATTTTGTAAGGGACGAGATCGTTTTATCGAAGGCAACATCGAGGGTCATCGAGGGACTACGATCTTTGTTTATTGAAGGGACATTTTCTAGAGTGTCTCATACTAGAGGGACATGATTGCATTTTCCGAGGCAACAAGCGAGGTTACCCTAGAGGTGCAAGTGTGAATTGTGTATTAATTTTCATGCATTTATCTTGTATTAGGTCATCTAGCGATTGATTTTGAATCTTCGCATACAAACCCTAATTACTACACAGTATATTGAAAGCGATAAATTGCGGGAATTTAAAGTCTAAATTATTACAAAACAATATCCAGGGATGGGGGTACAAATGTTTACAAATGGGGATGATTCTTATCAGAATAATCATGTCCAACATATTATGGGTTACAACCAAATCGAATCGACGCAAATCAAATATTAACAAATTGTAACAAAACGTAAAAATAAAGAGAATCAAAAGTATTGTGAGATGTATGTATTTATTTACAAATGAACAAATAAAAATTTAACCTAATGAATGATTAAGTAATATTATTATTTTTATTGTGTTTTATGTTTTTTAGGAACTTACATAAAAAAGATTAGTTAAACATAGTATTTTTTTTGTATTTAATTAAATATACAAATATTAAAGAAATTATATCAAAACAAACTTTAATCTATTATTTCTCTTTATTATTAACAAAACAAAATTTTTTAGAATAGAAATAAAAAAGAAAAATATTGTTTTTTTAAAGAAAATAAATTAATTAGTAAAGAAAAGAAAGAATATTAGTTTAAAAAATGAAAAGGGAAAGATGATGGGCCTATGAGTTATGGCCCAAAAAGAATGAAGAAGAACAAATTAATAGGAGGAAGAAAGGGAAAAGGAGGGGGGGTGCATGTTAGTAAGAAGCATTGGGCTTAGGGGTTTTGTTTGGGCGAAGGCCCATGATGAATATTGAACAAATTTTAGGGTTGATTCATTTTAGGGTTTTCAGTTTAGGTTACAACGGCGCCTCCTCTCATCTTCTTCGTCTCTCTTCCTCGTTTCTCAGCTATGAACAAAATGATTCCTCCTCTGCTGCCTTAGCTACCAGAGCGTCGCCTTCATCCACTTCCTACCTTCCCTTTGCAGCGGTCTAGGATTCTCGCTCGTAACGGTATGATTTGTTAACCTTTGTTTTAGGGTTTCACGATTACGTTTTCATTTAACTTGATTGTTACATGCACATTTTAATCCATGGTTTCCTTGATGTTTACATATAGTGTGAGTTTGAGGGACGTACCTTGAGTGTTTTGTTCTGTAAGACGATGGAGGGAGAGGAACGTGGGACTGGTGGCGCTCTCAGGAGGCTAGGAGGAGGGAAGATCATGATGATAGCGTTTCTGGTATTTGTTGTTTTATGTTGTTTAATGATGATGAACTTTAGATTCTGAAAACCTACTTGTTCTTGCTTGCTTCTTTGTTTGTTAATCTTGATGATTTGATGATGAAGATACTCTGAGAACCCTATGTTGTTTTTGCTTCCAAGATTCTTCCTCTTTCTCTTTGCTGAATATCGTTGATGATGATGAAATATGAGATTAACTATTGTTGTTGAATATTGTTGATGATGAATGTTTTCTGAGATTAGCTTATTGTTGTTGCTTTGATTTGAGTTTGCTGATGTTTATTGATGATGAACCTGAAAACCAGTGTTGTTGTTTTGCTTGTTCTGCAAGCTCTTCCTTTCTCTTGTTGAAGATGAGGTTGTTAGTTGGCTTGTTTGGATTTGGGATTTGCAGGTTTGTTGTGTTGAGAGGTAGTTTGGTCTTGGCCAGAGTGTTGAGCTTGTAGGATGTTTGTTTGAGTAGTTGGTTTTGGCCAGTTGCTTTGACTAACTAATGCAACTTGAAACTCAGTTTGCAGCTTCTGAGTTTATGCCAGTTTGAGCTTTTTTTGTTTTTTGAGATGCAGTTTTTGTGTTCAGTACAGGCAGGTTTTCTAACTTGCAGTTTTGGTGACTGTAGTTTGGGTTTTTGGTAAGGCAGGCTACAGGTAAGTTTTAGGCAGGCTGATGCAGTTTTAGCAGGTTTTAGTTTTGGAGGCAGTTTTGCAGGTTTGCACTTGGTTTGTGTTTTGGGTTTGGAAGTAGGCTTGCTTCTGGTGTTTGAGATGCAGGTTTGTAACTTGCAGTATTGGTTGTATTGAGAAGGCAGGCTTGCTGTTTTGTGAGGCAGGCTTACTTGAGTTTTTCAAGCTTTAGCCATTGCTCTGTTTTGTGGTTATTTGGCTTGTAAGTTTGGAGTTTAGGAGATTATGCAGGTTTTTGAACTTTGGTATGCAAGCTGATGAGTTTAAGCTTGCAGTTTTTGCAGGTTCAGTTGGAGGCAGGCTTGCTGGTCTGTTGTGTATCTTTTGGAGGTTTAGCAGTTTTTTCTCTCTATCCCTCTGCCGGACTGCTATACAGTCTTGCTCTTTTATATCTTTTTGTTTTCTTATTGCCTTTTACAGCCTGCCAAAACTGCAAACCCCCACTTCACTCTCTTTCTCCTTCTCCATAAGCATTTTAAATTGCTTATTATATTTTTTTCTGAAAAGCTACTGGCCAGAACATGATGAGGGCTAGGACAAGCTCTTGCTTGTAACTTGGTTCATCTCTGCATTGTTGTACTTGTTTCCATATTTCTTGCATTGTACTTTCTTGGACAGCTTTGTGTACTTTGGCCTTTTGCACCTAGTTAACTTGCAACTCAGTTTGACATACTTGGTTACTGCATTGTAGTTTAACTAATGCAGCTTGGAATTTAGTTTGTAGTACAGTTTGCCTTTGGTTGACTAATGCAGTTTGGAATTCAATTAGCTTTGCCTTGTGTGCAGCCTTGTGCCTTTGCATTTTGAATAACTTGTATGCTTGCAATTTTATATATTTTATTTTTCTCTCTGTGAACCGAGAAGAGAAATCTTCTTGTGATTTGCAGAGAGGAAAATGAAACATGATGAACATAGCATTTCTGATTCCGCCCAGCAGACTTTAATGATGATTTTTTATTTAACTGCTTGAAAATTCTTTTCAGTTAATTGTACTGATTTCTTTTGCTCTGTCTTTTGCAGGTAAGTACCAGTTGGATAACGGAGGACGCAGTAAAAGTCAAAGATTTCAAGAGATTTAGGCTTTAGATTTATTTTATTTTCTTTTCATTTATTGTAATAAATATTATTGTAAACACGGTAAATTGTAAATTTACAATATTCGCATAAAATTTGTAACAACATTTGAAATAAATATAAAAAAAAATTCTTTGTCAAATAAGAATTTTCTACTGTCAAATATTCCATTCTTTCCTTGTATTGTCTATTTAATTATTTAAGACTCTTAAATTAAAATAACTGGAAATGTATCCCAATAACTTTAATCTAGATGAAATAAATAATCAACAAACTTTGTCGTCTCGCAACCTTGCATTAATCACAATACGCTCGGTATTCCAATTAACATATGCGTTGTACGGTTAAACAAACGAGCATTCCATAAACCTTTCACTCCACTGATCAAACCAATGCCTTAAGGTTCCAAACAAAAGTCTCAGCTCCCACCCCGGATAACTAGGTTTTAAGAAATAACCAATAATCTTGATCAATCGTAAAAATGACGTAACAGTCAACTGAATTACTGTGGATTCAATTTCTTCTGAGAAATACGAGCGAAACCCTAATTCCAGATTTGTTGTCAAAGAAAAGTCTGCTTGATCAATTTCTGAGCCAATATCAACACAATCAGTGGAAACCCTAATTCTGGACTTGTTGTCAAAGAAAAGTCTGCTTGATCAATTCCTGAGCCAATCTCAACCCAATCAGTGGAAACCCTAATTCTGGACTTGTTGTCAAAGCAAAGTCTGCTTGATCAATTCCTGAGCCAATCTTGAAAAATCAGTGGAAACCCTAATTCTGGATTTACTGATAAAGAAAAGTTTGTTTGACCGATTCTCGAGCCGGTCTGAAAAATTATAGAAAACCCTGAGGTTGTGATTTCTTGTGAAAAAGGGAGGGCAAATTTTGGGGTACAACAGTTGCCCCTGTTCAATCTTCTTGAACCTGAAGAGTTAGATTGGCAAGTTTGTCGTTCGCGACTCAAAGGTAAAAGATGATTGGACACTAGAGTGCCCATAAATTTGCACTCGTCAAAGCATAGTTGAGGGAATGGGCTTAAAGATGCCATTTGGAGATGTGACATAATCTTATCGGAGATGGGATTAGAGATGCCATCCGAGAATGTTTATTGAATTCGTATGTTATGGGTGAGTGGATGAGTATCAGAAAGGTATCCATGTTTGAAACGTCTCTGAGCTGGGGGTTTGAATAAGCAACAGATTAGCATCTGTGTCGGGAGCTTTCGTAAACTGTTTTCAGTATTTGAAGTTTGAAACTTGCTAAACTTATCCTATGAAGGGTAAAGTATTAGCTGAAACACAAAGTCATGTTGTATGATGCCATGTATGTGTTATATGAATGTAATGAATGCGCATGTAAGCTGATCAGCCGTCTTGCTGAGGAGGATAAATCATGGATGGCTGGAGATAATAAAATCTTTGACCGTTGTCGGGGAAAATAGATCCTTGACTGCCGCTGGGGATTGAAAATCCTTTGATCGTTGAAAATGAGAAGTCATGGGACCGCTGTTGGGGAAATCAGGAGTTTGGGTTGTATGCCAATCTACTGGGGATTCCTGCTCTGAGGAGATCTTCGCCGGGGAATATCCGAAAAACTCTGTGAGGAATTGAGAATGAGAGTCTTCATTCTGCTTGGGGAATAGCCATACTGTTGAAAGGTAGCTATCTTGTTGGAGAGTAAAACTCAGGATTCTGGAAAAAGCTTATTCCACTTTGAGAATGAGAATCTTCGTTCTGTCGAGAATATCAGGAGGTTGGGTGTATGCCAATCTAGTGGGGGAACGAGAAATGAGAATCTTCATTCAGGCGTTTTGGGTCAGAAGGTTGGGAGTATACCAATCTACTGGGGAAGCCAAAATGAGAATCTTCATTTTGTTAACAGTATCAGGAGCTTGGGAGTATACCAATCTACTGGGGAAGCCAAAATGAGAATCTTCATTCAGGTCTTAAGTTAGAAGGTTGGGTGTATGCCAATCTACTGGGGTTTTAAGGATGAGAATCTTCATTCTGTTAACGGTATTAGGAGCTTGGGAGTATACCAATCTTCTGAGGTTTCAAGGATGAGAATCTTCATTCTGTTAAGGTTCAGGAGGTTGGGAGTATACCAATCTTCTGAGGTTTCAAGGATGAGAATCTTCATTCTGTTAAGGGTCAGGAGCTTGGGAGTATACCAATCTTCTGAGGTTTCAAGGATGAGAATCTTCATTCTGTTAAGGGTCAGGAGCTTGGGAGTATACCAATCTACTGGGGAAGCCAAAATGAGAATCTTCATTCTGTTAACGGTATCAGGAGCTTGGGAGTATACCAATCTTTTGAGGTTTTAAGGATGAGAATCTTCATTCTGTTAAGGGTCAGGAGCTTGGGAGTATACCAATCTTCTGAGGTTTTAAGGATGAAAATCTTCATTCTTGAGAGGAACAAATTTTTAGGAGCTTCAGTTGTCCGTTATTCTGTTGGTGGTTGTAACTTCCAACAAGTGATGAAGGAAATTTTTTGCGACCGTGACTTCCAACAGGTGATGAAGGAATTTTTTGATGACGACCGTAACTTCCAACAGGTGATGAAGGAAATTTTTAACGACCGTGAATTCCAACAGGTGATGAAGGAATTTTTTAATGACCGTGAATTCCAACAGGTGATGAAGGAATTTTTGATGACGACCGTGAATTCCAACAGGTGATGAAGGAATTTTTAACGACCGATCAATTTGAAATTTAATTTTGTTGTGGAGAATAAATCCTTGATAAGTGTTGGGGAAATAAACCCATGACTGCTGGTCTGCTTAGAGAGGTGATAAACTTCTCGAGGACGCTTGAACTTCTTTTCAGAAAGATTTCAGAGAGGTCACTTCCCCTAGTATCAGATGTTTGTGGTATTGCCAGGAAACTTGGACTGTACGTAACCCTTTGTTGAGATTGACGTTTAAATTCCCCAAGTGATGGTGAGGGAGACTTGCCCCAGGTTACCCTGCAATTGAGAGATTTCTTGAAATCTTGACTGGACTGCCCCAGGTTTAATGGACTTTGAAAGATTTGTTGAAATCTTGACTGGACTGCCCCAGGTTTACTGGACAATACCATATCAAATCCCATTTTGTCGATGGGATATTTTTTGCAACAGGAGTGTCAACCCACTTGAAGTGACTTTATTCACTGAGAGAGCTTTCGTTCCTCCGAACATCCACTGTATGAATTTCTTCGCTGTCAAACAAATAAACATGTGCAAACAACGATATTCAAATAATGCAAAGTTTATGCTTGTCTCGAAGTTTTGAAAAATGCCTTTTTTAGAAGAAAACTTTTTATAAGACAAATTCAACACAAGATTTAGGGCAAAGCCTTACAGGAGTCAGGATACCTTTTGTAACAGTATGCTTTCGAACTAACCCATGCTTCAATTAGGACTTTTGAAGGGTTTTAACATGGCTTGGTTCACGGTTTAAGAAACAAAAGATAAAGGCTCAAAGTATATTTGTACCCACCCGCTCTTCGTGATGTCCTTCAATCCTATACTCAGTTAATTGTGCGTCGAACTCTATTCGAGTTTGGAACGATGTTTTGGTGATGGTTCTCACAAATTGAATTTTGTGGGAAGGCAGTCATCATTTTTTTGCAAAGTTTTTTCATGTTGTTGAGGATTTTTAGTGACCTCTTTCTTTTGCTTTGTTATCCCTAACTTTTGCCTGACTGTTCTAGTTTTCGAGATTACAGTCAGCGGGATGCCCCAGCTTTCTTAAGCCTCCTTTGTAGGTTTTGGCTCAGTGGGCTTTTCTCTTTTGAGAGATAATGACTGCATATGAGATAAGGAACCATCACTGTCTTTTGGTTCCAAAGGAATGTTTTTGATGTTATTCGTTGTATTACGAACTGAGAGTTTGCGACTTCAATGCGCATCTTTTGAATTAACTGAGAGACTACCCTGCCCCAGGTTTAAATCAAAGGTTTCAATTTGTGTTTAAAACAAAGAACTTCTACTTCTTTGGATGAAAGGGGTTGACTAGGGATTATCTTCCTTATAACTCCAGTGTTTAGGATTTGAAAGAAACGCCTGTACATCGTCAGCAAGGTCTGTCCAAAAGCATACTGTATGAGATTATGGTATTGTTTCGTCATCCTCCCTCTAAAGGCTTTGTAACTTTTATCAAGAGTTAAATATCATAAAGAAAGTAGGAAGTATAATTCAAGAATAGTGAAAACGAATGGATGAATTCAAGACAAACATATGCAATGCATTAATGAAACATAGTTTGACATCAACAGATAATTGTTTGAATAACAAAAGAAATTACAACTTTTAAAATTCAAAATGTAACAAAAGTCTCTTAGTTCAAACTTGTCATTTCAGGTGGAGAACCCTCAGCGAAAGATTTTCATCTCGCCATCCAGCATGAATTTCAGCACTCCATTGTCAATCAAGTCTTGAATTTTGTTTTTCAAAGCCCAACAGTCGTCGGTGTCATGTCCAGGACTATAGGAGTGGTATACACAAAATGCGTCGGGGTGATAGCTAGGAGCAGAGGTATTGGGCTTCCGAATAGGATCCTTTAAAGCAGTCAGATTGACCTCCAACAAGCGTTCCAGTATTAGAGATGATGGTATGTCGGTCTCAGTGAACTGTCTTCCAGACGTATTTTGATTACGCCGATTACCCCGCTGACGCTGACGAGGTTGTTGTTGGACCTGTGACCCTGAAGCAAGTTGGGGATCTTTTCCCTTGTCTTCTTGTCTCAAAGGAGGTTGAACGATGACTTGATCTTCAACCCTAGTTGTTTTCCCCACTTGGTTATCTTGAAGCAGTTTGTTGACGAGAACCCTGAGCTCTTCTTGTCTTTGAGCCAGGTCTTGAATGAGAGCCATCTGGCCCACCAGTTGTCCCATCATTTGGATCTTCATTGTTGCCAGCTCAATCTGTAGTTCTTCCAACTGATCATTTCTGACGCCGCCTGGATTTCCTAGGACCATGCCCCTTGTGAGGAGAGCTTTCACTTCTTCTTGCCCCTGGGACAGGTTCAAGAACAATTCTTGAAGTTGAGCGTTTTGAGCCTGGATGTCTTCGACGGTCCTTTCTAGAGCCATCTCTACTGAAATAAACAGTAGGAGAATAAGGAAACCTGAAAAGGAAAACCTGTTATGATACAATGCATGATATGTGGATGCATGTTTTCAAGAATCTCTCAGGGTAAACACAAGAAAAATGTTAGAGGTTGAACTTTGATCAACATCTTTGACTGGAGAACTTTGTATCGGTGGATGTCTTTCCACGAGAATCAAGCTCACCATGTCAAGTGGGTTATATCCCCTGATTCAAGTTGTTGCACTTGATCTTTAACGGCGTTTGTTTAGAGGAAAGTCCTCTCGCCCTTTGGTAGATGTCTGGTTCAATGTGACCCTGCATCAAAAGACCCTCGAGATTCTTGAAATGGTTATTGAAAATGCTATGGTATGATGTTATGATGTTATGTACAAGTATGCAAAAGTAAGCAAGCGTATATACAGATAATCACATTCACACAAAGCAGACAAGTCCTTAGGTTTAGGCTTGCACGGGGTTTGTAGGTAAGTACCCTCTTGAAGTTAGTTGGCTCAACCTGTCCTAAAATAGAAACCGGGTTCTAAGGAACTCAATATCACTGAATTATTTTCTGTGTTCATTGTTTTGGTTTAGCCACTTAAATGGCGACCAAAATATTCCAAGAAAACAATCCTCAATGAGTGTAGTATCGAGTATCTACCAACTTCGGACTGCACCAAAGCCGGTCACCTCACTACCCCTAAAAAAGGCCAAGATGGTCAAGTAAGGTTCTAAGAGTTCGTTAGTGCTTCATGACATCTCTCAGCGGCCCCGTATTCTCTTTGATTAACTCAAAGGCTACCGGTACCCACAAATATGTCGTACTAACATAGCCACTGCTTCAACCATGTCGGTATACCCTGCACAGTTCCCTCACAGTTTATTGCTACTTACCTAAAAGGTGCCCCCAAATCCGGGTGTAGGATTTAAAACAAACCCAAGCAAGGAACCCAAAAAGTAAAGCAATCAAAGAAATCAAAGTAAGCAAGCCAAGGTGATCTAGAACCATAAGGTAACCCCACTTTTAGAAAATCCCCAGCAGAGTCGCCAGTTCTGTGATACGGTGGGAGAACTGACTTGAGGTTTTGTGTTTTGTGTTCGCACTTGTGCGGTTTAGCAAGAGTCGCCACCGACTTTTTATTTTATCCAAAGGAAAGGTCAAAAAGCATAGGAAAGACCTTTGAGATGTTTTCTTGGGTTCGGGGGGTAGATTATGAAAAGGGGAGGTGCTAGAACCCTTTTCATCCATGGTTATCCATGGGCTCTTAGTTACTTGTTTTAGATCGCTTGCCTTTGCTTTTCGATTGTTTGAAATGGTGCTTTGTGTGTGTGGTTTTGAAAAATGTTTTGAAAAATATGCCTTGTCTAGGCAACCTTTGTAATGATTCTTGTTTGAATATATACGAAGGTGTGTGTCTTTTTGAAAAGATATTTCAGTGTTTTGAAAGTTGTTTTGAAATTGTTTTGAAGTTGTGTTGTGAAGTGTGTTTGAAATTGGCAAGGATGTTTTGTAAGATTTTTGATCAAGTAACTAAGAGTTGTCTACCCTATTTTACTCAAAGATCTTTCTCATGTTTTTAACCCTTTTTAACAGTGTTGTTTCACCATTGTATTTGATCAACAACCTTGTGTTAGGATGTTTAATGGGACAGGCGCGGGTCATCACATACAATCATTGAAAGCAACTTGTGAGACGCTCTAGCAATTTTGTAAGGGACGAGATCGTTTTATCGAAGGCAACATCGAGGGTCATCGAGGGACTACGATCTTTGTTTATTGAAGGGACATTTGCTAGAGTGTCTCATACTCGAGGGACATGATTGCATTTTCCGAGGCAACAAGCGAGGTTACCCTAGAGGTGCAAGTGTGAATTGTGTATTGATTTTCATGCATTTATCTTGTATTAGGTCATCTAGCGATTGATTTTGAATCTTCGCATACAAACCCTAATTATTATACAGTATATTGAAAGCGATAAATTGCGGGAATTTAAAGTCTAAATTATTACAAAACAATATCCGAGGATGGGGGTACAAATGTTTACAAATGGGGATGAGTCTTATCAGAATAATCATGTCCAACATATTATGGGTTACAACCAAATCGAATCGACGCAATTCAAATATTAATAAATTGTAACAAAACGTAAAAATAAAGAGAATCAAAAGTATTGTGAGATGTATGTATTTATTTACAAATGAACAAATAAAAGTTTAACCTAATGAATGATTAAGTAATATTATTATTTTTATTGTGTTTTATGTTTTTTAGGAACTTACATAAAAAAGATTAGTTAAACATAGTAATTTTTTTGTATTTAATTAAATATACAAATATTAAAGAAATTATATCAAAACAAACTTTAATCTATTATTTCTCTTTATTATTAACAAAACAAAATTTTTTATAATAGAAATAAAAAAGAATAATATTGTTTTTTTAAAGAAAATAAATTAATTAGTAAAGAAAAGAAAGAATATTAGTTTAAAAAATGAAAAGGGAAAGATGATGGGCCTATGAGTTATGGCCCAAAAAGAATGAAGAATAACAAATTAATAGGAGGAAGAAAGGGAAAGGAGGGGGTGCGTGTTAGTAAGAAGCATTGGGCTTAGGGGTTTTGTTTGGGCGAAGGCACATGATGAATATTGAACAAATTTTAGGGTTGATTCATTTTAGGGTTTTCAGTTTAGGTTACAACGGAGCCTCCTCTCATCTTCTTCGTCTCTCTTCCTCGTTTCTCAGCTATGAACAAAATGATTCCTCCTCTGCTGCCTTAGCCACCAGAGCGCCGCCTTCATCCACTTCCTATCTTCCCTTTACAGCAGTCTAGGATTCTCGCTCGTAACGGTATGATTTGTTAACCTTTGTTTTAGTGTTTCACGATTACGTTTTCATTTAACTTGATTGTTACATGCACGTTTTAATCCATGGTTTCCTTGATGTTTACATGTAGTATGAGTTTGAGGGACGTACCTTGAGTGTTTTGTTCTATAAGACGATGGAGGGAGAGGAACATGGGACTGGTGGCGCTCCCAGGAGGCTAGGCGGAGGGAAGATCGTGATGATAGCGTTTCTGGTATTTGTTGTTTTATGTTGTATAATGATGATGAACTTTCGATTCTGAAAACCTACTTGTTCTTGCTTGCTTCTTTGTTTGTTAATCTTGATTATTTGATGATGAAGATACTCTGAGAACCCTATGTTGTTTTTGCTTCCAAGATTCTTCCTCTTTCTCTTTGCTGAATATCGTTGATGATGATGAAATATGAGATTAACTATTGTTGTTGAATATTGTTGATGATGAATGTTTTCTGAGATTAGCTTATTGTTGTTGCTTTGATTTGAGTTTGCTGATGTTTTGTGATGATGAACCTGAAAACCAGTGTTGTTGTTTTGCTTGTTCTGCAAGCTCTTCCTTTCTCTTGTTGAAGATGAGGTTGTTAGTTGGCTTGTTTGGATTTGGGATTTGCAGGTTTGTTGTGTTGAGAGGTAGTTTGGGCTTGGCCAGAGTGTTGAGCTTGTAGGATGTTTGTTTGAGTAGTTGGTTTTGGCCAGTTGCTTTGACTAACTAATGCAACTTGAAACTCAGTTTGCAGCTTCTGAGTTTATGCCAGTTTGAGCTTTTTTTTGTTTTTTGAGATGCAGTTTTTGTGTTCAGTACAGGCAAGTTTTCTAACTTGCAGTTTTGGTGACTGCAGTTTGGGTTTTTGGTAAGGCAGGCTACAGGTAAGTTTTAGGCAGGCTGATGCAGTTTTAGCAGGTTTTAGTTTTGGAGGCAGTTTTCCAGGTTTGCACTTGGTTTATGTTTTGGGTTTGGAAGCAGGCTTGCTTCTGGTGTTTGAGATACAGGTTTGTAACTTGCAGTATTGGTTATATTGAGAAGGCAGGCTTGCTGTTTTGTGAGGCAGGCTTGCTTGAGTTTTTCAAGCTTTAGCCATTGTTCTGTTTTGTGGTTATTTGGCTTGTAAGTTTGGAGTTTTGGAGATTATGCAGGTTTTTGAACTTTGGTATGCAGGCTGATGAGTTTAAGCTTGCAGTTTTTGCAGGTTCAGTTGGAGGCAGGCTTGCTGGTCTGTTGTGTATCTTTTGGAGGTTTAGCATTTTTTTCTCTCTATCCCTCTGTCGGACTACTATACAGTCTTGCTCTTTTATATCTTTTTGTTTTCTTATTGCCTTTTACAGCCTGCCAAAACTGCAAACCCCCACTTCACTCTCTTTCTCCCTCTCCATAAGCATTTTAAATTGCTTATTATATTTTTTTCTAAAAAGATGCTGGCCAGAACATTATGAGGGCTAGGACAAGCTCTTGCTTGTAACTTGGTTCATCTCTGCATTGTTGTACTTGTTTCCATATTTCTTGCATTGTACTTTCTTGGACAGCTTTGTGTACTTTTGTCTTTTGCACCTAGTTGACTTGCAACTCAGTTTGACATACTTGGTTACTGCATTGTAGTTTAACTAATGCAGCTTGGAATTTAGTTTGTAGTACAGTTTGCCTTTGGTTGACTAATGCAGTTTGGAATTCAATTAGCTTTTCCTTGTGTGCAGCCTTGTGCCTTTGCATTTTGAATAACTTTTATGCTTGCAATTTTATATATTTTATTTTTCCCTCTGTGAACCGAGAAGAGAAATCTTCTTGTGATTTGCAGAGAGGAAAATGAAACATGATGAACATAGCATTTCTGATTCCGACCAGCAGACTTTAATGATGATTTTTTATTTAACTGCTTGAAAATTCTTTTCAGTTAATTGTACTGATTTCTTTTGCTCTGTCTTTTGCAGGTAAGTACCAGTTGGATAACGGAGGACGCAGTAAAAGTCAAAGATTTCAAGAGATTTAGGCTTTACATTTATTTTATTTTCTTTTCATTTATTGTAATAAATATTATTGTAAACACTGTAAATTGTAAATTTACAATATTCGAATAAAATTTGTAACAACATTTGAAATAAATAAATAAATAAAAGTCTTTGTCAAATAAGAATTTTCTACTGTCAAATATTCCATGTAAGTCTCAGAGTGCCTAAGAGGGGGGGTGAATTAGGTCTTATAAGATTTCTTCGGTTTTATGAGAATGCTTGGTAGTAATTTTTGGTTAAGTGTTTGAAGGTTTTGATTATATCTTTATCTTTTCTTTATTATGGTGATGAAAGCGATAAATACGGAAAAGTAAAGAACACTGTGATATATCCTGGTTCCCCTTACAATCCGAGAGTACTCCAGTCCCCTTTCAAACACGAAAGAGATTTCACTATAGTTAGAATGATTGTACAGCCTATGCTTACTATCTAACCTATAGGGTGATCAAAGGTTCTTAACACCTTTAAGACCAAACAAACACTAATGTGAATGAAGAACAATCCTCTTCAAATCACAACACTTACTTCCTACAATCCTGGATAGTAAGGGAAAAACCTTTAAGTAATACAATGATTTAGTTTGAAGTATATGGAGAGCTTTATCAATCTTCAATTGATCTTCTTCTTCAAGATAAAAACAATTCTCAACAATGTATATAAATGTTCACAATGTATGAATGAAACTTGTAATGATAATGAAAGTGTATATGGCAAGTTTCGCAAAATTATGAACACATGAAAGTATAATTTCAAATGTGAGTAAATGAGAAAATTGTTAATGAAGAAGTATATTTGTTAATTTGAAAATTGAAGTAATGAACATTGTTTGAAATAAGAAAATCTGCATTTTATAAAGTTGTAAGAACCTCTTCATTCATGCCAATTCATATGAAAAGTTGCAATGCATTCATGAAAAGATACCACTTGAAAAGTGTTCAAAAAACAAAGTAAAAGCTGCATTGGTTCGCTAGGAACCGGTTCCGACACTGACAGAACCCGGTTCTTAGTGAACGTTAGAAGTTGAAATTCAAATTTATCACGCAGGAACCGGTTCCCCTATTGGTACAACCCGGTTCCTGGTACAAAATCCAGGGACATGTTTTTTGAGAAAAGCTGGAACCCGGTTCCCTGTTAGGGAGGAACCGGTTCCTAAAGGTTTATTTTCAAAAATAATTTTTGAAAGATATTTCAAACAAAGTTTTTCTTGATGTTAAAATTATGGAATATGTATATGTTAATGAATGCATATTGTGAACATCTATATTCAAGATTTTAAGAATTATTTATACCATATTGGCATTTGATGATTTCTTCAATAATTCTTCAATAATCTTCAAGACTTTTATTTGATGTTGATAGGCTTTTTGCACATCCTTTGAAAGTTGATGTCCATGTTGTCTTCATCAAAACACATGCTTTAAATATGACTTGAGAAGCTTGCAATTACATTCCATTCTTTCCTTGTATTGTCTATTTAATTATTTAAGACTCTTAAATTAAAATAACTGGAAATGTATCCCAATAACTTTAATCCAGATGAAATAAATAATCAACAAACTTTGCCATCTCGCAACCTTGCATTAATCACAATACGCCCGGTATTCCAATTAACATATGCGTTGTACGGTTAAACAAACGAGCATTCCATAAACCTTTCACTCCACTGATCAAACCAATGCCTTAAGGTTCCAAACAAAAGTCTCAACTCCTACCCCGGATAACTAGGTTTTGAGAAATAACCAGTAATCTTGATCAATCGTAAAAATGACGTAACAGTCAACTGAATTACTGTGGATTCAATTTCTTCTGAGAAATACGAGCGAAAACCCTAATTCCAGATTTGTTGTCAAAGAAAAGTCTGCTTGATCAATTCCTGAGCCAATCTCAACACAATCAGTGGAAACCCTAATTCTGGACTTGTTGTCAAAGAAAAGTCTGCTTGATCAATTCCTGAGCCAATCTCAACATAATCAGTGGAAACCCTAATTATGGACTTGTTGTCAAAGAAAAGTCTGCTTGATCAATTCCTGAGCCAATCTTGAAAAATCAGTGGAATCCCTAATTCTGGATTTACTGATAAAGAAAAGTCTGTTTGACCGATTCTCGAGCCGGTCTAAAAAATTAGAGAAAACCCTAAGGTTGTGATTTCTTGTGAAAAAGGGAGGGCAAATTTTTGGGTACAACAGATATCATACAATAATGGTCCTATGATTCAGATTGACAAAAAAGGGAAATTTCTACCTAATATTGTCATACATGGATAGCAAGCCTAGTGTCCATCTAGAACACACTCATCCGAGTGTTGAACCAACCTAAGGTATTCTAAGAACAAACTCATATGAGATAAACCAACCTAGTTTCTATTTGCAATACACTCATATCGAGAGTAAACCAAAGGTCCTAAGGGAGCATGACATAAATGGTAAAAGAAGATGCGGTATGTACACTAGAATAAGCGTATGAAAATAAATCGGGCAACATTTGTTAGAACATAGTTTGATTCTACAACCCTCCTAAGAGCTTTGATGATAACAAACACAAAGAACAAATATGAACTCTAAACTTAATAGTCTATTTTGTAGAGAAGTTCTTATGGAAGCAGATCAGAAGTTAAGCTACAAGGTGTTCCTGCTGTGAACGTAGACTGATCTCAGAATGTTCTGATGAATGAAGATCAGAACTTGTGCTAAGAGAAAGACGTTTTAACTCTGAACAGAAGTTTAACGCTGCAAATAGGACCTTATGATTCTGACCTTCCAAGTTCTGAAGCAAAGCAGTAAGCAGATACCTTAATGTTCTGAAGCGTTACTATTTCATCAAAGTTGTATCAATTACAACGGCTACAAGCAGACAAGGATCTTCTAATTGAGGAAAGTGCATTAACTGACAATTATCAAGTTTCCATTTGCACAAGATTGGAGTGCCTATTTAAACAAAGGACAAGGTTGAATCATATACGATTTACAACACTGCAATTCACAATCTTTCAACGCTGCTACTGCTTATTCAAATTATTCTCTAAATTGTGTAATACATTACAAGTTTGTGATATTGTTTTTGTAACGAAAAACATATTGTACACTACTTTGTTCTTACATTTGTTAGTGAAATTCCTTGAGATAAGCCTGGTTGTGGTTGTACTCAAGAAGACTCTAGAAGTTGTCAAGTAGATTTGTAATTAGTTTGATTAGTGAATTAAGACCTCGTTGGAGAGAGGAGAAATCACCTTGGAGGGTGGACTGGAGTAGTTTGAGATCAAACGAACCAGCATAAAAATCATTGTGTCATTTGAATTGATTTTTAAAGTTCCAATTCAACCCCCCTTCTTGTGTTTTTCAATTCTTCAATTGGCATCAGAGCGCCTGGTTCTGAGTTCAAGCACTTAACCGTGTCAATAAAAGATCCAAGCTAAGAAAAACACTATGGTGGGACCAAGTCAGAACATCATCAATGACTACCATGATGATAAGACAGAATCAGCCGTAAACCTCCAATCTTTGATGGAGAGAACTTTGACTATTGGAAACACAGAATTGAAAGCTTCTTTTTGGCTCATGATGCCGATCTCTGGGATATGGTAATTGATGGGTACATGCATCCTGTGGATGAAAGTGGTCAGAAGATTGATAGAAAAAGAATGTCTGATCATCAAAAGTGTGACTTCAGAAATCATCACAAGGCCAGAACGATTCTCTTGAGTGCCATATCATATTCAGAGTATGAGAAGATCACAAACAGAGAGACAACTAAAAACATGTTTAATTCTCTGAGAATGACACATGAAGGAAACATGCAAGTAAAAGAAACCAAAGCCCTTGCGCTCATTCAGAAATACGAAGCCTTCAAGATGGAAGAAAGTGAAACCATTGAAGCAATGTTCTCAAGATTCCAGATTCTGGTTGTTGGGATGAGAGTTCTAGACAAAGGGTATTCAAATACTAATCATGTAAATAAGATCATCATAAGCTTACCAAAGCAATGGAGGCCCATGGTCACTTCTCTCAAACTGGCAAAAGATCTTAACAAGATATCTCTAGAAGAACTTGTCAGCTCACTCAGAAGTCATGAGATAGAGTTAGAAGATGATGAGCCTCAGAAGCAAGGTAAGCCTTTAGCTCTAAAATCTAACAAAAAATATGATTCTAAAGTTTTGCAGGTTATAGAAGAAACCTCTGATGGATCCTCATCAGAAGAAGACAAACTGTCTCTTCTCTCCAGAAGAGTCAATCAGTTGTGGAAGTAGAGGAAAAGGAAGTTCAGAGACTCCAGAAGAATAGGGAATCAGAATGAATCATCCCCTGGATACAAAAAGTCTGAATCTTCTTTTGGACACAAAGTATGAACCTTCTTCTGGTCACAGAAAGTCAAGCAACAGGGACATCGTCTGTTATGAGTGCAATGAACAAGGTCACTACAAAAGCGATTGTCCAAGGCTTCAAAAGGAGAAACCCAAAAAGAAGTTCTTCAGGGAGAAGAATAAAAGTCTCATGGAAACATGGGATGACTCAGATACTTATGACGCATACATAGATTCAGAAGATGAAAGAGCCAACATTGCTCTTATGACCAACGTGACAGAGGATAGTGAATCATCTTGGTCATAATTAGAATCAGACACAGAAGAGGTATTTCCTGACTTTACTGCAAACTTTACGAAAGCTGAATTAGGAGAAAGTCTTAGTGAAATTCTTGAAAGATATCAGCAGCTTCGAGTCAAATTCAAGAATCTGAAAAGGAATCTAGTTTTTGACTCTGAAGAAACTGAGAATCTGAGATTAGAAAATTCTGAGTTAAAAGAAAAAATTTCAAAACTTGAAAATGATTTACAAAACTCTCAGAAGGAAACAATCTCATAGGTTCCCAGTAACTCTAATAAGATCATAAAGGAATATGATCATAGCTTTCAAAAGTTTCTGGCTAAAAACATAGATAGAAGCAAGATGGCTTCAATGATCTATGGAGTTAGCAGAAATGGCAGAAAAGTTATATGATACAAAGGTAAAGTATCACAACCTAAGAAAGTCATGGACTTAGTTATTAAACGCACACCGTTAAAATATCACTTTACTTATGGGCACACACATGACTTGATATATACTAGCAATGAGTTTTCTGCTAAACCAAAATTCAAACAGAATTTTGGTAACACTAACAAACAAGGACCCAAAAAGATATGGGTACCTAAGGACAAATTTATATATGTAGCAGATAGATTTGACAGCAAGACTAAAACACTAGTCATGGTACCTGGACTCTGGATGCTCTCGACATATGACGGGAAGAAAGCATATGTTCCAAAGTCTGGAACTTAAACCTGGAGGCTACGTGGGTTTTGGAGGCAATCAGAAAGGGAAGATCATTGGCTTTGGAACTATCAGTAACGGTAACCTCCCTTCTATTAATAATGTTATGTTAATAGATGGATTGATGCATAACTTGTTATCCATAAGTCAATTAAGTGATAACGGTTATCATATAATCTTTAATAAAAATTCATGTAAAGCTGTTAGTCAGAAAGATGGATCTATCCTATTTAATGGAAAGAGGAAGAACAACATTTACAAGATAAAACTTTCTGAACTAAAGAGTCAGAACGTAAAATGCCTTATGTCTGTTAACAACGAGCAATGGGTCTGGCACAGAAGATTGGGGCATGTTAGTATGAGAAGAATATCTCAGATTAACAAACTCAATCTGGTCAGAGGACTTCCTAATCTGAAGTTCAGCTCAGATGCTATGTGTGAAGCATGTCAGAAAGGTAAGTTTGCAAAACCTCCTTTTAAAGCAAAAAATGTTGTTTCTACCTCTAGACCATTAGAACTTCTGCACATAGATTTATTTGGACCAGTGAAAACTGTATCCATTAGTGGCAAAAAGTATGGGTTAGTGATCGTAGATGACTATAGCAGATGGACATGGGTAAAGTTCTTAATACACAAGGATGAGTCACATTTTGTGTTAGTTGCTTTCTGTAACCAAGTCCAGAATGAGAAAGATATTAGAATTGTCAAAGTCATAAGTGATCATGGTGGAGAATTTGAAAGAAAAAAAATTGAAATATTTTTAATGAGAATGGCATATCTCATGATTTCTCTTGTCCTAGAACTCCCCAACAAAATGGAGTTGTAGAACGAAAGAACAGAACTTTACAAGAAATGGCCAGAACCATGATCAACGAGACTAACATTTCTAAGATCTTCTGGCCAGAAGCAATTAACACAGCGTGTTACATTAAGAATAGAATCTCAATAAGACATATTTTGGACAAGACTCCATATGAACCATGGAAGAACAGAAATCCCAACATTTCGTATTTCCATCCTTTTGGATGTACTTGTTTTATGCTTAACACCAAAGAACATTTGAACAAGTTTGACTCTAAAGCACATAAGTGTATTATGTTAGGATACTGTGAACGCTCAAGAGGCTACAAAGTATATAATACAGAAACACATATTGTAGAAGAGTCAATCAGTGTTAGATTTGATGACAAGCTTGGCTCTCAAAAGTCAAAGCAAAATGAATCTCTTGCAGATATAGAAGTTCAATTCACAGGTAATGAAGGCAATACATCATAAGTTCCCAACAAAGACTCACTAATAACATCAAAAGGAAATGTCACAAACACTACAGCAACATCTGAAGAACATCTCCAGAAAAGACTATCCAGAAGCAGCCTAGCTCACCCTGAAGACAAAATTCTGGGAAAGAAGGAAGATCCAATCAGAACAAGATCAACGTTCAGAAATTCTGAAGAATCTCTCGTGGGATTGGTATCTCTGATTGAGCCAACTACAATTGATGAAGCTCTTCTGGACAACAAATTAATACTGGCTATGCAGGAGGAATTAAATCAATTCACCAAAAATGACATATGGGATCTGGTTCCCAAGCCAAAAGGGTTCAACATCATTGGAACAAAGTGGGTATTCAGAAACAAACTGAATGAACAAGGATAAGTCATCGGAAACAAGGCACGACTGGTTGCACAAGGTTATAGTCAGCAAGAGGGGATAGACTATACAGAAACCTTTGCTTCAGTCGCCAGATGATATAATATTTGGATCTACTAAAGCTTCTCTGGGAAGAGAATTTGCTAAGTCTATGCAGTTAGAGTTTGAAATGAGCTTGATGGGAGAACTCAAATTCTTTCTAGGCATTCAGATCCATCAAACTCCAGAAGGAACCTACATACACCAGAGCAAATACGTCAGAGAACTTCTGAAGAAATTTGACCTATCAGAGTGTAAGCCATCTAAGACTCCAATGCATCCCACATTCATTATGGAAAAGGAAGAGGTGAGTAAAAGGTATAACAGAAGATCTACAGAGGTATGCTTGGTTCTCTCTTATATCTTACAGCTTCAAGACCTGACATTCTCTACAGTGTTTGCTTATGTGCCAGATTCCAATCATATCCTAGAGAATCTCACTTAACAGTTGTTAAGCGAATTTTCAAGTATCTGAAAGGTACTACTAACCCTGGTTTGTTTTATAGAAAAACCAGTGAATACAATTTAGTAGGGTATTGTGATGCTGACTTCGCTGGAGACAAAGTAGAAAGAAAAAGAACTTCTGGAAGCTTCCAGTTTCTGGGAGATAATCTGATCTCATGGACCAGCAAGAGACAATCCACAATTGCATTGTCAACAGTTGAAGCTGAATACATAGCAGCTGCTGGATGCAGCACACATATGCTCTAGATGAAGAGTCAGCTTGAAGACTTCAACATATTTGAGAGTAACATTCCTATATTCTATGATAATACTTCTGCAATATCTTTTTATAGAAATCCCATTTTGCATTCTAGGGCTAAGCATATAGAAATAAAACATCACTTTATTAGGGACTATATTCAGAAAGGAATCTTTTCCTTAAAATTTATTGACACATACCATCAATGGGTTGATGTATTTACTAAACCACTTTCTGAAGATAGGTTTAATTTCATTCTGAAACATCTCAGCATGAAATTATGTCCAGAATAAGAGTTTTATTTATATATCTTTAACCCTCCGAACTTTATGTTTTCTTTGTGAAAATCTGATCAACAAGTCTTCAGAAGTTAGAAGAACAGTTGCATCAGAATCTATCTAAGAAGATCTGAACATTTCATTTCAAAGATAGAGACGTGCAGTTCACATTATCAGCATCTGTCGTCCTCTCACAAGCTACCTTTTAAGGCTGAACACGTGTTCAAATTCTGAAGGGCCTAAGGCTTTGATTGGGTGCATTGAGACGCGTGTCATTGGTAACTGTTTCTTATCTCCACGCCTACCCCCATTTTCAGGATTTATAATTGTTGTGTAATCATTAATTTGTTTTCTATTTCTTATTGATTAAGTTTTCAAATTGATTATAAATACACATTCACTATCACCTTCACTTTTTCTCGCTTCTATTTTTCTCTCTATTTTTCGTTTGCAAAAACCCTTTTTCTCAGAAATCTCAAACAGTTAGTGTGAACAATGGCATCTTCCTCAAGTGCTAAAAATCTTCAAAGTACTCCTGGTTCATCATCAACGGAAGAATAGTAAGAAGAACCTATAAGAACCTTTCTCACTCTAATTGATTCTCTTAAAGTTATCTGTGAGCTTATCATCGACTTTGAAAGCTTGAAGGAGAATGGGTTTGATCTTTCTGCATATGTAACTTCTCAAGGTGGAACAGGTATTTCGATCGTCTTCTAGGTCCAGTGTTCCCAATTCTGGTAAAGGAATTCTGGATTCATGCAACCTCCTCTAATCATCAAGTGGTGTCTTATGCAATGGGGAAGAAAATTGTAATTACTGAAGATTTGATTGGAAAGCTTATTGGTTTCAATGGCGGAGGAATTAGGTGCAGCGACATGGCTGAGAAATGCTCTGACCTAAAAGCCATATCTAAAGTTATATTCACTTCTAGACAGCCATCCAACAAGATTAGAGATCTGAAGGACTACTTCAGAATCTGGGCTAAGATCATTATGGGTTGTATAAACCACAAGAAGCCAACAAGCTATCCTGACTATGTCAATATTGATCAACAGTTTCTACTTTATTTCATTTCGAAGAAGACAAGAATAAACCTTCCTCACTTTATTTTCAATCATCTGAGAACAACCGTGAAGGAAACAAGAGAAGAAGAAAGGACCAAGAGGGATTGGATACCTCTGGGTAGGTTAATTTCTGATATTCTGACTGAGAACAGGTTAATAGAGCATCTGACATAAGCTCAGCAGATAAGCACGCTGGAGGCATGTGCTGGAAAACCCCTTAATGCCAAGAATCTGAAAAAGATGAAGATTATTGACAGCATTAAAAAGGAGCTAACCATTGCTACACATGAAGTCATCACGTCAAGGAGAATCCCTCTGAAATATTTTCCTTTATTTTATGAGATTGATGCTTCACCAGAAATAGTAGTCAAATACTTAGAAGCATGCAAGAAGGATGGAACTGCTACAGAACTTAATATTCGTGATTTGCATCAGCAAGCTCCAGATGTTGTCTTAAAGAAATCCAGAAATAGAAAAGCTGCAGGAGAAGGATCTTCTCAGAGGACTCCAAAAGCTGCTAAAAAGAAAAGGTAACACTTCTTTTATTTCTGTTGTAGAATTAGTAGTTTTTCCAACATCTGAAACACCCTCCTCTCCTAAACCAACAGAAGATCCCTCACCTCAAATATTTGAAGATTTTGATATAAAGTTTGATCCTTCTGTAACTCTAGAAAACATCCTAAATGAACCTCACTCTACCAATCCACATCTAGAACAAAATCAGCCAGAACTTGATAGAGTTCTTTCTGATATTGATCTATTTGACCCAGATTTTAAAACTCCTAACCTAGAAAATCCAAACCTTCAAACTCCTTAACCAGAAAATCCAAACCTTAAAAATCCTCAAATAGAAAACCAAAACATCCAAACCACTCACCCAGAAAATTCAAAGGCTACCGCAAACCAACCATAAGATTCTTACACAGACTCTAATACCACCACACCTATTCCTGGAATCACAGAACCTCTCATGGTTCGTCAACCTCTCTCCATTCTAGAAATTCCATAAATTACATCACCTTATCATTCCACTCCACCAAACACACCTTGATCACCAATCATCATTTCTGATTCGCCTACTCCCTCTCCTATTAACCGTCCAGATGATCACCTCAGAACTATCATTGACTTAGAAGCGCTAGACCACCTAGCCTCAACCTCTCACAAAATAGCCATTCCCAAACTAAAACCAACTATAACCAAAGCAGATGTTGGTAGAAAATTATTGATTTTTGAAACAGAATTAATGGAATGGGTTAGCTCTTTGAAGCAAGCAAGTTTAGAAAATCCAAATCCTGCTACTTCTGATTCTCATTGGAATCGGTTTAGAAGATGGTTCAACTCAGAATCCCATAATATCAAAGAATTAAGTTATAAACTGGATCAACAGAACTTCTGCGGTCAGTTGAAAGCTTTCAAAGATCAAGTTCTGAGTCACTGGGAAAAGAAATTTATCATTATGCTGGACAATGCTCCCTAGAAAGAGCACCAACCTTCAGAAGTTATTGAACCATGCTCTGAAAATCTTTCTCTGGCTATTATTCAAGAAAAAGGAAAAGCAACTGAAGAATCCACTGAATCAGAAAATGCTACAGAGTGTTCTGAGAAACTTGCATCTTCTGTGGATACACCAGCTTCATCTTTGGTTATGCAAACTCTGGAAGAGTTAAAGAAAGAGAATGCTGTAATCAAAGAAAGATTGGACAAGCAAGAAGACACGAGCAAAGAAATCAAGGAAATGCTGGGAAAGCAAGAGGAATCAAGCACTCATGTTAAGAGCTTGTTGGAAGCGTTGTTCACACGACTTCCCCCTCCTCAATCTTAGATTTGTTATAACTTGTTTTTTGCATTCATTATCTTGTTTTATCTGGCTCTGAAAATGTTATTGAAATCTGTTTTAATATAAATCATCTTTTTGACTCTGAATACTAGTGATTATATTGCTTTTTGATTCCTGACAAAAAGGGGGAGAACGTAAGATATTTTAAATAACAGTATATCGGGACAAGGTCTCAAACATTTTGAATATCATAACTTCTCGTTTTTTTCTGAAAGCAAAACAGGAACAAAATCTGATGAAGACAGAAGGAGATGCATCAAAAGCTCTGATCAGAATGAACTTCAGGGAAGTAATTCATCTCTATTTGAGTACTCAACTAAGGGGGAGACTCTCTAATGCTTTATGTTCTGTCTATTTTTATTGAAATATCCTTGTTTTTGTCATCGCCAAAAAGGGGGTGATTGTTAGAACATAGTTTGATTCTACAACCCTCGTAAGAGTTTTGATGATAACAAACACAAATAACAAATATGCGCTCTAAAATTAATAGTCTATTTTGTAGAGAAGTTCTGATGGAAGTAGATCAGAAGTTAAGCTACAAGGTGTTCCTGCTGTGAACGTAGACTGATCTCAGAATGTTCTGATGAATGAAGATCAGAACTTACGCTAAGAGAAAGATGTTTTAACTCTGAACGGAAGTCTAACACTGTAAGAAAGACCTTATGATTCTGACCTTCCAAGTTCTGAAGTAAAGCAGCAAGAATATTCCTTAAGATCAGAACTTACCATTTCATCAAAGTTGTATCAATTACAACGACTACAAACAGACAAAGATCTTCTAATTGACGAAAGTGAATTAACTGATAATTATCAAGTTTCTATTTGCACAAGATTGTTGCGCCTATTTAAACAAAGGATAAGGTTAAATCGTACATGATTTACAACACTGCAATTCACAATCTTTCAATGTTTCTACTGCTTATTCAAATTATTCTCTAAATTGTGTAATACATCACAAGTTTCTGATACTGTTTTTGTAACAAAAAACATATTGTACACTATTTTGTTCTTACATTTGTTAGTGAAATTCCTTGAGATAAATCGGGTTGTGGTTGTACTCAAGAAGACTTTGGCAGTTTTTAAAGTAGATTTGTAATCAGTTTGATTAGTAAATTAAGACCTCATTAGAGAGAGGAGAAATCACCTTGGCGGGTGGACTGGAGTAGTTTGAGATTAAATGAACCATGATACAAATTATCGTGTCATTTGCATTGATTTTTAAAGTTCCAATTCAACCCCCCTTCTTGTGTTTTTCAATTCTTCAACATCCACTTGGAACTGACTCATATCGAGAATCAAACCAAAACCAGAACCTCTTAGGAACACCCATACAGAAGTGAACCAGGCGAATAATATATGAATATAGCTTCTTTTTTTTATGATTCTTTTGACAAAAATGTAAAGTGCAAAATGTAAATGGGACAAACTCATATCGAGAATGAACCAAGACCAAAGACTCTAAGGAACACCATACGGAAAGTGAACCAGGCGCATAATATGTGATATGTCTTTTTGTAACTTTGCCAAAATTGTAAACGGTAAATGTAGAAGGAATACACTCATACATGCATGAACCAACTGAATCCACTTGGAACAAACTCATATCGAGAATGAATCCAAGACCAAAACGTAAAAAAAACGGATCGAACTGTACAAGAAAGTAAACACACATGCGAAATTGCCTATTCAAAGATAGGGCTTTAAACAAACACAATTACCAAATAGAAAGCGGTGCCTCTACAAGACTTTAAACAGATACTTCAAGCACACACTCTTATTTCTAGAAAGCGGTAAATGCAATATTGCATAAAATTGGTCTGATGATATACCAAACAGATAGCAAATCTGTAATAATAAGCTCAACGAGTGTAAGGAACTTGGAATGCGCCGCAAGCTAGCATCAACAACACACAATGTCAGAATACGCGTCAAGGCATCAAAGCAAAGGGATCAGTGTGTATCAGACATGACCGAGCAAATATCCTGCAAGAGAAGCAATGGCACAATACAGACTATACACCTCGCACGAGGGAAAAGTGATGAATAAAAGTGGTGTCCATACATAAAGTGGAACACCAAAAATCTGATATAAGAAATATGGTATTCCACAAATAAAGTGGAACACCGAGTGAGCAAACAACATCAAAATCCCTTATTAGAATGCTTGTACAAACTCAACACACAAGTTAGAGATAACAAGAGCGCAACTAAAAGTTGCGACATAGGCTCAATACATGAAAATCGGAGAATGACACAAAACGGTAAAAATAACTATGTCAATTTAACAAAGTAAGCATGGAATGAATCTGAATCAAGCAAACTCAAGTGCATTAGTACGCTATTGCTAATTAAACATGAACATAAGTCAAATGAAAGTCAAAGCAACTCAGTACATGTCAATCGGAACCAAAATCCGCAAAAATCGGGAAACAAGCGTAAAAAATTAGTTATTCGAAATTAAACAAAAAATTACATGCTTGATTGCAAACACATCAACGAACTAAAAAATGCACTTGGTTTTAATTAAATCGGCCCAGAAGTGGGACTTTTAGACCGTTTTCGAGATCTGGCAGTAGCGATAACAGAAAAATAAAGTGTCTAAAACAAGAAAGTAAGTACACAAACAGATCCAGAAGCATCGATAAAGTCAATTTTCGCTAATCATATGCTTAAAAACTAAACACGGTTAAGAAATTGAAGCACATTTGAGATTATATCAAGAGTTGGCAAAGTTTGGGAATTGTCACATTTTTCACTAAACTCAAGTTTTATATGTCAAAAGAGGTTTGTACGTTGCTTTAAGCCATGTGAAAATTGTCACAACTCTTTAGAAATATCCTATGTTAGTGAACAAACAAATATCAACACAAAAATTACAAACATTTCATGTTATGTCAAAACTTGGTATTTAAGCAAAAATGTGAAAACAAGCATAAGTTAGTAGCATTTCAACAAGCAAAATGCAACAAGAATCAACAAATTCAAGATCATCGCATTAGATTTTTATGTAACAACACAAAACATCAACAAAAACTCAATTGAATTTATTAGAAAAGTCTCATGAAATAACACAAAACAAAACTAAAAACTCAATTAGAAATTGATTTTAACAAATGTTGACAAACAATAAACAACTACACTAGTTATGTGCATCAAGAATGGTGTAATCATACACTCTAAGGGAACCTAAAATGTCAACACAATCTATTGACAAAATTATAAGGAAATCTATCTTATTCCACTTCAAATGATCATTATTATGCTAAATTGCAAATTCTACATTTTTAATGTCAAGTTTTATTCCCCTAAGCATTTAATCAAACACCTAAATTACAGTAAGTCTTTAAGACTATGATCAAGGTTTCTACCTACAACTCTATGTTCATAATTCAATTCATAATTAGTGTAACTACACCTAATGTTAAATCACAACACAACAACAATATGTCAATTTCAATTTACAACCAAAAATTCCTTTTCAACTTCAAATAATCACTTATTTCTATAAACAATTAAACAAAAGGAACTTAATTCCATAATTCAATCCAATTCTCACTAATTAAGTCTCAATTAAACAATTAAAGCCTCAATTAACAACAAAATCAAGAAAGGCACTAATTCAAAAAATCACTTATTCGGAAAAGTGCTTATTTCAAGAAAAAATTACCGTAGAATCAAGAGGAGGATTAGATGAAGAGATCACAATGATCGGAATGCAAATCGGAAGAACGAAACGCATGAAACAAAGGGAGGGAGGAATCGATGCAAAACAGAGATGAGGGTTTTTTCGGTGGCGACCCAACTGTGGCGTGACGGTGGCGTGGCTTTCCATTTGTCCGGTCAAGTTCCGGCGCTGCGAGGCGAACCGGTGATGATGAATTGATGATGATCTAAGTTGAAGTTGTTGTTGTGTTCCTGAGAGAAAATGAGAGAAAATTAAGTTTGATTCTTAAGAGAATTGAGAGAGAGAGAGAGAGAGAGAGAGAGAGAGAGAGAGAGAGAGAGAGAGAGAGAGAGAGAGAGAGAGAGAGAGAGAGAGAGAGAGAGAGAGAGAGAGAGAGAGAGAGAGAGAGAGAGAGAGAGAGAGAGAGAGAGAGAGAGAGAGAGAGAGAGAGAGAGAGAGAGAGAGAGAGAGAGCTTTTGTGTTTGTGAGGATTGTATAATTATGAGAAAATCTGAATTTTTTATTTATATAGAGTGGAAATGGGTCTTGGATGCACAATTGGGTTTGACTTTGCTTTGACAATGTAATCTCGACATGTCCACAAAGTGCCACATTATCAAATATACGGAACTTCGATTTGGTTTTAAAATGGAAAACGAAGATAATGAAATTTATTGACGTGTTGCTAAAAGAACGAGCTTATTTTGATCAACGGTGATTTAATTATGATTTTTTGAAGTTTCGTCTCAGACAAACTTATTTTGGGCTCCAGTGTCAACTCTGGCATGTTCTTCAATAAAAAAACTAGTATTAATTGGAGCAAAATCCGGTCTCGACTTCAAAAGAAAAGTTATAGATCTCTGAGTCATTGACCTTGTGTAAAAATATGGACCCCGGTCTGATAAAAATTGACCGAGTTATGAATTTTTGTAGTTTCAACCTAGATGAAATAATATTTAGCATTCAAGATTTTCAGTGCGTCACGCGCACTTTGGGGCGAAATACGAGAACCTTTTGGATATTGTTCGAACTTGGAATCTTTTGAGAAGATTAGCCAACTCAATTTTCGAAATTTTGGCATCGGACACATCGGGATACGGTAAAAATTGAGTGGGTTATAAATATTTGAATATCAGAAATGAGTTCGACTAAATTCCGGTTCAGCTCAAATATCACTTCAGACACTCAAAATTCCCGCTACTTTCCTTGTAGAATCAGCTCTCAGCCATAAAAGACAATATCAAGAGGACGTCAAGACGGAATTTTGGGCACCAAAATCACACTCATACGGTGCTCCAGCCAAGAGTTATGAATTTTTCAGTGCGCCTGAGACGACGGTTCAGCCAGTTTTTATCTATATTTTCCAATGTTTAACTCTAACAGATTCACATATTTGTAGATCTTCCTTCGATAATCATCTTTCGGCCCGAACATGGTAGTGAAGAGGACATCGAGACAGATTCAATGGAGAAATAACCACCTCAAGACGATATACCAAATCAGAGTTATAATTTCTGAACGCCAGAAATATTGTTGATCGGTACCCAAAAACTTAGTAACAAAATTATTTGACCATCTTCAGCGTATAATTGGCTCCTGGACCAAACAGAAAAAAGGAAGATAACATGAATATGAACCCAATATTCAAATTTCAGCTTACAATGATACCCTGTCCCGGAGTTATAAAATTCTAAAGTTTGTCGCGCCAAAACGAATATTTTCAACTTGAACTGTCCCGAATCGATACGAAACCTCTTGCTTCCCTCTACCACTCAAGATTTGATAGAATAAACGGGAATTAGGAATCGTAAGAAATCGTTCATTCCTTGAATGAATTACCTGTATAAAGCTTTGAGCGCCTCTGATAAGCAGTCAATGCCTTATAGAAATACCTTGATTCATGATAACAATAATGATATGCATGTATGTATATGATAATGAAACACAAGCCAACGTGAAGAGGGTAAATTTTGGGGTATAACAGTTGCCCCTATTTAATCTCCTTTAACCTGATAAGTGAGAAAAAACAACGGCTTTCGAGCGTTCAAGGTGGAAGGGGATTGAATACTTAAAAGACCCAAAAGTTTGCGCTCTGAGCGACAGGAACGCAACAAGCTGGTAACGACATTATTTGTAAAAGTGATGATATTTTTGGATATGACTTTGCGAGTATTGGTGAGAAAATGATGGAGTTTCGGCTCTGGAGAAAGAGATGTCAGGAATGATGACATGTGATCAAGGCAATGAGTAGTGGACTCAATCTAAGAGAACTAGAAGCAAAACTAGACTCTGGAAGAAATATCAGAATTATTTGAAATCCTGATAACTAGGTAATGAGTGGCGGACTCGATCTAAGGAGACTAGTAGCGGACTATGTGTGTGTCCTACTAGCCCTAATGGATTGGACCAACACTTTTGGGCCGTGCCCGACGGTGGGTCAGCCACAGGCAAAGATACCGTTGAGGGTAGGAATGGTATTGTCGACCAGGATTAGTCCTCGGGGTCATCTGGCCACGTGTCCCCAGCCGAGGAGTAGGTGGGGAACGCGCCTTCTGTAGCCCAAATGGGTTGGCAAAGTGGTCATGGGATGTCCTAGACGCAAGAGTGTATTGGGTCTTACTTGATTGCGGACCAGCCGCTGGTCCAGTCTAGAACAGAAGCCCCCTAAGTCGTTGCTTCTATGCATAGGAGTAATGGCTTTAGAGTCATCCCGTGTGACGAGGAGGAGCGAGGAACTCCTACAAAGAGAGCCTCTGTTGGGGGTCCGAGGTTAGCAAACTTGTGTGGTTGTTGATGGTGCTTGCTACAGAGGTTTCGTGACTGCGAGTTAGCGCACTTAAAGGCCACTTTCTGCTTACGAAAGCTTTATTGCTTACTCACGAGGAAGGCACGGTGTATATGACCGTGATCGATAGTTCTAACTAGTGCTCGTGTTAAGCGTTCATTTCTGCTCGTGTATGATTTTATCTTTTATTGCCTTTGTTAAGCTATTTGTTTGTATGCTTATAGTTTTGAGCTATTTTGCAAGTTATTTTTGCTAAGTGTTTCGGGAGTTTGCTCGACAGTATCGATGTTCAGAAGTGTGGGGAAATAATCGAATGACTAGAGTTGTTTTCCGGGCAACGAGAGGAGCTTAGGCCCTATTTGTGGCCTGAGTTCCTCGTTGTGTACTTCCCATCGCAAGTTGGGCGTTCTGCCATTGTGGTACGACAGTGATAGTGGGGCTCGATTGAGGATCCCCTGTTGGACAAAGGAATCAACTCGTTCTAAGAGTAGAGACTTGTCTTATATTTTATTTGGTATGCAGTGCTTTTACATGGGCACACATTTTAGTCGGGGTGTGCGGTGTCTGTTGTTTGGCAGAGCACGCTGAGTATTTATGGCCTTAGCTGTAATATTGTTTCAACTTTTCGGTGTTTCATGGTCGAGTAAGTTATTTCCCGTGTAAGTTTTCGAGATAGTATGCCTCATTTCTGTTTTTGCTTGGACGCGATAATATTTCTAGAATGACGGACTTGTTCCGCCTTTCTTCTTCATGCTCGCGGGCTTCGACAAGATGTCTACTCAAGTGTTGTGCTCGTGGGGAACATATGTTTGCTCAGCTGTTGTGTTTGCGAGGAACGTATGATGGCTTGGTTGTTGTGTTTGTGGGGAACATATGTCTGCTCGGCTATTGTGTTCGTGAGGAATGTATGCCTGCTCGGCTGTTATGTTTGCGGGGAACGTATGTCTGCTCGGCTGGTGAGGTTATTTCTGCTGTGATGTCGAGCATTATTGGCGGTCACTTTCTCATCGTATTGGATGTGCACCTAGGCTTTGAGGAAGAGAGCGTCTAGTGTGGCTGGTGTTTGTATGCCAATTGCTTTGGCAAAATCGGTGCGGGGGCGTAACCCTCGGTTGAGTAAGTACTTTTTCATATTGTCAGTCGTGGATGTAGCGGTAGAAATATTGAGACTAAGCCATTAGATTGACTTAAATCATAAATTGGTGAAAGTCGCCATCGTACTTTATTTTATCCAAAGGAATGGGAAAAGAGCGAATAAAACCCGAAGCAAGAAAGCGTTAGAAAAGTTTTAGAACCCTAAACATCTACAGTACTCCGCACGAACCTCTTTGAAAATCTGTGTATTTTGGCTATAAAGAAATATTTACAAAATAGATGGTGGATATGAGAAAAGAAGTGGTTTTTACAATTTTGCACCAACCGCGGTTGTGAATCTTTTGTGCCTACATACCACCTTTTGTACAATAGGGGATAAGGGCACTCGTAGTTCTCCTAAATTTTTTTGAAAAGTTATGTGTTTGTTAATTCTAAGAAAAGGTCTTAAAGATAAAAGGTAAAGCGGGAAAAAAGTTTTAATTTGTTTTGTATTTTTAAGTATTGAAGAAATAAGTCATATCTTAATTAAGATTGGATGATCAATTGAATTTATTAAGAAAATAATTTTGAAAATGCATGGACTTAAGTCCAAGTTTTTTTTATGAAAGGGGTTCAAGTTAGAAAACAAGAAGAAGTTTTTAAAAGGAGATGGAAGATTTTGAAATTAAAGAAGATATGAGGAGATGAAGAGGCTATCCTATGTACACAAAGTAAAAGCTAAGGTAAAGAAAGGTCTAACCAACAAGAAGCCAACACTTGACATAAAGAAGTCAATATAAAATTCCCATCATTTAGATTAAAAAGCCACCGGTACCAAATAGACCAAGAGCATATCAATCATCATGTGAAAATAAATCACAAGCTAGGAAGTATCAAAGAAACCCCAAGGTTTTAAAATCCAAAGCAATGTCTTTAATATTGAGCCATGTGCCATATAGATCACTTAATTCCAAAAGGATAACACTTGCACATAGAAGATTTCCCAATATATAAGCAAAATAATAACAAGTAAATAAAGTTCAAAGGTCTCAGGGTCTCCAAGTATCAAAGCTTCCAATCATAAGTCCAAGAGATCCACAAATCCCTTATGCCAAGGATTAGGGGTGTTCAAATCCAAAACAATCCAAATAAAAAACCGAAAACCGATCCAAAAAATCGAAAACCATAAAAAACTGAAAGTTATTGGTTGTGTTTGGATGTTATTTTATGAAAACCGATCGGTTTGGATTGAATTTCGGATGAATTTTTCAAAACCGATCTAAAGCAAACCGAACCGCATAAATATATTTTAATACTTATTTACTTTTTATTAGTATGACATGTTATGTGAATTTATTATTAGATGATAATAATTTTTTTAATAATATTTATTAGTTTGGTATAATCTATTTATTTTTATTATTTCAAGCATAATCAATCACTCTCATTTTGTAATATTAACTTTTAATATACTATATGTTATATATTATATCAAATCTATGATTTATTAGTAGTTTTATAATATTAATAAAAATATAATGTGTAATTTGGATATCCAAAAACCGATCCAAATTAAACCGCATAAAATTGGATCGGATCAGATTGGATTTTTTTAAATATATCATCCAAAACCGAACCGAACCTTAAGTGAATTAATCTTTGGATCGGATGAATTTTTGCTTTAAAGCCGATCCAAACTGAACCGCGAATACCCCTACCAAGGATAGTGACCAATAGTCTAAGATGAGTCTCAAGTCTTTTATTATTCAAGTTGGTTATTAATGATTTAAACATAAAATAAGAGTCCAAGTGGACAAAGGAAAATGTGCATAAACATAAACATATGCCCAAGTGGACAAAGGGAAAATGCGGAATCATAAACAAATTACATGAAATGTAAATGCTAAAAGATAAAAGTGACATAAAATAAAAGCGGTAAGTAAAGTGAGGAAATTAAAGTTGCATAAAGTAAAGGTTAATGTTAGAGTTAGTTTTTGATTCGGGATAAATGCGGCGCTATGTTAAGCAATCGTAAGTGGACTTATGTAAAATTTGTATATATTTTGAGGTCGATCAATAACAATGTATATACCATACATATTAGAGACATTGATAAAAATCAAACTCCTAAAACATGTAGCACAAGTAAAAACAAAGGTGATCAAGACCTAGGTCATGGAAGATACGTCATGACAAACTTTCACCAATGTAAAGTACCTTGAATGATCAATGGATCATCTAGAGGTAGATTGAAAATGTTGAAAGTTTATCAACTATCCATAAACTTAGATGAACTTAAAGTTCAAACGCCTTATTCAAATTGATCAAAAAGAATAATAGAAGAAAGAGGGATGGAGAAGATATGAATTCCATAATAAATGATAAATGGTGATTGAAGATTGAACTTAGGTCAATGATGATGAAAACATGTTATAGGATTGATAAAATCAAAGGCTTCTAACAACAAACTTCAAAGATTTTGAATCAAAGTCCAATAATCAATCATACTTGGACAATTTCAAGCATAAACCTTGAGCCGCTAATGATCACTTAAAGGAAAAAAAAAAGAGATGAAATCCATAATAAATAATCAATGATGATTGAAGATTGAACTTAGGCCAAGGTTGATGAAGACTTATTAGATAATTGATAAAATCAAAGCCTCCTAACAATTAACTTCAAAGATCTTGAACCATAATTCAATAATCAATCATATTTGGACAATTTCAAGCATAAAGTTTGGGCCACGAATAATCACTTAAAAGAAAAGAAGAAAGTGATAAGATGAAGAGGAATGAAGAATGGATAGACAAAGATTAAATCCCATATTTCAAACAAAGAATTAATGAGAAAACTTATGATGGAATTTAACACAACACCCAAGAATCAATGATGTTAATGAAACTTATGATTAAAATTCACATGATCCAAGATTTGTCAGAATATATACAAAAGTTAAATTGTAGTATTTAATAAAAAAAATATAATGAGAAAATAATTTTAAAATTGTTTTTAAAATAAAAATAAAAGGAAAAATAGTAAACTATATTCAAAATATCAAAGAAAAAATAAAAGAGACCATAAAAAAGTCAGAAATGATCTCCAATATTTTTACAATTCTTTTTGATAATTTCAAAAAAAATATTTTTAAACTAATTAAAATCACTCCAATAAGTGAAAAATGATTAAAAATAACATAAATCAAAATTAAATTTCAAAAAAAATACAATAAGTCAGAAATGAGATAAATGACTTTCATGAATTTTTTCAGAATATTTGGGAGAAAATTGAATTTAAAATAAATTTTAAATGTTAAAATAAATTTTAAAAAATAAATTAAATAGAATAATTATATACCATCAGATCTAATCAATTGAAAAAAGTATACAGATCCAGTGATCCAGAATCCAGGTACACAATAACAACAAAAACTGTGAGCGTAAAGATTCATTTTTTCATATCATCTTCTCAGAGGACCACTTGTCCTCCATGCAATCTGGCGCATTTTACGAGGCGGAGAGAGTGAAAAAATAAACCAAATAATTATATGCATCATTATTATCATCACCTTTTCATTTTCTTAAACAAAAAAAAATCCTTCTTATCTTTCATTAAAAATAAAACAAAGTTAAGAAATGACCAAAACTAGAGATCGAAGGGCGATTTTGGAAGAACAGGCATGGTGGCTGGTGATGAGATTCACGGCGAAGAAGACGATTTGCGGTGGCCAGAAATGGAGTTCACGGTGGTGGTCGACTGGAGCTCACGGCGGCGCCACCGTGAAATGTCTGATTTGTAATTTTTTACATTTTTGAGTTCGGATTCCTCTCCTCTTTCCGAATCTGAAACTATTTTTCTCAAAAGAACTATGAGTTTCACAAGATCTGATAAAAATGTTTTGAAATATTTTTGTAAAGAACAACAACAAATAACTCAGAAGCACAAGAAATGAGAGGGGAGTCGCGTTCAGAGAAAGAATATCATCCTTGTGATGGAAGAAGAGTGAAGAACATAGGACGGAAGAGCTCCGACAGTGGTTAGAGATTTTCCGGCGACGGATCAGGGATGGACGGCGGTCTCAGGTGATTGGTTTTTGGATTTTCGTTTTCTGTTTGCTCTGAGTTTTTTCAAATTGTCAGTGAATGAATTCCTCCTCTCGGTCAGTGAATCAATGTTAAATAGGCTGCTGTTAGGGTTCTGTGAATTGAGTTTTTGTTTGAGATTTGGGCTTAGTATGAATGAATTGGGTTCATATTTTTGGTTGAAATTTTTGTTAAAAAAAACCATAGCATCCAAATCCGAAAATGCTATTTACCACCATAATAATCTCTTTTTTTTCTTTTCAATCTTTGTGTTGTTTTGAAGTGTCAAAATGGGCCTCACTTGAATATGTGATTGGATTAATTCTTAACCCCTTTGTAAATCGACTTGAAAGAAAACAATCTTTTTTTGTGGAAATTCTTGGTTTTGGATGAATATGCTAACTCTTGAATTTTGTTGGAAATTGTTTGAATTGCAATGTTGAAGTGTGTTGTTAAGAAACTTGAGCCATGCATGAACTGGACTTTTGTGAAGCTTTCTTGATTTGAATATCGCTAAACTCACTCTTATTTCCTTCTTTTCATGTATTGTGAATAAACTTGAGATATGGCATGGAGAATATTGGAGAATAAATCTTGTCGAAGCTTGGAGAAGAAAGAATGTAAAGCTCGTTTTGAGGCTTATCACGACAACGATTAATTCAAAAATTATGAAGCATGGAGATTGAAGTTTAGCATTAGGATTCTTGGAATCACTTGTTATTGATGTGAATTTGAATTTGGGATTTATGAGCTTGTCTTCTTTGTAAAGAAATGGTGTAATTTTGGAGACTTAGGAAAGACTTAAATTCATGTATAGAATTGATGTTGATGTGGAACAATGACCTTGAATTATGCCTTGAAAAGTTGAATTTGGAATAAGATTTGGACTTGAAATTTGAACCATGAAAGTGTTTGTTGATGAATCTCATGAAATTGATTTTAAATTAGGCTTGAGAATGCTCGGAAAATTGAATTTGAGAATGAACCTTGCCTTGTAATTTCTTGAATGATCATTAAATTTGAGTCTTGAAAGAATTAAGATGACTCCTAAATGTACTAGAATTTGTATCTTGAATTTGAACCTTGAAATGATGTCTTGAGAAGACTTGAAAAGCTTTGAGTAATCATGCCTTAAACCAAAGGAACTTTGAATAAAAATCCAACTTTAATTCAAAAGTAAGAAACAATTGATGGATCTACAATTCAAATGGTTAAGGTGCTTCTAAACCAAAGCAAATTTGTAGATAACACCATTTGTGATATTGTGCAAAAAGAATCGTCTCAAAATGATTAAAATTGAAAGAATTATGATCCTTGAAAGTTGAAAGAATGTCACTTGAATTTTGGTCAAAGTCAAAAAGCGACCTCTAATGTATTCAAACTTTTGATGGTCTTATGCACATAATCAGCTCTTGAGTTGGTCCAGGAGATTCATATGCTCGAAGAGTCGATCAAAAATATTGAATAATGAAGAAGTTATGATTGTTTGAACTCGAACTTGCAAACATTTACTTTTTGTCAACCAACTTTGAATCAATTTGCAAACTTGATTGTTCTCCATAACCCAAGGCACTCTTAATCATGTATGAACTTGAGATATTGAAATTCTGATTAAACCATATTCACACTTGTCAGAACTTGAGATTACCCGTGGAAGAAAGCATGGATATAAACACATGAACCTATCTCGAAGAGTCTCGAGAATTAAGCAACCAAACTCGCCTTAACCATGATGAATGAATCTTGAGGATACCATGACCTAAGATTATAGATCACCACTCTAAAAAATAGGCCTTTGAGAACCATTCTTTGGCCTGAACAACCCACAAATCTAGTTAGAGAACCAGTTCCTAACTTTCTTGATTGAAAACCCTATCTTCTTAAAGAAACAAAATAAACAAGACATATCTTTGGATTTTGCTTAGAGGTCAGTAAAATATATAACACATATATACAAGATACATAATTCAAGGTGCTTGGTGATCCCTTAAGGATAAACTTAAAGATAGGAGAGAGAGTAAAAGAAATAAACAACCCTGATGCGTGATCTTGATGCGTTGTAATAATATGGTATGATAGAGGATATTAGGGGCAAAAATTAGGGTATAATAGTGGAGACCTGAACGACTTCTTTGTTGAACCTGCCAATGTATGCTCAGAGAGATTCTTCTTTTCCTCCGTATGATCGCTTCTAGCGAGGCCTCTATCTTCGGATAATAGCGAGAGGCAGTGAAGTTCCTTGAGAACATCTTCCCTAATTGCTTCCATGAGGTGATGGATTCATTGGGAAGGATTTTATACCAAGACACTACCCCTTTTCTCAGAGTTATTGGAAACAGTATACACTTGATGGCACCCCCGATGACACGGTAGTCGAGCACGACATCAATGTTCTCGATATGCTTGTCAGGATCAGTTGTCCTGTCATACGTTCCCAAATTTGGTGGCTTCTCAAGCCCTCCAGGGAGGAGAGCGTCCAAAATCGTCCGAGACAATGGACCACAGGGATCTCCATTGTCTCTCAGGTCCGAAGATGGTGGTGACGGGAAATTATGCTTCCCTCGACGATGACTATTGTTCCGACGGGGATATGGGCTTCTCAGTTTTCCCTTTGGTTTTTCGGCCACCGGGGAGAGCTGGTCTCTCAGAGGAGGGGTTTAATCGTGTTTCTTGATGGAAAAGATATGAGCTCTTTCTTGCCCCTGACAGTGATCATGTTGTCGGGGAGACAAGTTGTATGATATTTGTCGTTGGTGCCTCCGTGGGGGAGACTTTGACCGAAGAGCATTTTCCAACGCCCCAATCCTCTCGTTTTATTGGAAAATTTGGGAGTTGGTCTGGTTGAGATCTACGAGCAGGGATGCCATAACAGGGTCAGCACCAGGAGGAGCAGGGATTTCTTGCGTGTTCTTCGGTGCTCCTTATTGAGCCTTCTTGATTTTATGAGCTTCAATGTATTGAATGTCGATGTCTTTAGCCTCGTTGGAGGGTGGGGAGGCGGTGCGACCGTCCCTCAATGGGATGGCATCTTTAACAAAGGGTATCCCGCCACAGTCATTTGTCTTAGAGATGATGGGTTTGTGAGCATTGTCGTTGTTGTCAAAGATAGCCATGACTAGAATCTTGATTATTTGCTTTGATATTTGGTTTCTGAGGAAAGAAAGATGGGAAGAACATGTTTCTCACAGGCGTCGTCACTGATCTTACCAGTTGATTAGAACCTGAAGTGGAACATATACTATAACTTCAATGCTGGAATCAAGGAGGAGGGGGTGTACCTGCAAGGCCCTCCAATGCTAAAGTCAGTAGGAGCACATATACCTTTAAGTGTTTCTTAGGGTTAGAATTGAATTACCTGACCCTCTCAAATGAGAGGGTTTTTATAGTGCCCCCAATGCTTGACGATTGGTCCATATTTTGAGCAGGATTTGGGATCCAGGCCCAAAATATATGACTGCCAGGAATATAGGCGTAAAACCATGGATCCTGGAAGGCTGCCCAATACTAGCCATTAAGACGGGCATAAACGTACCTCTAGGAAGCGATGGTGCCCAGTGAGCAGGTGATCTATTGTCCCTGGTTGAGGGACAGGATATACAGCTCGACGTTGGAAAAGGTAGATGCTTGGACGAAGACAACGATGGTTCGTTGGTCCTCTGGTCTAATGAAGATATGTCCTCGGCAGAGGGGCAGGAGGGAAAAATGCTTCCATTTACTGGTCCCAACTGATTAGGCCAAAGCTTTTGGGTTGTCTTGGGCACATGAGTGGATTGGGCAGCTTATACTCGTCATCTTGGAGGACGTGCCCCTCATTCCAGTGGAGGAGCATGAGGGATGATAAGGAGGGACGAGTAGCTCATGCTTGTCATCCTAGGGGACGTGCCCCCCTGTTCCACGGGAATAGTGTGAATTAGCTGTTGTAACGGGCATAGAGTGAACAAGTCGTTGCAACGGGCAGATGGGGACACGGTCACCAGAGTAGTATGTGTGGGATCAGTTGGCCATGTGTCCTCATGAGAGGGGCATATAGGAGGTGTGTGTCCTATTGGCCCTAATGGATTGGACCAACAATTTTGGGTCGTGCCCGACGATGGGTCAGCCACAAGAAGAGATTTCGTTCAGGGCAAGAATGGTGTTGTCGACCAGGGTTCATCCTCAAGGTCATTTGGCCCTGTGTCCCCAGCCGAGGAGCAGGTGGGGAACGCGCCTTCTGTTAGCCCAAATGGATTGGGCCAGTGGTCTTGGGATGTCCTAAACGCAGGAGTGGATTGGGTCGTACTTGATTATGGACCAGCCATTGGTCCTGTCCAGAACACTAGTATAGTGGGAATTAAGTCATATTGAGTGTTTTAATAATTTTAGATAATTGGAGTAATTATTTACAATTGGAGAAAAATAGAGATAATAATATGATGTGGAGATTAAGAGGATAAAGTGGTAATTATTCTGGACTGGCCCAATGGCTAGAATTGGCCCAATCCGCTTCTACCCTTAATACAACGGCTTTGGCCCACTAACTATATCCCTTAATTCGGGCATACTTGATCGACTACACCCTAGGAACAATGAAACCAATGATGCCCTGAATCACACGCCTTCCCGCATCAATAGCTACCTCCAGGTCTGCTCGACACACGAGAAGCACACAACCAGAAAACTCCCATAACACATCTGCCAGTAATCTCCTCCTTGCTCAGAGCAATGAATAGTTGAAACAACCCGAGAAAATAAATCTCTCAAACAAATAATTAAGCCTTCATCGAACATTTGTTTATCCCATAGGAAGGGAAATGAAAACATCGAAGAAAAACATGAAGAGGGAGAAACCAAGGTATTGTGACCAAGAGATCGGGTAAGGGATTCGATTATGCAAGGGGAAGGTATTAGCACCCCTTACATTCGTGGTACTCCATGAGATCCATTCTTGTTGTCTAATCTAAAGGGCGTGTCTATATCTAAAGCTAAATTGTAAGGGAATGCATGGATGCAAAGTGTATATACAAAAATAAAAGGTTTTATTAGTCGTGCCTGCCTCGGTTGCGAACCTTTATGCCTGCGTACCACCGTCTGTGCAATGGGGATCAAGGCTATCGTATTTCACCTCAAAAGATTTGGTTGGTTGCATGTTTTTTTATGAACGATGTTGTCGAAGCATGCCCTTTTTGAAAAGATTTTAAAAGAAAAAGTCCAAAGACAAAAATTTTTGCATTGGTTGGTGTTTTTTACCTTGAAAAATGTTTACTAATGTTAGAGTATTTTGAAGTTTGAACAAAGAAAAAGAGAACTTTAGTTTTAAGAATGCAAAAAGGGGGAATGGAAAATTCTAAGGGAGAATAACAATCCTAAATTTATCATGAAATGCTGATCCTAAGGCTTGGATAGAAAAGGGAAACATCTACCTAATATAGCATCCATGGATTACAACCCTAATGTCTAACTCGAATCGGAAACGAAATGAGTGCATCCTAAGGGAACATGCAAAAGTATAAAAGGAAAAGCACAAACACAAGTGCAATCGAAAAAAGTTGAAACAAAAACTAAAATAAAGATCAAGTGCAAGCTAGCAACAAACAATGAATCCAATGGATTTCTAAGTTGGAGTAACTAACTCTTTCCACCTAATTTGCTCAAGCACTGATATCTAGTAACAACTCACAGTGTCAACGTTTAAAGAAACGTAAGTTGACATCGTTGGAACGAATGACAAAGTGTGGGGGTTAGTTGCTAACCCTTTTCCACTTTATTTGACTCAATGGACAAGAATAAGCATGGTTCAAAGCGTCAACGTATAATGTGAGCTAAGAACGACACAGACTAGAAAGTGTGAGGGCCAATTGCAAGCTCTTTGCTCCACTTATTGACTCGATAGCAAACACAAAGTAAAAGGGGAGGGGAATTACCTTCTTTGAGGACTTTTGCACATAAACAAACATAAACCTTGCCTCTTTTGAGGAACTTAAGCAGGCACAAACATCACCTCCTTTGAGGATATTTAACATATTTTCCCACCTAAAGTAAGGACTCTAAGTCATGCATCTCTATTCCTACATCCCATGGAAAGGAAAAGAAAATACAATGAGGAATCCAAATAGCATTAGAAAAATACCAAACAAATAATAATGTCAGTTACAAGTAAGCAAAACAAAGAAACCCGACGGTCTTCGTGCAAGCTTCACCAATAACGCACATAGTCAAAAATCGGACACAATGATAATAAGAATTAAAGCATCAAGTGGAAGTAATCACACGATTATCCAATATCATGCTCATCTTGCACAACATACAAAACTATACAAGCATAAATAATCCGCATATCGCATGGTGTGAGAAATCGCCTTTCCGAAGCTTGCACAAACTCACAAGAAGAGTTAGTGATAAAAAGAAAACATAAAAAAAGTCAAGAAATCATATTGTAGCTCAAAGTAAGACCGAAATGCAAAAAAATAACATCTGAACGAATATCAGAACATGGAAGTAGAAAACTAGGCAGTACCGTGTCCATACATGAAATGGCTCGAAAAATCAAGTCGAAACCAACAAGATTCATCATAGATGCCTAACAAATGCTCAAATACAATTAAGTATGCATCAAATGATAATCGAATCACAATGTTCATGCATTTATAATATCCGGGAAGCATTGGATCGATACATGAATCGTGCAAAAAAGTCGGTTTAAAATCAACCAATCTTCACATATATGTCAAACATAACCCAAGGCGAGTTCATTCATGTGCTAACCAACAATAAAAACAAGCTCTGAGGCTTACTTACAAATCCGGTCAACACTACATATAAACATGCAATTAATCAAAAAAATCGCGTCGGAACTAACAAAACTCATCATCAATGTTCATAAAATGCTCAATTATGGACAAGCATGTATCAAATTAGAATTAAAGCATAATATACACGTGAGAAAGAATTCCGAACAACATGTTTTTTGTACATGAGGTGCTCAAAATGTCTGTTTAAAACCAATCAAAACAACCACAAATGTCAAGCAAATACCAAGTGCAAACCAATTGTACAAGGCGCGACAATTAAATCCAAGTTATGGCACATTTATGAATTCTGCACAGCACTATATCAAGTGTCGGTGCTTGTTAAAAATCAGTTTGAAATCATCATTTTGATGCAAAAGTCCATATATCGACACATGAAAACTATACCGAAATATACAAACAAATATCATTCATCCAACCGATATCGGTATCACAATTTCCAAGCATCGAGTCAGACGTTATTTACGCATCAAAAGCAAACAATTAACTCAAAATTTGGTTCCGATAAATTAATTCAAACAATTATGCACAAGTGTTGAATCAAAACCAAATTATGACGCGTATACTTATGAACAATTAGAAAAATCAAATCCGACACATAAACTAAACAATTAATTGCAAACAAATCAACTGATTCCAAATCTCAACATTATAGACATTCTAAATAATTAATTATACGTACCAAGATTCAATTCATGTAAATAAATATTTCATATATCAACACAAAATCCAATTGAATTCACAATTTTAAGAATTCACTTCATGAAAATCACATAATTCAACTCCTGCAAATAATCAATAATTAAAATCAATGTAAATCTTAATAGAATAAAGAGTTGGGAATTTACCGAATTAATGCGATGAAATTGAATCGAAGAAGAAAGAGAGAAGGTTCAGCACGAAGGGAGTATGACGGACCAAAGAGGGAGCCGACGTCGGAGGAAGACATGTCTGAGAGAGAGATTGGAGACGGAGTGTGTCGCATCGAGCAGAGGGAGCGGAGGAAGGCAGAGCTGGTACAGAGCAATTGAGCAGTCGGTGGAGATATGGAGGTTTTGGCGAAAGTTGTTCTTTAGAGAGGGAGAAGAGACGTGAGATTGGAGGGAGAGTGAGCCTCTTGAATATTTTTGAATTTTTTTTAGAAAGAGTTGATTCTTTGAGTAATTTTTGTATAAAATGGAAAAAATCTCCTTTGGAAATTGAGTAGAAAGAATATATTCAAAATTCCTTAATTTTTGTTTGGCAAGTGTGTATTTGACAAATGCAGAATTTTCGACTTTTTTTGGAGTACGGTGTGAAAACAACCCAAAAGCTCATCACTTTCGGTGCATAATCCGGATGCACAACCTGAAATAAAAATGTTGATGACGAAATTTGTGACCCAGTGCCGAAAGAATCGTCTCGATACGATAAAAATAGAGAAAGTTATGGATTTCACAATGACGTGAAAATTGAGACAAAAAACTCTCTGTTTGGGCTATGCAGATTTTTTAGCTTATTTTGTTGTACGACTTTGGAAAGAAGCCATAAACCAAAGTCTTCTTAGCAAAATTCGAACTCGGGCCCTGAGGCAAACTTGTATCTAACACAATTTGTAAAATATTTTCGAAAGAATCTTCTCGATAAGATAAAAATTGAGAAAGTTATGATATTTGCAATATTGCACGAAGTTGACCAGAAATCCACTTCAGCATGCGAATTTCACGGTATTTTTGCAATTGTGGAGATCTTCTTCAATGAATTAACTTCTGACCCGAACATACGAATTGAGGATAACATCAAGACAAATTTTATGCCCAAAGAACCCTTCAAAAAAGTCGATCCGGGCGAAAGTTAAAATTTTTTGAACATTTGAAAAACAGTGGATCAACATATTGTTTCAAGGCACCATTTTCAGGTAATTTGCATTTTTAGAAGTCTTCCCACCGAATCACCTTCCGACACAAACATATGAACTGAAGAAAATAACAAGTAAGTTCAAACTCTCCAAGAACCACTCAAAGATGATTTTCCAGTCAGAAGTTACGAAATTTTGAACATCCGAACAAATAATTGACCAGCAAATCTACTCTATAACATGCTTTTTGATATTTTCACTTTTGAAGATCTTCCTTACAAAATTAGCCTTTGACCTGAAAAAATGAATTGGAGAAGATAACAAAATAATTCTAATGCCTGAAGAACCATTCCCAAAACTTTTTCCGATCAGAAGTTGCAAATTTTAACCTCGAATCGCAAAATGCTGATTTTCGACATAAATTGTCTCAAATCAACTGGAACACTTGAATTTATCTGCACTTGAAAGCAATATGGAACGCATGAGAGCTTAGCATGATGGTGACTTAATTAATTGTTGATTGAGTAGCTCGGAAAAATATTCGGCTTTGCTATACTTCCTGACGAAACAATTGTTTTTGTAGCTTGACACAAATAAATGCTTTGATCCTGTAACCATGGAATCGATGATGTGTATGCGTGATTATGTTAGAGAAAATAAGCCAATTAGGGTTAAAATGAAGAGGGAGAATTTTAGGGTGCAACAGCTGCCCCTATTAAATCTTCTTTAACTTGAGGGTGAGATTGGTGCTAGCTTTTCGAAAGATCAAGGTAGAAGAAGATTAAATACTCAATAGGACCATAAAATTTACACTCTAAAGAACAAACAAAATCCAAATATTTGGTTTTTCTGTATTTTTTATTTTTTGTTTTTCTTTTGTCTGACCGGGGTTAGACATACGAGGGACCAAGTAAACTTGGAGAATACATGTCAGGTCGTGATTAGACACATATAAGTATCAAGTATACGCTAGGTCAAATTAGACACACACAAGAAAGAAAGAGACTGACCAAAGAAGGTTTCTAACAAAGATATCAAACATACATGTTTGGAGTTGGTAGCAGAAACATACAAGAAAGAGACCGGAAGAGGACTCTAACAAAGAAGGACGCATCTGTCCAACCAAAGATATCAAGAATACATGTCTGGAGTTGGTAGCAAAGATATGCAGGGAAGAGACCGGAAGAGGACTCTAACAAGGATGTCAAGCATACATGTATGGAGTTGGTAGCGAATATATACAAGAAAGATACCAGAGGAGGACTCTAACAAGGATATCAAGAATACATGTCTGGAGTTGGTAGTGAACATATACAAGAAAGAGACTGGAGGATGACTCTAACAGAGATATCAAGAATATATGTCCAGAGTTGGTAGCAGACACATACAAGAAAGAGACCGGAGGAGGACTCTAACAAAGATATCAAACATACATGTTCGGAGTCAGTAACAAACACATACAAGAAAGAGACTGGAAAAGGACTCTAGCGAAGATATCAAACATACATATTCGGAGTCGGTAACAAACACGTACAAGGAAGAGACCGGAAGAAGACTCTAACGATGATATCAAGAATATATATGTTCAGAGTCGGTAGCAAACACATAAAAAAAAGAGACCGGAAGAAATGACTCTAACAACGATATCAAGAATATATGTTCGGAGTCGGTAGCAAACACATACAAGAAAGAGACTGGAAGAAAGGACTCTAAAAACAATATCAAGAATACATGTCCAGAGTCGGTAGCAAACATATACCAGAAAGAGACCGAAAGAGGACTATATCAAAGATATCAAACATACATGTCCTGAGTTGGTAGTGAACATATACCAGAAAAAGACCGGAAGAGAACTCTAACAAGGAAGGACACACTTGTCCAACCAAAGATATACAAACAAAGAAGAGACCGACCGAAGTAGGATTTAACAAGGAATACTAACCAAAGATAGACTCCTGGGGAAAAAGAACATTGATCAGAAGCAAACTTATAGGGGATATAGATAGATAGATATCAACTTCGATGGAATGCTAAGCAAAAGTGAACTTACACTAAAGAAAGAGACCGACCGAGGAGGGTACTCTAACAAGGGTCACTATGGATTCCCTTGCAAGAGAGAAAACACTACAAGACCTGAATGGGAATAGAAATCACAACAGACCCCATTAGGGAAGCAGGATGGGATAAACCTAGTAATAAGCTACGAGGGCTACTTATCTTTGAATATAACAAACCAATTACTTCTGGTAAGCAATAAAATTGGCTTAAGTTTCAATGCATGTTTGAATACATTCTTTTTGGCGTAATGCTCCATTTCAATGGAAATGCTACGCATTTGGGTAGATACGATGTAATGATGCATGCTTAAATGATTCGCTGGGGAATAACGATATAAAAAATGAACTATTGAGGAAACCAGGAACATTTGAGAAATCATCCTTGGGAAATTGGACTTCAACAAGGAATAACCATATGAACTGATGACCATTGAGGATGAACTGCGATGCGATATTGCAATTCAAACATGCCAACTCCGGGGAGGGATGCCATTGAAAAGTGGACTTTGGAGAGGATATTGCAAAAATAAATTGCAGTTCACCGAGGAGAGATCTTTGACTCCAAACATCTCTTAACTTCCTAGGGAAATGATCAATCACCTTCCTGCTGAAAATAAGGAGCACTTTGTTTGGGGAAATATAGATCTTCTTGTGCTGAGTTCTTGATAAAAATAGACTTCACTAGGGACAAGTGAACTCAAACGGGGATAAAGAGAATTCTTGAACAAAAGAAACTCGTTGATGAACTCCGCTGGAGAACAAATATTCACTTGGGAAAGAAATGTTTTGCTGAGGGAAAACAAATCGCCCTACATAGAGTCTTTGATAGAAAGCAACTTCTATTATGGATAACACAACACCTTCCTTTATCGAGGAAAAAGAGAATTCTTACGAGAACCTTCACAAGTGCTAGCCATATTGGGAAGTGAACATCTAAAGGTGTAATACGGTGGGAGAACTGACTTTTGGTTTTATGTTTTATCGCAAATGTTGCAGATAGCAAGAGTCACCACCGACTTTTCTTTTATCCAATAAAGGAAAGGGTGAAAAGAACAGGAAAGACCTTTTGAGAATTTTTCTGAGTAAGGGGGGTAGGTTATGAAAAGGGAAGGTATTAGCACCCTTTTCATCTGTAGTTATCTACGGGATCTTAATCACTAGCTCAATTTTTGAAAATGCTTTGTGTGTTTGAAAATATTTTGAAAATGCCTAAGTGCGGCAATTTTGTAATGATTCTCGTATCGTTGAGAACGCATACAAAATGTTTATTTTGAAAATATTTCAGAAAAGTGTTTGTGTGAAAAAGTATGTTTTTTTGAGCAAGTGATTAAAATCTATCTACCTGCTCATAAGTCTTTCGTGTTATTTTCCTCTTCCTTTAGATAATGCTATCCTACCATTAGTTAGTAGGAAGCCATATCCTTGGATGTTTGAGGGACGGGCGCAAGTCATCATACAGTCAAAAAAGTAACATATAGGGATACCTTTAGCAATTCGAAGGGACTATCATCATTTTTGTACCTTAAAATTTTCCATCTCAGTTCTCAAGACGTTTCCCACAAGATCTTCAATAGCTCAATCTTGCACAAGGATTGACTAGGTCAAGACATCTCCTCAACACTGATGCCTCAAATTAGGGTTTGAGTTTTCACAAGGACAATTGGAATTTAATGCCTCATATGAATTTAATGGGTCATTATGGACTTTCAAGATTGCTCATGTCAAGTTTCAAGTGTTGCAGTTCAAGTTTGCTCAGTCAATTGATTAGATGACCTAAAATCAACTATATTGGGTAAAAAGTCAACTATGGTCAACTTATAGTCAAACTTGAATATTTTTGACCCATATCAACATTTTGAACTCATATGTATCATTTGATCAAGTTTGGATCATAATTCACTGAGAAAATTACTCAGATCATCAAAAGGGCAAAATGGTCAAAATTAGGGTTTTGACTTATAAGGCTTCATGTTTGACTTTTGACCTGATACATGACTTATTGGTTTGAAACATGATATCAAGGATTAAAATGCAACATGTTGACCTAATTTCATGGCTCAAAATATTTCTCAAGATCAATTGATTAATAGTTGAAATTCAGTCAATTGATGAAAAGTCAATTGATACACCAAAAGTCAAACTTTGACTTCTTGATCAAATTTGAGTTTCAAAGATCACATTTCATCAAGACACTCAAAAATATGAAACTTGATCATCAAGAAATCAAGAAAGTCAAAATTCATCTTAAAAATTCAAACTTTTCAAGACTTTGAATATTTCTAAGTGTTTTAAGTCTTATTTTTTCATGACTTCATGCCATTTTTTCACCAAGATGCAATATGATTCAAAGGAAATTTTCAACAAGAAAGTTTTAGATCTTGATGAGACTTACAACTTTTCTTTACTGATCAAGTTCCATAAATTCTTGGATTTTGAGTTATAAATTCACAAAGTCATGCACTTTTGATAAAAAAACACTTAGTGAAAATTTGACTAGTTTAGGCAGATCTTTTGACCTAACTTCATGGCAACTTTTCACATAGTTCCAATTGTATTCTTCAAAAATTAAAAACATGAAAGTTGTAGATCATGTTCCAAGATTTTCAAAATGTCAAAGAACTCAATTAGATCATTTTTGAGCTAAGAGAATCGAAAAGATGAAGTTAGGGTTTCAAACATGAATTATATGTCATTTTTGTGATGAACAAGAATTAAAATCTCAAGTCTATGTTGTACAATCTTATTCTTGCAGGCTTCTAACTTGTAAATAACTCCATAATTAATTTTTTACACAATTGATTAAGGTATGATCCAAGTGATTAATCTATTATCCAAAGCAATTTTCCATATTTGGAAGAAAGGTACCGTTCTATTCTCATAAAGCAAGCTTTATGAAAAGTCAACTTGTATTGAGCTTTGCACTTCTTCATTCTGCACAAGCTTCCTCTAAAAAGTCAGATAAGTATGTTTAAAGTTCGTAACCACTCTAGATAGCCTTGTACCTTGCCTTGAAACCATACTTGTCAAGCTTGCTTCAAAAACAAGTCAAAATCCCATAACTTGTGATCTTGTGATTCTGACCACCTCAAGTATCCAAACCTTTTCCTATATATCAAGACACTCTTATGTAACTTAGGAAACGAAATTAGAAGCCCTTAAACACTCTCAAACTCCCTCAAGCCAGAAATTACCCAAAACTTCCATTTTTGTGTCATTTCTGACTTTGCACACCCATCTTCAAATCCACTCGTGTGTTTCTTGGTCAAACCATTAATAAAGCTTCCTTACCTCATATAGAAGCTATTCCAACACCTGTTTCTTGACTGTAACTCCATCTTCACCATCTACCATTTTCAAAAACCAAGCTTGTAGTTCGAATTGAGTAGGGAGATTCACGGACTTTCAAAGCAAAGTAAGGGTTGCAACACACTCAGGGAGGTCCAGGCAAGCTAAACAGATCATTAGGACAACTCAAAGATTGCTCAAACTCCATACACGATTCTCACTTCAAGGTAAGTTTTTCTCAACGGTGATATCTTGATACAAGCATCTTTTGTACATACATTCTGAAGTAGAAATGTAGATATCATTACTCTGAAGCTAACCATGTCCATGGTTTTCATTTATATTGACTGTGCATTGAGAATTTTAAGTTTGAACTTTCTGAAAAATTAGGGTTCAGTTTGGTACTAACATAAATTCACCCTTATCTTTGAGTGTTAGCTTAAGTTAGTTACATGGTTAGATTCGTGGTGAAAAATGCACAAGTTTCATGTTTACACTTTTAAAAATGGTTGAGAATTGATGAAGTTACACTTTTCAAAATTGTTGGTGCGAGGAAGAAGATGAAGTTGGCCTCCTGACTTGTTTTCAAATATATATTCATGGTTTTGTATTAATAAACAGATGTATAGCCACCTCAGTGGTAAAATACGCGCCTGTTAACCTTTGGGACCTGGGTTCGAGCCCCAGTGGTACCCTTTTGGTTTTTTTTATTATTATTTCATTACAGATCCAATACAAGCAGCCCCTAGCGCGCATGGTACACGCCTCAACTCTCGACCACTTGATCATCATCAAGCCAGATCCAGCGCACCATATGCCATCCCCATGATGCACCTCCAACAAGGCTTTCACACTGAATTATCAACAGGCGTTGGGCTCACTGTTTTGGGCTTGAGTTTTTGCTATTTTCTCACCCTCCATTTTCTTTTCACATGCAGGCCCAATTTATTTTTATTTATTTTCTAATTTTTGAAACAAAAGAAACCTATTGGGCCTTTTGCTAAACATTCACACCCTTTTCACTTTATAAACCCCATGACTTTAATTTTATATTTTATTTCATTTAATTTTTCTTTATCATTATTAATATTTTTATTTTTATTTTTACTAATCAAAAATAAAAAAAATGTTTTCTTTATTTATTTACATATTTAAAATACTTTTTATTTTATTTCTTTTAAAGATAAAAAGACAAAAAAAAAACATTTTCCTAACAAATTTAATTTAATTTCTTAAATTTAAATAATAATTAGACTCAAGTTTATTTTATTTTCTTTTAACTAAAATTAATTTAGAACTTAGGACTTTTAATTAATTAACTTTGTATACTAGTTTAATTAAATTAAAACCATTTTCTACAAAACCCTAAAAAATGCTTTCTTGATTATTTTATTTCTTTTCTATTTTAGACTTAGGTTTATTTCTTTAAGATTAATTTATACTAGGTAATTGTTTCCTTTTAGTCAAATAGGTCAACAACTTTTTCTTAACAAAAATACAAACAAAAATCAATTTTCTTTTTCATTCAGTTTCCTGTACATTTATTCATTCTTGTACATTATTATTCATTCAATATGTTGTAATAGTAATTAGATTTAACTATTTGCTCCCCATTTGTAAAATTGTATCCCCATCTCCAAATGATGTAATAGCGTAGGATATTTACATTCCACAATTTATTGCTTTCTTATAAATGCTAGTAATTAAGGTTTGTATGGCAAGACTAAAATCAATCAAGTAGAAAACCCTAGTCCAAAGAAAAAATGCATGAAATCAAAACACTTTTCAAAAGTCAACACTTTGTACGCATTCTTATAGAGACTAGAATCATTACAAAGTTCACCTAAACAAAGGCACTTTTCAAAAATACTTTCAAAACAAATCGCAAACAAATTTAAAACAAAACATTTCAAAGTGAGCTAGCAACTAAGAGCCCATAGATAACTACAGATGAAAAGGGTGCTAACACCTTCCCTTTTCATAACCTACCCCCCGAACTCAAGAAAATATCTCAAAAGGTCTTTCCTGTTCTTTTCACCCTTTCCTTATTGGATAAAAGAAAAGTCGGTGGTGACTCTTACTATCCGCAATAATTACGATCAAACGAAAAATAACCAAGTAAGTTCTCCCACCATATTACAGAACCGGTGACTCTGCTGGAGATTGTACTTAAAAGTGGGGTTACCTTAGAGACTAGATAACCTTTAAATGCTTTCATTGTTTGACTTGTTTTCTTTATATTTTGGGACCTTGTTTGGGTTTTGTATCGATCCTATACCCAGATCGAGGAACATTATTAGGGAAGTAGCAATAGATCGTGAGGACTGTGCAGGATATACCAACATGTTTGAAGTGATAGCTACGTTAGTGTGACACATTTGTTGGTACTTGTATCCCTCGAATCCAGTCAAGAAGAATATGGGGCCGCTGTACGGTGTCATGAAGCACTAACTGACCATAGAACCTTTAATTAAACAACTTGCCCATTAGGAAGTAGTGAGATAGCCGGCTTTGGTGTATTCCGAAGTTGGTTGATACTTGATACTACACTCATTGAGATCATACTTTTGGTATATTTCGGTCGCCAATAAAGAGGCTTGCGCTGAAACAATGTCCGATGAAGAAGGATCAGTGATATTGAGATTCCCTAGAACCCGATTAATTTCTAGGACAGGTTGAACCAACTAAACTTCAAGAGGGTACTTACCTATAAACCCCATGCAAGCCTGAACCTAAGGACTTGTTTGTATGCTTATTTGTACATAACATCCTAACATCATACCATGGCATTTTCACTAACCATTTCAAGGACTTTGGGATTTATCTTTGTGCTGTTTTGTAGGACATGGCTTCCACTTTCAGGAATACTATCCAAGTCAATCTCGTAAGAGTGCCTCCTTAACTCAAAGAGTTAGCGTCAAGGGTTCCTGAGAATTCTCCATTCACCAAGAGACATGGTCGACTTCTCAATCTGGTTACCTCAAACCTTGATGAAAACATGATGAAAGCGCTCTTTCGATTCTTTGACCCTTTACACCATTGCTTTACATTTCCTGATTATTAGTGTCCACCATGGAAGAGTTTTCTCAACTTTTAGGAGTTCCTATTCTTGATCAGTTGCCCTTCACCGGTATTGAGAAATACCCCGGACCTAAGGAGATTTCTCTAGCCTTACATTTGTAACGGTCCAACGTTGTGGTAAATTTGGAAACAAGAAGTGGCGTTAAGGGCTTTCTAGCCAAATTTTTGTTTGAGAAGGCTTAACTCTTTTGGTATACTATGGATTTTCAAGCTTTTGAAGAGATTTTGTCCCTTATAATTTATGGGATGGTACTTGTTGTACCCCAAAATTTGCCCTCTCATTTTATCAACATTTCTTATCACAAGGCTCTTTGAACTCAAGATCAAGTTAGGATTTTGCTCTGCCCAAGACATCTCATTGCATTGATGACCTAAATTAGGGTTTGAGTTTTCACAAGGATTTTTGGACCTCCAATGCTCAAAGTGACTTTCATACTTCATGTTGGACTCATAAGTTTGTCCATACCAAGTTTCAAGCCTTGAATCAAATTTTTGTCCAGTCAATTGGACAGTTGACCTAGAAATCGGCTGTATTGGGGAAAAAGTCAATTGTGGCCAATTTACAGTCAAGCCTCATAATTTTTAACCCACATCAACATTATAAACTCATATGAACCATTTGATCAAGTTTGGACCACAACTCCACAAGAAATTTGATCAGATCACCAAAAGGGCAAAATGGTCATTTTTAGGGTTTTGACTGCACAAAGCCAAATTCTGATTTTTGACCTAGCCAATGGAAAATTTGGCTCAAGCATGGATTCAAGGACTCAATGGCATCATCTTGACCTATTCAACAAGTTCAAAAGACCTCAATTGCATTAGATTGACAGATGAATTTTTCAATCAACTGATCAAAATTTGACTGTACACTAAAAAGTCAAACTTTGACTTTTTGGTCAAAATCAAGTTCCAAGAGTCATTTTTCATCAAGATATGTCAAAACATGAAACTTGTTCATCAAGAAACCCATTTTTGCAAATTAGGGTTTAAAGTTGAAAAATTTCATAACTTAGAATTTTTCTAAGTTATGAAATTTTCTTAATTTTTCCTAACTTTGCCCAACATTTTCACCATGATGCAATTGGATTCAAACAAAACTTAAAACATTAAAGTTGTAGTCCTCCATAAAGTCTACAACTTTTATTCACAAAGTTATCTCAAAAGAAGCTTGGATCTCAAGTTATGATTTTTGGAACAAGGGTCCCTAAAACTTTTAACTTAGTGAAATTTTGCCCTAGTTTAGGCAGGATTTTGACCTATCTTTATGGCCATTTTTCACATAGTTCCACTTGGAATATCAAGTTTCATTTCAAAGATGGATTGTAGAGAATGTTGCGAGCTTTACAAAATGTTCAAGAACTCACCAAACTCATTTGTGGTTAGGGAGAATCGAAGGCTTGAAGTTGGCAAAAACTCACTTTCCATCCATGGCATGTTCATGTTCATACAAGTTGCAATTTCAAATCAGCTTGCTTTGCACTAGATTACAGGCCTCAAAACCATTTCACAATCAATAATTAAGTGCAAAACCATTAGTCTAAGGCATTGTTTTGGTCATTAGGGCATTGCACACAAGATTAACCCTTAAATAGAAAAAGCAACATTACCATTTTTGCTTAAATCTTGCTTTATGTCAAAACTGATTTCTTGAGCATTGGTCCATATCTTATGCAGCAAATCAAATCCACAAATTGGAGGGGCCAAGGTCAAAGTATGCAAGCATATGGATAGCCTGTACAGGCCTGTTGGACATCACTTCTCATGTTGGCTTAAAATACAAGAAAGATATCCAAAACACTAGAACTTGAACATCTGTGAAAACTAACTTGTGCAAGCATTTGAGACAACTTTCTCACATACTCTTGAACCAGAAACACGACTCTTTGAGCCCTCAAACATCCCATAGCTCAAAATCACCTTCCATTGGCAAAACAGGGCAACATTTGCAACTTGACTTCCATAGCACAATTTGCTCGTGCATTTTGCCTCAAACTTGTTCAAACACCTTCCATTCAATCCATCCAATCTATCCCAAACCTTAAACACCAACTGTAACTCCATTTACAGGGTTTTCCATTTTCATTTTGAGCTTGTGCAGGTTGAGTTCTGCAGGCTTGTTCAAGTACATTCAAGGCAAGCTAGACATTGGAGAAGGTCAAGTGAAGTTCAAGCAAGCTCCCAGACATCTCAAGCCTTGTTGAAAAGCTCCACATTGCCCTATACGAAGTCAGCTGAAACAGGTTTTTATCAACTCTCTATCTCTCTATTTAGGAACATTTAGACTTAGGTTTGTGAATAAGAAATGTAGTATTCATAGCCATGAAGCTGTACATATGCTCAGTTTTCATTTTTATTAAGCATGCTAAGAGAATTTGGTCCATGAACATACTGAAAAAATTAGGTTAAATTTTAGGGCCAGAGAAATTCTCTCTGGTCTTTGAGAGTTAGGATTAGTTTTTTATATGGTTAGATTCGTCTTGAAAAGCTCTACAACTTTGATGTTATGTGTTTTTGCAATAGAGCTCGTATGCAGGATCTAGCAGTTGTACAGGGCGCACACGAAATTTTGGACAAAGGTTGAAGATGAAGTCTGGCTTGGGCTGGGCTTTGCTTCTTTTGATTTTGACACCCCCTTTTACTTTTTGCACCCCCTGGCCCATTTCTTCGTACTTTTGTATTTTTCCATTTTATTTTCATTTCTGATTTTGTTTTCTCATTTTCTAAATATAAAAATACCCAAAAAATATTTTTATAATTTTTTACATTTATTTTATATTTTATTTTATTTCTTTCTAACATGAAAACAATTAAATTAGTATATATTTTACTTATTAAAAGCTTAAAAATGATAAATAAGTTATACTTTTGTTTTAGTATTTTATTCACACTAAAAAACATTGTCCTAAATATATTTTTTATTTTTTGTATATATTTTATTTTTATTATACATATTTAATATAATTAATACATATATAAATATATACTTTTATTTTATTAGATACTTTAGAATAAAAATATAAATATATTACACTTTTATTTTTTATTATTATTTATACTTAAAAAATACTTTTTCTAAATACATTTTATTTTTTTTTAGATACATTATTTTATCTTATTGTATATAAATAATATAATCAATATATTTATATTCTTAAAAAAATAGGGTTTACCCTTAATAAATACTAATAATCTTGTTTTATTTTATTTCCTTATTTTTACATTAAATATTTTTTACATACACAAAAATAAACAAAAACCTTTTTGCATATTCATATTATTTTGTATATTTATTTAATTTGTTTATTTAAATATTGTTCATTTATTATTTATGTCATTTGATTCAATTTGGATGTAATAGTAAAACTAGGGTTTTAATTTCTTGTCAAATAATCCCCATTCAAAAATTGTACCCCCATCCCCATAATCTTGTTGTAATAGTGGTAGATTTATTTTTACGCATTTTTACGCTTTCAATTATGCCATGATTAGAGATTAGGGTTTGTACGCAAAAATACAAAATTAACAAGTAGCTTGACCTAATACAAAGACAAAAAAAGCATGAAAATCAATATACAATGCACCCTTGCACCCCTAGGATTTCATCCACTTGTTGCCTTAAAAATGGGCCATGTTATGCATGTTGAGTACTTTGGCAAAACAAAAACAAAACAAAAGATCATAGTCCCTCGATGACGCTATCTTGGTTGCCTAAACAAAATGATCAAGTCCCTCAAAAATTTGTCAAAGATACTTGACACAATTGCTATCATGGTCTATACGATGACCCGCGCCTGTCCCGTTTAACATCCTAATACAAGGTTGTTTACCAAATGCAATGGTAAAACAACACTGTCAAAAGGGTTAAAAACATATAGGAAAGATCTTTGAGTAAAATAGGGTAGACAACTCTTAGTTACTTGATCAAAGCTTGCAAAAAATCCTTGCTATTTTCAAACACACTTCACCACACAATTTCAAAACATTTCCCAAATTAAACTTTCAAACATTGAAACAATTTTCAAAAGACAAAAACACCTTTGTATACGTTCAAACAAGAATCATTACAAAGGTTGCCACAACGATGGCCTCTTTTCAAAACATCTTTCAAAACCACACACAAAGCACCATTTCAAACAATTGAAAAGCAAAAGCAAGTGATCTAAACAAGTAACTAAGAGCCCATGGATAACCATGGATGAAAAGGGTGCTTGCACCTTCCCTTTTTATAATCTACTCCCCGAACCCAAGAAAACATCTCAAAGGTCTTTCCTGTGCTTTTTGACCTTTCCTTAGGATAAAATAAAAAGTCGGTGGCGACTCTTGCTAAACCGAAACATTTGCGAACACAAACGCAAAACCTCAAGTCAGTTCTTCCACCGTATCACAGAACTGGAGACTCTGCTGGGGAATATCTCTAAAAGTGGAGTAACCTTAGGGTTTAGATCACCTTTACATGCTTATCTTGTTTGCTTTGATTTCTTTACATTTGGTTCTCTTGTTTGGGTTCGAATCCTCCACTCGGATTTTTGGGAAACATTCATAGGCAAATAGCAAAACGTTGTGGAAACTGTGCGGGGTATACCGACATGGTTGAAGTAATAGCTATATTAGTGCAACATATTTGTGGGTGCCGGTAGCCTTTGAGTCAATCAAAGAGAATACGGGGCCGCTGAGTGATGTCATGAAGCACTAATGAACTCTTAGAACCTTACTTGACCATCTTGGCCTTTTTAGGGGTAGTGAGATGACCGAATTTGGTGCAGTCCAAAGTTGGTAGATACTCGATACTACACTCATTTGTTTTCTTGGAATATTTTGGTCGCCAGTTAAGTGGTTAAACTAAAACAATGAACACAGAAAATAATCCAGTGATATTGAGCTCCTTAGAACCCGGTTACTATTTATAGGACAGGTTGAGCCAACTAACTTCAAGAGGGTACTTACATATGAAACCCCATGCAAGCCTGAAACTAGGATCTTGTGTGATTTTCTTGTACATATACTTGTGCATACATCATGAACATCATAAAGCATCATATGCATCCACTAACCATTTCAAGGGTTTGGATCTTTACCTTTGTTCCTGTTTTGTAGGTCATGGAATCTCTTCGCAGGAAAACAATCCAGGTCAACCTTGTGAGGATCCCTCCTCAACTCAAAGAGCTTACTTCCAAGATTCCCGAGAATTCTCTCTTCAGTGAAAGACATGGTAGACTTCTCAACTTGGTCAACTCCAACATTGAAGAAGACATGGTGAAAGTCCTCTTCCAGTTCTTTGACCCCCTACACCACTGTTTCACATTCCCTGATTACTAACTAGTACCTACTTTGGAGGAATTTTCTCAACTCTTGAGGATTCCTATTCTCCATCAACTACCCTACAACGGTACGGAAAGAGAACCAAAGCCTGAAGATGTTGCTCAAGCCTTACACTTGCAACCATCTGATATCAAAGGTAATTGGGAAACCAGAAGTGGTGTCAAGGGTTTCTTGGCAAAGTTTCTGTTTGAGAAGGCACAAGACTGCTGGAATTCTCTAGATCTGCAAGCTTTTGAGGAGATTATAGCACTTCTCATCTATGGGTTGGTCTTGTTCCCAAACCCTGATCAACTTATAGATGTGAATTCTCTCAAGATTTTCATATCTCGGAATCATGTGCCTACATTGCTTGGGGACATCCTACACTCATTTCACACACGAACAATGAGGAAAAGAGGTGTTCTCATGTGCTGTACTCCTCTTCTTGCAAGGTGGTTTATTTCTCACCTTCCCCAATCAGTTTTGAAGAATGAGCAGGGTTTAAGGTGGTCACAACGGTTGATGACCCTCACACATTCTGATGTTCATTGGTGTTCTCGGTCCAGAGAAAATGTCATCATCATTGATCGTTGTGGGGAATTCCCTAATGTCCCACTACTTGGCATTAGGGGAGACATTACCTACAACCCCTGTTTAGCTCTGAGACAATTTGGGTATGCCCGGAGGGATGGCCCTCATGATATGCTGATTCTTGACTTGGTTTTTGACTTCGACAACGATGCTCAAGGACTTCGACAAAGGTTTATCCAAGCTTGGAGGATGCCCAACAAGGTGGACAGTAAGACACCGGGACACAAGAATTCCATCCCCCTTGAGCCTTATCTTAAGTGGGTACGAACCCGCGCCCAGAGTTTTATGATGCCTTACCCCCACATTCTCCTCGTGATCAAAGAGCCTGTTATGGAAGGAGAGGTTCCATACACCCTCCTACATCCAGACATGCCAACATCATTGGAAGAATTGCAACAGAGTTGGATACAGCTCAAGGAAGAACGAAATACTTTTGAAGCCAACTTCTATGCCAGTGAGAAGAAGGTTTTGGAACTTACCCGCCGACTTCACGAAGAGGAGACTCTTAACACCTACATCGCACCAAAAAGGATGCACAATGTCTTTTTACATTAAGAATTTTGTAATATTTTGCCCATGGGACACTTATGTACTAACAAATTTCTTCTTATTAATATGATGTGTGTTCTTTTTGTTTGCAACAAATTTGAATTTCTGAATCCTTGAATGCATTACATGAATAACATATCATTCATCATATGCATAAACAGGTCTTCACACCAGGTTTCCTTATCTTTCTGTTGTTTATTTCAACAAGATGGATATAGAGCAGACGATCAAAGATCTGCAAGCACAAAATTCGCAATTCCAACAACTCCTCATAACCTTGGCAAAGGGTCAAGAGGATCTTAAAGCACTGTTAGAGAAAGAGAAGGAACCAGAAAATAAGAAAAAGAAAAGAATTGGTGTGGCCACTATGGGAAGAAGATTTGAGAATTAGGCTAGGAGAGTTCTGGAATTCCCCTCGACGTCTGATGAAGGGGTTGGTAAAGGAAAGGGAGTTGCAATGCCCTTCGAGTCTGAAGCTGAATAGGAAGAAGAGGAAGAGGATGAAGATTACTCCAAACAGCAGTACCCTCCGGCGGATGATAAGTATAAGAACCTTGAAGATCGGCTAGCAGCCATGGAGGTACAAAAAGTACCTGGGTTGGATTTCGAAGATCTAGGGTTGGTTGATGGGATCGTCATTCCTCCCAAGTTCAAGGTGCCTACATTTTCCAAATACAACGGCTTGTCCTCTCCAAAGATGCATCTGCGGTCCTACGTGAGAAAGATCCAACCTCACTCTTCTGATAAGGATATATGGGTCCACTTTTTTCAAGATAGTTTGTCGGGTACGCAACTGGACTGGTTCTATCAACTCGAGAGATCTGATGTTCATAACTGGGAAGATTTAGCTATTGCTTTCTACCGACAATACCAATACAATGCAGATTTAGCGCCTACTCGTACTCAGCTACAAAGTATGGGTATGGCCTCTAATGAGGGATTTAAGGAGTATGCCCAAAAGTGGAGAGATTTGGCTGGAAGGGTGCAACCACCATTGTCGGATAGAGAGATGGTTGACATGTTTTTGGGGACCCTATCAGGACCATTCTTCAATCACTTGATCAGGAGCTCATCTGCAGGGTTCACCGAATTAATTCTGACCGGTGAAAGGGTCGAAGCTGGCATTAAGAGTGGTAAAATTCAGAAGGATGCCTCCGCTTCCACTGCTATCAAGAAGACCTTCCCAGCCAAGAAGGATGTTTCTGCTGTTCACACCCAGAGAAATCAAGGGAGAATGGAGCGCCGACCAGCGGTGGGGGCTGTGATGATCCAGAACTCCTCAGCCGATCAACCTCACAGCAATCAACCAAGAGCTAACCAACAAAGGGTAGAAAGGCCACAATGGAAATTCACCCGGATCAATATGACACCGGCTCAGGTCCTCCCTCATTTGTTAAAGTTAAACCTTACCAACTTGAAAGAAGCGCTAAAAAACCCAAATTCCTCTTCTCCCTATTATCATTCAAATGCAAAATGTGCATACCATTCGGACAGTGTTGGGCATGACACCAACAACTGTTGGGCCCTTAAAAACAAAATCCAAGATTTGATAGATGCCAAGGAGGTAGAGTTTGATGCTCCCGAAAAACCTAATGTGATATCCGCTCCTATGCCAAAACATGGTCATAATGTCCATTCTATTGTGGAAGATCTTCATGTTACCGCTGTTGATGACTTAATGACTCCGTTGCCAATGATCAAGATAAATCTGTTGAAAGCCGGGATTTTCCCGGGATGTGAAAAAGATTGTTACTTTTGTTCAACCTTGCAATCCGACTGTTCGCTGTTGAAGTCAGGCATCCAACGCCTGATGGATACTCAAGAGATCCTCTTTCAGAAAACTCCTGTTGCTACTATCACTCATGTTACTCCTGTTACTCCGATCAATGATGTTGCTATAATCACCATTTCCGACAATCTTTCTAAGACCTGCAAAAGGCCTGTTAAGATTACACCAGATCCAAAGTTTGTACCGCTGAAGATTACCATGCCGGGGCCTATCCCATATAAGTCCAATAAGACGATACCGTGGAATTATAGAGGAGAGATCTTCTATCATGGTGTGAAACAGATTGAATCAGTCGAAGAAAGCTCCGATGAAGAAACTCCTGACATAGGGAATATTGCGGGAACAAGTAAGATAACTCGTAGCGGAAGAATCTTCTCTCCGGAGATTGCTCCTCCACGGGCAGTCTTCAGACCCTCAAGTGCTCCTGTGCCTGTCAAGATATCTGTGCGAAGTCCGGTTATTGAAGAAATTGTTACTCCCGAAGTTGTCACCTCTGCTGTTACTGCTGATAAAGGTAAGGGGATCCAAGAAGCGTCCGTCAGGACGAGGGCTCAGACTTTGGTTATCCCCAAGACCACCCAAAAGGAGATGGAGGAGATTTTAAAGATAATTAAGAAGAGCGACTATGATGTCATAGAGCAGCTGGGGAAAACCCCTTCAAAAATCTCTATGCTGGCTCTATTTCTCTGCTCCGAGGCTCATGCCAAAGCCTTGATCAAATTTCTAAAGACGGTGCACGTGCCTCAAGAAACTTCTGCGGATCAGTTTCAAGAGTGTGTAGCCAGCCTTACAACCGACAATGGTCTTGGCTTCTCTGATGCCGATCTGACGTCTAAAGGAAGAAAGCATAATGATGCGCTGCATGTTTCGGTAGAGTGCAGAGGGACCACACTTGCTCATGTTCTGGTTGATACCGGTTCATCTTTAAATGTTCTACCAAAGAAAGCGTTGGACATATTGGACTATGAAGGTTTGACCCTAAAGCCCAGTAATATCATTGTTAGAGCCTTCGACGGTTCTAAGCGGATGGTTCACGGAGAAGTGGACATCCCAATTAAGGTGGGAACGGAAATTTTCAACTCTAATTTTTATGTGATGGACATCCGTCCTTCATATTCATGTTTGTTGGGAAGGCCATGGATCCAAAATGCTGGGGCAGTCACTTCTTCTCTACACCAGATGCTAAAGTACCCAGTCCAAGGTAAGATCATAACAGTTCATGGTAAGGAGGAGTATATGATAAGTCACTGAAATTCTGGCAGCAGATACTCAATGTCACAGTGAATGTTATGACACCGTATCTGACACACCTCAAGACAGTAATTTTAAAAGCAGTAAAGAACACAATCAATTGTTTACCCAGTTCAGTGTGTAACAACACCTACTCTGGGGGCTACCAAGCCAGGGAGGAAATGCACTATAAGAGATATTAATTTAGGAATAAACCAACCGGTTTATCTCCTTCACTTAAGACCAACCCAATGAAACTTCAATCTAAGATCAACTTAAACCTGAGTTCCTACTCACTCCCCCTCAATCACAGCAGTGATACTAAACTATTGATTAATGAAATTATGAAGATACTCTTCAGTACACACACTTGATTTTGCTTCACAACTTTAATCAAGTGACAAACACTCTTGCTTCAAAGCTTTGAGTGATACACAACCCTAACTTGACTTTGCTTCAAAGCTTTAATCAAGTGACACAAACACTCGTGCTTCAAAGCTTTGAGTGATACACAACCCTTACAATCAAATCCTACTCCAAGTCACTTATCACAATGATAATTGCTTGGCTCACAGTAGTTACAACTATACAATCCCTTATTGATCTTCTGTCAAAAAGTGTCTTTCACCAACAGTCTTCATGAGGAATATATAGGCAGCTATTCTTCAGTTAGGGCTTCCACGAAAATAGCTAGGGTTAATTAGGGTTAACCTCAAGACTTGGTCATAGGTCTTTAACAACCAGATTAGGGTTAAGCAGAGTTAACCTAATGTCCACGTGAGAATCTGATCTGGACTGTATAAACAAGATTCCTGAAAATTCTCAGGAATAACAAATCTGCACAAATGTTAGATCAGTACAGGATGTCTTAACATTGGTTATGACAACAAGAATCCTGTTTACTGATTTTGGTAGAATGCAATAAATATGATCATTGCTTAATGATCAGCTAAACACTCATATTGAGTAGCTCTTGTATGACATTCTTTTTCTGCAGAATGTACCTTGTATCCCAGAATGTTATGACATCAGTCATGACATTCACACAACTGGTTTTACCAAAAAAAATGTCAACAACCAAACACTTACAAACTCCCCCTTTGGCAAATTTTTGGCTAAAACCCCTAAACAATCAGAGATTAGAAAGCAGCAGAATTTTTAAGTCTAATTCTACCAAAATTATCACAAAATCTTCTCCCCCTCTTTAGCCATAAATAGGCCAAAGATACTTGTACTTTTAAGTTATACAGTCATCCAAAAGGAATAATAAAAACACAGAGAAAAAAAATCAAAAGTCATTTGCAGCAACAGGTACCAGCAGCAAACTTGTCAACTACACTGATCTTCAAGCACTGTCATCTTCAGAGGAGGCACTATCTTCAGCATTATGCTGGTCTTCATCAGCATCCTCTTCCCTTCTTTGTCCTTCATTCTCCTCCTGTTCTAGTCTAGCAATCAGGTCCTCAAGAGTCCTTTTCCTTGTATCAAGCTCTTTGCAGGTTTCCTTCAGCACAACTATAACATCAATTTTCTTGGAATGAGATTTGACAGTTGATGTCTCAGCAGATGTCATGACAATGTCAGGGACATGTGTTCCCTGAAATAGCTTATAGTGCAAACCAAGAGCAGGGGCTCTTTTGCATACAATATTTTTTTCAACTAGAATGTCAGGATACTGAGCAATGACTATACCACACAGGAGAGAGGGAAAGGCAATAGGGCCTTTAATAGCACAACTTCCAGCATGTTTCAATGTTTGATCAAAGATATACTTGCCATAGTCAAAGTTTGTCCTGGTTCCAACAGCATAAATAAATCTTCCCAAGCCTGTGGAGATGGTTGATTTATGGTTGGTGGGAACCCAGTTAGCTGCACCAATTTTGTGCAGAATGGGAAACTTCATGCTCAGCTTGCTTGCATTCAGCTTCCCTTTTAAGGGCCAACTCTTGACTTGATTTGCAGTGATGGTTTGACACACTTGGTTGTCAGTAACCTCAAGCTCAAGGCAAGCATCATCAGGTCTTCCTAGGAATTTGTTTATTTCAGAGGGAGAGAAATTTACCTTCCTTCCTCTCACATACACACACTTAAAATCAGCTGACTTTCCATCAGCACGCCCATCAGATAAATTTACTATGAATTCTTTGACAAGAATTTCATAGCAGTTGGTAAACTTTACCACAGTATTTATTAGACCAGCAGTCTTGATTAGATCCATGATCTCCTTACATTCCATGGCACTGTTGTTCAGCTCTCTTTCCAAGGCGATCCTTTTCAAAAATACATACTTCCACCTGTTTGCATTCTCTGGATGGTGAAAGGAGATGTTGTCAATGGCAACTTCAGGGACTTTAGGCATTTTTCTCGAAGAGAGTTTCTTTCTGAGAGGAATGTCTGGAACATTACTCTCAACATCAAACTCAAATTCTGATTCCTCATCAGATTCAGAGGGTTCGGGCTCCTTCCTTTTCTTGGCTATTGGTTGTCTCAAAGGTTTTGAGAGACTACCAACAGGTACTCTAGTTTTCACCTTCCTCTTCTCTTTTGACAATCCAGCCTTCTCAGCTTCTACTCCAGTCTTGTTCTCAGACCTGGTTTTCTTATGAACAACTTCAGTAGCCTTCTCTTTAGAGAGGCTTTTGGCAGCATCCTGCTTTCCTTTTCTGTTCATCATCCTTCTAGCTATGCTAGGGTTGATATTGGCAATTAAGTCATTGTCAGAGTATTCTTCATCAACATCAATAACCGGGGGTTCAACATCCTTCTCAGTAGGGTTCTGGTGATCATCACGATTTTCAGGAGATTTTCTAATGTTGTCATCAGGTGTCTCAACATTATGAGTGACATCTGGATTCATTTCAACATTTGGACTAGCAGATTCTTGGTTCAAAGGTACAGAAATGCCAGGTACAGAGTGATTCTCATTTAGAATCCTAGTGACTAGTCTAGCTATAGCTTGATGAACATAAACAGAACCTTCCCTATTTGCTATTTCTGGAGGAACAGAAGATGATGGTTGAGAGGATTTACCGGATGGAGAGGCTTGTGATCTTCTTGCATGTCTGGTTCGCAGCTTCTTGACCTTAGTGGGGTCAGCTGCCAGTTCACGAAGAGGAGTTATCTCCAGAACATCAGAATCCATGCAGTTTGTGATTGCCCTAGGTTCGCGATCAGAGGATGCGGAAGAAGCAGTCTCCTTTGAAGAGGATGATGACATGGATAGTTGAGACATTTTGAGTGATTTAGAAAACAGGTAACAGTGATAGTGAAATCTTCGTTTGAGAGATTGGAGATTGTTGCAGAAACGCAAGAGGAGGGAGATATATGAATGTCTATTCAACTTCTTAAAATTTTGGGAAAAAATAGAGAAACAGATGATTATCCCAATCAGAGTAGACTTAACTAAAATATCTCTCTCATCCCTTGTTTTAAGCAAAATTAATTGCTACATTTCTTCATGTTGGCAAATACCCAGCTTGCCCCTCAAATTTTCAAATTGACTAGCATCAAGTGCCTTGAAAATGTCAGCCAGTTGTAGTTCAGTGGCAACATGTTCCAGTTTAATCGCCTTTTCCTCCACAAGATCTCTGATGAAGTGATGTCTAATGTCAATATGCTTGGTCCTGCTATGCTGAATAGGATTCTTGGAAATGTTGATAGTACTCAGATTGTCACAATACAATGTCATAACATCTTATGTGACATTATACTCAGTAAGCATCTGTTTCATCCAGATCATTTGAGAACAGCTACTACCAGCTGCTATGTATTCAGCTTCAGCAGTAGATAGAGACACACAATTCTATTTCTTGCTGAACCAAGAGACAAGATTATTTCCCAAGAAGAAACATCCTCCAGAGGTGCTATTTCTATCATCAGCACTTCCAGCCCAATCAACATCACAGTAACCAGTCAGAGTTGGTTCACATCCATGAGAGTACATCAAGCCATAGTTGTAAGTTCCACTCACATACTTTAGAATTCTTTTCACTTGGTTGATATGACTTACTTTGGGTTCAACCTGGTATCTTGCACATACTCCAACTGCAAAAGCAATGTCAGGTCTGCTGGCTATTAAGTATAGCAGACTTCCTATCATGCTTCTGTACAAGCTTTGGTCCACCTTAACCCCACTTGAATCTTTGGACAGCTTTAAATGAGTAGGTGCAGGAGTCCTTTTGTGACTGGAATTCTCCATCCCAAACTTCTTGACAATGTTCTTTGAATACTTGCTTTGAGATAGAAAAATTGAGTCTTCCATCTGTGTGACTTGCAGTCCAAGAAAGTAGGTCAATTCTCCCATGAGGCTCATTTCAAATTCAGCTTGCATCTGGTCAGCAAAATGTTTAACCATTTTATCTAACATTCCCCCAAACACTATGTCATCAACATAGATTTGAGCTACCATTATCTTTCCTCCTTCATTTTTGACAAAAAGAGTTTTATCCAAGCCTCCTTTCCTGTATCCTTTGTCAGAGAGGAATTTTGTCAACCTGTCATACCATGCTCTAGGAGCTTGTTTCAGGACAAATAAAGCTTTCCTCAATTTGTAGACATGATCAGGGCAGTTTGGATCCACAAATCCTTTAGGCTGTTCCATATAAACTTCCTCATTTAAGTACCCATTAAGGAAGGCACTCTTTACATCCATCTGAAATAACTTGAACTTAAGGAGACAAGAAATTCCCAATAGGAGTCTGATTGATTCCAGTCTGGCTACAGGAGCAAAAGTCTCATCAAAATCAACCCCTTCAACTTGAGTGTATCCTTGAGCAATAAGTCTTGCTTTATTCTTGGTGACAACTCCTTCAGCATCTGATTTGTTCTTGTAGATCCATTTTGTGCCAATGATGTTTGTTCCTCCTGGTCTAGGAACTAACTCCCATACTTCATGTTGCTTGAATTGGTTCAATTCATCTTGCATTACTCCAATCCAGTATTCATCAGTTAAAGCCTCCTTAACATTTCTTGGTTCAATCTTAGATACAAAGCAAGAGTTTGTGATGATTTCTCTAGATCTTGTAATGACTCCACTATTAGGATCTCCTATGATGAGTTCCTTAGGATGATCTTTCTGAATTCTGATGGAAGGGTCTTTGTTAGCTTCCTTTGATTCAGATTCTGATGAAGTAGTTTTAGGAACATCATCCTTTTGAGTTGAGGTCTCAAAGAATGTCTCAACATCATATGGGACATTTGTTTCCTCATGGTAATCATCAACTATGACATTTATAGATTCCATCATAACTTTGGTCCTGGAATTGAATACCCTATAAGCTCTGCTGTTGGTAGAGTATCCTAGGAATATTTCTTCATCACTTTTAGGGTCCATCTTTCTCCTTTGTTCATGATCTGTCAGAATATAGCATTTGCTTCCAAATACATGGAAGTACTTCACTGTAGGCTTTCTTCCTTTCCAAAGTTCATAAATTGTGTATGATGTTCCCTTTCTCAAGGTGACCCTGTTATGGACATAACAGGCTGTATTCATAGCTTCAGCCCAAAAATGAATAGGAAGTCTTTTGGCATGTATCATTGCTCTGGCAGATTCCTGTATAGTCCTGTTTTTCCTTTCCACAACTCCATTTTGTTGAGGAGTTATGGGTGAAGAGAATTCATGATTAATTCCCTCTGAGGAGCAGAACTCATCAAACTTACTGTTTTCAAATTCCTTGCCATGATCACTTCTGATTCTGACAATGCATCCTTCTTTTTCTCTTTGAATTCTTTTGCACAGTTCCTTAAATACTTCAAATACATCAGACTTTTCCCTAATGAAGTTAATCCAGGTGAATCTGGAAAAATTATCCACAACAACATAGGAATATCTTTTTCCACCAAGGCTTTCCACCTGCATTGGTCCCACCAGATCCATATGTAGAAGTTCTAGCACCTTAGAGGTGGTCAGATGTCTTGTCTTTGGATGTGACATTCTAGTCTTCTTTCCAACCTGACATTCACCACTGACTCTCCCTTCATCAATTTGCAGCCTTGGAATCCCTCTGACTGCCTCCATAGATATAATCCTTTTCATTCCTCTTAGATGTAAATGACCAAGTTTTTGGTGCCACAGTTTCACTTCTTTTTCTTCTTTGGCAATAGAGCACACAGAAGAATAATTAGTGTTCTCAGATTCCCATAAGTAGCAGTTGTCTTTAGATATGACTCCTCTCATTACAACTTCTTGTTTTTCATTAGTTACAAGACATTCAGACTTGGTGAAGTTGACCTTGAATCCTAGATCACATAATTGACTGATACTTATGAGATTAGCAGTTAAGCCTTTTACCAGCAATACTTCATTTAGGCTTGGAACTCCAGGGCAGTCCAAGTTTCCAACTCCTTTGATTTCTCCTCTAGCACCATCTCCAAAAGTCACATAACTAGTAGTATGAGGTTTAACATTATTGAGAAGATTCTTGATTCCAGTCATGTGTTTAGAGCATCCACTGTCAAAGTACCAGTCTTCCTTTGCAGAGACTCTAAGGGAGGTTTGAGCTATCAGGGAAGCAACCTTTTTCTTCCACTGTTGGGTATATGGTGCCTTGTTAGACTTAGGTTTGACAACTGGGGTCTGATTAGGATATCCATATAATCTGAAGCAGAATGGCTTTATGTGAGCAAACCTCCCACAATAATGACATCTCCATCTTTGATACTTTTTCTTCATATTTATCTGTTCTCGATGTTGAGTGCTATGTTGTGACATCTGCTTTGACATTTATTTATCAGGCCTGATTTTCTTCTTGTCTACAATAGATTTCTTTGCTGCCACAAATCCTAGACCAGACTTGTTTCCCACATTTTGTCCAACCTGAAGGATTTCTTCTAATTTGTCAGTTCCATTTGTCAGCATCTTGATAGATTTGGTCATTTGGTCAAGTTTTGAGTTTAGCATTTGAACTTCACTTTCGAGATGACTTATAGCATCAGTGCCTGCCTTCTTCTCAGCCTCCAACTTTACTATGAGTTTTTTGTCTCTCATTTTGCTGACAGACTTCAGCACTTCTGATACATAACTTCTTGTAGGAGTCAGCCAGTTCTTCAAATGTTACTTCCTCATCACTAGAGTCACTATCAGAGTTACAAATACCAGTTAGTGCAGTAACTAGTTTGGCAGATTCTTCTTCAGAATTACTTTGAGTCACAATCAGACCAAGTAACTGACATTCCTTTCTTTTGTTTCTTAAGAAAGGTAGGACATTCAGCTCGAATGTTCCCATATCCTTCACATCCATGGCATTGGATCCCTTTGCTTTGATTTCCCTTCTCTTCAGACTCTGGTCTTATGCTGGAGTCATAAGATCTGTTAATGTCAGAGGGGATGTTCTTGACATTTGACCTTGACTTTGGGTCCATTCTCTTGATGAGTTTGTTGAACTGCCTTCCAAGCATGGCTATAGCTTCTGAAATATTTTCTTCTTCATCCTCCTTGTTTTCATCTTCAGTATTAGATACAAGTGATATGCTCTTGTTTTTCTTGTCAACATTGTCACTGATCCCCATCTCAAAGGTCTGAAGTGACCCAATGAGTTCATCAACCTTCAAGTTTCAGATATCCTGAGCTTCCTCTATAGCAGTCACCTTCATTGCAAATCTTTTAGGCAAGGATCTTAGAATCTTTCTCACCAGTTTTTCTTCTGACATCTTTTCTCCCAATGCTCCTGAGGTGTTGGCAATTTCCAAGATGTTCATGTGAAACTCATGAATGGTCTCATCTTCCATCATCCTTAGGTTCTCAAATTTGGTAGTCAGCATCTGAAGCCTTGACATTTTTACTTTGGATGTGCCCTCATGGGTAGTTTTGAGAGTGTCCCAAACATCCTTGGCCAGTTCACATTGATGTACTAGTCTGAATATGTTTCTATCAATTCCATTGAACAAGGCATTTAATGCTTTGGAGTTACCCAGGGCTAACTAATCTTCTTCTTTGCTCCATTCTTCCTCAGGTTTCAGACTGGTTGTCCCATCTTTCCCAGTTATGGTAGGATAGTTCCATCCTTTGTCAGCAGCTCTCCAAGCCTTTTTGTCCAGTGATTTTAAGAAGGCAATCATACGAGGTTTCCAGTAGTCATAATTTGATCCATCCAGAATGGGTGGTCTGTTCCCAAATCATCCTTGTTTGTCCATAGCGCCAGAAAATAATATCCCTAGATCTCACCCAGTAAGACAAGCAGGGTGCCTGCTCTGATGCCAATTGAAATTCTGGCAGCAGATACTCAATGTCACAGTGAATGTTATGACACCGTATCTGACACACTTCAAGACAGTAATTTTAAAAGCAGTAAAGAACACAATCAATTGTTTACCCAGTTCAGTGTGTAACAACACCTACTCTGGGGGCTACCAAGCTAGTGAGGAAATGCACTATAAGAGATATTAATTTAGGAACAAACCAACCAGTTTATCTCCTTCACTTAAGACCTACCCAATGCAACTTCAATCTAAGATCAACTTAAACCTGAGTTCCTGCTCACTCCCCCTCAATCACAACAATGATACTAAACTATTGATTAATGAAATTATGAAGATACTCTTCAGTACACACACTTGATTTTGCTTCACAGCTTTAATCAAGTGACACAAACACTCGTGCTTCAAAGCTTTGAGTGATACACAACCCTTACAATCAAATCCTACTCCAAGTCACTTATCACAATGATAATTGCTTGGCTCACAATAGTTACAACTATACAATCCCTTATTGATCTTCTGTCAAAAAGTGTCCTTCACCAACAGTCTTCATGAGGAATATATAGGCAACTATTCTTCAGTTAGGGCTTCCACGAAAATAGCTAGGGTTAATTAGGGTTAACCTCAAGACTTGGTCATAGGTCTTTAACAACCAGATTATGGTTAAGCAGAGTTAACCTAATGTCCACGTGAGAATCTGATCTGGACTGTATAAACAAGATTCCTGAAAATTCTCAGGAATAACAAATCTGCACAAATGTTAGATCAGTACAGGATGTCTTAACATTGGTTATGACAACAAGAATCCTGTTTACTGATTTTGGTAGAATGCAATAAATATGATCATTGCTTAATGATCATCTAAACACTCATATTGAGTAGCTCCTGTATGACATTCTTTTTCTGCAGAATGTACCTTGTATCCCAGAATGTTATGACATCAGTCATGACATTCACACAACTGGTTTTACCACAAAAAAATGCCAACAACCAAACACTTACAGTCACCTTAACTCTTTCTGCTACGTAGAGTTAGACGGCGAATTCATAGAAACACCTTTCCAACACTTTGAAGAGGTTTCCCCTGAAGTCGCAGTAGCCAAGACGATGACTGATGTGCCCATCATTACCAAGCCTGTGTCCCGGATGTCATCCCTTAAAGATGCGGAGGCTGTGATCAAGGAAGGAGGAAGTACAATGTGGGGTCAACTGCCAGATTTTCCTCACAAGACAAACAAGTTCAGATTGGGTTTCACTGCTGCTAGTCAGAAGGCCGTGCGTCGCTCCAGGGCTGGAGGACCACCCTTAAAAATCACTCACCATGGAGTTCATGCTTTAGAAGATGATGATGAAGAAGGCAACTTTGAAGATTGGATCTTTCCAACCATTGAAGGGGGACTGAACAACTGGGAGGCGAAAGACTTCGTTCCCATTACTTTCATCAATCAGTAATTTATCTTTTGAACATTTCCTGTTTGGTCTGTAATAATTATTAGACAATTCGTACACTCTTTTCGCCTTATGCCTTACCCGGGGCATATAGGTCCATTTGTAAGGGTTTTGATTCTTCATTTTCATATGCCATTTTTAATGAATCATGGACGTTTTCATCTATAAACTTTTGTGTTCATTTTCTTTCCTTTTACATTTTATTTTGTTTAAGGATGGCTATCCCTTACACACACCCACACTCACAAAATGCAGGTACCCATCCACTCCGGATTCCATGGGTGACTATTCTGCTTTGGCCTTCAGTGACTCTGAAGATTTGGTCAATCATGCCGAGTACGAAGGTGATGAAGACTGTGAAGTTCCTGGAGAGTTAGCTAGACTTTTGCAACAAGAAGAAAGGGCTATTCTGCCCCATGAAGAGTTGTTAGAGACTATAAATTTGGGAACAGAGGAAGACAGAAAAGAGGTTAAAGTGGGTGCCAACCTGAAGCCAAATGTTAAGGAGCGCTTAGTTCAGCTGTTGAATGAGTTTGTTGAGATCTTCGCCTGGTCCTATGAAGACATGTCGAGATTGGATACATATATTATGGTTCACCGTCTCCCTACAAGAGAAGAATGTCCACCAATCAAACAGAAAGTCTGCCGAATGAGGCCCGACATGTCCGAAAAGATCAAAGCTGAAGTGATGAAGCAGTTCAATGCTGGCTTTCTGGCTGTTACTTCCTATCCATAATGGGTTGCTAACATTGTGCCCGTGCCTAAGAAGGACGACAAAGTCAGAATGTGTGTGGACTACAGAGACTTAAATAGGGCTAGCCCTAAAGATGATTTTCCACTATCACACATTGACATTTTGGTTGACAATACAGATCAACACAAGGTATTTTCCTTCATGGACGGATTTTCAGGGTACAACCAGATCAAAATGGCCCCCGAATACATGGAGAAGACTACTTTTGTTACGCAGTGGGGTACCTTCTGCTATAAAGTGATGCCATTCGGACTGAAGAATGCCGGGGTAACCTATCAACGAGCCATGGTAGCTTTGTTTCATGACATGATACATCATGAGATTGAAGTCTACGTAGACGACATGATAGCCCGTTCACAGACAGAAGAAGAACACCTCGACCATCTGCAAAAGATGTTTGTCAGATTGAAGGAGTATAAGCTCAAACTGGATCCTAACAAGTGTACTTTCGGAGTCAGGTCTGGTAAACTCTTGGGATTCATCGTTAGCAACAAAGGCATTGAGGTTGACCCTGCTAAGGTCAAAGCTATACGATAAATGCCTGCCCCCCGCACTGAAAAGGAGGTCAGAGGTTTCTTGGGACGCCTAAATTATATTGCAAGGTTCATTTCTCACCTAACATATACCTGTGAACCAATCTTCAAGCTGTTAAAGAAAGATCAGGTGGTTGAATGGAACGATGACTGTCAAGTTGCTTTCGATAGGATCAAGGAGTATTTGTTGGAACCTCCTATCTTGATGCCACCCATCGAAGGAAGGCCGTTAATCATGTATCTGACTGTCTTGGATAATTCAATGGGGTGCGTACTGGGCCAACATGACGAGTCTGGTCGAAAAGAGCACGCCATTTATTACCTTAGCAAAAAGTTTACCGACTGTGAGACTCGCTACTCACTGCTCGAGAAAACTTGTTGCGCTTTGGTATGGGCTGCTCGCCGACTAAGGCAGTATATGTTGACACATACCACTCTGTTGATTTCTAAAATGGATCCGATCAAGTACATCTTCGAGAAGCCTGCTTTATCTGGAAGAATCGCTAGATGGAAGATGATCTTGACTGAGTATGATATCCAGTACACAACCCAAAAATCTATAAAGGGGAGTGTACTAGCTGACCATCTAGCCCATCAAGCTATCGAAGATTACCAATCTATGAGGTTTGACTTCCCTGACGAGGATATCATGACATTGGACAACATTAAAGGTAACGGACCGTATGACGAACCTGAACAAGGATCCCGATGGACCCTGTACTTTGATGGTTGTTGTACCCCAAAATTTTCCCTCTCATGTTTTCCAAAATCTTCCCCCTGCATGGTTGATCACAAACTCTTGCCTAAGGAAAAGGAAAAATTTTGAGTGTTGTTTTAAAGACCTTTCTATTGGCATTCAGAAGGAGCATTTCGATTGGCATTCAGAAGGAGCCTTTCGATTGGCATTCTGGACAAGCCTTTCGATTGGCATTATGGACAAGTACTTCGATTGGCATTATAACAGTGTCCTTCGATTGGAATTCCAAAAAGGTACATTCGAAGAAGTATTCAAAGGGTCTATTCGAAGAAGCTTTCGAAGAGCATTCGAAGGAGGCCATCAGCCCATTCGAAAGGGAGCATTTGAAGGCCAGCTGCATTTCATTAAAAATTCAAACAGGGACAAGATCCCATGTGTTTAGCCAACGTTACAACTCTTATTCATGGCTTTCAAACACATGATTAACGTTACAAATCCTCCTTCATGGTTATCAAAACACATAATAAAGGTCATTTAAACCTTTGTCCTCCTGTCCCCTCCACCCCCTCTATATAAAGAATTCACAAATTCTGCAAAAAGGACAAGGAAAATATACAGAAAAATAGAGAACTTGGAGAGATGCTGCCCAGAATTTTCCAAGCCAAAGCTGCCACCAAGCGAACACCTCCCCCCTCAGAACTACAGGTCGAAGCACCTCTGTTTGGTAAAAAAATAAATCTAATCTCAAACTCACTCTTAGATTCATTTCGATTGCATATTCATATTATTATTTCTGTTTGTGAATGATTTAATGTGCTTCATATAAGCTACAACGCAGAGTTGAGATTGTGCCATTGCTTGGGCACAATCTGAATTCCTCCTTCAAATCCAAGGACAAAACAAACCCAGACCCAAATTCAGCAGGTGCGAATAAAGGGGGAGATTCGAACCAGGGGGTAAAATCCCCCCTGGACCTTTAACATGTGTTTCGTTTTGCAGGAACTACATTCTCGGATTCCTGTTCAGAGTTTCGAAGCTCAACAGTCTAGCTTTGAACTGGACCCAAGATTTCCAGATCGAAGAATGACATGACCAGATCGAACACCCTCAGAGTGCAGCCCCTCATGCCCCTTCGATCCAGCCTCTTCACTGGGTCGAAAGACAGCCTGCACCTCTTTCGACCTAAGCCTCCAGAATTGTATTATTGTTTCTTGTTTTGCTTCCGGGCCCATTTGTATTTTGTTTACTTTGTTTATTTATTTTAGTTTTCTTTAATCAACATAAAAAATCATAAAAAATAAACAACTTAGAATTAGGATTTAATTTAGTTAATCACTTTAACTCATTTTCTTCAATTTTAAAATCTGTAGATTTAGGAGTTGTTTAAGATTTAATCATTTTCATAAGCAAAAATGCAAAAAATATTAGGTTTGTTTTAGAGTAAATTTTAATCAGTATTTTTTAATTAAATTTGACTTAGCTGAATATTTAGCATTTTCTCAAAAAAATAAAATCAAACAACAAAAAAAGAGTTCTCATTCTTAGGATTTTCTAGATGTGCGCGCGTTTATTTTATTACTTATTGGTCTGTGGTAGCCTAAATTAAGACTTTTATTTTACTTCTTTTATTTCCCCAATTTTTGGACATGTAAATAACCCCCCTCCCCGAAGCCTTGTAATAGCGTAGGATTTATAATTTCTACACTTTAAATTCCTGTATATATATTAACTGCTTAGATGTATGCTAACTAGGATTGTATGACAAGATCTAAAAACAAATGATAGAACACCTAAATAAACAAAGATAATATAACTGAAAAAACAATACACTTGCACATGCCACTCCTAGGGTACACCTCACTTGGTTTCCTCAAATGTGGTCATTAAGTATATGATGTTTTAGAGGTCGTCCTTTCGTCCCAAGATCATAAGTTGCCCCGAAACGGTTGCCTCGGAAAATGATCTAAGACACTAGGATTACCACTAAAGCGTTCTAATGTTGCGTTAGTGACCACAAGTCCCTTAAATCGAATTGACCCGAAAACTCCAACGACGGTGCTACCTACTCTTCAATAGTGGGATAGCACTGTCTAAAGGACATTTGCACAATTTAATTCCTTTTCGAGTAGGTAGAGGTTCTTAAGTACTTGCTCCTTTAAAAAAAACAAGACTTTTCACACTTACACTTTCTTTAAAAACAAAACTCTTTTCAAAACCCACAATCACAAAGAAAAGCAATCTTTTGAAAACATAGTGAGCAAGTACCTAAGAGCCCGTGGATAACCACGGATAGAAAGGGTGCTAACACCTTCCCTTTCTATAATCTACCTCCCGAACCCGAGAAACATCTCGAAAAGGAATTTTTTCTGTGCTTTTGTCCTTTCCCTTGTTGGATAAAATAAAAGACGGTGGTGACTCTTGCTTACCGCGACACTTTGCAAAAACAAACACAAACGCGAACCAGCATTAAAAAAAAAACAGTCAGTTCTCGTTCCCACCGATCATAGAACTGGCGACTCTGCTGGGGATATTTTAAGTGGGGTGTACCTTAGGACTAGATCACTTGTGTTTTCATTTGTATTGCTTTGTATGCTTTTAATTTTGTGGGCTTGTATCGGAGTTCTATAAATCCTCCACCCGGATTTGAGAAACATTCATAGATAGCAATACGTTGTGGAAACTGTGCGGGGTATACCGACACGGTTGAAGCAATAGCTATATTAGTGCGACATATTTGTGAGTACCGGTAGCCTTTGAGTCAATCAAAGAGAATACGGGGCCGCTGAGTGATGTCACTAAGAACTAATGACCTAGAACCTTACTTGACCATCTTGGCCTTTTTAGGGGTAGTGAGATGATCGACTTTGGTGCAGTCCGAAGTTGGTAGATACTCGATACTACACTCATTGAGGATTGTTTTCTTGGAATATTTTGGTCGCCAGTTAAGTGGCTAAACTGAAACGATGAACATAGAAAACAATCCAATGATATTGAGCTCCTTAGAACCCGGTTACTATTTATAGGATAGGTTTTGAGCCAACTAAACTCAAGAGGGTACTTACCTATGAAACCTCCTGCAAGCCTGAAACTAGGGTTTTTGTGTGACTTGCTTGTACATGTGTTTCTGCATACATCATAAAGCATCATATGCATCTGCTAACCATTTCAAGGGTTTAGATCTTCATATTTGTTCTTGTTTTGCAGGACATGGTGTCTCTCCGCAGGAAAACAATTCAAGTTAACCTTATAAGGGTCCCTCTTCAACTCAAAGAGCTTACATCCAGGATTCCCGAGAATTCTCTCTTCAGTGAAAGACATGGTAGACTCCTCAGCTTGGTCAACACCAACATTGAAGAAGACATGATGAAAGTTCTCTTCCAGTTCTTTGACCCCCTACACCACTGTTTCACATTCCCTGATTATCAATTGGTGCCTACTTTGGAGGAATTTTCTCAACTTCTGAGAATTCCTATTCTTAGTTATCTACCCTACAACGGTACGGAAAAGGAACCAAAACTTGAAGATGTTGCTCAAGCATTACACTTACAACCATCCGACATCAAGGGGCATTTGGAAACCAAAAGTGGTATCAAAGGATTCTTGGAAAAGTTTCTGTTTGAGAAGGCACGAGAATGCTGGAATTCTCTTGATCTACAAGCCTTTGAAGAGATTGTGGCACTTGTTATCTATGGGTTGGTTTTGTTCCCAAATCCCGATCAACTTATAGATGTGAATGCTGTCAAGATTTTCATATCCAGGAATCCCATACCTACATTGCTTGGGGACATCCTCCACTCATTTTACACACGAACAATGAGGAAAAGAGGTGTCCTCATGTGTTGTACTCCTCTCCTAGCAAGGTGGTTTATTTCTCACCTTCCACAATCAGTTTTGAAGAATGAGCAGGGTTTAAGGTGGTCACAACGATTGATGACCCTCACACATTCTGATGTACATTGGTGTTCTCGGTCCAGAGAAAATGTCACCATCATTGATCGTTGTGGAGAATTTCCTAATGTTCCATTACTTGGAATTAGGGGAGGCATTACCTACAACCCCTGTCTAGCTTTGAGACAATTTGGATATGCTCGGAGGGATGTCCCTCATGACATGCTGATTCCTGACCTAGTTTTTGACTTCGACAATGATGCGCAAGGACTTCGACAAAGGTTCATCAGAGCTTGGAGGATGCCTAACAAAGTGGATAGTAAGACACTGGGGCACAAGAATTCCATCCCCCTTGAGCCTTACCTCAAGTGGGTACGAACCCGCTCCCAGAATCTTATGATGCCATATCCTCACATTCTCCCCTTGGTCAAAGAGCCTGTTATGGAAGGAGAGGTTCCATACGCCATCCTACATCCTGACATGCCAACATCATGGGAGGAAATGCAAAAGAGTTGGATCCAACTCAAGTAAGAGCGGAATACTTTTGAAGCCAGCTTCTATGCAAGTGAGAAGAAAGTTTTTGAGCTTACCCGCTGACTTCACGAGGAAGAGACCCTCAACACTTACATCGCTCCAAAGAGGATGCGCAATGTCTTTCTACATTAAGAATTTTGTAATATTTCGCCCATGGGGCACTTATGTACTAACAAATTTCTTCTTAGTATGACGTGTGTTCTTTTTGTCTGCAACAAATTTGAATTTTTGAACCCTTGAATGCATTACATAAATAACATACCATTCATCATATGCATAACAGGTACCCTTTTACAGCTCTCTTATCTTCTTCGCTGTTTATTTCAGCAATCATCATGTCTGCTGAACCTTCCACTGAGCAAGCTATCAAGGCCCTCCAGGTCCAAAATGTCCAATTTCAAGAGTTGGTCATGAGCCTAGCTAAGGGTCAGCAGGACCTGAAGACCCTGATCCTGAAAGAGAGGAAGAAGAAGAAGAAGAAGAGGACCGTCCTGTTCAACATCGGACACAGGTTTGGAAACGGGCTGCAGAATGAAATTGATCTGGCCACCCCGTCTGGAGAGAAAGACAGTCCACAAGAAAGGAGGGCTCCTAGCCCTGAAGTCTCCGACAACGAGACGGACTACGATGAAGAACAGTATCCTCCTGCTGAGGATAAGCACAAACAGCTGGAAGACCGTTTGAACGTTATGGAAGTACAGAAGGTACCCGGTCTGGACTTCAGAGATTTGGGTTTATCATCTGGGGTGGTGATTCCCCATAAGTTCAAGGCACCTGCCTTTGCCAAATATGATGGAGCTTCCTGTCCAAAGCTGCACCTCCAGTCATATGTGAGGAAGATCCAACCTTACACTACTGATAAGAACTTATGGATCCATTTCTTTCAAGACATTCTCTCAGGGACTCAGCTTGAGTGGTTCTATCAGTTGGACGGAGCCAGTATCCACAGCTGGGAGGATTTGGCTGCTGCATTCTGTAAGCATTATCAGTATAATTCCGACCTCGCTCCTACGCGTACCCAACTCCAGGGTATGTCAATAGGGACAGGAGAAGGATTTAAAGAGTATGCTCAAAAATGGAGAGACCTTGCCGGAAGGGTGCAACCACCTTTAGCTGATCGTGAACTGGTTGATATGTTTCTGGGGACCCTGTCCGGTCCATTCTTTAACCATTTGATTGGAAGCTCTTCAGCCGGGTTTACAGACCTTATCTTGACTGGTGAGAGGATCGAAGCTGGCATCAAGGCTGGGAAGATACAGAAGGGTGCCTCATCGAGCACCGAGAAGAGACCGTTTAAGAAAGAGTCCAGTGTTGTCTACAGTTCAAGAAGACAAAGCAGACCTGAACACCGCCAAGCTGTCAATGCGGTTGTTATCTCAAAACCTACTGGTGCTCCTCAGCATCACAACCAACAAAGGGATGAGAGACCTCGAAGGCAATTTACTCGTCTCAGCATGACTCTGTCTCAGATGTTGCCACAATTGCTAAAAACCAATCTGGTGACTCTAAAAGAAGCTCCAAAGAATCCAAATACAATGTCACCAAGGTATAACCCTAATGCCCGCTGCGCATTTCACTCTGATAGCCCGGGGCATAATACAGACGATTGTTGGGTTTTGAAGAACAAGGTGCAGGACTTAATTGATGCAAAGGAGATTGAGTTCGAGGCGCACGAGAGGCCCAGTGTTGTAACTGCTCCCATGCCCAGGCATGGAGTGAATGCTGTAGAGGAAGACTTGTTTGTGGTGTCTGTGGATGATGTTGTTACCCCTCTAATGACTATCAAGAAGAACCTGTTGCTAGCCAGTTTATTTCCGGGCTGTGGTGAAGGTTGCCCTATGTGTTCTGCTTTGCCTACTGGTTGCCCATCTCTGAAGTCAGGTATCTAGAGCCTGATGGATAGTAAAGAGATTCTTTTTGAGAAGGCTGTTGTTCCACCCGTTCATTCTGAAGAAGTTTCAATCATTGCCATTTTCGACAATTCTTCCAAGGCTCCCTCGAGGACGCCTGTTAGGGTTACATCTGTTCCAAAGACTGCACCTATAATCATCACTGTTCCGAGGCCCATCCCCTATACCTCTGACAAAGCTGTCCCTTGGCACTATGGGGAAGATGTTTATGTTCTTAGAGTTAAGCAAGAGTTCGGTGCTGATACCGGCGTCAGCAACATTACTGGGCCTGCTAAAGTCACCCGCAGTGGTAGACTTTTCTCACCTGATATTACTCTGCCAGTTGTCCGAAGACCCGTTGTCATTAAGCCTGCAAGTGTACCTGCTTCCATTCCTGATCAAGTCCCTGTTCCTACCCCTGTTGCCGAGTCATCTAACGCTCGGGGCAAAGGGATCACCACTGATGTGCCTGTCCAGACGGAGGCGCCAAAGACAATCAATGTTGAAGCTTCCAAACAGGAGATAGAAGAGATTCTGAAGATTATTAAGAAGAGTGATTTTAATGTAGTTGAGCAACTGGGGCAAACCCCATCCAAGATTTCTATGCTATCACTGATGTTGTGTTTAGAGGCCCATGCCAAGGCTCTGATTACCTTCCTGAAGACGTCCCACATGCCACAAGAGACATCAGCTGATCAATTTACCGATTGTGTGGCCAATTTAACTGCTGATAATGGTTTGGGTTTCTCCGATGCTGATCTGACTGATAAAGGGAAGAACCATAATGATGCCCTGCATGTCTCCATTGAATGCAGGGGCACTACTCTTGCACATGTGTTGGTTGACACTGGTTCCTCGTTGAACGTATTGCCCAAGAAAGCTCTAGACAGGCTGGATTGCGAAGGTTTGGAGCTAAAGCCGAGTAACATTGTTGTCCGGGCCTTTGATGGGTCTAAGAGGATGGTGCATGGTGAGGTTGATATTCCAATCAAAGTTGGTTCTCAGGTCTTCAATTCTACATTCTGCATGATGGATATTCGGCCCTCCTATTCTTGTTTGCTGGGTCGTCCATGGATCCACAAAGCGGGAGCCGTAACTTCAATGCTCCACCAGAAGTTGAAGTACCCGGTTAAAGGCAAGATTGTGACAGTTCAAGAGGAGGAGGAATACATGGTCAGCCACCTCAACTCATTCCGGTACGTAGAGATGGATGGGGAGTTCATTGAGATCCCATTTCAACACTTTGAAGAGGTTCCTCAAGCATTGGCATCGGCGGAGACTGTAATGGAAGATTCTCCTATGAAGATGGCTTCCTTAAAGGATGCCCGGGCTATTATTGAGAAGGGTGAGTATGCAAACTGGGGCCAACTTCCTGATTTCACTCAGAAGACTAACAAGTTTGGTTTGGGTTTCACTGCAGAAGCTCAAAGGGCTGTTCGAAGTGCAAGAATTGGAAGATCTCCTGTGTTCATCAGCAACTCGGGAGTAAATGCCATCGAAGATGACGTAGGGGAGTCTGAATTCGACAGCTGGATCTATCCTACGACCAATGGTGGACCAAACAACTGGACAGTAAAGGATTTCATCCCTATTACTTTTATTACTCAGTAATGAGCTCTTTGTTTCGAATTTGTAACAGACAATGTTTTGAAACTTTATGGCCTGGTGTCTTATCCGGGGCACTATGGCTTCATTTGTGAGGGCTTTTGTATGCCATTTTCATATATCATTAATAAAAGCATTGGACGTTTTCGCATTTCAAATTTTATGCTCCTTGTCTTTCTTTATTACATATTGCAAAACAGCTATTTTACACACACTCACATATACAGGTCCCAATCCACTCTGGATCTCACTGGTAACGACTCTACTACTGCCAGTTATGACTTCAAAAATTCGATCAACTTAGCCGAAGACGAAGGTGAAGATGATTGTGAAGTGCCTGTTGAGCTTGCAAGACTGCTACTTCAGGAAGAGAGGGCCATTCAGCCACATGAAGAGCCAGTGGAAACGGTGAATCTGGGCACTGAGACAGACAAAAAGGAAGTCAAGATCGGTGCAAATCTGGAGCTTAGTGTGAAACAACAGTTGATTCAGATGCTGCATGAATACGTGGAAATCTTTGCCTGGTCTTACGAAGATATGCCTGGGTTGGATACCGACATTGTGGTTCATCGCCTGCCTACCAAGGAAGAATGTCCTCCCGTAAAACAGAAAGTTCGACGTATGCGCCCAGAGATGTCCGAGAAAATCAAGGCTGAGGTTATGAAACAATTTGATGCCGGTTTTCTAGCAGTAACTTCTTACCCTCAGTGGGTCGCCAATGTGGTTCCAGTACCGAAGAAAGACGGTAAGGTCAGAATGTGTGTTGATTACAGGGATTTGAACAGGGAAAGCCCTAAGGATGACTTCCCTCTGCCTCACATCGACGTTCTGGTTGACAACACTGCTCAACACAGGGTATTCTCCTTTATGGATGGTTTCTCCGGTTATAATCAAATCAAGATGGCTCCTGAAGACATGGAGAAGACCACTTTTGTTACTCGGTGGGGTACCTTTTGTTACAAGGTCATGCCTTTTGGGTTGAAAAATGCTGGGGCAACATATCAACGTGCCATGGTTGCTATGTTTCATGATATGATCCACCATGAGATTGAAGTATATGTCGACGATATGATTGCGAGGTCCCAAACTGAGGAGGAACACCTTGACCATCTATAGAAGCTGTTCGACAGGTTGAAGTTATACAAGCTGAGGTTGAACCCGAACAAGTGCACCTTTGGGGAGAGGTCTGGAAAACTGCTAGGTTTCGTCGTAAGTGACAAAGGTATTCAAGTGGACCCTGCCAAGGTGAAAGCTATACAAGAGATGCTAGCTCCCAAGACAGAGAAAGAGGTCAGAGGCTTTCTAGGACGTCTGAACTACATTGCCCGATTCATCTCGCACCTAACTGCTACTTGTGAGCCAATCTTCAAACTGCTGAAGAAAGATCAAGTGGTACATTGGAACGATGAATGTCAAGCTGCTTTCGAAAGAATCAAAGAGTACCTCCAGGAGCCACCTATTCTTATGCCACCAGTTGAAGGGAGACCTTTGATTTTATACTTAACAGTGCTCGATAACTCAATGGGGTGTGTGCTGGGGCAGCATGACGAGTCTGGCCGAAAAGAGCATGCTATTTATTACCTTAGCAAAAAGTTTACCGACTGTGAGACCCGATACTCACTGCTCGAGAAAACTTGCTGCACTTTGGCATGGACTGCTCGCCGGCTGAGACAGTACATGTTGACTCACACTACTCTGTTGATTTCAAAAATGGACCCAATCAAGTATATCTTCGAAAAGCCTGCCTTGTCCGGAAGAATAGCAAGATGGCAGATGATCTTGACCGAATATGACATCCAGTACACGACTCAGAAAGCAATCAAGGGAAGTGTATTGGCAGACCATTTGGCACACCAGGCAGTGGATGATTACCAGTCTATGAACTTTGAATTTCCAGACGAGAATATGATGTTCATAACTGATTGTGAAACACCTGGACCGGATGAAGGACCTGAGGAAGGATCCCGATGGTCTATGCACTTTGATGGAGCTTCAAACGCTTTGGGTAACGAAATTGGCGCTGTAATCATATCTCCTAAAGGCTCTCATACTCCGTTTACCGCCCGACTATGTTTCAACTGCACCAACAACATGGCAGAGTATGAAGCATGCATTATGGGTCTTCGAGCTGCAATTGACCTAAGGATTAAGTTTCTAAGTGTCTTCGGAGATTCCGCTCTCGTGATCAGTCAGATCAAAGGAGAATGGGATATGAAACACCCAAATCTTATTCCTTACAAAGAGTATGTGTTGACGTTGCTTCCCCACTTTGAGGAGATAACTTTTGAACATTTCCCAAGAGAGGAGAATCAGTTGGCGGACGCGTTAGCTACGATGTCTTCTATGTTCAAAGTCAAGTGGGAAAACGAGGCTCCCCGGATCATTATTTGGAAATTGGATGAACCTGCACATTGCTGTGATCTTGAGACTGAAGAGGTAACAGAAAAACCTTGGTATCATGAAGTAAAGAGGTACCTTGAAACTCAAGAATACCCCGAGGGTGCATCTGTTAATGACAAGAAGTTTCTGAGAAGGTTCGCAGCAAAGTTCTTCATCAGCAATGGTATTCTTTACAAACGTAACCATGATTCAACCTTACTGCGTTGCGTGGATAAAATTGAAGCGGAAAGGATCATGGCAGAGCTGCATGAAGGTACTTTCGGAACTCATTCCAGTGGACATACCATGGCAAAGAAAATCCTTCGGGCAAGATATTACTGGTCCACAATGGAAGCCGACTGTCATCAGCATTCTCGGACATGTCACAAGTGCCAGGTTTATGATGATAAGGTGCACATACCTCCAGTTCCTCTAAATGTCTTGACAGTGCCTTGGCCTTTTGCAATGTGGGGCATTGATATGATTGGGGAAATCAGACCTATGGCATCCAACGGGCATCGTTTCATCCTGGTAGCAATTGATTACTTTACAAAGTGGGTTGAAGCAGCTTCCTTTGCTACTGTAACCAAGAACGTCATGGCACGTTTCATTCGGCACAACCTGATCTGTCGATACGGTGTACCAGAGAGGATCATTACCGACAATGGTACCAATCTTAATAACAAAATGATCACTGAGCTCTGCGAGCAATTTAAGATACAGCATCATAACTCTTCTCCATACCGGCCGAAGATGAATGGGGCTGTTGAAGCAGCAAATAAGAACATTAAGAAGATTGTTCAGAAGATGACAATGACGTACAAAGACTGACACAAGATGTTACCATTTGCTCTTCATGGGTACCGTACCTCAGCACGGACGTCAACAGGGGCAACACCTTATTCCTTGGTTTATGGCATGGAGGCAGTCTTGCCCATTGAGGTTCAGGTACCCTCTCTTCGGATCATGAAGGATGCAGGTTTGAGCGAAGACGACTGGATCCAGACCCGACTTGATCAATTGAATCTAATCGATGAAAAGAGGCTTACTGCTATTTGTCATGGTCAGACATACCAAAAATGAATGATCAAGGCGTTTAATAAGAAAGTCAGACGACAAGAGTATCAAGTTGGGGACCTGGTAATCAAGCACATTATTCTACCTCAAGATGATCCCAGGGGCAAATGGACCCCTACTTACGAAGGGCCATTTATGGTTAAGAACATCTTCTCAGGAGGAGCGATGATTCTAACCACCATGGATGGTGATGACCTTCCTCACCCCGTCAATGCAGACATAGTAAAAAGATACTACGCATAATCAAAGACCCGCTAGGTTGACTGGCCTAGGCAAAAATAAGGGCTTCCCGGAGAACCAAAAGGGTTCGGGCAAAAATAAGGGATGAAAATAAAAAAATCTGTACACCCGGCAAGTCGAAAACCTGAACAGGCGGCTTGGGCAAAAATGGGTATCCCGGTGGACTGAAAACCCGAAAGGGCGGCCCAGGAAAAAGTTAGGGATTAAAGCGTAACACTATGTCTCATTGGATCACCTCGCATCCGGACTTCGGTATCAACTATCAGGCTCGGACGACGCCAATCAATCAGATTCATCTTCAACTAAGCAGCAAAGTGATGAGATTCTTGAAGATATAAAGGCAATAGCAGAGCTAGAACCCAGTGGGAATATTCACATAGCTGTTTTGTTTTCACAAATTGTATAAACTCTATTTGTTCGGCGGCGTTCTCTTACTAGGACGTCGGCCTCTTGTACAAAACGCCTATTTACAGGCCAAACTTCAAAGTCAATACAAATTCATTTTCAAACAAAATTCAAATTGTTTTTCCTTTATCTGTTTTATTTTGCAAAGAACGTCCAAGATTCATTTTTGATATATGCATTTGACATTAATTGCTGCTCATAAATATTTACATACGAAACAAAAGACAAATTACGGGTGATATAAGAAGTAGGAGAAATAAGATTTGTCTGAGCGGTCTAGTTGCTCTGTCCACCAGGTACCAAGGTATATATTCAGCTGAAGAATATGGCTGAGATACTTTCACTCCCCGCAGGATAAGACAGTAATGATAGCTCTCTCAGCTAAAACTTGCAATTACGGACGAGTCGGCAATACTCCCCCCAAGCAGAGTTGGTCTACCATCAGCCCTGAAAAGATCGAGTATCCCCACAAGATCTTAATTTTCCCCAGCAGAGTATAAGGATATTCCCCAGCAAGCATAAGAATATCCCTGACAGTCTTAATATTCCTCAAAAGAATATAAGAATGTTCCCCGGCAGAATGCAAAACACCCCCAGTGGAGCTATTTCCCTAGCGCAGTCTAAAAAAGCTTCCTCGGCAGAGTTGAATCGTCTCCCCCAGCATATTCTGGAAGCTTATCCCCTGCAGAGTACAAATAAATCTCCCCAGCCAATTTCAGAAGGTTATCCTCAGCAAGTTGCAACTGAAAGATCATCCCCAGCAAAGTTCTTTCATTCCCCAAGCAGGACTTCTATCTTCAACAGATTCAATATCACCAGCAATGGTAATCAATCCCCAACATAGTTCATCTTCAGAATCCCCAACAGAGCTTATCAACGGAATCCTCAGCGGAGTTTATCGTTAAAATCTCAGTAAAGTGTCTCTGCCCCCACAGAGTATTTCCCCTCGGAGTAATCTCTTCATCATGTTTATCCCCCAACAGAGTTTCTTTTCTCCTAACAGGTTTATCCTTGCAATCACCTTCGTTCGTCATCCCCAGTGGAAACTATGAACTCAACTCTATTCTCCAGCAGCTCCGGGATTTATTTTCCTCAGCTAAAACATCACATTTCCATACATTATGATCCATGCATATACGCATCATACCATACAATCTCATTTATGTTGAGAACATCATTGCTTGATCCATATCATGTATTGCATATGACTGACCTTTTACCTTTCAGGAAAGATCCAGTTAAGTTCTCAGCTATGTCCAAGACCTCCTCTGGTTTAGTTGAATCGATTCCTAAAGATTTTTCTGATGCCGATCCAGTTGAAGTTGTCCAAGACCTCCTCTGGTTGAGTTAAATCGATTCCTAAAGATTTTTCTGATTCCGATCCAGTTGAAGTTATTTCAAGACCTCATCTGGTTCAGTTAAATCGATTCCTAAAGATTTTTCTGATGCCGATCCAGTTGAAGTTATTCCAAGACCTCCTCTGGTTCAGTTAAATTGATTCCTAAAGATTTTTCTGATGCCGATCCAGTTGAAGTTATTCCAAGACCTCCTCTGGTTCAGTTAAATCGATTCCTAAATATTTTTCTGATGCCGATCCAGTTGAAGTTATTCCAAGACCTCCTTTGGTTCAGTTAAATCGATTCCTAAAGATTTTTCTGATGCCGATCCAGTTGAAGTTATTCCAAGACCTCCTCTGGTTCAGTTAAATCGATTCCTAAAGATTTTTCTGATGCCGATCCAGTTGAAGTTATTTCAAGACCTCCTCTGGTTCAGTTAAATCGATTCCTAAAGATTTTTCTGATGCCGATCCAGTTGAAGTTGTTTCAAGACCTCCTCTGGTTCAGTTAAATCAATTCCCAGATTTTTCTGATGTCGATCCAGTTGAAGTTATTCTAAGACCTTCTCTGGTTCAGTTAAATCGATTCCTAAAGATTTTTCTGATGCTGATCCAGTTGAAGTTATTCCAAGACCTCCTCTGGTTCAGTTAAATCGATTCCTAAAGATTTTTCTGATGCCGATCTAGTTGAAGTTATTCCAAGACCTCCTCTGGTTCAGTTAAATCGATTCCTAAAGATTTTTCTGATGCCGATCCAGTTGAAGTTATTCCAAGACCTCCTCTGGTTCAGTTAAATCAATTCCTAAATATTTTTCTGATGCCGATCCAGTTGAAGTTATTCCAAGACCTCCTCTGGTTCAGTTAAATCGATTCCTAAAGATTTTTCTGATGCCGATCCAGTTGAAGTTATTCCAAGACCTCCTCTGGTTCAGTTAAATCGATTCCTAAAGATTTTTCTGATGTCGATCCAGTTGAAGTTATTCCAAGACCTCCTCTGGTTCAGATAAATCGATTCCTAAAGATTTTTCTGATGCTGATCCAGTTGAAGTTGTTTCAAGACCTCCTCTGGTTCAGTTAAATCAATTCCTAAATATTTTTTTCTGATATCGATCCAGTTGAAGTTATTCCAAAACCTTCTCAAATCCCAGTTTAATACCTGTAACAAGCCAGGGAAAATATCTGTGGACGACTAATTGTAGGTTAATACCTGAAACCAGCCAGGAAAATCATCTACATGAGGAAATTGAAGACATGACAAGTTCTATAATCTCAACGGTATACTCCCGATGAGCACGAGTCAGCTCCTAAATCTCAAGCAAAGTTAGACTTCCCAAGTGGAATCTTCTACAACAAAAGGTATGCAAGTTCTCGCTAAGGAATATCTTATGCGATCGACACTCTTGCAGATGGCATCTATAAGCCCATCCTCCTACCAACAATCTCCAAATGGCATCTGTAAGCCCATTCCTGACATCACAATGCTGATACTACACCATGCGAGTGCAAATTTCTGGACACTCTAGTGTTCAATTATCTTCCACTTTCGGATCACAAAAGGCACCCAAGCCAATCTACATCCTCAGGTTTAAGAAAATTGAACAGGGGAAACTGTTGTACCCCAAAATTTGCCCTCTCATGTTTTCCAAAATCTTCCCCCTGCATGGTTGATCACAAACTCTTGCCTAAGGAAAAGGAAAATTTTTTAGTGTTGTTTTAAAGACCTTTCGATTGGCATTCTGAAGGAGCATTTCGATTGGCATTCGGAAGGAGCCTTTCGATTGACATTCTGGACAAGCCTTTCGATTGGCATTATGGATAAGTACTTCGATTGTCATTATAACAATGTCCTTCGATTGGAATTCTAAAAAGGTACATTCGAAGAAGTATTCAAAGGGTCTATTCAAAGAAGCTTTCGAAGAGCATTCGAAGGAGGCCATCAGCCCATTCGAAAGGGAGCATTCGAAGGCCAGCTGCATGTCATTCAAAATTCAAACAGGGACAAGATCTCATGTGTTTAGCCAACGTTACAACTCTTATTCATGGCTTTCAAACACATGATTAACGTTACAAATCCTCCTTCATGGTTGTCAAAACACATAATCAAGGTCATTTAAACCTTTGTCCTCCCGTCCCCTCCACCCCCTCTATATAAAGAATTCACAAATGCTGCAAAAAGGACAGGGAAAATATACAGAAAAATAGAGAACTTGGAGAGACGCTGCCCAGAATTTTCCAAGCCAAAGCTGTCACCCAGCGAACACCTCCCCCCTCAGAACTACAGGTCGAAGCACCTCTGTTTGGTAAAAAAAAATCTAATCTCAAGCTCACTCTTAGATTCATTTCAATTGCATATTCATATTATTATTTCTGTTTGTGAATGATTTAATGTGCTTCATATAAGCTACAACGCAGAGTTGAGATTGTGCCATTGCTTGGGCACAATCTGAATTCCTCCTTCAAATCCCAGGACAAAACAAACCCAGACCCAAATTCAGCAGGTGCGAAAATAAAGGGGGAGATTTGAACCAGGGGGTAAAATCCCCCCTGGACCTTTAACATGTGTTTCATTTTGCAGGAACTACATTCTCGGATTCCTGTTCAGAGTTTCGAAGCTCAGCAGTCTAGCTTCGAACTGGACCCAAGATTTCCAGATCGAAGAATGACATGACCAGATCGAACACCCTCAGAGTGCAGCCCCTCATGCCCCTTCGATCTAGCCTCTTCACTGGGTCGAAAGACAGCCTGCAACTCTTTCGACCTAGGCCTCCAGAATTGTATTATTGTTTCTTGTTTTGCTGTCGGGCCCATTTGTATTTTGTTTACTTTGTTTATTTCTTTTAGTTTTCTTTAATCAACATAAAAAATCATAAAAAAGAAACAACTTAGAATTAGGATTTAATTTAGTTAATCACTTTAACTCATTTTCTTCAATTTTAAAATCAGTAGATTTAGGAGTTGTTTAAGATTTAATCATTTTCATAAGCAAAAATGCAAAAAATATTAGGTTTGTTTTAGAGTAAATTTTAATCAGTATTTTTTAATTAAATTTGACTTAACTGAATATTTAGCATTTTCTCAAAAACATAAAATCAAACAACAAAAAAAGAGTTCTCATTCTTAGGATTTTCTAGATGTGCGCGCGTTTATTTTATTACTTATTGGTCTGTGGTAGCCTAAATTAAGACTTTTATTTTACTTCTTTTATTTCCCCAATTTTTGGACATGTAAATAACCCCCCTCCCCGAAGCCTTGTAATAGCGTAGGATTTATAATTTCTGCACTTTAAATTCCTGTATATATATTAACTGCTTAGATGTATGCTAACTAGGATTGTATGACAAGATCTAAAAATAAATGATAGAACACCTAAATAAACAAAGATAATATAACTGAAAAAATAATACACTTGCACATGCCACTCCTAGGGTACACCTCACTTGGTTGCCTCAAATGTGGTCATTAAGTATAGGATGTTTTAGAGGTCGTCCTTTTGTCCCAAGATCATAAGTTGCCTCGAAACGGTTGCCTCGGAAAAATGATCTAAGACACTAGGATTACCACTAAAACGTCCTAATGTTGCTTTAGTGACCACAAGTCCCTTAAATCGAATTGACCCGAAAACTCCAACGACGGTGCTACCTACTCTTCAATAGTGGGATAGCACTGTCTAAAGGACATTTGCACAATTTAATTCCTTTTCGAGTAGGTAGATGTTCTTAAGTAATTGCTCCTTTTAAAAAAAAACAAGACTTTTCACACTTACACTTTCTTTAAAAACAAAACTCTTTTCAAAACCCACAATCACAAAGAAAAGCAATCTTTTGAAAACATAGTGAGCAAGCACCTAAGAGCCCGTGGATAACCACAGATAGAAAGGGTGATAACACCTTCCCTTTCTATAATCTACCTCCCAAACCCGAGAAACATCTCGAAAAGGAATTTTTTCTGTGCTTTTGTCCTTTCCCTTGTTGGATAAAATAAAAGACGGTGGCGACTCTTGCTTACCGCGACACTTTGCGAAAACAAACGCAAACAAGAACCAGCATTAAAAAAAAAGTAGTCAGTTCTCGTTCCCACCGATCACAATGGTGCTTCAAATGCACATGGAAATGGTATCGGCGTGGTACTTATCTCTCCAGAAGGTTGCCATAAACCTTTCACTGCTAGACTCTGCTTCAGCTGCACCAACAACATGGCCGAGTATGAAGCTTGTATCTTTGGTCTCAAGGCTGCTATTGACCTGGGAATCAAATCTCTGGTTATATTTGGGGACTCAGCTTTGGTTATCAGTCAAATCAAAGGAGAGTGGGATACTAAGCATCCTAACCTCGTCCCTTACAAAGAACATGTCCTGACATTGTTACCACACTTTGAGCAGATTACCTTCGAGCACTTCCCGCGAGAAGAGAATCAGCTAGCGGATGCGCTAGCTACAATGTCATCCATGTTTAAACTTAATTGGGATAGCGAGGCACCTCAAATCACCATTGAACGAATGGACGAACCTGCACATTGTCACGAGATTAATACCGAAGAAGTAGTGGACCGACCGTGGTTCCATGACGTCAAAAGGTATCTCGAAGCACAAGAATACCCTGAAGGATCTTCAGTCAACGACAAAAAGTTCTTAAGGAGGTTCTCAGCCAAGTTCTTTCTGAGCAATGGTATCCTTTACAAGCGCAATCTTGATTGTGTCCTACTCCGTTGTGTGGATAAGGTTGAAGCTGAGCAGATCATGGCTGAACTACATAATGGCACCTTTGGAATCCACTCGAGCGGTCATACGATGGCTAAGAAGATTCTACGGGCAGGCTACTACTGGTCTACCATGGAAGCTGATTGTCATCATCACTCTCGTACTTGTCATAAATGCCAAATATATACTGACAAGGTACATATTCCTCCAGTTCCTCTCAATGTCTTAACAGCTCCTTGGCCATTCGCAATGTGGGGTATCGACATGATTGGAGAGATCAAGCCTACAACATCCAATGAGCACCATTTCATCCTGGTGGCCATTGATTACTTTACCAAGTGGGTCGAAGCAGCTTCCTTTGCCTCTGTTACAAAGAATGTGGTTGCCCGCTTCATCAAGCAGAACCTCATATTCTGGTATGGTATCCCGTACAGGATCATTACAGATAACGGTACAAATTTGAACAATACTAAGATCATCGCTCTGTGTAAGCAGTTCAAGATTCAACATCCCAATTCATCTCCCTATCGGCCTAAGATGAACGGTGATGTTGAGGCTGCGAACAAGAATATCAAGAAGATCATTTAAAATATGACAGTCACCTATAAGGACTGGCATGAGATGTTACCGTTTGCTCTGCACGGGTACTGTACCACGGCACGCACTTCAACTGGGGCAACCCCCTTTTCTTTGGTATATGGCATGGAAGCTGTTTTACCTATGGAAGTTCAGATCCCTTCCTTGAGGATCATAAAGGATGCTGGTTTGAATGAAGACGATTGGATTCAGACCCAGCTTGATCATCTTAACTTGATTGACGAAAAGCGACTTACTGCTGTTTGCCATGGTCAGGCGTATAAAAAACATATGATCAAGGCCTTCAAAGAAAGTCAAGAGGCAAATATATCAAGTCGGAGATCTTGTAATCAAGCGGATCATCTTGCTGCAAAGTGATCCCAGGGGAAAATGGACTCCTACTTATGAAGGACCATTTGTGATTAAAAACATCTTTTCTGGTGGGGCAATGATCTTGACCACCATGGACGGCGATGACCTGCCACACCCTGCGAACGCAGGCATAGTCAAAAGATACTACGCATAAATGACCCAACAAGTCGAAAACCTGAAAGGGAAACTTGGGCAAAAATGGGCATCCCGGTGAATCGAAAACCCGAAAGGGCGGTTCTGGAAAAAATTAGGGATAAATAAAAATCTGTACACCCGACAAGTTGAAAACCCGAAAGGGTGACTTGGGAAAAAAAGGGTTTCTCGGTGGATCGAAAACCCGAAAGGGCGGTCCAGGCAAAAGTTAGGGAATTAAAGCGTATGACTATGTCTCGTCGGATCACTTTAAGAACAATCTCTTCACGGACAAACTCCAAGCTTCTGATCAATCTAATCATCTGCGAACGAAGCAACGAATGGACAAGATACTCAGAGTTACGAAGGCTATAGCAGAATGGGAACCCCATGGAATTGTTACACATAGCCATCTTTCTTTGTATAAATTTTTCTCATTTTTATGACAACATTCTCTTACTAGGATGTCTGTCTCCTTTGTACAAAATACTTACACAAAGTTAATACAAATATATTTCAAAGTGCAGAAATTTGTTTGCCTTTTCTTTCTTTTCGCACGTGTGTTTTATTTGGAAACGTCCAATGATTTATTAAAATAAGCATATGCATTTGAATATAATCACTGCCTACAAATAAAATGAAATAAGAAAGGGTAATTACTGATAGGTTGAAAGTATAGGAAAACGTCTTTAGGCTATTCCAGAAGAAATCCCCTGCGGTATGTCATTCAGATCCTCAACAAAGCTAAAACCTTGAAATACATATCCCCAGTGGAGTTAAGTTTCAAAATCGCCATCAGAGCTAAGTTTCTAAACTCACGGTCCCCAGAAGAGTTCTCCTCAAACAACAAAACAGGAATCCCCAGTAGATTGGCATACAACCCAAACTCCTGATTTCCCCAGCAAGATAAGCATTCTCCCCACAGAGTTATTTCCCAGCAGAACAAAGACTCTTGTTCTCATTTCTCCAGTTGAAGCCTCCCAAATTTTGATTCCCCGATAGAGGTCATCAGAGTTTCCTTATTCCATAGGAAAGTCATAAAGGATTCTCAATTCCTCGCAGAAGTTGTCAGAATTCTTGTTAAATCCCCACAAGTCACCAAGGATTTATTTTCCCCGGCAGCAGTCAAGGATTTCATTATCTCCAGTTATCAAGGATATATTTTCCTCAGCAAGACGGCTAATCATCTTACATGCACATACATTACATTCATATATCATAAACATTGATGAAGCACACTTTATTGCATCATACATATCATGCAACATAATTTTGTGTTTTGGATAACATTTTACCCTTTTTCAGGATAAGATTAAAAGTTATCTTTAACAAATGTTCAAAGATCTCATATACAGTACAGGTACGTTCCAGACATGGAAGTCATTCTGCTACTCATTCAGGTCTCGTATTTCAGATACAGTATGGATACACCCCAGACACGGCGGTCATTCTACTACTCATTCAGACTTCAGCAATCAGATAACAGATTAGATATGCTCCAGACACGGAAGCCATTCTATCTCTCATTCAGATTCAACTATCAATTTCAAGTTCAGATACACTCCAGACACGGAAGTTATTCTGTCACTTGTCCAGATCCCAGTTACAGTACGGATACACTCCAGACACAGAAGTCATTCTTCTACTCATACATATCTCAACCTCAGATACAGTCCAGATACGCTCCAAACGCGGTTTCCATTCTGTCACTCATTCAAACCTATTCCCCAGCCCAGAGATATTCCAGACACGGATGTCTTTCTGTCACTTATTCAGATTTCAGATCTCGGATACAATACAGATAAACTCCAGACACGGAAGTCATTTTGATATTCATTCAAGAACCAAATACAGTTACAGCTTGGATGCGCTCCGGACACGGATGTCGTTCCTTTGCTCATACCAATCAAATCTCCAGATACAACTCAGATACGTTCCACACACGGATACCATTCTGACGTTCATTCTCCTGATTTTCAACAAACAATTTTGATGGAATCTTTAATCCCATCTCCAGCAAGATTTTATCATCTCAAAATTGCATCTTTAAGCCCATTCCCTCAGCTACATTTTGACGAGTGCAAATTTACGGGCACTCTAGTGTCCAATCATCTTTCACCTTCGAGTCACGAAAGGCCAAATTCGCCAATCTAACTCTTCAGGCTCAAGAAGATTGAACAGGGGCAACTGTTGTACCCCAAAATTCTCCCTCTCATTTTATCAACATTTCTTATCACAAGGCTCTTTGAACTCAAGATCAAGTTAGGATTTTGCTCTGCCCAAGACATCTCCTTGCACTGATGACCTAAATTAGGGTTTGAGTTTGCACAAGGATTTTTGGATCTCCAATGCTCAAAGTGACTTTAATACTTCATGTTGGACTCATAAGTTTGTCCATACCAAGTTTCAAGCCCTGAATCAAATTTTTGCCCAATCAATTGGACAGTTAACCTAGAAATCAGCTGTATTGGGGAAAAAGTCAACTGTGGCCAATTTACAGTAAATCCTCATAATTTTTGACCCACATCAACATTATAAACTCATATGAACCATTTGATCAAGTTTGGACCACAACTCCATAAGAAATTTGATCAGATCACCAAAAGGGCAAAATGGTCATTTTTAGGGTTTTGACTACACAAAGCCAATTTCTGATTTTTGACCTAGCCAATGGCAAATTGGGCTCAAGCATGGATTCAAGGACTCAATGGAATCATCTTGACCTATTCAACAAGTTCAAAAGACCTCAATTGCATTGGATTGACAGATGAATTTTTCAGTCAACTAATCAAAATTTGACTGTACACTAAAAAGTCAAACTTTAACTTTTTGGTCAAAATCAAGTGCCAAGGGTCATTTTTCATCAAGATATGTCAAAACATGAAACTTTTTCATCAAGAAACCCATTTTTGCAAATTAGGGTTTAAAGTTGAAAATTTTCATAACTTAGAATTTTTCTAAGTTATGAAATTTTCTTAATTTTTCCTAACTTTGCCCAACATTTTCACCATGATGCAATTGGATTCAAACAAAACTTCCAGCATGAAAGTTTTAGTCCTCCACAAATTCTACAACTTTTATTCACAAAGTTTTCTCAAAAGAAGCTTGGATCTCAAGTTATGATTTTTGGAACAAGGGTCCCTAAAACTTTTAACTTAGTGAAATTTTGCCCTAGTTTAGGCAGGATTTTGACCTATCTTCATGGCCATTTTTCACATAGTTCCACTTGGAATCTCAAGATTCATTTCAAATATGGATTGTAGAGCATGTTGCAATATTTCCAAAATGTTCAATAACTCTCCAAACTCATTTGTGGTTAGGGAGAATTGAAGGCTTGAAGTTGGCAAAAACTCACTTTCCATCCATGGCATGTTCATGTTCATACAAGTTGCAATTTCAAATCAGCTTGCTTTGAACTAGATTACAGGCCTCAAATCCATTTCACACTCAATAATTAAGTGCAAAACCATTGGTCTAAGGCATTGTTTTGGTCATTAGGGCATTGCACACAAGATTAACCCTTAAATAGAAAAAGCAACATTACCATTTTTGCTTAAATCTTGCTGTATGTCAAAACTGATTTCTTGAGCATTGGTCCATATCTTATGCAGTAAATAAAATCCACAAATTGGATGGGCCAAGGGCAAAGTGTGAAAGCATATGGATAGCCTGTACAGGCCTGTTGGACATCACTTCTCATGTTGGCTTAAAATACAAGAAAGATATCCAAAACACTAGAACTTGAACATCTGTGAAAACTAACTTGTGCAAGCATTTGAGACAACTTTCTCACATCCTCTTGAACCAGAAACACGACTCTTTGAGCCCTCAAACATCCCATAGCTCAAAATCACCTTCCATTGGCAAAACAGGGCAGCATCTGCAACTTGACTTCCATAGCACAATTTGCTCGTGCGTTTTGCCCCAAACTTGTTCAAACACCTTCCATTCAATCCATCCAAGCTATCCCAAACCTTAAACACCAATTGTAACTCCATTTACAGGGTTTGCCATTTTCATTTTGAGCTTGTGCAGGTTAAGATTTGCAGGCTTGTTCAAGTACATTCAAGGTAAGCTAGACATTGGAGAAGGTCAAGTGAAGTTCAAGCAAGCTCCCAGACATCTCAAGCCTTGTTGAAAAGCTCCACATTTCCCTACACGAAGTCAGCTGAAACAGGTTTTTATCAACTTCCTATCTCTCTATTTAGGAACATTTAGACTTAGGTTTGTGAATAAGAAATGTAGTATTCATAGCCATGAAGCTGTACATATGCTCAGTTTTCATTTTTATTAAGCATGCTAAGAGAATTTGGTCCATGAACATACTGAAAAAATTAGGTTAGATTTTAGGGCCAGAGAAATTCTCTCTGGTCTTTGAGAGTTAGGATTAGTTTTTTATATGGTTAGATTCGTCTTGAAAAGCTCTACAACTTTGATGTTATGTGTTTTTGCAATAGAGCTCGTATGCAGGATCTAGCAGTTGTACAGGGCACGCACGAAATTTTGGACAAAGGTTGAAGATGAAGTCTGGCTTAGGCTGGGCTTTGCTTCTTTTGATTTTGACACCCCCCTTTTACTTTTTGCACCCCCTGGCCCATTTCTTCATACTTTTGTATTTTTCCATTTTATTTTCATTTCTCATTTTGTTTTCTCATTTTCTAAATATAAAAATATCCAAAAAATATTTTTAGAATTTTTTACATTTATTTTATATTTTATTTTATTTATTTCTAACATGAAAACAATTAAATTAGTATATATTTTACTTATTAAAAGCTTAAAAATAATAAATAAGTTATACTTTTATTTTAGTATTTTATTCACACTAAAAAACATTGTCCTAAATATATTTTTTATTTTTTGTATATATTTTATTTTTATTATACATATTTAATATAATTAATACATATATAAATATATACTTTTATTTTATTAGATACTTTAGAATAAAAATATAAATATATTACACTTTTATTTTTTATTATTATTTATACTTAAAAAATACTTTCTCTAAATACATTTTATTTTTTTTACATACATTATTTTATCTTATTGTATATAAATAATATAATCAATATATTTATATTCTTAAAAAAATAGGGTTTACCCTTAATAAATACTAATAATCTTGTTTTATTTTATTTCCTTATTTTTACATTAAATATTTTTACATACACAAAAATAAACAAAAACCTTTTTGCATATTCATATTATTTTGTATATTTATTTAATTTATTTATTTAAATATTGTTCATTTATTATTTATGCCATTTGATTCAATTTGGATGTAATAGTAAAACTAGGGTTTTAATATCTTGTCAAATAATCCCCATTCAAAAATTGTACCCCCATCCCCATAATCTTGTTGTAATAGTGGTAGATTTATTTTTACGCATTTTTACGCTTTCAATTATGCCATGATTAGAGATTAGGGTTTGTACGCAAAAATCCAAAATTAACAAGTAGCTTGACCTAATACAAAGACAAAAAAAGCATGAAAATCAATACACAATGCACCCTTACACCCCTAGGGTTTCATCCACTTGTTGCCTTAAAAATGGGCCATGTTATGCATGTTGGGTACTTTGGCAAAACAAAAACAAAACAAAAGATCATAGTCCCTCGATGATGCTATCTTGGTTGCCTAAACAAAAATGATCAAGTCCCTCAAAAATTTGCCAAAGATACTTGACACAATTGCTATCATGGTCTATACGATGACCCACGCCTGTCCCGTTTAACATCCTAATACAAGGTTGTTTACCAAATGCAATGGTAAAACAACACTGTCAAAAGGGTTAAAAACATATAGGAAAGATCTTTGAGTAAAATAGGGTAGACAACTCTTAGTTACTTGATCAAAGCTTGCAAAACGTCCTTCCTATTTTCAAACACACTTCACCACACAATTTCAAAACATTTCCCAAATCAAACTTTCAAACATTGAAACATCTTTTCAAAAGACAAAAACACCTTTGTATACGTTCAAACAAGAATCATTACAAAGGTTGCCACAACGATAACCTCTTTTCAAAACATCTTTCAAAACCACATACAAAGCACCATTTCAAACAATTGAAAAGCAAAAGCAAGTGATCTAAACAAGTAACTAAGAGCCCATGGATAACCATGGATGAAAAGGGTGCTTGCACCTTCCCTTTTCATAATCTACTCCCCGAACCCAAGAAAACATCTCAAAGGTCTTTCCTGTGCTTTTTTACATTTCCTTAGGATAAAATAAAAAGTCGGTGGCGACTCTTGCTAAACTGAAACATTTGCGAACACAAACGCAAAACCTCAAGTCAGTTCTCCCACTGTATCACAGTACTATTTCCTAACCCGAACCAACCCATAAATGTGAATGCGGTCAAAGTTTTTCTATCTCGTAACCCAGTACCTACCTTACTTAGAGACATTTTGCACTCTCTTCACACTCGCACCATGACCAGAAGGGAGACCCTTATGTGTTGCACTCCTCTGTTGGCTAGGTGGTTTATTTCACATCTTCCTCGATCTATCTTGAAGAATGAGCAAGGCATGAGATGGTCTAGTAGGTTGATGTCACTCTCGCATTCGGATATTCATTGGTGTTCTCGATCTTTGGAGGATATCACCATCATTGATCATTGTGGGGAATTCCCTAATGTCCATCTCTTTTTCATTAGGGGAGGTATCACCTATAATCCTTTCTTAGCTCTACGACAATTTGGGTATGCTCGAAGGGATGGCCCTCATGACACGCTTGTCCAAGGAATTGTGTTTAACTATGAGAACAATGTTCAAGGTTATCGTCAAATAATTGTACGAGCTTGGGGAATGGTGAACAAAGTTGATAACAAGATGTTGGGACATAATAAATCCATTACTTTGGAGCCTTGTCTCAAGTGGGTGCTGTCATACCCCAAATTTGTCGTACCTCGATGATTATATTTTCAAGATTTAAAGATAGAAGAAGATGTTTTAATTAGGGATGGTTCAACAATATCTGATGGTCCACTCTTAAATCCAAAACAATCAGGGGGTGTAATTTAACTAAAGGGAATGGGGCTTTCTAAATAAGAAAGACTCATATATCCGTAGGTAAATTTATGAAGCATGTTGGCCAATGGCCCATGCGATTCGAAAATGGAAAATTATTTCAAATAATTATTAAGTTTTTACGTAAGCCCATTTAAGAATTGTTGTTGTTAGCAAGAAGGAGGGGTGAAATTGCAATTTAAATCCCATTTCATGTTGGCCCAATTTTAATTTTGGGAATAGCAAAGAAGGGGGGGTACAGATATAAAATTACAGGCCCAATAGAAATATTAAGCTAGCCCATCTGGTTATTTTGAAAAAAAATTTGTTTTGGTTTTAAAAATATTAATTTTTGCTTTCAATAAATATTTTATTGAAAGATCTTTTCAAAAATCTAAATATTGGTTTGTAAAATAATTATTTGAAATTATTTGTAGTATACTTTTGTTTTATTATAAATTGTATTTATTAAAAGTTTGTTTAAAACAATTAATATTGGGCTACGGAAAAAGGCCAATTGGGGTTGTATTAAGAAAACATTTTTTGCTGTAGTAAAAGAATGACGTGTTGGGCTGAACAAAAAAATAGTAACGCGATGGCCCAAGTCAAAAAACAGGAACTGTATCAATCGCATCCAGAATTAACACGCGTTTTCTCCATTAGCCAATTATTGTGGAAATCTTAATCAAATCGTAAAATCCCAGAAATATTACAAATAGAATCCAATAAAATTGTGAAAAAATTAAATCAAATCTTCATCCATACAGGGTCCAAGCCCATAATCAATTTCAATCTTTAACCAAGCGAATCAAGCATTGCAAATTACAAAGTTCAAATCAATTAACAGAAATCACGTTCCCTAATTGAAGCTAATTCCTAAATCTAAGGTTACAAAATTGAAACAAAATCCTAAGAACAAACCCTATAAATACATAAATGTATTAACAGAAGAGGGGGGCTCGATATAGAAAAAGGAAGAATACAGAGAGAAGAACCTGGAATCCGGAAAATAGACTGAAACCACGAAGAAGAATCTGAAGAACCAACCTTGGTTGTTGAAGAAGACGCAAAAAAGGTTAGGGTTTCAACATATGAAACCCTAACCGTGTGAACCGCTGCCACTAACCACCTCGTTGTTCGCCGCCTCTACTCCATTTTCGAACATCAATGAGAACCTACAAATCGGGAGATACGGTTAACACCGGAATCGGAAAAAACTCAGAAATCAGAGACAGGCACTCACAGAAGGGTAACTAGACTTAACTTTGTATTTTGTTGGTTGTTGTTATTTTTGGATTGTGTAGGTCGATATACACCGGGGATAAGGTTGTGCCGCAGGAGAGGAAAGGGGAATTAGGGTTTGAGAGAGTGAACGGTGAGAGGTGAGCGAAAGAGAGGGTTGGAGATTTGCTGTGAATTATGGAGAAAATGAAGTAACAATGTAAATTTTTTACTTTTATTCTGTTTCAATCATGTATCCACGCGTACACAATAACTAATATGCACCTTTCAATATCTATCCGTACGATCTCCATCAAACATCCAGAGGCCAAGTCACCATGATAGCTTCCATGCCCCTCACCTCACTCAATCTAGACGGACCTCCTCCTAAACATTTTGGGCCAAACCAATTTCCTTTACACACCCGCCTTTCACTAGTTTACTAAACCATCAAACGAACTACACCTCCCCCTTTCAGAAACACATTTGGGCCTAGCCCAGACTACTAATTAACACCCCCTATTTTTGCTTATCAACAGAAATTACACCCCCCTGATTTAGTTGATTTTTTTTAATCATTTCTTTTATATCATATTTTTTATCTATTTTTTATATATTATATTTTTTATTCTTCTTATTATTATAATTACTTATTTCTTTTTCTTTATAATAATAATAATAATTATTAATATTAATTTTTATTATCGTATTTTATTTACTATTTATTTATCGTGCAAATAAATTATTTTTACTCAAAACTCATGTACATATTATTTTATATTTTTGCATTAAATATATTTTAAGTCATGCATTAATCAAGATATTTTTGCAACTAATACGATAAAAAATATTCAACAAACATCAAACTATTTTTCGCAATAAACTAAGCTAAACAGACTTCTTTTTTTTTGCAAAAGGGTTCGTAATGAATTTTGACTGATCGCACATTTAGCCAAATCTCTGCAATCTTTACTCTCGGTCAAATGCGAGGTGATTCAAAGTACGATTGCAAACCCTAAAAAACACAAACCCCATACTGTTGGCTCCCAAATTCGACACTTACTATATTTGGTCTTTTTTTGGCCAAATAACTGGAATGAACCAAGCTAGGAAGTATGATTCGACACAAGAGATAACTTAAAAGAGAAAATCTAAGTTATATTGGAATCTTCGACCAAGGGCTCATTCAACTGAAGAAGACTTATGTTGCTCGACTGAGAGAAAGTGTTTACGCTTTGGCACATGGAACGAAGACTATTTGAATTTTGAATTATTGGAGGGAAAGGAAGTTTTCATCAGCGTCTAAGAAGAGGCAACGTGGCCAAAAGCTATGGGTCGAGAGACATGCAGAAGAAACTTGTCTTCATCCTAGCGCAGAATGTTCCCTCGACGGTTACCTATTTTTAGTATAAATTAAGAAGCTTGTGTAATTTTCAAGTGTGTTCAACCTATTGTACTAAAACACTCAAATATTATCCAAGTAACTACTGCGTGAGAAAGGATAAAGCTGAGCAATGTACGTTGGAAACACCTTTTTTCCTTAATGAAAGTATTTTTACATTACTTCACCATTATGCTACAAAGTTATCTTTTTTACTTCTTTTACTTGCATTTTTATACTTTTGCTTACTTTTCAACAATCAAACTTCCTTTCTCTGGGTCGAACGTGCGTTCTTCCATCTTACCCATTTTACATAAAAGATTAGCATATGTCCTAGGATTAGTTTGATCGATTCCGTAAGTAAACCAAAAAACTTACCATTTTTGGAGATCAACGATTGTTTACCAAAAACAATGGTAAACAAATTGGCACACCTGGTGGGACGTTGCTAATTTTCTATGTTACTGTGTTTTTCCTGTACAGTTATAACATTGCATGTTATTAAGAAGTGGTAGAGTAACCAACAAATTTACTGTTAGGAAGGAAAATAGTAGTATGGCTAACGAGCCAAACCATGGAGAAATACCTCCACCAATCACAGGAACAACGGTTACTACTGCTATCGAAGGGAATATCCCAACTTCTGTTGGATCAATGCTAGCGTTAACCACGAATCAAACAGGACCCTTACTTTCGTATGTGGGTCCAAGAGGTCCTTTGGGAACGCCTCCACCAAGGATAAATCTAGGATCTCGATCAACTGTACCCCCAGGCTTTTCGACAACCTAGATGGGTCGAGAACAACCATATGGAATGCCAACTACTAAAATGGCTAGCCTTATGAATGCTGCGTCCACCTTTTCAGAGCCTTTGGTGAATGCAGCATCGCCACTACAAGGGTCGGGAGCCAGTAGAAACCAATTTTTGGAAGGGCTATCTCACATGATACCAAGCCTCACAAATGCTTCGACATCAATTTTGAGGCAACAAATGGACGAAAGTAATAATGAAATGGTACAGATGTTAGCACAAACTCTAAGTACAGTACTAAATCCCCTCATTCAGACTGCTACACAGTCGAATCAACAGATGACAACACAAATGATGCGCATGGCTGAATTCTTTGGGGTACCCCAAGTTGTTCGACAACCCCAGAGGATACCAATAAGAGTGAACCAAGGGATAATTATGGAAGAGGATTTGACCGTTAATCCAAACCCCCAGATTCCTAGGGTAGAAATAGAACAACCAAGAATAGAGATACCTCGAAACCCTCGAGAAATCGATCAAGGCGTTATTATGGCTAATAGAAACCAAAATGCTGATGAATTAATACAACAAGTTCGACACCAGAACTATGGGACGGACAATAATTTAACCGCCATGATCGAGAGGATCATGCTTCAAAATGGGATGAATGTTGGTTTTCACAGACCAAACTTCACATCCCCATTGTCAGAATTTATTCTGCAAACAAACTTACCACCTAGAGGAAAAGTCCCAAAATTCACTAAATTTTTAGGGGATACGACAGAGTCGACTGTCGAACATGTGGCTAGATATTTGATAGAGGTCGGAGAAATAACAAATAATGGAAACCTTATAATCAAATATTTCCTAAGTTCTCTGACAAAAAATGCTTTCACTTGGTTCACCACCCTCCCAGCCAATTCGATCCACAACTGGAACCAATTGGAAAGATTGTTCCATGAACAATTTTACATGGGTCAAACCAAGATAAGTCTAAAAGAATTGGCTAGTGTGAAGAGGAGATTTACAGAGCCAACTGATGAATATTTAAATAGATTTCGATTACTCAAAGCCAGATGCTTTACCCAAGTGCCTGAGCATGAATTAGTTGAAATAGCAGCGGGGGGCCTGGATTATTCGATTAGGAAAAAGTTAGATACACAATACCTAAGAGATATGGCCCAACTTGCTGATAGAGTTCGACAAGTAGAACGCCTTAAAGCTGAAAAGGCTAAAACTGCCAAAACTCATCGAAGAGAAAGGGTAGCTTATGTCGAAATGAATGATGAAGATCCAGAGATATACATCGATCCTATAGATGTCGAAGAAGGAGAAATTGATTTAGCTGAATTAAAACAAGGACCACCATATTCTTGTAAATTGCTAGTGCCATCAAATGGGAAAAATCCTGTAGAACCTGAGAAAAACAGTGATAAATTTCCTAAGAAAACTTATAGTTTCGACATATCTAAGTGTGACGAAATATTCGATCTATTAGTTAAAGATGGAAAAGGATAGTTCCCCCAGGGGCTAAATTGCCTCCTTTAGAACAGAGAAAGAAAAGAGGTTTTTGTAAATACCATTGGGACATAAAACCTCACAACGTTTCCTTTTCAGGGATCTCGTTCAACAAGTGCTGAAGGAAGGAAGGCTGAAATTTGCTGATAAACCAGCAATGAAAATCGACATAAACCCACTGCAGACAGAAGCTCATTATGCTGAACAAGTTGGCATTCATATGGTGGAAGTGTCTGAAGATTTCATCACCAAACCCATCTTTGGAAGTTTCACTGGTAACATCTCCAGAAAAAATATTGAGGGGTGAGAAAGGCCACTGAAGGCCTGAATTTAAAAACAGAAGTTGGCCAAGGGTCGAACAAGAAGGCTGCTGGTAGCCTGAAACTGATCAAATGGGTTACTGAAAACCCAAACAAAATCAAAGGAGTTGCTGAGAGCTCCAGCAAAAGAACCACCACATGTTCTTATTTGGCTGCTGCAAAGAGTTCGACAGAGGACTTGGAAGCCAAAGTGCAGAAGATGAACCTGGGTTCCAAAATCAACATGCAGGTTAACATGGTTGAAGTCTCTGGAGCCAAAGCTTCAGAGGAATCCATTCGACAAGAAGAAGTAAACAAAACTGCCTTCCCAAAGGAAGATGAAGATTTGGCAGATTTTCTGCATAGGTGCCAAAAGAAGAAATTGGAAGTAATGCTATGCCCTATATGTAGCTCTATTTTCGATAAGAAAGCCGCTGAACACATACAAGTTATGCAGGTTGTAAAGGAAAAACAGGGCACCAATGCCCAACAAAGAATGGGTTCAGAAATCCGTTTTGACCCTAGAAGGGGGCATCAACAAAGACCCATGAATCAAGAAAGGAGGCCACCAACTTTTAGGCCTCAAACTAATGTGCCTACAGATACTTGGCTCAATACCATGGGAAGGAAGCGGCCAAATGAAGAAAGATGGCAGGCAATCGACGTACCAAGAGGTTCTTCTCTAGATTATAGAAAGGAGTACCATGCCTCTGCGTCGAACAAGATGACCCATGTGTCGAGCAATTACGAAGGAAAGAATCCTATGTCTCGTTCGTAGTGGAGAAGGTTCCAAAGACGGCGAAAGGCCGAGAAAGAGGCAGCTGGACCTCATCCAGAAGTTACCACTAATGTGCAGAAAAAACAAAGGAAGCCTCTAGAGAGAAATCCTATGCCCTGGGCAGAAGAGTGTGGGTCGAATGACGAAGACGAATCCGACTCTAGTGACAGTTTAGACATCATGGTGAATGTCATATCTGTGTTGCCCAAAGAATACAACCGTGAGGTCGAAGTCGAAGAAACTGACCTAATGGTTGAGCAAGAATTGGCTAGACATAAGCCAGTATGTTACTATATAATGAACAATGGATGCATGGAAGAACAAAACACATTCTTTGAACCACCAACAGAGGCAATGAAGAGCTATCCGAAACCAATGTTCATTAGAGCAAAGGTTGGAGAGGTAACCATAAACAAAATTCTGGTTGATTGTGGGGAAACCATCAATATCATACCACAATTCATGCTGGAAAAGTTAGGCAAAGGAGATGCTGACATAAAGCCACATAACATGGTCTTATCCAACTATGAAGGGGGCATTGGCACCACAATAGGTGTCATTCAACTAGACCTCAAAGTGGGCTCAATCCTTCGACCCACCATGTTCATGGTTATTTCAGCAAAACCCAACTACAATCTACTACTTGGCCGGGAGTGGATACATGGCATTAGAGCAGTGCCATCTTCGATGCACCAAAGGGTCACAATGTGGCGCCCCGACGATATTGTGGAGAACATTGAAGCAGATCAGAGTTATTACTTGGGTGAAATAAACAGTGTCGGAAAGAACGATTTCGACAGAAATTTGGCTCACATAGGGCCATGTAACCCACCAGAGTTTGATTTAACTCCAACTCCTAACGCGTTCTGCTCCCTATACCTACACTCTGATCACGACTTTCATTGGGATAGAGAAGACTTATCCAACATCGACTTCGGAGGAGTTAGTGATATACGGTCAATAGGCTGGGGAAGAGAGTTTGATGATGATGACTGAGTCATCAACTCTCCAAAAGATTTCGGCATATGTGGCCGAAAATAGAATGATAGCGGCCTTAGAGGTTGAAGTTAAATATGTGGCTTCCAAAGCCAATGAACAAGTCCTTTCGAAGACAGGGCCTAGGAAAGATTTCGACCCAGAACCTCCCGACTTGGGAACGAAAGACCTTCTAGACTAGAGGTTAGACTCCATCTATGACGACGAACCTCTAGGTTTCGAAAAGGACCCGCTGGCGAACAATGTCAAAATGTTGGTGCAAGATCCTCTAGAAGAGGTAAATCTAGGCGAAGGTCCTGTGAACAGGCCCACATACATAAGCACAAAAATGGATCCAGGACTCAAGGTCGAAATGATCAAATTACTGAAAGAGTTCAAGGATTGCTTTGCATGGGACTATGACGAGATGCCTGGTCTCGACAGAGGATTGGTGGAACTACAGTTACCAATAAAGCCTGGGAAGAAACCTGTTAAGCAGACTCCAAGACGGTTTGCACCAGAGATTTTATCAAAAATCAAAACGGAGGTCGAAAGGCTGCTGAGATGCAAGTTCATAAGAACGACCAGGTACGTCGAATGGATTGTAAATATTGTACCTGTTATAAAGAAAAACGGTACCTTGAGGGTGTGCATCGATTTTAGAGATCTGAACGTTGCAACACCCAAAGATGAATATCCAATGCCAGTGGCGGAAATGCTTGTAGATTCTGCCGCTGGTTTCGAGTACATGAGTATGCTTGATGGCTACTCTGGATATAACCAAATCTTCATTGCTGAAGAAGATGTGTCAAAAATGGCATTTCGTTGCCCTGGGGCTTTAGGCACCTATGAGTGGGTAGTAATGCCTTTTGGCCTAAAGAATGCAGGGGCAACGTACCAAAGAGCCATGAATTCGATCTTCCATGACTTTATTGACACTTTCATGCAAATTTATATTGATGATATTGTTGTCAAATCTGTTTCAGGGAAGGTTCACATGGATCATCTTCGACAATCCTTTGAGAGGATGAGAAACTACGGCCTGAAGATGAATCCTCTGATGTGTGCTTTTGGTGTAAAAGCATGATATTTCTTAGGTTTTGTGGTCCACAAAAAAGGCATTAAGATAAACCAGAACAAGACCAAGGCTATCTTGCAAGCCAAAGCACCAACTAATAAAAAGGAATTGTAATCCTTACTTGGGAAGATAAATTTCCTAAGGAGATTTATATCCAACCTTAGTGGGAAAACGCAAGCCTTTTCGCCATTACTTCGACTCAACAAGGGAGGATTTGATTGGAGGGAGGAGCATCAAGAAGCCTTCGACAAAATCAAAGATTACCTCGTTAAACCACCTATTTGGTGCCTCCTTGTCGAAGTAGGAGTATGAGACTGTACATAGCTGCGTCTGATAAGACTCTAGGGAGCATGCTGGCTCAAGAGGATGAAAATGGTGTCGAAAGGCCCATATACTACCTCAGTAGAGTATTAAATGATGCAGAAACTAGATATAACAAAGTTGAAAAATTGTGTTTATGCCTATACTTTTCATGTACAAAACTTAAGCAATCTATAAAGCCAGTTAATGTTTATGTTTCGTCTCATTTTGACGTTTTCAAATATATGTTGTCGAAACCCATTTTGCATAGTAGAATTGGCAAATGGGCACTTGCATTAACTGAGTACTCATTAACTTTTATGCCTCTCAAGGCTATAAAAGTCCAAGTGGTCGCAGACTTTATAGTCGACCACTCTATACAAGAAAAATCACTAAATTATTTGGAGATCGAACCATGGAAACTTTACTTTGATGGTTCTAGTTATAAAGATGGAGTTGGAGTCGGAGTCCTTATTATTTCTCCAAATAAAATTCCAACAACATTTAAGTACAAAATAGATGGGGATTACTCCAATAATGAGGCTGAATACGAAGCGTTAATCGCAGGCCTTGAAATCCTGTTGGAATTGGGGGCAACTCAAGTCGAAATAATGGGAGACTCAGAGTTAGTCTTAAAACAAATTACGAAAGAATACAAGTGCATAAAAGAAAACCTTATCATGTATTTCGTAATAGCCAGACGATTGTTGAAGAACTTCGAGGCAGTTAGCATTCGACACATACCCAGATTGGAAAATCAAGCAGCCAACGACTTGGCACATATTGCTTATGGGTATAAAGTTTAGAAAGATAGGCTACAACAAGCAATCAAAGTTAGAGGGAGAGTAACTACCACTAAGTTATCTCCATCGGATTTAAGGACCGTAACGTTAGGATACACTGATCATGAAAATTTTGAAATTTCGTTCATAGACAATCTAACAGAGCAAGATTGGAGAAAGCCTGTAGTGGACTATTTACAAAATCCAGCGGCTTCGACAGAATGAAAGGTAAAATACAGAGCGCTGAGTTATGTGTTGATAGGAAATGCATTATTTAAGAAAACACCGGAAGGTGTGCTTATGAAATGTTTAAGTGAAACAGAAGCATATATAGCTCTTTCCACTACACACGCCGGGGCATGTGGAGCACACCAAGTAGGCCAAAAGATGAGATGGTTATTGTTTTGACAAGGCTTATATTGGCCTACTATGTTAAAGGATTGTGTTGAGTTTGCAAAAGGATGCCAAGAATGCCAAAAACATATAGGCATTCAACATGTGCCAGCAAATGAACTTCACTCAATTGTGAAACCTTGGCCTTTTAGAGGATGGGCCCTGGATCTCATTGGAGAAATTCGACCAGCATCTTCTAAAGGTCAGAAGTATATACTGGTGGGCATTGATTATTTTACTAAATGGATTGAAGCGATCCCTTTAGTCAATGTAGACCAGGAGAATGTCATTGAATTCATTCAAAGGAACATCATATACAGATTTGGAATCCCTGAAACAATAACTACAGACCAAGGATCAGTTTTCACTGGTCGAAAGATGCAAGACTTCGCTGCAGAAATGGGATTTAAACTGTTAACGTCTACGCCTTATTATGCACAGGCTAATGGCCAGGTCGAAGCATCAAATAAAGTAGTGATCAGTTTAATAAAGAAACATGTGGGAAAGAAACCTAGAAACTGGCACAAGACACTAGATCAAGTCCTGTGGGCATGTCGAACTTGTCCTAAAGAAGCCACGGGAACAACACCATTTCGCCTAACTTATGGTGATGATGCAGTATTACCAGTGGAAATCCACTTGCAGGCGACACAGATTCAGATACATCATGAAATCCCTTCTGAAGTCTATTGGAGTATGATGTCGGATGAACTAGTGGACTTAGACGAAGAAAGGTTGAAAGCTCTGGATCTTTTGAGACTCTAGAAGAAGCGAGTTGAGAAATCGTACAATCGCAAGGTGAAGTCCAAAACATTTCAGCCTGAAGATCTAGTTTGGAAAGTAATACTCCCAATGGATCTAAGAGACAGAAACTTGGGAAAATGGTCCCCTAAGTGGGAAGGACCTTTTAGGATTGTGCAAGCATTCTCAGGCGGAGCCTATGAGATCGAAGAATTAAGCAAAGATCAAAGACTCTTGAAGGAAAATGGTAAATACCTGAAAACATATAGACCTATGCTTCAAGAGGTAAAAATAAAGAATATATAATCACTGTTAATAGAGAATGCCAAAATGGAAACTTAAAAATTTCATTAAAAGTGCCAAAATGGCTCTGAAATCGTTACAAAAAGTGATTACATAATTGAGAGAAAAAGATTCAAAAGGGAAGATTGGCTTTAATCTGGAGCTACTTGATTCTTTGCAATTCTAGCCGTCGATCACATAGAGCTTTCGATTGGTGAAAAGTTTCGAGCTTAGCATCCAGAGATTGAGCTCGATCGGCATGTCTTAACCCTTCAGCCAATTCTTCTTGGCTTTCTGACTCATTGTTCACAGGAAGAAGCTCCTCTTTCTTTTTGTCGTTGGCAGCAATTTTAGCTTCCAACTCTGTAATCTGCACCCTCAGTTGAGCATTATCTCGATCTATCTCCTCGACTGCTTTTTGTCTAGCCTCCTGGGCCTTCGACATGTCCTTTACTCTAGAAGCGGATTCCGTAGCAGCATGCCAAGCAATAACCACTTGACCATTGGCTTCTTCAATCTCACGATTGAGAATTCTCTGACGGTTGTAATCCGCTGATACCTAGTCAACAATAGAGAGTAAATCCAAGATTACACTGGCCACATCCGGAGGAGCAACGAGAAGATCGACAACTTTCAAGATAGTCTTCAGAAAGGAAGGAGCTGCTGGTTCCCCCTCTAAAGTTAACATCAAATCTATTTTAAAGATTTGTGCTTTAACTTTCTGAAGAGCCTCGTCGAGAGGGGAAGTCGAAGTTGATCTTCCAGATGCAGTCGAGGCACTGTGATCAGAGGAACTCTCTCGACCCTCTAGAATGGCAGTCAAATAACCTAACGGATTCTGTTGTTTTAGTAAGGCCAAATCCTCCTTGGTTCTGGATCCCGTCGAAGGGATACTTTCGTTGGCTGTAACAACCACGTTGGCCACTTGACCTGGAATTGTTTCAGTGCCTGGAGGGTTTTGGTTTCCTTCAATAAAAACTTCTTCACCATCAGCTTCTGGGATCTATACATTCTCCCTCTCTGTTTCAGTTTCAACACCAGGGATACCTTCCTCCTCAGTCTCTCGCACTTTGACCAGCGGAACCCTAATATCCTCTTGGTTTCCTGCAGCTTCTTCTTCATCAGCTTCTTCTATGGTTTCGTGCTGAGGTTTAGAAGCTTGATTTACTTCGTCAGTTAAACTCATGAAAGAGCCTTTCGCTGAAGAAGGCCTGTAGGTAGGATCCCCTTCACTATTCAAGAGAGTGACAGAATCCTCGACATGAGTAGGAATTCGTGTGGAAGTGCCAGCAGTGTCCTGGAAAATAGAAAGAATTTGTCTCTTTCAGAATCCTCATAAAGCAAAAGGGAGTGGAGAAATAAATAATAAGCAATCGAAGTAAATACCTAGACTGGGATTTCAGCACTAGGACTAGAGTTGTCACTTTCGCTGGGGTTGTTTAACCTAGCGATTACCTCCTGTTCAGTGGGCTCGTTGATGACTACAGAAGGGGGCCTCGCAGCTGTAGTCTTAACACTGATTTTTAGACGGGGTTCGACGGCAGGGGTTGGTTTTTTCAATCTTCGTGTCTGCAAAGGAACAGGAGGAGACTCCTCTTCTTCATCGCTAGAGATTTGGATCTCCTGAACCTTCCGTTTTTTAGGGGTTGGTTTCTGAGCATCCAGAAAACCAAGTTGAAGGGATTAGTACCTATGTCAGATAAAAAATAGATAAGGGTATGAAATAAAGTGAATACCTTAGGAGAGGGGTTGACAGCGGAATCTCCCCCTTTGGTACTCTCAGCAGTCTTCTTTGAGCTGGCTCTCTTGACAGCTAAACAAAAGATAAAACAACTATAGTTAATTGAGTGTTGGAAGAAAAATATGAGGCGAAGAGATGGAAAAGAGTAATACCTTTCTTAACCCTGTCGAGAACAAGCTTGAACGCCTCACGTAGGTGGTGGGCGAAGTCCTTCTCATCGAAGAACTCTTCATGATAATATTGTTTCCACCACTCCTCAAAGGGAACAGAATTCAGAAAATTAAGATTAAAATCGAATAAGGTCAGTATAGTTCGACCAGAATACCTACCAATATGCTTGGTAGCGGCATCCTCTGAGTAGTCTGCATTGTAAAAAAGTAGCAGCTTCTCTCGAGGATAAATAGGCGAAGGAAGCAATTGAGCAATACCAAATTGTCGAGAGACAAGATTTGGTTGATAAGCAATTAAACTCAATTGATTTTTTGAGCTCTTAAATCTCAAAGGAATGATCCTGGGGTGGAGAAACGATTCCCACATGCTCACGAACTCATCAGTCACGTCTTCCTCCTCATTCGAGGGATATGGTCTGGTTAACCATCCCAGACCAACTTTTCGACTGGAAAAAGGAGCCATAGTCGAAACAAAGCACTTTCGCTCCGCAAACATCATTACAAAGCTTGTGAAAGCCTTCTGGAACTGTTGGCCTTCATCAGTGGGAGTTAGCAATGCAAGCCTGGTGCCTTCGACTCTCGTGTTCAGGATTTCAGGAGCCTCTTCGTTAATCTTGTTCTTCTGGGGAAGGAAAGATTCAAAGGTGGCATTGAGCCACAACTGGAGAAGCCAAAAAGGACCAGCTAGCAGCAGGCTCCCCCTGTCCCCTATAACCTTAAGTTGATTCACACCATTACTGATGGACTCATATAAGTTGGCCAAAATCAATTCGGCCAGGCACATGGGGTATTTATGGTGAAGCTGCGTCGCGAGCATCAGCATCTTTTTCGTCACTTGAAGCGACTTAGTACAAAAAACAAATCGAGACAACCACATAGCCAAGAAGGCTATATGCTCCACCTCCGACCCAGTGCTAGAAGCTTTGTCGTGGAAGTGGTTTATGAAGGTGGTATAAGTGGGTTTTGTAGCAGCAAACCCAATAGCATCCTCAGACAAGTCTTCAGGGTCGAAATAGTCACCGGTTGGTCTAAGCCCAGTGATGGCAGCTATGTCGAATAAAGTGGGGGTCATCATCCCATAAGGAAGATGGAAAGTGAAATGTGCACTATCCCAAAAATACAAAGAAGATACCAGCATAAGGGGGCAGTAAGGCAATCCTGTCTTCGACAGCATCACCAGGTCATAAATGCCCATCTCCTTCCAAACAGAAGCTTGCACCCTCTCCATCTTATTCAACCAGTATGAATATTCAGAAGAGAGATTAGGGCTTGAACAAAAGATTCGATTCCCTTTGTTCATGAACTGGAGGTTAATATCCTCTGTAGTCTGAGGATGCTGCTGGTTCACCGGAGTAGCGTCTTCGGGGTCCTCCCTAGGTTTCTTGGCGCAACCTATGGGTCTAAGGCTTGGGTGTGTAGGAAAGAAGGCGCGGTTTTTCAAGGGGTTTTTGACGCATGAAGATAACAGACTGGACATGGCATACATGTTTCCACTGTATCTAATGGAATGAGGAGTTGAGAATCATATGCTTCTCGCCATTCTTTCATTATGGGTTCAACGATATACCTATCAATCGAAGAAGAAGGAGGGTTGGTGGAAAAGATCTCTGGTGGTTTCTGGACATCATCAGCGTTTTTGGGTTGAGTGTTGTTTGGTGCATTAGAGAGAAAATCCATTGTTGAGGATTTGAGAGAAAGAGCGAAGTTGACAGTACAATGTTGTGAGAAAGCAAGGGATTTGGAAATGCTGGAAATGGTAAAAGTTCTAAATAGAAAGGCTTAGAAGTATTTATAGCCTTCAGAAGAGGGATATGTCTCGTCAAGGCCATTTAATGTTTCACAGGTAGTGGGACACGTGGCGAAGTGCGAAACAGTTACCGTGCAGGCATTGGGAAACGTTTAGCCATGCTTGCCTAGGTTATAGGAATATGGTCATCATGGAAAGCGTGGTAATGGAAGTTTGAAGAGACATCTTAGAGAAAAAGTAATGATGGTTTTCCCAAGTGCAGCAGCTGTTGGAAGACGAAAAGCACACGTCAAGACTTGGTGGACAACTGGGAAGATAGGTGTCGAATGGGAAGTTCAAAGAATGGCTATTTCTTTGAGCGTCGAAATAGACATTCTTGGGGGGCAATTTGTTGGCTCCCAAATTCGACACTTACTATATTTGGTCTTTTTTTGGCCAAATAACTGGAATGAACCAAGCTAGGAAGTATGATTCGATACAAGAGATAACTTAAAAGAGAAAATCTAAGTTATATTGGAATCTTCGACCAAGGGCTCATTCGACTGAAGAAGACTTATGTTGCTCGACTGAGAGAAAGTGTTCACGCTTTGGCACATGGAACGAGGACTATTTGAATTTTGAATTATTGGAGGGAAAGGCAGTTTTCATCAGCGTCTGAGAAGAGGCAACGTGGCCAAAAGCTATGGGTCGAGAGACATGCAGAAGACACTTATCTTCATCCTAGCGCAGAATGTTCCCTCGACGGTTACCTATTTTTAGTATAAATTAAGAAGCTTGTGTAATTTTTAAGTGTGTTCAACCTATTGTACTAAAAAACTCAAATATTATCCAAGTAACTACTGCGTGAGAAAGGATAAAGCTGAGCAATGTACGTTGGAAACACCTTTTTTCCTTAATGAAAGTCTTTTTACATTACTTTACCATTATCCTGCAAAGTTATCTTTTTTACTTCTTTTACTTGCATTTTTATACTTTTGCTTACTTTTCAACAATCAAACTTCCTTTCTCTGGGTCGAACGTGCGTTCTTCCTTCTTACCCATTTTACATAAAAAATTAGCATATGTCCTGGGATTAGTTTGATCGATCCCGTAAGTAAACCAAAAAACTTACCTTTTTTGGAGATCAGCGGTTGTTTACCAAAAACAACGGTAAACACATACGAACTACGAATTGGGACTCTGATTCCTCATAAGAGGATACGTAGGCATACGACTAAAATCGTGGCGAGTTCCCCTATAAAAAATTAAAACCCTGTTTAACCTGAAACCTAAACCTAAAACCTAATATCCTAAAGAATAAGGTAGATGAAAGGTTCCTAACACCTTCCTTTCGTCTAATGATGTCTGAAACTTAGAATCTTTGTCTTTGCGAATTAGGGTTTCCTATTAGATGTCCTTCCTTAGGATAAAAACTAGTAGTGGCGACTCTCATTTAAAAACCAGTCGCAACAGGTGCGAGCTTGCACTCAAAACCTCATGATGCCATATGAGGCCATCCTACCTATCATCATGGAGCCTATTGCCTAAGGAGATGTTCCCTACACTATTCTTCATCCTGACATGCCTACTACTCTCTAGGAGTTCCAAAGATCGTGTATTCAACTAAAGGGGGATCGAGACACCTTTGAAGCCCAATTCTACGCAAGTGAGAAGAAGGTTTTGGAGCTCATGAGACAACTCATGAAGAGCGGAGTTTGAATGCCTACATTGCATCAAAGAGGATGCGCTCATGGGAGACTTGAGTCCTTTTTGTTTTAGGAGTCTATTTTGTATTATTTTTGTTTCTTCCATTGTAAGCCCAAGAGGCATCTTTGTAAATCGTCTGAACTTATTAATACAATTAATGTTTGTTCCTTCTTTGTCTAAACAAATTTAAATCTTAAAGTTCCTTGAAAACATTTGCATTCACATTACATGAATCATAACATAAGCAGGTTTTACGACACATGTTTCCTCATCTTTCTACTGTTTATTTCAGTAAGATGGATCTCGAGCAGACTGTGAAGGAATTGCAGACACAAAACTCTCAATTTCAAGAAACCTTGTTCACCTTGGCCAAAGGGAAGCAAGAACTGATGTCACTTCTAGTTGCAAAGAAGAAGACCAAGAAGAATGCTTTGATCAACAAGGGGAAGAGGTTTAAGGGCCCCGTACGACAAGTCCAAGTGGTAGAAGAGTCGTCAGAGAAGGATGAAAATCAGGATGAAGACGCAAGGAGCGCCCATGTTGGGGGAGGTAACAATCCAAACTCTGAGGATGAGGACTATTTTCACGAACAATATCCACCCGTTGAAGAAAAGTACAAGCAACTGGAGGATAGGTTGAAGGTTATGGAAATTCAAGTTGTGCCTGGCTTGGATTTTGGTGACATGTGTTTGGTGCCTGGGGTAGTGATCCCCCACAAATTCAAGATTTCAGTTTTTGCCAAGTACGACGGTGTCTCGTGCCCAAAGCTTCACTTGAGATCTTACGTCCGAAAAATTCAACCGCATACCCCTGATATGAATTTGTGGTTGCATTTCTTTCAAGAGAGTCTGTCTGGGACTGAATTGGAGTGGTTTTACCTGTTAGAGGGTTCCAACATTCATACATGGGAGGATTTGGCCACTGCCTTCTACCATCAATATCAGTATAATGCCGACCTGGTGCCAACTAGAGTACAATTACAAGGAATAACCATGGGTTCCAACGAAGGTTTCAAAGAATATGTGCAAAAATGAAGAGACCTCGCAGGAAGGGTGCAGCCACCATTGGCTGATAGGGAGTTGGTAGATATGTCATGGGAACATTGGCTGGACCATTTTTAATTTGTTAATTGGGAGCTCATCATCTGGTTCACTGAATTAATCTTGACTGGTGAAAGGGTTGAGAGCGGTATTAAAAGTGGAAAGATTCCCATGGCCTCTGCCTCTACATCAAATACTGCGAAGAAGCCTTTTACCGGTAAAAAATAAACTAATGTCGTGTATAGGTCAATGGGCCATATCAAGAAAGACCACCGCCAATCTGTTAATGTTGTTTTAATCTCCAATCCACCCTCTACTCAAATACAACAACAAGCTAACCATCAAAGACCTGAGGTTCCAAGAAGACAATTCACAAGGATTAACATATCGTTATCCCAAGCCTTGCAACACCTGTTGAAGGTTAACTTGGTAACATTGTGTGATCCACCACCAAATCCAAATGTTTCATATCCGAAATACAATCCTAACGCCAAATGCACCTATCACTCCAACAGCCCCGAACATGATATTGATCAATGTTGGGCTCTAAAATGCAAGATTCAAGACCTCATCGATAATAAGACTATTGATTTTGATCCACCTATAATTCATAATGTTATAATTGCACCAATGCCAAATCATAGAAAATGTTTCAATGTAATTGAAGACACTGTCTTTGTTTCCTCTGTTGAAGATTTGACTACTCCACTGGCTATTGTTAAAGAAAATTTGCCGAGAGCTGGGGTTTTCCCTGGTTGTTTAAAAGACTGTAATTGTTGTGCTCTACAAAAGAATGGATGCGAATGGCTGAAAAAAGGTGTTCAACGCCTGATAGATAGTCATGAGATATTGTTTGAAAGAACTTCGACCATAAAAAGTTTGACTGAAAAAGCTGAAGACATATCCATCATAACCATTTCCAACAAACCTATTAAGATCTCTTCAAAAGGTCCTATTAGGATTTCCGATAAACCGAAGATTGCCCCCTTGATAATTACTACTCCGGGGCCAATTCCTTATTCTTCCGGTAAGGCAGTCCCTTGGAATTATGGTGCTGAAGTATACTACCATGGGATTAAGCAAGACTCATGGATTAATGAAGACAAAACTGATGACGTTACCAATATTTCTGGTTCTAGCAAGGTTACAAGGATGGGGAGAATCTTCTCTCCTAACATTTCACCTCCAACTACTACAACTACACCAGTTCGCATTACCATGAAAAACCTAGTACTGACACTAGGGGCAAAGAAAAGATGGTTGAACCTGCTAGGATAGAGGCACCTACCAAAGATATTGTTATTGAGGAACCCTCCACCCAAGAAATGGAGGATATTTTGAAGATCATAAAGAAGAGTGATTTTAAGATAGTAGAGCAGTTGGGGCGAACCCCCTCCAAGATCTCTATGTTATCTTTGTTACTTTGCTCTGATGCTCACGCCCAAGCATTGATCAAATTTTTAAAGAAAGCGCATGTTCCTCAAGAGATCACAACCGATCAATTTGAAAATTGTATGGCGAGTTTGACTGCCGACAATGGATTGAGGTTCTCTGATGCTGACTTGACACTAGTTGGAAGAAATTATAACAAGGCTTTGCATGTCTCTATTGAATACAAAGGAACTACTCTAGACCATGTCTTGGTGGATACAAGGTCCTCTCTAAATGTCTTACCCAAAGGTGCCTTAGATCGGTTGGATTGCGAAGGTCTGGCGTTGAAGCCAAGTGACATAGTTGTAAGGGATTTTGATGGATCCAAGAGGATGATGCATGGAGAAATAGACTTCCCCATTAAGGTGGGTTAACAAGTTTTCAACTCTACTTTTTATGTGATGGACATCCGTCCCGCTTACTCTTGTTTACTTGGGCGCCCTTGGATACATGGGGCATGAGTAATGACGTCTATTATTGTCTGTGGTGAAGAAGAGTTCATGGTGAGCCACCTCAATTCATTCAAATATGTGGAAATGGATGGTGAATTTATAGAGACTCCTTACCAAGCCTTCGAAGTGGTTCCTTCCATGGTTGTTGTGGCTACTCCTGATGTTCCAAAAGCTAATGAAGTTATGCCAAGGATGGTTTCACTCAAAGACGCCTGCGTTGTGGTCGAAGATGGAAGTTATACTCTTTGGGGATAACTCCATGACATTCTGTTCAAAGCAGACAAGTTTGGACTGGGTTTCATTACCAAAGCTCAAAAGGAGGTCAGACATGCTCGCATAGGAAAATCATCTCTTCGCATTGGTAATCATGAAGTGAATGCTATTGAAGACTCTAAGGATGACTGTAACTTTGATGAATGGATTTACCCGACAGCCGGAGAGGAGCTCAATAACTAGCGTGCTAAGGATTTCATTCCCATATCCTTCAACAAGGAGTAATTACTATTTACTGTTTTTATCAGTTCAAGAACTTTATCTGTAATTTAATTTCAAAACAATGACTTTAAGCCATGTGCCTTGCCCGAGGCACTATGGTCCATTTGTTAAGAGTTTGTTCATTTCCAGATGTCATATGATCATTTAATGAAAAACATTGGAATTTTTTGCATTCAAATTTTGCTCTCATTATCTTTCTTTCACTTTATTGCATTTTCAAAATAGCCATGTATCTTACATGCGCACACACACACACACACACACACACACACACACACACACACACACACACACACACACAGACACACAGACACACACACACACTTGCAGATCCTCATCCACTCCGGATTTCATTTCCAATGACTCCGCTATTTCCAGCTATGACTTTGAACATCTAATCAACCAAGTAGAAGACGAAGGCGAAGAAGACAGTGAAATACCAGGGGAATTAGCCAGACTTCTGATGCAAGAGGAGAAATTCGTTCAACCTCATGAAGAGCCAATTGAGGTGATCAACCTCGATACTGAGGAAGACAAGAAAGAGATCAAGATCGACGCCAACTTGGAAGACGGTATCAAAGGCAGATTGGTCCAGATGCTACATGACTGTGTTGAAGTGTTTGCTTGGTCGTATGAAGATATGCCAGGGATGGATACTGATATTGTGGTTCATCGTTTACAAACGAAGGAATATTGTCCTCCAGTCAAGCTTAAAGTGCGTCGTATGCGGCCAGACATGTCTGCAAAGATAAAAGCTGAGGTAATGAAGCTATTCAATGCAGGTTTTCTGGCTGTGACATCATATCCTCAACGGGTGATGAATATGGTACCCGTTCCATAGAAAGATGGGAAGGTCTGTATGTGTGTAGACTATAGGGATCTGAATAGGGAAAGCCCCAAAGATGATTTCCCTCTACCGCATATTAACATTTTGGTCGACAATACAACTCAACATAAAGTCTTCTCCTTCATGGATGGTTTATATGGCTATAATCAAATCAAATTGGCTCCCGAGGACATGGAGAAAACCACTTTTGTTACATAATGGGGCACTTTTTGTTACAAGGTTATGCCTTTCGGTTTGAAGGATGCAGGGGCAACATATCAACGAGCTATGGTAGCTCTATTTCATGACATGATCCATCATGAGATAGAAGTCTATGTGGATGATATGATTACAAGGTCGCAGACTGAGGAGGAGCATCTTGATCACTTACACAAGTTGTTTGAAAGGTTAAAGAAGTACAAATTGAGGTTGAATCCTAACAAGTGCACATTCGGAGTAAGGTCTGGAAAGCTTTTAGGTTTTGTCGTCAGTGGAAAAGGTATCGAAGTTGATTCTGAAAAGGTTAAATCCATCCAAGAAATTCCAGCTCCCTATTCTGAAAAGGAAGTTAGAGGTTTCTTGGGTCGACTTAACTACATTGCTCGCTTCATATCTAACTTAACTGATACTTGTGAGCCAATCTTCAAACTCTTGAAGAAAGATCAAGTAGTCAGATGGAACGACGACTGTCAAGCTGCCTTCGACGAAATCAAATAATATTTACAAGAGCCTCCCATTCGGATTCCTCCAGTTGAAGGAAGACCCCTGATCATGTAATTGACTATATTAGAGAATTCAATGGGGTGTGTGCTGGGACAACATGACGAGTCTGGTCGAAAAGAGCATGCAATATACTACCTGAGCAAAAAGTTTACCGACTGTGAAACCAAATATTCATTGCTCGAGAAAACTTATTTCACTCTGGCATGGGCTGCTCACCAGCTAATATAGTATATATTGACTCATACCACTATGTTGATTTCTAAGATGGACCCTATCAAGTACATCTTTGAAAATCCAGCTCTATTCGAACGAATAGCTAGATGGCAAATGATTCTGACTGAATATTACATCCAATATACAACACAAAAGGCCATCAAAGGAAGTATATTGGCAGATCATTTTACTCATCAAGCTGTTGATGATTACCAGTCCATGTACTTTGAATTCCCAGACGAGAATATCATGCTGATAATTGACTGCGAGAAGCCTGGACTGTATGACGGACTTGAACAAGGATCCCGATGGACTATGGTTTTTGATGGGGCTTCCAATGCTTTGGGTAATGGAGTTGGTGCTGTGATTATTTCTCCCTAAGGTTTCCATACACCTTTCACTTCCAGACTATGCTTTAACGGTACAGACAACATGGCTGAATATGAGGCATGCATCTTGAGTCTTAAGGCTACCATTGATCTAAGAATTAAATCCTTGAGCATATATGGAGATTTAGAATTAGTAATCGGTCAAGTTAAAGGAGAGTGAGATACGAAACATCCTAATATGATCCCCTACAAAGAGCTTGTGTTAACCCTGATCCCATACTTTGAGGAGGTTACCTTCTTCCAAGAGAAGAAAATTAGTTGGCAGATGCCTCAACAACAATGTCATCCATGTTCAAGATCAAGTGGGACAACGAGGCTCCTAGAATTACAATTGAAAGATTTGACGAACCGGCACACTGTTGTGAGATTGACACTGACAAAGAGAAGCCTTGGTATCATGAAGTAAGGAGATATCTGGAAGCACAAGAGTATCCTGAAGGAGATTCCATCAATGATAAGAAATTCCTGCAAAGTTTTTCAGCCAAATTTTTCCTAAGCAATGGGATCTTGTACAAGCGCAACCATAATTCAACTCTGCTCTACTGTATGGACAAGAAGGAGGAATAAAAAATCATGGAGGACATGCATGATGGTATCTTTGGAACTCATTCTAGTGGACACACTATGGCCAAGAAGATTTTGAGGGATGGTTATTATTGGTCAACAATGGAAACTGATTGTCACCATCATTCAAGGACTTGCCATAAGTGTCAGATCTATGTCGACAAAGTTCATGTGCCTCCAATACCTCTAAATGTCATGACTGCTCCGTGGCCATTTGCAATGTGGGGCATTGACATGATTGGAGAGATCAAGCCCACAACTTCTAATGGACATCTTTTCGTCCTTGTTCCCATTGACTTCTTTACCAAATGAGTCGAAGCTGCCTCGTATGCCTCAGTCACAAAGAATGTTGTAGCCAGATTTATCAAACATAACCTCATCTGCCATTACGGTATCCCTGAAAGAATCATCACATATAATGGAACTAATCTCAATAATGCTATGATTACAGAACTTTGCACTCAGTTCAAAATCAAGCATCACAATTCTTCTCCTTACAGGCCTAAAATGAATGGCGCAGTGGAAGCTGCTAATAAAAACATAAAGAAGATTATGCAAAAGATGGTGGTGACCTACAAATACTGGCACGAGATGTTACCATTTTCTCTTTATAGTTACCATACTTCGGCTCGAACATCAACCGGGGAAACTCCTTTCTCTTTAGTCTATGGCATGGAAGTTGTCCTGCCTGTGGAAGTTCAGATTCCTTCCTTAAGGATTATGAAGGAATCAGACTTAGGTGAAGATGAATGGATTCAGACTAGGTTAGATCAATTGAACTTAATTAACAAGAAGAGACTGGGTGTTGTTTGTCATGGTCAAATGTATCAAAAGTGTATGATCAAAGCTTTCAACAAAAAGATCAAACTTCGAGTGTATCAGACTGGAGATTTGGTAATAAAGCGCATCATTCTTCGTGAAGGCGATCCCAGGGGAAAATGAACCCCCACTTATGAATGGCCATTTGTTGTTAAGAAATTATTCTCTAGCGGTGCCATGATGCTGGATACTATGGACGACGAAGATTTTCCACATCCTGTTAATGCGGATTGTGATACGGTGGCCAGAACCGGGATGTGGTTTCCCTATTTCGTTAAGGAATATGCTGGTTTGCGTTTTGCGTTTGTTTTTGCAAAATGTCGCGGTAAGCAAGAGTCGCCACCGTATTTTATTTTATCCAATAAGGAAAGGAAAAAAGCACAAAAAAATTCCTTTTTCGAGATATTTCTGAGTATGGGGGGTAGATTATAGAAAGGGAAGGTATTAGCACCCTTTCTATCCGTAGTTATCTACGGGCTCTTAGGTACTTGCTCATCATTTTAAAAATTGTTTTCTTTGTATTTGTGTGCTTTGAAAAGTTTTTATTTTGACTTCGATTTAACTCTTTCTTCTGTCTTCAAGAGTGTAATGAAGTGTTTTTGAAGACTTTGTTTGTAAAGGAGTGTAGGTGTGAAAACAAATTATTTTGTTTGAGCAAGTATCTAAGAACTAATCTACCTACTCGAAAAAAGAATCGTTCTATGTTCGTTTCCTTTAGACGATGATATCCCACTATTAGTGAGTAGGTAGAATCGTCGTTGGAGTTTTTAGGGTCAATTCGAAAGGGACGTACGGTCACTAAAACAATGCTAGGATGTCTTAGTAATAAACCTAATGTCTTAGATCATTTATCCGAGGCAACAATATCCGAGGCAACCTTTCCGAGGCAACTTTGATCTTTGGACAAAAGGACGACCACTAAAGCATCCTATACTCAATGACCGTTTACCGAAGGCAACCAAGTGGGAGTATACCCTAGGAGTGCGCATGTGCGAGTGATTCAATTTCAGATTATTTATCTTTGCACATTTAGGGTTATCTAACTGTTTTAAATTTAATCATACATTCTTATCATGCATCCTATTATCATACACCTAACAGTTAATAATTTGCGGGATTTAAAGTGCGGAAATTAAACTACGCTATTACAAGGCTCCGGGTATTTACATAACCAAAAACAAACCCTTGAAAAGTAAAGCGATAAATGTAAATAAACGTCCTAATTAAACTATTACAAACTGTGAGCAGATACAATAATTGGGATAAAAAAATAGAATAAAGCGCGCGATGACAAATTAGATCGAATGCGAACTAGGGTTTTGACCCTTCTATCCTAATGAAAAGAGAAAAAGTTTTTGGTGTTTTTAATAAAAGAAATAAGTTTTCTAAATTAAATATGCAATTAATTAGTGATTAAATTAATTAGTAAAAATAATTAAATGATCTATTTTTGCTTTTTTGGTTATTTTAGGAAAAAATAAAATATAATTAAGTTAGTAATAAAACCTATTTATTCTAATTATTTTTTAATTATGATCAAAATAATTAAGGTTATCTAAGTTAATCAAACCTAATTAAATTAATCAATTATTGATAAAAACAAATATTTTAAATTTAATTGGATATAAAAATATTTTTTTGATTTTTTTAATAAAAAGAAAATTAATTCTATTGGTTAGTAAATAAAATAAATAAATTAAATGAAATAAAAGAAAAATAGAAAATATAAAGATAGAATGGGCCTGAATAATGGGGGTGCAAGAATCAGAATTCTGGGCCCAATAATAGTGAGGTCCACGTTGACCTCTGAGATTTAGTGCATACGCGTTTGACTTGGCTCATGATGCACCTTCAAATGATGACCCTTGGATCTGGACCTCAAGACATGTGGCAGGCTGGATGAGGGAGTCCCATGGTGGTCTTTAGGCTTGCATACGCATGTGATTGCCTGAAAGAAAATAAGAAAAATTCCAAATGTTGGAGGTAGGGGTCAAACCCCTGACCTCAAGCCTCCTAATGCCTTAAACGCTGCCTGACTACCACTGCACCATTTGTTTTTGTTGTACATAATATGCATAATAATAATATATGAAACAAGCGAAGCAAATGAAATTTTGCGCGAAAATTCAAATGGCCAAATCAGATGAGGCCACGTCTTCGTCTCCTTCCTCTCTCCGTGGCTAAAGATTTGGGAACCTATACCTACGGACAACGTCCGTCGCTACAGACCTGTGCATTCTCAAAATCAACTGTGAGCAAAATAAATAAAAACTAGGGCCACCAATCGATTCGTCTTGACCTTCTGAGTGTGATGGTGGCCCTTTCATGGCCTAATTTTGCTTGCACGCAGAGATCCCAAATCAAACTTGTAAACCCTAATAATGGTGAAACTCCATACAAGCCATGAAAACGCAATTAAACCATACAGAAAGTTTGCATATGTTCCATGGATCAAAAATATATGATTAATTCATCCTAACAATGCCTAAATCATGCTATTCAAATTCAAGAAATGTGAGATATCGTGGCTGTCTTACAGAGCTTTTTAGGACTGGAAAAGCTTGGTTCTTGATTGCTTTAGCTTACTGAGACTCCCAGGAAGCAAATGGAATGGTCAAGAAGTCTTGAATTGGCCTGGAACAATGAAATCGATCTTGCACTTTTCTTGATTTTTTCCAAATGTTGCTCTACTTGCTGCGCCTGTTTCTAACCTCCTTTTTGAGTCTGCAGGCCCTCTATATGTATCAAGGAAGGGATTAGGGTTGATAACTGCTCTCAATCTTCCTCCATCAATGATTTGTATCTTTGATTTGATTCACTTTGAAAACTTTCCAAAATTGGCCTATTTCAATCTTTTTGTTCACACCATGCCTTGAAACGAATTTGAATGTTTGCTAGCTGTATAATAAGACCTGAAACAAGCATAAAAGCTTTAGTTTTCAATTCTTTGGATTTTATATGATTTGTTTTGATTTAAATTGAATTAATTCAAATAAAAATCAAAATAAATAATAAAAATATGATAAGGACAAGTGGAAATGGCTAGAGCTCGTGTACTACGTTGCCAACTCAAAACAAGTGAAAAAGATTGGGCCCATTTGGCAAAATTTGAAGTTTTGGGCATGGTTGACTTTTGGCCATTTTGCAAAAAGGGTCAACTTCAACAATGCATAACTTCCTCAATTTTGACTCTTTGGAGGTGTTCTTGGAATTTTTAGAAAGCTTGAGATGTCCTCTAATCAATCATTTTGGTCTCATCTTAATTTGATATTCCATGCTCATGTATGAAGCTTTGACAAAAAAGGTGTTTTTGTTGACTTTTCAAAATGACCTATAATGTCCAAATTCATAACTTCTTGTGAGTGCATATTTTGAACTTGGGATATGAATATGGATTGTAGGGAATTGCATACTATTAAAAATGATATTTGTATGGGTCATTTATAATAAAGTATGAGAAAGTTATTCTTGGTCAAAGTTGAGCTGACTTTTCCTACAAAACCCTAATTTAGCAACTTTTGGTTCTTGAGGAATTATGAGTAACCCTTGATGAATCATGATCAACCCTTGATAAAATGATGAAATATACTTCAAAATGAGGATGTTGACCAAAAACCTTGAAGTTTGACTGTATGTGAGCCCCAATTGACTTTTGCCCTAACATAGTCGATTTTCAGGCCTTTGAGCAATTGACTGAGCAAACTTCCTCTGCAAGGCTTGAAACTTGACATGGATGATCTTGAGAACATATTGGGACAATGTTGAGCATTTGGGGTCCCTTGGACTAAAGTATCTTGATGCAACATGAAACCCTAATTTGAGGTAGACTTCCTTAGGAGAGAGCTTCTCTGGCCAACCCTTGGAATACCTTGAGCAACTTAGGGATCTTTCTTGAAATGTTTTGAGAAATATGGGAGGGAAAATTTTGGGGTACAACAACTGCCCCTGTTCAATCTTCTTAAACCTGAGGATGTAGATTGGCTTTCGTGCCTTTCGTGATCCGAAGGTGGAAGAGGATTGAACACTAGAGTGCCCAGAAATTTGCACTCGCATGAAGTGGTAATTGTCTTGTGACGTCAGGAATGGGCTTACAGATGCTATTTGGAAATTGCTGATGAGGGGATGGGCTTAAAGATGCCATCCGAAGGAGTGTCGATCGCATAAGAGATTCCTTAGCGAGAGCTTGTATACCTGTTGTTGAGGAAAATTTTGCTGGGGAATGCTGATCTCTGTCTTGAGAGAAAAATAGAAATTTAAGAGCTTCGGTTGTCCGTATTCTGCTGGCGAGTCATCTCAGTTTGAATTTTAAGAACTTCGATCGTCCGTATTCTGCTGAAGAAATATCTCTGTTGAATTTTAGGAACTTCAGTCATCCGTTATCCTACTAAGGAAACATCTCTGTTGAAATTTAGGAACTCGTCCATTATTCTACCGAGGAAACATCTCTGTTGAAATTTAGGAACTCGTCCATTATTCTACTGAAGAAACATCTCTGTCGAAATTTAGGAACTCGTCCGTTATTCTATTGAGGAATCATCTCTGTCGAAATTTAGGAACTCGTCCGTTATTCTACTGAGGAATCATCTCTGTCAAAATTTAGGAACTCGTCCGTTATTCTACTGAGGAATCATCTCTGTTGAAATTTAGGAACTCGTCCATTATTCTACTGAGGAAACATCTCTGTCGAAATTTAGGAACTCGTCCGTTATTCTACTGAGGAATCATCTCTGTCGAAATTTAGGAACTCGTCCGTTATTCTACTGAGGAAACATCTCTGTCGAAATTTAGGAACTCTTCCGTTATTCTACTGAGGAATCATCTCTGTCAAAATTTAGGAACTCGTTAGTTATTCTACTAAGGAAACATCTCTATTGAATAGGAAAGTTGAATTTTAGGAGCTTCGGTCATCCGTTATTCAATTAGGGAACCATCTCTGTTGACATTTAGGAACTTTGGTCGTCCATTATTCAACTGGGGAACCATCTCTGTTGACATTTAGGAACTTCGGTCGTCCGTTATTCAACTGGGGAACCATCTCTGTTGACATTTAGGAACTTCAGTCGTCCATTATTCAACTGAGGTAAAGGCTTCATAGCTTTGAATTTTTGTGAGAATTTGATTGTATCCTTCCTGAAAGATAAAGGTTAGCTGTATGTAACGCATGATATGTATCAAGCAATGATGTTCTCAAAATAAATGAGATTGTGTTATATGATGCATATGCATGTCATGATGTATGGAAATGTGATGTTTTTAACTAGGGAAAATAAATCCCGGATTGCTGCTGGAGAAAAGAGTTGAATTCTTCGTTTCTGCTGGGGATAGTGAATCAAGATGATTGTGAGAATAAACCTGCAGGAGAAGATAACTCTGTTGGGGAATAAACTGATGAGGAAATGACTCTGTGGGGAAAAGATGCTCTACTGAGGATTCCGCTGACAAATTCAGCTGGGGATGAACTACCGTTGTTGGTGGTAATGAACCCTGTTGGGAGTTGAGTTTCTGTTTGTGAAAAGGAATGAACTCCCCTGGGGATGATTTTCCAGTTGCGACTTTGCGGGGAATAATATTTTAAACTCTACTGGGGACAATCTTCCAGAGTCCACTGGGGATAATTTTTCATACTCCGCTGGGGATAATTTTTCAGTGCTGATGGTAGATAAACTCTACTTGGGGAGAATATCGCTAATTCATTCACAGTTGCGAGTCTCAGCTGGGGAGAATTAACACCACTGTATTTCTCTTTACTCTATGGGTAGTGAATGTACCTTAGCCATATTCTTCAGCTAAATCTATCCCTGTACCTGGTGGATAGAGCAACTGTACGGTTTGGACATTTCTCGTTTGCCCCTGTTTCTGATATCACGAGTAATCGTCTTTTGTTTCGCATGTAAATATTCATGAGCAACAATTATTGTCAAATGCATATATCAAAAATGAACCATTGGATGTTCTTGCAAGACAAAACAGAACAAAGAAAAACAATTTGAAATTTCTTTGTGAAAATGAATTGTATTGATTTTGAAGCCAGCCTGTAAATAGGCGTTTTTGTACAAGAGGCCGACGTCCTAGTAAGAGAACACCGCTGAACAAGTAGAATTTATACAGATTGTTAAAAACAAAGAAAAATAGCTATGTGAATAATCCCACTGGGTTCCAACTCTACTATTTCCTGTATGTCCTCGAGCGTCTCATCACTTCGCTACTTGGTTGAAGGTAGATCATATTGATTAGTGCCATTCGAGCTTGATAGTCGATCCTGGAGTCTGGTTGCAAGGTGATCCAATGAGACATAGTGTTACACTTTGATCCCTAATTTTTTCCTGGACCGCCCTTTCGGGTTTTCAGTCCACCGGGATACCCTTTTTTGCCCAAGCCGCCTTTTCAGGTTTTTGACTTACCGGGTGTACAGATTTTTTTATTTTCATCCCTTATTTTTGCCCGAACCCTTTTGGTTCGTCGGGAAGCCCTTATTTTTTCCTAGGCCAGTCAACCTAACGGGTCTTTGATTATGCGTAGTATTTTTTCACTATGTCTGCATTGACGGGGTAAGGAAGGTCGTCACCATCCATGGTGGTTAGAATCATGGCTCCTCCTGAGAAAATGTTCTTAACCACAAATGGCCCTTCGTATGTAGGGGTCCATTTGCCCCTGGGATCACCTTGTGGTAGGATGATGCGTTTGATCACCAGATCCCCAACTTGATACTCTTGTCTCCTAACTTTCTTGTTAAATGCCTTGATCATCCGCTTTTGATACGTTTGACCATGACAGATAGCAGTAAGTCTCTTTTCGTCGATTAAGTTTAGCTGATCAAGCTGGGTCTGAATCCACTCATCTTCGCTCAAACCTGCATCCTTCATAATCCTAAGAGAGGGTATCTGAACTTCAATGGGCAAGACGACCTCCATACCATATACCAAGGAATAGGGTGTTGCCCCTGTTGACGTCCGTACTGAGGTACGGTACCCATGAAGGCAAGTGGTAACATCTCGTGCCAGTCTTTGTATGTCACGGTCATCTTCTGCACAATCTTCTTGATATTCTTATTAGCCGCGTCAACAGCCCCATTCATCTTCGTCCAGTAGGGAGAAGAGTTGTGATGCTGTATCTTTAACTGCTTGCAGAGTTCGGTGATCATCGTATTATTGAGATTTGTACCATTGTCCGTAATGATCCTCTCTGGTACACCATATCGATAGACCAGATTGTTCCGAATAAACCGTGCCACGACGTTCTTGGTTACAATAGCAAAGGAAGCTGCCTCAACCCACTTTGTAAAGTAATCAATCGCTACCAAGATGAAACGATTCCCGTTGGATGCAGTAGGTATGATCTCACCAATGATATCGATGCCCCACATCGCGAAAGGCCAAGGAGCTGTCAAGACGTTCAGAGTCACTGGAGGTATGTGCACCTTATCAGCATAGATTTGGCACTTATGACAGGTCTGAGAATGCTGATAACAGTCGGCTTCCATAGTAGACCAATAATATCCTGCCCGTAGGATTTTCTTCGCCATGGTGTGTCCACTGGAATGAGTCCCGAAAGTACCTTCATGTAACTCTACCATAATTCTTTCTACCTCATTCTTATCCATACAATGCAGTAAGGTCGAATCATGGTTACACTTGTAGAGAATGCCATTGCTGATGAAGAACTTCGTCGTGAACCTCCTCAGAAACTTCTTATCATTAACAGATGCACCCTCAGAGTATTCTTGAGCCTCAAGATACCTCTTCACCTTGTGAAACCAAGGTTTTTCTGTTACCTCTTAAGTCTCAATATCACAACAATGTGCGGGTTCATCCAACCTGTCAATGGTAATCTGGGGAGCCTCATTGTCCCATCTGACCTTGAACATAGAAGACATCGTAGCTAGCGCGTCCGCTAACTGGTTTTCTTCTCTCAGGAAGTGTTCAAAGGTTATCTCCTCAAAATGTGGAAGCAGCGTCAATACATACTCTTTGTAAGGAATAAGATTTGGGTGCTTCGTATCCCACTCGCCTTTGATCTAACTGATCACGAAAGCGGAATCTCCGAATACACTTAAGAACTTAATCCTTAGGTCAATAGCTGCTCGAAGACCCATGATGCACGCTTCATACTCCGCCATGTTGTTGGTGCAGTTAAAACATAATCGGGCGGTGAACAGAGTATGAGAGCCTTCAGGAGATATGATCACGGCGCCAATGCCATTACCCAAAGTGTTTGAAGCTCCGTCAAAGTACATAGACCATCGGGATCCCTCCTCAGGTCCTTCATCCGGTCCAGGTGTTTCACAGTCGATCACCAACATGATATTCTCATCCGGAAACTCGAAGTTTATAGACTGGTAATCGTCCACAACATGATGCGCCAAATGATCCGCCAACACACTTCCCTTGATTGCTTTTTGGGTCGTGTATTGGATATCATACTCGGTCAAGATCATCTGCCATCTTGCTATTCTTCCGGACAAGGCAGGCTTTTCGAAAATATACTTGATTGGATCCATCTTTGATATCAATAGGGTAGTGTGAGTCAGCATATACTGTCTTAGCTGGCGAGCAGCCCATGCCAAAGCGCAGCAAGTTTTCTCAAGCAACGAGTATCGGGTCTCGCAGTCGGTAAACTTTTTGCTAAGGTAATAAATAGCACGCTCTTTTCGGCCAGACTCATCATGCTTCCCCAACACATACCCCATCGAATTATCGAGTACCGTCAAGTATAAGATCAAAGGTGTTCCTTCAACTGGAGGCATCAGAATATGAGGCTCTTGGAGATATTCCTTGATCCTTTCGAAAGCGACTTGACATTCATCGTTCCATCTTAACACTTGATCTTTCTTTAGTAGCTTGAAGATTGGCTCACAAGTAGCAGTCAGGTGTGAGATGAATCAGGCAATGTAGTTCAGACGTCCCAAAAAGCGTCTGACTTCTTTTTCTTTTCGGGGAGCTGGAATTTCCTGTATAGCCTTCACCTTTGTTGGGTCCACTTGAATTCCTTTATCACTAACGATGACACCCAGCCGCTTACCAGACCTCACCCCGAAGGTGCACTTGTTTGGGTTTAACCTCAGCTTGTACAACTTCAACCTGTCAAATAACTTCTGGAGATGGTCGAGGTGTTCTTCCTCAGTATGGGACCTCGCAATCACGTCGTCAACGTATACCTCAATCTCATGAAGAATCATGTCATGGAACAAAGCGACCATGGCGCGCTGATACGTTGCCCCAGCATTCTTCAATCCGAATGGCATGACCTTGCAGCAAAAGGTACCCCATTGAGTAACGAAGGTTGTCTTTTCCATATCCTCGGGAGCCATCTTAATCTGATTGTAACTAGAGAAACCATCCATAAAGGAGAAGACCTTATGCTGTGCGGTGTTGTCAACCAGAACGTCGATATGAGGCAGAGGGAAATCATCCTTGGGACTCGCCCTATTCAGATCCCTATAGTCAACACACATTCGTACTTTACCATCTTTCTTCAGCACCGGAACCACATTGGAAACCCATTGCGGGTAAGAAGTAACTGCTAGAAAACCGACATCAAACTGTTTCATCACCTCAGCTTTGATTTTCTCAGACATCTCTGGGCGCATTCGGTGAACTTTCTGCTTCACTGGAGGACAATCTTCCTTGGTAGGCAGACGGTGAACCACGATATCAGTATCCAACCCAGGCATATCTTCATAAGACCAGGCAAAGATCTTAACATAGTCACGCAGCATCTGAATCAACCATTGCTTAACATTAGACTCCAGATTTGCACCGATCTTGACCTCTTTCTTGTCTACCTCTGTACCCATATTTACAGTTTCCACTGGCTCTTCATGCGGCTGTATGGCCCTCTCTTCCTGAAGTAACAGTCTAGCAAGTTCACTAGGAACTTCACAATCATCCTTACCTTCGTCCTCGGCTTGGTTGATCGGACTTTCGAAGTCATAATTGGCAGTAGCAGAGTCGTTATCAGTGGGATCCAGAGTGGATGTAGACCTGTATATGTGAGTGTGTGTAAGACAAATAGATGTTTTGCAAGATTGAAAAGAAAAATAAGGAGCGCAAAATTTGTAATGCAAGAAAACGTCCAATGCTTTTATTGATGATATATGGAGATGAAAAATATTAAGCCCTCAAACAAAGCCACGGTGTCTCGGGCAAGGCACCGGGCCGTAAAGTTTCAAATTGTTTGTTACAGACTCAAAACAAAAGTCTTATTACTGTGTAATAAAATAAACGGGCATGGAATCCTTCGCCGTCCAATTGCTTAATCCGTCGTCGGTAGTCGGGTAAATCTAGCTGTCGAAATCTGACTCTTCATCATCATCTCCAATAGCATTCACTCCCTGATCATGTTTTGGCATAGGAGCCGTTATGACATTAGGTTTTTCCGGTGCTTCAAACTCAATCTCCTTAGGTTCAATCAGATCATGCACTTTATTCTTTAAAGCCCAGTAGTTATTGGTATCATACCCCGGGCTATCGGAGTGATAAGCACAACGCGCGTTCGGATTATACAGCGGTGATGTAGTGTTAGGATTCTTCAGAGCCTCCTTCAGAATCACCAAGTTGGTTTTTAACAGTTGCGGAAGAATTTGAGATAGAGTCATACTGAGCCGAGTATATTGCCTTTGTGGTCTCTCTACTCTTTGCTGATTGTTGCATTGTGGGGCAACAGTTGGTCTTGAGATTACTACTGCATTAACTGCTTTACGACGTTCAGGACGGTTTTGGCTCCTTGAGCTGTAAACTGCACTATATTCCTTCTTGAAAGGCTTCTTCTCTATACTTGACGAAGCACCTTTCTGTATCTTGCCACTTTTAATACCGGCCTCAACTCTCTCCTCAGTCATAATCAATTATGTGAACCCGGACGAGGAACTACCGATCAAATGATTGAAGTATGGACCAGACAAAGTCCCAAGAAACATATCCACTAACTCCCTATCAGCCAGAGGGGGTTGTAATCTGCTTCCAGCAAGATCTCTCCACTTCTGAGCGTAGTCCTTAAAACCTTCGCTCGCGCCCATAGACATACCCTGAAGTTGGGTACGCGTTGGAGCAAAGTCGGCATTATACTGGTATTGCTTGTAAAAAGCAGCAGCGAGGTCCTCCCAGTTACGGACATTAGCTCCTTCTAGTTGAGAGAACCATTCAAGTTGAGTCCCTAACAGACTATCTTGAAAGAAATGAACCCAGAGGTTCCTATCAGCAGTATATGGTTGAATCTTTCTAACATACGAGCGGAGGTGTAGCTCTGGACAAGAGACCCTGTCGTACTTAGCAAAGACATGAGCTTTAAACTTGTGTGGGATCACCACCCTGGATGCCAAACCCAAATCTTCGAAGTCCAACCCAGGTATCTTCTGGATCTCCATTGCGCTCAACCGGTCTTCGAGTTGCTTATACCTATCCTCGGCAGGAGGATATTGGTCTTCATTAAAGTCAGTGTCATTGTCAGAAACAACAGGGCTAGGAGCCTTCCTTTCTTCTTGATTCTCTCCCCCTCCAGATGAGTGAGATAAATCAGCTTCTTGTCTCAACCGGTTCCCAAATTTGTGACCCATATTCAGAAGGACCATCTTCTTCTTCTTCTTCTTCTTCTTCTTCTTCTTCTTCTTGTCCTTCAAGATAAGAGTGTTCAAATCTTGTTGACTTTTGGCCAAGTTCATGAACATTTCCTGGAACTGAGCATTCTGAGCTTGTAGAGCCTTGATGGCTTGATCAGTAGGTGTTTCATAAGACATGATTGCTGAAATAAACAGCGAAGAAGATGAGAAACCTATAAGGGTACCTGTAATGAGGTGCATGGGAATGGAATGCGTATGAAATGATTTCAAATACTTAGGGAGATTCAAATTTGTAAACCAAAATAAAACACACTTTATTAGATTAAAAGTTGAAACAATGTTTAACAAATGCCTTTAAAGCGTTACAAAAGAAATACTGAAAAGAAAATCTAAACTAGAAATAGCAAAAGACATCAGCGCTCCCATGGTCGTTTTCCTTTCGTGCTGACATAATTGTTGATTGTCCTCTCAGTCTCCAGCTGCCTTGTAAGCTTCAGGATGTTCCGTTCCTGCTCATGATACTTCTCTCTGTAGGTATCCCATTCTTCCCTTAGCTGGATCCAAGATCTCTTTAATTCCCCAATATCAGTAGGCATGTAATAATGGAGGACCGTATAAGGAACCCCTTCTTCGTCAGTATGTTCACAATCACTGGCAAAACGACTTCATGTGGCATCCCCAGCTTTTGAGCACGGGCTCGAACCCACTGGAGATATGGTTGCATCGAGAGAGAAGTCTTCATTCCTAGCTCATGTGGATCAGACCTGTTCACCCTATCCCAAGCTCGTATAAACCGGCGGCGATGTCCCTCAACACCCCCCTTGAAGTCAAAGACAATGCCTGTAAGCAGCAACTCATGAGGACCGTCCCTCCGAGCTCGTCCAAATTGTCGTAAGGCTAAGCAAGGATTATAGGTTATTCCTCCTCGAATTCCAAGCAATGGAACATTGGGGTATTCCCCACACCGATTAATAACAGCTACCTTTTCCATGTCTTTAGTACTCCAAAGGATGTCCGTATGAGCAAGGGACATGATCCTCTAAGCCTAACCCATACCTTCCTCATTCTTCAATACAGATTTGAGGAGGTGAGAAATAAACCACCTCGCCAGCAGCGGTGCATAACACAAGAGGGTTCCCCTTCTCCGGACAGTACGGGTATAAAGAGCATGCAGAATATCACCTAGAAGTGTAGGCACTGGGTTACGGGACATGAAGATCTTGATCGCATTCACGTCGACAAAAGGATCTGAATTAGGGAACAGAACCAAGCCATAGATGAGGAGAGCTAGAATGTCTTCAAATGCTTGAAAGTCTAAGTTGTCCCAGAACTGTTGAGCTTGATCGATCAAGAACTTAGCCAAGAAACCTTTAACACCACTCTGTATCTCCTAGTTAGACATTACATCAGCCTTTGTCAGATGTAGGGATGAAGCAATATCCTGTTGCTTATGAGCTATCTCCAAACCTGTAAAGGGTGTCTTCTCTAGAATAGATATGCCAAGTAAATCAGAGAACTCCTCCAAAGTAGGGACCAACTAATAGTTCGGGAAGGTGAAACGGTGATGCAACGGGTCAAAGAACTGGAACAGGACACTCATCATTTGCTCATCCAACTTGGAAGTGACCAGGCTAAGGAGGTGACCATGTCTTCTAACAAAGGAAGAAGTATCAGGAACCTTTGAAACCAACTCTCTAAGATGAGCAGAGACTTGCACGAAACTGATCCGAATGGTATTTCTGCGCATAGATGCCATGATCTGCAAAATAGAACAAAGATGAATCCCCTCGGTCTTTAAAATGGTTAGTCTAATGCAATATGCATGCAATGTCATGATGCATGATGTCATGATAAAAACACACCACAGGTATCACAGATAGCAAACATGGTAAGGGCAAACAAGTCACACAATAGCCCTTAAGTTTCAGGCTGGCATGGAGTTTAGGTATTACCCTCTTTCAGTTTAGTTGGTTCAACCTGTCCTAGTAATAGTAACCAGATTCTATAGGTTCTCAATATCACTGACCATCCTCGATCGATCATAATTCCAGTTTAGCAATCTTTTCTTACGGCCGGAATCATCACGATTAGTGTAGCATACTGCTACTTTTCTATGGCCAAGTTGGTCAATTATAGGTTCTAAGGTCAGTTGATGCTTAATGACCCATTAACAGCCCCATACTCTCCTTGTTCCTCCACAAGGCATATCGGTACCAACTAATGTGTCACACCAACGTAGCTACTACTTCAACCGTATCGGTCTACGCCGTATATCCCTCACAGTCTATTGCTACATACCTAAAAGGTGTCCCAGATCCGGGTTAGGATCTATAGTAACTCCGATACAAAACCCACAAAGATAAAGCAATCAAACCAAACAATTGAAAACAATATGATGAACTAATCCTAAGGGACACCCCACTTATTAAAATCTTCTCTAACAGAGTCGCCAGTTCTGTGATACGGTGGCCAGAACCGGGACGTGGTTTCCCTATTTCGTTAGGGAATTATGCTGGTTTGCGTTTTGCATTTGTTTTCGCAAAATGTTGCGGTAAGCAAGAGTCACTATTGTATTTTATTTTATCCAATAAGGAAAGGAAAAAAGCACAGAAAAATTCCTTTTTCGAGATATTTCTGAGTACGGGGGGTAGATTATAGAAAGGGAAGGTATTAGCACCCTTTCTACTTGTAGTTATCTACGGGCTCTTAGGTACTTGCTCATCATTTTCAAAATTGTTTTCTTTGTGTTTGTGTGCTTTGAAAAGTTTTTATTTTGACTTCGATTTAACTCTTTCTTCTGTCTTCAAGAGTGTAATGAAGTGTTTTTGAAAACTTTGTTTGTAAAGGAGTGTAAGTGTGAAAACAATTTATTTTGTTTGAGCAAGTATCTAAGAACTAATCTACCTAATCGAAAAAAGAATCGTTCCATGTTCGTTTCCTTTAGATGACGCTATCCCACTATTAGTGAGTAGGTAGCACCTTCGTTGGAGTTTTGAGGGTCAATTCGAAAGGGATGTACGGTCACTAAAGCAATGCTAGGATGTCTTAGTAATAACCCTAATGCCTTAGATCATTTATCCGAGGCAACAATATCCGAGGCAACCTTTCCGAGGCAACTTTGATCTTTGGACAAAAGGACGACCACTAAAGCATCCTATACTCAATGATCGTTTACCGAAGGTAACCAAGTGGAAGTATACCCTAGAAGTGCGCATGTGCGAGTGATTCAATTTCAGATTATTTATCTTTGCACATTTAGGGTTATCTAACTATTTTAAATTTAATCATACATTCTTATCATGCATCCTATTATCATATACCTAACAGTTAATAATTTGCGAGATTTAAAGTGCGGAAATTAAACTACGCTATTACAAGGCTTCAGGTATTTACATAGCCAAAAACAAACCCTTGAAAAGTAAAGCGATACATGTAAATAAACGTCCTAATTAAACTATTACAAACTGTGAGCAGATACAATAATTGGGATTAAAAAATAGAATAAAGCGTGCGATGACAAATTAGATCGAATGTGAACTAGGGTTTTGACCCTTCTATCCTAATGAAAAGAGAAAAAGTTTTTGGTGTTTTTAATAAAAGAAATAAGTTTTCTAAATTAAATATGCAATTAATTAGTGATTAAATTAATTAGTAAAAATAATTAAATGATCTATTTTTGGTTTTTTGTTTATTTTAGGAAAAAATAAATTATAATTAAGTTAGTAATAAAACCTATTTATTCTAATTATTTTTTAATTATGTACAAAATAATTAAGGTTATCTAAGTTAATCAAACCTAATTAAATTAATTAATTATTGATAAAAATAAATATTTTAAATTTAATTGGATATAAAAATATTTTTTTGATTTTTTTAATAAAAAGAAAATTAATTTTATTGGTTAGTAAATAAAATAAATAAATTAAATGAAATAAAAGAAAAATAGAAAATAGAAAGATAGAATGGGCCTGAATAATGGGGGTGCAAGAATCAGAATTCTGGGCCCAATAATAGTGAGGTCCACGTTGACCTCTGAGATTCAGTGCATACACGTTTGACTTGGCTCATGATGCACCTTCAGATGATGACCCTTGGATCTGGACCTCAAGACATGTGGCAGGCTGGATGAGGGAGTCCCATGGTGGTCTTTAGGCTTGCATACGCATGTGATTGCCTGAAAGAGAATAAGAAAAATTCCAAATGTTGGAGGTAGGGGTCGAACCCCTGACCTCAAGCCATCTAATGCCTTAAACTCTGCATGGCTACCACTGCACCATTTGTTTTTGTTGTACATAATATACATAATAATAATAATATATGAAACAAGCGAAGCAAATGAAATTTTGCGCGAAAATTCAAATGGCCAAATCAGATGAGGCCACATCTTCGTCTCCTTCCTCTCTCCGTGGCTAAAGGTTTGGGAACCTATACCTACGGACAACGTCCGTCGCTACAGACCTGTGCATTCTCAAAATCAACTGTGAGCAAAATAAGTAAAAACTAGGGCCACCAATCGATTCGTCTTGACCTCCTGAGTGTGATGGTGGCCCTTTCATGGCCCAATTTTGCTTGCACGCAAAGATCCCAAATCAAACTTGTAAACCCTAATAATGGTGAAACTCCATACAAGCAATGAAAACGCAATTAAACCATACATATAGTTTGCATATGTTCCATGGATAAAAAATATATGATTAATTCATCATAACAATGCCTAAATCACTCTATTCGAATTCAAGAAATGTGAGATATCGTGGCTGACTTATAGAGCTTTTTAGGACTGGAAAAGCTTGGTTCTTGATTGCTTTAGCTTGCTGAGACTCCCAGGAAGCAAATGGAATGGTCAAGAAGTCTTGAATTGGCCTGGAACAATGAAGTCGATCTTGCACTTTTCTTGATTTTTTCCAAATGTTGCTCTACTTGCTGCGCCTGTTTCTAACCTCCTTTTTCAGTCTGCACACCCTCTATATGTATCAAGGAAGGGATTAGGGTTGATAACTTCTCTCAATCTTCCTCCATCAATGATTTGGATATTTGATTTTATTCACTTTGAAAACTTTCCAAAATTGGCCTATTTCAATCTTTTTGTTCACACCATGCCTTGATACGAATTTGAATGTTTGCTAGCTGTATAATAAGACCTGAAATAAGCATAAAATCTTTAATTTTCAATACTTTGGATTTTATATGATTTGTTTTGATTTAAATTGAATTAATTCAAATAAAAATCAAAATAAATAATAAAAATATGATAAGGACAATTGGAAAGGGCTAGAGCTCGTGTACTATGTTGCCAACTCAAAACAAGTGAAAAAGATTGGGCCCATTTGACAAAATTTGAAGTTTTGGGCATGGTTGACTTTTGGCCATTTTGCAAAAAGGGTCAACTTCAACAATGCATAACTTCCTCAATTTTGACTCTTTGGAGGTGTTCTTTGACTTTTTAGAAATCTTGAGATGTCATCTTATCAACCCTTTTCGTATCATCCTAATTTGATATTCCATGCTCATGTATGAAGCTTTGACAAAAAAGGTGTTTTTGTTGACTTTTCAAAATGACCTATAATGTCCAAATTCATAACTTATTGTGAGTGCATATTTTGAACTTGGGAGCTGAAGATGTATTGTAAGGAATTTCATCCTATTCAAAATGAGCGTTTGATAGGTCATTTATCATAAAGTATGAGAAAGTTATGCTTGGTCAAAGTTGAGTTGACTTTTCATGCAAAACCCTAATTTAGCAACTTTTGGTTCTTGAGGAATTATGAGCAACCCTTGATGAATCATGATCAACCCTTGATCAAATGATGAAATATACTTAAAAATTAGGATGTTGACCAAAAATATTGAAGTTTGACTGTATGTGAGCCACAGTTGACTTTTGCCCTAACACAATCGATTTTGAGGCCTTTTAGCAATTGACTGAGCAAACTTCCTCTACAAGGCTTGAACCTTGACATGGATGATCTTGAGAACATATTGGGACAATGTTGAGAATTTGGAGTCCCTTGGACTCAAGTATCTTGATGCAACATGAAACCCTAATTTGAGGTAGACTGCCTTAGGAGAGAGCTTGTCTGGCTAACCCTTGGAATACCTTGAGCAACTTGGGGATCTTTCTTGAAATGTTTTGAGAAATATGGGAGGGAAAATTTTGGGGTACAACACGGACATAGTCAAAAAATACTACACATAAAAGTGACCCGCTAGGTTGACATACCTAGGAAAAAATAAGGGCATCCCGGTGAACCAAAGAGGTTCGGGTAAAATTTAGGGATATATACAAAAGATTGTACACCCGGCAATTCGAAAACCTGAAAGGGTGGCTTGGGAAAAAATGGGTATCCTGGTGGATTGAAAACCCGAAAGGGAGGTCCAGGAAAAAGTTACGGATTAAAGCGTATGACTATGTCTCGTGGAATCTATACATCAGGCTTTATTACCAAGGTCCAAGTTCAATGGTCCAAGATCAATTCAATCGACTTCTTTCAATGGCAAGGGATGATGTTCGAAGACATAGGGGAAATAGCAGGGTTGGAACTCAATGAGATCACTTCCACATGGCTATTATTCTTATTATCAATTTGTGTTCCTTTCATTCTTTCGATGATTTCCTCTTACTAGGATCTGTCTCCTTGTACACAAACGCCTATTTATGGGCAAAACATCAATACAAATATACTTTCAAGTGCAAACTTTTTGTTTTTCTGTTTTGAGTGCAAAAGTGTTCAATGACTAAAAATTGAATGAACATATGCATATGAACATGATTAACTTAAAAAAAATGTTTGCATAAAAATAATAATAAGCATTTCCTTAAGGATTTGGCCCCACAAAGTTACTTCAATAAAACTCTCCCCACTGAGTTAAATTCGTACATCCAGAGTTCCAATCTCTTAGAAACCCTCTCCCCAGCTGAGTTGGTCTTAAAAAAAGAAGCCTCGTGGAGTTCTTCCTAAAGAATTCACTTCCCTGTTAGGTCGTCAAATATTCTCCTCAACAGGGTTTATTTCCTCAAAAAACTACAAATTCCCCAATACAAGTCTTTTCCTCAGACCATTACAAATCAATGGACAAGACCTCTAATCCCCAACGGAGTCGTTACTATCCCCAAAAGTTGCTGCGAAGCCTGGAATCCGACCAAATAACAGTTAACTTTCATCCTCCCGAGTAAGTTGCTGCGAAGCCTGGAATCCGATCAGATAACAGTTTAACTTCATCTAAGTTGTTGTGAAGTCTGGAATCTGACCAGATAATAGTTTAACTTCATTTAAGTTGCTATGAAGCCTGGAATCTGACCAGATAACAGTTTAACTTCATCTAAGTTGTTGCGAAGCTTGGAATCCAACTAGATAATAGTTTAACTTCATCTAAGTTGTTGTGAAGCCTGGAATCCGACCAGATAATAGTTAACTTCATCTAAATTGATGCAAAGCCTGGAATCCGACCAGATAACAATTAATTTCAGTTGCTGCAAAGCATGGAATCCAACCAGATAATAGTTAACTTCATCCTTCCAAGTAAGTTGATGCGAAGCCTGGAATCCAACCAGATAACAGTTAACTTCATCCTCTGAAGTAAGTTGCTACAAAGCCTAGAATCCCATCAGATAACAGTTAAACTTCATCTTCCCCAGTAAGTTGTTGCGAAGTTTGGAATACGACCAAATAAAAGTTAACTTTATTTTCCCCAACAAGTTGTTACGAAGCCTGGAATCCGACCAGATAATAACTAACTTTTATTCTCCCCAGTAGAGCAATGGACAACTAAGACTCCTGAACTTTATTTCCCAAGAAGAAATCAACACTCCCCGTAGAGTTTCCTCAAGCAAAGTCAATGTTCCCCAATGAAATTCTCCTCAAATAACAAAGCAGGAATCCCCAGCGGAAACACTCTAAACAAGGTTTAAAGATGCACATACTCTTCATCCCCAATATTAATCCTTGATTTAACTTCCCAAAACTCCCTAGCATTTGTCAAGGATTTATTTTCCAGACAAAGATACGTTTCAACAATATTTCATATTCATACATCATACTACATACATGACAAACGCATACAACATAATCTAATTTATTTTGAGAACATCATTACGCCATGCATACATCTGCATGCAACTAACCCTCTTCCTTGCAGGAAAAAAACCAGTCAACAAAACAAAAGTCCTCTTCTGGATAGATTTACTTCTTCCAGTTAATGATAGGAAATCAACAGTCCTCTTCTGGTTAGATTCATTTCCTTCAGTTAATAATAGGCAACCAAAATCACTCTTCTGGTTAGATTTGTTTCTCCAGTGAAGTCACCGTCACAAGGCCTCTTTTGGTTAGATTTATTTCTCCTAGTTAAATACAGGTAAAATACATCTACAGTTTCAGTATAAATCGACCAAGGATTTATTCTGATACTTCTTCTAGTTTCTACCAACAGTCACTCTGGATGGCATCTATAAGCCCATCTTCGATAAACTCTTCATAATTTCTCCAAATGGCATCTTTAAGCCTATTCCCAACATAATCAACTAACACATCTTCAAGTGCAAATTTATGGGCACTCTAGTGTTCAATCATCTTTCACCTTCAAGTCACGAATGGTGGAACCGCCAATATAACTCTTCAGGTTTAAGAAGATTGGACAGGGGCAGCAGTTGTATCCCAAAATTTTCCCTCTCATTTCTCAAGACATTTCCCACAAGATCTTCAATAGCTCAAGCTTGCACAAGGATTGACTAGGTCAAGACATCTCCTCAACACTGATGCCTCAAATTAGGGTTTGAGTTTTCACAAGGAAAATTGGACTTTTAATGCCTCATATGACTTTCATGGATCATTATGGACTTTCAAGATTGCTCATGTCAAGTTTCAAGTCTTGCAGTTCAAGTTTGCTTAGTCAATTGATCAGATGACCTAAAACCAGCTATATTGGGTAAACACTCAACTGTGGTCAACTTACAGTCAAACTTCAAGACTTTTGACCCATATCAACATTTTGAACTCATATGTATCATTTGATCAATTTTGGATCATAATTCACCAGGAAAATTACTAAGATCATCAAAAGGGAAAAATGGTCAAAATTGGGGTTTTGACTGAGAAGGCTTGATTTTTGACTTTTAACCTAATACATGACTTATTGGTTTGAAACATGATATCAAGGATTAAAATGCAACATTTTGACCTAATTTCATGGCTCAAAACATTTCTTAAGATCAATTGATTGATAGTTGAAATTCAATCAACTGATGAAAAGTCAATTGATACACCAAAAGTCAAACTTTGACTTGATCAAATTTGAGTTTCAAAAATCACATTTCATCAAGACACTCAAAAATATGAAACTTGATCATCAAGAAATAAATAAAGTCAAAATTCATCTTAAAAAGTCAAACTTTTCAAGGCTTAGAATTTTTCTAAGTGTTTTAAGTCTTATTTTTTCATGACTTCATGCCAATTTTTCACCAAGGTGCAAGATGATTCAAAGGAAATTTTCAACATAGAAGTTGTAGATCTTGATAAGATCTACAACTTTGATTTACTGATCAAGTTCTAGAAATTCTTGGATTTTGAGTTATAAATTCACAAAGTCATGCACTTTTGATAAAAACACAGTGAAAATTTGACTAGTTTAGGAAGATTTTTTAACCTAACTTCATGGCAACTTTTCAAATAGTTCCAATTGGATTCTTCAAAAATGAAAAACATGAAAGTTGTAGATAATGTTCCAAGCTTTTAAAAGTGTCAAGGAACTCAATGATATCATTTTTGAGCTAAGAGAATCGAAGAGATGAAGTTAGGGTTTCAAACTTGAATTATAGGTCATTTTTGTGATGAACAAGAATTCAAATATCAAGCCTATGTTGCAAAATCTTGTCCTTACAGGCTTCTAACTTGTAAATCACTCCATAATTAATTGTTTACATAATTGATTGAGGTATGATCCAAGTGATTAAGCCATTATCCAAAGCAATTTGCCATATTTGGAAGAAAGGTACCATTCTATTCTCATAAAGTAAGCTTTATGCAAAGTCAATTTGTATTGAGCTTTGCACTTTTTCCTTCTGCATAAGCTTCCTCTACAAAGTCAGATAAGCACGTTTAAAGTTTTTAACCACTCTAGATATCCTTGTACCTTGCCTTGAAACCATACTTGTCAAGCATGCTTCAAAAACAGTCAAAATACCATAACTTGTGATCTTGTGATTATGACCACCTCAAGTCTCCAAACCTTTTTCTATATATCAAGATACTCTTATGCAACTTAGGACACAAAATTAGAATACCTCAAACACTCCTAAACTCCCTCAAGCCAGAAATTGCCCAAAACTTCCATTTTTGTGTCATTTCTGACTTTGCACACCCATCTTCAAATTCAATCGTGCGTTTCTTGGCCAAACCATTCACAAAGATTCCTTACCTCATATAGCAGAAATTGTAATCTCAAAGCCTCAACTCAACTTTAGTTTTGATGAAAGACAAACAAGCTAGTTTGATGAAAGACAAACAAGCATTATGGAAAGAAGGAAAAGAAGTGGAAATCATCTTAAAGCATCATTCACTCAAAGCTTCAAGGAACTTGGCAAGCGATCAAGTATATCAATTCTCAATTAAACTACATTGATTAGAAATGCTCAAAAATGATATACACACTTGCCACATCACTTCAAGTATATTTCAAAAACAATTTTTAAGTTTTTCTCTGCTGTAAATCGATTAACATCTTGTGTAAATCGATTTACACATGCTTTTTCAAAAACTGTTTGCTCCTGCCAGCAATCGATTTACAGGTTGTGTAAATCGATTGATCACAGAACAAACTGATTTTTTAACACATGTAAATCGATTGACACAACATGCTAATCGATTTACACTTCAAACTTTTTGAAATTCTGAACGTTACAAACACGTGCAATCGATTTGCATGTTATGTTAATCGATTTGCACATTGAAAATTTTGAAAAATCTGAAATGGTTTCAAGATATCCTTCATACCTTTTCTCCAATAGTTGCATGATCAAACATTGCATCTTGTCAAGTTTCACAAACAGAAAAGTGTCTTTCTGGAAAGGTATCTTGATTACTATATATTGCAAAATATTTTCAAATCAAAAACAACTCTTCTCTTGCAATAAAATCTGAACTTTGTAAAATATTCAAACTTCATATTTCTTAACTTTTAAGAACAAAGATTTTCTGCACTTTCACACATATAAAGAACAGAAATCTTTGAGCATTATCTAACCATTGTGTTACAGTTTGAATTGCTTACAAGAGAAGAAAGAAGAAACTTCAAAGAAGTCACTCTATGTGATCAACATCTTTCAAGAAATCATACTTCATAAAAACATACAAAGTGTAACTTATTTCCAGGATTGTTGGAATTAAGTATTAGATTACTTTTGTTCCTTGTTGTCCATTATTGGAAACAAGAGGTATCTTTTGAGAGGATTGTTCTCATTAGACTTATTGGAAATCCAAGAGGGTGTTCTTGGTTATTTGTTAGGTTCTTTAGTGGATAAGACTAGGAAGAGTCTTGTAAAAGTTCTAACAATATAGTAAAATCTCTTGCGTGTTTGCAAGGGGACTGGACGTACTTCCGGGTTGTGGAAGGAACCAGGATAATTCTCCGTGTCTCTTTACTTTCTGCACTTTACAGTTTTCAAAGCACTAAATCAAAACCAGAAAGTATAAAATAAGTCAAAAATCGACCATCACCTAATTCACCCCCCCTCTTAGGCGCAATCTTAATCTTACAATTGGTATCAGAGCAGGTTATAGGTAACCTGCTCCTAGAGATCCAGAATGGCTTCCGCAAATCATCAACCAGTTTTCAGAGATGGTGGTAGTAACAACAAGCCTCCTCTATTTTGTGGTGAATATTTTGACTTTTGGAAAATACGCATGAAGGCGCATTTAGAAGCACAAGGAGAGGAAGTATGGGATGCTGTTGAAAATGGTCCATTTATCCCAATAACGGTAATCAATGGCGTTGGGTCTGCAAAGCCCAAAACTGTATGGGACGACGATGATAAAAAGAAAGTTCTCTATGACAAAAAGGCAATAAACCTTCTTCAAGGTGCTCTCAGTATGGACGAATTCTTTCGTGTCTCAAACTGCACAACAGCAAAGGAAATTTGGGATACCTTGGTTCAAACTCATGAAGGAACGGCTGAAGTAAAAAGATCAAGGCTAAATACCTTGAGTCAAGAATATGAACTATTTCGAATGCAGCCCGGAGAATCCATTCTTGACTTACAAAAGAGATTTGTGCATTTGACAAATCACTTAATTGCTCTTGGTAAAACCCTGCCAAATGATGAACTCAACTTGAAAATCCTTAGATCATTGACTAGGGAATGGCAACCAAAGGTAACGGCAATCTCGGAAAAGAAGAGTCTCTCCGCAATGACTTCCGCTACATTATTCGGCAAACTTCAAGAATACGAAACGGAACTCGGTAGACTTGAAAAACATGAGAATCTAGAAAAGAAGTCCAAAAACATTGCCTTAAAAATTGATTCAAAAGAAGTGGTAAAAGAAGACAATCCGGAAGAAGATGAAAATTTCATGCTTCTAGTGAAAAGACTTGGAAAGTTTTTTGGCAGAAATGACAAAGGCGGATCTCATGTGCATAAGAGAAAGCACTTCAAGAAAAGAGAAGCCTCCACATCAACTCAAGATGTCTCATGTTATGAATGTGGAAAGCAAGGACATATCAAGCCAAACTGTCCAAATCTCCCAAAGAAAAATGGATTCAAAGGAAAGGACTCAAAACAAAAGAAAGCCTACATAGCATGGGAAGATAATGATATGAGCAGTTCATCGGAATCGGAAAGCGACGAATGTGCAAACTTAGCCTTAATGGCATCGCATCACTCCGACAATGAAGAAGAGGTTAGTAATGAATTTAATCTTTTTGATGATGATGTTCAAGGTGCAATTGATGAACTCTTGAAAGAATGCAAAAGTTTATACAAAAAGGTGTCAAAACAAGAAAAAGAACTTCTAAGTTGTCTAGAAAAAATTGACACCATGACTAAAGATTTTGATCTTCAAAAACAAAATTTTATAAAAGAAAAGGAAAACTTTGCATGCTCCAAGTGTGAATCAAATGTCTTTCAAATTGTTCAATTGAAAAGAGTCATTGAACGATATGAAAAAGGACAAATAGGATTGGAAGGATTACTAAGCCAACAACGTTATCCTAATGATAAAAGAGGTCTTGGTTATGTGAATACTAAGAAACCAAGTAACAATCCCACTGTTTTTGTAAAGGCTAGTAATAGTTCCAATCCCAAGAAAGTAGAAAAGAAGCAAGTTGTTCATAATCATCAAAAGAAAAAGGCTAATGTATCTAAAAGAAAACAAATTCCTAGATACAAGAGCAAATTTGTTCCAAACTGTTTTTACTGTGGTATTATTGGACACACACCAAATGCATGCTATATTAGAAATTTCAGTATGGCTAGTGGACACTATGCATGGGTGAAAAAGGGAACTAACTATGAAGGACCCAAGGCAACTTGGGTACCTAACAAGAAATAATTTGTTTTTGTAGGTATGCTTGAAATCCACTTCAAATGTTTGGTATCTTGACAGTGGATGTTCAAAGCATATGACAGGAGATGTACACCAATTTTCATATCTAGTACATAAAGCCAAAGGGTATGTCACCTATGGAGACAACACCAAAGGAAAGATTCTTGGCGTTGGAATAGTTGGCACACCTCCATCCATTCAAATTGAGGATGTTCTCTATGTTGAAGGACTAAAGCACAACCTTCTTAGCATAAGTCAACTTTGCGATAGAGGGTTCAAGATCAAATTCAACAAAGAAGAATGCCTTATTATGGATGAGGCAACCAATGAGGTAAAACTCAAAGGTATAAGATCTAACAATATTTTTGTGATTACTCTAGATGATTTGTCTATGAAGGTACAATGTCTTATGGTAAACAACAATGACGCTTGGTTATGGCATAAGAGGATTGCTCACATTCACATGGAGCACTTGAACAAATTGGTTAAGCATGACTTAGTTATTGGTCTACCAAAGATGAAGTTCATCAAAGACAAATTATGTAGTGCATGCCAAAAGGGCAAACAGACCAAATCAACTTTCAAACCAAAGAATGTGGTTTCAACAACAAGACCACTTCAATTGTTGCACATGGATCTTTTTGGTCCATCTAGAACAAGAAGCTTCGGAGGTAACATTTATGCATTAGTTATTGTAGATGATTTTTCCCGTTTCACTTGGACTTTGTTTTTAGTGCACAAGAATGAAGCATTCAAGGCATTCAAGAGATATGCAAAACAAGTTCAAAATGAGAAGTCATCAAAGATAACATCAATCCGAAGTGATCACGGTGGAGAGTTCCAAAACAGTCTATTTGAAGAATTTTGTGAAGAAAATGGGATCTTCCACAATTTTTCAGCACCAAGAACTCCACAACAAAATGGAGTAGTTGAAAGGAAAAATAGGTCTTTGGTGGAACTTGCTAGAACCATGCTAAGTGACTCAAGTTTGCCTAAATATTTTTGGGCGGATGCGGTAAGCACGGCATGTTATGTAAGCAATCGCGTGATCATAAGACCTATACTAAAGAAAACTCCTTATGAGATCTACAAAGGAAGAAAACCAAATATCTCTCACTTTCATATTTTCGGGTGCAAATGTTTTGTCCTTAACAACGACAAAGACAATCTCGGTAAGTTCGATGAAAAATCGGATGAAGGTATCTTTCTTGGTTACTCCCTTTCTAGCAAAGCTTTTAGAATTTACAATAAAAGAACTTTAACTATAGAAGAATCAATGCATGTTTCTTTTGATGAACCTAACACCTCCAAGGAGGAAGTTGCTATTTGTGATGATGATGATTCTATAGATTTATCTCATGAGATTTCCTGCGGAGATGGCAAAATTGTCAATCCGGAACAAACACATGAACTTTCACATCAAAATGAAAATGATGATGATCTTCCTCAAGAATGGAGAACTCATCGTGATCATCCAATTGACAATATAATTGGAGATATTAGCAAAGGAGTATCTACTCGACTAAATCTTAAGGATGCATGCTTAAATATGGCGTTTGTATCTCAAGTTGAACCTACTAAAGTGGCTCAAGCACTAGAAGATGATCAATGGATCCTTGCCATGCAAGAAGAGTTAAACCAATTCGAGCGGAATGAAGTTTGGGAACTTGTTCCTAATCCAGGAAATAAACGTATCATTGGAACCAAATGGGTTTTCAAAAACAAGATGGATGAAAATGGAATAATCACTCGAAACAAGGCAAGACTAGTTGCTCAAGGATACAACCAAGAGGAAGGAATTGATTTTGAAGAAACTTTTGCTCCGGTAGCACGTTTGGAAGCAATAAGACTATTACTTGCATATGCATGCTCATTGGACTTTGAACTTTTTCAAATGGATGTAAAAAGCGCATTTCTCAACGGATTCATAAATGAAGAAGTCTATGTAAAGCAACCTCCCGGTTTTGAAGACTTCAAACATCCTAATCATGTCTTCAAACTGAAGAAAGCTCTCTATGGGCTGAAGCAAGCACCAAGGGCTTGGTATGATAGACTAAGCGCATTCCTATGTGAAAAAGGGTTTGTAAAGGGTAAAGTTGATACCACTCTCTTCATAAAAAATGTTAATCATCATACCTTACTTGTACAAATCTATGTAGATGATATTGTTTTTGGTTCAACTAACCAAAATATGTGCAAGGAATTCTCGTCTATGATGCAAGGAGAGTTTGAGATGTCTATGATGGGAAGATTGAATTTCTTTCTTGGTCTTCAAATTAAGCAACTCAAACATGGTATCTTCGTGAACCAATCAAAATATTGCAAAGACCTTATAAAGAAGTTTGAGATGGAAAGTAGCAAAGAAAGTGCAATTCCTATGGGATCCGGCACCTATCTTGACCCAGATGAATCAGGAAATTCTATTGACATAACTAAGTATCGTGGAATGATTGGCTCACTCCTTTATTTAACAGCAAGTAGACCTGACATTATGTTCAGCGTTTGCCTATGTGCAAGATATCAAGCCAATCCTAAAGAGTCTCACCTTGCAGCAGTCAAGCGCATAATAAAATATCTCAAAGGAACAACCAACGTCGGATTATGGTATCCAAAAGGTAGTATGTGCAATCTAGTTGGTTATTCTGATGCTGACTATGCAGGTTGCAAAACTGATCGCAAAAGTACAAGTGGAACATGTCACATTCTTGGAAGTGCCCTGGTTTCATGGTCATGCAAAAAGCAAGCAAGCGTAGCTCTCAGCACTGCCGAAGCAGAATACATTGCGGCTGGAAGTGGATGCGCTCAAATTCTTTGGCTAAAACAACAATTACTTGACTATGGAGTAAACCTTGGATGCATTCCTCTTCGATGTGATAACACAAGCGCGATCAATATTACGAAAAATCCAGTTATGCATTCCCGGACGAAACACATTGACATCAGACATCATTTCATCCGAGACCATGTACTCAAAGGAGATGTCGAGATCACATTTGTGGACACTCAAAATCAACTCGCGGACATCTTCACAAAACCACTTGCAAAGGATGCATTTTTCAAAATTCGTCGTGAACTTGGAATCCTCGATGAACAAGATATTTAAGGTGCACTCAATCCTTGACTATACCTTAGTGTACATATATATGTGGTTAGACATTGTTTCAAATGTTAAAAATAATGATTTTTTAAATTTTCTCTTTAAGTAAATCGATTTAAACCATATGTCAATCGATTTACTACTGAAGCAAATCATTTTTTTAATAAAATCTTCTGTGTAAATCGATTTACACAACATGTCAATCGATTTACTACTGAAGCAAATCAATTTTTTTTAAAATCTTGTGTGTAAATCGATTTACACAACATGTAAATCGATTTACCACTGAACGAAAATTACTTTTTATGAAAAATGTTCTGTGTAAATCGATTTAACCAAGGGGTAAATCGATTTACCACAGAATCTGAAGCATTTTTTATGTATTTTCTCTATGCAATGTATTTTGTTTTAACATGTGATACTTATAATGAGCTTTTAATATATTGGTCAAACATTCATTGCCTCTCAACCTCCCACCTTTCTATTGCCCAATCAATGAAACCTTGACCAAAATTACAAAATTAAAACCTCATAAAACCTCACTTACCCTACTATACTATTTAATCTCACCAAAACTCCCTCACTATCTCATAACACCAACACACTCTCTCACATAACAAAGAACTCTATATCTCTCTTTTCAAAACCCTAACAAGATCCATGGCTCCCAAGAGAAAAGCCTCTGCCTCAGAGAAAGGAAAGAAGCCAGCTTCGTCATCATCTGAAAACTCTGTGCTCGAGTACCTCACGGATCCACAGCGGGACAGATTCCTCAAGCATTTTCAAAAGAAAATCGTCTCTACTCCAAAGTTTGCAACATGTGCTATGACAACAACAAATGTTATACATATGTCCTTGGAAAAAGAATCCCTCTGTATTCCAAAACTCTTGGCAGAATCTTGAACATTCCATATTCTGGTAGTACCCTCTATGATCCAGAAGATGCTGCTTGGGAAAACTATCAGAAGCGAGAATTTTTCTATAGCATTGGAAGGCTATCTGAATCTGAATACCGTGCCAAGCGGATTCGCAGTCTTGGCGGGGTTACTCCAGCTAGGGACACATGGAGTGCTGGAAATTTCCATATTGATGATAGGTTGTTTCACTACTTTCTGGTGTATATTTTGTTTCCTAGAGCAGGGAATCATTGTACGGTGACCGACCTAGAGCTTCAAATCATCTATGCAAGGAAAAATGGAATCCCGGTCAATTGGGCAAAATTGATTGTGATGCATATGCTGAAAGTTGCCGCAAGGGCCACCTTTCTACCATATGCATATTTCATTACAAGGATTATGGAAGCTTATGATATAGATTTCACTGGATTTGAGCGGATTGAAATGGATCCAATCACCACTAGGATCTCCATCAAAAATGTTGATTCAAGAATGGGTGTTCATTTCAATGCTGAAGCAAAAACCATAACTTACATTGGAGAAGATGTGGTCGGCGATGAAGGTCAAAATGCAGATGAAGAAGACCATGAAGTTCCTGCTGCTGCTGCTTCTGGTCCCACAAATCAAGATGTTATGGATTTCATGACGCAACAGTTTGCTTCTCTGAATTCTAACATCCATGCTCGATGGACGGAGATAAATGACTCTACCTCATCTCGGATAGATGCTTTTCAGAATGATGTGAACCAACAATTTTCATATCTTTATTCACATCTTCATATCCCTCCATACGACCCAACCAATCCTGCACCTCCGCCTCCTCAATACACCGAACCACCTCTTCAACAACAATTTCCTTATCAAGGACCTTTCTAAAAAATGTTCTTGATCAATGTTATTAAATTCTTAGTATAAGTATCATTATGGATTTTGTCTTGTTTTATTTTGTTCATTTTATGTATTGTGTTCTTAAAACTTTGTTCGATAATCTTGAAAGTTTCGTGTTTTTCATTCATGTTCCTATACATTTCTTTCTGGTATACTTTCTTGTTGCATCTTTCCCTTCTTTTTGATAATGTCAAAGGGGGAGAAGGATGTAATGCACTTTATGGTTGTTTGTTTTCATTGTCTTTACAGAGCAAACTTTCAAAGCTTTTTCTCCATAGGGGGAGAAATCTTCTCAGGGGGAGAAAACACCTTTTGCTCAAATTCTGATCAACACATAAAGGAAAATGGTTTGTCATCATCAAAAAGGGGGAGAATGTAATCTCAAAGCCTCAACTCAACTTTAGTTTTGATGAAAGACAAACAAGCTAGTTTGATGAAAGACAAACAAGCATTATGGAAAGAAGGAAAAGAAGTGGAAATCATCTTAAAGCATCATTCACTCAAAGCTTCAAGGAACTTGGCAAGCGATCAAGTATATCAATTCTCAATTAAACTACATTGATTAGAAATGCTCAAAAATGATATACACACTTGCCACATCACTTCAAGTATATTTCAAAAACAATTTTTAAGTTTTTCTCTGCTGTAAATCGATTAACATCTTGTGTAAATCGATTTACACATGCTTTTTCAAAAACTGTTTGCTCCTGCCAGCAATCGATTTACAGGTTGTGTAAATCGATTGATCACAGAACAAACTGATTTTTTAACACATGTAAATCGATTGACACAACATGCTAATCGATTTACACTTCAAACTTTTTGAAATTCTGAACGTTACAAACACGTGCAATCGATTTGCATGTTATGTTAATCGATTTGCACATTGAAAATTTTGAAAAATCTGAAATGGTTTCAAGATATCCTTCATACCTTTTCTCCAATAGTTGCATGATCAAACATTGCATCTTGTCAAGTTTCACAAACAGAAAAGTGTCTTTCTGGAAAGGTATCTTGATTACTATATATTGCAAAATATTTTCAAATCAAAAACAACTCTTCTCTTGCAATAAAATCTGAACTTTGTAAAATATTCAAACTTCATATTTCTTAACTTTTAAGAACAAAGATTTTCTGCACTTTCACACATATAAAGAACAGAAATCTTTGAGCATTATCTAACCATTGTGTTACAGTTTGAATTGCTTACAAGAGAAGAAAGAAGAAACTTCAAAGAAGTCACTCTATGTGATCAACATCTTTCAAGAAATCATACTTCATAAAAACATACAAAGTGTAACTTATTTCCAGGATTGTTGGAATTAAGTATTAGATTACTTTTGTTCCTTGTTGTCCATTATTGGAAACAAGAGGTATCTTTTGAGAGGATTGTTCTCATTAGACTTATTGGAAATCCAAGAGGGTGTTCTTGGTTATTTGTTAGGTTCTTTAGTGGATAAGACTAGGAAGAGTCTTGTAAAAGTTCTAACAATATAGTAAAATCTCTTGCGTGTTTGCAAGGGGACTGGACGTACTTCCGGGTTGTGGAAGGAACCAGGATAATTCTCCGTGTCTCTTTACTTTCTGCACTTTACAGTTTTCAAAGCACTAAATCAAAACCAGAAAGTATAAAATAAGTCAAAAATCGACCATCACCTAATTCACCCCCCCTCTTAGGCGCAATCTTAATCTTACAGAAATCCCAACACCTGTTTCTTGAAGGTAACTCCATCTTCACCATCTACCATTTTCAAAAACAAGCTTGCAGTTTGACTTGAGTAGGGAGATTTAGGGACTTTCAAAGCAAAGTAAGGGTTGCAACACACTCAGGGAGGTCTGGGCAAGCTAAACTGATCATTAGGACATCTCAAAGGTTGCTCAAACTCCATACACGATTCTCACTTCAAGGTATGTTTTTCTCAATGGTGATATCTTGATACAAGCATCTTTTGTACATACATTCTGAAGTAGAAATGTAGATATCATTGTTCTGAAGCTAACCATGTCCAAGGTTTTCATTTATAATGACTGTGCATTTAGAATTTTGGGTTTGAACTTTCTGAAAAATTAGGGTTCAGTTTGGTACTAACATAAATTCATCCTTATCTTTGAGTGTTAGCTTAAGTTAGTTACATGGTTGGATTCGTGGTGGAAAATGCACAAGTTTCATGTTTACACTTTTAAAAATGGTTGAGAATTGATGAAGTTACAGTTTTCAAAATTGTTGGTGCGAGGAAGAAGATGAAGTTGGCCTCCTGACTTGTTTTCAAATATATATTTATGGTTTTGTATTAATAAACGGATGTATAGCCACCCCAGTGGTAAAGTGCGCGCATGTTAACCTTTGGGACCCGGGTTCGAGCCCCAGTGGTACCCTTTTGGTTTTTTCTTATTATTTCATTACAGATCCAATGCAAGCAGCCCCTAGCACGCATGGTACACCCCTCAACTCTCAACCACTTGATGATCATCAAGCCAGATCTAACGCACCACATGTCATCCCCATGATGCACCTCCAACAAGCCTTTCACACTGAATCATCAATAGGCGTTGGGCTCACAGTTTTGGGCTTGAGTTTTTGCTATTTTATCACCCTCCATTTGCTTTTCATACGCAGGCCCAGTTTATTTTTATATATTTTCTGATTTTTGAAACAAAAAAAAAACTATTGGGCCTTTTGCTAAACACTCACACCCTTTTTCACTTTCTAAACCCCCGACTTTAGTTTTATATTTTATTTCATTTTATTTTTCTTTATCATTATTAATATTTTTTTTTATTAATCAAAATCCAAAAAAAATATTTTATTTGTTTATTTACATATTTAAAATAATTTTTTATTTTATTTCTTTTAAAGATAAAAAGACCAAAAAAAACATTTTCCTAAAAAATTTAATTTCCTTTCTTAAATTTAAATAATAATTAGACTCAAGTTTATTTTATTTTCTTTTAACTAAAATTAATTTAGTACTTAGGACTTTTAATTAATTAACTTTGTATACTAGTTTAATTAAATTAAAACTATTTTCTACAAAACCCTAAAAAATGCTTTCTTGATTAATTTTATTTCTTTTCTATTTTAGACTTAGATTTATTTCTTTAAAATTAATTTATACTAGTTAATTGTTTCCTTTTAGTCAAATAGGTCAAAAACTTTTGCTTAACAAAAACACAAACAAAAACCAATTTTATTTTTCATTTACTTTCTTGTACATTTATTCATTCTTGTACATTATTATTCATTCAATATGGTTGTAATAGTAATTAGGTTGAATTATTTGATCCCCATTTAAAAAATTGTATCCCCATCCCCAAATGATGTAATAGCGTAGAATATTTACATTCTGCAATTTATTGCTTTCTTATAAATGCTAGTAATTAGGGTTTGTATGGAAAGACTAAAATCAATCAAGTAGAAAACCCTAATCCAAATACAAAATGCATGAAATTAAAACACTTTGCACACTTGCACCTCTAGGGTTAACCTCACTTGTTGCCTTGAAAATAAACAGTCATGTCCCTCGAACGTGGGATACATTAGCAAAAACAATAAAAAAACAAGATCGTAGTCCCTCGATGACCCTTCAATGTTGCCTTCGGTAAACAATATTAGAACCTTAAGATAAATTTCTAAGGTATCCTATAATGTTGCCTTCTATGACTATACGACGACCTGCGTTTGTCCCTTCACATCCAATGATAAGACTTCTTATCAATCAATGGTAAGATAGTAATATCTAAAGGAGGAGGAAATGAACAAAGACTTTTTGAGTAGGTATAACGCTCGTAGTTGCTTGCTCATAATCATATTTAAAACAAATATCTTTTCAAATATACCAACACATTTCCAAAGAAATTATTTTCAAAAGTAAACACTTTGTATGCATTCTTATAGAGATGAGAATCATTACAAAGTTTTCCTAAACAAAGGCACTTTTCAAAAATAATTTCAAAACAAATCACAAACACATTTCAAACAAAGCATTTCAAAGAGCTAGAAAACTAAGAGCCCGTAGATAACTACGGATGAAAAGGGTGCTAACACCTTCCCTTTTCATAACCTACCCCCCGAACTCAAGAAAATATCTCAAAAGGTCTTTTATGTTCTTTTCACCATTTCCTTATTGGATAAAAGAAAAGTCGGTGGCGACTCTTGCTATCTGCAACAATTGCGATCAAACGCAAAACAATCAAGTTAGTTCTCTCACCGTATTACAATCATGTATTTGTAGGCAACATCGAGGGACAAGATCATTTACCGAAGGCAACATCGAAGGGTCATCGAGGGACTATGATCTTTATGATGATTTTAACTGAGGGTCTTTGCTAATGGTATCCCTATGTTCGAGGGACATGACTGTTTTCCGAAGGCAACAAGTGGAGTCATCCTAGAGGTTCGTGTGTGAAAAGTGATTTGTTTCAGATATATTATCTTGATTAGGGTTATCTAACGATTGATTTTAAATCTTGCCATACAAGCCTATTACTAACAGTTAAATATATACATACGTTCATAGATAAGTGCGGAAAGTAAAAGTGCGGGAAAATAAACCTTGGCAATTACATCACATGAACAGTTACATAATAAGAAAAAACGCGAGAAAATAAACTAAGCTATTACAAAATCAACCGTCCATCCTATACATTTGTTTCTAGAATTTAAATAGCAAAGAAAAAATAAATGTTAGAAAAATGTTTTAATAAATCTAAGATTCTAAGTGTAGAAAAAAATATTTTTGATGTTTTATTATTTGGAAAATAATTAAAGTGATAATAAAATAATTAAAACCTAATTATTTCTACTTTTTAAAGAAAATTAAGTTAATAATAATAAAAAAACCTAATATCTAATTATTTTTAAATACAAATTAATTAATAATAAAAACCTAAGTCTAAATATTTTTAAATAAATTTTTTTTTTGATTTTTTATAGTATGAATAAAAAGGTAATTAAATTAATTAAGCAAAAGCAAAAAATAATAAAAACAATAAAATTGAAAAGTTAACGGGACCCTCCCCCCTTAATTCAAAGACTACGAATCTGATGGTGGAGTTCTTTTCTCTTGAATGTGAATGTAAAGAGAGATCTGAATACAACTTATTTATATGCCTTAAAATGACATATAGAGATTTATTCATCAAAGCTTGTATGTGATACGTCAAACTTGTCCTAAATCATATCCTGAATACATTTAAGCTCATCAAACACATTAGTAATGCATGGAATTTAAGATTAAATTCAAAGAAAAAAATGCAAACTGGTGGAGTTTGAAGAACGAGTTCCAGGCACCAAATCTTCCTATTCTTGGGATGGATGTGTTCCCGAGGTCTTTAGGAAGAGGTTTGGAAACTTCGTTTGGCTTGAGAGTAGCTGGATCGTGTGATACGAATTTGCACTTTTCTTGAAAATTTTGAGAGATTTTTGAAGTGGTGTTTAAGGAAATATTTTCATGTGTATTTTGCACTTGAGTATTGCATATACTTATAGAGGAATGAAATAGAACAAGAACAAGACAAGAATCTTGCACCATCATGTCACAATTCATTGCAAAAAAACACATTGAAATATTTCCAAAATTGTTAAAAAAAAACATTCTAAACTTGAAGATTCTTGTTCCCAACATGTTTTCACGGTTTTGACATGTTTTTCCATGTGTTCTTAGGCCTCCATGTGATTGAAATCAAAAGCTCACGCGTCTTGGCCCAATGATTTTATATTTTATTTGATTTACTTGTATTTAAATGAATAAAAATTCAAATAAAAGAAATAAATATCATAAAAAATATATGAATGGATTTAGAGGTCTTCTAACACATTGTGAACATTTTTTAACATCAAAAGTTAGGTCCACTAGTTCAAAATTTCAAGTTTGTTCACTTTGCACTTCATGCATTTTCTCAAATTTTCCCAACTTGCAATAGTCATAACTCTCTCAATTTTTATCTTTTGAAGGTGACATGTGAATTTTTAGAAATCTCATGATATCCTATTCAATTTCTCTATTGATAATGTTTGCATTTGGACACTTTATCTTGATGTAAGTTGCCTTGACAAAAAGTGTCTTTTTGTTGACTTTTGAAATGACCTATAATGTATGAGCTCATATCTCTCAAATGAAACACTTTTTAGACTTGAGCATACAAATACAAAGTTATAGAGAAATGAATTTCCTTTAAAATAGGCTTTTGTTGGGGAAAAGTTGATGAAGCATGTGAACGTTATGCTTGGTCAAAGTTTAGTTGACTTCTCCCAAGTAAACCCTAATTTGGCAACTTTTGACTTTTGATGATTTGAGGACTTTCCTTGAGGAATCATGATCGAACCTTGATAAAATGATGAATATCACTTCAAAATGTTGATGTTGACCAAAAGTCTTGAAGTTTGACTGTATGTTAACCATAGTTGACTTTTTACCCAATACAGTTGACTTTCAATCATCTGAGCTATTGACTGAGCAAACTTGTGATACAAGACTTGAAACTTGATATGAGTATCCTTGAAGACATATGAAGAACCATGGTAATCACTTGAGACCTTTGGGACACAATATTCCTTGAGAAACTCAAAACCCTAGTTGTAGACCCATTTCTTAGGAGAAGCATTTGTCTAACCAACTCTTGAGCCATTTTGAGCAAATGAGGACCCTAGAAAAATGTCTTGAAGAAAATGGGAGGGAAATTTTTTGGGTACAATAGAAGGATTTCATCTAATCACAACCTCACTGGGGAGAAGAGGATGACTCCTTGAACGACATCAATATGGAGTGAATTCAAGTTTCAATTCCACTAGGGAAAAAACCGCTTCATGGATAGGAGAAAAATCTCAAACCAAGAACCTTCAAAGCTCAAATTCCACTGGAGATAGAAATAACCTCATTCGTTTCTAGGGATAAAAGAGTTCATACTTTCATCATAATTCACAACACTAGGGATTCCAAACTTAAGATATCCACTGCTGCATAATCTCATTGGGGAGAAAAACCTGCTCTATTGGAGAAAAACAACGACTTCGTGAGGATAATGATGATCTCTTACTGATAATTCTTACAAGAATATTTAAGAGATGCAAACCACACCATGGATATAAATGTCGACCATACTGAGGAGACATGTGCAAACTTAATAGGGGAAGGAGAGTCCCAAACCCACTGAGGAAGTAGATGCAGCCTTTATTATGGAGATGGAAAACCACACTTGGGGATAAACAGCGGTACCAGGCCTCATTGGAGATAAAGATGGTGGTACCCGACCTCACTGAGGATGCTCTTTTAGGGAGAGATCTCTGGAGAGAAATATCTTAGCAAATGAGCTTTCATTGAGTAATAGTGCAGACTACACTGGGGGAAAGGATTATTCTTGAAGAAACATTATTTCCATCAAGAACCCTGTATGGGTAACAACCTCAAACACTATTTTCTTTCCTTACTCGTACCCTATTTGTCATGAACGGGCACCAGGTACCTACAAAATAGAATCACAACAACATGTCCCAAGTAGGAAATGGAAAACTTTAGCCATCGTCCAAGGTGTTGCAACTGGTTTTTTAATCAGATTCGCCACGATTAGTTTTTATCCTAGGGAAGTGAATCTAACAGAAAACCTTAATTCGAAGACAAAGATTCTAGGTTTTGGACTTCTTTAGACGAAAGGTGTTAGACACCTTTCATCTACCTTGTTCACAAGGATACTAGATTTTAGGTTTGAGTTGGGGTAAACAGGGTTTTAAATTTTAATTAGGAGGAAAGGGTTTAAATTATTAATAGGAGAAAGAGTTTTAATTTTTAATAGGAGAACTCGCTACGATTTTTGATCGTATGCCTACGTATCCTCTTAAGAGGAATCAGAGTCCCAATTCGTAGTTCGTATGGGGTTGGTGTTTTTAGGGGTTTGCAAACATATTTTGAATCACCTCGCACTTTGGTCGAGAATAGTGATTACAGAGATTTTGACTAAATGCGCGGTAAGTCAAAATCTGTTTGTAACCCTTTTGCAAAAAACAGTTGATTAGCTTAGTTGATTGTGAAAAAATAGTTTGATGATTTGTTGCGTATTTTTTAATCGTATTAATTGAAAAAAATATCTTGATTAATGCATGATTAAAAATATTTGATGCAAATATGAGAAAATAATATATACAATTTTGATATAAAAATAATTTATTTGTTAGTATATAAATAATAATGTATACATATAATAATTAAAAATATAATAAATAATGTGAATAGTAAATATTATAAAAGAAATAAATAATTATAATAATATAAAAATATTATTAATAATAATAATATGAAAATTAACAATAATAATAATAATCATTAACTAATAGAAAAGAAAAGGAAAAATTAGAATTATAAAAAATATAGAAAATAATGGTTAAACATGTGGGTGTATTTTTATGGTATGTAGTAAAATAAGGGGTTTGTTAAGAAACTGGTTGAGCCCAAATATAATTCAGACCAGGGGGTGCATTTGTGAATCAGCGAGTAAAACAGGGTGTGCGTTAAGGAATTGGGCTTGGCCCATTAGGCGTTTGCAAAGGGGTCTGGTAGATTGAGTGTGGTGGGGAGCATGGGATTATGGTGCAGACTTGGCCAGATGGCCGTCTGATCTGTATCACATGGAGGATAATGAGAGAGTATGACAATTAGCATGGGCGTGCATGCATGGGATCAATACGGAATATAACTTTTGCTTTTCATTTTTGTATAATTCATTTTTATTTTTTTACAGTGAACCTATCTTCTTCATCCTCTCTCGTTTCAATAACCATCTCTTTCTCTGAACCCCAACCCTTCTTCTCCTTAACCATAATCCCAAAAATCTGACCACAGCGGCACCAACCCCTCATCCCACTGTGTTCGACCAAACCCTAACCTAACAATCAACCACTAAAAGAGAACAAAGCAAACAAAAAATCTAAGTTGTTAAATACCCCATCGCGATTTCTGGCTTTCCGAGTTTCGATTTGGTCTTTAATCCCTCATTTCTCTGTTATAGGTTATGATAGGGGTGGTTACACGGTGAAGCTTGAAGGTTGAAGATGGTGGTGCAGCGAGTGCCAGCGGCAGGGAGGATAGCGGTGGCGGTGCACACAGTTAGGGTTTCAGATGTTGAAACCCTAACCGCTCTTCTCTTTCTTCAACAATCTGGTGCCTTCGTCTAAATCCAAGCTCCTCCACCTCGGTATCTCCAAGATTTTTTCAGTTCTTCCCCTGTGTTCTCTGTATTAATTTGATTCCATCCTATGTATGTCCTCTGTTTCTATATTCGTTTTCTCCGTCCTCTGTATCTCGAAGTCGTCCCCCTTCCTTCACTGTATTTCTTAGTATATATAGGTTTTATATTTTAGGGCTTTAGAATTTGTAGTTACAGTTTAGGGATTTAGGAAAATTAGGAATTTTGATTGTAATTGATTAGATTCTGTCATCTTTGGATTGTAATGGATTTTGCGATTGATTCTGTAATGGAGATTGAGATTTGTAGAGATTTGGATTTGATTGAATATTGATTTTAGATAGCAAATTATGGGCTTGGATAAGATCTGATTCAGTTTAATTAGATTTTGTACTGTAAAAGATTTTCCAGATTTTATTTAGTTTTAGTTACGTTTGTAATTTGATTTTGTAATTTGCACAGTGGGTGTTAGTAGCAGAAAACATGCGCTGATTATTGGTTTAATTGGTATATTAAGTGTTAATGGGAATTGGGTCAGAAGTTGTACTTCTTTTCATTGGGCCTGCAACGCGTTTTTATTTGAGCTTTGGGCCTGCGTTAATTATTACCTCTCTTGTCCAGCATATGCAAAAACGTCTTTTGGGCTCCCATGCTGTAACAATTTTTTGTTTTGCCCATAACCTTCTAAACAACATTTTTGTAACCAGACTGGGCCTAAAACTTAGATATGAACGGATCTTTTTCAATGGTCTTTAATGAAAGGTCTTAAAACCCAATATCTAATAACCAAAACAGCAAATAAAAATTAATTGGGCTTAACTCAATGGGCTTAGTTATTTATAAGAACACCTCCCATTTTACCAACAACCACTTAAATGTAAATGGGCTTAGATACTTAACTTTAAATTAATAGCAAATTAAAACTAATAATTTATTAACTACTCGGATGATTTTTTTTTATTTTCGAATTGCATGGGCCAATTGGCCAACATGCTTCGCGAACAGATTTATGAGTCTTTCTGATTTAGAAAGCCCCTATTAAAATACACCCCCTAGTCTTGGATAAAGATGGGTCATCAGATATTGTTGTACCATCTTTAACTAAACGTTTCTTCTATTTTAATCTCGAAAAATAAAATCATCGAGGTAGGACAAATTTGGGGTACGACACAAGGCACATGAAATCTCAAGTAATTTCAACTGTTTATATCATGATTTATGTAGCTTTAACATTTTTAAATGCAAAAGTTTATCAAAAATTGGATATTTCTACAACTAAAAAAGTAAAAGTAAAAATGCAACTTTTGGATAAAAGAGAATTTTATTGATTGATTGACCTGTAAATTGGTATTTACATCAAAAAGTAATCCCTAAAAATAGGTAATTGCATACAAAACATAAAGAGGAGATACATATATGGCAATGTGAAGACGGATTTCAATCGGGTTCCGACTCTACTATGACTTTTATAACCTCAAAGCTCCTTAATATCTTGCTTTCTGAAGAAAACTGATTGGATTTATTCCTTATACTTCCAAGTTAACCACTGTGATGAGGTGTTACAGACTCAACACAAATCGTAGTCATTTGCTTTAAATCCCTACTTTTTCCTAGATCGCCCTTTCGGGTTTTCAATCCATCGGGATACCCATTTTTGCCTAAGCTGCCTTTTTAAGGTTTTCAACTTAGCGGGAGTACACAGTTCTTTTTTATTCTTTTAACTTCTTCTTTTTTTTGTTCCTAATTTTTGCTCGAACCTTTGTATTCATTTTTTATGGTTCACCGGGACACCACTTTTTGGCTAAGCCGTCGGCTTAACGGGTCTTTTCATACGAAGTATTTTTTAACTACGTCTGCATTGACGGGGTGAGGGAAATACTCTCTGTCCATAGTTGTAAGCATCCTGGACCCTACTTAGAAGATCTTATTTACAACATATGGCCCTTCATAATTCAGAGCCCATTTTCCCCGAGCATCTATATTATTAGGAGGCAAGATCCTCTTCAGCACCAGATCACCAGCTTGGAAATTCCGAAGACACACTTTCTTGTCAAAAGCTTTCTTCATCCTCCTCTGGTACAATTACCCATGGAAAATAGCTGTCAATCTCTTCTCATCAATAAGATTCAACTGATCGAGTCTGTTCTGAACCCACTCAGCTTCGTCAAGCTGTACATCTGTCATCATCCTTAAAGAAGGAATCTCCACTTCCACAGGTAGGACTGCTTACATACCGTATACCAAGGAGAATGGGGTTTCCCCAGTCGAAGTACGCATCGAAGTACGATAACCATGCAACGCAAACGGAAACATCTCATTCCAGTCCTTGTAGGTCACAACCATTTTCTGCATAATCTTCTCAATGTTCTTATTTGTTGCCTCAACCCATTTGGGGAATGACAACTAGAATAAAGTGATTCCCATTGGAAGCAGTTGACTCAATCCATCCAATCATATCAACGCCCCATATTGCAAAGGGCCAAGGAAAATTCAAAACATTTAATGGATTGTGTGGCACATGTATTTTATCGGCATAAATTTGACACTTGTAACAGATTCTGTAGTGATTGTAACAATTGTTTTCCATGGTAGACAAATAATAACCTTATCTCAAGACTTTCTTGGCCATGGTGTGCCCACTAAAATGCATCCTGAAGGAACCTTCATGTATCTCTTCTATGTTTTTATTTTCTCTGTGTCTATCCACGCATCTGAGCAAAACAGAGTCATAGTTCCTTTTATATAAAACCCCACCATTGAGGAAAAACTTAGTTGAGTACTTTTGCAGAGTCTTCTTATCTGTAATAGATGCATCCTTTTGGTATTCTCGCATTTCAAAATATCTTTTTATATCATAAAACAAGGTTTCTCATTAGCTTCTTCTTTTATCTCATAATTGAACGCTGGCTCATCCAACCTCAAGATAATGATAAATGGGGCCTCATTTTCCCATCTGACTTTAAAAATGGATGACAGAGTAGCCAAATCATCTGCCAAGTTATTGTCCTCCCTCGGGATATGCTTGAAAGTGATTTCATTGAAGTACAAGATTAACTTCATAATATGCTCTCGATACAAAATCAAATTTGGGCGACGAGTCTCCCAATCTCTATTGATCTGACTAATTACTAGAGTAGAATCCCCATAGACTTCTAAGATTTTGATTCACAAATCAATATCAGCTTCTATCCCGAAAATACAAGCTTCATACTCAGCCATATCATTAGTACAATCAAAATAGATTGTGGTAGTGAAAGAAGTATGTAAACCTTCAGGAGAGGTAATAACAACACCAATACCATTACCCAATGCATCTGAGGCACCATCGAACACCATCGTCTGTTGAGATCCTGGTTCGGGTATTTCCTCTGGGTCGAGGATGTTACAATCCCATATGTACATAGTGTCCTCATTTGGAAACTCAAACTTCATTGGCTGATAATCATCTTCCATAGGATGGTGAGCAAGCTAATCTACCATTACACTACCCTTGATGGCTTTCTAGGTAGTATACTAGATATCATATTTAGTTAAGATTATCTTCCAACGGGCTACTCTTCCCGTGAGATTTGGCTTTTCAAAAATGTACTTGATCAGATCCATCTTGGATATCAAGAGAGTAGTGTGAGTTAACATATATTGTATGATACGTTTTACTGCCCACGCGAGTGCACAATAAGTCTTTTCTAGCAATGAGTACCTCGACTCGCAATCTGTAAATTTCTTGATCGTGTAGTAAATAGCATGTTTTTTCCTACCAGTATTGTCATGTTGGCCGAGTACGCAACCCATGGAATTTTCCAACACTATCAGATACATTATCAAAGGCCTGCCTTCCACATGAGGCATAAGAATTAGAGGTTCCTGTAGATACTCTTTTATTTTATCAAATGTCGCTTGGGATTTGTCATTCCACCCGACCACTTGATCTTTTTTCAATAGCTTGAATATTTGTTTGCATGTGGCTGAAAGATGAGAGATGAATCTAGTAATGTAGTTCAACCTCCCTAGGAAACCACGAACCTCTTTTTCTATTCTTGGCTTAGGAATTTCTTGAATTGCTTTTATTTTAGTAGGATCAACCTCAACTCCTATTTCGCTTACAACAAATCCCAATAACTTCCCTAATCTCACCTCAAAGGTGCACTTGTTAGGTTTCAGCCTCAGTCTGAATTTCGTCAGTCTTTCAAATAACTTCAGCAGATGCAAAAGATGTTCCTCTTCTGTCTGGGATTTAGAAATCATATCGTCGACATAAAGTTTAATCTCTTTATGGATCATGTCATGAAAGAGAGTGACCATAGCGCACTGATATGTTGCCCCTGCATTTTTCAAACCAAAGGGAATCACTTTGTAACAAAAGCTTCCCCAAGGTGTAATGAAATCTGTCTTATCCATGTCTTCTGATGCCATCTTGATCTGATTATAGCCAAAAAACCATCCATGAAAGAAAACACTTTTGAATGAGCAGTATTATCAACAAAAATGTCAATATGAGGAAGCATAAAATTGTCTTTAGGGCTTTCTCTATTCAAGTCCATATAATCAACACATATTCTGAGTTTACCATCTTTCTCTGGCACTGGCACAATGTTTGCAACCCACAGTGGATAAGAGATAACTTTCAAGAAACCCGCGTCAAACTATTTTTGGACCTCCTCTTTAATATTCTTAGACATCTCAGACTGAGTTCTTCGAAGCTTTTGTTTGACCGGAGGATAACCTTCTATGAGAGACAGCTTATGCACAACAATATTTGTATCTAACCCAAGCGTGTCTTCATAGGAGAAAGCAAAGATATCAACATACTCTCAGAGAACTTCAATTAATCTCTACTTCACACTTTCTTCCAAAGCGGCCCCAATCTTGACTTCTTTCTTGACCTCATCGGTACCCAAATTGATCACTTCCAGAGCCTCTTGGTGCGGCTGAATAGCCTTTTCCTCTTGCCTCAATAATCTGGACAACTCTTCGGAGATTTCACAATCTTCCTCAGCCCCTTCTTTGGCTTGATAGATTGGATTATCAAAGTCATAGTGAGCCATAACATAATCTTTATCGATGAAATCCGAGAATAATGGAGGATTGTTTCTGCATGATTGATGGTTTTATTTTAATTTTAGTTTGAGATTAAAAAATAAAAATAAAAACACATTGCCAATTTTGAAAAATGAAAAGTAAGAGGAAAGACAAGGAGCGAAATATTTTAATGCAAAAACATCCTTTATTGATGATAAGTTTTGAAAACAAAAACATTGTGGCCCTACAAATATGTTAACTACATCTTGGACAGAAAGCATGAGTTATTGCATGATGTAAAAAAAATAAAATTACTCTTGATAACGGGTAATTGTGACGACGTCCTCAGAAAACCAGTTGGCAGGCTCTTGTCCTAGAACAGTTGGACATATCCAGTTATCCATATCATGATCAGTGTCGCCTTCATCACTCACAGCATGAGCTTCTCCATGAATGACACCACCACTGATAAACATGATCAGAGCAGAAGTACCTTGAATCTTGGGAGGAATGGTAGCCTGTGCACTCCGTCCTGGCACAAAACCCAGGACACCTTTATCTTTCTTCATAGGAAGATCCAAAACTCTACCCCAGCCTTCGGGGTGTCTTGATTCCATAATCGCTTGAGCTTTCTTATAAGATTCCATGGAGACATCTGGCTTTCTGTCCTCTTGACGAGGAGTTTTGACAACTTGTACAGTTTCCAAAGCCATAAATGGAGTCTCTGCATGGATTCTTCACCATTTACTACAATCTGCTTGCTTTTGACATTAGTCGAGGCATCAATACTACTTTTTGGTGGATTAGGAGGAGAAAATATTCGAACGCTTCTGGTGATCATGCTTTCACCTACAATGTCATGAACCTAAGATGTATCTTCTTCCGACATCTCAGTCACATGCTTCTTTCCCTGACAATAATATTCGCCTCTATAATTCAGGGAACTGCTTTGTCACTGGTATACAGGACTAGACCAAGCAAGGTGATCGTTAATGGAAACTATTTGGCAGGAATCAGTATTGTTATAGGAGAAGTAATCCTCTTGGATGTATATGGAATGGTGATCACATCCACTTCATTCTCTTCATCCCGAGTTTCAACAACTAATCTATCAAACTGTAGAGATCCTTCAATAATCAACCACTAAATCTCACTTTTTAAGCAATCACAACCCTCCGGATGAATCAAACATTTTCACAATTGGCAAGACAGCCTAGAAACACACCTTTCTTCAAAAGTTGTTCCTTCACAAAAGATAAAGGAATTGTTAACAGTTTCACACTCATCACCAAATTCTGATCTTCGTCTTTAACAATGGCATTAACAGTGGTGGCTTCATGAGGTGGCAAAGGTTGATGGAGAATATTTGGTGCAAGGGTTGGCCCAAAGTTGATAGCTTGAGAATCAAGTAGATCGTATACCTTGTATTTAAAAGCAAATCAGTTTTCAATGTTATGCCCCTGCCCTCTAGAGTGGAATTCACATCGGGCATTAACATCAAAGTTTGGTGACAACCTTTCAGGATTAATATTCAAAGTGAGCTTCTCAACCAATTTCAACTCGAGTAGATGAGGTAGCAGCTCAGTATAAGACATGGGAAGTGAATCAATTTTTCTTGGAGGTTGTCTCGACTTCTGTTGCTAATTACCTTGACGAGGTACATAAGCTTGTCATTGAGGTTCTGCAGTTGGAATAGTTACAACGACGACCTAAAGACCTGACTCCTGATAAGCCCTACATTTTCCTTTCTGGGAATACATCGCACTGGCTTCACCTTCCTTTTTATTTTGATAGCCACCAAAATATTTCTTTGCATTACCAACATTTTTTCCAGACACAACATCCTGAATCTTCCCTATCTTGATCTTGACTTCAATTCTTTCACTATAAGTCACCATCTCAGCAAAAGATTCAGAAATACTACAAGCAGTATAAAAAAGCCCATGTAGTGTGCTGGTAAACATGTCAACCATTTCCCTTTCCATCATGGGAGGCTGGACTCTGGCCGCCATTTCCCGCCTTCTTTGCGCATATTATTTATACGACTATTTTTCCCCTGTGACAGATTCTATAGTTGAGTCTGGGTAGGTTCCATGTCATTGTTATATTGATAATTCAGAACAAAAACTTCATCCATCTCTCTCCAAGTGCGAATACGAGAGCTTTCCAGTTGCATATACCAATCCAACGGACCACCAATCAGGTTGTCTTGGAAAAAGTGCATGAGCAGCTTATCATCACTAGAGTATGCTGACATTTTCCTATAGTAAGACTTAACATACATCTTAGGACATGAAACACCTTTGTACTTGACAAAATCTGTCCCTTTAAATTTTATAGGAATCTTCACTTTGGGGACTAATCCCAAATCAGACATATCAAGACCCATAGCTCCATGATTTTCAAAAGCTCGCATACACTCCTCGAGCATAAGCGGTTTCCTATCAGCTTTAGTGGGTTCTTCATGATTAGAAAACCAATCATCATAGTTATCCTCTTCAAATTACTGAACATGTATCAGTGCAACTCTTCCGATTTGTGGCTGAACAAAAGGTAGTTCATTATTCTGACGAGGAGGAGTGGGTGGAGGAAAATTTCCCACAACTTGAACCACAGGGGTACCTTGATTATTTTCGGAAAGATTACCAAGGTTAACAGTATGACCATTCCCAAGATTAACACCATTATTACCATTCAGACTCTGACAACCCGAATTACCAGCAAGGTGATTAGCAACAACCCTCACAAGATTTCCAGCAAATCCTAGAGGAGGATTCAGAGTTCCATTCCCATTATCTGTAGTTGCAGTAGGTCTCACAATTAGAGCCCTTAGCTTTTCCTGACCTCGAGCCATAGTCTGGATAATCTACATCAACTGTTTAACACGAGTGTCCATCTTGACACCCATATCAGCTACGCCAGCCTGTATCTGTTCCACCTGTCTCTTTGAATTATTTCTAGTGTTATACCGGTGAGAGTTAAAAGTAGTAATCTATAGAAAAAAGCCAGGTCATAAGTAAGAAGACCTGTTGGAGTAACCTGTTATGCATGATATGAATAAATGCATGAGTGCATGTAATGCATGCAATGACATGTTTAAATATTTCTAGGATCCTAGAGCTCTGATTCAAGTTCTTAGGCGGGAGTGAGAGACAAGATAGTGAACACCAATAATCCATATTCTCATTAAACCAGAACAATAAGGAATGAAAATAGTTCAAAAATCAGTACCAAGAGTATTACAATAGAAAATGAGAGATCCCATCAACAAGCCTGATGATGACCTTTTGAAAACAGAAAAATACAAAATCTAAACATCCGACAACGGATAGCTCGCGGATCCTTGTTCTCCCATTTGAATCTCGAGCTTAACAATTTCTTCTATGGCTTGTGTTAGTTGAATATTTCTCCCCTTGAGCAGAGTTTCTACCGCGATACTTTGGGTGCTCTCTTCCTCAAACTGGGCATATTGGACTAGAAGTTGCTTCTCCAACCCTTCAATCTTGGTCTTGTACCTCTTCTCTAGGTTATCTTCATATGCTTTAAGTATCTCGTAATCTTGGCACTTCTATTTGTATTTCTTTTTTATCTTAGCAACAATTTTCTGGTGATCTTCCAAGGAAACAAAATTATCTTCAACCCTTGGTCTCTTTTTTACAACCCTTGACGTCTCTCCCTTGAACTTTTTGAGTTGGTGGGCTAGTTGAGTTTTCTCTTGGGCAGCCACAAGACACTTTACCACCATATTCTCACGTTCCTCAAGCAATCATCAATTATGAAATTGCACTAGCTCATAATCTCCCTTTGGTACAACATCAGATTGATCTGACTCTTAAGGGTACAAAGGCTTTTCTATGGAAAAAGGCCAACGACAATCTTTGTTTATTTCTTTAATCCACTGAATGTAAGGTGCACAAGCTGTGGGATCTTTTTTTACCAAAATATTTCCCCCCTTCAAGGTGAACTCTTTTCCAAGCTTTGATATCTCTATCCATCCACCTGGTACTATCAGGCACATCATATAACAAGGATTCCTACACATACTTATTTTTAGTTGGTCCTCTCAGAGCATATCCCAAATGTCTTTGAGGAAGAGTTGGATTATAGTTAATGACACCCCTTATACCCATTAGTGGTGCATTTAATAATTCCCCACAACAGAAGATTACTTCTTTACTCTTAGTCCTAAACAAATCATGTTTATACAAGTCAATATCCTTGGAGGTAAGCCCCATCAGCCCCGGTTCCCATTTTAAAGTACGTTGAGTATCAACAAAAGCACCATGACGAGGAAGATGACCTCTAAACCAATGGTATAGAAATGGAGAGCAACAATGAAAAACTCCACCTTTCCCCTTGTAACTTATGGAGTGTATGGAATCATAAACGTCTCCCAGGAGAGTTGGTACAAGATTTCTTTGCATGAATATGGCAACAACATTCTCATTAACAAACTTCATCTCATTGGGAAACAAAACTACCCCGTAAGTACAACAAGCTAAGATAGAATTGAAACCCTTCCAATCTTTCTTATCAGCCTTGGCTTTAACTTCCTTCAACATAAAATTCAAATGAAATTCGTGTACGAGTCCTTTCTTTGCAACATTGGCATTTATAACAGATTCACCCAAATAAAGGGCGACAAAAATTTGAGCAGTATCATGTTTCTTCATAGAAGTATGGAAAGAAACTTGGTGCAATATAGGAATGTACGGGATGGTGGGATACTCTTCCAAAGTCGGTGCCAACAGATAGTCAGGGGACATGAAGCATCTCAGGCAGAGGTCATAAAATTGAAACAGAGCTTGGAGGGCATCCTTCTGGTACTCACTAAGAGGAGACTTTAGACACATCAAAATTATTCCATAATCTTTTGTAAAGGTATCAACATTCGAGGGGGGAGACCTCTTAGCTAGTAGGAGAAGATTATCAAGAGCTGGTGCAGGGAACTTAAAAACAATATGATATATGTGGTTGTCTTTCTTCTCAACATCCATCTTCAAAGGCGGCCTAACCAACAAGACTTAAAGACTAGAGATCCTGGAAATAAGAAAACATGTATATTAAAAATGAGGTTAACAAAATGTTTTATGAATGCAATGGGATCATGGCTTCCATAAACTGAACCATTTTTGTGTGGATAACAGAGCTAGAGTCACATGTAACATGATCAAAGGTCCGGACCATTTCAGAATACCAGAGAACCAAGTATCAAAGATCAGCATCTATACCTGTACGAATAATTCTCACCCCACCTCATGCATAAATTCTAATCAAAACAGGGTTTCTAGAGGCATCCAGAGTCGGGAGTCCTTTATTCTAACACCTTGTCTCTGCATAAAGGGTGCAAGACAAAGGCATTGTCAAGAGAGCCTCGTCTGAGTGTGGTATCTCATGCCTCCTCACACGTGTCAACGGAACACGAGATTCGACATGAGTATCCACTCTAACCTATGTGTATACTGGCCTGGGTAATGGGCCTTTTACCTCATGTAACACCCACCCCACCAATGAAACAACACAGCACAACAATAGTACAAAATAATAGAAACAATTATCCAGATGTAGAGGAATGCACACATATATACATATGAATATATACACAGATAAACATATATACATATTCACAATACATAAAGAAAAAAGAAATAAACACCCAAATAAAAGAAAACAAGAGCTAGGATTGACTCACTAAGATATCCCCAGTGAAGTCGCCAGCTAAAGCAACCTGAGAAAATAAATCTCTCAAACAAACAATGAAGTCGCCATCAGACATTTATTTATCCCACGGGAAGGGAAAGGAAAACATCGTAGAAAACCTGAAGAGTGAGAAATCAAGGTCTTGCGACCAAGAGATTAGGTAAGGGAGTCGATTACGTAAGGGGAAGGTATTAGCACCCCTCATGTTTGTGGTACTCCACATGATCCACTCTTGTTGTCTAACCTAAAGCTAAATTGTAAAGGGAATGCATGGATGCAAAGTGTATATACAAAAAGAAAAAGGTTTTATTAGTCGTTCCTGCCTCGATAGTGAACCTTTGTGCCTACATACAACCGTCTGTGCAATGAGGATCAAGGCAATCATAGTTCACCTCAAAAGTTTTGTTTGGTTGCATGATTTTTTATGAACGATGATGTCGAAGCATATCATTTTTGAAAAGTTTTTAAAAGAAATAGTCCGAAGACAAAAAGGTTTGCATTGGTTGGTGTTTTTTACCTTGAAAAAAGTTTACTAATGTTAGAGTGTTTTGAAGTTTGAACAAAGAAAGAGTTTAGTTTTAAGAATGCAAAAAGGGGGAATGAAAAAGTATAAGGGATACTAACAATCCTAAAGTTATCATGCAATGATGGTCCCAAGGTTTGGATAGAAAAGGGAAACATCTACCTAAGTTAGCATGCGTGGATTACAATCCTAATGTCTAACTCGAATTGGAAATGAAACGAGTACATCCTAAGGGAACATGCAAAAGTCTAAAAGGAAAAGCGCAAACACAAGTGCAATTTAACAAAGTCAAAACAAAAACCAAAATAAAGATCAAGTGCAAGCTAGAAACAGACAATGAATCCAATAGATTTCAAAGTTGGATTAAGGAACTCTTTCCACTTGATTTTCTCAAGCACCGATATTGAGTAACAACTCGTAACGTCAATATTTAAAGAAACGTGAGCTAACTTCGTCGAAATGAATGACAAAGTTTGGGGGTTGGTTGCGAATATTTTTCCACTTCATTTGACTTAATGGACAAGAATAAGAACGGTTCAAAGTGTCAACGTATAATGTAAGCTAAGAACGATACGCTGACACGAGTAAGAAGGAATATTTTCTAGTACCTATGCTTTGATGAATTTCGCGATTTTGTGATTGGTTTATTATGATGTATGTGTAAATGATGAATTGATGTTGCTATGATAATACTGTGTTTTAATATGAAGTAATTGAAGTTGTTTGATAAATGAAGGTAACTATTGCATGTTTGATGTGCATACATGTTGTGTGAATATAATTGTATGAGGATTACATGAATGATGATGCGTTTTGACTAGAAGTGGTTAGGTTTTATTATGTTGTTGTGCATCATACATTCATGACATATGTTAGGACTTTGGTCCAGAGATGTTGATAGGATGTTGGTCCAGTGATAGCCTCAATCTCATAGTGTGGACTGAGTGCAATTTTATGACATGCTCTAGTTCCAAGCGAGAATCGATCCTATGGTTGGGATCTTTGGAGGAAGATGACTTGGTCATCAATGAAGTTTTGGTACCACATGCATGAGTTAATGATGTTGTATTGCATTATTTGTGACATTGCATAATGATTGATTAAGTGATGTTGATGGTATTGTAATTAAGTGATGTTTGATGATGGATGTTAACATGGTGATATAATGATATATTTTATGTGTGCTAATGATGTAAAAGTATGAGTATAATTATAAAGTATGATGTTTTGTGGAATTTATGATGACTTGTTGTTGTGCTACTATTTCTATTCCATATATCTTTTATAATAGTTTGTGATTACTCTCCTTTTCTGTTTGGAAATGATGCCCCTATACATGGGTAACTTGCAGGTAATCAAGAATAGTTCGCTAAAGTTTATAGGCTAGCGTCAGAGTGCATGGTTTATTTCCGTTGATTTAGAAGGTTTTGCTCTGATATGTAACATCGGGGTTGGGAACATTTGATTTGAACTTTATGTTTCATTCTGTTGATATGAATTAGATGTTATTTGAATGGTTTGAAATGTTTAAAGTTATAAACCTCGAATGTATGAGGAATGATGATGTTTTTGAAGTATTAATGAATTTATTTAAAACTATGATTTTCCGCCGTGTAGTAAATGATTATTGTGTTGATATTCCGAAAGGAAATGATTAGAAATGTTGAAAAGCCCGAGTTATGGATCAAGATATGCATGTATGATGTTTTTATGAAGCATGTGACACCCTTTTAGTACATTACTCCGATTTTTTAATTATAAATCGTGGGGTTTTAGAAGGGTGTTACATCTTTCTCCTTTTCTTCTTTTTCTCAAGCTTCTTTTCATGTCTATCCAAGCAAGTGAGTTCTTCCTCGTGTTCTTTCAACTTTCCAAACAAAGTGGTAAGATCAAGTGTTGCAATATTATTGATTTCCTTGATCGTGGTGACCTTTGGTTGTTGATTCCTAGTAAGACATCTCAAAACCTTGTTAGTGGAAATAGCATTGGAAATAGGATTACCTAGAAAATTTAAACGATTAATAAGACGCGAGAACCCCTTTTGCATTTGATCAATGGTTTCACCATGCTTCATGTGAAAGAGTTCAAACTCTTGATTAAGTGTATTAGTTATAGCTTGTTTGACCTCATTAGTTCTCTCATAGGTAAATTGTAAAGTATTCCACATAACCTTAGCGGTCTCACAATGTGAAATGCGATAAAACTCATCAACACCAAGAATGGATATGCTAATATTTTTCGATTTCCGATCATGTGCCCATTTCTTATTATCATCCTCATTCGATAGTGTTTCCAGCTTAGGTGTAACAACACCTTCAACCTCATATGTTACAGGTGTTGGGCCTTTTTGAATGGCTTTCCACACATATTTATCATATGAGTTGACATGAATTTGCATACAAGCTTTCCAATAACTATACTTTTCTCCTATAAAATTAGGGCTCTTTTATAATCTCCTTTAGGTTCGTACGCCATTTTCTAATAAGTTTTGAAGTCACGATTAACCTAGCTCTTGATGCCACTTGTTAGACAATGACGCCTTATCTAGAGGAGGTGAATAGATCACCAAGCCAAAATTCCAAATAAAATTTGGTTTTTAAAAGTAATAGAAAAGAGTGTACGTGGAAGATTTTGATATAGATAAAAAACGTTGTTTATACGAACCTTAGCTATTGGAACTCAGATATGAAAAATAATATACCTATGGAATGAATGAACATAATAGTAGAATTTATAAACTTGAATCAAGTACCACATTATTATCCGTTTATAGAAAGTTACTATCAATACCATTTTCAATGGTAACTATAAAAAATAACAAACTATGTAATTTGTCGAACACTTGGTGTGCAACCGAATTTTCTAAATTTTCCTTTGAGTTGTGTTGATATGAAAAATAAATTATAATGAAAATTTATTATAAGCTAATCAACAACCAATTCAAAACAAAAATAACCACGAAAAAATTCTTACGGTCGATCAATTACTCAATGCTATTTGACAAATTACTTAATGAAAAAAAAGCAAGTAAAGTGATAAGAAAAAGAGACACGAGGATGTGTTTAGGAAGCTCGCCAATCATTCTCGCTATGGCTACATATCCCCCCAATTCCAATTTCGGAATTAGGATAATTTCTTACTATGCAAAAATTCGTTATAAGAGTAGTGTTCCGAGAGCAACCCTACAAACCTTAATCATTTATTGTTGATTTAACCCCTTCAGTTCTTTTGATCTTGAGTAAGACCAAGACACAATAGCATACCAATTAATTTATCGAATCTTGATGCTCCTTTAGGTGCTAAACTCCAAAGTTCTTTCGCGCACGATCAATTGTACCTATTGCACACAAGACGTGTAAGGTACCTTTGGCTTGGTTCTCCTATAAATAGGACTATAAGCAAAGCATTCAAATCATTCTAACATGGAGAAAGAAAAACATTACAACTTTAAGAGAGTTTTAAGAGAATTAGAGAGATTTATAGTTAGTGAAATTATTGGGTGTAATTGGGTTTTGGGTAGTGAGAGATTGTGAGTGTTTGTAACCACTTTGTGTAAATTTACCCTTTCAATAGAAAAATATACAGCATCCCGGAGACGTGGGCATACTTGGCCGAACTCGGTTGTCAATCTTTGTGCTTTATTATTCTGTATTTATCACTTTTCATTAATTTGAATTTGGAGAAATTCGGTGAAGTTTTCTAACAAATTTGCGAGTGAGAGTAGTTTTTTTTAATAAGGGTCGACTCAAACAAGGTTCTATGTGCATTGTATGAATTTGTGAAAGTACCATGAATGTAATTGTTTTTGGGTTAGTAAGTGTGATACGGTGGGAGAACTGACTTGATTGTTTTACGTTTTATCGAAAATGTTGCGGTTAGTAAGAGTCGCCACTGACTTTTCTTTTATCCAAAAGGAAAGGTGAAAAAGCACAGAAAAGACCTTTGAGATTGTTTCTTGAGTTCGGGGGGTAGATTATGAAAAGGGAAGGTATTAGCACCCTTTTCATCCATGGTTTTCCATGGGCTCTTAGTTACTTGCTAGATCACTTGCTTTTGTTTGAAATTGTGCTTTGTGTGGTTTTTTGAAAGTATTTTGTAAAAGAGGCCATTGTTTAGGCAATCTTTGTAATGATTCTCGTTCGTAAGAATGTATACAAAGATGTTTGTCTTTTTGAAAATGTTTTCAATGTTTGTAAGATGTTTGAAAGTGTGTAGGTGTTTGTTTTGAAAATAGCAAGGATATTTGTTTTGAAATGGAGCAAGTAACTAGGAGTAATCTACCTACTCAAATGTATTTCTTGTTCATTTTCTTTTCCTTTGATATTGTTGTCTTACCATTGATTTGGTAAGCAACCCTATCTTTGGATGTAAACGGGATGGGCGTTGGTCATCGTATAACCATGATTAGCAATATTTTTGCTTGATAAACCGGGCAACCACATTTTTGGTGACGGAGGCGAAGGAAGCTGCTTCGACCCATTTAGTGAAGTAGTCAATGGCAACCAGGATGAAGCGATGTCCGTTGGAAGCCGTGGGCTTGATCTCTCCAATCATATCAATGCCCCACATTGCAAAGGGCCATGGAGCAGTCAGGACGTTGAGGGGAACCGGAGGGATGTGAACTTTGTCAGCATAGACTTGACACTTGTGACAAGTACGGGAATGTTGATGGCAGTCAGCCTCCATGGTAGACCAGTAATAGCCTGCCCTTAGGATCTTCTTAGCCATTGTATGCCCGCTCAAGTGAGTGCCAAATGTGCCGCTGTGTACATCAGTCATGATCAACTCTGCTTCAGCCTTATCCACACATTGGAGTAATACACAATCATGGCTTCGTTTGTAAAGGATGTCGTTGCTCAGGAAGAACTTAGCAGCGAATTTCCTTAAGAACTTCTTGTCGTTCACGGAAGCTCCTTCAGGATAATCTTGGGTCTCGAGATACCTTTTGATTTCATGGAACCAAGGTTGTTCCACTACTTCTTCGGTATTAATCTCGTGACAATGCGCGGGTTCATCCATTCGCTCGATGGTGATTTGGGGAGCCTCGTTATCCCAGTTGAGTTTAAACATGGAGGACATTGTGGCTAGAGCATCTGCTAGCTGATTCTCTTCTCGCGGAAAGTGCTCGAAGGTAATTTGCTCGAAGTGAGGCAACAATGTCAGAACATGTTCTTTGTATGGGATAAGATTAGGATGCTTGGTATCCCAATCTCCTTTGATCTGGCTGATGACCAAAGCCGAGTCCCCGAATACGATCAAAGATTTGATCCTCAAGTCTATAGCAGCCTTGAGACCAAAGATGCAGGCTTCATACTCAGCCATATTGTTTGTGCAGCTGAAGCAAAGTCGGGCCGTGAAAGGAGTGTGGCATCCTTCCGGAGAAATGAGTACTGCGCCAATGCCGTTTCTGAGTGCATTTGAAGCACCATCAAAGTACAGGGTCCATCGGGATCCCTTTTCGGGTCCGTCATACGGTCCGTCACCTTTAATGTTGTCCAAATTCATGATGTCCTCGTCCGGGAAGTCAAATCTCATGGGTTGATAGTCTTCGATAGCCTGATGAGCCAGATGGTCAGCTAATACACTCCCTTTTATAGCTTTTTGGGTGGTGTATTGGATGTCATATTCAGTTAAGATCATTTGCCATCTGGCTATCCTTCTAGATAAAGCGGGCTTTTCGAAGATATATTTGATAGGGTCCATTTTGGATATCAACAAGGTAGTATGAGTCAACATATACTGTCTTAGTCGGCGAGCAGCCCATACAAAGCGCAGCAAGTTTTCTCGAGCAGTGAGTAGCGAGTCTCACAGTCGGTAAACTTTTTGCTAAGGTAATAAATAGCATGCTCTTTTCGACCAGACTCGTCATGCTGACCCAAAACACACCCCATTGAGTTATCCAAGACGGTCAAATACATAATCAATGGTCTTCCTTCGACGGGTGGCATCAGAATAGGAGGTTCTAGCAAATACTCCTTGATTCTATCAAAAGCAGCTTGGCAGTCGTCGTTCCACTCAACTACCTGATCTTTCTTCAAGAGTTTTGAAAATTGGCTCGCAGGTAGAGGGCAGATGTGAAATGAATCTGGCAATATAGTTTATGTGCCCCAAGAATCCTCTAACCTCCTTTTCAGTGCGGGGAGCAGGCATCTCTTGTATTGCGTTTACTTTTGCCGGATCGACTTCAATGCCTTTGTTGCTTACAATGAATCCCAGGAGTTTACCAGACCTAACTCCAAAAGTGCATTTACTCGGATTCAGCCTGAGCTTGTATTCTTTCAATCTGGCAAACAACTTTTCCAAATGTTCAAGGTGCTCTTCCTCTGTTTGTGACCGAGCTATCATATCGTCTACGTAAACTTCAATCTCATGATGTATCATGTCATGAAATAAAGCCACCATGGCGCGTTGATAAGTTGCCCCTGCGTTCTTCAGCCCGAACGGCATCACCTTATAACAGAAAGTGCCCCATTGTGTGACAAAAGTTGTTTTCTCCATATCCTCGGGGGCCATTTTGATTTGATTGTAGCCCGAGAATCCGTCCATGAAGGAAAACACTTTATGCTGAGCTGTATTGTCGATCAAGATGTCAATATGAGGTAGCGGGAAATCATCCTTAGGGCTGGCCCTATTCAAATCCCGGTAGTCCACACACATTCTGACTTTGCCATCCTTCTTAGGCACTGGCACAATGTTAGTGACCCATTGAGGATAGGACGTAACAGCCAGAAAGCCAGCATTGAACTGCTTCATTACTTCTGCTTTGATTTTTTCAGACATGTCAGGCCTCATTCGGCGAACTTTTTGCTTGATCGGTGGACAGTCTTCTCTTGTGGGGAGACGGTGAACCACGATGTCTGTGTCTAGACCCGGCATGTCTTCATAGGACCAAGCGAAGATCTCAACATACTCATTCAACAACTGTACTAGGCGCTCCTTGACTTCTGGTTCCAGGTTGGCACCCACTTGCACCTCCTTCCGATTCTCCTCGGTTCCCAAGTTGACAACTTCCAATGGCTCTTCATGCGGTAAGATGGCCCTTTCCTCTTGTTGCAGGAGTCTGGCTAGTTCCCCGGGTACTTCACAACCTCCGTCATCTTCATACTTGGCTAGATTGACCAGGTCTTCAGAGTTATTGAAAGATACAGCAGAATAGTCACCCATGGAATCCGGAGTGGATGGGTACCTGCATTGGTGAGTGTGGGTGTGTGTAAGGGATAGCCATCCTTAAACAAAAAATGCAAAAGGAAAGAAAATGAACACAAGCAGTTTATCAAATGAAAAACGTCCAATGAATCATTAAACATGGCATATGAATATGAAAAATAGTCAAAACCCTTACAAGTGGACCTACATGCCCCGGGTAAGGCAGGAGGTGAAAAGATAGTGTACGGATTGTTTGAAAGTAAAATATTATAGACCAAATAGGAAATGTTTAATAGATAGATTACTGATGAATAAAAGTGATGGGGACAAAATCTTTAGCCTCCCAATTACTCAGCCCTCCTTTGACAGTTGGATGAATCCACTCTTCAAAGTTGCTTTCTTTGTCTTCATCTTCCAGGGCGTTGATTCGGTAAGGATAAATTTTGATCGGCGCTCTTTCAATCTTTGACTGGCGCATGGCCTTCTGGCCAGCGGCGGTGAAACCTAATCCAAGCTTATCAGTTTTATGCGGAAAATCGGGTAACTGCCCCCATGCTGACTTCTTCCCTTCTTTAACTGCAACCCTTGCATCCTCCAGAGATGCCATCCTGGCCATCTGTCTTGGTGTCTCAGCTGCCAACTTCGCCACTGCTATCTCAGGAAGTACTTCTTCGAAATGTTGAAATGGTGTCTCAATGAACTCCCCTTCAACCTCCACATACCGGAAAGAATTTAAATGGCTAATCATGTACTCTTCTTCGCCGTGGACAGTAATGATTTTTCCCTTTACAGGATACTTCAGCATCTGATGCAAAGAGGAGGTGACTGCCCCAGCATGGTGTATCCAAGGTCTACCCAGCAGACAAGAGTATGATGGACGGATGTCCATTACATAGAAAGTGGATTTAAACACCTCAATACCTATCTTGACAGGAATTTCAACTTCTCCATGGACCATTCTTTTCGACCCATCGAAAGCTCTGACGACAATATCACTCGGCTTTAATTCCAACCCTTCGCAATCTAGCCGGTCCAAGGCCTTCTTAGGCAAAATATTCAGCGATGAACCGGTATCAACCAAAACATGTGCAAGGGTGGTTCCGCGACACTCGATTGAAATATGCAACGCATCATTGTGATTTCGGCCTTTAGGGGTCAGGTCGGCATCAGAAAAACCTAATCCATTGTCTGCAGTCAGACTAGCCACGCAGTGTTGAAATTGATCTGCAGAGGTTTCCTGGGGCACATGAGCTGCCTTTAGAAACTTAATCAAAGCTTGAGCGTGCGCTTCTGAGCAAAGCAACAGTGCCAGCATGGAGATCTTGGAGGGGGTTTGCCCCAACTGTTCCACCACATCGTAATCACTTCTCTTGATTATCCTTAAAATCTCGTCCATTTCTTTCTTGGAGGCTTCCGGAATCACCAAAGGTTGAGCCCTCGTCCTGACGGGCTCATCTTGTATTCCTTTTCCTTTATCGGCAATGGTAGGAGAGACAGCACTAGGAACGAAAATTTCTTCAATCAAAGGAGTTCTAGCGGAGAGCTTTACTGGTGCAGGGAGGACTTCTTTAGCTGGTGAGGGTCCAAAGACTGCTCTTGGAGGAGCAATCTCTGGAGAGAATATTCTCCCGCTCCTGGTGATTTTGCTGGTGCCCGCAATGTTACTGATGCTGGCTTCTTCATCATCTGAATTTTCTTCAATTATCTCAACTTGCTTGATACCATGGTAGTAGATGTCACCACCATAGTTCCAAGGTATCGACTTCTCAGAAACATAGGGAACAGGCCCCGGCATTGTTATCTTCAAAGGTATAGACTTTGCAGCTGGTGTAATCTTAACTGGCTTTTTGACGGCCTCGGAAAGATTGGCGTGAATGGTTATGATTGAGACATTTTCAACATGAACTGGAACAACAGGAACTTTTTCGAACAAAATTTGTCGGCTATCCATGAGGCCTTGGATGCCTTTCTTTAATAGCGGACAATCAAACGGCAGAGAGTGGCAACAGTAGCAGTCTTCTTTACATCCCGGGAAGATCCCGGCCCTTAACAAATTCAACTTAATGGTTAACAGTGGAGTAGTCAGATCACTAACGTCAGCAACATACAGATCCTCTTCAATGGCATTGACATTCCGACCGTGCTTCGGCATAGGTGCAGATATCACATTGGGTTTTTCTGGAGCGTCAAACTCTACCTCCTTAGCCTCTATCAGGTCCTGGATCTTATGTTTGAGTGCCCAACAATCATTGGTGTCGTGTCCAACACTGTCTGAATGATAGGCGCACTTAGCATTGGCATGATAATGTGGAGAGGATGTATTTACATTCTTTGGCGCCTCCTTAATAGTGGCAAGATTCAATTTCAACAGATGGGGAAGCACTTGCGCTGGAGTCATATTAATACGGGTGAACTGCCGTTGTGGCCTTTCCACCCATTGCTGATTTGGTCTGGATTGGTTGTAGCGAGGCTGCTCACTCGAAGTGTTTTGAATCATTACGGCCCCCACAGTTGGCCAACGTTCCACCTTCCCTGCTCTTCTCTGAGAATATACCATAGCTGTCTCCTTCTTAAAAGGCTTCTTCTCAACACTTGCAGCAACACTCTTCTGAATCTTTCCCGACTTGATGTCAGCCTCAATTCTTTCGCCTGTTAAGATCAAATCAGTAAACCCCGCGGAAGAGTTACCAATTAAATGATTGAAAAATGGCCCAGATAGGGTCCCAAGAAACATATCAACGAGCTCACGATCGGTTAAAGGAGGCTGCACCCTGCCAGCCAAATCCCTCCATTTTTGTGCATATTCCTTGAATCCCTCACTTGTTCCTAGTGACATACCCTGAAGTTGGGTACGGGTAGGAGCAAGATCAGAATTATACTGGTATTGTTTATATAAAGCGGTGGCCAAATCTTCCCAATTTCTGACACTGGTTCCTTCTAACTGATAAAACCATTCCAACTGAGCTCCCGACAGGCTGTCTTGAAAGAAATGAATCCAGAGATTTTTATCTGCTGTATAGGGTTGAATCTTTCTCACGTAGGACCTGAGATGCATTTTGGGACAGGATAGCCCGTCGTACCTCACAAAAACTGGCACTTTGAATTTTGGGGGAATCACAATTCCGGCGACCAAGCCCATGTCTTCAAAATCCAAACCCGGTACCCTTTGCAATTCCATGGCAGCCAATCTGTCTTCTAGCCCCTTGTACTTATCATCAGCTGGAGGGTACTGCTGGTCAGAATAATCTTCATCCTCTTCAACCTCTTCCTCCTCTGCATCAGACTCGGAAGGCACCGCAACTCGATCTCTTTTACTAGTCCCTTCATCAGAAGTAGGAGGAAATTCAAGCACCCTCCGAGCTTCTCTGTCAAATCTTCTCCCTAAAGTAGCCACTCCGACCCTCTTTTTCTTCTTCACTGGGTCTCTACTCTCCAGATGAGCCTTGATATCCTCTTGACTCTTGACCAAGGTCATCAAGAGTTGCTGGAACTGTGCATTCTGGGCTTGTAGGTATTTGACTGTTTGCTCGAGATCCATCCTACTGAAATAAACAGCAGATAGATAAGGAAACCTGGAGTGAGACCTGCTTATGCATATGATGAATGGTATGCTGATGTATGCAATGCATTCAAGGATTTAGGACATTCAAAATTGTTTCAGACAAAGAAGAACGCACGTCATATTAATAAGAAGAAATTTGTTAGTACATAAATGCCCCATGGGCCAAATGTTACAACATAAACTTCTCAAGGCAGAAAGACATTGCGCATCCTCTTTGGTGCGATGTAGGTATTGAGGGCCTCTTGCTCGTGGAGTCGGCGGGTAAGCTCTAGAACCTTCTTTTCACTGGCGTAGTAGCTAGCTTCAAAAGTGTTTCGTTCCTCCTTGAGCTGAATCCAACTCTTCTGCATTTCCTCCCACGATGTAGGCATGTCTGGATGCAGGATGGTGTAGGGAACCTCTCCTTCATTGACGGGCTCTTTAATCACTGGGAGTACATGAGGATAAGGCATCATTAGACTTTGGGCTCGGGCTCGTACCCACTTGAGATAGGGCTCAAGAGGGATGGAGTTCTTGTGTCCCAGAGTCTTGCTATCAACCTTGTTGAGTTTTCCCCAAGCTCTGATGAATCTTTGGCGAAGTCCTTGCGCATTGTTGTCGAAGTCAAAAACTAGGCTAGGAATCAACATGTCATGAGGGCCATCCCTCCGTGCATATCCAAATTGTCTCAAAGCTAGGCAAGGGTTGTAGGTGATACCTCCCCTGATTCCAAGTAAAGGAACATTAGGAAACTCTCCGCAACGATCGACGATGATGACATTTTCTCTGGACCGAGAACACCAATGCACATCAGAATGAGTAAGAGTCATCAATCGTTGGGACCACCTTGTACTTTGGTCACTCTTCAGGACAGATTGTGGAAGGTGCGAAATAAACCACCTTGCAAGGAGAGGAGTACAGCACATGAGAACACCCCTCTTTCTCATTGTTCGTGTGTAAAATGAGTGAAGGATGTCCCCAAGCAATGTTGGTATTGGGTTTCTGGACAAGAAGATTTTGACAGCGTTGACATCTACCAATCGGTCAGGATTTAGGAACAAGACCAACCCATAGATAAGGAGTGCCACAATCTCTTCAAAAGCTTGTAGGTCCAATGAGTTCCAACATTCTTGTGCCTTCTCAAACAAGAATTTTGCTAAGAATCCTTTGACGCCGCTTCTGGTTTCCCAATGCCCCTTGATTTCAGATGGTTGTAGATGTAATGCTCGAGCAACATCTTCAGGCTTTGGTTCCTTCTCCGTACCGTTGAAGGGTAGTTGATTAAGGATAGGGATTTTTAGGAGTTGAGAAAACTCCTCCAAAGTGGGAACCAACTGATAATCAGGGAAAGTGAAGCAATGGTGAAGAGGGTCAAAGAACTGGAATAGCATTTTCATCATGTCTTCTTCAATGTTGGTGTTGACTAGGCTGAGCAGTCTACCATGTCTTTCACTGAAGGATGAATTTTCCAGAATTCTTGAGGTGATCTCCTTGAGTTGAGGAGAGATTCTCACAAGGTTGACTTGGATGGTATTTCTGCGAGGCATTTCCATGACCTACAAAACAAGAACAAAGATGAAGATCCAAACCCCTGAAATGGTTAGTAAATGCATATGATGCTTCATGATGTTTATGATGTATGCACAAAACATATGTACAAGCAAATCACACCAAACCCTAGTTTCAGGCTTGCATGGGGTTTCATAGGTAAGTACCCTCTTGAGTGTAGTTGGCTTAAAAACCTGTCCTATAAATAGTAACCGGGTTCTAAGGAGCTCAATATCACTGGATTGTTTTCATTGTTCATTGTTTTGGTTTAGCCACTTAACTAGCGACCAAAATATTCCAAGAAAACAACCCTCAATGAGTGTAGTATCGAGTATCTACCAACTTCGGACTGCACCAAAGCCGGTCATCTCACTACCCCTAATAAAAGGCCAAGATGGTCAAGTAAGGTTCTAGGTCATTAGTGCTTAGTGACATCACTCAGTGGCCCCGTACTCTCCTTGATTGAACTCAAGGGTTACCGGTACTCACAAATATGTCGCACTAATATAGCTATTGCTTAGACCGTGTCGGTATACCCCGCACAGTTTCCACAACGTATTGCTATCTATGAATGTTTCCCAAAATCCGGGTGGAGGATTGTAAACCCAAACAATAGAGCCCAAGTATAAAGCAAGCAAATCAAACAATTAGTCATGCAAGAGGGTGATCTAAGCCCTAAGGTTACTCCACTTAAAGAATTCTCCCCAGCAGAGTCGCCAGTTCTGTGATACGGTGGGAGAACTGACTTGAGGTTTTGCGCTTGTTTTCGCAAATGTTTCGGTTGAGCAAGAGTCGCCACCGACTTTTTATTTTATCCTAAGGAAAGGTTTAAAAAGCACAGCAAAAACCTTTGAGATTTTTCTTGGGTTCGGGGAGTAGATTATAGAAGGGGAAGGTATTAGCACCCCTTCTATCCATGGTTATCCATGGGCTCTTAGGTACTTGCTTAAATCAATATTGCCTTGGTTTTCAATTGTTTGAAATGGTGCTTTGTGTGTGGTTTTGAAAATGTTTTGAAAAGATGCCTTGTGCTAGGCTAACCTTGTAACAATTCTTTACTCGAATGTTTTACAAAAGGTGTTTTATCTTTTAAAAAGGATGTTTCAAGGGTTTGAAAAGTTGATTTTGAAAGTGTTTGTGAAGTGGGTTTTGAAATTAGGCAAGTGTTTTCTTTGCAAATTGACAAGTACTTAAGAGTTTATCTACCCTAAAGCTTTCTCAAAGATTTTTGTCATGTTTTAAGCCTTTTTGACAAATTTGTTCCACCATTGCATTTGGTGGACAATCTTGTCTTAGGAGATGAAAGGGACAGGCGCGGGTCGTCGTTTGGACCATAATTGCAATAGTGTTAAAGATCTTTGGGCAATTTTCTTTAAGGGACTTGATCATTTGTTTTTGTTTGTTTTGAAAAGTTTTATCGAGGGACTATGATCATTCAATTTGTTTGTTTTGCCCAAAGAAGTTCAATATGCAATATGGCCCATTTATTTGAAGGCAACAAAGTGGAGTACCCTAGGGGTGCAAGTGTGAGATGTGTTGTTTATTTTCATGCTCATTTATCTTGTATTAGGTCAAACTATTTTTTATCGTTTTCGCATGCAAACCCTAATTCTAACATGGCATAATTAGAAAGCGTATAAAGTCCGAAATTTAAATTCCTACGCTATTACAACATAGTAATATAGGGAGGGGGGTACAAATTTACAAAATGGGGGATATTTAGACAAGAATTTAAATCTAGGCTATTACATCATTTGTTTTGAATATTTACAAGGTAAATAAATTGCACAATTAAATAGAAATTAAACAAATATGCAAAATGCAAAAAGAAAGTTTTTATATGTATGAAAAAAGTATGGTTTATGTAAAATAAAACAAGAAAATAAAAAGGTATTATTTTTGAGTATTTTCATATTTAGGGCAAAAACCCTAATTTTAATCAAAATGTATATTAATTAATTAATTCACATAATATTTATTATTTACATACAAAAATAAAATAAAATATGGTATATTTGTAAAAAAGGCCTTTTTTAGTATTAAAAATAAAATATATACATTATTTGATATTTTTATTCTAAATATATTAATATACAAATAATAATAATAATTAAAATTTTTTAGAAAATAGTATATTTTTTTTTATATAAAATATTTTCAGAGGATAATATAAAATAAAAACAAAAAATAGAAGTGTTTTACATATTTTTCTATTTATCCTAAATAATAATATATATATATATATATATATATATATATATATATATATATATATATATATATATATATATATATATATATATATATATATATATATATATATATATATATATATATATATATATATATATATATATATATATATATATATATATATATATATATATATATATATATATATATATATATATATATATATATATATATATATATATATATATATATATATATATATATATATATATATATATATATATATATATATATATATATATATATATATATATATATATATATATATATATATATATATTTATGTATGAACTAAAGGAAAATCAAATAAATACCAAATAAAATCAAAAAATGATGAGAAAAATATTTTCAAAATTTTAACATGTTGAGAAAAAATAAATGAGTCAAATAAAAAAAGAAAAAGTCAAAAATATTAAAAAAATGAAGCAAATGGGCTCAGGAGTGTGAAACAGAAAAAATGGTGTGGATAGCAAAATGATACAGGCCCAGCCCAATCCACTTCTTCTTCAACCTTTGGCCAAAAACGCGCGCCTTATTACAGAGATTCAAACATCCTGATTCTTTGAGATTTTGCACAAACTTTCAACACAAAACATGTCAAGCATTGAATCACGATTCCAAATATATAAAAAACTCATCCTAACTCTCAGAAATGAGAGAGAATTTTATCAATCCCAAATCATGACCTAAACTTTCTGCCATTTTCAAAGCTTAAATTCTCTCAACTCAGGCAAAAGAAATGAAATGTAAAGCTATGTACATGCTCAGGGCTATGAGTAGAACCTTGTTTCTTCACAAACTTAAGACTAAAGATGTATAATAAGAGAGATACGAGTTCAAAATTTTACCTATTCAGTTGAACTTCTATCTGGAGAATGAGTAACTTTCAGTGCAAGGTGATGATTGGAAAAGCTTCCTTGAGGTCCAGGGATGCTATTCCAATGTTTACTTTGTCTTGAAAGCTTCTGAATCAAGCTGTAGAACTTCACCTGCAAGTCAAAGATGTGAAAATGATGGAAGTGGTTAGAGCAATTACAGATCGTGTCTTAGCTTCTGGATAGCTTGCATAGGTTGTAAGGAAGGTAGAGGAACAGGTTTGGGCAGGAATGCTCGAAGGGATTGAGAGATAGCACTCAAACTGCAAGGGTTGCTCTGTTTGAGCAGTTTCAAGGTGATTATGGCAATGGAGGTGTTTGAGAGGCCAAGGACTCGTGTGTTAGCTTAGTTGAGATATGCTGAGTATGTTTGATAAGTTTGTTCTTCTGTTCTAATGCTGAGATGAGAGTTCTTACAAATTATGCAATGTTTCTTAACCTTTAAGCAACAAAGTGCAAGTTGGTGTTTTAGGTCAGTAGGGGGCCTCTAATCCTGCTGCAAAGTCTCTCTTGATCAGAGCAAATTGTCCATAATCTTGTGCCAAAAGAGATTTAGCTTGTACTTGTTTGATTTTCAAATTGACATAAAGTGAACTTTTGCAAAAATGGATAGTTTACTTTTTCCAAATTGGGATTAATCCTCTAGACAAAGCTTGAACTCAAAGAACTTGGTCTTGGTACAAAGAATATGCATTAAATTTATGAGTGTAACTTGGTTTAAGGACCTGTAATTAAGGGCATGCTGGTTTTGAGAAGTTGCATAATCTTATGAACATGAAAAATGGCCAATTCAAAAGTGAGTTTTTGCTATATTGTGAAATTCGATTCTCCCTAACCATGAGGTTGTTTGAGAAGTTCTTGGACATTTTGGAAAGCTTGGAATGTGTACTACAATCCATCTTTGAAATGCAAATTGAAATTCCAAGTGGAAGAGTATGAAAAATGGCCTTGAAGTGGGGTAGAAAACCTTGTCAAAATAGGTTAAAATTCTACTAAGTTAAAAATGGTTTAGTGCCCTTATTCAAAAATTTGTAACTTGAGATACAAGCTTCAAATGAGAAAACTTTGTGAATAAAGGTTGTAGATTATGCAACAAGCTACAACTTTCATGTTTTGACTTTTGTTTGAATCCAAATGGATCTTGGTGAAAAGGTGGGGCAAAGTTGGGAAAAAATTAGGGTTTTTCATAACTTAGAAAAATTCTAAGTTATGAAAAATTCCATTTTCTAACCCTAATTTGCAATTTGTGATTTCTTGGTGAACAAGTTTCATGATTTGGCATATTTTGATGAAAAATGAATCTTGACTCTTGATTTTGACCAAAAAGTCAAAGTTTGACTTTTCAGTATACAGTCAAAACTGACCAATTGACTGGGAAATTCAACTGTCAATCTTGTATACTTGGGATCTTTTGAACTTGTTGAGCATGTCAAGATAATTCCATGGGGTCCTTGAGTCCATTTGTGAGCTTGGTTTACCATTAGCTAGGTCAAACAGTCAAAAATTGCCTTTGTACAGTCAAAACCCTAAAAATGACCATTTTGCCCTTTTAGTGATCTGATCAAATTTCTTGTGGAATTGTGATCCAAACTTGATCAAATGGACCATATGAGTTCATAATGTTGATGTGGATCAAATTTCATGAGATTTGACTGTCAATTGGCCACAGTTGACTTTTTCCCCAATACAGTTGATTTCTAGGTCAACTGTCCAATTGACTGGGCAAAACTTGGAATCAAGACTTGAAACTTGGTATGGATAAACTTGGGAGGTCAATATGAAGCAAGAAAGTCATCTTGAGCACTTTATGTCAAAACATCTTTGTGCAAACACAAACCCTAATTTGGGGTTAGCAGTGCAAGGAGGAGTCTTGAGCAGATGAAACCCTAACTGGATCTTGAACTTCAAGAGTTTTGTGAGGAGAGATTAATGAGAAATGGGAGGGCAAATTTTGGGGTACAACAATTGTGTTTGTACAGGATGCCATTACTAAGAAAGAATTTAGCAGAGAATCTCTTTAAGAACTTCTTATTATTGATTGAAGCTCCTTTTGGATATTCTTGAGCCTCAAGATACCTCTTGACTTCATGAAACCAAGGTTGGTCCACTACTTCTTCAGTATTAATCTCGTGACATTATGCTGGTCCATCCATTCGTTCGATGGTGATCTGGGGAGCCTCGTTATCCCAATTAAGTTTAAACATAGATGACATTGTGGCTAAAGCGTCTGCTAGCTGATTTTCTTCTCGCGGGAAGTGCTCGAAGGTAATCTCCTCAAAATGTGGTAGCAATGTCAAAACATGTTCTTTGTAAGGGATAAGGTTAGGGTGTTTGGTGTCTCATTCCCCTTTGATCTGACTGATGACCAAGGATGAGTCTCCGAATACATCCAATGATTTGATCCCCAAGTCTATGGCAACTCTGAGACCCATGCACACTTCGTATTCCGCCATGTTATTCATACAGTTGAAGCAAAGTCTGGTAGTAAAGGGAGTATGACACCCTTTCGGAGATATGAGTACAACATTGATACCATTACCAAGTGCATTGGATTCTCCATCAAAGAACAGGGTCCATCGGGATCCTTGTTCAGGTCCGTCATATGGCCTGATTTCTTCGCAGTTGTCTAATGTCATGATGTCTTCATCCGGGAATTCAAACTTCATGGACTGATAGTCTTCTACAGCTTGGTGAGCAAGGTGATCAGCTATCACACTTCCCTTTATATCTTTCTGGGTAGTATACTGTATGTCGTACTCTGTCAGGATCATCTACCATCTAGATATTCTCCCAGAAAGAGCAGGCTTTTCGAAGATGTATTTTATCGGATCCATTTTAGATATCGACAAGGTAGTATGAGTCAGCATATACTGTCTTAGCCGACGAGCAGCCCATGCCAGAGCGCAGAAAGTTTTCTCGAGCAGTGAATATCTTGTTTCACAGTCGATAAACTTTTTGCTCAGGTAGTAAATAGCATGCTCTTTTCGGCCAGACTCGTCATGCTGCCCCAATACACACCCCATTGAAATTTCTAAAACAGTCAGATACATGATCAATGGTCTCCCCTCGATTGGTGGCATCAATACAGGAGGCTCTTGTAAGTATTCTTTGATTTTGTAAAAAGCAACTTGGCACTCACCATTCCATTTGACTACTTGATCTTTCTTCAAGAGCTTGAAGATTCGCTCACAAGTAGCTGTCAGGTGAGAAATGAATCTGGCAATATAGTTCAAACGTCCCAAGAATCCTCTAACTTCCTTCTCAGTACGGGGAGCAGGCATCTCTTGTATTGCTTTAACTTTGGCAGGATCGACCTCAATACCTTTTTTACTGATGACAAAGCCTAGGAGTTTACCAGACCGTACCCCAAATGTACACTTGTTTTGATTCAACCTCAGCTTGTACTTCTTCAGTCTCTCAAACAGTTTTTATAAGTGGTCAAGATGCTCTTCTTCTGTTTGCAATCTCGCTATCATATCGTCTACGTAGACCTATATCTCATGATGTATCATGTCATGAAATAAAGTTACCATGACGCGCTGATAGGTTGCCCCACCATTCTTCAGTCCGAATGGCATCACCTTGTAGCAGAATGTGCCCCACTGTGTGACAAATGTTGTTTTCTCCATGTCCTCAGGTGCCATTTTGATTTGGTTGTAACTTGAGAATTCGTCCATGAAGGAAAACACTTTGTGTTGTGCCGTATTGTCAACTAGGATATCAATGTGGGGGAGTGGAAAATCATCTTTAGGGCTCGCCCTATTCAAATATCTGTAGTCCACACGCATTCGTACTTTGCCGTCTTTTTTAGGTACGGGAACAATATTGGCAACCCATTGAGGGTAGGAAGTGACAACCAAGATTCCAGCATTGAATTGCTTCATAACCTCTGCTTTAATCTTTTCTGACATATTAGGTCTCATGCGGCGAACCTTTTGTTTTACTGGAGGACAATCTTCTCTTGTAGGCAAACGATGTACCACAATGTCTGTATCAAGTCTTGGCATGTCTTCATATGACCAAGCAAAGATTTTAACATAATCATGTAACAACTGAATCAGACGCTCCTTGACACTGGTTTCAAATTTGCTCCTACCTTGACCTCTTTTTTGTCTTCTTCGGTACCCAGGTTGATTGTATCCACGGGTTCCTTGTGAGGCTGAATGGTTCTTTCTTCTTATTGTAGCAGTCTGGCCAGTTCCCCTGATACTTCACAATCTTCCTCACCTTCGTCTTTGGCTTGGTAGATTAGATTCTCAGAGTCACGAAAGGCCATAGCAGTATCGTTACCCATGGGATCCATAATGGATGGATACCTGCATTGTGAGTGTGGGTATGTGTAAGGGTATAACTATCTTTGAAAGAAAATAAAATGTAAAAGAAAAAACAATGAGCACAAAAGTTTGTATGTGAAAACGTCCATGATTCAATGATGTCATATGAAGATGAAAAAATAACCCTTACAAATGGACCATTGTGCCTCGGGTAAGACACAAGGTTTTAAGAGTGCGAATTGTTTTTGATTATTACAAATCCAATAAAATGTAAAGATAAATTACTATGGGATAAAAGTGATTGGGACGAAGTCTCTAGCCTCCAAATTGCTGAGTCCTCCATTGACAGTAGGAAATATCCAATCCTCCAGGTTGCAATCATCTTCACCATCTTCTACCGCGTTGACCTCACGGTTACTGATCTTCAAGGGTGGCCCTCTAGCACGAGCACGACATACAGCCTTTTGAGCACTTGAAGTGAAACCTAGGCCAAACTTGTCATACTTATACAGGATATCCGGAAGTTGCCCCCAGATGGTGCATCCACCTTCCTCTACCACTGCTTTGGCGTCCTTTAGTGATGACATCCGGAGTGGAGGTCTTGTAATCTTGGGAATATGGGATACAGTCTTGGTCACTACCACCTCTTGGGGGACCTCTTCGAAGTGTTGAAATGGAGTTTCAATGAATTCACTGTCCAATTCCACATATCTGAACGAATTGAGATAATTGATCATGTATTCTTCCTCTCCACGGACAGTGATAATCTTCCCTTGAACCAGATACTTCAGCATCTGGTGCAATGTAGAGGTAACAGCACCAGCATTGTGGATCCATGGCCATCCTAGCAGACAGGAGTAAGAAGGGCGGATATCCATTACATAAAAGGTTGAATTGAAAGTTTGAGTCCCAACCTTTATGGGGATATCCACTTCCCCGTGCACCATCCTCTTCAAGCCATCAAATGTCGTTACTATTATGTTGCTTGGCTTTAACGTTAGCCCCTCGCAGTCAAGTCTGTCAAGAGCTTTTTTCGGTAATACATTCAAAGATGAGCCAATGTCCACCAAAACATGGGCCAGAGTTGTGCCCCTAAATTCCACAGAGACATGCAAGGCCTCATTTTTCTTTCTTCCCCTTGGTGTCAAATCAGCATCCGAGAAGCCTAGGCCGTTATCTGCTGTCAAGCTGGCCACGCAGTCTTGGAATTGATCATCGGACGTCTCTTGAGGCACATGGGCTGTTTTTAGGAACTTCACCAAGGCTTTCGCATGTGCCTCGAAACACAGTAGTAATTCCAGCATGGAGATTTTGGAGGGAGTTTGCCCCAATTGTTCAACTACATCGTAGTCGCTCCTCTTTATAATTTTTAGGATCTCCTCCATTTCTTTCTTGGAAGCCTCAGGGATAGTCAGTGATTGAGCCTTCGCCTAGAGAGGCTCCACTTGAATACTCTTTCCTCAAGTCTCGGCAGCAAGAGTGTTGTTAGTAATGATAACAGGAGTTATGACAGCTTTGTCAATAGGAGCACTTGCAGAGATGATCATGGGTACAAAAGTAACCTTTGGAGAAGCCACGGGTATGATCACGGGTCCAGAAACTGCTTTTGAGGGATCAATTTCTGGAGAAAAGATCCTACCACTTCGGGTAATTTTACTAGTTCCGACAATATTGCTGATGTCAGAATCTTCTTCTTCAGAGTTTATCTCTTCGGTGGCCGGCCAGTCTTGTTTGATACCATGGTAGTAAATGTCCCCTCCGTAATTCCACGACACGGTTTTGTCTGATTCATATGGGACTGGCCCAGGCATTGTGATTATTAAAGGAGTTGCTTTCGGAACTAATGTAATTCTAACGGGTCTTTTGGTGGAGACCCTGGAAGAATTGGCGGAAATGGTAATGATTGAAACATCTTCAACAGGAATAGGTGAAACAGGAGTTTTTCAAACAAAATCTCTTTGTTATCTATCAGGCATTGAATGTCTGCCTTCAACAAAGGGCAATCAGTTGGTGAGGACAAGCAGAGATAGCAAACTTCATTACAGCCCGGGAACACACCGACTTTCAACAAGTTTATCTTAATGGTTGGAAGTGGAGTCATGAGTTCATCAATTATGGTAACAAACAAATCTTCTTCAATAGCATTGGTATTGTGACCATGTCTGGGCATAGGAGAAGAAATTACATTTGGCTTCTCGGGCGCATCAAACTCAATTTCTTTTGCTTCAATGAGGTCTTGTATTTTGTTCTTCAAGGCCCAACAGTTATTAGTATTGTGACCAGGACTTTCATAGTGATATGCACAACGGGAATTGGGATGATAATGAGGAGATGTTGTATTGGGGTTTTTCAGAGCTTCTTTCAAGGTTACCAAATCGGATCTCAGAAGATGTGGTAATACTTGAGACAAAGTCATGTTAATTCAAGTGAATTTCCTGACTGGCCTTTCCACCCTTGGTTGATTACTTCTTTGTTGATCAGATGTAGGCTTGGGAATCATAACATCCCCCACCATTGGTCGGTGTTCGGCCATATCTTAGTTCCTTTGCGGATATACAATAGTCGCCTCTTTCTTCCCGATGAAAGGCTTCCTTACAGCTGTAGAAGAAGATGAATCCTTCTGAATCTTTCCACTTTTTATGCCAGCTTCCACCCTCTCTCTGGTTAATATTAGTTCAGTAAAGCCTGTAGATGAACTTCCGATTAAATGGTTGAAGAAGGGGCTAGATAAGGTGCCTAAGAACATGTCCACAAATTCCCGTTCAGACAGAGGGGGTTGAACTCTTCCAGCCAAATCTCTCTCCATTTTTGTGCGTAATCCTTGAAACCTTCATTGGAATCCATGGCCATACTTTGGATTTGAGTACGGGTAGGCACCAAATCAGCATTGCATTGATATTGTTTGTAGAAAGATGCGGCAAGATCTTCCCAATTATGGACGTTGGCTCTTTCTAGTTGGTAAAACCAGTCGAGTTGTGTTCCAGGAAGACTGTCTTGGAAAAAGTGCACCCATAAGTCTTTATCAGCGGTGTGGGGTTGGATTTTTCTCACATGTGACTGGAGATGCATTTTAGGGCATGACACTCCATCATATTTTGCAAACATAGGCACTTTAAATTTCAGAGGAATCACAATCCCCGACACTAGTCCCAATTCCTCAAAGTCTAAGCCCGACACCTTTTGTATTTCTATTGCGCTCAAACGCTCTTTGAGATGTCTGTACTTGTCATCAGCTGGAGGATATTGTTCCTCAGAGTAGTCTTCCTCTTCTTCCTCCTCTTCTTCTGATTCTGACGGGACATCTGTTTCCCTACCTTTCCCTTCTCCTTCACCAGATGTTGTTGCAAAATTCAAAGTCCTTCTTGTCTGCCCCTGAAATCTTCTCCCCATGTTTAAGACTCCGGTTACCTTCTTTGTTTTCTTTTTCCTCTCTTCAGCTAGCAAAGTCTTCAATTCTTCTTGCCCCTTGGCTAGGGTCATGAGCAATTTTTGAAACTGCATACTCCGGGCTTGGAGATCTTTCACTGTTTTCTCGAGATCCATCTTACTAAAATAAACAGTAGAGATATGAGGAGACTTGTTGCAAAAGAACTGTTTATTCTATGATGAATGATATGTGTATATGCGATGTTTTCAAGGATTTCAAAGATTCAAGTTTGTTTTAGACAAAAAGAAACACACGTTATATTAATAAGATAAAGTTTGAGTACATCAATTCCCCTTGGACAAAATAACACAAAACTCTAAGATAAAAAAGTAGTGTGCATCCTCTTTGGTGCAATGTAGGCATTTAGAGTCCGCTCCTCATGAATTAGCCTAGTGAGTTCCAAAACCTTCTTCTCGCTTGCGTAGAATTGGGCTTCGAAAGTATCTCGCTCTCCTTTGAGTTGTATCCAATCCCTTTGTAGGTCTTCAAGAGATGTGGGCATGTCAGGATGTAGGATAGTGTATGGAACATCTCCTTCCTTAACAGGCTCAATGATTACCGGGAGAATGGAGGGGTAAGGCATTATAAGACTTTAAGCATGAGTTCGTACCCATTTGAGGTAAGGCTCAAGAGGGATGGAATTCTTGTGCCCCAAAGTCTTGCTATCCACCTTTTTTAGCATCCTCCAAGCTCGGATAAATCTCTGGCGAAGACCTTGATTATCGTTGTCGTAGTCGAATACCAAACCTTGAATCAGCATCTCGTGCGGGCCATCCCTTCGAGCGTAACCAAACTGTCTTAAGGCTAAACATGGGTTGTAGGTGATACCTCCCCTAATTCCAAGTAGAGGTACAATAGGGAATTCCCCATAATGGTCGACGACGATAACATTCTCTTTGGATCGAGAGCACAAATGAATGTTTGAATGTTTGAGCGTCATCAACCTTTGTAACCACCTTGAACCTTGATCATTCTTTAAGATTGATTGGGGAAGATGAGAAATAAAACATCTTGCCAAGAGATGAGTGAAACACATAAGGACACCTCTTTTCCTCATTGTGCGAGTGTGAAAAGAGTGTAGGATATCCCCTAGTAATGTAGGCACTGGGTTGCGTGATATGAAGATTTTGATGGCATTCACATCTATGAGTTAGTCAGGATTTGGAAACAAAATCATCCCATAGATGAGGAGAGCCACAATTTCCTCAAAGGCTTGTAGATCCAAGGAATTCCAACAGCTTTGGGCTTTCTCAAACAGGAACTTTGCTAAGAAACCTTTGACACCACTCCTTGTTTCCGAATGGGTTGTGACATTAGATGAGTGCAAGTGTAGAGCTTGAGAAATCTCTTCTGGCTTTGGGTCTCTTTATGTACCGTTGAAAGGTAGTTGATTGAGAATGGTAATCCTCAAGAGTTGGGAGAATTATTCCAAAGTAGGCACAAGTTTATAGTCGGGAAATGTGAAACAATGGTGTAAAGGATCAAAGAACTGAAAGAGCACCTTCATCATGTCCTCATCTGTGTTGGGGGTGACCTAGTTGAGTAGACGACCATGTCTCTCAGTGAATGGAGTGTTTTCAGGAATCCTTGAAGCTAGCTCCTTAAGCTGTGGAGGGATTCTCACAAGGTTGACTTGAATAGTTTTTCTGCGAAGTGAATCCATATCCTACAAAACAAGAACAAAGATGAATCCCCAAAATCCTTGAAATGGTTAATGGATGTATATGTTCATGATGTACATGATGTTATGTACAAGTATGCATATACAAGCAAAGCAAACAATTCCTTAGTTTAGGCTTGCATGGAGTTTTATAGGTAAGTACCCTCTTGAAGTTTAGTTGGCTTAAACCTATCCTAGTAATAGTAACCGGGTTCTAAGGAGCTCAATATCACTGGATTATTTCCTTGGTCATTGTTTCAGCTCAAGCCTCTTTAATGGCGACCTAAATATTCCAAGAAACCAAACCTCAATGAGTGTAGTATCGAGTATCTACCAACTTCGTACTGCACCAAATTCGGTCATCTCACTACATCCTAAAGGCCAAGTTGGTCAAGTAAAGGTTCTAGAAGTTCATTAATGCTTCATGACATCACTCAGCGCCCCCATATTCTCTTTGATTAACTCAAAGGCTACCGGTACCCACAAATATTCCGCACTAATGTAGCTATTGCTTAGACCATGTCGGTATACCCTGCACAGTTTCCATAACATATTGCTACTTACCTATAATGTATCCCAAATCCGGGTAGAGGATTCAAACCCAAACAAATAACCATAATGTAAAGCATACAAATCAAACAATGTAAGCAAGTAAATGTGATATATCCCTAAGGTAACCCCACTTTTATAACTTTCCCCAGCAGACTCGCCAGTTCTGTGATACGGTTGGAGAACTGACTTGATTGTTTTGCGTTTTATCGCAAATGTTACGGTTAGCAAGAGTCACCACCGACTTTTCTTTTATCCAAAAGGAAAGGTGAAAAAGCACAGAAAAGACCTTTGAGATTGTTTCTTGAGTTCGGGGGGTATATTATGAAAAGGGAAGGTATTAGCACCCTTTTCATCCATGGTTTTCCATGGGCTCTTAGTTACTTACTAGATCACTTGCTTTTGTTTGAAATTGTACTTTGTGTGGTTTTTTGAAAGTATTTTGTAAAAGAGGCAATTGTTTAGGCAATCTTTGTAATGATTCTCGTTCGTAAGAATGTATACAAAGATGTTTGCCTTTTTGAAAATGTTTTCAATGTTTGTAAGATGTTTGAAAGTGTGTAGGTGTTTTTTTTGAAAATATCAAGGATATTTGTTTTGAAATGGAGCAAGTAACTAGGAGTAATCTACCTACTCAAATATCTTTCTTGTTCATTTTCTTTTCCTTTGACATTGTTGTCTTACCATTGATTTGGTAAGCAACCCTATCTTTGGATGTAAACGGGACGGGCGTGGGTCATTGTATAACCATGATTAGCAATGTTGCAAAAGATCATTTGAAAGGCAACTTAGATAGCGTCATCGAGGGACTATGATCTTATATTTTCTTATTTTTGCTAAGATACTTCACATGCGTAATATGGCCATTTTATAAGGCAACCAAGTGGAGAACCATAGGGATGCTTGTGCGCAAGTGTATTGTTTTCATGCTTGTTTATTTGTCTTGAATTAGGGTTTTCTAAGTGTTGGTTTTAGTCTTTCCATACAAATCCTAATTACTAGCATTTGTATATAAAAGCGATAAATTGTGGAATTTAAAGTTACTACGCTATTATACTATTGGTGGGGAGGGGGAGTATACAAAATTAAAAATGAGGATTGCGAGAAAATTAAAGCTAATTAACTGTTACAACCATATCGAATTTGTACAAAAATTTAAACAAATAAATAACCATAATAATGTAAATAAATATGCATGGGATAATGAAAATGATTTTTGTTTGGTTTTTATATAAAGGGAATTTTGATTTGTTTTTGTCCTAATTTATTTAAGAAAATAATTTTAATTATAAACAAAATAAATTAAATCTAAATTAGTTAGAAATTATTTAGGTTTTTTTTTCTGGAAAAAAGAATTAAATTCTAAGTTATTTTTAAGAAAATAAAAGTAGTTAAATTAAAGACCTAAATTCTAGATTAATTTAACTTATGAAAAAAATAAATAAAAACCCTAATTTTATCTATTATGTTTTTAAGAAAGGAATTTAACAAATAAAATTGTTTTTGTCTTTTTTTATTTTAAGAGAATATAATATAAATTATATTTTTACCTAATATAATAATAATAATAAATATTTTTAGTTTTTAAATGATAAAAAAAAATATTAATTTTGAATAAAAAACAAAAACAAAATTAAAATGAAAATAGAAATATAAAAATAAATTAATCAGGGGGGTGAAAAAACAATTTTGAGAGTTTTGTAGCAAAAAACAAACAAATATGTATGGACTGATGTGGTGCAATAATAATGCAGGGGTGTATTGGAGTAAAAATGACCAAGCCCAAGTCAGGAGGCCCAACGTGCTGGAAGTTGGAAAAAAGAAAATGTTCAAAAAATAAAAGGTAGCGCGCTGGTTCGAACCCACACCCTCTTGGTTACCAGCGTGCTGCCTTGCCACTGGGGTAGCTGTACATCTGTTAATCTAAATGAAAACACAAATACATAACACAAAACATTGCCTTGCCCTGTACTTCATCTTCAACCTCTAGTCATCCGGACCCCCTGTAACTTTTCATTTCTCAACAAAAATGGAAAGTGATAACATGAACATTATAGCATTTTACTTCAAGATTCTAACCATGTGCATAATTAAAACTATAAGTCCAAGATTAATGAGAATTTTGTTGGGCCTAATTCTTAACCTAATTTTTTCAGAAACTTCAAACTTAAAATTCTCTAAACTTAAGCCAAATAAATGCAAGCTATGGATATGTACAGCTTCGTAGCAATGATGTCTACATTTTATATTCACAAATGGAAAGCTAACTATGCCTGTATTAAGAGTTAGAAAAACAGAAAACTCACCTTGAAAATGGAAATCGTGTTTTGAAAATGAGCTTGCTTTAGGATGCTGTGATGATCAGGTTAGCTTTCTTGAACATCTAGGAAGCTAATGCAATGCTTAGCTTGTTTTGAGGGTGGCCGAAATGGTCTAGAGAAGTCCACTTTTATTGCTCTATTTTTGAACTTCAACAATGGGGAAGATGGAGTTACAGTGATGTTTCAGGGTGTGGGATGGTTTACTTGTAAGGTAAGAAAGTTTGGGAAAGCAAAAGGCCTGAAAACGCACGAGTGAAATGGAATATTCAGTTCACAAGTCAGGAATGGCAAGTTTGGAGGCTTGGTATGCAACTTCTGATTCTAGGGTGTTTCAAGGCTTGGGCATCCCTGGTTTTAGTTGCAAAATGATGGCTTTATATAGAGCAAAAGGTTGGAGGACTTGTGCTTGCTCAGAAGTACAAGATCACATGTCTTGCTACATTTCTTGTTTTTGAAGCAAGTGCAAGAAGTGACTTCTTAAGGCATGATTCTGATTTTGTGCAGAAAGAACAAGTCCAAGGCTCAAGAAATGGAAAAATGCAAAAAGCATGCTTTTCCAAAATGGCAATGTTGCCTTTCTTCCAAAAATGACTATTTTCTTGTACAATGCATTGAATGCTTGGCTTTAGGGCATGAAACCTTGTGCAATTCATTAATGTTGGAGTGACAACGATTTTGAGGCCTGAAAAGTGAAGATTATACAACCAATTTGCAAATTTGAAAACTTGTTCTTCATGAAAATGACCTATAATCAAAGTGATAAAAACCTAACTTCATCTCTTCGATTATCCCTACTCAAGAATGATCTCAAGGAGTTCTTGGACATTTTGGAAAGCTTATAATGTGCTCTACAACCCATATTTATAATGCTTTTGAAAATTCCTCTTGGAACTAGGTGAAAAGTTGCCATGAAGTTAGGTCAAAAACCTGCCTAACTAGGGCAAAATTTCACTAAGTTATTTTAGTTCATGAGCATGTATTCACAAAATTATATCTTGAGATCCAAGCATCTTTAGAAGAAATTGTGTGAAGAAAAGTTGTAGATTTCCTGGAGATCTACAACTTTCATGTTGGGAACATCCTTTGAATCATTTTGTATCATGGTGAAAATTTGGCCTAAAGTTGAGAAAAAATAAGAAATTTTCTATACTTAGAAAAATTTCTAAGTTAAGAAATTTCAAATTTCAAAACAAGATCTTCAATCCTTGATTTCTTGATGAACAAGTTTCATATTTTGACATGTTTTGATGAATTGTGATCCTTGACACTTGAATTTGACCAAAAAGTCAAAGTTTGACTTTTTAGTATACAGTTGACTTTTTATCAATTGACTGAAAAATTCATCTGTCAATCCAATGAATTTGTAATGTTTTGAATCATTTCATTAGGTAAATATGATGCAAATGAACTATTGAAATCATGCTTCAAACCAATTGATCATTTTCTAGGTCAAAAATCAGAAATTGCCCCTTCTCAGTCAAAACCCTAATTTTGACCATTTTGCCCTTTTGATGATTTGATCGAATTTCTTGGGGAATTGTGGTCCAAACTTGATCAAATGATACATATGAGTCTAAGATGTTGATGTGGATGAAAAATTATGAAGTTTGACTGAAAATTGGCCATGGTTGACTTTTTCCCCAATACAACTGATTTTCAAGTCAACTGTCCAATTGATTGATCAAAAGTGTGATTCAAGGCTTGAAACTTGACATGAGTAATCTTGGGGGTCACTAATGATCCTTGAAAGTCATATGAAGAATTGATAGTTCAGAAATCCTTGTGCAAACTCAAACCTTAATCTTGGTCATCAGTGCATGAGGAGGTGTCTTGAGCTGATCAAATCCTAGTGCAATCTTAAGTCAAGGAGATCTTGTGAGTAAATTCTTGATAAGTGAGAGGGCAAATTTTGGGGTACAACAGTAAGGATTTTGCAAAAAGTGTGTGAATTTACGTGTGTTTAGCATGGAAAATATGTACAGGTTTGGAATTGGTCTCCTCTTAATGAAAAATTGTAGACTATTTATAGATAGAGAATATTAGGTTAAAACTTAAAAGATGCATAAAATTAAATTGGATCTTAATTAATTAAAAAGCACAAACAAATTAATTTGATATTTTAATTAATTTAATCAATCATACCTAAAACTTTCCTAAAATGAAAAAGGAAAAAAAATGTATTTTGAATTTTTTTTGACTAAAAGTGCATAAAATTGAGATTTAAATGAAAATAATATTTTTTTTTTAAATGTGCATAAAATAAGAAAACGAAAATTAAACTAAATATATATATATTTTTGTGATTTTTAGATTAAAATAGAAAATAAGAATAAAGTTAGAAATAAGGGAAAAACAAAAAAAAAGAAAAATGTCAAAATGTGAGAAAGGTGAGATTCTAGCCCAGGTTCTTGTGCTTGAAAACTCCTTTAAACTTTGGTGACAGGGATGTGCGATAGTTGAATTAATTTTGGTGATGGGGATGTGTGACCTCGAGATGAGAGTGTAATAGTAATTAGAGATTGGTAAAAGTGGGATAGAATTATTAGGAATTATTTTAGTAATTAAAATAATAATCTTTTATTTTAATTTAATTAATTAAATGGAAAATAGTGAGTTTGGTGTTGAATTAAGAATTATGAAAAATAGAAGGGAGGAAGGAGTGACAATATTAGTAAGTGAGAGGAGAGTTTATAATTTTAACTAGATCATCATAATTATATAAATTAGGAGATAACCTTGGTTTAGGAGAGTATTCCAAACAGTGCGTGAAAACATAATTAGAGAGAAGAGGATATAAGACTAAAAGGAGAGGAAAGGCTAGGAGTTTGAGGAAGAAGACTCGTCAAACTAGAATTTTCACTGTTAGGATAACCAAGTATGGGTGAAAACTACTTCTATAATGTGTATATGCATGAGGGGTAGAATGAGGAGTCCTCAACCTCCGATAGAATTGTAAGGTTTTGGTTGAAATTCTGTAAATTGTTGGTGAATGGTTGTTATGTGATGATGTTAATGATAGAATTTGTGTACTGTGATGTGTGATAACTTATGTTGAGTTGTTGATGAAATTCCACCATTGTTAGGTTTTTTTTTAAAGGTTTTGGAACATATATGAATTTATGGGATTAAATTATTAAATGTGTTAAACTTATAAATTAATTTGTTATAAATTTATTATAACATGTATGATGTGTTTGTTGTACAATTTTGGTGGTTAGGAGTCAAAATTGGATCTTGGAATGAACTTCACTGGTGAAAAGCACGTTTCTGATTTTTGTTGTCTCGAGTATTTGCGCATAGCCCCAGAAATCTGCGTAGCGAGCATGCACATAGCCCTATTAACATGTGTGTAACGAGCCCGCACTTATCCCTATAAATTTGGGCATAACATTGATGACATTGCATAATTTTCATTTTTATATTATGATTCATGACAGGGATATATTTTGGCAAGTGTTGGTACTGTTAGGTGTTGTTTAACACTATTGGATATTGTTTGTTCTTGATTGATGAATTATCAAATCAATATGTGATTAATTGTTGAATGTTTAAGTGGTGATGTTGGTATGCTTCCATATGAGCATGGATTATGTTAATGAATTATGTGATGTTATTGTGCGTTAATAGTTCAGGAAGAGAACTATAATATTGAGTCAAGGGATGTTTTGTTTATTATTGGGAGGCGGCTTTAAACTTTATGTGAAGGTTCAATGAAACAGAAGAAAGGGGGTTTGAATTGGGTTTCAAGAAATTAATCTTTTCGAAATATCCAAACATCAAAAAATACCCATACATAAAGTAAATAACAATAAGAAAAGACAAAAGTATTTTTATCCCGGTTCACCGTCGACAAGGTTAGTCCACCCACCTGAGTGATTTTACCCTATTAACAAGGACTTAATCCAATAAGCAATTCCATGATTACAACCACAAAGACTACCCGTCAATGTCTTCTCAAGGATCCTAAGTAAACCAATAGTCCCTCAAGGAAGCATAACTCAAAGACAAATTGTCAATTACATCTCGAGTATTATGACTAAACTTAGTCACTCAAGGAAATCCTAAATAACAACCGTTATTGACATCTCAAGGATATTGACCAACGGGTTCCTCAAGGAAATTAACCTAACTGGTTAAATACAAAGTTGTGTGTATATAAAGTTGCTTCTACTGAAAGCAAATTACACAAATTTAAGCTTGAAGACAACACTTAAAATGAATTAACATAATAAGATCTAAGTGTTTTTGTCTTGATGTTCCCGAATATATTTTTAATACATGTTATTTCTTCTTGCATAGTCTTCTTCTTTCTACCATTTGCAATGTGTTAGTTTGCATCATTTGCTTCAAGTAGATCTTATGCAGTAATATCCTTTGATCTTCTAACATATCTTTCATTCTATTATAAAGTTTTATACATGTTTCTCTTTTTTCAGTAAGCTTCTTCTTCTTCTTTGAGACTTCTTTTCTCTTCTAAGAGCATCATTTTCTTTTCCTTTTGTGGTATCTCACTCTTCCGTGTGTATTGTATTCATTGTTGTTGCATGGTTCTTCAATCTCTCTTACATGTATTAAATCTTCCAAATTATCTTTAAATAGATAAAGAGAACATATTCGTTGGAGAAAGAGATATTGAGTATCCACACAAAATATAGTTGTTTGGAGACGTTAGCTAGTAGAGAGTAGAGCGGAAGTAATAGCACTGTGATGAGACGTGTCAAATGTAATATCAAGCTTCTCAAATGATTCTGAATGCATTTTGTTTTGATGAAGAGAAACTATATTGGCAAGAAGGAAAAGATGTTGATCAAGCTAAAATCATCAATGGATAAAAGTATTTGGTTCAAGCTCTTGGCAAATTTCATAAGATATAATAATAATTCTTGCTATGAACTTAAGTCTTAGATGCTCAATGATCAAAAAAAGTGTTCTTATCTTGTCCAAACTTTTTCTCAAGTTTTCTAAGAAAAAAATTCAATTTTCACTTGGGTGCAATCGATTTGCATGTTGATGCAATCGATTGCATGCTTCACGTTTTCAAAATGTTAGTACTGTTTCTAAGTGTAATCGATTTGCTTGTTTGTGCAATCGATTGCTCTATATCAAGTTTTTCTATTGTTTTAAAATGCAATCGATTTATACACATGTGCAATCGATTTCTCACTGAAAATATTTGAATTTTTTAGCTGTTAAAACCCGTGCAATCTATTTACACAAGGGTGCAATCGATTGCATGTTGAACATTTTTGAAAATCAGCAGCTTTGAACATACCTTTTCATAACACCATTTCATGGAAACTTTTCATTGAAACTTGGCAATTGTTCATGATTCATTTTTAGAAAAATATGTTGTTTCAAAGAGGTGCTATGAACATATAAATACTGAATTTTCAAAACCATTTTTTACCTCTTCCAATCAATAGTTTCTGAATTTTAAAATATCAAAACTCAAGCTTTTTCTTCACTTTCATACACAATGTTTTTCTGCACATTTTCATATAATTTTAAACAGAAAACTTTGAGCATTATATAGTCTTGATTCATTGTATATTATTGTTATTGGAATAGAAGATCAATTCATTGATAAAATCACTCAAAGTGATCATTGCTACACAAACTCACTCAAATCAAATATTGCTATACACTTTCTTATTTTTCAGGATTGTTGAAAATAAGTTCAAGTGGTTTTGTAATCTTGTTTTTCCAAGATTTTTGGATACAAGTAAGGTCACCTTGAGAGGATTGTTCTCATTGTTGACATAGTGAAAGTCCAAGAGGATTGTTCTTGGTCCAAGAGGATTGTTCTTGGTGGTTTTATTGGTTAGATTCTTGTATAGAATGACCAGGGTGTCTTGTCTAGAGATCTAAAAATAAGGAAATCTCTTTCATGTTGAAAGGGGACTGGAGTACTCTCGGACTATAAGGGGAACCAGGATACATCTTTGTGTTCTTTACTTTTCCGCATTTACCATTTTCATCACTAGTCATAGACCAGAAAAGAAAGACACACATTTGTAAACTCATGCACTAAACCAGAAAAATAATATCCATCATCACTAAAACCAGAAAAATTTTAAAGTACCTAACTCACCCCCCCTCCCCCCCCCCCCCCCTCTCCTCTTAGGCACACTTCGTACTTACAATTGGTATCAGAGCAGGTTATAGGTAACCTGTTCCTAAAAGATCTAGAATGGCTTTCGTAAATCAAAATCCTGTTTTCAGAGATGGTGATAATAATAACAAGCCTCCTCTATTTTGTGGTGAATATTTTGAATTCTGGAAAATACGCATGAAGGCACATCTAGAGGCACAACTTAACGATCTAGTGGTTGAAGTTTATGAAATGGTTGAAGAGATCAACATCCAGGGTCATTACAGGACAAATCACACACGTACCCCTAACATAGTACTCATACTAGAAAAAAGGTCATAATTTACATTCTGTTTATTTTCATAATTGTGAAGTTTAAATCCAAAACCAAAGAAAACGTTAAGTTTTTGTTTAATTCAACCACGCATTAAACTCGATACTATACGCAGTCCTCGAGATCGATATCTAGGGAAATTCCCTACCGTTACTGTAAGGTAAAATAGTACACTTGCTATTTTTCCTATCAAGTTTTTGGCGTCGTTGCGGGGGACTACCAAATTATAGAGTTCAATTGTAGTTTAATTAAAATTTTGTTGCTTTGCAACTAAAATTTTATTTTCTGTATTTTTAAATTTTTCGGCATTACTAATTTTCTTTGTATGTGAGGAAAGCCCTCATATGAATTTTCTTTTGACGCAGAGATAGAAAGAAACTTTCACGCAAGGTGAAGACAAGCTCGGCTAGCTAGAATGGCCTCCAACGAAGAGCATCCAGTTCATCCAGACTCGGGTTCAGAATCAGAACCCAAAATTATGGGTGAAAATTCACCACTATCAGAGAGAATTCTTGGGGACTATGGAGGAGCAAATGCTCCAGCATGTCGGTTGACTATTGTGAATCAACCGATGAATGTTGCAAACTTTCAGTTGCACCCTTCAACAATTCGTCAGCTTGAGAATGAAGATGCAAATAAAAACTTGCAAAGGTTTTTGACTATGAGCACTACTTTAAAGATTGAGAGGCATTCAGAAGAAGCGAAGAAATTAAGAATGTTTCCATTCATTCTCTATGAAGATGCTGAAGAATGTTTTGTCCATTACCTGTTGGGAGTATTACTATTTGGGAACAAATGGAGAAGACTTTTCTTGATGAGTACTTTCCTGCTTCTGTTTATATTCACAAAAGATATGATATTGTGAATTTTAAGAAGAAGGGAGGAGAGTCACTAGGTGATGCTTATAAGAGGTTTAAGAGGTTATTAGTAGCATGTCCCACTCACAACATGGATCAAACTGAGCAAATGCAGATGTTTGTAAATGGTCTCTGAATGAAGATAAAGTAGCTTATTAATACAGTAGTCGGTGGCTCATCCAACTTTACAACAACCACTGGTGTGAAGAAGATTCTTGAAGCCATTGCTGCAAATGAGAATTTGGGGCTATATGACAGGGTTGTAAGTAATCCAGATGGGGTGTGTGATACGGTGGCCAGAACCGGGACGTGGTTTCCCTATTTCGTTAAGGAAATTTGATGGTTTGCGTTTTGCGTTTGTTTTTGCAAAATGTCGCGGTAAGCAAGAGTCGCCACCGATTTTATTTTATCCAACAAGGAAAGGAAAAAAGCACAGAAAAATTCCTTTTTCGAGATATTTCTGAGTACAGGGGGTAGATTTATAGAAAGGGAAGGTATTAGCTCCCTTTTTATCCGTAGTTATCTACGGGCTCTTAGGTACTTGCTCATCATTTTCAAAATTGTTTTCTTTGTGTTTGTGCGCTTTGAAAAGTTTTTGTTTCGACTTCGATTTAACTCTTGCTTCTGTCTTCAAGAGTGTAATGAAGTGTTTTTGAAAACTTTGTTTATAAAGGAGTGTAAGTGTGAAAACTTTTGTTTTAATTGAGCAAGTACTTAAGAACTAATCTACCTACTCGAAAAAAGAATCGTTATGTATTCGTTTCCTTTAGACAATGTTATCCCACTATTAGTGAGTAGGTAGCATCGTCGTTGGAGTTTTGAGGGTCAATTCGAAAGTGACGTACGGTCACTAAAGCAATGTTAGGACGTCTTAGTAATAACCCTAATGTCTTAGATCAATTATTCGAGGCAACAATTCAGAGGCAACCATTCCGAGGCAACTTTTCCGAATCAGGACTTTGATCTTTGTTTATACAAAAGGACGACCACTAAAGCATCCTATACTCAATGACCATTTATCGAAGGCAACCAAGTGGGAGTATACCCTAAGAGTGCGCATGTGCGAGTGATTTGATTTCAGTTATTATCTTTGAATATTTAGGGTGATCTAACTGTTTTAAAATTAATCATACATTCTTGTCATGCATCCCTATATCATACATCTAACAGTTAATAATTTGTGGAATTTAAAGTGCGGAATTTAAACTACGCTATTACAAGGCTTCGGGTATTTACATAGCCAAAAACAAACCCTTTGAAAATAAAGCGATAAATGTAAATAAACGTCCTAATTAAACTATTACAAACTGTAGGCAGTTACATCAATATGGTAAATAATAAAAATAAAGCGCACGAGAAGAATTAAGATCGACGAGAATTTAAGGTTTTGACCCTTCTAACCAAAAGAAAAATGTTTTTGTTGTTTTTAATATTTTCAAAGAAAAGAACTAAGTTTTTCTAAATTTAATATGGAAATTAATTAGTGATTGAATTAATTAATAAAAATAATTTCAAAATCTATTTTTGATCTTTTTGTTATTTTAGGGGGAAAAAATAAAATACCATTAAGTTAGTAATAAAACCTATTTATTCTAATTAGTTTTAATTATTTACAAAAAGAAATTAAAGTTTTACCTAAAGTTAAAATTTAATTAAGAAAAAATCATAAATATATTTTTATGTGATTTTTATATTTGTTTATTGATAAAAAAAGGATTAAAAGAAATAAATAAAACGAATAAAACAAGAAAATAAAGATGGGCTTAGTAGCAAAAGTAAACGGGGGGTGCAATCATCAGAAATCCCTAGGCCCGAATCTTCGAAAGCTTCATGCTCTAACTATGGTGTTTTTTTATTCTTGCGTGGAACCTATGATTCAACCATCTATAACTGTTCTATATAAACTCAAACAAACGTTAGCATACCATAAAATGTGATTTAAAAATTAGAGATTCAAAGTTTAAAATTTTACCAAACCGGTTTTGTCAAATGGGGGCGTGTTAGGCGTGTGCTGGATTGCTCTTGGGCCTTGTAAGACTCTTGAGGACTTCAATAGGATGGTTTAAGGCTTGATGTCAATTGAGATAGACCGGAACCTCGAGATATGACTTGCACCAATTCTTTGATTTCTGGAGAGCTTTTTGAAGAGCTTTTAGAGAGTTTTTGAAGAGCTTTTTGAGAGCTTTTTTAGAGAGGATTTTCGTGTCTTTCAAGCTTGTATGGATCTATATTTATATAGGAGAATGAGGAGACAAGAAAGCATGGAAAGAATCTCCCTCATAATGTTGTGTTTTAAGACCATGATCAAAACTTGAAAAAAATGTCATATTTGATGATTTTATGCTATTTTCACATGTGGGTGAACCTGGACACATTTGAAAGGTTATTGCACGAAATCAATTGACATAAACCAGCATAAAACTTGCCGAAAATAGATTCACATCAAAATTTACATTATTTCTATTATTTATTTATTTAATTCTGAATTTTAATGAATAAAATATCAAAATAAATAGCATAAATAGTAGAAAAATGTATGGGAGGGCTTACAGGTCTTGGACCATGTTACAAACTCAATTCAAGCATAAAAAGTTGGACCCATTTGGAAAAAATTGCAATTTTGGACATATTTGACTTTTGGCAATTTTGCAAAAAAGGGTCAACTTCACCAATGCATAACTTTCTCAATTTTGACTTTTTTGAGGTATTCTTAGACTTTTTAGAAATATTTAGATGTCCTCTAATCAACCCTTTTTGTCTCATCTCAATTTTATATTCCATGCTCATGTATGAAGCTTTGACAAAAAAGGTGTTTTTGTTGACTTTTCAAAATGACCTATAATGTCCAAATTTATAACTTCTTGTGAGTGCATATTTTGAACTTGGGAGATGAAGATGTATTGTAGGGAATTGAATCCTCTTAAAAATGAGATTTGTATGGGTCATTTATCATAAAGTATGAGAAAGTTATGCTTGGTCAAAGTTGAGTTGACTTTTCCTACAAAACCCTAATTTAGCAACTTTTGAGTCTTGATGAATTATGAGCAATCCTTGATGAATCATGATCAACCCTTGATCAAATGATGAATAATACTTCAAAATGAGGATGTTGACCAAAATTCTTGAAGTTTGACTGTATGTGGGCCACAATTGACTTTTGCCCTAACACAATCAATTTTCAGGCCTTTGAGCAATTGACTGAGCAAACTTTCTCTGTAGGGCTTGAAACTTGACATGGATCATCTTGAGAACATATTAGGACATTGGTGAGAATTTGGGATCCCTTGGACTCAAGTATCTTGATGCAACATGAAACCCTAATTTGAGGTGGACTGTCTTAGGAGAGAGCTTGTCTGGTCAACCCTTGGACTACCTTGAGCAACTTGGGGATCTTTCTTGAAATATTTTGAGAAATATGGGAGGGAAAATTTTGGGGTACAACAGGGTGATTGATCTAAAGTTAGAAGTTAACAAGCAACTAAAAATTGAAGAGGCAATTGCTGCAAAGGTGGAGAAAAAGCTGAAAGCAATGAACATGGGTACTCAAACTGTAACCCAAGTTCAACCTGCTCAGACTGTTAGTTGTGAGATTTTTAGGGGACCACACATTACTGTGCAATGTCTTACAACTCCATAACAAGTTGAATAGATTAAATTTTCGAGGTAGAATAACCTATATTCTAACACCTATAATCTTGGGTGGAAGAATCATCCTAACTTCTCCTGGAAAGATCAGCAGCAACAAGCTCCTCAGAAGGCAGAGTGGGAGGTGGCTATTGAAAAGATGGCTACCCATACCTATCAATTTCATGAAGAGACAAGGAGTAATCACATAAATACCACAACTGTAATCAAAAATTTGTAAGTTCAAATGTGATAGATTACACAACAAGTAGCTCTGCAAACACAACGAAATCAGAAAAATTATGAGAATGTTAATGTTGTTACAACAAGAAGTCAGAAGGGGCCAGAAATAGAAGATGAGGTAAAATTTGATGATAGTATCATAGAAGTTGATCTGAAAGTGAGAGAGAACAATAAAAAGTAGGAAGAAGTGGTATCACCTGTGAATTCAACTAAAGAGAAAAGCGCAAAGAGTGCTAAACCAGTGATGAAGTTGCCATATCCCTCTCGAGTGGCAATACCGTGCACCATACAAGATAGAAAATTCAATAGGGTTCTAATTGATTATGTTTCAAGCGCGAGCTTAATGCTATTTTCTATTTTCAAAAAAGCTTGGTATTTAAAAGATAAGCGAGAGTAGGACAAAGTTAAAATTTGTTGATCACACCATCAAGCAGTCATACGGGATATCAGAAGATGTATTGGTAGAAATTGAAATTTTTTTATTTCCTCTTGATTTCTAGATCATGGATATTCTTGAAGATGAAAAGACTTCTATCATTTTTGGTCGAACGTTTTTGCTGACTAGTTGGTTCAATTTTGATATCAAGACAAGTACTCTGACATTAAAATCATTTGATGAGGAGATAATTTAGAAAGTATTGGATATCAAAAAGAAAGGTGCAGATGGAAAGAAGAAATCTTCAATTGGAATGATCAAACTAGAAAGAGGAAGAAAAATATCAAAATCACTCCCAGAAGAAGTCTCAGGCATAATCTCTCAGGTGGCATCAATAAAAACTCCCAAGTTCAGTCAAGTAGTCAACAGAGAAAGACAAAGGAACACCAAGGTGACGTTTGAAGTGTTGTGAAGAACAAAGTGATCCATGCTGTTGGACTAGATGAGTTCTAGGTTGCGGAAAGAACAAGCAACAATGTGTGGAAAAGGAAGTACCCCCCATAATAATGGTGATGAACTGTCGAGTCATGCGACGTTAAACTAAACGCTTCGTAGGAGGCAAACCATACGTTTTATTTATAAAGATTTTCTTTATTTTGTTGTGTGTTTTGTAGTTTTGTTTAGGGGATCACAGTATCGAGAAAATGAGCCCAGGGCACTCCAAGGATTATACCAAGAGAAAGGAAAAATTTTGAAAGAAAAAAAGGAAGAATAATTTTCACAAAATCAGACTCCTGACATGATCGCCCATGTCCCCTGACATGGCCCGTGTCAGGAAGACTGAAGCAGAACAAAAGTTGATGAAAAAATGAAAAATTTGAACCCAGACACGGCCCCCCGTGTCAGGCGATATGGGTTGTGTTGGGCGTAATAAAGGTTTTGTATGGAAAAGGATAGATCAGAAGAGCGACACGGCTAACCATGTCACTAGACACGGCCCGTGTCAGGCCAGCGAGCATTCAATTTTTTTAACGAATTTTTAACTTTTGTGGGACCCACCTCCTATTAAAACACTTTTGTCCTACTTAACACCGCAGTGAGGCTTTGTGAGTCCCCTCTCTATCTTGGACTTAAACATTGAGGTCAATGTTTGGTTCAAGTGTGTGTGTGTGTGGGGGGGGGGGGGGTTATTGTTTTCAGTATTTTTGTTTTTGTTATTTCATTTTTATACCGGTTATTTTTCACTTTGATATGGGTGTGTTTTGTATTTCGTGTGTTACAGATCGAGGGTATTGGTGTCGGATGAAGGAAGAGGCTTGTAGTTAGTGGATGAAAAGACACAACCCATACTTTCTCTCCAGGAAACCCTCAGAAGTTGGCACTACTTAGGTGAAGGATTGGACGCAACTTTCTGACACTGGACTGATACAAGAGTACTGTGCACCTGAGACCGATAGAAGCTACATTACACTAGAGGTATTTTGGAACCTGTGAGATATACCAAACATGGTGAGGATCATAAAAAGCCAAACACAATATCATCATAAGAGTTCTTCAGGTATGCAATTGTCACTCTTAGTTTGCGTAAGTATTTGTTGGAATTTCTATGCACACGTATACACACTGAGGCACTTGTTTGTTTTTAACCCAAGCCTTTCCAGCCAACCATTTCATGTTATCCTTCATTAACCCCACTCGAGCCTTGTACCCTTTTGTTTGTTTGTTAGCTGCATAATTTAACCATGAGCCCAAACACTCCTCACCCTTCTTAGACAAGTGTTGTTGATTTCTGATCAGTGAAAAATCTTAAGTTTGGGGTTGGGACATCAAAAATAGTTAGAAAAATTAGGGAATTGCAGTAAAAAGAAAAAGAAAACTTGAAAAAAAAATGATAAGAAAAATTGAAAAAAAGAAAAAAGAAAAAAGAAGTGAGAAGTAGAATAAAGCACTTACCTAGAGGAGGATTTAGTTTGAAAGAAAGCTTTGAAAGAAAATCAATGCTCAAATAAACACTCGAGTAGGAAATAAAGAATCCTAAGAGAATGGTGTTTGATACTCGTGATTGTGAACAATGTAAATAACACAGGGATGAAAGTAGCAACACTGACTCTGAGCCAAAAATCACTCGTTTTCCTTTTTGTTTGTTTATCACACCTTGTCCCTAAGCCCCGTTACAACCGTAAAAGCCCTCAAAAAGTGTGTGTAGTATGTGTATGAGATGAAGATAAATGTTATTCAAGCTTATGAGTTGACTTTGCATGCTTTGACTATTGAGTGTAAACACTTTAACCTAAGATATTTAGTGAGAGTGTAAAAAGCTGACAGGTAAAGAGATACCTCGATGTGGAAGTGTAGTGGAACATCAAAAGTCGGGGAATCAGGAAACATTGAAAGGAAAGTGAAAAAGAGAGTCGCGAAAGATCGAGGTAGTATTGTGGTAAGAATTGTGAACAGTTCGGGGGTGACCTTTATGTTGTCTCGTGCATCACTTAAGGACAAGCAATGAGATAAGTTTGGGGTTGTAATCGGTCACCAATTCTACTAGTTTTCTGTCACTTACTCGACATGAATCCGAGAAATCGGCAAGACTTTGTTTCATCTTTTTATTATTTTTCAAGTTAATTTTACTTTTTGCATTTTCATTCTCGCATCGCTACTATTATTAGTTTACGTTATTTTGTTGCATTTTATGTGTTTTGTGATAGTTTTCTATGTTCTCAGATCCAGGGAAGAAGACCCAAAGAACTTGCGCAAGAAACTGGACATCATAGAGAGTTACAAAGAGTGCAGTGGTTCTAACACAATCACCCGTGTCACCTAACACGGGCTATGTCAGGAAAGGATGAAAAGTGAAAATTGGAGGAAGTCAGGGGGGATGACACGGGTGCCTGTGTCACCTGACACGACCCATGTCAGCAAGGCTGGGACTATATTTTTTTCCATATAGAAATTAATGAGCCAACACGGCCAACTGTGTTGTCTGACACAACCCGTGTTGGTCTAGACGCTATGACTTCTGATTTTCTGGAATTTGTATGTAAGTTGACTCTGGAGGGTATTTTAGACATTTTACCACTGTTGTTAAGTGAATAGAGGCTATCTAGGCTTGCATCTGAGAAGATAGGGGGGACTTTTTGTCATTAGGAAGCATTCTACGATAAATATTAGAGTTTTCAAGGGATTTGGAGAATGGAGATTTTTCAAGAGCAATCGCGATTGAAGATCAACAGAATCCAATTATCTTGTAATGTCTAACTTTCTTATTGTAATTTCTTTAAATATTATGTGCGACTAAACCCCCCAATGCTAGGGGCGTCCTTGTTTTGCAGTGTAATGACTTTGAATTATTGATTTTTAATCCAATAGTTTCCTTTCAATTTAATCATTCAATGTTTCTAATGCTTTCCTGATCAGACCAATTAGGATTGATCTACGATTTACAATTAGGACTGGACCGCTGTTGTTAAGGTTTTTTGATACGATTATACTATATTAGATATCGCCTATCAAAAGTTGGTTTGTTAGATGTGGAATCAATACATATTGTAATGCCAAGGCTGCTAGTAATGGTAAAAATGATTTTGGGTCTCCAATATTCTTGGGAAAATCGTGAATCCTAACCCAAACTTGAGCTGAAGTGTAATGTACGTTGGAAGGTATGAAATCCCTAGTCCAAGGGAATAGTTTCAGAATACTAGGATTCAGGTTCCAAGAGTTAAGGGATCTAACTCCAAGTTCGAGAAGATAAATTCGAAAAACCCCTTTTCCAATGAAGTGATTCCCCATTTTTCCAAGTGATCTCAAAAAGGGAATTGAGTTTCATTCTGATACCGACAAGAGTTAACGGCGCATAGCCTTTAGGCAATACTATTTTTCCATGAAGGTAGTGTTTTCAAGCTTCAAGACCTAGTTTATACTCCTCTTCTGGTATTGCAATCAAGAGTTCATCTCCCTTCACGCATGGAGTAGACAAGGGGCTAACAGGAATGTTGCAAACATTGTTAACCTCCTCTGCAAATGATTTAAGGGTTTTAGAGTTGGGGGTATGTACATGTGGAGAAACCGATTTCAGGTGATTCTAAAGTATCAGTGTTTCTAGAAAAAGATCAAGGACTCCTAGAGTTTTCATTTGAGCAACATTAACCAAATCAAGATCATCGTGAGAGAACAAGTTTGCAGAATCGTCAGAGCATTTTAGAGACTATAAACTGAACCATATATAAAGTTTCAATATTAATTTAGGGCTTTAAAGCCCAATATATTATACTTCTTTCAAATATAAAGCCAAGTTTTCTTATTGTGAATTTCTTACTATGAGTTTATAGCAGGTTCATGATATTTTTATCTTTATTAAAAGATTTTTAAAAATTTATAATTTTATCTTTAAATAAACTTTAATAATCAATTAAAAATATCAAGTATTCTATTTTTTTAGGTTTAGGGTGTCACAACTTTCATTCTATAATGTGATTTGTTTTTTTAATATATTTTCATTGTTTATCTAAATTATTTATTTTTTAGGAATTTTGTCTTTGTCTATCATGAAAAGATAATATAAAATTTATAAAAAAAATGAATCTTTGATGAGCATCAAGATTCTTATTTGAGATATTTACAAAGGTTAAGTGAATACCTAACCCATATAAAGAATAAAGAAAACACTTTTATATATATCTTAGAGACATTTAACAAAATCTCCAATTTAAAAATAATTTTTGACAACTCTTAAGAGCTAAAAGGTATTCAATTGAAGTTAAAAATTTGGAAAGTTTTACATATAAAATGTTGAAAGTAGATTTATTTATTACATGTAAAAGAGGAAAAATATGAATCAAAATTTCAAATTTGTTTATCTTTTGATAATTTTTATTTCTCTATTTCTTGTTGTAAACAGCTTTGGTAAGTAATTTTGAACATTATTTTTACTTTTTTTTTGTATATACAATATTTCATTAAATTTTGAAAATATTTCTTTATTGTTATTTGACTTGGCAGATTGGGATTGGGATTGGGATTGTACAAGAGACATAGATTGTCCATCTAATTGGTGTCTCCCTCCTAAATCTAAAAAATGCATTGAATCAATTTGTTTCTGCTTGCCCAAGGATTGGACACCATTATTTTAAAAAATAATTGTATGTTACAAATAAGTGCTTAATCGTAATTCCTCTTGCACTTTTATTTATGTTTTTTTTTTCCTTTTAGTTTTTGACAAACTAAAAAAAAATGTATTGTTACCTTCATTTATTGACAAGATATTAAAACAATAATATTACAACATGATTTTATTTATAATGTAACAATAAAATTATAATGAACCATTTTCATAAATAGTCACTATAAAATTATAAATATTACATCTTGTTAATTCAATTCAATTTATAGTCGTACAAGATTTCGGATTTGATTATACGATGTCCCACATGTTCATCTTAAAAGAAAGTAATAAATATTAAAAAGTTGATCCCACTTGTTATAACAAATATTAAAGTGTATTATTTTTCATCTAAACAAATCAATAATTATACCTTATGATATTAAAGTAGGCGTTATGTGATGTACAAGCAACACAAATAAAGGATTCAGCAAAACCCTAAAACAAATATCATCAATTAAGTTTGTGGCCTTCAACGATGAAATAAAGTCTCTTTAAATAGAATTTATCTATTGGACTTTCCTCCAATAGGCGTAAGATTTGATCGGCATATAAAATGGAGATTTGGTTAACTTTTCTATTTTTAAACAGTTCCAGAACAAGATTTGATTTGATTTTAATTCAAATTTAAATTTCCAAATCTTTTAAATTTGATCTTAATAAATCATCAAAAAAATATAATTAATCATGTTGCTAAAAGATTGCAATAAATCAATTAGAAACAAATTCAAAAGTGCGCTTAGAAATCACAGAAAAATGCACCAAAGCTTGAACTGCAGCAGGGGCCAGATATGTCACATCTGCTAGAAAATCATGTCCCACGGGTGTCTTTTCATCACCAAAACATCTTGTACACTTCATGTTGTTTTGTATAATGCATTAAATTCAAAAGGAATAACAACCCTCCTTTGAATTTTTTTTGCAAAACTACTCTTTTAAAACTTACAAGATGTGCAAACTTAAGTCTCCAAAAATAACTCAAACTGAGCAATATAATCACACCCTAAACAATCAGACAAACATCACCAGAAGCAGAGATAAAATAGAGTAACACATCAGCAGCAGAAGTCATTAGAGCACAAGTCGGAAATTCTACACATAAGTCATCCAGTGTCACACAATAATATGATGCTCCCATAAAAAATTAAGACATGCACACATAGTTAGTAGTCACAATCACTGGTTTTAGAAGATACTAGTAACACGCAACACCAAATCGTTAGAGTCACACACAATCACTAGATCAACTCAAACATGCTCAAAAGGCCAGATGTTAGGCCAGATGCTCGAGCATGTGAACACACTACAATACTTATATTACAACACATACAAAATATTCAATTATTACTAAGCACATTAGAACTCATACACCACAAATTAAGTAGTCAGTAGTCACACCATAAAACTACACACTATTACTCCCCCTTTTTTTATAATTTGGAAAAGCACAACCAACACAGTCATTGATCATATCAGACAAGAGTAAACAAACATCAACCTTGAACATAGATGTTGAACATAATGCCAGAACATCGGGGATTTGTTATTTGCAACAAAAACCATAAGTCTATCAAGCCATTACATATCCAATATTGTTTAAGACTTATTACAAATCCATCAACAAAGCAAGGAACATAAAATCAAACTAAAGTAGAGACGTGTGGAAATATTCAGACTTGCTCTTTAGACCAGCCACCTGAGTAGATGAAAGTCACTCAATCTTCATCAGCATCTGAGTCACAATCATGTGTTTGAACAAGACTTCTCTTCAAAGACTTCATCTTTGTCACGTACATATTCTCAATCACGTATGTTGCAATAGATAGCCCATCATGTGTCTTTACCTTGATTTCAGACTTCTTTAATTCTGGAGCTCTAACCTTTTTCCCAGACTTGTTTTCTAGCATCTTAACTTTTTCAGATGATTGACTCACTTTTTAAAAGAATGGAAAAACTTGAGAGAGGGAGCAACATAACTTTTGCATCGAGTGTCCATTTTGCACATGGTTCAAATTGTTGGAAAGCTTGAAAATCATGGAATATCCACGACACAAAACAGAAACCAAAACAACAAAAATTACACCACAAATTCTCCGATCTTAGCACGATCGACATGTGAATTCATGATCTGTTTTCATGAGTTTCGATGCAATTTTCATCGGATCAAAAACCAAATTCACATCAATTATGCTATGACCATAGCACAAGGAAATTTGTACGCAACCAAAAATCAATTGAATCACACGGTAAGATCAAGGGACAATGGCTCAAGCATTTTATCAAACACATAATCTCTGAAATTTAACTCATGATTTTTGCACAATTAGAGATCCAAATTATACCACACATAATCAATCAAGAATCATCAATTAAGCTTGAAACAACTTCAACATTTTGTTTTCTCAAATAAGAACTTTCATTAAAATCAATTAATTAATAAGCACTTATTTAATCATCCAATTTCGGATTTGCACATCATGATTCAAGATCAATTCAAATTTTCATAATCGAAATCACTTCCATAATTCAAATTATATCAAGGTTCAATTTATTGATCCAAAAAAGTGCTTATTTAAGAATCACTTATTTGAAAAGTGCTTAAATCAAGAAAAACTTACCGTATAATTAAAGAGGAAGCTTAGGTATAGAGATCACAATAGTCGAATTCGAAATCGGAGAAGAATTGAGCTTCTTTGACTTTTGGATCTTGAAAAAGCTGTTGGTGTTCTTGATGAAAATGAGAGAAAGTTGCTCTTTGATCCTTGAGCAAGTTAGAGAAAGTTTTTGAGTGTTTTTTGAGAATTGATCAATTACGAGAGTACTCATGAAAATTGGAGGGAATAAGAATATATAGTGTGTCATTTTTTGAATGAATAAGCCACAAGCAAATGTGAAAATTCTCAATTCATCAGAGTCCGACACCTTAAGGTCAAATTTGCAGGTCCCTCAGCGCGACTTTTGAAGTTGAAATATGAAACTAAAATGTAGTCAACATCGAGAACAACATCGTGTCTAATGATGGACTCAATCGGATAAATGGTGATTTAGTTATGATTTTTTGAAGTTTCGTCTCAGATGAAAATATTTCTCGGTTCAGGATTTTTAAATGTGTTACGTGCGTTTTAGACCAAAAACGAAGGCCTTCGGGATACCGTTCGAATTGGAAAGCTGAAATAAATATTTAGCTAACTCAATTTATGAACCAATGCTACCGAAACCAGCTCAATACAATAAGAATCGACCGAGTTATGATTTTCTGAAGACGAAGCAGGTGAACATTTGTCACAATTTTCTTGTGCGTACATATTTGATAAATTCATATATTCGAAGACTTTCTGAGCAAAATTAGCTTCCGGATATGAGGTATGAACTGTAGATGACATCAAGACGGAATTTTGACCACCATAATGTACTTATACCGAGTCACGGGCTTTGAGTTGTGAATTTTTTAGTGCGCCAAAGCTGCACTTTCAACACCTTTTCTTTGTATTTTTCACCATATAACTTCCAAAAGAAACGCATATTCGGAGACTTTCCTTTGAGAATTAGCTTTTGGTCCGAACATGAAAATTGAAGAGAACATCGAGACAGTTTCAAAACCTCAAGAATCAACCTAAAACACCAGTCCAAGCTGGAGATGTGGATTTTCAAACTCAGATCAGTCAAAACCCTGTTTCCAATTCGCACTGTTTTAAATTCACCGAAATGTCCCAAATCTTCCACAACTCAAACATGCGTTGAAAAGTTATGAGAGCTTTGTCATGTTGATAAAATACCTTGACTCCAATGAACACGGAACCAATGATATGCATGCATGTGTATATAAAAACAAAGTACAAGCCAATCAAAGTTAAAACAAGGAGAGCAAATTTTGGGGTGCAACAACTGCCCCTATTTAATCGTCTTAACCCTGAAGGTGAGATTGGCAGATGTCTTTCGAACTTTCAAAGCGGAAGAAGATTAAATACTTAAAAGAATCCAAAAATTTGCGCTCCAAAGCCTAGTCAGGTATTATTATATTTTTTGGTTTTCTGTATTTTCTATTTTTTGTTGTTTTTGAGTAAAAGGGGTTATCAGGGATAAGTGCATGTCAGGCCAAGGTTAGACACACAGAAGAGAACTTGGTTATCAAGGAACATCTGTTTGGAGTTAGTAGCGGACATAAGGAGGATATTGAAGATGGAAGAGTTCTAACAAAGTGATCTCGACTAGATATATCAAGGAAGGAAGAAATGTAACACAGCGATATCAACCAAAGATCAAAGAAGGAAGAGACCTAACACAGCAGACTCGACCGAAGATATCGAAGATGGAAGAGATCTAACAAAGTGATCTTGTCTAGATATATCAAGGAAGGAAGAAATCTAACACAGCGATTCGGCTGAAGATATCAGAGACGGAAGATATCTAACAAAGTGATATCAACCAGATATATCAAGGAAGGATGAAATCTAACACATCGATTTCAACTAAATATATCAAAGAAGGAAGAGACCTAACACAACAGGCTCGACCGAAGATATCGAAGATGGAAGAGATCTAACAAAGTGACCTCGACCAGATATATCAAGGAAGGAAGAAATCTAACACAACAATTTCAACCAAAGATATCAAAGAAGGAAGAGACCTAGAACAACGGACTTGACCGAAGATATCAAAGATGGAAGAGATCTAACAAAGTGACCTCGACCAGATATATAATTGAAGGAAGAAATCTAACACAGCAATTTCAACCAAAGATATTAAAGAAGGAAGAGACCTAACACAGCAGACTCGACCGAAGATATCGTAGATGGAAGAGATCTAACAAAGTGATTTCAACCAGATATATCAAGGAAGGATGAAATCTAACACAGTGATTTCAACCAAAGATATCAAAGAAGGAAGAGACCTAACACAACGGACTCGACCGAAGATATCGGAGATGGAAGAGATCTAACAAAGTGATCTCAACCAGTTATATCAAGGAAGGAAGAAATCTAACACGGTGATTTCAACCAAAGATATCAAAGAAGTAAGAGACCTAACACATCAGACTCGAACAAAGATATCGAAGATGGAAGAGATCTAACAAAGTGACCTCGGCCAGATATATCAAGGAAGGAAGAAATCTAACACAACTATTTCAACTAAAGATATCAAAGAAGGAAGAGACCTAACACAAGGACTCGACCGAAGATATCGAAGACGGAAGAGATCTAACAAAGTGATATCAACTAAATATATCAAGGAAGGATGAAATCTAACACAACGATTTCAACCAAAGATATCAAAGACGGAAGAGACCTAACACAAAGGGCTCCATAAAAGATATCAAAGATTGAAGAGATCTAACACAGCGATCTCGACCAGATATATCAAGGAAGGATGAAATCTAACACAACAATTTCAAACAAAGATATCAAAAGAGGAAGAGACCTAACACATCAGACTCGACCAAAGATATCGAAGATGGAAGAGATCTAACAAAGTGATCTCGACCAGATATATCAAGGAAGGATGAAATCTAACACAGCGATTTCAACCAAAGATATCAAAAGAGGAAGAGACCTAACATAGCGGACTCGACCAAAAAGAACATCGAATGAAGGTGGACTTGTCGAAGAAAAGAGAATGTCGGGCGAAGACGAACCTTAACCAACAAGAAGGGACACCAGGTGAAGGTGAATCTAAAATGGAAAGATATCGGGAAAAGGTGAACTTACTGAAGAAAAGAGAACGTCGGGCGAAGACGAACCTTAACAAACAAGAAGGGACACCGGATGAAGGTGGACCTAAAATGGAAAGACACGAGGCAAAGGGGAACTTACCGAAGAAAAGATAACATCGGGCGAAGAGGAAATTTAACCAACAAGAAGGGACACTGGGTGAAGGTGGACCTAAACTGGAAAGACATCGGGCGAAGGTGAACTTACCGAAGATAAGATAACATCGGGTGAAGACGAACCTTAACCAACAAGAAGGGACACCGGGTGAAGGTGGACCTAAAATGGAAAGACAACGGGCGAAGGTGAACTTACCGAAGAAAACAGAATGTCGGGCAAAGACGAACCTTAACCAATAAGAAAGGACACCGGGTGAAGGTGGACCTAAAATGGAAAGACACCGGGAAAAGGTGAACTTACCGAAGAAAAGAGAATGTCGGGCGAAGACAAACCTTAACCAACAAGAAGGAACACCGGGTGAAGGTGGACATAAACTGGAAAGACAATGGGCGAAGGTGAACTTACCAAAGAAAAGAGAACATCAGGCGAAGATGAACCTTAACCAACAAGAAGGGACACCGGGTGAAGGTGGACCTAGAATGGAAAGACACCAGGAGAAGGTAAGCTTACTGAAGAGAAGAGAATGTCGGGCGAAGATGAACCTTAACCAACAAAAGGGGCACCGAGTGAAGGTGGGCCTAAAATGGAAAGACACTGGGCAAATGTGAACTTACCGAAGATAAGAAAAAAGACCAATTGTAGGGACTCTAAACAAGGATTACCAATACAAGTTGATCTTTAAGAGTTGTGAATATGCAAGAACTACAAAATCCTTCAGGCCAAAGGCGGGGTGTAATTCTTCAATAGTGGTAATTATCTGAATCACCACACACCAAGTATGGATACTCAAACACTTGAGAAGCAAGAAAGGCTATACACCGACTCTCACTCACACTCTGACGGTAACAGCAAACATAGGTAAAATAACCAAGGGCTTGCAAGGGTAAGAGAAAACCACGACTTACGGCTAACAAAAGAAGAACCCGAATAACACAGATAAACCAAGAACAAGGAACCGACTAAGTAAGACCTTTAGAGAGCACCAATCGAAGGTGAACTCAACAAGAGAAAGAGACCAACCAAAGAAGACTCTAACAAGGACTTCCAAAACACGTTAGGCTTTCGATAGGTTGCAAATACGCTAGAACTACAAAATCCCTCAGGCCAAAGGCGGGGTGTAATTCTTCAAGAGTGGCAATTATCTGAATTACCACACACCAAGTATGGATACTCAAATACTTGAGAAGCAAGAAAGGCTATACACCGACTCTTACTCGCACTCTAACGACAAAGCAAACACAGGTAAAATAACCAAGGGCTTGCAAGGGCAAGAGAAAACCACAACTTACTGGGTAAATGGAGAAATAACAAAGACCCGACTGGTGGTGAATAAAAACAAACTCCACTGAGGAAACATAATAGGATCACCTTAGGCTTGCTATAGAGATAATTCAAATCTGAGCATATAACAATTTGGTTACCACAGGTGAACACAAATGGCTTATACTCATACATGTTTGAATTTTTAGCGTAATGCTCCATACAATGGAAATGCTACACGTTTTAGTAGATGCAATATAATGATGCATGTTTAGTAGTGCACTGGGGAAATCACATAAATAATCGGATGCTGGGAATACAATGAACTTCCGAACAATTATTCTTGCACATCTCCTCCTTTATAGAGAAAAGGAAATATGAACTTCAATGGGGCACCGAGACTCGGAACCACCAACCTTTGGGGAAGTAACTTCCTGGGGAGAATACTACAAAAATAAATTGTAGTTCAATGAAAATATTGAATTCTGATCAAACCCTCAACTTCTTGGGGAGAAAATTATTTATCTTCTGTTAAAAAGAGGAGAGCTTCGTTGGGGATGGAAACTTTCTCGCATAGAATTTCATGACGAATATAGATTCTACTGGGGAGTATGGAAATTCTTAAATAAAAAGAATTCTACTCAGACCATACTAGGGATAAAACCGTCGGGGGGTAAAAAGTATTCACTTGGGGAAGAAACACACATCCTAGGATAAAAACTCCACTGGCGATATCTCAACCAAATCTTTTGTCACCGGGGACGAAAGAGTTATGAATGGCACTCCTATGTACACCACACTGGGGAGACATGACACTTTCTCCACTAGGGAAAGAAAGTTTGCTCCACTCGGGAATAAGAGATAAGTTATTATGGCAGGACCTCGAAATTCGGCTTCGACTGGGGATAAAGACTACCTCATACACTGGGGGCCAAAGCCTTTAGATGATAACATCAACGATATCTAGTTGCATTGAGTGTAGCCATCTCTGCAAGATTCAAGCCGATAAGGAGTTTTATACTGGGGAGTAGAAATCATTTCATTACGAATGATGGTTGTTCTCATGAGGATAACAAACTAGAATCTCCCATAGGAAAATATGAGTCTCTTGAAGAACTCTGATATAGGCAAACCACATTGAAGAGAGAGGGAGTGCATCCCTCACTGAGTAGGATAATACATACTTCATGGAGAGGATGAGTGTAAACCTCATTGGGAAAGCTGTAGAATGCCGACTTCAAGGGAAGTATACCAAAAATCTCCAATTGGTGAATAAAATGATTCTTCCAAGAAAAGTTGGAAAGAAACAGGTTGCACTGAGAAAGATTGATACTCAAGCGAAAGTGCACCTTTACTGGGGAGAATACTGCAAAAACAAATTGCAGTTCAGAGGAAATTTTGAACTCTGATCCAACTACTAACCTCTTGGGGAAAAGATCCAATATTTCTTTCCAATGATAAAGAGAATCTTGCTGGGAACTGGGATCTTTTGATGTAAATCCTCAATATAAGTGACTTCGACTGGGGGATCATAGAAATTCTTGAATAAAAGAATTCTACCCAGGCCACATGTGGAATACCACCATCGAGGGTAATAATCTTCACTTGAAGAAGAGAATGGCTCCTTTGAACCACAAGCTTTGAGGTTCAGAACTCCACCGAGGAAATATTTCAGTAATACTCTATCATTGGGGATAAAATAATTCTAAACGACATTCGTCCATGCATACTGCCCCAGAAAAAAAGAGACTTGCTCTAATGGGCATAATAAGCATACCAATTAAACATCTCTTCAAGAATACCTAATAGCAGGTAAGCTTCCCCGGGGAGAAAATATACAAACTTCATAGAGACGATGAACGACAACCTCAGGAGGGGGATAAATGCCAACCACAGAGTCGCAGATTATCGACTTCAAGGGATATAACAAAGGTATACAATCCAATGAAATAATATTTCCCAGATTTTTCTAAGAAAAGTAGACTACGCTGAAGAAGAAGGTTATACAAGACCTGTTGAAATGCACTTTGTGATCGGTGGATATGGAACTGACTATTTAACGCTGGTTCGCGAAATGTCGTAGAAGCAAGAGTCACCACCGTCTTTTATTTTCTCCAACAAGGAAAGGACAAAAGCACAGCAAAATTCCTTATGAGATAGTTTCTCGGTTCGGGAGGTAGATTTATAGAAAGGAAAGGTGTTAGCACCCTTTCTATCCATGGTTATCCATGGGCTCTTAGATACTTGCTCATTTGTGTTTTCAAAAGGTTTGCTTTTCAAGTGTGTGTGGGTTTGAAAAAAGTTTCGTTTAAAGATTTCAGATCGACTCTTGTATCAGTCCTCAAGAGTGTTTGAAAAATTGTTTTGAAAGCTTTTTGAAAGTGTCAGTGTGAAAAGAGTTTTTGATTTATTTTGAATAGAGCAAGTATCTACGAGTCATCCACCTACCCTAAGGAATTAGGCAGTGTAAATTTCCTTAAGGTAGTGCCATCCCACTATTAAGAAGTAGGTAGCACCGCCGTTGGAGGTGTTCGGGTCAATTCGATTTTTAGGGACAGTGTGGTTACTAGAGCAACAGTAGGACACCTTAGAAGCTACCCTTATGCCATTGATCCTTTTTAATTCCGAGGAAACCGTTTCAAGGCAACTGGATCATGTTATGGACATAAGGACTTACTAAAACGTCCTATACTCGACGACCACGTTTCGAGGGCAAGGCAACAGTGAGGCGTACCCTAAGAGTGGTGTGTGAACTTGTGTGTCATTGTTATGTTTTATCTTGTACATGTATCATGGTGATCTACGCATTGTTTTTAATTTAGGCCATACATTCTTTTATGCAAAGTTTAGCAGTTTTAAGAGTGCGGAAATTTAAATGCGGAAAATAAAATCCTACGCTATTACAAGGCGCGGGTCTATACATCGCCAAATTAAAAAGACCCGTTTGATAAAAAAAATGCGGAAAATAACAAGACTTAATTACTATTACAAGGCTTGAGCAATTACATAATATTTGAAAGAAAATAAATAAGAATAAATGCGCGAAAAGAAATTAGAATCGAATGTTCGAGGGCGTTGGACCTTTTTGAAATTAAATTGAAATTAGAAGCTAATTATTATTTAATAAAAGGAAAGAAATGTTTTTTATATTTTTGGTATTTAATGAAATAAGAAAAGAACTTAAAATTAGAAGGAAACCCTAGTTCTAAATATTTTTAATTATTAAAGAAAAGGTTATAGTTTAAAACCTAATTTACACTAATTAATTATTTTACAAATTTATTTACAAAAGCAGTAATTAATAATAATAATAATAACGATGAGAGAAGATTATTTATTAAAAAGGGATGAGAATGTTAAAAAAACCCTAATTCTACATATTTTAATTTACCAAGAAAAAGTATTAAAATTGAAAACCTAAATTAACTAAATCAATTATTAAAGTTTATTTACAAAAAAATAATGGTGAAATTAATATTAATAACAATAAATATTTTTTTTGATTTTTTTGTATTTTATTTTTATTATGAAAATTAATTTGTGAAATTAAAGAAAACAATTAAAAACAATTAAAAGAATCAAAAGGAAAATCAAATAAAAAAAATAGAATGATGCAAACCAAGGGGGGTGTCTGGCCCATTTAGGAGGTTTGTGAAGCATTTTTGGCCCATCAGAATCCAAGCCCTGTTTGACTTTCTAGCGCGTGTGTATGTGCATTGACTGACGTACATGGTAGGGTTCACGTTATGGCCATTGGATTGATCATCAGGGACACTTGGCAGGCACAAGCATGAACGTGCATGGTGAGCAATGGAATGAGTGTTACACAGGAAAGCATTGAAACAAAAATTATGGATAATATGGGGGGACCTGGGAATCGAACCCAGGTCCCAATGCTTGCTGGACAACTCATTCACCAACCAAGCCAGCGCGTTTCTTTGTATACATAATGGAACATGATTATTATATAAAAAACAAAAGCGTTAGTGGTATGCACAAAAAATCACGCGCCAAATTTGAATTATCCAGTAACATCAAGCCACGCTAGCTTTCTTCTTCGTTTGCTTGCAAATAGAAAATAGATAGCGGGGGTTTAAACCCCCACTAAGTGAAACCTGAAAAAAATAGCGAATAGCACATGGGTTAACATAAAAAGGGCGCGAGGTATCGGTTGGACTCGTCTTGTTGTCACGAACTCAATGGTACCAGTTTGAAGGTCTAATTTTTCCATATGAAGGAACCCCTAAATTTGGAGCTCTGAAAACCTAATATCCTTTAATGGCATCTTTGGATACAAGCGTCGTTGGTTCAATTAAATGCTACCAATAGCTTCATAATATCAATATTAGTGTAAATCAATTAACAAAACACATGAACAATGCTTGGAAATTAAAACACGATAATGGAAAAGTTTGTGAAAAGTGTGATTCGGTTCTACCAATTCTTGGAGTCTATGGACCTGTTCTTGATTGCAACACGTTCCTAGCAATGTCAGGAATGTATTGGGAGGCTTGTTGTGCTTTGAAACGCCTTGTAACTATGTTTTCAGTTTCCAACTTTTTGCCAAAAATTTGCAATTTTGTTCTTCCTTTTTTGAGCAGCTTTCATGTCCAATGGAATAGGGTTATGTTATGCCTTTGTAGGTGAATGGAATTAGGTTAAAAAACCAAGCCCAAAGTCCTTGTATTGATGTTTTCAATCTTTGATTTTTTCACATCTTTTTCCAATATTTTTCATGCCAATCCTTGCCAATTGTGGAAGATATTGTCTTGTTAATTGATGCACGAAATATTTAGCTCATAATGAGTGAACTTGCTGCACAAAAGATTTGATAAGTGTTATTTGATATTTTTTTCATATTTAAATTTAATTAAATGAATTAATAATAATAAAAATTCAAATAATTAATCAAAAATAAGAAAATAAATCCCTTTGAGGTCAATGGGTCGTGCATAGCCTTTGGGTAATGATTCATGGAAGAATTTGTGGCCCATTAGCATTTTTGAAGTCTTTTGTGCAAAGTTGACTTTTCAAAATTCCCAAAAATTTCCCAACTTCTACAAGGAATATCTTGCTCAATTTTGAAGCTATGATCATGTTCTTGGACATTTTGGAAAGGTATTGAAGTCCTCTAACCAATGCCTTTGGTCCCATGTCATTTTTATTTACCAATCTCAAGTTATGGTCTTTGACTTAAAGTGCCTTTTTGTTGACTTTTGAAAATGACCTATAATGTTGAAATTGATAACTTTTTGTGAGAGCATTTCTTGGACTTGAAGTATGAATATGAGTTGTAGGAAATGTCATCCTCTTCAAAATGAGCTTTGGATGGAATTTTTCTGATAAACCATGAAGAAGTTATGCCCTGGTCAATTTGCAGTTGACTTTTTCAACTGTCCAAAAATAGAAACTTTTGCATCTTGAGGCTTTTTGAGCCATACTTTGAGAATCATGATCAAGAATTGATCAAATGATTTTTGTGGCTTCAAAATAAGATGTTGACCAAATTTTTTGACTTTTGACTGTCAAATGACCATTTTGCCCCTGCAGTTGACTGTGGAGCAATTAGGGTTTTTGACTGTGCAATTTGATGCTGTGAGCCTTGAAACTTGGCATATGGATGCTTGACAATGTTTGTAGGCATATGGGACTTGATTGGACCCTTGGAAACTTCAATTTCTTTGCAAGAACCAAAACCCTAGTTTTGACTGTGCTAGGAGGCAATTGGACTATGCAACCCTTGAGTGAATTTGAATCATCTGGAGATTGATCTTTGGCAAATCTTGAAGAATATGGGAGGGCAAATTTTGGGGTACAACACACTTCTTAGGAGATAAGCCCTCTAGAAGGGACACAAACAAACTCTCATCAAGAGTTCTGAGTTCAGTGGGGATTACGCATGGGTATGCTTCCACTGGGGATGAGAAATTATGTTTGGGAGAGAGTACGCCTTTACTGGGGATGAATGATTTTGCTTTGAGCAGAGGTGAGCATTCACTAAGGAAATTGGGTCCCATTCTACAAAAATCCTCATGTTGGTCGCATACGGACCCTTCTTGATTCATTTACTGGTATGTTTCTTGTCATAAAATACCAACATCAGTTGCAAAATGAGAAATTATGGCAATATACCCCTACTTAGGAATGACAAACTTCATTGAAAAATAAACAGTTTGAACTACCGACCACCGGGTAAGAACTGCGATGCAATATTGTAACTCCAACATGTCAACTCCGAGGAGAAATGCCACTAAAAAGTGGACTTTAGAGAAGATGCTGCAATAATAAATTACAGTACACTGAAAAGAAATCATCTTGACTTCAAACAACTTCTAAATTTCCAGGGAGAAGAATCATTCTCCTTCTGCGAAGAAATGAGGAATGCTTCACTGGGGAATAAAGATCCCGAAATAGAAATCCCTTAGAAGACAAAATTTAGTCAAGTAGCAGCAGATCCTTTACTGGGGAGAGGCGTCCTCCTAGGAAATGACATTTCCATCACGTCTTGTACGAGTAAACAACCTCAAATGATCTTTGCGTTACTACTCGTAACCTACTGGGGATAACAATCCAAACTTCAGTTGGAGATAATAATCTTGACTTCTGATGAAGGAACATCAATAAATGGACTTAAGTCTCTGATGAGCCGAGGATAACGATCCTGACTTCTCGACATGCTCTTCAAATTCACGATTCATTTATCCTGTGCATGGACTTGACCTGATCAAACCCTTGAAGAGGAGAAAATGCCCCTGCATAATTTCTTGCCCTAGTCTGTAAGACTTTTGAAGAGAATTGCTTCGAGAGGACTTCATGAGATATGTACCATAATGATAAACAACCCCAATATTATGAACCTTGGAACATTGTCCCAGACTAACCATTGTTAGATACGGTTTCAACCATGCTTGAGTGAATTCTCATGCATCTGTAGATTTTGAAAAGATTCTCTTCTAATAAACAAATTCTCAGGAAGATTTATCAAATCTTGACATAACTGCCCTAGTTTGACTGCATTTTTGAGGGACAAAATCCCGATTTGAATGCCTCAGATTGGCTGAACGCTTACTCAACGGTGTGTTCAACATGCTTTCCCCTGCTCAACAGATTCTCGACACACCATTTCCTTCATCTCATGCTCAAGGAGAAAAGCGAAGCTCGTGGAGTTTCAAATATAACACAACCTTAGGGTGGCCGGCTTACGACTTGAAAGTAGGCTACAACCATACTTCTCAACTTGAACTGCTTCGTTCTCCAATAAGATACTTGAAGAGATCGGCCCCTCAGGATCAACTGAAAGTAATGCGCCACTACTCGATAGAGACTCTGGGCAATCAACTTTTGCAATCTACTTCAAATCATTTCTCAAGCTGGTATTCTTTTACTCAATGGAGTCAATAGAAGTTTTCCCCAAATTAATATCATCTTCAAAAATGATTTGCGCCTCGACACATCCCTGAAGTAATTTTCCCCTCGAGATAATCAAACTTTCACCTGATGCTCATTATGCGAGCTTTCTTGATGTTTAAGCACTTATTCATATGCAAAGAATATTTATTCTAAGAATTATAATCCTAATGCAAAGCTCATGTTTGTCTTGAAGTTAAAAAAAATTATTGAAAGGATCAAACATCAAAAGATTTTATGCAAAAGAAAATAAAAAGATGGTGTGATACCAACTTAAAAGTTTTATCAAGCCTCCTAGGAGTCAGATTATCGTATTCTCGTCACAGTGCGCTTTCGAATTAACCCATGCTTCAGTTAGGACTTTTAAGGGTTGTAACGTGGCCTGGTTCGCGGTTTTAGAAAAAAAGGATTTAAGGTTCAAAATATTTGGTGCCCATCCATTCTCCATGATATTCTCCAGTCCTATATTCAGTTAAACCAACACGAGCATTCATCTCTCAAAAGGAGTTTTGGAATGATTGAGGAGTCACTGAGGTTTCTTGGACATGGTAGTCACTCACCTCTTTCTTTCTTGGTGTCTGATCACACGACTTTGTTCTTTGCTGAGGATTTTCATTTTGTAATCCTTTTTTGCTTTTCACAATTTTTATTTTCCATAAATTTTGCCTGGACAAATTTTTCCGAAATTGACTTTGAAGTCTAGCGGGATGCCCTGACTCTTGCCTAAGCGACTTGTTTTTCATGTTCCGACTTAGCGGGGCTTTTTGTCTCTTTCTTTTCTATTTTTAATCATTCTGCTTTTTTTTTGAACACGTCGTGCAACTTTGAGTCATTTTCGATTTGTTGGAAATGATTGTGACTTCATGAGTCTTTGATAGATGAGGGATAACTATTATGGTATCATCATCTGTTGACCTCCTGATGTGCGAGAGATAACCATTATGGTATCATCCCTTTTGACGCACACTGCTGATATAAGGGTTAGCCATTGCGGTTTTGTTCTTCCTCAACCTTCTGAAGGATAACCATTGTTGTATCCTTTGATGCGCACTCCTGATGAGTTTTGAACACCCAATCGGATTAACGGAAATCTACCCTGCCCCGGGTTAATATGAGGGTTTTTTATGACAAGAAAAGAAACTCCTACTTCAAGGCTCAAAGGGGTTGGCGAGGGTCTATCTCCCTTACATCTCTGATATTTAGGAATTGAAACAAGGCCTGTACATTGTCAGCAAGGTATTTATTCAGAAGCACACTGTTTGAAATTTTTGGTATGTTACTCATCATCCTCCCTCCATAGGTATTTTGCTTTATTTAACAAGAGTCAAGTATCAAAAAGCAAAGAAAAACATTAATGAGTGAGTACTATTGGATTAATTCAAGGCAAACATATTAAATGCATTGTGATTAATATTCAAGAATAAGTAAATTTTGCATACAAGAAAGTACTGACCCAAAACAAGGAAGATTACAAATGAGAATGCAAGTGTAATTTAAAACTTTCATGTTGAGGAGACTAGTCTCTGTATGTACTTGTTGCTTCTGAAGATGACTTGGAAGTCTTGACATTTACTGAGTCAAAGGAGTTTTCAAATGTGACTAGCTGGCCCAAAATTGATAGTCTGTGCATTAAGCATATCTTGTACCTTTTCTTTGAATGGTTTACAACCTTCATTTGAATGGCCAGGTGCCCCAGCATAATAATCATATCAGATTCCCTCAACAGATGTGATGAATGCTTTATCAAGAAAATTTGCATAAACTGCATCACAAAGTATCTTCTACCACAGAGAAGAAATGCCAACCATCTTCTACTACACATAAGAGAAATCCAGCCGCTGAATTCTAGAGCGTCTCCTACTACACAAAAGAAGCACCGTCTTTTATTACATAGAAGCAACATCCAACAACCATACCAAAGGATCTTCTACTACACAGAAGAAAGTAAACTTCATCTCCTACTTCACAAGAGAGAATTTTTAGCAACCAAATTATGGAGAATCTCCTACTTCACAAAAGAGTCTCCGTCTTCTACTACACAGAAGAAAAATTTAGCAACTGTAACAAGAATCTTCTACTACACATAAGAAACTAAACTCTGAACATAAAATTCTAACTTTGAGGTATTTTTCTTCTATACAGCAGCAAATGTCCAAGATCTCGATGTATTATACTTCTTCATCTTAGAAGCATCCACATCTTCTACTACACAGAAGCAACATTCAACTGAGGAGAAAGAGTTTGAAACAGTTTGCCAAACATGGACTGAACCTTGGAAAACAAGCTAGACAAGTGCCAGACTTTATACTTTAACCCCTTGAAATTTTCAATTTCATAACCAGGTGCCCCAGAATGGGAGACACATCTAGCATTTTCATCGAAACTAGGAGAGAGATTTATGGGAAGATGACCCAAATCACGAAGCTTAATCAATTGAGTTTCCAACACATGAGGAAGTAACCAAATTCAAGGCATTGAGATTGTATCAACATTCTCCTCAGGTTTCTTTTGTCTTTGCTGATAAGCTTTGCCCCATGGGTTCACTTGGAGACCATAAACTGGCTGCTGACAAGAAAAATCTGGGAACACAAAGTTCTAGATGAGACCCACAAAGTATCTCTTGATTTAAAAAATGTCCCCTAGTCTGGGGATGAATGACAGCTTCTGTTGTATCACCATACATAAGATCACTTTCCCTTGTTGTCACTGTCTTCATAACTTCCATACCCGGCTCAACCGAGTCTTCAACTGGTTATCTTTTCTCCCTTAAGGATTTCTGACCCTGGGCCATTACTTTCATGTCCATAATAAACAACCCCGTCTGAATTTTCAATTCATCATCTCATCCAACTCCCCACGAAGTCACTCCATGGATTTTTCAGATCACGACACGGTGAGAAGTCAAAGTTCACAATTCTGAAGAGAAAATACTAAGTCTGAATAAGAATTCCTCATCCCGAGTACCTATTATGAATGCACGAAGATGCATAAGGTGAATGAGTGGATGCAATGCCATGTTAAATCATTTCCAAGGAATTTACATGTTTTGATTTTGATTTTACCCAAGCAAGGGATGGAAAAGTTCAACACAAGGCTTACAAATATGATTCCCTGGAAATAATGAAACATGTATGTTAAGCATGTGGTTAACCATGTTATGTATGCGAAGACATGGGATCAAAGTTCCATCATTCCTGAATATGATTGCTGCACTATTCTGAATCATATGAATATTATCAAATCAAAGGTCCGACACAACTTCCGCACATACAAGAACCAAGTAACCTCTAGGTCATCAATTGTGCGGGATCAAGGCTTCTAGAACATCAGATAATATTGAGCCTTTTTTGAACATGTTGGGAATACCAAGATCGAAGGCCCAGATGAAACTCCAAGTAAACAAGTCAGGAACTCAGAAAATAAATCTGAGAACCATATGGTCACCAATAAAAAATCCAAAATATAACCATTAGAACAAATAGTCACCATCTGAACATAGTCACCATTTGTACCTGTAATAATCAAGTCCCTCCCCACTCACGGGTGAAAAGTAGGTCAGGGTAAGGTCGGATAACCCATAATCCAGGGTACTCCTGAAAAACTATCGACATATCAATTATATGGAAATGATAGTCCCTCATTTGTACCTCATCTGAGCGTGGAAGACATGACGACAATAGTGAAACCTAAGTCAACTAATCGTTCATGTTCCACTTTATTCCTAGGGTTCCTATGATTGTCACTTGGCCTGGGTATTGGGCCTTTTACCTCATAGTAGCACCCACCCAATCATGAAAACAAAGCCAGCACAACAGATAGCCAATATGGAAAATAATAAAATGCAATGCAAACATATGCTCAGATAAACATGTATAAATGAATAAACTGAAAGCATAAAAATAAACACCCAAAGAAAATAAAACAAGAGCTAGGATCGACTCCAGGATGGACCAGCAATAGGTCTATACTCCCTAGTGAAGTCGCCAGCTGAAACAATCGGCTGAATATTCATCTGATGAAATATCAATAAAGTCACCATCAAACGTATTTTATCCCAATAGGAAGGTAAAAGTAGACATCAAGAAAACATGAAGGGGTGAAATCACAGTCTTGTGACCGAGAGATTTGGTAAGGGAATCTGTTATGTGAGGGGAAGGTATTAGCACCCTATACGCCCGTAGTACTCTATGGTATCCACTCTTGTTGTGTATCTTATGGGTGTGTTCAAATCTAAACTTAATATCTAAAAGGAAATGAAAAGAGGGAATGCATACAAAAAGAAAAGAGAAAATAATGTAGGGAAAAATAAAAGTTGTGCTCGCTCAGGCCCTACCCAAATGCCTATGTATCCCTTTTAAAGAATCAGAGAAGTCGTAGTTAGGTTCATATGTTTCGGTTAGTTTTGTGTTTTTTAATTGAACAATGTTAGGTTTGAATCAATCCACCACGGCTCGACCTTTGGAGACTCACGACCTGTAGCGGAAGGGAACTAACATGTTATTAGAAAAGAAATGTCGATTGGCAAAAATAAAGGTGTTGGTTTGTATTTTTTACCTTGAGAAAGGATTTGAAAGTTTTAAGTGTTTTATGATTTGAAAATAAAAAGAAAAGAAAGGTTTTTGTTTTATTATGCAAAGGATGAAAAAGAAAAGAAAACATCTAAGGGATACTAACCTAAATCTATCCCTAATGTTATCACACAAATGATTTACCCTAAAGTTGAGTTTTGAAGGGAAACTCTAACCTATGTTGACATGCCTGGATAACAATCCTAATGTCTATCTCAAATCATCATCTATAGATGAATCAAGAAGTCCTAAAGGAGCATAGCAAGGGTCTATCACCTAAAACTATGTCTATCTCGAATCATCATCTATAGTTGAAATGAGAGCTCCTAAGGGAACATGCCTATGGTATATCATCTCAAAACATGCACAAACAATATGTCGTGAGAAGCACATGATAACTCAAGTCAAAGGCCTAACCATGATATGGACGATCAAGGTAGGTACAAAATCAGGTAAGGATGCTTTAGCCAAGGGGTCATATCAACCAAGGAAAACAAACAAGGAGAGGATAGAAGAAAATAGCATGGAGCATCAATGTCGACCAACGCGAGCTCAATATAAAATGTAGGGAATTGATTACAGATCCCTTTTCCACTTGACGACTCGATAACCATGATCTGCACAACTCTGACGCATCAACGTACAACGTAAGCTAAGGATGACATGGACTAGAATGTACAGAGGTTGATTGCGGACCCTCCCCGCTTACCTGCTTTTGAGGACTTATTATTTGTAATATTATGCGAGCAAAAATGTAAATACACGTGCGAAATACCTACTTCAAAGGTAGGATTTTAAATAATCACAATTAGCATACAGAAAGTGATTCCTGCTACAGGTCTTTAAACATATACTTCGAGCGCATGCTCTTTATTTCCTGCTTCCTACTTCTCATGATCTCTAGAAAGCAATAAAGAATTCGATAACGAACGAGGTAAAAATGCATGAGAGAAATACCAAACAGATAACAATCTGTATCAAGCAATCAAAAATAAGAAACTCTAAAAACTTTGAGCAAGCTAGCATCAACAAAGAAATTCAGTGAGAATATGCGTTGAGGTATCAATAAAAAAGATCAGAATGTGTAGCTGTGATATGGTGGAAAAACTGACTGTTAATACTGGTTTGCATTTTTTGTTTGAAAAATGTCGCGGTAAGAAAAAGTCGCCACCGACTTTTATTTTATCCAACAAGGAAAAGGAAAAAAAATATAAAAAACCTTTTTCGAGAATGTTTCTGAGTACGGGGGATAGATTATAGAAAGAGATGGTGTTAGCACCCTTTCTATCCATGGTTTTCCGTGGGCTCTTAGGTACTTGCTCATTTTGAAATTGCTTGTGTCTGCTTGTTTTGAAAAATTTTGTTTTACTTCGTTTTAACCCTTGTTTCTGTCCTCAAGAGTGTTACGAAGTTGTTTTTTAAAACTTTAGTTTGAAAAGTTTGTTTGAAAGTGTATGGTGTAAAAGATTTGTCATTTTGAGCAAGTACCTAACAGTTATCTACCTACTCGAAAAAAGGCGTTCTTTTCCTCCTATCCTTTAGACCGTGTTATCCTACTATTAGTGAGTAGGTAACCCTAATCGTTAGATGTTTGAGGGACTATCGAAAGGGACGTAATGGTCATTGAAGACAACATGTAAGGATACCTTAGTATTTCGAAGGGACTGTCATCATATATTCGTAGGAAACATCGAGGGACAAGATCATTTCTCGTAGGTAACTCGAGGGATATTAAGGGACTATGATCTTTATGATGACTTTTAGATTGAGGGCCTTTTGCTAAGATATCCCTACGTTTGAGGGACATGACCATTATTTTCCAAGGCAACCGAGTGGGGAGTACCCTAGGGGTGCAAGTGTGCAACAATGTGTTTTTTCAGTTATATTTATCTTGAAATTATGATTTTCTATCATTCATGTTTATCTTTCCATACAATCCTATTAATCTAAGCATTACATAAAATATAGTAGTAGAAAGTAAAGGCTGAAATGTAAACCTAAACTATTACAGAGCTTTGGGGCAGTTACATAATAGTGTAGAATGCGGAAAAGAAATCCTAAAACTATTACATCCCGGAAGCAATTTCATGATAATGATGGGAAAAAAAAACGGAAAAATAAAGCTACGCTATTACAGTTGAACGCGCCCTATACACTTTATCTAGGAAAATAAAAATAAGATGAAAATAGCAAAGAAAATGTTTTGGTGATTTTTTTTGAAAAAAATAATTTATGATAATTAATTAAATAAACCTAAAAAAACTAATTAATTTTAATTAATAAAAAATGTTAATTTTGAAAAAAATTAATTAAAATACCTAAATCCTAATTAGTTTTAATTAATAATAAAAAAGAAGGTTAATTTTGAAAAAAAAATATTAATTAAAAAAAACCTAAAATCTAATTAATTTTAATTAAAAAAAGGTTAGTTTTGGAAAAAAAGGTTAATTAAAAAACCTAAAACCTAATTAATTTTAATTAAAAAAAAGGTTAATTTTGAGGAAAAAAAAGGTTAATTAAAAAACCTAAAACCTAATTAATTTTAATTAAAAAAAAGTTTATGTGTAATGATTAATAAAAAAGAACTAAGTTTGCCAAAAAATAGATAGGGAAAGAAACATCAATGAAAAATAGGATTAAAAAATACAAATAATGCAAATATCAGGGGTGTGTGTTGACCCGAAAATTAATTTAAAACCTAAAATTAAATTAAAAAACCTAAAATTAATTATTCAAGTTTATTATAAAAAATCAAAGGTTTGTGAAAAATATTAGGTTTTATGAAAAACGTTTTAAACAGATGGTTGCCTTAACCTCCTCAGGATGTCTGTCTTGCCATACATTGGTGGTTGTTATGATCTGACCTCAGTATTTTGTAATAAACCTGCATGGGACCATAATAGTCAAACATGTAGTGTTGAATCTCATTGACATATTAAACAAATTAGTATACCATGAAATACAAAGAAAATAAATATATGAAATTTTATAATGTTAAAACTGATATGCCATGTATGAATGCTTCTACACCTTTGAATCATGGAGATCAAACCAACTTTACCCTTACTGGAAAAGTAGTGAGATGTGGGTTTGTAACGAGGATGGCTTGTTTGTAGTGATTGGGGGTTTGTAACAAGGATTTCTTGCATGTAGTGAGATGTGGGTTTGTACTGAGGATGGCTTGTTTGTAGTGAAATGGAGGTTTGTAACAAAGATTTCTTGTTTTTAGGGTTCCTGAAGGAATTTGATATTTTGACAGAGTTGTGGCGAAGAATTTTTTCCTTTCGTTGTCTGTGTGAAAAGAATGAGATTATATGATAGAAATTAGAGAAAAAAAACGGGCTTTGAATGTGCAATTGGGCCTCCAATAACTACAAGCAATAGTGTAGATTTTTATTCACTTGAGTCTGTCACGTTCCAGTCTAAATCGAAGGGGCTTAAGTGCAATTTTTGAAGTTGAAATGTGAAAACAAAATGTATCCGACATCGAGAACTAATTCCTGTCCAAAAATGGGCTCAATCGAATAAACGGTTAATTAGTTATGAATTTTTGAAATTTTGGCTCAAACAAACTTATTTTGGGCTCCAGTGTCAACTCTTACACGTTCTTCAATAAAAAACTGGTATTGATCGCAGCATTAGCCGATCTCGACTTTGTAGTTACTGGGGAGATGAGATTAAACTTGTTATCTGGTCGTGCTCCAGGCTTTGCAATTTCTCAATTCTTATTTGGTCGTGTTCCAGGCTTCAGAAGGAATTAAGTGGTTATCCGGTCATATCCGGGTTTCGACTTGAATTTAAGGTATACTAACATCTGGTCCTTTCCAGGCTTCATAGTAATTGGCCGAGTAAACTGCTATCTAGTCAAATTCCAAGCTTCGCAGTACCTCATACTGTTATTTGGTCGTGCTCCAAGTTTCACAATGTCTCTTTCCGATATCTGGTCATGCTCCAAACTTCACAGCGTCTTATACCGTTATCTGGTCGTGCTTCAGGCTTCACGGTGTCTTATACCACTATCTGGTCGATTCCAGGCCTCGTAGTATTTTGGAGAAATTAAGATATTATTCGGTCGATTTCCGGGCTTCATAGCTTGAATTTGAGATATACCACTATCTGGTCGATTCTAGGCTTCGTAGTATTTTGGAGAAATCAAGATATTATTCGGTCGATTTCCAAGATTCATAGCTTGAATTTGAGATATACCACTATCTGGTCGATTCCAGGCTTCGTAGTATTTTGGAGAAATCAAGATATTATCCGGTCGATTTCCGGGCTTCATAGCTTGAATTTGAGATATACCACTATCTGGTCGATTCCAGGCTTCATAGTATTTTGTACTGTTATTCGGTCATGCTCCAGGCTTCACAATATGATGTATTGTTGGTTGACTATTATCCAGTCAGTTTCCGGGCTTCATAGCTTCTGAACTGGAATAAAAATCTTAGTATCGATTTGACTGAACCAGGGAAAGGTCTCGAGTTGTCTTCAACTGAGAGAGAAATCTTAGTATTGATTTGACTGAACCCGGGAGAGGTCTCGAAATAACTTTGGCTGGCATAGAAATCAGGGGAATCTTAGTGGCAATTTGGCTGACCCAAACGAAAGTCTTAGAGCATCTTCAACTAGAATAGAAACCTTAGTGTCAGTTTGACTGAACCAGAGAAAATCTTGAAAAGTGTTGGAATATCTTCAAATGGAATAGAAACCTTGGTGTCGGTTTGACTGAACCAGAGAGAACTTGTGATAAATTCAACTGGGAGAGAAATCTTAGTATCAATTTGACTGATCCCGGGAGAGGTCTCAGATTAACTTTGACTGGAATTGAAATAAGGGGAATCTTAGCGGCGATTCGGATGACCCAGACGAAAGTCTTAGAACATCTTCAACTAGAATAGAAACCTTGGTGTCGGTTTGACTGAACCAGAGAAAATCTTGAAAAGTGTTGGAATATCTTCAACTGGAATAGAAACCTTGGTGTCAGTTTGACTGAACTAGAGAGAACACGTGAGAACTTGATTGCATCTTTCCCTAAAAGGTAAAGAGTTAGTCGTATGTAATGTCATGATGTATGAAATGTATTGAGTAATGATGTTCTCAAAATAAATGAGACTTTGTTGTATAATATGTATGCACATGCCATGATGCATGGATATTCAATGCTATTGTGATATTCTCTAGCTGAGGAAAATAAATCCGGGACTACTACTGGAGAGTATAAGGAGTTGAGTTCTTTGTTTCCGCTGGGAATAGTGACCAAAGATGATTAGCTAGAGATTTACATCCATTCTGCTTGAGAATATTCTGTCAGGACAGACTATGTCTGAGAATAATCCTGCGGGGGAATGCCTCTGTGGGGAAGAGAGATACTCTGTTGGAAGATCTGCTGATTTTGAGAAATAAACTCAGCTGGGGATGAACTTCCATTGCTGGAGAGAAGAGCTCTGTTGGAGATTGAGCTTCCTCTGTCAGAGAAATAAACTCTTCCTGGGAGATAACTTTATAAACTGCTCATGGTTATAAAACTGGACTGGGGAATGCAGATATCAGCTTTCTAAAGGAACCTGCTGGGGAAGGAATTCCTGCTTGGGGATACGGAGGTCGGACCTTGGTTGTCTCGGCTATGTAGGGAGTATAGGTATCACTGGCTTGTATGTGATAGTGACTTCGCTTCTAACTGTCTCTGCCCCTTGTACCATGCTGGAAAAAGTACATGCGAAGATTTTGTGAATGGATTTATGTCATGATTGTACTTGAACATGTATTCAATGAGTGTCAGGATGACATCTGTCTATAGATTGTATCTGAACTGTACTTGAAACATGTGTTGAATGAGTGTCAGAATGACATCTATCTCTGGATCGTATCTGAACTGTACTTGAAACATGTGTTGAATGAGTGTCAGAATGACATTCGTCTCTAGATCATATCTGAACTATATCTAAAAGCTGAATCTGAATGAGTATCAGAATGACATCCATATCTGGAGCGTATCTGAACTGTATCTGAAAGTTGAATCTGAATGAGTATCATAATGGCATCCGTATCTGGAGCGTATCTGAAATGTATCTGAAAGATAAATCTGAATGAGTATCAGAATGACATCCGTATCTGGAGCGTAACTGAATTGTATCTGAAAGATGAATCTGAATAAGTATCATAATGGAATCCGTATCTGGAGCGTATCTGAACTGTATCTGAAAGATGAATCTGAATGAGTATCAGAATGGCATCCGTATCTGGAGCGTATCTGAATTGTATCTGAAAGTTGAATATGAATGAGTATCAGAATGGCATCCGTGTCTGGAGCGTATCTGAACTGTATCTGAAAGATGAATCTGAATGAGTATCAGAATGGCATCTGGATCTAGAGCGTATCTGAGCTGTATCTGAAAGCTGAATCTGAATGAGTATCAGAATGGCATCCGTATCTAGAGTGTATCTAAATTGTATCTAAAAGATGAATCTGAATGAGTATCAGAATGACATCTATATCTGGAGCATATCTGAAATGTATCTGAAAACTGAATCTAAATGAGTATCAGAATAGCATCCGTATCTGGAGCGTATCTGAAAGATGAATCTGAATGAGTATCTGAATGGCATGTGTATCTGGAGCGTATCTGAATTGTATCTGAAAGATGAATCTGAATGAGTATCAGAATGGCATCCGTATCTGGAGTGTATCTGAACTGTATCTGAAAGATGAATGTGAATGAGTATCAGAATGGCATTCGTATCTGGAGTGTATCTGAATTGTATCTTAAAATTGAATCTGAATGAGTATCAGAATGGCATCCGTATCTAGATTGTATCTGAACTGTATCTAAAAGATGAATCTGAATGAGTATCAGAATGACATACGTATCTAGAGCGTATCTGAGCTGTATCTGAAAGCTAAATCTGAATGAGTATCAGAATGGCATCCGTATCTGGAGCGTATCTGAACTGTATCTGAAATATGAATCTGAATGAGTATCAGAATGACATCGATATCTAGAGCGTATCTGAAATGTATCTGAAAGCTGAATCTGAATGAGTATCAGAATGGCATCCGTATCTGGAGCTTATCTGAACTGTATCTGAAACGTAATCTGAATGAGTATCAGAATGGCATCCGTATCTGGAGCGTATCTGAACCGTTTCTCAATGTATGAAAATCTTGAATAAGTAGCAGAATGACACCCGTATCTGGATCGTATCTGAACCATTTCTCGATTCTAGCGCTCTTGATGAATGTTGATCAAGGTATATGTCTTCCACTGATAGACAAGTGACGGGACATAGTCGTACGCTTTAAATCCCTAACTTTTGCCTGGACCGCCCTTTCGGGTTTTCAGTCCACCGAGATAACTTTTTTCCCAAGACGCCTTTTCAGGTTTTCGACTTGTCGGGTGTACATATTTTTTTATGTATATCCCTAACTTTTTCCTGAACCCTTTTGGTTCGCTGGGATTCCCTTATTTTTTCCTAGGTGTGTCAACCTAGCGGGTCTTTTTTTCATGTGTAGTATTTTCCGTCTATGTCCATGCTTTCAGGATGTAGAGAGTTGTCACTGTCCATAGTGTTATGTTGTAGTACTGTCAAAAATGTTTTCTTGATGGCACATGATTTGTTGCTGGAATGCGTGCGTAATTCCCCAAGCGATTTAGATGGAGATCTGCCCCTGATTATTTGGCTTTTTTGGAGAGACTGCCCCAGGTGTGTTTAGACATCATGTCATCCCCGTTGCTTATGGAAGACCTGTTGTTGGAAGTGTCTTTCCCGCTGAGGTGATTCTGTCCATTGAGAGGATGTCTTATCATTGAATATCCATTGTGCGGATTTCTCTACTGTCAAACAATTAATCATATGCAAACAATGTCATTTAAAGAATGTAAAACTCATATCTGTCTTGAAAATTTTTGAAAATGTGTTTTGTGTAGTAAAACAAAATTTGCAAGAATGTGATATCAACTCAGGATTCGTAACAAAGCCTATAGGAGTCAGGATACCTTTGTACCAGTATGCTCTCAAACTAACCCATTCTTCAGCTAGGACTTTTAAGGGTTATAACGTGGCCTGGTTCACGGTTCAAGAAACAAAGGATAAAGGCTCAAATTTTAATTGTACCCAACCCGTACTTCGTGATGTTCTTCAATCCTATCCTCAGTTAATTGCACGTTTAGATCCCGATTGAGTCTGGAATCTTTGCTCTGATACTTGGTGATGATTCAGAAATTGAACATGTGTTTTGAAAAGGAAGTCATTTTTGTAATCTTCTTTTTGTCGAGGATTTGTAGTAACCTCTTTTTTTTTTGTTTTCGTTATCCCTTCTTTTGCCTGAACTGTTTCTTTTGTGATTATAGTCAGCGGGATGCCCCAATTTTTCTCTTAAGCCTCCTTCATAGGTTTTGACTTAATGGGCTTTTATTTCGAGAGATAATGACTGCCTGTCTTGACGATTATACAGAACCATCACCGTCTTTTGTTTTGGAAGGACGTCTTCGATGCCATTCATTGTGTACGAAGCGGCAGATTGTGACTGAATGCGCCTCTGAATTAACTGAGAAAACTACTTTGCCCCAGGTTATGATTAAGGGTTTTAATTTGTGTGAAAAGAAAAACTCCTACTTCTTTGGCTCGAAGGGGTTGACTAGGGATTATCTTCCTTATAACTCCACTGTTTAGGATTTGAAACAAAGCCTGTACATCACCAGCAGGGTCTGTTCAAAAGCATACTGTAGAGATTGTGGTGTCATTTTCGTCATCCTCCCTCTAAGGCTTAGAGTTTTTAATCGAGAGTTGAATATCACAAAAGGAAATAAGAACACATTTTTGAAATAGTGAATACGAATGAATTGATTCAAGACAAACATGTGCAATATATTGATGAAATAACGAGGTTTGATATGAACAAATGTTCAAACAAATCAAAATATTACACATTGAAAATTATAATGAACGAAAAGTCTTCTTGTGAGAACTTGTCACTTCAGATGGTATGCTTTGGAGGGATGGCAGAAGAACTCAGCCTGACCGTCTTGTGCGAATTCTAGCGCTCCTTCATCAATCAGGTCTTAAATTTTATTTCTCAACGCCCAACAGCTGTTGGTGTCATGTCCAGGACTGTTGGAGTGGTACGCACATCTTGCATTTGGATCGTACCTTGGGGAGGATATGTTGGGATTCTGAGGAGGGTCCCTTAACATAACCAACTCGGCCTTCAACATGTGTTGTAATGCTTGAGGGAATGACATGTTGATTTCGGTGACGCGTCTTTCGAATGTATTCTTCTTATGCCGATTGCCCCGTTGTCGTTGGTGAGGTTGTGGTTGGGCTTGTGATGTAGTAGCAATCTGGAAAGGTCTGTTCTGGACCAAACCAACCTCTTCTCTCACTGGGATGATTAATGCCTTGATCCATAATTTTAACTGTTTGTTTCATGGATCTGCATCCATCTTGGTGAAGCTTATTGAGGAAGGCTCTTAGCCCTTCTTGTCCTCGAGCTAAGTTTTGGATAAGAGCCATCTGCCCCAGCATCTGGATTCTCATTGCTTCTACCTCAGCTTGTAGTTGTTCCAATTGTTCAGCCTTGTTGTTGTCAGGACGTTCCTTGGTCATATTCCCGACGAAGAGTGTTTTCAGGTCTTCTTGCCCCTTGGATAGATTCATGAGAAATTCCTTGAACTGGGCATCTTAAGCTTGGAGATCTCTGTTGTCTTGTTAGAGAGCCATTGCTGAAATAAACAGCGAGAACATGAGAGACCTTCTTTGAAACCTGCTTATGCAATGATATGTATTATATATGTATGCAATGTTTTCAAGGATCTCGCGGGGTAAACAAGAAAATGTTAGAAGTTGAATTTTACAGCTTTGATTGAAGAACTTTGTATCGTTGAGAGTCCTTCTACGAGAGTCAAGCTCATCATATCAAGTGGGTCATAGACCCTGACTCAAGTTGTTGAGTTTTGATCTTCTAACGACATTGGCTAGAGGAAAATAAATCCCCTTGGCCCTTGCTAGACGTCTGATTTATCATAACCTGCATCACAGGCCCTTGAGATCCTTGAAATGGTTAAGGAAATATTAATTCATGATGTTATGATGTGTATGCTATGCTTTTAAGCAGAGGTGCAAAGTGATGTAAGCAAGTAAACCCTGCAAGAAATCCAAGTTATTGGATAATAACTGTAAACAAAACCTGCAAGGAACTCATGTTGTCAGGTAATAAAACTCTACAAGTAGTTCAAGTTGAAAGCACACAAGTCACGCAAACAACCTTAGGTTTAGGCTTGCATGGGTTTTAAGGTCATACCCTCTTGAAGATGGATTAGTTCAACCTGTCCTATAATTAGTAACCAGATTCTAAGGGATCTCAATATCATTGATCTTTCCCCCAAGCCTTGTTCAATCGACGATTGACTCATAATCAAACAAAACTCAGAAGTCAAACCTCAATGAGTTTAGCATCGAGTATCTGTCGACCTTGGGCATACACGAAAGCCATCCATCTCGCTACGTCCAACTGGCCAAGTTGTTCAATTAAAGGTTCTAAGGTCAGTTGATGTTTTATAACACCATGCGGCGGCCCCGTATATCTCCCTGATTGACTCAAAGGTTACAGGTACCAACCAAAGTGCCACATCAACGTAGCTACTGCTTCAACCGTGTCGGTATACCCCAGCACAGATCCCTCACAGTTTATTGCTACTTACCTAAAAGGTGTTTCCTGATCCAGGTGTAGGATCAAATAACCCAAACAGTTCCCATAAATATAAAGCAAGCAATACAATCAAGAGAAGGCAATTAAATATGACCTAGATCCTAAGGTTTACCCCACTTTATATTTTAGTCCCCAGCAGAGTCGCCAGTTCTATGATATGGTGTCAAAACTGACTGTTAATACTGGTTTGCGTTTTGTGTTCGTAAAATGTCGCAGTAAGCAAGAGTCGCAATCGACTTTTATTTTATCCAACAAGGAAAAGGAAAAATAACAGAAAAAACCTTTTTCGAGAATGTTTCTGAGTACGGGGGATAAATTATAGAAAGGGAAGGTGTTAACACCCTTTCTATTCATGGTTTTCCATGGGCTCTTAGGTACTTGCTCATTTTAAATTGCTTGTGTGTGCTTGTTTTGAAAAGTTTTGTTTTACTTTGTTTTAACCATTGTTTCTGTCCTCAAGAGCGTTACGAAGTTATTTTTGAAAACTTTAGTTTGAAAAGTTTGTTTGAAAGTGTATGGTGTAAAAGATTTGTCGTTTTGAGCAAGTACCTAACAATTATCTACCTACTCGAAAAAAGACGTTCTTTTCCTCCTATCCTTTAGACCGTGTTATTCTACTATTAGTGAGTAGGTAACCCTAGTCGTTGGATGTTTGAGGGACTATCGAAAGGGACGTAATGGTCATTGAAGGCAACATGTAAGGATACCTTAGCATTTCGAATGGACTGTTATCATATATTCGTAGGCAACATCGAGGGACAAGATCATTTCTCGTAGGAAACTCAAGGGATGTTAAGGGACTATGATCTTTATGATGACTTTTAGATTGAGGGTCTTTTGCTAAGATATCCCTACGTTCGAGGGACATGACCATTGTTTTCCAAGGCAACCAAGTGGGGAGTACCCTAGGGGTGCAAGTGTGCAACAATGTGTTTTTTCAATTATATTTATCTTGAAATTAGGATTTTCTATCATTCATGTTTATCTTTCCATACTGTGATCGGTGGATCTGGAACTGACTGTTTAACGCTGGTTCGCGAAATGTCGCGGAAGCAAGAGTCGCCACCGTCTTTTATTTTCTCCAAATGGAAAGGACAAAAGCACAGCAAAATTCCTTATGAGATTATCTCTCGGTTCGGGAGGTAGATTTATAGAAAGGGAAGGTGTTAGCACCCTTTCTATCCATGGTTATCCATGGGCTCTTAGATACTTGCTCATTTGTGTTTTCAAAAAAATGGTTTGTTTGCTTTTCAACTGTGGGTTTTAAAAAAAGTTTCTTTGAAAATTCCAGTTCGACTCTTGTATCGGTCCTCAAGAGTGTTTGAAAAATTTGCTTTCGAAAGCTTTTTGAAAAGGTGTCGGTGTGAAAAGTATTTTTTGATTTGTTTTGAAATTAGAGCAAGTATCTAGAGTTGTCTACCTACCCTAAGGAATTCGTCTGTGTAGATGTCCTTTAAAGTAGTGCCATCCCACCATTGAGAGGTAGGTAGCACCACCGTTGGAGGTGTTCGGGTCAATTCGAGGGTTCGGGACATGGTGATCACCGGAGCAATAGGAAGACACCTTAGAAGCTACCCTCATGCCAGGTTCCCGGATCATGAGGACTTACTAAGACATCCTCTACTCGACGATCACCTTTCGAAGGCAAGGCAACAATGAGGCGTACCCTAGGGGTGGTGTGTGATTTGTGTGTCAGATTCGTTTATTTTTGTCTTGTTCATGTCAAAGTGATCTATGCGTTTGTTTTTATTTAATCATTCATTCTTGCATGCATTTGTTAACAGTTAAAAAGTTGCGGAAAGATAAAATTCCTAAACTATTACAAAGGCGCGGGTCCACATCGCCAAAATTTCCAGGACCCGATTTGACAGAAAAATAAAGAATTAAAGTGAAAGTGCGAAAGATAAGTATTTACACGGCTTTGGGAGAAGTACATTAATATTTACAAGAAATAAATAAAATGCGCGAATATGAATTAAAATTGGAAACGAGGGCGTTGGACCCCCTTTTTTAATGAAATTAAATTAAATGATTATTAAATTAATGAAATTAAAAAAAGAGAAAAAGAAATTATTTTTTTGAGATTTTTTTCATTTATGGTTTTAATGAGAAAGATTAATATTAACCCTAATTCTAATTGTTTTTTAGTTTATTAAGAAAGTATTAAATTTTAACCTAAAATTAATCTAATTATTTACATGCAATTTTGATTTATAAAAATAAATAATATTTAATTATTAGTGAGAAGAAAAGAAAAAGGATAAAAAATTAATACAAACCCTAATTCTACTAATTTTAAATTAATTAAGAAAAATATTAAGATTTAAACCTAAATTAAAACTAAAATCAATTAATGTTATTTATTTACAAAAAATAATATTAAATAAAAATACTTATTTTTTGTCTTTTTCTGATTTTATATTGTTTTTAAGTTTTTTCATGAAAATATTAAATTAAAGGAATTAATTAAAAACAATAATTGAAATAAATAGAATAATGAAGAAAATATAAAAGATTGCAAACCTAGGGGGGGTCTGTCCCCAAATGGGAGGTGAAGTCCAGTAATCAGGCCCATTAAGCCTTTGGCCTGTTTGACTTTTACGCTGGCATGGAGCTCCATTGACTGAGGCACATCCTAGTCTTTGAATCATGGCCTTTGACTGAGTGCAGTGGGACATGTGGCGCATTGGATTGAGGAGCGTATGATAGGCGTCTGGGATGGAAGCTACACAAGAACATGTTTAATAGAAAAATATAAGGAAAGGGAGGGGGACCTGGGATCGAACCCATGTCCTGATGATTACCAATACTATGCCTTGCCAACTGCTCCACTTGATTTCTTTGTATATTATATAACAAACAATTATTATAAAATAAAGCAAAGCGTTAGTGACTTTTTCGCGCGAATTTTCAAACAACCCAATCACTGCTGGCCACATAATCATCTTCTTCATCGTTTGTTTTTTTTCCTGAAACATAAAACTATTAGCAACGGTTTTGAACCGTCCCTAAAACAAGCCATATTTCAAAATAGCGATTAGCTCGTGGTAGCTCATAAATTGAGCGCGAGGGTTGTGTCCAAATCGTCCAAGCACGCTGAATCCAGACATGGTACTGTGAGGTTCTAATTTTTCTTTAACTGGGAAACCCCAATTCAAAGCTTTGAAAACCCTAAAAGACGACAATGGAAGATTCGTGTATAGTATATAAAAACTCAATTAAATTATGTAGTTAGCTTCAGAATTAATCAAGGAACGTAAATTAAACATCAAAAATTATTAAAGATGCATGAATCGTGATGCAAGAATGTAAAGAATTTTATGTACAGGACACCATCATTCTCACGTTTCTTGGTGTTAGGATGGATGGTTTTGATTTGAAAACCTTCCTTGAAGCCTCAGGAAGGTGATGGAACAAGTCTTTTGGCTTGAATCGACCTGCAACCTAGTTTTCAGTTTCCAACTTTTTTTGAGAAAATTCAAGTTTTTGTTATGGCTTTTCTGCGCAGCTGGGACCTTCTTGGCATTAGGGTTTGCATGAGTACTTATATGTGAATGATTAGGGTAGGTTTTCTTGTCCAAGGAATCAAGGAATTGATGTATGGAAGATTTGATTTTCATGCATAATGTTTTCAATCTTTTTCAAGCATATTTGGTCTCAATCATATCCAATTACCTTTGATTCTTTCCTAACCTGATTTGCACGAAATCTTGGTGATATTTTATGCACAAAAAGATTTAAAACATTAGGTTTAGTATTTTTCACCTATTTATTTTAATTAAATGAATTATTAATAATTAAAAATCCAAATAAATAAATAAAAATGATAAAAAAACTTCCCTTTTGGCCAAATGGTCGTGCACATGCCTTGGATGATGAATTGTGGAAGAAAAAGAGGCCCATTAGCATTTTTAGGTCATTTGAAGCAATGTTGACTTTTCAAAATATCCAAAAATTTCCCAACTTCCACAAGGCATAACTTGCTCAATTTGTAAGCTTTGATCATGTTCTTGGACATTTTGGAAAGGTCTTTGAGTCCTCTAACCAATGCCTTTGGTCCCATATCATTTTGATTTACCAATCTCAAGTTATGTCCTTTGACTTAAAGTCCCTTTTTGTTGACTTTTGAAAATGACCTATAATGTTGAAATTGATAACTTTTTGTGAGAGCATTTCTTGGACTTGAAGTGTGAAGAGGAGTTGTAGGAAATGTCATTCTCTTCAAAATGAGCTTTGGATGGAATTTTTCTGATAATCCATGTGGAAGTTATGCCTTGGTCAAGTTACAGTTGACTTTTTCAACTGTCCAAATATGGAAACTTTTGCATCTTGAGACTTTTTGAGCCAAGCTTTGAGAATCATGATCAAGCATTGATCAAATGATGTTTATGGCTTCAAAATGAGATGTTTGACCAAAAATTTGAACTTTTGACTGTCAAATGACCATTTTTCCCCTGCAGTTGACTGTAGTGCAATTAGGGTTTTTGACTGTGCAATTTTGTGCTGAAAGTCTTGAAACTTGACATGAGGATGCTTGACCATGTTTGTAGGCATGTGGGACTTGATTGGACCCTTGGAAACTTCATTTTCTTTGTCAGAACCAAAACCCTAGTTTTGACTGTTTAGGAGGCCCTTGAACTGTGCAATCCCTTGGGGAGATTTTGAAGCTTTGACTTGGCAAATCTTGAAGAATATGGGAGGGCAAATTTTGGGGTACAATAGTTGCCCCTGTTCAATATTCTTAAATCTGAGGATGCAGATTGGCTGACGTGCCTTTCGTAATCCGAAGGTGGAAGATGATTGAACACTAGAGTGCCCAGAAATTTGCGCTCACATAGTAGTGGTATGATGGAGGGAATGGGCTTATAGATGCCGTTTGGAGATTGATGGATAGGATGATGGGCTTATAGATGCCATCTGGGTGTTGATCGCGTAAGGGATTTCTTAGCGAGAACTTGCGTACCTGCGAAAGAAAAATGAGTACCTGACCTGTTACAGGAGTTGGTCTTCAGATTCTTTGTATAGATGTGTCCTGACTGGTTGCAGGAGCTGGATATGGAACTTCAAACGGTGATGAATGAACCAGGGGTGGTTACTACCTCAACAGGAACGGTGAGAGAACCTTGGACGACTTCAACTTCAACAATAATCATTGAGAGAATCTTGGGCGACTTCAACCTCAACAGCAATCATTGAGAGAATCTTGGGATGATTACTACCTCCGCAGTATCGGGGAGAGAACCATAGGCGACTACAACTTCAACATCAATCATTGAGAGAATCTTGGACGACTTTGACTTCAACAGTAACGCTGAGCGAATCTTGGGATGATTACTACCTCCGCAGTATCGGGGAGAGAACCACAGGCGACTACAACCTCAACACCAATCATTGAGAGAATCTTGGACGACTTCGACTTCAACAGTAACGCTGAGCGAATCTGGGGATGATTACTACCTTCGCAGTATCGGGGAGAGAACCATAGGCGACTACAACCTCAACAGCAATCATTGAGAGAATCTTGGACGACTTCACTTCAACAGTAACGCTGAGCGAATCTGGGGATGATTACTACCTCTGCAGTATCGGGGAGAGAACCATAGGCGACTACAACCTCAACAGCAATCATTGAGAGAATCTTGGACGACTTCACTTCAACAGTAACGCTGAGCGAATCTGGGGATGATTACTACCTCCGCAGTATCGGGGAGAGAACCATAGGCGACTACAACCTCAACAGCAATCATTGAGAGAATCTTGGACGACTTCACTTCAACAGTAACGCTGAGCGAATCTAGGGATGATTACTACCTCCGCAGTATCGGGGAGAGAACCATAGGCGACTACAACCTCAACAGTAATCATTGAGAGAATCTTGGATATCTTCTACTGAGTCTTTATCAGGAAAATCTGTTAGGGGTCGATTTAGCTGGACTAGAGAAGGCCTTGGACTGGATAAGAAACAGAAAATCTTAGGGTCGATTAACTGAACCGGTCTAGGTCTTGAAATGTCTTCAACTGGGTAAGAAACAGGGAGATCTTAGGGTCGATCTGACTGAACCAGAGAAGGCCTTTGACTGGATAAGAAACAGAGAAATCTTTGGAGTCGATTTAACTGAACCGGTCTAGGTCTTGGAATGTAGCTGAGAACTTAACTGAATCTTTCCTGAAAGGTAAAGGTCAGTCATATGCAATGCGTGATATGGATCAAGCAATGATGTTCTCAACATAAATGAGATTTGTAAGATATGATGCGTATATGCATGCTATAATGATGTATGTGATGTTTAGGAATGTATGTTTTCGTTTTTAGGAAAGTAAATCCTTGACGGGTGCCGGGAAGTCACTCCTGGGCTGATGTTGAAGAATAGATTTTGCTTCCGCTGGGGATGATAGTTGCAAGAATACCGGTAGGAGAAGATGACTCCGTTGGGGAATAAACTTGGTGAACGGATTACTCTGCAGGGAGAAAAGTACTCTAACGATCTTGCTGGGGAGCAATACTCTGTGGGGAGAGAGGTACTTTGTTGAGTTGTTTAATGACAACTTGCTGGGGATACCCTTGTTTTGTTGGAAGTGTTAATAGACTTTGCTGGGGATAAGAATACTTCGTCAAGGACGCTCTTTCTGTGGCTTTTGGCTGAGGATAACCCAGTTATATCCTGGTAAGGAAATAACTCTTTGAATAAAGTCGGGGGACGCGTTCGTGCTCTGCGAGGATAAGCTTCCAGAATCTACTGGGGATAAGCTTACTGCTTGGGGAGATGGATTCCAACTTTCCTGGGGAACTAGACTGGACTCTCTTGGGGAAGTTTTGAATTGTATTGGAAGGGACTCCACTGAATAATTGATATGCCGCCGGGGAACAATCTTTAGACCAAGACTGCCGGGGATGCTCGTTAAGAATATATATGCTGCTGGGGAATGTTGAGATCTGCTGGAGGATACTCAACTTCCTTAAGGTTTGATAATATAACTTTGCTTTGAGGAGAGTATACTGCTTGCTGGCTCACTCTCTGGGGAGTTAAGATATCTGGTTATGTTCTTCAGCTGAACCTACCTTGGTACCTTGGAGGATATAACAATTAGATTGTTTAGACAACTCTTTATTGCCCCTGTTTCTAATGTTACCTGTAATTAATCCTTTGTTTCGTACGTAAATATTTATGAGTTAGCAAATTATTGTCAATGCATATATCACAAATTGAACCTTGGACGTTCTTCGCAAAACAAAACAGAAAAGGAAAAAACAATTGGCAATCTTAACTGAAAAGCGTATTTGTATTGATTTTGAATTTGCCTGAAAAATAGGCATTTTATGTACAAGAGGCTGACGTCCTAGTAAGAGAACGCCGCCGAACAAAAGAGTTTATACAGTTTGTACAAGAGAAAATAAAACAGCTGTGTGAAATGAATGATCCTACTGGGTTTCAACTCTGCTATTGCCTTTATAACTCCGAGCGTCTCATCACTTGATGACCTTAGTTGAAGATGAAGCTGACTGATCGATGCCGTCTGACCTTGCTATAGATACCGGATTCTGGATGCAAAGCGATCCAATGAGACATAGTATTACGCTTTATCCCTAACTTTTGCCTGGACCGCCCTTTCGGGTTTTCAGTCCACCGGGATACCCATTTTTGTCCAAGCCGCCTTTTCAGGTTTTCGACTTGCCGGGTGTACAGATTTTTTTCATTTCATCCCTTCATTTTGCCCGAACCCTTTTGGTTCGCCGGGAAGCCCTAATTTTTACCTAGGCATGTCAGCCTAGCGGGTCTTTTTTCATGCGTAGTATCTTTTTACTATGTCTGCATTGGCGGGGTGAGGAAGGTCGTCACCATCCATGTTGGTTAGAATCATGGCTCCTCCTGAGAACACATGCTTAACCACAAATGGCCCTTCATACGTAGGGGTCCACTTGCCCCTTGGATCACTCTGAGGAAGGATGATTCGCTTGATTACCAGATCCCCAACTTGATATTCCTGTGGTCTGACCTTTTTGCTAAATGCCCTGATCATCCGTTTTTGATATGTCTGACCATGACAGATAGAAGCAAGTCTCTTTTCATCAATAAGGTTTAACTGATCAAGTCGTGTCTGGATCTAATCATCTTCGTTCAGATTTGCATCCTTCATTATCCGGAGAGAGGGTATTTGTACTTCGATCGGTAAGACTGCCTCCATACCATAAACCAAGGAGAAAGGAGTTGCCCCGGTTGACGTCCTGGCTGAGGTACGGTACCCATGTAGAGCGAACAGTAACATCTCGTGCCAATCTTTATAGGTCACTGTCATCTTCTGCACGATTTTCTTGATATTTTTATTTGCTGCTTCTACAGCCCCATTCATCTTCGGTCTGTAAGGAGAAGAGTTGTGGTGCTGTATCTTGAACTGCTCGCAGAGCTCAGTGATCATCTTGTTGTTGAGATTGGTACCGTTGTCTGTAATAATTCTTTCTGGGACGCCGTATCGACAAATCAGATTATGCCGAATGAACCGTGCCACAACCGTCTTGGTTACCGTAGCGTAGGAAGCTGCTTCGACCCACTTCGTGAAATAATCAATTGCTACCAGGATGAAACGATGCCCATTGGACGCTGTAGGTCTAATCTCACCGATCATATCTATGCCCCACATTGCAAACGGCCAAGGCGCAGTCAGAACATTTAGAGGAACTGGAGGAACATGCACCTTGTCTGCGTATATCTGGCATTTATGACATGTCCGAGAATGTTGATAGCAGTCAGCTTCCATGGTGGACCAGAAATACCCTGCCCGAAGGATCTTCTTTGCCATAGTGTGTCCACTGGAATGTGTGCCAAAGGTCCCTTCATGTAGCTCTTCCATGATCCTTTCTGCTTCTGTCTTATCCACACAACACAGTAAGGTCGAATCATGGTTTCGCTTGTACAAGATGCCGTTGCTAAGGAAGAATTTAGCTGCGAACCTTCTCAGAAACTTTTTATCATTGACAGAGGCACCTTCAGGATACTCCTGAGCTTCCAAATATCTCTTCACCTCATGGTACCAAGGCCTCTCAGTTACCAACTCAGTCTCGAGATCACAACAGTATGCCGGTTCGTCCAGTTTCCAGATGATGATCCGGGGAGCCTCATTATCCCATTTGACCTTGAACATAGAAGACATTGTAGCTAACGCGTCCGCCAGCTGATTCTCCTCTCTTGGGAAGTGTTCAAAGGTTATCTCTGTGAAGTGGGGGATCAATGTCAACACACATTCTCTGTAAGGAATAAGATTCGGATGTTTCGTATCCCACTCTCCTTTGATCTGATTGATCACGAGAGCGGAATCTCCGAAGACACTCAGAAACTTGATCCTTAGGTCGATCGCAGCTTGGAGACCCATGATACATGCCTCATACTCCGCCATGTTGTTGGTACAGTTGAGACATAGCCGGGCAGTGAGTGGAGTATGAGTGCCTTGAGGTGATATGATTACAGCGCCAATACCGTTACCCAAAGCTTTGGAGGCTCCGTCGAAGTGCATAGACCATCGGGATCCTTCCTCAGGTCCTTCATCCGGTCCAGGCATTTCACAATCAGTCACAATCATGATGCTCTCGTCCGGAAACTCGAAGTTCATTGACTGATAGTCGTCTACGGCCTGATGTGCCAAGTGGTCTGCCAATACACTTCCCTTGATGGCTTTCTGGGTCGTGTACTGAATGTCATATTCCGTCAAGATCATTTGCCATCTTGCAATTCTCCCAGACAGAGCAGGCTTTTCAAATATGTACTTTATATAATCCATCTTTGAGATCAACAAGGTGGTATGAGTCAGCATATACTGTCTCAGCCGGCGAGCAGCCCATACCAAAGCGCAGCAAGTTTTCTCAAGCAGTGAGTATCGGGTCTCACAGTTGGTAAACTTTTTGCTAAGGTAATAAATGGCATGCTCTTTTCGGCCAGACTCGTCATGCTGCCCCAACACACACCCTATTGAGTTGTCAAGTACTGTCAGGTATAGTATCAGAGGTCTCCCTTCAACCGGTGGCATAAAGATGGGTGGTTCTTGGAGATACTCTTTGATTTTGTCAAAAGCAGCCTGACATTCATCGTTCCAACGTACTACCTGATCTTTCTTCAGCAGCTTGAAGATTGGCTCACAGGTAGCAGTCAAGTGTGAGATGAATTGAGCAATGTAATTCAGGCGTCCTAAAAAGCCTCTGACCTCTTTCTCTGTCTTAGGAACTGGCATCTCTTGAATAGATTTGACCTTGGCAGGGTCCACTTGAATACCCTTGTCACTTACAACGAAGCCTAGCAACTTTCCAGATCTTACCCCGAAGGTGCATTTGTTCGGGTTCAACCTCAGCTTGTACAGTTTCAACCGGTCAAACAACTTCTGCAGATGATCTAGGTGCTCTTCCTCAGTCTGGGACCTTGCGATCATGTCGTCAACATACACTTCTATCTCATGATGGATCATGTCATGAAATAAGGCAACCATGGCACGTTGGTAAGTTGCCCCAGCGTTCTTCAGTCCAAAAGGCATGACCTTGTAGCAGAAGGTGCCCCACTGAGTTACAAATGTAGTCTTTTCCATGTCTTCAGGAGCCATCTTGATCTGATTGTAACCTGAAAAGCCATCCATGAAAGAGAACACTTTATGCTGAGCAGTATTGTCAACAAGGACATCAATGTGAGGTAGGGGGAAGTCATCTTTGGGGCTGGCCCTGTTCAGATCCCTGTAGTCGACACACATTCTGACCTTACCGTCCTTCTTTGGTACCGGCACCACATTAGCAACCCACTGAGGGTAAGAAGTCACTGCGAGAAACCCGGCATCAAACTGTTTCATAACCTCGGCTTTAATCTTCTCAGACATCTCTGGACGCATACGACGGACTTTTTGCTTGACTGGAGGGCAGTCTTCCTTAGTTGGCAAGTGATGGACCACAATATCGGTATCCAACCCGGGCATGTCTTCGTAGGACCAGGCAAAGATCTCCATACAATCATGTAGCATTTGAGTCAACCGTTGCTTCACGCTGAGCTCTAGGTTGGCACCAATCTTTACCTCTTTCCTGTCTGCCTCAGTACCCAAGTTTATTGTTTCCACTGGCTCTTCGTGTGGTTGAATTGCCCTCTCTTCCTGAAGTAACAGTCTTGCAAGCTCGCTAGGCACTTCGCAATCATCTTCACCTTCGTCTTCGGCTAAGTTGATCGGATTTTCGAAGTCATAACTGGCAGTAGCAGAGTCGTTACCAGTGAGATCCAGAGTGGATTGAAACCTGTATGAGTGAGTGTGTGTAAATACAGCTGTTTTGCGATATAATGAAAGGAAAGAAAGAAAGGGAGCATAAAATTTGAAATGCGAGAAAACGTCCAAGATTTTTATTCATGATATATGAAATGACAATTTATATGCCCTCACAAATGAAGCCACGGTGCCCCGGGTAAGACACCGGGCCATAGAGTTTTAATTGTTTATTACAGATAACCAAAACATAGGAATTCATTACTCAGTAACAAGAGAAACAGGTAGATTGTCCTTCGCACTCCAATTGCTAGGTCCACTGTCGGTTGCCGGGTAAATCCAGCTATCAAACTCAGCTTCATCCACTTCATCCTCATCCCCAATAGCATTCACTCCATGAGCAGGCAGGGGAGCTGTCACTACATTAGGCTTCTCAGATGCCTCAAACTGTACCTCTTTGGCGTCAATAAGGTCCTGCAGCTTGTTCCTTAAGACCCAACAGTCATCAGTGGAGTGCCCCGGGCTATCGGAGTGATAAGCACAGCGGGCATTTGGATTGTATTTGGGAGAGGCAGTGTTCACAACTTTAGGGGCCTCTCTGACAGTCACTAGGTTGGTGGACAGCAACTGTGGCAAGATCTGTGACAAAGTCATACTCAAACGGGTGAACTCTCTCCGGGGTCTTTCAGCCCTTTGATGATTGGTTGGCCGAGGAGCGGCAGCAGGCTTAGCAATCATTACCGCATTGACAGATTGGCGGCGCTCAGATTTCTCTTGTCTCCTGGACCCGTACACAGCACTAGCATCCTTTTTGAAGGGTTTCTTCTCAGAACTAGACGATGCACCCTTCGGAATCTTACCAGACTTCAACCCAGCCTCAATTCTTTCTCCAGTCAGAATAAGATCAGTGAACCCTGCAGACGAATTCCCGATAAGATGGTTGAAAAATGGCCCGGATAGGGTCCCCAAGAACATGTCTACCAACTCCTGATCAGTCAACGGAGGCTGCACTCTGCCAGCCAGATCCCTCCACTTCTGAGCGTACTCTTTAAAACCTTCACTTGAACCTAACGACATACCCTGGAGTTGGGCACGTGTAGGGGCAAGGTCGGCATTATATTGATACTGCTTATAGAAAGCAGTAGCCAACTCCTCCCAGTTACGAACCTTGGTCCCATCCAGCTGATAGAACCATTCGAGATGAGTCCCTGAAAGACTCTCCTGGAAGAAGTGGATCCACAAATTCTTGTCCACTGAGTACGGTTGAATCTTCCGCACGTAAGATCTGAGATATAGCTTGGGACAAGACGCCCCGTCGTACTTAGTGAAAGATGGTGCTTTGAACTTACGAGGAATGATCACCCCAGTAGACAAACCCAAATCTCCGAAATCCAGCCCAGGCGCTTGTTGGATCTCCATAGCATTCAATCTGTCTTCCAACTGCTTGTATCTGTCTTCTGCAGGAGGATACTGTTCCTCATCAAAATCAGTCTCATTGTCGGAGACTACCGGACTTGGACCTTTTCCCTCTTGAGGAGTACCCTTGCCTATGGAAGAACCAGCTTCTTCATTCTGCAGAGTGTTGCCAAACCTTCGGCCCGTGTTGAAAAGAACAGTTCTCCTCTTCTTCTTCTTTTCCTTCTTCAGGAGCAGAGCCTTCAGCTCTTCTTGGCCCTGAGCCAGACCCATGATTAATTCCTGAAATTGCGCATTCTGCGCCTGAAGAGCCTTGATGGACATCTCAGTTGATGATGAGTCAGGATTCATGATGCTGAAATAAATAGCGAAGAACTGTAAGAAACCTGAAAAGAAGAAAACCTGCTATGCACATGATGAATGTAATGCGTATGATTTATGTTTTCAAAGACAATTGGGAATCAACTTTGTAAACAAAAAGGAACACACTTCATTAGATTCAACTTTGAAACTGAAATTATTCAACAGGTTGCCCTTAGGCGTTACATGAAAGGAAATACTGAAAAGGGAAGTAAAACTGTAAAAGAACACCCAGAGCTCCTTATTGATCCCATGGTCTCCTCTTCTCAGTACGGATGTAGTCATTCAGAGCTCGCTCATTCTCCAACTGCTTCATCAGCTTTTGGATCTTCAATTCCTGCTCGTTGAACTTTTCCCGGTAAGAATCCCGTTCTTCTCGCAGTTGCGACCAAGACCTCTTTAATGTCTCATAATCAGTAGGTATCTGAGGAGGAAGGACAGTTGGAGGAACACCATCTTTGTCAGGACACTCAAGAATGACGGGTCTGACAGCTTTATATGGCATACCTAACTTCTGAGCACGGATGCGAACCCATTTGTAGTAGGCTTCCATGGGTAAAGAAGTCTTTGGCCCTAACTCTTGTGGGTCAGCTTTATGAACTTTGTCCCAAGCCTTGACGAACCTACGACGCAGCTCGTCACTATCCACCTGAAACTCAAAACTGATGTGAGGCACCAACATCTCATGGGGGCCTGCTCTTCTGGCTTTTCCAAACTGACGGAGCGCTAGACATGGATTGTAAGAGATCCCTCCTTGGGTACCAATCAGAGGAACATTAGGGTATTCCCCGCATCGATCAATAATAGCTATCTCATCCAAACCTCTGCAAGTCCAAATGATGTCTTTATCGGTGAGAAACATTAGCCTATGAGCCCAACCTCTTCCTTCTTGGTTCTTCAGCACGAACTTGGGGAGGTGTGAAATAAACTACCTCACCAACAAAGGGATACAACACCATAGGGTTCCTCGTCTTCGGGTAGTACGAGCATGAAGTTGTTGCAAGATGTCACCCAAGAGAGTGGGCACCGGATTCTGAGACATAAAGATCCTTATGGCAGTGACATTGATGAAGTTGTCAGGATTAGGAAACAAGACTAACCCATAGATTAAGAGGGCCAAGATGTCTTCATATGCCCTAAAGTCCAGGTCATTCCAGAAACTGTTAGCCTTACCAATCAGAAACTTGGCCAAGAAACCCTTAACTCCGCTTCTAGCTACCCAGTTGTCCATTACCTCTTGATGTGTCAAGGGAAGAGCTGCAGCAACATCCTCAAGCCTGAGGGTCTTTTCCCAGCCAGTGAAGGGAGTCTGATCCAAGATAGGGATACCAAGCAAATCAGAGAACTCTTCCAGGGTAGGGACCAGCTGGAAGTCTTGAAAGGTGAAGCACTGGTACAGAGGGTCATAGAACTGGGTCAGAACACTCATCAACTGTTGATCCCGCTTTGCAGTGACTAAACTGAGAAGAGAACCATGCCTCTGAATGAAGGAAGTGGTATTTGGAATTCTGCTAACCAACTCTTCAAGCAACTCAGGTGAATGAACAAAGTTGAACCGGATAGTATTCCTTCGCACAGGCATCATGATGTCCTACAAAACAGAGCAAAGGTGAAACCCTCTTGTCTTTGAAATGGTCAGTCCTTATGCAGGATGCATGCAATGCTCATGATGCTATGATGTTATGATAAAGCACACCACAAATAGATACAAAGGCAAACATAGTAAGGCACACAAGTCACACAAGGCAAGCTCCTAAAGTTTAGGCCAGCATGAGGTCTAGGTACTACCCTCTTTCAGTTTGTTGGTTCATACTTGTCCTATCAAAGTAATCGGGTTCTTAGAGGATCCCAATATCATTGACTACCCTCAATCGGTCATAACTCCAGCATCGCAATCTTTTCTTGCGGCCAGAACCATCACGAGAGTTTAGCCTCAATGGGCGTAGCATACTGCTACTGTTCTAATGGCCAAGTTGTGTCATTTAAGGTTCTAAGGTTGTTGGTGCTTAATGACTCCTCAGAAGACCCATATTCTCCTCGTTGCAACACATGGGATATTGGTACAGACCAAGGTGCCACACCAATGTAGCCACTGCTTCACCCGTGTCGGTCTACGCCGGACAGGTCCCTCACAGCTTATGCTACCTAAACAGGGTATCCCCAGATCCGGGTTAGGATCTATGTAACTCCCATGCAACCCACAAATTTAAAGCAGACAAGTCAATACAATTGAAAACACAGTTATGAACTAACCCTAAGGTACACCTCACTTTAAGTTTAATTACCCAGCAGAGTCGCCAGTTCTGTGATCGGTGGATCTGGAACTGACTGTTTAACGCTGGTTCGCGAAATGTCGCGGAAGCAAGAGTCGCCACCGTATTTTTTTTTCTCCAAATGGAAAGGACAAAAGCACAACAAAATTCCTTATGAGATTATCTCTCGGTTCGGGAGGTAGATTTATAGAAAGGGATGGTGTTAGCACCCTTTCTATCCATGGTTATCCATGGGCTCTTAGATACTTGCTCATTTGTGTTTTCAAAAAAATGGTTTGTTTGCTTTTCAACTGTGGGTTTTAAAAAAAGTTTCTTTGAAAATTCCAGTTCGACTCTTGTATCGGTCCTCAAGAGTGTTTGAAAAATTTGCTTTCGAAAGCTTTTTGAAAAGGTGTCGGTGTGAAAAGTATTTTTTGATTTGTTTTGAAATTAGAGCAAGTATCTAGAGTTGTCTACCTACCCTAAGGAATTCGTCTGTGTAGATGTCCTTTAAAGTAGTGCCATCCCACCATTGAGAGGTAGGTAGCACCACCGTCGGAGGTGTTCGGGTCAATTCGAGGGTTCGGGACATGGTGATCACCGGAGCAATAGGAAGACACCTTAGAAGCTACCCTCATGCCAGGTTCCCGGATCATGAGGACTTACTAAGACATCCTCTACTCGACGATCACCTTTCGAAGGCAAGGCAACAGTGAGGCGTACCCTAGGGGTGGTGTGTGATTTGTGTGTCAGATTCGTTTATTTTTGTCTTGTTCATGTCAAAGTGATCTATGCGTTTGTTTTTATTTAATCATTCATTCTTGCATGCATTTGTTAACAGTTAAAAAGTTGCGGAAAGATAAAATTCCTAAACTATTACAAAGGCGCGGGTCCACATCACCAAAATTTCCAGGACCCGATTTGACAGAAAAATAAAGAATTAAAGTGAAAGTGCGAAAGATAAGTATTTACACGGCTTTGGGAGAAGTACATTAATATTTACAAGAAATAAATAAAATGCGCGAATATGAATTAAAATTGGAAACGAGGGCGTTAGACCCCCTTTTTTAATGAAATTAAATTAAATGATTATTAAATTAATGAAATTAAAAAAAGAGAAAAAGAAATTATTTTTTTGAGATTTTTTGCATTTATGGTTTTAATGAGAAAGATTAATATTAACCCTAATTCTAATTGTTTTTTAGTTTATTAAGAAAGTATTAAATTTTAACCTAAAATTAATCTAATTATTTACATGCAATTTTGATTTATAAAAATAAATAATATTTAATTATTAGTGAGAAGAAAAGAAAAAGGATAAAAAATTAATATAAACCCTAATTCTACTAATTTTAAATTAATTAAGAAAATATTAAGATTTAAACCTAAATTAAAACTAAAATCAATTAATGTTATTTATTTACAAAAAATAATATTAAATAAAAATACTTATTTTTTGTCTTTTTCTGATTTTATATTGTTTTTATGTTTTTTCATGAAAATATTAAATTAAAGGAATTAATTAAAAACAATAATTGAAATAAATAGAATAATGAAGAAAATATAAAAGATTGCAAACCTAGGGGGGGTCTGTCCCCAAATGGGAGGTGAAGTCCAGTAATCAGGCCCATTAAGCCTTTGGCCTGTTTGACTTTTGCGCTGGCATGGAGCTCCATTGACTGAGGCACATCCTAGTCTTTGAATCATGGCCTTTGACTGAGTGCAGTGGGACATGTGGCGCATTGGATTGAGGAGCGTATGATAGGCGTCTGGGATGGAAGCTACACAAGAACATGTTTAATAGAAAAATATAAGGAAAGGGAGGGGGACCTGGGATCGAACCCATGTCCTGATGATTACCAATACTATGCCTTGTCAACTGCTCCACTTGATTTCTTTGTATATTATATAACAAACAATTATTATAAAATAAAGCAAAGCGTTAGTGACTTTTTCGCGCGAATTTTCAAACAACCCAATCACTGCTGGCCACATAATCATCTTCTTCATCGTTTGTTTTTTTTCCTAAAACATAAAACTATTAGCAACGGTTTTGAACCGTCCCTAAAACAAGCCATATTTCAAAATAGCGATTAGCTCGTGGTAGCTCATAAATTGAGCGCGAGGGTTGTGTCCAAATCGTCCAAGCACGCTGAATCCAGTCATGGTACTGTGAGGTTCTAATTTTTCTTTAACTGGGAAACCCCAATTCAAAGCTTTGAAAACCCTAAAAGACGACAATGGAGGATTCGTGTATAGTATATAAAAACTCAATTAAATTATGTAGTTAGCTTCAGAATTAATCAAGGAACGTAAATTAAACATCAAAAATTATTAAAGATGCATGAATCGTGATGCAAGAATGTAAAGAATTTTCTGTACAGGACACCATCATTCTCACGTTTCTTGGTGTTAGGATGGATGGTTTTGATTTGAAAACCTTCCTTGAAGCCTCAGGAAGGTGATGGAACAAGTCTTTTGGCTTGAATCGACCTGCAACCTAGTTTTCAGTTTCCAACTTTTTTTGAGAAAATTCAAGTTTTTGTTATGGCTTTTCTGCGCAGCTGGGACCTTCTTGGCATTAGGGTTTGCATGAGTACTTATATGTGAATGATTAGGGTAGGTTTTCTTGTCCAAGGAATCAAGGAATTGATGTATGGAAGATTTGATTTTCATGCATAATGTTTTCAATCTTTTTCAAGCATATTTGGTCTCAATCATATCCAATTACCTTTGATTCTTTCCTAACCTGATTTGCACGAAATCTTGGTGATATTTTATGCACAAAAAGATTTAAAACATTAGGTTTAGTATTTTTCACCTATTTATTTTAATTAAATGAATTATTAATAATTAAAAATCCAAATAAATAAATAAAAATGATAAAAAAACTTCCCTTTTGGCCAAATGGTCGTGCACATGCCTTGGATGATGAATTGTGGAAGAAAAAGAGGCCCATTAGCATTTTTAGGTCATTTGAAGCAATGTTGACTTTTCAAAATATCCAAAAATTTCCCAACTTCCACAAGGCATAACTTGCTCAATTTGTAAGCTTTGATCATGTTCTTGGACATTTTGGAAAGGTCTTTGAGTCCTCTAACCAATGCCTTTGGTCCCATATCATTTTGATTTACCAATCTCAAGTTATGTCCTTTGACTTAAAGTCCCTTTTTGTTGACTTTTGAAAATGACCTATAATGTTGAAATTGATAACTTTTTGTGAGAGCATTTCTTGGACTTGAAGTGTGAAGAGGAGTTGTAGGAAATGTCATTATCTTCAAAATGAGCTTTGGATGGAATTTTTCTGATAATCCATGTGGAAGTTATGCCTTGGTCAAGTTACAGTTGACTTTTTCAACTGTCCAAATATGGAAACTTTTGCATCTTGAGACTTTTTGAGCCAAGCTTTGAGAATCATGATCAAGCATTGATCAAATGATGTTTATGGCTTCAAAATGAGATGTTTGACCAAAAATTTGAACTTTTGACTGTCAAATGACCATTTTGCCCCTGCAGTTGACTGTAGTGCAATTAGGGTTTTTGACTGTGCAATTTTGTGCTGAAAGTCTTGAAACTTTACATGAGGATGCTTGACCATGTTTGTAGGCATGTGGGACTTGATTGGACCCTTGGAAACTTCATTTTCTTTGTCAGAACCAAAACCCTAGTTTTGACTGTTTAGGAGGCCCTTGAACTGTGCAATCCCTTGGGGAGATTTTGAAGCTTTGACTTGGCAAATCTTGAAGAATATGGGAGGGAAAATTTTGGGGTACAACACATACAATCCTATTAATCTAAGCATTACATAAAATATAGTAGCAGAAGGTAAAGGCTGAAATGTAAACCTAAGCTATTACACAGCTTTGGGGCAGTTACATAATAGCGAAGAATGCGGAAAAGAAATCCTAAAACTATTACATCATAAAAAAAACTTAAAACCTAATTAATTTTAATTAAAAAAGGTTAGTTTTGAAAAGAAAAAAAGTTAATTAAAGAACCTAAAACCTAATTTATTTTAATTAAAAAAAGGTTAATTTTGAAGAAAAAAAGGTTAATTAAAAAACCTAAAACCTAATTAATTTTAATTTAAAAAAGATTTTAAATTTTTTTATGTGTAATGATTAATAAAAAAGAATTAAGTTTGCCAAAAAATAGATAGGGGAAGAAACATCAATGAAAAATAGGGTTAAAAAATACAAATAATGCAAATGTTAGGGGTTAGTGTTGACCCAAAAATTAATTTAAAACCTAAAATTAAATTAAAAAACTTGAAATCAATTATTCAAGTTTATTATAAAAAATCAAAGGTTTGTGAAAAATATTAGGTTTTATGAAAAAAGTTTTAAACAGATGGTTGCGTTAACCTCCTCAGGATGTCTGTCTTGCCATACATTGGTGGTTGTTATGATCCGACCTCGATGTTTTGTAATAAACCTGCATGGGACAATAATAGTCAAACCTGTAGTGTTGAATCTCATAGACACATTAAACAAATTAGTATACTATGAAATACAAAGAAAATAAATATATGAAATTTTATAATGTTAAAACCGATATGCCATGTATGAATGCTTCTAAACTCTTTGGATCATAGAGATCAAACCAGCCTTACCCTTTTAGGAAAAGTAGTGAAAGTAGTGAGATGTGGGTTTGTAACGAGGATGGCTTGTTTGTAGTGAGATGGGGGTTTGTAACAAGGATTTCTTGTATGTAGTGAGATGTGGGTTTGTAACGATGATGACTTGTTTGTAGTGAGATGGAGGTTTGTAACAAGGATTTCTTGTTTTTAGGGTTCTTGAAGAAATTTGATATTTTGACAGAGTTGTGGCAAAGGTTTTTTTTCCTTTTGTTGTCTGTGTGAAAAGAATGAGATTATATAATGGAAATTAGAGAAAAAAATGGGCTTTGAATATGCAATTAGGCCTCCAATAACTACAAGCAATAATGTATATTTTTATTTACTTGAGTCCGTCACATTCCAGGATAAATCACAGGTTCTTAAGTGCAATTTTTGAAGTTTAAATGTGTAAAACAAAAGGTATCCGACATTGAGAACTAACTCCTGTCCAAAAATAAGCTCAATCGGATAAACAATGAATTAGTTATGAATTTTTGAAGTTTTGGCTCAGACAAACTTATTTTGGGCTCCAGTGTCAACTCTTACACGTTCTTCAATAAAAAACTGGTATTGATCAGAGCATAACCCGATATCGACTTTGGAAGCGAAGTTGTAGATCTCTGAGTCAATGACCTTGTGTAAAAATATGGGCCCAATCCGATAAAAATTGACTGAGTTATGAATTTTCGAAGTTTCAACCCAGATGAAACAATATTCAGCATTCAGGATTTTCAGCGCGTAACATGCACTCTGAGCAAAAAACAAAGGTATTTTGGATATCGTTCGAACTCGATACCTCTTGTGAAAACTTAGTCAACTCAATTTTGGAAATTTTGGCGCCAGAACCAGCTCAATACGATGAAAATCGACCAAGTTATAATTTTCGGAATATGACGCAAATAAGCTTCCGTCACAAATTTTATGTATAAAAATACTTGATAAATCCGCATTTTTGAAGACCTTATGATCGAAATTGGCTTCCATCCGTGAGAGATGAAAACGTATATGACGTCAATATGGAATTTTGGCCACCAGAACAGATTCAAAACGAGTCACGATCTTCAAGTTATGAATTTTTAGTGCGTAAAAATGGCACTTTCAGCACACTTTTTCACCATATTTCTTTGAGAAAACTCACACATCCGGAGACCTTTTTTAAAGAATTGACTCTTGAGCATAACCTAAATTTGAGAATATGTTATCAGAGATATCTTGGCGAAAGAACACCTGAATATGACGCGTCGGGTTGGACTTGTCAATCTTTGAACCCCGAATCGTTGCAAAACGGCGAACCGATCTTCAACATGGAAAATACTCTGAGAACATCCATTGGAGAAATAAACGTCAGTTGTAACCTGACGAAGCTTGATAAATATACCTTGATTCCATAACCATAAAACCAATGATATGCATGTATGAAAAGAGGGCAAGTTTTGGGGTACAACAGTAGCGGAAACATCTGTATCACAAAGTGCCTGCACAAAATACAACTATACAAGATACGGGGGCACAAGACAATGGAATGTGTGTCGACGCAAAAATCAGACCACAAATCAAAAGTCTAAACAATTTTTCCAATCAAATAATCGAGTAATAATTACATGATCAGAAACCATCCAAATGTACCTTGCACAATCAACACACATGTTAAAAATAACAAGGAAAATTAAAGTATAAAAGAGTAGGAAGAAATTTGGAGCAAACAATAGCCAAAGAAAAGCCAAAGAAGCAAAAAAACAACAATTTGGAAAAGACGCATCGACCGCAACAGGCTATGCGTTGACTCATGCCCAAGATTTTTCTTAGTTTGCATCGACCGCTGGGTTAGCACAACACTTCCCACAGGTGACCAGAATGTTTGCGTCGACTCAAAAAGGCAATGCCTCGACTCATGCCCAAGATTTTCTCAGTTTGCGTCAACCGCTGGGTCGGCACAACACTTCCTACAGGTGACCAAAACTGTTTGCGTCGACTCAAAAAGGCTATGCGTCAACTCAACTGCAGTCTTGTTCAATTGAAACTTTGAAGCAACATAACTTTTGCATCGAGTGTCTGTTTCGGGCATGGTTCGAATCTTTAGAAAGCTTGAAAATCATAGAATATCCACGACACGAAACAGAAACCAAAACAACAAAAATTACACGACAAATTTCCCGATCTTAGCACAATCGACATGTGAATTCATGATCCAATTTCATGAGTTTCAACGCAATTTTCATCGGATCAAAAACCAAATTCACATCAATTATGCTATGACCACAGCACAAGGAAATTTGTACGCAACCAAAAATCAATTGAATCGCGCGGTAAGATCAAGGCACAATGACTCAAGCATTTTGTCAAACACATGATCTCCGAAATTTAACTCATGATTTTTGCACAATTAGAGATCCAAATTATACCATACATAATCAATCAAGAATCATCAATTAAGCTTGAAACAACTTCAACATTTTGTTTTCTCAAATAAGCACTTTCATGAAAATCAATTAATTGAATAAGCACTTATTTAATCATCCAATCCCAGATTTGCATATCATGATTAAAGATAAATTCATATTTTCATAATCGAAATCACTTTCATAATTCAAATTAGATCAAGGTTCAATTTATTGATCCATAAAAGTGCTTATTTAGGAATCACTTATTTGAAAAGTTCTTAAATCAAGAAAAGCTTACTGTAGAATTGAAGAGGAAGCTTAGGTATAGAGGTCACAACAATCAGATTCAAAATCTGAGAATAATTGAGCTTCTTTGACTTTTGGATCTTGAAAAAATTGTTGGAAAAGTTATTGGTGTTCTTGATGAAAATGAGAGAAAGTTGCTCTTTGATCCTTGAGCAAGATGAGAGAAAGTTTTTGAGTGTTTTTTTTTAGAATTGATCAATTATGAGAGTCTTCTTGAAAATTAGAGGGAATAAGAATATATAGTGTTCCCTTTTTTGAATGAATGAGCCCCCAATAAACACAAGCAAATGTGCAAACTCTTAGTTCATCAGAGTCTGACAGCTTAAGGTCAAATTCGCAGGTCCCTCGGTGCGACTTTCGAAGTTGAAGTGTGAAACTAAAATGTAGCCAACATCGAGAAAAATATCATATCTGAAGATGGGCTCAATCGGATTAACGGTGATTTAGTTATGATTTTTTGAAGTTTCGTCTCAGATGAAAATATTTCTCGATTCAGGATTTTCAAATGCGTTGCACGCATTTTAGACCAAAAACGAAGGCCTTCGGGATACCGTTCAAATTTTAAAGCTGAAAGAAATATTTAGCCAACTCAATTTATGAACTAATGCCACCAGAACCAGCTCAATACGATAAAAATCGACCTAGTTATGATTTTCTTAAGATGAAGCCGGTGAACATTTGTCACAATTTTCTTGTGCAAACATATTTGATAAATTCATATATTCAAAGACTTTCTGGGAAGAATTGGCTTCCGCCCATGAGATAGGAACTGTAGATGACATCAAGACGGAATTTTGGCCACCGGAACAGACTCAAACCAGGTCACGGGCTTCGAGTTATGAATTTTTTAGTGCGCCAAAACTGCACTTTCAACACCTTTTCTTTGTATTTTTCACTATATAACTTCCAAAAGAAACACGTATTCGGAGACCTTCCTTTGAGAATTAGCTTTTGGTCCAAACACGAAAATTGAAGAGAACATCGAGACAATTTCAAAACTTCAAGAATCAACCCAAAACACCATTCCAAGCTGCAGATGCAAATTTTCAAACTCAGAAAAGTCAAAATCCTATTTCCAATTCGCATTGTTTTAAATTCACCGAAAACACCCAAATCTTCCACAACTCAAACATGCGTTGAAAAATTACGAGAGCTTTGTCGTGTTGATCAAATACCTTGACCCCCATGAACAGAGAACCAATAATATGAATGCATGTATATATAAAAACAAATTATAAGCCAATCAAAGTTAAAACAAGGAGGGCAAATTTTGGGGTGCAACAACATTTTATGATATTGTAAAAATCGTAACTTCTTCTATTTTTTTGTAATGAGACGATTATTTATGAACAATTTCACAAATGATGTCAGCTACAAATTTTCTTCAGACTCCGAGTTCGGATTTTGATCGGAGGATTTTCTTTCACGATATTCTTTCCATCCTAAACGGTGAAATTAACTAAGAAAAAATATGCATTAGCTAACTCTGCTATGCGTCAGTGCACCTTCAAAAATCCATAACTTTCTCGTTGTTTATCTGATTGAGCCTGCTATTTCAGTATCACATCACAAACTTTGCAAGCTTAGATTTTAATGTTGAACTCGAGTTGAGATTCACACCAATGATGACTTGGCATTTTGTACTCATTTTGTGCATTAGATTCGCTGACACTGTCAAAACAAGGCCCAATCCAAATTCAAATCTAAGGCCTAATTGGAGAGAGTTTATATTCAAAAAAATCAGAATTTCTCTCATAACTTCTCTCACTCCCAAAAACACCTCTCAATTTTCTCTCTATTCTCTCAAGGATCAAACTCCACTTTTCTCTCTATTTTCTCAAGAACACCATAATCTTCATCAATAAGATTCAAACCAAAAAACACAAATTCATAAAAAATCCTCAAATCTTCTTCCAATTTTCTCCCTCCAATGACCGAACCACCTTGCATCTCCCTCCTTCTACCGGTAGATGTCGCGAATCGCGACCGAAGCTCCCTCTGTCACGTTCAATTTCTACGGCCTCTCCCTCCGTTTTTCGAGGAATTTCGCGGCAATTCCTCCTCTTTCGATCATTTTTCGATGGTAGCATCAAACTCTCTTTATCATTGTAGGTAATTCCACTACTTTTCTTAATTACTTTGATTTAAATGTGAATTGAATTGAGATTTTGGATTAAAAGCATGAGTTGAATTTGTTATAGATTATGTATTTGATAAAATGCTTGAACCATATTTGGTTGAATTTTGAGCTCATTTTTCATGAGTTTAAGTTGAATTGTTGAACATGTTTGAACCTTGAGTTGTTGAATTGTGAAGAATATTGAAAAAGGCATTGGTTGATTGATTACATAGTTGATGCGAACTTAATTTTTAATTCGGTAGAAATTGTTGAAACCTTGAAATATCGAATTTTAGATTCACTTATCAATTATGGAATTTGTTGAGATGTTGTTGGATAATCATGTGTTGATGTAATTTTCAATTCATTTTTGTGAATAAACTCTCATTCTTGAAGTAAAAGTTTCGGATTCGAAAATCAAATCAACACTTGATTTTGTGGTTGAAATCCACTTTTTGGACATGATTTTGTGTATAAGGTTACATGTTGTTAACGATTAATGCTTAATGCACTTGGATTGGATGTTTGGACGATATTTATGCCAAGTTTTACTGCTTACGAATCGAAAATCCACATGTTTCTCATGTTTATGGAGTTTCTACCCGGGATTTGGAAGTAGTACCTTCGCTTGGAATTAATTCATGGGAACCACTTTTTTGAGTCTGTTGGTACATTTGTAACTAGCCGTGCGATTTTGAGTCGATTCCGTTCCGATGTTTTGCGCACCTAATTTTTGAATTTAGTGTTTTTTTGGCACTTTTTGACATGTACTCTGAATTTAATCTTCATTTTCTATATGTTTATACTTTATTGTTCGTTTATGAACCTTTGTGATTGAGTTTTCTTGATTCCGATACTTTTTTCGGGTTAATTCTTCAAATAAGTGCAGTGCTGCCCCGTTTTATAAAGCGCACCTGAATTTGGTTTTAATTATTGGTTTATGCTTCATTGCATTTGTTTTGGTCATTATAAGACATGTGTATCAAGTTGTGTCGATTTCGGATCGACGTTTTGTGTGTTTCTTTGTGTGATGTACATGCTTCCCGAAATTCATTTTTATGCTTCCTTTACTTGTTGTTTTTCGCTTCATGCATGATAATATGCTATTTTAACTTGTGATGTCGATTGTTGAATTAAATTTGATATTCTTTGTTATTTGTTAACCTTTCTTGTGAGATTGTGCAAGTTTTGGAAGGCGATTCGTCACGACACATGTGTTCGGATTTTACCATTTGCTTGTGTAGCATCGCTCAGTGCAGGATATTAGCTTGAGGCGCACTGCTTGTGATTTATTTTTGCATTGTACACTGGGTGATTATATTGGATATTATTTCTGACCATTTCATTTGTTGATGCTAGCTTTCCTAAAGTTTTTTGGAGTACTTTCACTTTGCTTGTTTGCTGTATAACATACATTTTATCCATTTGGTATTACACTGGTTCTAGTTTATTTTTCCGCACTTTACCACTTTCTACATATCATTGGAAGTAGGATAATAAAGAGTGTGCGCTTGAAGTCTCTGTTTAAATTCCTTTAGAAGACATTCTGCACTTGATTGCTAATTGTGTTTGTTGATGTTTTAAAGACCTACCTCGAAGTAGGCATTACGCTGTGTGTTTATATTTATGATCAAAGACCTCAAAGAGGCGTCCCATTCCCATTCCCCATTTATAAGTCCTCAAAAGGAGGCCAGGCGAGCAGAGGGACCATAATCGACCCCTCCATTTCTAGCTCATGTCATTCGTAGCTTGCATCGTGTGTTGATGCTTCGAACCATGCTTACTCTTGTTATCGAGTAAGTCAAGTGGAATACAGGGATCTGTAACCAATCCCCCACGTTTTGTCTTGAGCTCACGTCAGGTGACGTTGATGCTCTATGTTTGTTCATAGCGTCTTCTATCTTGGTTAGGTGCTTAGTCGCCTTGGACATTCACTTCCCCTACTCTATACTTCTTGCCTTGGTAACATGATACCTCAGTTAAGAGTATCTTTCATGACACCTTCTTTCATACATGAGATATCTATGGTCAGGAACTTCCCCACTTTTAGCTACCTTAATTATTTGATATCTTGGTTAGTCCTTTTGACTTCAGTTAGCATGCGCTACTCATGACATGCGTGTGCTCTCTTGAGCTTGTTAATTGCTTGTTTGCTTTCCATCCTTGTGTGCATGTTTTCTTAGGTTTTGAACCATTTCGATGATCCCTTAGGATCTCTTGATTCATCCTTTGGTGGTGGTTTGAGATAGACATTAGGTTTTGAACCTTTTCCATGTTCCTTTAGGGCTTCTCGATTCATCCTTTGGTGGTGATTTGAGATAGACATTAAGTTGTGAACCATGCATGCTAACTTAGTTAGAAGTTCCCCTTTTATCCTTGAAACACCAGTTTATATTCAAATTCATTTATTTTTTAATCAAGTCTTTTATATTTCATTTAAGTTTAAGCCGAATTCATTTACATTACAGTCTTTATCTTCAAACTTTTTACCTTTATATTGTAACCTTTGTTTTATCTTTACTTTCCTATTGTCATTTTGTTTAGTTTTATAAACATTTACAATTTAACAAATCATTGTCGAAAACATGAACAATTCAACAACCATAAATCATCTCATTTAGACACATGTCCTAGGACCAATCTAGTCGATCTTGTGTGTAACCAAAAAACGATTATTTTTTAAGACTAGCGTTTGTTTACCAAATTTCACAGAAAACAAATTGGCATGTCCAGTGGGGAAAGTGTCTAAATTTATAGGCAAAATACTCATTTTGGTCCCTTAACTATACCCTTGGGTTCATATTGGTCCCTTAACTTTTTTTTGTGTCATTTTGGTCCCTTAACTTTCAAAAAGTTTCATTTTAGTCCTTTTTGTCTAAATTCGTAGCTAATTAGACGGAAAAACTTTGAAATCAGTCGCTAAATTCGTAGCTAATTAGACAAAAAGGACTAAAATGAAATATTTTGAAAGTTAAGGGACCAAAATGACACGAAAAAAAGTTAAGGGACCAATGTGAACCCAAGGGTATAGTTAAGGGACCAAAATGAATATTTTGCCAAATTTATATCACAATTTTTTTTTGTGTTATAGGTCTGTTGTACCCCAATTTTCCCCCTAAGATTCCTCTATCATCTTATATCAACTCAATCATATCAAGATCACACTAGGGTTTTAGTTCTTATCCCTATCTTTGAGTTTACTCATGAAGGATCACCAAGCACCTTGATTTGTATATTTCGATCATTTTGTTTTGTATTGATTAACTTTTAACTAACAAATGCAATAAATGTTTTCTCTAATTGATGATGCTATAGGTGAAAGTACAACACACTTCATCAAGTTGATCTATAAGTTCATGAGTTTATTTCCATGCCTCCTTCAACAAAAATTCATTGAGATTCAAGCTTCATCATTAAAGATGCTTTAAAGCAATATCATGAAAATATCTACTATGGTTTATCATGCCTCAATTTGTCAAAGAAATTTAAAAGATACAAGGATTGAGTGGAGAAGTTTGACCTAATTGGACAAGTTCTTGATTTCTTGATCACAAGTGTATAACTCTGTCATTTCTTAATATTTGAAAGTGGTTATTGTTGCTATGGTTTCTTATTATCACCCACAACAACATCTATTCACATGGCAAGAGTAATTGTGCAAGAAGGTTTGTATAAATTGAAAGGGGGTTCTAAGCCATTTTGGTGCTTTAAGAGCTAGGGTTTTGGACTTCTAAGGGGTATATCTTGCTCATCTTTTGATATTTTTGAGTGATTCCAAAGACATTCTTCTCTTTAAAGGGTTATAAACTAATCACTTCAATAGTTTCAAGGAAATTTAGTGTGGAAGATTCCTAATTATTGAGAAATATTACAAGCCCTCTAGATAGGCAATCAAATTCCCTTATGTGACTTTAAAAGATCATAACTTGGTCAATTTTTATCTACTTGAGCCCATTATTTTTCAACAATGATCTTAAGGATGTGAACTTCAACTTTTATTTTATGTCCAAAGCTTGAAAATGAGTGGAAAATTCCCTAAGAACTCAAAAGATTATAGGTCACCTCATGAATTTTCACCAATTTTACAAGGCCATAACTTTTTCAATACTTGGTATTTTTGAGCGATTCGAGTTTCATAATGTAGTTTGGGAAGCCTACTTCAAGCTAGAATAAATTATCAAAGCTCAATTTTAGAGGAAGACCTTATTTTAACTCAAAACATTATAGCTCACTTTTGAAGAAAAACTTAGAATTTTTCTAAGTACAAAAAGTCAACATCTTTTTTCTCAACTTTGACTCATCACAACTCCTAGCTCAAGCATCCATTTGGTCTCATTCTTTGCAAATTGTAAATATTTTGAGCTTATCTTTCAAATGCTTCCAGAATCATTCCCTAAGACCCCTTGAGCTATGAACACCATGGATTCAAAGATGGTACCTTGAAATTGAAGTTTTCTCCAAAGTCAGAATTTGAAATCCATAATCCAGCTTTTAAACACCAAATTAGCGCATGTTTTTCATCTAAACATGTCTAACTAACTTGCCAAAGTGGATTAGAGCCTTGAAACACAAAGTTTGAGTGAGTTTTGATGCTAAGTAAGTCACACATTTTTCATGTCCACGACTTTTCACGATTTCCCTCCAAACTCAACTAATTCTTTCAATTCTCATTCCCATTCACTTCCCTATAAATAGATGACCTTATTTCACTCATTTACACAAACTTGGAGAGCCAAATACACCCTTCTAAAGTTCATTCGCAACTCAGAAATTTGAAATTCCATTTCACAGTTTCAAGCTCTCTCTTCACAATTTCTTTACATATTCATCATCCTCCATAAACATATAAACTCTCTAATACTTAAACCTAGCAAATCGAGCCATATTTTGAGTTACAGAAGTTTACTTTCAAAGCTATTTTGTGAGCCTCGTTTAGGTAGTTTTCTTAACTAAATCGTTCCAAATAAAAGCCTATTCTACTCTACTCATCCTTCTGATCCTTGTGCTTCTTACAATTTTTAAAATCGTTGAGAATTGAGTGAGAAATCCTGACCTAAAGTGCTCGCTATTATTTTTGGCTTTCTGTATTTTTCTCTTTGCTCAGTTTATATAAATTTTCGCAAGGGTGAGGTTAGGATCGTCTTGAAGAGACGGATCCAATGATATTAGTCTGAGATTCTAACGTTTCCATTTGAAGAATCTTAGAAATTCCCACGCGTAGGGTATCTGGAGGTTGAATACGACCTACGTGTCGTTCTTCGACCAATGAACATTGGACATTTGTTTTATTTTCATTGGCTATTTAGTTTTTGATTCAACGTGTTTTGGCTGAGGGTCCATGATATGCACAATGCGCCAGGTCCTTTGGATCTGTTTACTAATGCGTTTTGACTTTTCATCCAATGAACCATATTTTTTCCTTTTATTTTATTAAAATCTGATTTAATAATTGATTTGGTGTGATTTCCAATAGTGACCATATCATGCACAACATATCAGATCCCTTGGATCTACTTACTAACGCCTTTTAATAATGATCCAGTGGTCCATATTTTTTTGGCTTTATTTTATTTTCTGATTTTTATATTTATTTGTTTTAAACTTCAAAAAATCATAGAAAATTCATTTCTGACTCAAAAATTATGAAAAAATTCACAAAAATATTTTCAAATATTCTCTTTCTGATTTTATTTTTTTTCTTGATTTTATTTTCAGATTTTATATTTTTTTTATAAATTTTCCTTTATTTTGACTTGTTTCTAATTATTTAAAAATACTTTTTGATATTTTTAAATTCCAAAATTTTTATAAAAAAATAATTTTCCTTATTTTTGACTTTCTGAATTTTTTTCTAGAATTTTATTTTGACTTCTATTATTTTTTATCTTTTTTTTCCACTTATTTGAGTGATTTTAATAAATTTAAAAATGCTTTTCTGTTTTAAAAAATTATCAAAAATTTTATAAAAAAATTTGAGATCACTTCTGATTTTTCTATGGTCTTTTTAAATTTTTCTTTGATACTTTGAATATAGTTTGCTATTTTACCTTTTATTTTCATTTAAAAAAACCAATTTAAAAATCATTTTTCTTTTTTTATTTTATTCATTAAATGCAAATTTTTTTAATATATTCTGACTATTGTGATTGTTGATCATGAACTTCATTAACATCATATTGGGTGTTGAGTTTAACTCCACCAAAATGGATGGATGATTTTAATGATAGTTTAATTAAATTTTTTATTCAAATATTTCCCCTCCCTCTTCATCTTATCCTTTTCTTACATGTGCTACATTTTGTTAGAGGATGATCTACATATCATCTCTCCAAATATATGGCACATGGATTGCTATTGACCGACCTAAAAATATGTGCGACTTCTATATAAGTCCACTTACGATTGCTTAACATATCGCTAAATTTGGCCCCGATTCGAGAAATGATCATTAGTGGTCCAAACCTATGTTTGCAAGCCCAAGCATGTTTAATTTGAAACTTTTGATCCAATAACCTTGATATTCATTGTTAGAAGGCTTTTGTCTTATCAATCCTCTAATGAATCTTCATAAATTTTGGACTAAGCGAATCATTTAAACATCGTTGTTCATTTGTTGTTGCCTTGAGAATTTGAAATGATTGATATACTTGACGAAAAGCAAATGAAACTTGTTATTAAGAGGCTTTGATTTTATCAATCTTCTAATGAGTTTTCAAATGAAAGATTCAAGATGGTCATTCAACTAACCTCTAATTTCTAACTTATTAACAATTGACTTTTATTCTTATGCTTTTACTTTACGCCTTTACTTTTACGCACCATTTATTTTAGCATTTACATTTCATGCTATTTTCTTCTTTGCTCACTTGAGCATTTATCTTTGTCTTTTTATTTTTCTCACTTGAACTTTTCATTTTCTTTTTGAAGATACCTAATAATCAACTTGAACAATAAAAAGCTTTAATTTCACTTGGACTATTTGGTTACTATCTTTGGTATTTTGGAGTTATGGACTTCTTGGACTTAGGATTAGAGACCTTGACCTACCTTGAGACCTTGGTGACTTTTATTGCTATTTTGTCCGGAGTTCTTGCGGTTTGCCCTGAGACATTGAGTTGTTTATTTTCTTTGTGTGCAAGTTATTCTGATTATATGCTTTGTTTGTGATTGGGAATTCATCAGTATGCAGCCGTTACTCTGCCCAATTTTTATGAAGACATAATGCATTTGAAGCATGGTTTTCTTAAGAGGTTTTTTATCTTTGATTGTTTGGTTTCAATCCAAAGGATGTGAATTCTACATTGACTCATTGTGTCAATTGTTGGCTTCTTGTTAATTAGATGGTTCTTTTCCCTAGCTTTTACCTTATGCTTTAGGATAGTCCCTTCATCTCCTCCCACCTTCTTTAATTTCAAAACTCTTCTCCCTCGTTTTAAAAACTATTCTTGTTTTTCTAAACTTGAACCGATTTCACAATAAACTTGGACTTAAGTCCATGCATCTTCAAAAACATTTTCTCAATCAAACTTTAAACAACTTAACAATACTTTTACATTTTTTGTGAGAAGACTAAAAGCCAATCAAACTCAATCAAACCGTTTTTGCCCTTTTGGCTTTTATCCTTAAAATTTTCTCAAAAGATTAGACTCTTATAAATCCTTGTAGTGATACGAACTACTATACTTCTACGATATGTAGTGAAGTGACATATATTCCACCTGGGTGTTGAGTGAGGCTTTATTGATTTTAAAATCCAAGCTATATCCTCCACTTTGAGATGATTCAAATTCTCCTTTTTCATAATCATGGGTAGTAAGCATGTTCTTCCATTCAGATATGACAATGATGTCTCATCTCTTAAAATTAACCAACACACTTGTGTTTTAAATTTTTAAAGGTGAACTACGAGTATCCTGATCCCCTATTGCACAGAAGGTGGTACATAGGCACTAAAGATTCGCAACCGCGACGGGTGCAAAAATTGTAAAAAATACTTCTTTTCTCATCTTCACCATCTATTTTTATATACAACATTTATAGCCAAAATACACAAATTTTCAAAGAGGTTCCTGTGGAGTAACGTAGATGTTTAGGGTGCTAATACCTTACCTTTTCATAACCAACCCATGAACTTAGATTCTCTCCCCCTCTTTTTGGGTTATTCGCTCTTTTCCCATTCCTCTGGAAACAATAAAGTGCGGTGGTGATTTTTATTTGATCTATGCGAGTTAAGTCAAACCAATGGCTTAGTCTCAACATTTCTACCGCTATAGAAAAAAATGGTGACTCTGCTGGGGAAAGATCGACCAATTTCTGGTCTATCCCTAAGTGGGTTGAGCCTATCTTTGTTTATTCGTGTATGTGCTATTATTTATTGTATATTATGTGTTGTATATATGTTTGTCTGGATTATTCTGGTTTTAAGGGTGCTTGCTGATTTCTCATAAGTCCTATACCCGGACTTGGGCAAACATAAGATAGGATGGGCGGTATAGTCATGTTAACTTTAAGGGAGTAATGCCAAAAAAAGAGGCATGAGATCTCCCACTTAGTGGAGGCCCCTTTGACTGTAGTGTCGTTTACCGATTAATTGGGAAGACATGCTGCTTTCGACATAGGAGCCTACTGAAACTGAGGACTGTAGAACCCTTAACCCATCCCGACCTTTTAGATGTAGTGTAGAAACTATGATGGAGTAATTCGAAAATGGTTATCACGCGATACTACACTCATATGAGTTTTTCCTGAGAATATTACTAATTATCGAGTCAACCGAGACGTTGGTAATATCCAAAGGAAGGATATAGACTCTGGGAACCTCTAAGAACCTCATTCGGCAGGTGATAAACTATTAGACTATACCTTGGTGGTAGTAGCTTTGACCTCATGCTTGTGATGTCGAACCTATGAACCCCCCATGTTTGTGATCTTGTGTGTGATTGTTGCATCATGCATTCATGCACTCATGAGAATCCTTTAAAACATGTGTTTCAAGGGACTTAGAGTTGACCTTTTTGCGAATATCTCAAGTACTGTTTGACCATGGATTCTGGAAAAAGAAAGACTCATAAGTACAATTTCAAGGATCCTAAGATAGATAATTTGATGAGTCTAATTCCTGAGATCGAGAGTTCTGCTTATTTTCGGAAGAAGTATGGATCCATCGTGTCTCTTATGAAGCTCAGGATGAAGGAGGGTATTCTCTCAACTTTGGTTCAGTTCTATGATCCTATGTATCAGTGTTTTACTTTCCCTAATTATCAACTGATGCCTACATTGGAGGAGTATTCTTACCTACTAGGTTTACCTGTTACCGATCCTATTCCTTTCACTGGTTTAGAGGGGGAGCCTAAGTCTCATGAGATTGCTGTTGTGATTCATTTAGGGAGGTCTGAGATTGAGGCTCATATGAATATCAAGGGAGGAATCAGAGGATTACCCGCCCAGTTTTTACTAGAGAAAGCTTATTACTTTGCTATGTGTTGTACCCCAATTTTTTCCCATAAGATTCTTCTATCATCTCATACCATCACAATACAACAAGATCACACACTAGGGTTTGGCTCTTCTCCTTATCTTTAGCTTTGCTCATGGGGAATCACTAAGCACCTTGACTTGTATTTTGTGATCATCTATGTTTTGCATTGATTAACTTTTAACTAAAAAATACAATGAATGTTTTCCCTAATTATTGATATCCTAGGTGAAAGCACAACACATTCCATCAAGTTGATCTATAGGTTCATGAGTTCATTTTCATGCCTTCTTCAATAAAGCTTCTTCAGATTCAAGCTTCATCATTGAAAATGCTTTGAAGTAATATTATGACAAATTCTATTATGATTCATCATGCCTCAATTTGTCAAAGATAGTTCAAAGATTTAAGGGTTGATTGAAGAAGTTTTACCTAATTGGATAAGTGATTAATTTCTTGATCACAAGTGCATATTTACCTCATTTTTTAATATTTGGAAGTGGTTATGGTTTCTATTGTTTCTCATTATCATCCTCAAAAACTTCTATTTACATGACAAAAGTACTTGTACAATAAGGTTGGTCAAAATTGAAAAGTGTTTCTAAGGCATTTTGTTTCTCTAGGAGATAGAGTTTTGAACTTCAAAGGGGTATATCTTGCTCATATTTTGGTATTTTTGAGTGATTCCAAAAACATGCTTCTCTTCAAAGGGTTATCAACAAATCACTTTAAAAATTTTAAGAAAATTTTGTGTGGAAGATACCTAATGATGAAGAAAGATTACAAGTCCTCTAGATGAACCATCAAATTCCCTTTTGTGACTTCAAAAGATCATAACTAGGTTAAATTTTATCTCCTTGAGCCTATTATTTTTCCACAATGATCTTGAAGATGTGAAATTCAACTCTTCTTTCATGTGCGAAGTTTGAAAATGGATGGAAGATTCCCTAAGGATAGGTCATTTTATGAATTTTTGCCAACTTCACGAAGTCATAACTTTCTCATTCTTTGGAGATTTTAAATGGTTCAAGTCTCAAAATTTCATTCAAGAGATCTACTTCATGCCATATTTTTTGGTAAAGAGAAAATTTCAAATGGAAGGCCATGTTTGGATGCAAGACATTATGAGTCATTTTTGAAAAAATACTTAGAATTTTTCTAAATACAAAAGTCAGCCTCTTTTTCTCAACCTTGACTCATCACAATTTTCAGTTTAAGCATCCATTTTATTCCATTCTTTGCATATTATAAAGCTTGTGATCTCGTCTTTTTAAAGCTTCAAGAATCATGTCCTAAGACTCCTTGAGCTGAGAATGCCATTGATTCAAAAATGGTACCTTGAAACTGAAGTTTCACTACAAGTCAGAATTTGAAATTCATGTTGTGGTATCTAAACATCAAATTAGCACGCGTTTTTTGTCTAAACATGTTTAACCAACTTGCCAAAGTGGATTGGAGCCTTGGAACGAAAGGATTGAGTGAGTTTTGATGCTAAATAGACCACACTTTCCTCATGTATCAGGTTCACACAAATTCCCTCCAAATCTCATCATTTCACACGCTTGAGCATTCAATCAGCTTCCCTATAAATAGAGGATCATACCTCATTAATTCTCTCAAGCTTAGAGAGCCAGAATCACCCTTCCAAACTTCCTCTTGAACCCACTTTTCTGCAACTTCGAATTTTCTCTTACAGCCTTTATCAATCCATTTTCTTTGTTAATTTTTCATCCTTGAACCTCACTGAAGCTAATAGAAGAAGAACCAAGCTCTAAGACTTCCTAAATCGTGCTAACCAAGTCAATTTTCAGAACTCTGCATTTGAACTTCAATAGGTAGATTCCTTCACCAATTCCCTCAAACTTTGATACTGTTATGAAGATCTCATCATTTTGATTCTAGTCACAACATTAGTTTTCAACTGGAAGTGTGTTTTGACCATGAAATTTCAAATCTCTTTTCAAATCTTTCCTTCCGAAATGACTGAGCTACACCTTATATAAATTTTTCGCAAAGGTACCATTGGAATCGTCTTAAAGAGATGAAGTGAATGGTACCGGTCTCGAGCTCTAATTTTACCGTTTCAGGGACCTGCAAATCCCGTGGCTGGAGGTTGAAGATGACCAACGTGTCTCTCAACCAATGATAGTGTCCCACGTATTTTTTCAAATTCTGATTTAATAAATGATTTTGTGCTTTATTCACTAAAGACCATGATATACATAGCGCGTCTGATCTATTGGATTAGCTTAATAACGTGTTTTGACTCTCATCCATTGGTCCACATTTTTTTGGCTTTATTTTTTATTTCTGATTTTTATATTTAAATTGTTTTAAACTTCAAAAAATCATAGAAAATTTATTTTAACTTCAAAAAATCTAAAAAAATTTTGAAAAATACTTTTATTTTTCTCTTTCTGATTATTATATTTTCACAATTTTATTTTGTGATTTGATATTTTTTATAATTTTTCACTTTATTATAATTGTTTTTAAATGTTTAAAAATACTTTTCTTAATTTTTAAATTCTGAAAAAATTATGTAAGGATCCAATGACCTTTTAACAAATATTGGTGACCTCAATTTATTTTTATTTATGACTTTACTATTTTTCAAAAATTTTGGTTTATTTTGCTAATTTTTTTAATTTTAACAAATAGTTTCTGACTTTAAAAAATTACCAAAAGTTTTATATAAATATTTGAGCTCATTTCTGATTTTTCTATGGTCTTATTTGATTTTTCTTGATTGTTTTGAATATAGTTTCTATTTTCTCCTTTTATTTTCATTTTAAAACCATTTAAAAAAACCTTTTTCTTTATTATTAAATACAATTTTATTTTGTATATATTCTGGTTAATCTTGAACTATGAAATTTTGATCATGAGCTTTATTAACATCATTAGATCCATGGTGTTGAGTTTAACTCCACAAAAAATGGATGAATGATTTTAATAATAGCTTGATTAAATTTTTGGTACAAAAGTGGTTTAATTCTTATCCATTCCCTCTTCATTTTACCCCCTTCTTATTGTGTCACATGTTATTTGAGGATGATATACATATCATCTCTCCAAACATAGGACACATAAATTGCTATTGACCGGCCTCAAAATAGGTGCGACTTCTATATAAGTCCATTTACGATTGCTTAACATAGCGCTAAATTTTGTCTCGATTTGAGAAATGATCATTCGTGGCCGAAACCCATGTTTGTAAGCCCAATTATGTTAATTTGAATCCTTTGATCCAATAATCTTGAGATTCATTGTTAGGAGGCTTTGGTCTTATCAATCCTCTAATGAATCTTCATAAACTTTAGCCAAAGTGAATCACATAAACATCATTGATCATTTATTGTTGCCTTGAGAATTTTAAATTGATGATATACTTGATAAAAAGAAAATGAGACTTGTTGTTGAGAGGCTTGGATTTTATCAATCTTCTAATGAGTTTCAAATGCAAGTTTCAAGATGGTTATTAAACTAACCTCTAATTTCTAACAATTGACTTTATTTTGTGCTTTTACTTTATGATTTTACTTTAAGCACATTTACTTTAACATTTACATTTCATGCTATTTTTCATCTCTGCTCATTTGAGCATTTACTTTTATGTCATTTTTATTTTTCTCACTTGAGGTTTTTCATTTCTTTTTGAAGATACCTAATAATCAACTTAAACCATACAAAATCTTTAATTTTACTTGGACTACTTGGTTACTATCCTTGGCGTTTTGGAGATTGTGGACTTCTTGTCAATCCTTGTAGTGATGCAAACTACTATACTTCTATGATATGTAGTGAAGTGAGATAATTTACACTTGGGTGTTTAGTGAGGCTTTGTTGATTTTAAAATCCAAGCCATATCCTCCACTTTGAGATTATGCAAATTCTCCTTTCTCATAATTTTGGGTAGTAAGTATGTTTTCCACTCAGATAAGACGATGATGTCACGTCTCTTAAAATTAACCAACACACATGTGCTTTAAAATTTTTAAAGGTGAACTACGCGTACCCTGATCCCCTATTGCACGGAAGGTGGTACAAAGGCACTAAAGGTTTGCAACTGCGACGGGTTCAAAAATCATAAAACATACTTCTTTTCTCATCCCCACAATCTATTTTTATATACAACATTTATAGACAAAATACACAGATTTTCAAAGAGGTTCTTGTGGAGTACCGTAGATGTTTAGGGTGCTAATACCTTCCCTTTGCATAACCAACCCCCGAACTTAGATTATCTCCCCCTCTTTTTGGGTTATTCGTTCTTTTCCCATTCCTTTTAAAACAATAAAGCGCGGTGGCAATTTTTATTTTGATTTGTGTGAGTCAAATCAATCCAATGGCTTAGTCTCAACATTTCTATCGCTACACTAGGATGAAGACTATAATTGCTTTTGAGGCCATCTTTGCTCTTCTTGCTTATGGGTTGTTCTTATTTCCTAACATCGATAAATTTGTAGATATCAACATCATCAGAATCTTTTTGATCAGAAATCCAGTTCCTACAGTATTAGGAGATGTTTATTACTCTATTCATCTTCGGGATTCTTATCATGGAGGGATGATAATTTGTTGCACACCTTTGTTGTAACAGTGGTTTGTTTCTCACTTACCTCGGTCTGACGCTTTCTGGAATGTCAAGAAGGAACCTCGTTGGGCTTAGAAGATTATGGCCCTCAATCATTCCGACATTGTTTGGTATCACATAGCTTACTATGATATGGAGATTTTAGGTAGTTGTGGTAGTTTCCTCAATGTACCTCTTCTTGGTACAAAGGAAGGAATTAACTACAATCCTGTTCTTGCACAACGACAACTTGGATATCCAATGAGAGATAAGACAAATAATATTCATCTGAGTGGTTTCTTTCTTAAATAAGGAGAGGATCATAAGAAAGCTAAGGAGCAAATTGCAAAGGCTTGGCCCCATATTCACAGAAAGAGTAGAAAGGACTTGGGATCTAGAGAAGATGTTTCTTTGGAGCCTTATATCCAGTGGGTAAAAGCAAGGGAAATCCAGTTAAAGATGCCATATTCCCACGAGGAACCTTTACCTGATATGTTTGTGAACACCACTCCTCCCCTTTTAGATGATGTGGAAGAGGTTTAGCTTGCCCTAGTCAGGATGCAGCAGGAGAAGGAGGCCTGGAAGAACAAGTGTCAGACTTTAGAGATGTCCTACTGAGCAGACCTGAAAGAGAAGGATGGCTTGATCGAGATTCTTAAGAGTCGTGCTGTAGAGATGATGGAGAGGCAAGAGGATTTATTTTCCTCTATAGCTCAATCAAGACTTAGGCATTCACTTCCTGACTCTGGTGATTAGAAAGAGGTTGCCAATAGGTATGCAGAAGAGAACAAGCAGTTGAAGGCTCAGATTGCAAGACTCACAGGAAAGTGTCAGTGTGTGGAGAGATCTTCACCAGCTTTTCTTTTTTAGGATTTCAGATTCTATCTTCTCTTGTACTTAGGATTGTTGAAACTTGTACTAAAAGTTTAATCCATTTTTGAAGTTATTAAAATGAGATTTTCAATATTTCAAAATGTGTTAGTACTTTAACATTTGCAAATCGTCTATAATTCTTCGAGTTCCTTGAAATATTAATAGTGATAAATAAATCATATGAATTGCATATCATGCATTATCTTATACATATTTCTTGCATTTTTGTTCATACCCAGGTGTCTTACTGAGTTTCCATACTTCGTTCAATAAGATGTCCCACTGGTACAATACTCAGGATAATTCCCAGAAGAAAATGGAGAATCTTGAACAAGAGAATCGTGAGCTGCACAAAAAAGTTACTGCTTTGAAGGCCAGTATGGCCAATCTGACTACTTTGATGGAATCATCGGTGGCTTCTTAAAATCAACCACCACTTGTTCCTCCTTTTACTCAGCAACAACAAACAACGATTGCTTCTGAAGGACCATCAGTTCCCGTTTCTGTTACTCCAGTTACTACTGCATAGAACCGTATGCCTCAGGGTTACCCGTGGGGGATGCCAGAAAATTTCATGCCAAAAGGTTATAATCTTGATGCTCAAGTTACTCCAGTTGTTCATACTGCTGCTACTCCCGTACCTCTTGTGGTGCATGTTACTCCTGCTGCTAGAAACGAGATCCATTATATCGCACCTCCTTTGGTGAATGATATTCGTTTGTTAATGATGAAGTGTATCTTCATGTTCCTCCACCAAGTGAAAGTGTGGGTTTCTATGACCGGTTGAATGACTTTCAAGACCAGTTCAATGAGATGCAGAAGGAAATGAAATCCATTCGAGGAAAAGAATTGTTTGGACAGAACGTTAGTGAACTCTACCTAGTTCTCAATGTAAAGGTGCCATCAAAGTTTAAAGTTCCGGAAATTGAGAGGTACAAAGGAAAATCTTGTCCCTGTGACCATCTCATGATGTGTATCAGGAAAACGTCTAACCATACTGATGATCAGCGTTTGCTCATTCATTTCTTCCAAGATAGTTTAACTGGTGTTGCTCTTCAATGATATGGGAGAAGCCTTTATCAAACAGTGTAAGTATAATATGTTCATGGCACCTGACCGTGACTAATTAAGGGCAATGGCCCAGAGAGACAAGGAGTCGTTCAAAGAGTATGCATAGAGATGGCGCGAGATAGCTGCCCAGGTGGTGCCACCTATGGGAGAACAAGAAATGACCAAGGTTTTCCTGAAAACCCTTGGATCATTTTATTATGAAAGGATGGTCGCTAGTGCACCGAGTGATTTCACCGAAATGGTAAGCATGGGTGTTCGTTTGGAAGAGGCTGTCAGAGAAGGGAACTTGACCAAAGAAGAAGGGACAAAGAAGTCGTCATACGGGTTTTCTCGAAAGAAAGAAAGTGAAACGAATGCTGTTATTGGGGAAAGGAAGATTAGGCCACCTAGAAGACATCATCGGTACTAGCAACAGGTTGCTTTTGTGACTCTAGTTGTCAATGTAGCTCCAACCACTATTGCCTATCAAAGACTATCTCCTCAGAGGAATCAAGGGTAAAGTCAGAAGAGAGAGGCTTTTGAATCTATTCCAATGAGTTATGCAGAGTTGTTCCTGGCTTTGATTCAGAAGAAGTTGGTTCAAACCAGGCCATCTCCTACTATACCTTCACCTCTACCCTGGTATTATAAGGCAAACCAGACATCCACTTTTCATCAAGGAGCCCCAGGGCACATCATCGAGAACTGTTATCCTTTGAAATCTGAAGTACAAAAGATGGTGAGATCTGGCCTCCTATCTTTTAAAGATGTTAGACCTAATGTGAAAGATAATCCTTTGCCAAGACATGGAGGAGAAAATTTTGTAAACATGGTTGCGGATTATCCTGGGGACTTCTGGATTTTTTATATAAACCTGGTTAGAGTAGATTTAGTAAAACTGCATGCTGATCTCTGCGAATTCAACTACTATATGCGCGACCATGCTAGTTGTGGTATTTGCAATACAAATATTCAGGGATGTAATAAGATAAAAGCTTATCTTCAGGAAATGATGGATGAAGGCCTCATTCATATAATTAGGCCAAGGGCAGAGTACGAAGAAGATGTAAATATGGTATTTAGATGTCCTGGAGAATTCCAGATTTTTGACGTGAATCATATGAATGATGATTTGGTACAGTTACACGCTACCTTATGTAACATGGATGGTCAAGAAGAACACCATTATGGGTCTTGCCAGATTTGCTGCAGAGACTCTCGTGGTTGTTCCATTGTAAGAAAGTGTTTTCAGTTGATATTGGACAATGTTACTATTAAAGTTTCGGGAAATAGATATGATTGCAATGGAATTAACATGATTGAAGAATGCTCGGCCGAAATTATGTCAGATGATGAGTATGTTTCCGCAGATGAATTATTTTCCTCAGATGAAGATATGTTCTCCAGTAATGATTCTATGATGTCTAAGTATTCTGAAGAAGGGGTGAATTTTATTGTGCCTTGTTTTGTTGTTCCCTCCCCTATAGAGATTGAGTACCATAGCAAGTCAGTTGTTGCTCCAGTGGTGATTTTCTTGCCAGGTCATGTTCCTTATGAATCAGACAAAGTCGTGCCATATAAATACAATGCTACAATCTTGGAGGATTGTGTGGAAGTCCCCATCCAACCATTGTCTGATGTCAAGAATATTGCTGAAGCCAGTTGGATGACCCGCGATGGCCATGTTTTTGCACCTGTCATTCGAGGGAATGTTAATGTTGATAAGAAGGTTATTGAAAATGTTGAACCTAAGAAAGCAGTGGGGGAATCTAGTGGTACTACTCTGGAAAAATATGTGGATGATATATTGAATATTATCAAGATGAGAGACTACAGGATCGTAGATCAATTGTTGCAGACTCCATCAAAGATATCCGTTCTAGACTTGCTAATGAACTCTTCTGCCCACAGGGAATCTTTGATGAGAGTATTGGATCAATCTTTCATGGAAAGTGATATGCCTCGGGACCAATTCAGCAGTGTTATAGGGAATATTACATCCTATAATAATCTAAGCTTTTGTGATGATGAATTGCCCGATGAAGGAAGGAATCATAACTTGGCTCTCGATATCTCCATGAATTGTAAGAACGATTCATTGTACAATGTGATGATTGATAATGGGTTCGCTTTAAATGTCATACTGAGGAGCATGCTCATGAAGCTGAAGTACCAAGTAATTCCCATGTGCCTGAGTGGCATAATTGTGAAAGCTTTTGATGGATTGAGGAAGTCTGTCACCGGGGAAGTAGATTTTTCTATTCACATAGGCCCGCACTTATTTCAGATTACTTTCTAGGTTATGGATATTGTTCTCACTTACAGTTGTTTACTGGGACGACCATGGACCCACGAGGCAGAAGCTGCCACTTCAACTTTGCACCAGAAGCTGAAGTTTGTTCATGATGGAAAGGTGGCATCATAAATGGAAAACATGCTTTGTTAATATCTCAGTTATCCTCTTTCAGTGTTGTGGAAGCAGATGAAGATGTTGTTGGAACTTAGTTCCAAGCTTTATCCATTGATAATGTGAGGAAAAATAAGGATTCTATAGCCTCGTTTAAAGATGCTCAACAGGTAGTGCATAATGGCCCTAGTAGGGTGTGGGGGCATATTGTTGATCCACCTGTGAATAAGAATAGAGCTCGTTTGGGATTCTCTGTGAAGAAAGGTAAAAGTGAGATTATGAAGCCGAAGTCTGCTTTGGGCAAATATCAAGACATCTTTCACAATGGAGGTTACCTTCACCCTACTGTTCCTAGGATCAATGTTATTCTGGAAGGAGAAGTAGAGAAAGAGATGTCGAACTACGTGACGCATGGAGTCAGAGTCCAAAATTGGATCACTATTGATGTTCCCTCTTGCATTCATATTTCAAAGTATTTTTTTTTGTTAATCTTTTCAAAAATCTTTCGCTCTGTCCAAGGTGAAAGTATTGATATTGTATGGGCATATATGTTGCTTTGATCTTTAAAATCATTAATAAAAGTTGTCTTTGATTCCCAAATTATGTCTTTATCTTCTGCTTTTTCTTGGAAAGTGGTAATCAGAAAAATCCTTTCAAAATAAATAATAACTGTAATTGGATCTGCATAATCACTTGCTATATGTGTCAGTTTCTAAAAGCAATCATAAATCATATGTGTAGATTAATTAAAAAACATGTTGAGTACAATGACCCTGCACCCTCTCCCAACTTTGAATATCCTGCATATGTGGCCGAATATGAGGAATATGATGAAATCCCATAAGAGGTTTCACGATTGCTTGAGCGCGAGGTAATTACCATTTAGCCATATAAAGAGTTGTTAGAGACGATTAATTTGGGTTCAGAGGAAGATCCGAAAGAAGTCAAGATTGGAGCATTGCTTCATCCTGACGTAAAGAGCAGGTTGATTGAATTGTTGAAAAAGTATATGGAGACCTTTGCTTGGTCATAGAAAGACATGTCGGGTTTGGATACCCATATTGTGGAACATCATTTGCCTCTAAAGCCAGAATGCCCACCAATCAAGCAGAAATTGTGAAGAACTCGCCTTGATATTGCAGTAAAAATTAAAGAAGAAGTTTTAAACCCGTTTAATGTCGGTTTTCTTGTGACATCAATGTATCCTCAATGACTTTCCAATATTGTTCCAATACCAAATAAAGACGGAAAAGTTCACATGTGCGTTGATTATAGAGATTTAAACAAAGCTAGTCCAAAAGATGACTTTCCATTGTCACATATTGATATGTTGGTTGACAGTACAACAAAATTCAAAGTATTATCATTCACGGATGGATTTTCCGGATATAATCAATGTTGAGGACATGAATAAACAATGTTTATCACACCCTAGTGTCGTACCCCAAATTTGTCCTACCTCGATGATTTTATTTTTCGAGATTAAAATAGAAGAAATGTTTAGTTAAGGATGGTACAACAATATCTGATGGCCCATCTTTATTAGAGACTAGGGGGTGTATCTTAATAGGGGCTTTCTGAAGCAGAAAGACTCATAAATCCGTCTGCGAAGCATGTTGGCCAATGGGCCCATGCAATTCGAAAATAAAAATCACCCGAGTAATTATTAAATTACTAATTTATTAAAAACTACTTAGCTTTAATTTGCTAGTAAATTAAGATATTAAGTCTGTTAGGATTTATTGTTGTAAGCAAAAGGGAGGGATGATATTTAAAAGCCTATTTAAGTTTGTTGTTATTAGTCAAAAAAAAGAGGGGGGTGATATTTCAATTTAAAGTCCATTGGAATTTGGCCCATCTTTCATTTTGGTCATTAAATAGCAAAAAGGGGTGTGCTTATCAATTTATAAGCCCATTAAAGAACTTTTAAATTAGCCCATTTGCTATTTTTTTTTCTTTGTCAAAAAAGAAAAAAAAGAGGCAACATTAAGTATTTGAAACGGGTTGGTTTTGTTTTGAAAAATGAAAAAATAGTACATTTGTTTTTTAAGGAAAAAAGAAAACGTAAAATCACTGCTGATAAATTGGTTATTTAGCTGGTTTTGTTACTTTTATAATTTATATTATTCTTTTGTTGTTTTGGAAAAAGGCCAATTGGGCCTGGTTTAAAATTTTAAAAAAAAATTCCTTGCTGTAAGTAAAAGAAAACAACATAAGTTGGGTTGTATTCATAATCGGCGCAAGCCCATGTTCCATTAACACACACTGTTTCAATGAAGCAAAAATTGGCGCATGTTCTTTGCATCAACAGACACTGTTCAAATCCAATCTCAGAAATAAAATCCAGGAAAAGCATTAAACAAAATCTTTCTTAGTCCAAGCCCAGTCACTTTTGCAGTATAAGATTAAAACAAAATTAAATCAAATCGCGAATCAGACTAAAACATTGAATCTCTAAATGGAAGTAAACAAAATGAAATTATACAGAAATCCAAATCAATTAAAAATAAACAAATATTAATTACATAAGCAAATCCATTACAAAATCAATCTCAATAAATCAGAATCCCTAATTTTTATCCCTAACCTTTGCTAAATGCTAAATCGGTGATCTAACGACTAACCCTAAATTCTTAAATCGATATATACGAATAACAGAAAATTGAGAGAAAAATGGATAATACAGAGAGGAGGAAGGATGAAATACAGAGGCAGCATTTGATAAGAATAGGAGGGGACGAATCAAATACAAAGGCTTGAAATCAGGAAACCTCGAAGACAGCAGGAGAGGACCTCGAAGCTTGAAGAAAATTGTTGTTGAAGTCGCCGTAATTGGGGTTCCAATATCTGGAACCCTAATTACACAGTTATCCTCCGCTCCTCCGCAGGACACCACCACCAATCTTCGAAGCTACTACATGTAACAAGAAGAAGAAGCAAAGATCAGCGCAACTCGGAGGCTCGGGAACTCAGAAAGCCAGAAATCGCGAGGGGGTATTCAACAACTTAGTTTTTTTTGTTTTCTTTGTTCTCTTTTAGTGGTTGATTGTTAGGTTTGGGTTTGGTCGGACACGGTGGGTGAGGGGTTGGTATTCCGGCACCACCGTGGCCGGATTCTGGGGATTAGGGTTAAGGAGAGAAAGGCAAAGGGTAAGAGGCGAACGAGAGAGATGAAGCTTCGCTGTGATGTAAACAAAGAAAAATGAAAATAAAAATGTAAATAACAAATAATATAATCCGTTGATCCAATGTGTGCTCGCATATGATAACTAATATGCACCTTCAATTTTATCCATGTGATCTTGATCAGACGGCCATTAGGCCAAGTCACATGGTAGCTAACGTACATCCTTGCAGCATCAGATCCAGTCAGCCCTCTCCCAAACGTCTGGGCCTAAGCCCAGTTACTTCCTACACTCCTTTCATTATTTTGCTAAAACTCAAACCAATTTGCACCCCCCCTATTCTGAGTTGTTAATGGGCCTAGCCAGATTTCTAATTACACGCCCCATATTTTACTTACATAACTGATACTGCACCCCCTGGTAGTTAACTATTTCCTACATTTTTATTATAATTGTTATATTTTAATTTTATTTCCTTATTATTATTTATTATAATTATTAGCTATTAATTTCATTTTCTTATTTTTATATTAGATGCAAATATTATTTATTTCTTATTTTTGTATGTATGTGTCGTACCCCAAATTTTCCATATCTCTTTATTTTTTATCTAACTTTGAACTTTGCATTCCATTTGCATCATTTTATTATTCAGTCATTTGCATATCCCGCATCTAATGGAATCAGGCGCTTTGGTTTAAAGTTTTAGGGTTGCGCCCTCTTTATGTCTAATCTTGTTTTGAGGTTTTCTTATCAGGTAAAAGGGAAGCGCATCTGGTTCTCGATTAGTGGATCGTGGAACGAATTTTGTCAACACATTATAAGGTTGGTCCTCGCTCAATTTTATCAGAGCCTGGATTAGGGTTTATTTCCCTATGTGTGCTGGTCAAGATGCTAGGGTTTCAGGTCTTTGGTTTCTGGGAAGATGTTTCTCTCGCCTGCCTCGGAGATGACTCAAAGCTCAGTGCATTAGGTCAATGTTGCACCCCAAAATTTTCCCTCTCAATTCTCAAAGCATCTCTCTCAATGATTCTCAAAATTCAAGCTTGAAAAATACATTGGGATCTTCCAGCACCAGAATCAAGAGGAAACTGTCAAAAAGGGAGAAAACAGACAAAGATAACATTTTGACAAATTTGGAGGAAAATAGGTCTCCTCCGATTCATCCCCCTTCGACTGGACTTTGCACCTGCTTCGATTGCTCAAAATTTGATGATAGCGTGCCTATTTCGTCTGGGCAATGTAACTTCAAGTAGGTCTCCTTCGATTCAGAAGGAAATGATCTTCGTACAAGTTTCAATTGATTTTTTGGTTCCCTTTGAAATAGTGTCCTTCGACTCAGGAATGTCTTTCGACTCAGGAATGTCTTTCGACTCAGGAATGTCCTTCGACTCAGGAAGTAAAGACCTCCTTTTGGTTTTCTTCAATTCAAAAGTCAATAATCTTCTGAAAGCTTCTTTCAATTCAGAAGTTAATAACCTTCTGAAAAGGGCCATTTGAAGAACACACAGTTGGTTCATTCGAAGGACACACAACTGGCAAAAACTTATGTTGTGTTGTTCTAGTCTGGTCGAAAAGGGTAGAAAGATGGAGGATTCGACTCAAAAGATCAAGTTGAACATTTAGACCCATAGGCTAGGCTACGTGTTTTCCCTTTTTAGGCCTTTACCCATTTGTTGTCCAAGACCACTTGCACTTAATAGTATAATACTACCTTTTAGAAAAGTTTGTCTTGAGCCATGTGCCAATTTTCCTTCAGAAGGAAGCAACCCATCTGAACCATTCATCTTGCTTTTATGGCACAAGTGGACATTTACTTTCCAGTTGAGCCTTATTTTATAATTTTTGCTCCCCAAGCTTCCCAAAAGCCTTTCTCTATAAATAGAGAGTTCATTTGCACAAAGAAGAGAGGATTTTTTTTGGACCAGAGGAACGAATCCCCCAAATGCTCTCAAACACAACAAAAAATTCTCAAACACTTCAACACTTGTGAAATCACAAAAAACCAGAATCATCGTTACCTCCTTCAATTCTGAAGAACAACACATTCCAGTTTCCTTCGACTCAAGGAGCATCCCACTTGTTCCTTCCTTTGAATCCAACAAAGAAGGATATTTCACTTGTTTTGCTCTTTCGAATCCAGTGTCGAAGGCCTACCCTGGGTCTTTTTCCTTCGAATCCAGAGGCATTCAAAGCAACCGTTCCAAGTTCAAGCACACGTACCAGCCTCCAGCAAGGTAAGTCATTCTTAACCATTGACCCTTCGTTTCAAGCATAGCATGTAAATAAGTTTTCTTTTTCATTTAAAACATGTACATACTATTTTCTTCTTTTTGTTTTGTTTTCACTCTCTTAATATGTGTCATGGTTAACAATCTTATTGGCTTTTTCTCTTGGTATATTTAAATACGCTTTAAAGAACTAATCTAGTCTTAAGGTGATGTTGGCATGGCCTTGGGCCACATTGCTATTCAAACTCAAAAATGAAAGAAATAGGAGACAGAAAAGTTAGAAACTAAGCCTCTGGCTTCCATACTAACCTTCAGGACAAATGAAAGAGGCAGTCGAAAGACACAACATGCTGGCCTCCAGGCCCCAATCGAAAGCCAAAATATGCTGGCTTATAGGCCCAAGTGGAAACTTATTCTTTCACCCCTTTTTAGGTAAGGTCGAAGAGAGCCAGAAATGGCAGAGTCGAAGGGTTTGCTGCCCTAAATTGAAAGATCCACTTTTTCTTGCTTTTACCTTATTTTTGCTTTTATATTTTTGCAATTCAATATGGTTGTAATAGTGTAGGATTTATTTTTTACACTCTTTTATTACCTTCATAAATGTTAAATAATTAGGCGTGTATGGAAAGATAAAATCAACAAGTAGACAACCCAAAAATCAAAGACAAAATGCATACAATCAAACACACTTGCACACATGCACCCTTAGGGTAATTCCACTCGTTGCCTTATTAAAATGGCCATGTTATGCATGTGGGATGTCTTAGCACAAACAAATCGAAAAAGAACATAGTCCCTCGATGACGCTATCAAAGTTGCCTTTCAAAATGATCTTAGTCCCTACAGAAAAGTGCTAAGTCATTTCACAACATTGCTATCATGGTCATACGATGACCCAACGCTCGTCCCTTTACATCCAACGATGAGGCTTCTTATCAAATCAATGGTAAGGTAGTGTGATCGGTGGAAATAGAACTGATTGTTTTGAAATGCTGGTTCGCATTTGCGTTTAGCAAAATGTCGCGGTAAGGAAGAGTCGCCACCGTCTTTTATTTTCTCCAACAAGGAAAGGACAAAAGCACATAAAAATTCCTTTTCGAGATGTTTCTCGGTTCGGGAGGTAGATTATAGAAAGGGAAGGTGTTAGCACCCTTTCTATCTGTGGTTATCCACGGGTTCTTAGGTACTTGCTCACTATGTTTTCAAAAATGTTTTGCTTTTCTTGTGTTTGTGGGTTTTGAAAATGTTTTGTTTGGAAACTTCGATTTAACTCTTGTATCTGTCCTCAAGAGTGTATGAAGTGTTGTTTGAAAACTTTTGTTTGAAAAGTTTAAGTGCGAAAAGTTGTTTTTGTTTTGAAAGAGCAAGTACCTGAGAACCTCTACTTACTCAAAAGAAATTAATCTGTGTAAATGTCCTTTAGACAGTGCTATCCCACTATTGAGAAGTAGGTAGCACCGTCGTTGGAGTTTCAGGTCAATTCGATTATGGGACATGTGTGGTCACTAAAGCAATGGTAGGACGCCTTAGAGGTAACCCTAATGTCTTAGATCATTTTTATCCGAGGCAACCGTTTCGAGGCAACTTTGATCTTTAGACAGGAGGGCGACCTCTAAAACACCCTATACTCAATGACCACGTTGAGGCAACCAAGTGAGGCGTACCCTAGGAGTGGCATGTGCGAGTGTGTCAGGTTTCAATTAAGTTATCTTTGCACATGTTATGGTGAGCTACGATTGATTTTATTTTTAGAGAAGTCTTGTCATGCATAGCCTAGTTAGCATACATCTAGCAGTTAATAGTTGCGGAAAATAAAGCTAAACTATTACAAGGCGTCGGGTATTTACATCGCCAAAAACAAACCCTTGAAAAAGTAAATTGCGGAAAATAAATAAAGCGATAAAAAGGTCCTAATTAAGAGCTATTACATCCTCGGAACAATTACATAAATATGATCAAAAATATGAATCAAAAATAAAAATGCGCGAGAAAAATTGGATCAGAGAGGTTCTTAGGGTTTGGACCCTTTTTTGAGAAAGAAGGAAGTTTTTTATTATTTTGCATTTAAGTTAAATTAAACCTAGACTAATTAATTAATTAAAAAGAAATGTTTTTTTTGAGTTTTTAGGTTTTAACGAAAATAAAATAAAAAGAGATTAAAATTGTCAAAAAACCCTAAGTCTATGTTGATTTTATTTATTGTGAAAATATTAAAATTAACCCTAATTAAAACTAAATTAATTATATTAGTATTTATTTACAAAAATAATAAAATAAAAATATTATATTTATTTTATGTTTTCTGATTTTTATTATGAAAATGTTACTTTGGTTAATTAAATAATAATAATAATTATAATAAATAATTAAAATAAGAAATATAAAAGAAGAAAAGAAAGAATAAACCCAGGGGGTACTGGCCCAATTAGGAGGTGTATTTGGAATTTTCTGGCCCATCATGCTTCCGGCCACGTTGACCTTTCTGAACTCCCTGCACGCTCATTGACTAAGGCGTATGGTGATCACCCAGCTTTGGCCACTGGATTTGAGTGTGGAGACACCTGGCGCACTGATCTATGAGGTGTATGGTGGACAACCTTTGGAACTCTGCACGTGAATATGTTAAGAAAAATAGAATAAGCGTTTTGGGGGGACCTGGGATTCGAACCCAGGTCCCAAGGCTTCCAGATCAACATGCTAACCACTCCACCAAGCTGTTTCAACTGTTTATTAGAATAAAGAGCAATAATTATATGGGCAAACAATTCAATATGCTGTAAATAAAATAAAACGCGCACTTCTTTTTAAACTGGCCAACCACGTATCAACACCTCATCATCTTCTTCGTTGTACCTGTAAAAATAATATCAGATAGCGGGGGTTTTTAACCCCCACTAACCATTGCAACAAAAAATAGCGAATAGAAGCTCAGTATATATAAATATTTTGCGAGGTGTGGTTCTTGTTCGTCTTGTCCTCACGAATTCAGTCATTTATCTTAATAGTCTCAATTTTTCCTGGTTTAGAAATCCCCAATTCAAAGCTCAAGAACCCTAGAAAATTGATCATGGTATCTTATGATTCAGGGCATTATAATCCAATTAAATCATTCCATCAGCTTGGTATGACCTCTAGCAGTGCAAAACAATCAAGAAAACATGTTAAATATGCATGAATTAAGCAATACGATTTTGAAATATAAGTGCAAACCGTGGTTCTGTTTTCAGTGATTTCTTGAGCTTTAGTGCATGATTTCAATTGCAAATTGTCCCTGGGACCTCCTGCAATGTATTTGAATCAACAAATTGCCTTGAATTGGTCTGGAATACAAGAATAGGTTTTCACTTTTCTTGAAAATTCGTGAAATTTATGGGGTCTTTCTGCAGCTTTTTTTCACGTCCCCTAGGTCAGGTTAGCTTGCATCCATATAAAGGAAACAAATTAGGTCAAAAAATTGGATCCAATCCACGTGCATTCAAGTTTAAATCTTTGATTAGAAATCAAATATTTTTTATTCTTCATGATTGAATAATGTTGCCAAATATGGATTTTTTGATATCTTTGACTTGTGCACGAATTTGCCAGCATGATTAGGTCCTATTTGCTTCACAAAAAGATTTAAAAACCAAATCTTCTATTTTCTTACAATTTAAATTAATTAAATGAATTAATATTAATTAAAAATCCAATTAATCAATAAAATTAAGAAAATAAATTCAATTAATCTTGATGGGTCGTGCATAGGCCATGGATGAAGTTTTAAGAAGAGATTTGAGGCCCATTAGCAAAAATAAGGTGTTTTGGGCAAAGTTGACTTTTGCAAATTCATAAAAATTTCCCAACTTCTCCAATGCACAACTTGCTCAATTTTGATCATATGACCATGTTCTTGGACATTTTGGAAAGCTCTTGAAGTCCTCTAACCAATGCCTTTGGTCCCATGTCATTTGGATTTACCAATCTCAAGTTATGGCCTTTGACTCAAAGTGTACATTTGTTGACTTTTGAAATTGACCTATAATGTAAAAATTGGTAACTTCTTGTGAGAGCATCTCTTGAACTTGGAGTGTGAAGATGGATTGTAGGAAATTGCATTCTCTTCAAAATGAGAATTGGATGGGATTTTTATGACAAACCATGAAAAAGTTATGCCCTGGTCAAGATACAATTGACTTTTCTACTGTCCAAAAATAATAACTTTTTGCATCTTGATGATTTTTGAGCTATCCTTGTGGAATCATGATCAAGACTTGATCAAATGATGATTGTGGACTCAAAATAATATGTTGACCAAAAATTCTGACTTTTGACTGCAAAATGACTATTTTGCCCTTGCAGTTGACTGTAGGTCAAATGGAGCTTTTGACTGTGCAAATTGGCACTGTGAGTCTTGAAACTTGGCATGTAGGTGCTTGAGGATGTATATAGGCCCTTGAGACTTGGTTGAACCATTGAAAACCCCAAATTCCTTGAAAGAACCAAAACCCTAATTTCAGCTGTCTTAGGAGGTGGTTTGACTGTACACCCCTTTGAGTAGGTAGATTACTTTTAGTTACTTGCTCAATTCCAAAATAAGCATCCTTGCTATTTTCAAAACAATCACATACACTTTCAAAACACTTTCCAAACATGAAATATTTTCAAAAGCTCAACACTTTGCATACATTCTTACGAACGGGAATCATTGCAAAGTTTGCCTAAACGTTGGCACCTTTTCAAAATACTTTCAAAACCATACAAAAGCACAATTTTCAAACAAAAGAAAGTGATCTAACAAGTAACTAAGAGCCCATGGAAAACCATGGATGAAAAGGGTGCTAATACCTTCCCTTTTCATAATCTACCCCCCGAACTCAAGAAACAATCTCAAAGTTCTTTCCTGTGCTTTTTCACCTTTCCTTTTTGGATAAAAGAAAAGTCGGTGGCGACTCTTGTTAAACCGCAACATTTGCAAACACAATCACAAAACCCTCAAGTCAGTTCTCCCCACCGTATCACAGAACTGGCGACTCTGCTGGGGAATTTATCTAAAGTGGGGTTACCTTAGGGTTAGATCATATTTACTTGCTTATATTGTTTGATTTGCTTGCTTTATATTTTGGTTCCTAGTTTGGGTTACTGTTAAAAAATCCTACACCCGGATTTGGGGACACCTTTTAGGTAAGTAGCAATAAACTGTGAGGGAACTGTGTGGGGTATACCGACACGGTTGAAGCAGTAGCTACATTGGTGTGGAACTTTGGTTGGTACCGGTAACCCTTAAGTCAATCAAGGAGAGTATGGGGCTGCCGCGTGGTGTCATAAAGCATCAACTGACCTTAGAACCTTACTTGACCAACTTGGCCATTAGGACGTAGCGAGATGATCGGCTTTGGTGTAGTCTGAAGTTGGTTGATACTCGATGCTACACTCATTGAGGTTGGACTCTTGAGTTTTGTTTGGTTGCGAGTCAATTTCTTATTGAACGAATCTTGGGGGAAAGATCAGTGATATTGAGATCCCTTAGAACCCGGTTACTTTTAACTAGGACAGGTTGAGCCAACTAAAACTTCAAGAGGGTACTTACTTGAAACCCCATGCAAGCCTAAATCGAGGGCTTGTTTGCTTTGTATATGCACTTGAACATAAACATCATAAACATCATAAACATCATGAACATCATAAACATCATAAACATCATAAACATCACTAACCATTTCAAGGATTTTTGGATTTATCTTTGTTCTGTTTTATAGGACATGGCCTCCGCTCGTAGGAACACTATCCAAGTCAGTCTTGTGAGGGTACCTCCACAACTCAAGGATTTAGTATAAAGGGTCCCTGAAGATTCCCCGTTCACCAAAAGACATGGACGACTACTTAGTTTGGTTACCTCAAGTATTGAAGAAGAGATAATAAAGGTGCTTGTCCAATTCTTCGACCCTTTGCATCATTGCTTCACTTTTCCTGATTACCAACTTGTGCCCATTTTGGAGGAATTTTCTCAACTCGCAGGGATCCCTATTTTCAATCAGTTACCTTTCAACGGTATCGAAAGAGACCCCAAACCTGAGGAAATTGCTCGAGCTCTACATTTGCAACCATCTGACATAGTAGCAAATTGGGTAACAAGGAGTGGTGTTAAAGGGTTACTAGCAAAGTTTTTGTTGGAGAAGGCTCAAGAGTGTTGGAATATTTTGGATCTACAAGCCTTTGAGGAAGTTCTGTCTCTTCTCATCTATGGATTGGTACTATTTCCAAATCCTGACCAATTTATAGATGTGAATGTGATTAAGGTTTTCATATCTCGTAATCCGGTGCCTACGTTGCTCGGAGACATATTGCATTCTCTTCACTCTCGCACTTTGAAGAAAAGGGGGGCTTTGATGTGTTGCACTCCTCTGTTGGCTAGGTGGTTTATTTCGCACCTACCTCGACCAGTGATGAAGAATGAACAAGGTATGAGATGGTCTAAAAGATTGATGTCACTTTCACATGCTGATATCCGTTGGTATTATCGCTCCTTAGAAGACATTACCATCATTGACCGCTGTGGGGAATTCCCTAATGTCCATCTACTTGGAATTAGGGGAGGCATTACTTACAACCCTTGTTTAGTCTTGCGACAATTTGGATATGCTAGAAGAGATGGCCCTCATGAGGTACTCATCCAAGAAATTGCATTTGACTATGAAAGTGATACCCAAGGTTATCGTCAAAGATTTATACGAGCTTGGGGTATGGTTAACAAAGTTGATAGCAAGACGTTGGGGCGTAAGAATTCCATTCCTTTGGAACCTTATCTTAAATGGGTAAGGGTTCGTGCTCAAAGTCTCAAGATGCCTTATGAAGCCGTCTTACCTGTTATCATGGAGCCAGTAGTCGAGGGAGACATTCCACATACGATCCTCTATCCTGATATGCCTACTTCTCTTGAAGATTTGCAAAACGCTTGGATTCAGTTAAAAGGAGAGCGAGACACCTTCGAAGCTGAGTTCTATGAAAACGAGAAGAAGATATTGGAGCTTACAAGGGAACTTCAGGAAGAAAGGAGCTTAAACACCTACATTGTGCCAAAGAGGATGCGCACAACTTATTTGTCTTAGGAGTTTACTTTATGCTTATTTCTATTGCTGTAAGCCCAAGAGGCATGTTTGCATTCAAATCAAGGATTATATAATGCAAGTTAACGCTTGTTTACTCTTTGTCTATACAAATTTAAATTCTTTAAATCCTTGAAATCATTTGCATACTGCATATTCATGCATCATGACATGACAGACGTCCACATAACAGGTTTCCTTATCTCTCTGCTGTTTATTTCAGCAAGATGGATCTAGAGAAAACTGTGACGGAACTCCAGGCTCAGAACTCTCAATTTCAGGAAGCTTTACTCACCCTGGCCAAGGGGCAGCAGGATATGATGTCCTTGTTGTCCGCCAAGAAAAAGCCAAAGAAGAAAGCTCTGCTCAACATGGGAAAAAGGTTCAAAGAGACAATCCGTCAAATTCCAATAGAGGAAGATTCATCCAAAGAGGACGAGAACCAAATTGGTGAAGTCAAGAGTACTCAGGCCGACTGTATCAATGACCAAGAATCTGATGATGATTATTTCAATGAATAATATCCACCCGCAGACATCAAATACAAGTAGCTAGAAGAAAAATTGAAAGCAGTGGAAATCCAAGATATTCCCAGTTTGAATTTTGACGATTTAGGCTTAATCTCTGGGGTAGTCATTCCCCACAAGTTAAAAATACTAACCTTCGCAAAATACGATGGGGTTTCTTGCCCAAAGCTCCATTTGAAGTCCTATGTGCGCAAGATACAACCGCAAACTACTGATAAAAAACTCAGGATTCACTTTTTCCAAGAGAGTCTATCTGGAACACAACTTGAATGGTTTTACCAGTTGGATGGCTCTTGCATCAATACTTGGGAGGGACTAGCTACTGCCTTCTACCATCAATATCAATACAACACCGACTTGGCACCGACGAGGGTTCAATTGCAAGGTATGACCATGGGGAAGGATGAAGGATTTAAGGAGTATGCGCATAAGTGGAGATACCTTGCAAGTAGGGTCCAACCTCCCTTAACTGATAGGGAACACATTGACATGTTCATGAGCATATTATCTGGTCCTTTCTTTAATTTGTTGGTTGGCTGCTCTTCTTCTGGTTTCACCAAATTAATCCTAACCGGTGAAAGAGTAGAAAGTGGCATTAAGAGTGGAAAGATATTTATGGCATCTACTTCCACTCCCAATCCTGTCAAGAAACCTTTTGCCGCGAAGAAAGAAGTTAATGTTGTGTATAGAGAAAAGGCCCATACCAAAATGAATAATCATCTGTCTACCAATGCTGTCTGAATCTCTAATCTAACTGCTACTCAAATACCATATGCCAATCATCAACGGGTTGAAGCTCCAAGAACACAGTTCACAAGGTTAGGCATGTCATTATCCCAAGCCCTTCAGCATCTGCTCAGGATCAATTTAGTGACATTACGGGATCCTCCTGCCAACCCTGAAACCTCGTCACCGAGATATAATCCAAATGCAAAGTGTGCTTATCATTCAAACAACCCAGAGCATGAGACTGATTAGTGTTGGGCTCTGAAGAACAAAATCCAGGATTTAATTGACAAAAAGACTATTGAATTTGATCCTCCTCCAACGCCGAATGTAATTACCGCTCCAATGCCGAAGCACGACAAACGTATTAACGCCGTCGAAGATACAACTTTCATTGCCTCTGTCAAAGGGTTAACTACTCCATTGAACGTAATCAAGAGCAATCTGTTGAAAGCTGGGACTTTCCCCGGCTGTGAAAAAACTGTATGGGCTGTATGAGATAATCTGATGGGTGTGAAAAACTGAGGAAAGGTATACAACGCCTAATGGATAGCCGCGAAATTCTATTCGAAAAGAATCTTGCCATCAAAAATTCAGTCGACAAAGCTGAAGAGTTGGCCATCATAACAATTTCAAACAAACCTCTTAGGATCTCATCCAAAGGTCTTATCAGGATTTCAAACAAACCAATCATTTCTCCTCTCATAATCAGTGCTGCCAAACCCGTTCCATACACCTCTGATAAAGCGGTTCCATGGAATTATGGTGTCGATGTTTATTACCATGCGGTAAAACAAGATTCTTGGATTGATGATAACGAAGCAGGTGTTACTAATATCACTGGTTCTAGTAAAGTCACAAGAACGGGAAGAGTCTTTTCCCCTGATATCTCACCACCAACCACTACCGCAGTTCCAATCTGCATAACCAATGACAATGCTGGTGCCAGTACTAAAGGGAAAGAGAAAGAAAGTGAGCCTGCCAGGGAAGAGGCACTTGCTAAAAAGACTGTTATGGAAGAACCATCCACTCAAGAGATGGAGGAGATTCTGAAAATCATCAAGAAAAGCGACCTCAAAATAGTAGAGCAATTGGGACAAACCCCTTCTAAAATATAAATGTTGTCCCTGTTGTTATGTTCCGACGCCCATGCATAAGCCTTGATGAAGTTCTTAAAAAAAGCTCACGTGCCTCAAGAAACCACAGCTGACCAGTTTGAGAACTGCGTAGAAAGTATGACAGCTGACAATGGTCTGGGATTCTCCAATGCAGATTTAACCCCCATGGGAAAGAATCACAATAAAGTCTTGCAAGTTTCTGCTGAATGTAAGGGGACCACTCTGGAACATGTTTTGGTGAACACATGCTCATCTTTAAACTTGTTACCTAAAGGTGCTTTATATTGGCTAGATTGTGAGGGTTTGGTTTTGAAGCCAAGTGACATTGTTGTAAGGGCATTCGATGGGTCTAAAAGGATGGTTCATGGAGAGGTGGATCTCCCAATTAAGGTTGGTTCACAGATTTTCAACTCCACATTCTACATAATGGACATACGGCCAGCGTATTCTTGTTTGCTTGGGCGCCCATGGATCCATGGGGCAGGTGCAGTCACTTCTACTCTCCACCAGAAGTTAAAATACCCAGTTCAAGGGAAGGTTGTCACTGTTTGCGGTGAAGAAGAATTTATGGTAATCCACCTCACTTCTTTCAAGTACGTAGAAATGGAGGGAGAATTCATAGAGACTCCTTGCCAGACATTTGAAGTTCTGGCCACCACCAAAATCTCCTCCGACACTCCGAAATACGATAAATTTATTACCAAGATGGTTTCTCTTAAGGATGCCCGTACGGTGGTAGAAGAAGGAAACAATGAGATGTGGGGTCAGCTCCCCGACATCCCGTTCAAGGCAGATAAGTTTGGGATAGGTTTCACCTCTAAAGCTCAGAAAGAAGTTAGAGATGCTCGTATAGGAAAGTTGTTTGTCCAGCTCAAGAGTCATGAAGTGAACGTCGTAGAGGATTCTGATAATGAGTGTGCTTTTGAAGAATGGATCTACCCAACAACCGAGGGGAAGCCCAACAATTGGCATGCGAAATACCTTGTTCCCATCTCCTTCATTGAGGAGTAATATACTTGTTTTTCTTTTAATCAATTCAAGAACTCTTTGTCTGTAATATTTTGATATTGACTTTTAAGCCATGTGCCTAACATGAGGCACTTTGGTTCTTTTGCCAATGGTTTTATATTTTGTTCATCTAATCATATGATCATTCAGTACATTGGACTCTTTTGCATTCAAATATTTGCGTTCATTGTCTTTCTTTTCTTTCAAATACATTTCCAAAAGATAGCCATGTATCTTACATGCACACACACACACACACTCTTGTAGGTCTACATCCACTCTAGATCCTATTGCCAATAACTCTATTATTGCCAACTATGACTTTAAATGTCCCATCAACCAAGCCGAAGAAGAAAGCGAGGAAGATTGTGACCTACCAGGAGAGCTAGCCAGACTTCTGTTACAAGAGGAAAAGGCTATTCAACAACATGAAAAGTCAATTGAGGTTATCAACCTGGGTACTGAGTCAGATAAGAAGGAAATCAGGATCAATGCTAATTTGGAAAGCAGTGTCAAAAGCCGTTTGGTTCAGATGTTGCGCGATTATGTGGAAGTATTTGCTTGTTCGTATGAAGATATTCTTGGGTTAGATACTGACATTGTGGTTCATCGTCTGCCAACTAAAAAAGACTGCCCTCCTGTTAAACAAAAAGTTCGTCGCATGAGACCTGACATGTCTGAAAAGATCAAAGCCGAAGTAATGAAACAGTTTGATATAGGATTTCTAGCTGTAACATCTTATCCTCAATGTGTGGATAATATAGTTCTGGTGCCAAAGAAAGACGGTAAAGTTCGCATGTGCGTAGACTATAGGGATCTGAATAGGGCAAGCCCCAAGGATGATTTCCCTCTACCACCCATTGACGTCTTAGTCGAAAATACCACTCAGCATAAAGTCTTCTCATTCATGGACGGCTTCTCGGGCTATAATCAAATAAAGATGGCTCCCGAAGATATGGAAAAAACTACTTTCGTTACAAAATGGGGCACTTTCTGCTACAAGGTCATGCCGTTCAGATTAAAGAATGCATGGGCAACATATCAAAGGGCTATGGTGGCTTTATTTCATGACATGATTCATCATGAGATAGAGGTATATGTGGATGATGTGATCACCAGATCACAAACCGAAGAAGAACATCTCGGTCACCTGCACAAACTATTTGAGAGACTGAAGAAATATAAATTGAGGTTAAGCCCTAACAAGTGCACATTCGGAGTACGCTTTGGAAAGCTTCTAGGATTTGTTGTCAGCAATAAAGGCATTGAAGTTGATCCCGCCAAGATAAAGTCCATCCAAGAAATGCCAGCCCCTCATTCTGAAAAACAAATAAGAGGATTCTTGGGTCGTCTCAATTACATTGCCCATTTCATATCACACTTAACTGCTACCTGTGAGCCACTCTTCAAACCCTTGAAGAAAGATCAGGTAGTCAAATGGAACGATGAATTCCAAATTGCCTTTGATAAAATCAAGGAATACCTGCAAGAACCTCCTATTCTCATGCCTCAGGTTGCAGGAAGGCCGTTGATCATGTACTTGACAGTACTAGAGAATTCTATGGGGTGTGTTTTGGGCCAACATGACGAGTATGGCCGAAAAGAGCATGCAATTTACTACCTAAGCAAAAAGTTTACCGACTGTGAAACCATATATTCACTGCTCGAGAAAACTTGATGTGCTTTAGCGTGGGCTGCTCACCGGCTAAGGTAGTACATGTTGACTCATACCACTTTGTTGATTTCTAAGATGGATCCTATTAAGTACATCTTTGAAAAACCTGCCCTTTCCGGATGAATAGCCAGATGGCAAATGATCTTGACTGAGTACCACATTCAATACACAAATCAAAAAGCCATCAAAGGAAGTGTATTAGCAGATCATTTGGCCCATCAAGCTATGGATGATTATCAGTTAATGAACTTCGACTTCCCTGACGAGAATATTATGTTGGTAACCGACTGTGCCAAACCTAGACCGTATGACGGACCTGAACAAGGATCCCGATGGACTATGGTATTCGATGGGGCTTCCAACGCCTTAGGTAACGGAATTGGTGTTGTGATCATCTCTCCTGAAGGATGCCACACTCCTTTTACCGCCAGACTATGCTTCGATTATACAAATAATATGGCCGGGTATGAAGCATGCATATTAGGTCTAAGAGCTACTATTGACTTAAGGATCAAGCATTTGGATGTGTTTGGAGATTCGGCTTTGGTGATCATCCAAGTAAAAGGAGATTGGGACACTAAACACCCTAATCTTATCCCTTACAAGGAAATTGTGTTATCCCTAATTCCTCACTTCAAAGAGATCACTTTTGACTATTTCCCTAGGGAAGAAAACCAATTGGCTGACGCTCTGGCAACCATGTCCTCAATGTTCAAAGTTAGATGGGACAACGAAGCCCCTATGATTACAATTGAAAGATTTGATGAACCTGCATATTTCTATGAGCTTGACACCAATACAGAAAAGCTGTGGTACCATGAGGTAATGAGATACCTTGAAGCGCAAGAGTATCCAAAGGGAACATCTATCAATGACAGAAAGTTCTTACGAAGATTTGCAGCCAAAATCTTCCTAAGTAATGGGATATTGTACAAGCGCAACCACAATTCAACTCTACTCCGATGTGTGGATAAGAGGGAGGCAGAGGAAATCATGGAAGACATGCACGATGGCCTTTTCGGCACTCACTCAAGTGGGTATATAATGGGTAAGAAAATCTTAAGAGATGGCTACTATTGGTCAACGATGGAGACAGATTGCCATCAACATTCAAGAACTTGCCACAAATGCCAAATTTACATTGATAAGGTCCATGTACCTTCGATCCCTCTGAATGTCATGTCCACTCCGTGGCCATTCATAATGTGGGGTATTGACATGATCGGAGAGATCAATCCCACAGCTTCTAACCGACACCGTTTCATTCTTGTTACTATCGACTATTTCACCAAATGGGTCGAAGCCGCCTCATTTGCCTCAGTCACCAAGAACGTGGTAGCCAGATTCATCAGACACAATCTCATCTGTCGTTATGGTATCCCCGAAAGGATCATCACCGACAATGGGACTAACCTCAACAATGCCATGATCAGGGAATTTTGCACTCAATTTAAGATTAAGCATCACAATTCTTCCCCGTATAGACCGAAAATGAATGGTGCAGTCGAAACAGCCAACAAAAATATCAAGAAGATTGTGCAGAAAATGGTAGTGACCTATAAAGATTGGCATGAGATGCTACCATTTTCTCTACATGGTTACCGTACTTCATCTAGAACATCAACTGGGGCAACTCCCTTCTCTCTAGTCTATGGCATGGAAGCCGTTTTGCCAGTGGAAGTTCAAATCCCCTCACTGAGGATTATGATTGAGGCAGGCCTAAGTAAAGACGAATGGATTTAAACGAGATTGGATCATCTGAGCTTTATCGATGAAAAACGATTAGCTGCTATCTGCCATGGTTAGATGTATCAAAAACGGATGATCAAAGCTTTCAACAAGAAGGTCAAGCCTCGAGTATATCAAGTTGGTGACCTGGTGATAAAATGCATCATTTTACCACAAGGTGACCCCAGAGGAAAATGGACTCCCACCTATGAAGGGCTGTTTGTCATCAAAATAGTTTTCTCTGGCGGTGCCATGATACTGGCCACCATGGATGGTGAAGACTTCCCACATCCTATAAACGCGGACATAGTTAAAAAATACTATGCATAAGAGACCCGTTAGGTTGACACACCTAAGCAAAATCAAGGCATCCCGACAAACTAAAAGGGAAAAAACTAGGGATATATACAAAAGATTGTACACCCGACAAGTTGAAAACCCGAAAGGGCGACTTGGGCAAAAAAGGGTATCCTGGTGGACTGAAAACCCGAAAGGGTGGTTCAGGCAAAAATTAAGGATTAAAAGCGTACGACTATGTCTCGTAAAATCAACACGGTCAATACTATCGCCAAGGTCCAAGTTCAAATGGTCCAGGATCAATCCAATCAACTTCGATCAACGGCAAGTGTCTGTCTCTGTTTTGAATGCAAATTTGTCCAATGACTAAAATTGAATGAATATATGCATATGAACATAATTAAAGCTATTTGGCACATGTATCCTGCCAAGCAGCAACCTCAACAAGGCATCAGTGCACAACTGCAGTAAGCATCCCTTTAATGAATGTGAAGTATCCCCACAGAGTTATCTCACCATCATTATCCCCACCGGGGCGTTGGCAATAAACCTTTCTCCAACGGAGTTACCCACAAAATACCATTGCACGGGATAATCCTTGGCCAGAGTCTTAATCTCTTGACAGCTTTTTTCCAGCTAAAGCCTAGGAGATCTCTTCCTAAAGGGAATACACCTCATCAACATATTTTATTCCCCACAGAGTTATCTTATCATCATTATCCCTATAGGGACAACCCCAACGCAACCTTTCCCCAGCGGAGTTGTCCATAAAAATTTCTTCACAAAGGATAAACCCCCTTCCAGAGCCTCAATCTCTTGACAACTTCTACAAATTTGAAGCCTAGAGATCTCTGTTTAAAAGAAATTCATCTCCTCAGCAGGGTTTATTTCCCCAACAGAGTTATTTCCCCGGGCCAAGTGAAAATTCCTCAACGTACAAGACACCCTGATTTCCCCAGTCGAGTAAGCACTTCCCATTGAGTCCAAAATTGCCCAGATAATCCCATTATCCCCAGTGGAGTATATCTCCCAACTAGAGTTTTCTGTCCCCAGTGGAGTATATCTCCCAACCAGGAGTTTTTATCCCCAGTAGAGAGTATCTTCCAACCGGGATTTTATTCTCCAAGCTGAGTCCATCCTCCCCAGCTGAATAAACACTCCCCACTAAGTCCATCTTCCCCAGCGGAGTATATCTTCCAACCAAGATTCTATTCCCCCAGCGAAGTACAAATCCCTCAACGGAACCCAAATTCCCCATTTGAGTCCGTATCGCCCAGCTGAGTACATCTTTTCCCACCAAGTTTATTTTCTCCAAAACAGAATCTATCCTCCCCAGATGAGTCCATCGTCCCCAGCTGAGTATATCCTCGCCAAGATAAGTCGGCCTCGCCTGACTGAGTCTATACTCTCCAATTAGAATTTTCCCTTCAAATAAATGCAAATTACAGGGCCACAACCCCTAATCCCTAGTAAAGTCTTCAACAAAGCCTTTATTATCACCAAGAAATGATATGAAGCCCAGATCCGACCAGATATTAGCATAATTTTCTAGTTATACTGAAGCCTAGACCCGACCAGATAATAGTTTGACTTCTTGAGTTACTAAAGCCTAGATCTGACCAGATAACAGTTGATCTCATTTCTCAAAAAGCTATGAAAACCTGGACACGACCATCCCAACTCTTCAAATATATAGAAGAACCTAAACTTAATCCAACCAAGGTTTTGACCACTTGTCGCCAGTAGAGTTGCCTCTTTATTCCCCAACAAAGGATTTAGAAACCTGGATCCGACCAAATATCATTCCTCATTTCCATCTTTTCAAGAGAGTCATTACGAAGCCTGGATCCGACCAGATAGCAATCATCCTCAGAGATTCGTTATGAAGCCTGGACCCGACCAGATAACAATTAAATCTCCAAGCAGTTCATTGTGAAGCCTGGACCCGACCAGATAACAATTAACTTCATCAGAAATCTGCAAAGCCTGGACCCGACCAGATAACAGTTTTCAAGCAGTCTATTGTGAAGCATGGATCCGACCAGATAACAATTGACCTCATCAAATCCCAGAAATCTACAAGCCTGGACCCGACCAGATGACCGTTTTTGAACGGTATATTGTGAAGCCTGGACCCGACCAAATAATAATTGACCCTGATCCCCAGAAAGACACTATGAAACCTGGACTCGACCAGATAATAGTACAACTTTCCAAAAGACCATAAAGCCTGGACCCGACCAAATAACAGTCTTCGAGAAGTTACTGTGAAGCCTGGATCCGACCAGATAACAGTTAATTCAGCCTTACCTCCAATAAGTTACTGTGAAGCCTAGATCCGACCAGATAACAGTCAACCTCCACCTCCCCGACAAGTTGTTATGAAATCTGGACCCGACCAGATGACTATTCAATTTCAAGGAATTTTCTGCAAAGCCTGGATCCGACCAGATAACAGTTAATTCATCTCTTTCCCTAGTAAGTTGCCATGAAACTTGGACCCGACCAGATAGCAACCGACTACTTCATCCTCAACAACTGTGAAGCCTGGATCCGACCAGATAACAACTGATCTTGGAGTGATGTTCCCCAGCAAAAGCATCTCTTCAATAGAATTTGAAGATATGCATATTCTTCATTTTCAACAGGCAATCAAGGATTCAAACTCCGAATATTTCCTCAGCAGTAGTCAGGAATTTTATTTCCAGGACGAAAACACATTTCGCATTCATACATCATAGCATGTACATAACAATGCATTTAGCATGATACCACATCTAGTAAGCATCATGCAAGCATCTGCATTTTCCTAACCCCTTTCTCACAGGTAAAACAACAAGTTTAGTATGGATCAACAAGAGATTTATGCTGATACTTCTTCCAGAGTTTACCAACATTCCTCCAAATGGCATCTATAAGCCCATTCACCATCCATCTTCGAGTTCAAATTTCTGGGAACTCTAGTGTTCAAACATCTTTCACCATCAAGTCATGGATGTGGGATCCGCCAATCTAACTCTTCAGGTTCAAGAATTTTGAACAGGGGCAGCTGTTGCACCCCAAAATTTTCCCTCTCAATTCTCAAAGCATCTCTCACAATGATTCTCAAAATTCAAGCTTGTAAAATAAATTGGGATCTTCCAGCACCAGAATTAAGAGGAAACTGTCAAAAAGGGAGAAAACAGACAAAAATAACATTTTGACAAATTTGGAGGAAAATAGGTCTCCTTCGATTCAGCCCCCTTCGACTGGACTTTACACCTCCTTCGATTGCTCAAAAGTTGCTGCTAGCGTGCCTCTTTCGTCTGGGCAATGTGAATTCAAATAGGTCTCCTTCGATTCAGAAGGAAATGATCTTCGTACAAGTTTCAATTGAGTTTTTGGTTCCCTTTGAAATAGTGTCCTTCGACTCAGGAATGTCTTTCGACTCAGGAATGTCTTTCGACTCAAGAATGTCTTTCGACTCAAGAATGTCTTTCGACTCAAGAATGTCTTTCGACTCAAGAATGTCTTTTTTAGCATAAAATTTTTTATAAGACAAATTCAACACAGGATTTAGGGCAAAGCCTTACAGGAGTCAGTATACCTTTTGTAATAGTATGCTTTTGGACTAACCCATGCTTCAGTTTGGACTTTTGAAGGGTTTTAACGTGGCTTGGTTCACGGTTTAAGAAGCAAAAGATAAAGGCTCAAAGTATATTTGTACCCACCCGCTCTTCGTGATGTTTTTCAATCCTAAGCTCAGTTAATTGTGCATTTGAACTCCAAATGAGTCTGAAACGACGTTTTTGGTGATGGTTCACATAAGTTGAATTTGTTGGAAGGCAGTCATTTTTGCAACATTTTTCATTTTGTTGAGGATTTGTAGCGACCTCGTTCTTTTGATTTGTTATCCCTAACTTTTTCCTGACTGTTTCTGTTTTCGAGATTACAGTCAGCGGGATGCCCAATCTTTCTTAAGCCTCCTTTATAGGTTTTGGCTCAGTGGGCTTTTCTCTTTTGAGAGATTGATTGCCTATGAGATAAGGAACCACCACTGTCTTTTGATTCCAGAGGAATGCTTTTGATGTCGTTCGTTGTATTATGAACTAAGAGTTTTGCGACTTCAATGCGCATCTTTTGAATTAACTGAGAGACTACCCTGCCCCAGGTTTCAATTAAAGGTTTCAATTTGTGTTTCAAACAGAAAACTCCTACTTCTTTGGCTCGAATGGGTTGACTAGGGATTATCTTCCTTATAACTCCAGTGTTTAGGATTTTAAAGAAACGCCTGTACATCGTCAGCAAGGTCTGTCCAAAAGCATACTGTATGAGATTATGGCATTGTTTCATCATCCTCCCTTTAAAGGCTTGTAACTTTTAGCAAGAGTTGAGTGAGTAAAAAGCATAGTTTAAATGTAATTAAAATGATTGGATCAAATCAAGACAAACATATGCAATGCATTAATGAAACAAAGTTTGGCATTAATAGATAATTGTTTGAATAACAAAGAGATTACAACTTGAAAATTTCAAATGAAACAAAATCCCTCTCTTGTCAGAACTTGTCACTTCAAATGGTGAGCCTTGGAGGGATGGTAGAAGAACTCAGCCTGACCATCTTGTGTGAATTCCAATGCTCCTTCATCAATCATGTCTTGGACCTTGTTCTTCAGAGCCCAACAGTTGTTTGTGTCATGTCCCGGACTGTCAGAGTGGTATGCACACCTTTCATATGGATGATAGGTAGGAGCCGAAGTATTTGGGTTTTGGAGAGGATCCTTTAATGTAATAAGCTCTGCCTTCAACATGTGTTTTAGTGCTTGAGTCAGTGACATGTTGAGCTTGGTAAATTACCTCTTGGCCATATTTGGATTACTCTGATCAACCTGTTGTTTTTGGTGAGGTTGTTGTTGGACCCTCGAGGTAGTAGCAACTTGGAGAGGTCCATTCTTCACCATACCAAACTCTTGTCTTCTTGGAGGATGATTAATGATTTGATCCCCAGCCTTGACTACTTGCTTCATACTGTTGTATCTGTCTTGATGAAGCTGGCTAATAATGGTTCTCAGCTCTTCTTGTTCCCGAGCTAAGCCTTGGATAAGAGCCATCTGCCCCAGCATCTGGGTTCTCATTGCATCTACCTTAGCTTGCAGATGTTTCAGTCGTTCGTCCTAATTGTCTTCAGGACTTTTCTTGACCAAATTCCCCATGAGGAGCGTTCTCAATTCTTCCTGCCCCTTGGATAGGTTTAGGAATATTTCCCTGAACTGAGTCTCTTGAGTATGAAGATCTTGGTTGTCTGGTTGGAAAGCCATTGCTGAAATAAACAGCGAGAACATGAGAGACCTGTACTGGAAGACCTGTTATGCAATGATATGTATATGTATGCAATGTTTTCAAGGATCTCGCGGGGTAAACAAGAAACTGTTAGAATCTGAATCTGGTAGCTTGATTGAAGGAACTTTATGTTGCTGAGAGTCCTTCTTCAAGAGTCAAGCTCACCATATCGAGTGGGTCATAGCCCCTGACTCAAGTTATCATGCTTGGATCTCTAGACGACATTGGCTAGAGGAAAATAAATCCCCTTTTCCCCTTGCTAGACGTTTGATTTACCATAACCTGCATCACAGACCCTTGAGATCCTTGAAATGGTTAAGGAAATGTTAAGGCATGATGTTATGATGTGCATGCTATGCGTTTAAGCACAAGTGTAAGGTAATGTAAGTAAGCCCTGCAATAAGTCCAAATTATTGGATAACGACTGTAAACAAAACCTGAAAGGAACTCATGTTGTCTGATAACAAGAATGTGCAAGTAGTTCAAGTTTGAAGGCACACAAGTCACACATAAGAGCCCTTAGATTTCAGGCTTGCATGAGGTTTCATAGGTAAGTACCCTCTTGAGTTTAGTTGGCTTAAAACCTGTCCTATAAATAGTAACCGGGTTCTAAGGAGCTCAATATCATTGGATTGTTTTCTATGTTTATCGTTTTGGTTTATCCACTGAACTAGCGACCAAAATATTCCAAGAAAACAATCCTCAATGAGTGTAGTATCGAGTATCTACCAACTTCGGACTGCACCAAAGTCGATCATCTCACTACCCCTAAAAAAGGCCAAGATGGTCAAGTAAGGTTCTAAGTCATTAGTGCTTAGTGACATCACTCAGCGGCCCCGTACTCTCCTTGATTTAACTCAAGGGTTACCGGTACTCACAAATATGTCGCACTAATATAGCTATTGCTTCAACCGTGTCGGTATACCCCACACAGTTTCCACAACGTATTGCTATCTATGAATGTTTCCCAAATCCGGGTGGAGGATTTATAGAACTCTGATACAAGCCCATAATTAAAAGCATACAAAGCATACAATTGAAAACACAAGTGATCTAATCCTAAGGTATACCTCACTTACTATCCCCAGCAGAGTCGTCAGTTCTGTGATCGGTGGGAATGAGAACTGACTGTTTTTGGAATGCTGGTTCGTGTTTGCGTTTGTTTTCGCAAAGTGTCGTGGTAAGCAAGAGTCGCTACCGTCTTTTATTTTATCAACAAGGAAAGGACAAAAGCACAGAAAAATTCCTTTTCAAGATGTTTCTCGGGTTTGGGAGGTAGATTATAGAAAGGGAAGGTATTAGCACCCTTTCTATCCGTGGTTATCCACGGGCTCTTAGGTACTTGCTCACTATGTTTTCAAAAGATTGCTTTTCTTTGTGATTGTGGGTTTTGAAAAGAGTTTTGTTTTTGAAGAAAGTGTAAGTGCGAAAAGTTTTGTTTTGTTTAAAAGAGAGCAAGTACTTAAGAACATCTACCTACTCAAAAAGGAATTAAACTGTGCAACTGTCCTTTAGACAGTGCTATCCCACTATTGAGGAGTAGGTAGCACCGTCGTTGGAGTTTTTCGGGTCAATTCGATTTTAGGGACGCGTGGTCACTAAAGCAACGTTAGGACGCTTTAGTGGTAATCCTAATGTCTTAGATCATTATTATCGAGGCAACCATTTCGAGGCAACTTTGATCTTTGGACAAAAGGACGACCTCTAAAACATCCTATACTTAATGAACTCATTCGAGGCAACCAAGTGAGGTGTACCCTAAGAGTGACATGTGCGAGTGTGTCAGTTTTCAGTTATATTATCTTTGTACATGTTATGGTGAGCTACGATTGATTTAAAATTAAAGGTTAATCTTGTCATACAATCCTAGTTAGCATACATCTAAGCAGTTAATATATGTACAGAAATTTAAAGTGCGGGAATTGTAAATCCTACGCTATTACAAGGCTTCAGGGAGGGGGATTATTTACATGTCCAAAATTGGGGGAATAAAGCAGTAAAGTAAAAGTCTTAGCTAAGTTATTACAAACCAGTAGGCAGTTACAATAAAATAAACGTGCGCGAATCTGAAAATAAACTCTAAAAATTCTAAGAATAAAATCTTTTTGTTGTTTTATTTTATTTTGGGAAAATGATCTAAATCTATTTAATTTTAGTTTTGAGAAAACATTAAGATAATTAAGAGATTAACTAACAAAGTTAATTTTAATAGAAAAAACTAGCCTAATGTTTTTTGTGGTTTTTTTATTTTAATGTTAATTAAAAACAGATAAAAATATGTCAATGAAAACAAAAATAAAATACAAGGGGAGGATCCTTCGATCTAGGGAAAAACAGGAGCTTCGACCCAGGGAGGGTATGGCAACTTCGATCCAAACAGGGTCATGGTTCTTTCGATTGGGCCAGGAAGTGGGCAGGAACAGCCTTCGATCCAGGGAAGAAGATTGTCTTTTGATCATGGAGGTCATGGCTTTCGATCCAGGAATGAGATGCCTCCTTCGATTCAGCATGCTAATGGGTTCGATCCAGAGAAGGGGTCTCCTTCGATCTGGGACGTTATACCTGCAAAAGCATGTTAGCGAAATAAAACGCAGGGCCTGGGTACTGAACCCCAGGCCCTTCGATCCTGCGCTTGTTGGGTCTCTTCAGGCTATGTCTGCAGCAAGTGTTGGAAAACGAAGAACATGACTTGGGCTCCAAACCCAGGCCTTTCGATCCTGTCTAGGATGGAAAATCAAAGGTAACAACAAGTAATAATGTGTTATGCAAATATGAGTTTGGATAGTTTACCCTTTCTTACCAGCAGATTGGACTTTTAATTTTGGCGCTTTTTGGATGCAGGCACCTTCGATCTGGGCACTTCCTGGATGTAGGCACTTTTGATTTGGGGCTTATGGCTGTTGTGATCTTTTGTTGAAGGGTTTCTTTGGCCTGGATCACCTCTGAAAATGTTGACAACTTTTGGCAGCGTAACTTCAATGTTCTTGTTGTGTGTTTTTTGTGTGTTCTATTTTCCTGCAGAGTTTTTGTGTGTTGGATATGTATGCTGGCCTCTGTATTTATAGGGGTGTGAGGGTGCAGTAATGGCAAGAGACAACCATTAAACAGGCCATTAAATGCCATGAGACAAGAAACAGACACATTAAAAGTTTTCATTTTTTGAAATATTCATGTCTCTTGAATGAACCTGGACACTTTTGATTTGAGTGCCCTCTTGATGACCTCCTTCAAACGTCCCTTTCCCAAAGATCAATCGAAGGGTACTAATTAAAATTTCAATCGAAAGGCTTTGTTAACAGGCCAATCGAAAGGTGTTGTTTCATGCTAATCGAAGTGCTCCTTCAGAATACCAATCGAAGGGCCTTTCAGAATGCCAATCGAAGTGCTTGCTCAGAATGCCAATCGAAATGCTCCTTCAGAATGCCAATCGAAATGCTCCTTCAGAATGCCAATCAAAATGCTCCTTCAGGATGGCAATCGAAATGCTCCTTCAGAATGCCAATCGTAGGGTCTTTCAGAATGCCAATCGAAATGCTCCTTCAGAATGCCAATCGAAATGCTGCTTCAGAATACCAATCGAAGGGTCTTTCAGAATGCCAATCGAAAGATACTTAAAGCACCACTAAAAAATTTTCTTTTTCCTTAGGCAAGGGTTTATGATCAACCATGCAGGGGGAAGACTTTGGAAAACATGAGAGGGCAAATTTTGGGGTGCAACAGTTGCCCCTGTTCAATTTTCTTAAACCTGAGGATATAGATTGGCTTTCTAGCCTTTCGTGATCCGAAGGTGGAAGATAATTGAACACTAGAGTGCCCAGAAATTTGCACTCGCATGGTGTGGTATCAGCATTGTGATGTCGGGAATGGGCTTACAGATGCCATTTGGAGATTGTTGGTAGGAGGATGGGCTTATAGATGCCATTTGGAGATTGTTGGTAGGAGGATGGGCTTATAGATGCCATTTGGAGATTGTTGGTAGGAGGATGGGCTTATAAATGCCATCTACGGGAGTGTCGATCGCTTAAGAGATTCCTTAGTGAGAACTTGCATACCTGTTATTGTAGAAGATTCCACTGGGGAAGTCTAACTTTGTTTGAGATTTAGGAACTGACTCGTGCTTACCGGGAGTATACCGTTGAGGTTATAGAACTTGTCCTGTCTGGTTCCAAGTATTAATTGCTGACCTGAGAAACAAAGTCTTCCTGGCTTGTTACAGGTATTAATCTTTAATCTCTTCATGTAGATAACTTTCCTGGCTGGTTACAGGTATTAATCTACAATCGGTCGTCCACAGATATTTTCCTGGCTTGCTACAGGTATTGATCTGGAACTTGAAAAGGTTGGTCGAGGAGATATCTGTCCTAGCTAGTTCCAGGTATTGATCTCTTACCTGAGAAAGAAGGGTCTTCCTGGCTTGTTACAGGTATTAATCTTCAATCTCTTCATGTAGATAATTTTCCTAACTTGTTACAGGTATCAATCTACAATTAGTCATCCACAGACATTTTCCTGGCTTGCTACAAGTATTAAACTGGGACCTGAAAAGGTTGGTCGAGGAGATATATGTCCTGGCTGGTTTCAGGTATTGCTCTCTGACCTGAGAAAGAAAGTCTTCCTGGCTTGTTACAGGTATTAATCTTCAATCTCTTCATGTAGATGATTTTCCTGCCTTGTTACAGGTATCAATCTACAATCAGTCGTCCACAGATATTTTCCTGGCTTGCTACAGGTATTAAACTGGGACCTGAAAAGGTTGGTCGAGGAGATATCTGTCCTGGATGGTTTCAAGTATTTATCTCTGACCTGAGAAAGAAAGTCTTCTTGGATTGTTACAGGTATTAATCTTCAATCTCTTCATGTAGATGATTTTCCTGGCTTGTTACAGGTGTTAATCTACCATCAGTCATCCACAGATATTTTCCTGGCTTGCTACAGGTATTAAAGTGGGACCTGAAAAGGTTGGTCGAGGAGATATTTGTCCTGGCTGGTTTCAGGTATTGATCTCTGACCTAAGAAAGAAAGTCTTCCTGGCTTGTTACAGGTATTAATCTCCAATCTCTTCATGTAGATGATTTTCCTGGCTTGTTACAGGTGTTAATCTACAACCAGTCATCCACAGATATTTTCCTGGCTTGCTAAAGGTATTAAACTGGGACCTGAAAAGGTTGGTCGAGGAGATAGTTGTCCTGGCTGGTTTCAGGTATTGATCTCTGACCTGAGAAAGAAAGATCTTCCTGGCTTGTTACAGGTGTTAATCTTCAATCTCTTCATGTAGATAATTTTCCTGGCTTGTTACAAGTATCAATCTACAATCAGTCGTCCACAGATATTTTCCTGGCTTGCTACAGGTATTAAACTGGGACCTGAAAAGGTTGGTCGAGGAGATAGCTTCCCTGGCTGGTTTCAGGTATTGATCTCTCACCTGAGAAAGAAAGGTTTTCCTGGCTTGTTACAGGTATTAATCTTCAATCTCTTCATGTAGATAATTTTCCTGGCTTGTTATAGGTATCAATCTACAATCAGTCGTCCACAAATATTTTCCTAGCTTGCTACAGGTATTAAACTGGGACTTGAAAAGGTTGGTCGAGGAGATAGCTGTCCTGGATGGTTTCAAGTATTGATCTCTGACCTGAGAAAGAAAGTCTTCATGGCTTGTTACAGGTACTAATCTTCAATCTCTTCATGTAGATAACTTTCCTGGCTTGTTATAGGTATTAATCTACAATCAGTCGTCCACAGATATTTTCCTAGCTTGCTACAGGTACTGATCTGGAACTTGAAAAGGTTGGTCGAGGAGATAGCTATCCTGGCTAGTTCTAGGTATTGATCTCTTACCTGAGAAAGAAGGGTCTTCCTGGCTTGTTACAGGTATTAATCTTCAATCTCTTCATGTAGATAATTTTCCTGGCTTGTTACAGGTATCAATCTACAATCAGTCGTCCAAAGATATTTTCCTGGCTTGCTACAGGTATTAAACTGGGACCTGAAAAGGTTGGCCGAGGAGATATCTGTCCTAGCTGGTTTCAGGTATTGATCTCTGACCTGAGAAAGAAAGTCTTCCTGGCTTGTTACAGTTATTAATCTTCAATCTCTTCATGTAGATAATTTTCCTGGCTTGTTACAGGTATCAATCTACAATCAGTCGTCCACAGATATTTTCCTGGCTTGCTACAGGTATTAAACTGGGACCTTAAAAGGTTGGTCGAGGAGATATCTGTCCTGGCTGGTTTCAGGTATTAATCTCTGACCTGAGAAAGAAAGTCTTCCTGGCTTGTTACAGGTATTAATCTTCAATCTCTTCATGTAGATGATTTTCCTGGCTTGTTACAGGTGTTAATCTACAATCAGTCATCCACAGATATTTTCCTGGCTTGCTACAGGTATTAAACTGGGACCTGAAAAGGTTGGTCGAGGAGATATCTGTCCTGGCTGGTTTCAGGTATTGATCTCTGATCTGAGAAAGAAAGATCTTCCTGGCTTGTTACAGGTGTTAATCTTCAATCTCTTCATGTAGATAGTTTTCCTGGCTTGTTACAGGTATTAATCTACAATCAGTCGTCCACAGATATTTTCCTGGATTGCTACAGGTATTAAACTGGGACAAGAAAAGGTTGGTCGAGGAAATAGCTGTCCTGGCTGGTTTCAGGTATTGATCTCTGACCTGAGAAAGAAAGTCTTCCTGGCTTGTTACAGGTATTAATCTTCAATCTCTTCATGTAGATAATTTTCCTGGCTTGTTACAGGTATTAATCTACAATCAGTCTTCCACAGATATTTTCCTGGCTTGCTACAGGTATTGATCTTGAACTTGAAAAGGTTGGTCGAGGAGATAGTTGTCCTGGCTAGTTTCAGGTAATGATCTCTTACCTGAGAAAGAAGGGTCTTCCTGGCTTGTTACAGGTATTAATCTTCAATCTCTTCATGTAGATAATTTTCCTGGCTTGTTACAGGTATCAATCTACAATCAGTTGTCCCCAAATATTTTCCTGGCTTGCTACAGGTATTAAACTGGGACCTGAAAAGGTTGGTCGAGGAGATATCTGTCCTGGCTGGTTTCAGGTATTGATCTCTGACCTGAGAAAGAAAGATCTTCCTGCCTTGTTACATGTGTTAATTTTCAATCTCTTCATGTAGATAATTTTCCTGGCTGGTTACAGGTATCAATCTACAATAAGTCGTCCATAGATATTTTCCTGATTTGCTACAGGTATTAAACTGGGACCTGAAAAGGTTGGTCGAGGAGATAGCTTCCCTGGCTGGTTTCAGGTATTGATCTCTAACCTGAGAAAGAAAGGTCTTCCTGGCTTGTCACAGGTATTAGTCTTCAATCTCTTCATGTAGATAATTTTCCTGGCTTGTTACAGGTATCAATCTACAATCAGTCGTCCACAGATATTTTCCTGGCTTGCTACATGTATTAAACTGGGACTTGAAAAGGTTGGTCGAGGAGATAGCTGTCCTGGCTGGTTTAAGGTATTGATCTCTGACCTGAGAAAGAAAGTCTTCCTGGATTGTTACAGGTATTAATCTTCAATCTCTTCATGTAGATAATTTTCCTGGATTGTTACAGGTATTAATCTACAATCAGTCATCCACAGATATTTTCCTGGCTTGCTACAGGTATTGATCTGGAACTTGAAAAGGTTGGTCTAGGAGATAGCTGTCCTGGCTAGTTTCAGGTATTGATCTCTTACCTGAGAAAGAAGGGTCTTCCTGGCTTTTTACAGGTATTAATTTTCAATCTCTTCATGTAGATAATTTTCCTGGCTTGTTACAGGTATCAATCTACAATCAGTCGTCCACAGATATTTTCCTGGCTTGCTACAGGTATTAAACTGGGACCTGAAAAGGTTGGTCGAGGAGATATTTGTCCTGGCTGGTTTCAGGTATTGATCTCTGACCTGAGAAAGAAAGTCTTCCTGGCTTGTTACAGGTATTAATCTTCAATCTCTTCATGTAGATAATTTTCCTGGCTTGTTACAGGTATCAATCTACAATCAGTCGTCCACAGATATTTTCCTGGCTTGCTACAGGTATTAAACTGGGACCTGAAAAGGTTGGTCGAGGAGATATTTGTCCTGGCTGGTTTCAGGTATTGATCTCTGACCCGAGAAAGAAAGTCTTCCTGGCTTGTTACAAGTATTAATCTTCAATCTCTTCATGTAGATGATTTTCCTGACTTGTTACAGGTGTTAATCTACAATCAGTCATCCACAGATATTTTCCTGGCTTGCTACAGGTATTAAACTGGGACCTGAAAAGGTTGGTCGAGGAGATATTTGTCCTGGCTGGTTTTAGGTATTGATCTCAAACCTAAGAAAGAAAGTCTTCCTGGTTTGTTACAGGTATTAAACTTCAATCTCTTCGTGTAGATGATTTTCCTGGCTTGTTACAGGTGTTAATCTACAATCAGTCATCCACAGATAATTTCCTGGCTTGCTACAGGTATTAAACTGGGACCTGAAAAGGTTGGTCGAGGAGATAGTTGTCCAAGCTGGTTTCAGGTATTGATCTCTGACCTGAGAAAGAAAGATCTTCCTGGCTTGTTACAGGTGTTAATCTTCAATCTCTTCATGTAGAAAGTTTTCCTGGCTTGTTACAGGTATCAATCTACAATCAGTCGTCCACAGATATTTTCCTGGATTGCTACAGGTATTAAACTGGGACAAGAAAAGGTTGGTCGAGGAAATAGCTGTCCTGGCTGGTTTCAGGTATTGATCTCTGACCTGAGAAAGAAAGTCTTCCTGGCTTGTTACAGGTATTAATCTTCAATCTCTTCATGTAGATAATTTTCCTGGCTTGTTACAGGTATTAATCTACAATCAGTCGTCCACAGATATTTTCCTGGCTTGCTACAGGTATTGATCTTGAACTTGAAAAGGTTGGTCGAGGAGATAGTTGTCCTGGCTAGTTTCAGGTAATGATCTCTTACCTGAGAAAGAAGGGTCTTCCTGGCTTGTTACAGGTATTAATCTTCAATCTCTTCATGTAGATAATTTTCCTGGCTTGTTACAGGTATCAATCTACAATCAGTTGTCCCCAGATATTTTCCTGGCTTGCTACAGGTATTAAACTGGGACCTGAAAAGGTTGGTCGAGGAGATATCTTTCCTGGCTGGTTTCAGGTATTGATCTCTGACCTGAGAAAGAAAGATCTTCCTGGCTTGTTACATGTGTTAATTTTCAATCTCTTCATGTAGATAATTTTCCTGGCTGGTTACCGGTATCAATCTACAATAAGTCGTCCATAGATATTTTCCTGATTTGCTACAGGTATTAAACTGGGACCTGAAAAGGTTGGTCGAGGAGATAGCTTCCCTGGCTGGTTTCAGGTATTGATCTCTGACCTAAGAAAGAAAGGTGTTCCTGGCTTGTCACAGGTATTAATCTTCAATCTCTTCATGTAGATAATTTTCCTGGCTTGTTACAGGTATCAATCTACAATCAGTCGTCCACAGATATTTTCCTGGCTTGCTACATGTATTAAACTGGGACTTGAAAAGGTTGGTCGAGGAGATAGCTGTCCTGGCTGGTTTAAGGTATTGATCTCTGACCTGAGAAAGAAAGTCTTCCTGGATTGTTACAGGTATTAATCTTCAATCTCTTCATGTAGATAATTTTCCTGGCTTGTTACAGGTATTAATCTACAATCAGTCATCCACAGATATTTTCCTGGCTTGCTACAGGTATTGATCTGGAACTTGAAAAGGTTGGTCTAGGAGATAGCTGTCCTGGCTAGTTTCAGGTATTGATCTCTTACCTGAGAAAGAAGGGTCTTCCTGGCTTTTTACAGGTATTAATTTTCAATCTCTTCATGTAGATAATTTTCCTGGCTTGTTACAGGTATCAATCTACAATCAGTCGTCCACAGATATTTTCCTGGCTTGCTACAGGTATTAAACTGGGACCTGAAAAGGTTGGTCGAGGAGATATTTGTCCTGGCTGGTTTCAGGTATTGATCTCTGACCTGAGAAAGAAAGTCTTCCTGGCTTGTTACAGGTATTAATCTTCAATCTCTTCATGTAGATAATTTTCCTGGCTTGTTACAGGTATCAATCTACAATCAGTCGTCCACAGATATTTTCCTGGCTTGCTACAGGTATTAAACTGGGACCTGAAAAGGTTGGTCGAGGAGATATTTGTCCTGGCTGGTTTCAGGTATTGATCTCTGACCCGAGAAAGAAAGTCTTCCTGGCTTGTTACAAGTATTAATCTTCAATCTCTTCATGTAGATGATTTTCCTGACTTGTTACAGGTGTTAATCTACAATCAGTCATCCACAGATATTTTCCTGGCTTGCTACAGGTATTAAACTGGGACCTGAAAAGGTTGGTCGAGGAGATATTTGTCCTAGCTGGTTTTAGGTATTGATCTCAAACCTAAGAAAGAAAGTCTTCCTGGTTTGTTACAGGTATTAAACTTCAATCTCTTCGTGTAGATGATTTTCCTGGCTTGTTACAGGTGTTAATCTACAATCAGTCATCCACAGATAATTTCCTGGCTTGCTACAGGTATTCAACTGGGACCTGAAAAGGTTGGTCGAGGAGATAGTTGTCCAAGCTGGTTTCAGGTATTGATCTCTGACCTGAGAAAGAAAGATCTTCCTGGCTTGTTACAGGTGTTAATCTTCAATCTCTTCATGTAGATAGTTTTCCTGGCTTGTTACAGGTATCAATCTACAATCAGTCGTCCACAGATATTTTCCTGGATTGCTACAGGTATTAAACTGGGACAAGAAAAGGTTGGTCGAGGAAATAGCTGTCCTGGCTGGTTTCAGGTATTGATCTCTGACCTGAGAAAGAAAGTCTTCCTGGCTTGTTACAGGTATTAATCTTCAATCTCTTCATGTAGATAATTTTCCTGGCTTGTTACAGGTATTAATCTACAATCAGTCGTCCACAGATATTTTCCTGGCTTGCTACAGGTATTGATCTTGAACTTGAAAAGGTTGGTCGAGGAGATAGCTGTCCTGGCTAGTTTCAGGTAATGATCTCTTACCTGAGAAAGAAGGGTCTTCCTGGCTTGTTACAGGTATTAATCTTCAATCTCTTAATGTAGATAATTTTCCTGGCTTGTTACAGGTATCAATCTACAATCAGTTGTCCCCAGATATTTTCCTGGCTTGCTACAGGTATTAAACTGGGACCTGAAAAGGTTGGTCGAGGAGATATATTTCCTGGCTGGTTTCAGGTATTGATCTCTGACCCGAGAAAGAAAGATCTTCCTGGCTTGTTACATGTGTTAATTTTCAATCTCTTCATGTAGATAATTTTCCTGGCTGGTTACAGGTATCAATCTACAATAAGTCGTCCATAGATATTTTCCTGATTTGCTACAGGTATTAAACTGGGACCTGAAAAGGTTGGTCGAGGAGATAGCTTCCCTGGCTGGTTTCAGGTATTGATCTCTGACCTGAGAAAGAAAGGTGTTCCTGGCTTGTCACAGGTATTAATCTTCAATCTCTTCATGTAGATAATTTTCCTGGCTTGTTACAGGTATCAATCTACAATCAGTCGTCCACAGATATTTTCCTGGCTTGCTACATGTATTAAACTGGGACTTGAAAAGGTTGGTCGAGGAGATAGCTGTCCTGGCTGGTTTAAGGTATTGATCTCTGACCTGAGAAAGAAAGTCTTCCTGGATTGTTACAGGTATTAATCTTCAATCTCTTCATGTAGATAATTTTCCTGGCTTGTTACAGGTATTAATCTACAATCAGTCATCCACAGATATTTTCCTGGCTTGCTACAGGTATTGATCTGGAACTTGAAAAGGTTGGTCTAGGAGATAGCTGTCCTGGCTAGTTTCAGGTATTGATCTCTTACCTGAGAAAGAAGGGTCTTCCTGGCTTTTTACAGGTATTAATTTTCAATCTCTTCATGTAGATAATTTTCCTGGCTTGTTACAGGTATCAATCTACAATCAGTCGTCCACAGATATTTTCCTGGCTTGCTACAGGTATTAAACTGGGACCTGAAAAGGTTGGTCGAGGAGATATTTGTCCTGGCTGGTTTCAGGTATTGATCTCTGACCTGAGAAAGAAAGTCTTCCTGGCTTGTTACATGTATTAATCTTCAATCTCTTCATGTAGATAATTTTCCTGGCTTGTTACAGGTATCAATCTACAATCAGTCGTCCACAGATATTTTCCTGGCTTGCTACAAGTATTAAACTGGGACCTGAAAAGGTTGGTCGAGGAGATATTTGTCCTGGCTGGTTTCAGGTATTGATCTCTGACCCGAGAAAGAAAGTCTTCCTGGCTTGTTACAAGTATTAATCTTCAATCTCTTCATGTAGATAATTTTCCTGACTTGTTACAAGTGTTAATCTAGAATCAGTCATCCACAGATATTTTCCTGGCTTGCTACAGGTATTAAACTGGGACCTGAAAAGGTTGGTCGAGGAGATATTTGTCCTGGCTGGTTTTAGGTATTGATCTCAAACCTAAGAAAGAAAGTCTTCCTGGTTTGTTACAGGTATTAAACTTCAATCTCTTCGTGTAGATGATTTTCCTGGCTTGTTACAGGTGTTAATCTACAATCAGTCATCCACAGATAATTTCCTGGCTTGCTACAGGTATTAAACTGGGACCTGAAAAGGTTGGTCGAGGAGATAGTTGTCCAAGCTGGTTTCAGGTATTGATCTCTGACCTGAGAAAGAAAGATCTTCCTGGCTTGTTACAGGCGTAAATCTTCAATCTCTTTATGTAGATAATTTTCCTGGCTTGTTACAGGTATCAATCTACAATCAGTCGTCCACAGATATTTTCCTGGCTTGCTACAGGTATTAAACTGGGACCTGAAAAGGTTGGTCGAGGAGATAGCTTCCCTGGCTGGTTTCAGGTATTGATCTCTGACCTGAGAAATAAAGGTCTTCCTGGCTTGTTACAGGTATTAATCTTCAATCTCTTCATGTAGATAATTTTCCTGGCTTATTACAGGTATCAATCTACAATCAGTCGTCCACAGATATTTTCCTGGCTTGCTACAGGTATTAAACTGGGACTTGAAAAGGTTGGTCGAGGAGATAGCTGTCCTGGCTGGTTTCAGGTATTGATCTCTGACCTGAGAAAGAAAATATTCCTGGCTTGTTACAGGTATTAATCTTCAATCTCTTCATGTAGATAATTTTCCTAGCTTGTTACAGGTATTAATATACAATCAGTCGTCCACAGATATTTTCCTGGCTTGCTACAGGTATTAAACCGGGACCTGAAAAGGTTGGTCGAGGAGATATCTGTCCTGGCTGCTTTCGGGTATTAATCTCTGACCTGAGAAAGAAATTCTTCCTGGCTTGTTACAGGTATTAATCTTCAATCTCTTCATGTAGATAATTTTCCTGGCTTGTTACATGTATTAATCTACAATCAGTCGTCCACAAATATTTTCCTGGCTTGCTACAAGTATTAAACTGGGACTTGAAAAGGTTGTTCGAGGAGATAGCTGTGCTGGCTGGTTTCAGGTATTGATCTCTGACCTGAGAAAGAAAGTCTTCCTGGCTTGTTACAGGTAATAATCTTCAATCTTTTCATGTAGATAATTTTCCTGGCTTGTTACAGGTATTAATCTACAATCAGTCGTCCACAGATATTGTCCTGGCTTGCTACAGGTATTAAACTGGGACCTGAAAAGGTTGGTCGAGGAGATATCTATCCTGGCTGGTTTCATGTATTAATCTCTGACCTGAGAAATAAAGGTCTTCCTGGCTTGTTACAGTTATTAATCTTTAATCTCTTCATATAGATACTTTTCCTGGCTTGTTTCAGGTATTAATCTACAATGTAGATGATTTTCCTGGCTTGTTACAGCTGTTAATCTATAATCAGTCGTCCACAGATATTTTCCTGGCTTGTTACAGGTATTAAACTGGGACATGAAAAGGTTGGTCAGGGATATATCTGTCCTGGCTGGTTTCAGGTATTGAACTCTGACCTGAGAAAGAATGTCTTCCTGGCTTGTTACAGGTATTAATCTTCAATCTCTTCATGTAGATGATTTTCCTGGCTTGTTCCAGGTGTTAATCTACAATCAGTCATCCACAGATATTTTCCTGGCTTGCTACAGGTATTAAACTGGGACATGAAAAGGTTGGTCGAGGAGATAGTTGTCCTGGCTGGTTTAAGGTATTGATCTCTGACCTAAGAAAGAAAGATCTTCCTGGCTTGTTACAGGTGTTAATCTTCAATCTCTTCATGTAGATAATTTTCCTGGCTTGTTACAGGTATCAATCTACAATCAGTCGTCCACAGATATTTTCCTGGCTTGCTACAGGTATTAAACTGGGACCTGAAAAGGTTGGTCGAGGAGATAGCTTCCCTGGCTGGTTTCAAGTATTGATCTCTGACCTGAGAAAGAAAGGTCTTCCTGGCTTGTTACAGGTATTAATCTTCAATCTCTTCATGTAGATAATTTTCCTGGCTTGTTACAGGTATCAATCTACAATCAGTCGTCCACAGATATTTTCCTGGCTTGCTACAGGTATTAAACCGGGACCTGAAAAGGTTGGTCGAGGAGATATCTGTCCTGGATGGTTTCAGGTATTAATCTCTGACCTGAGAAAGAAAGTCTTCCTGGTTTGTTACAGGTATTAATCTTCAATCTCTTCATGTAGATAATTTTCCTGGCTTGTTACATGTATCAATCTACAATCAGTCATCCACAGATATTTTCCTGGCTTGCTACAAGTATTAAACTGGGACTTGAAAAGGTTGGTCGAGGAGATAGTTGTCCTGGCTGGTTTCAGGTATTGATCTCTGACCTGAGAAAGAAAGTCTTCCTGGCTTGTTACAAGTATTAATCTTCAATCTCTTCATGTAGATAATTTTCCTGGCTTGTTACAGGTATTAATCTACAATCAGTCGTCCACAGATATTTTCCTGGCTTGCTACAGGTATTAAACTGGGACCTGAAAAGGTTGGTCGAGGAGATATCTGTCCTGGCTGGTTTCAGGTATTAATCTCTGACCTGAGAAAGAAAGGTCTTCCTGGCTTGTTACATTTATTAATCTTCAATCTCTTCATATAGATACTTTTCCTTGCTTGTTTCAGGTATTAATCTATAATGTAGATGATTTTCCTGGCTTGTTACAGCTGTTAATATACAATCAGTCGTCCACATATATTTTCCTGGCTTGTTACAGGTATTAAACTGGGACCTGAAAAGGTTGGTCAGGGAGATATCTGTCCTGGCTGGTTTCAGGTATTGATCTCTGACCTGAGAAAGAAAGTCTTCCTGGGTTGTTACAGGTATTATTCTTCAATATCTTCATGTAGATAATTTTCCTGGCTTGTTAGAGATATTAATCTACAATCAGTCGTCCACAGATATATTCCTGGCTTGCTACAGGTATTAAACTGGGACCTAAAACGGTTGTTGGTAGCAATATTTTGATTGACCTTTTCCTGAAAAAGGTAAAGCGTTAGCTGCATGCAATGTCATCATGTATGAGATGCATGATGTCATGATGTTCTCAAAATAAATGAGATTTGTGTTGTATGATGCGTATGCATGTCATGATGTATGAAGATGTGATGTTTTAGCTAGGGAAAATAAATCCCGGAGTTGCTGGAGAATATAGTTGAGTTCTTAGTTTCCACTGGGGATGACGAACGGAGATGATTGCAAGGATAAACCTGTTAGGAGAAAAGAACTCCGTTGGGGGATAAACATGATGAAGAGATTACTCTGTGGGGAATTACTCTATGGGGGAGAGATGTTCCATTGATGATTTTAATGATAATTCCGCTGGGGAATCTGTTGATAAGCTCTGCTGGGGATTTTGATGATGTACTCCGCTCGGGATTGATTACCATTGCTGGTGATATTGAATCTATTAAGGATAGAAGTCCTGCTTGGGGAAAGAAAGAACTTCGATGGGGATGATCTTTCAGTTGCAACTTGCTGAGGATAACCCAGTTAGACTCTTGTGAGGATAACCTTCTGAATTTGGCTTGGGAGATACATTTGTATTCTGCAGGGGACAAGCTTCTAGAATCTACTGGGTAAGATGATTTGACTCTGGCAGGGAAGCTTTTTAGACTGCACTGGGGAAATGGCTCCATTGTGGTAATTTGTATTCCGCCGGGGAACATTCTTATATTCTGTTGAGGGATGTTAAGACTGACGGGGATGCTCTTACGCTTGTTGGAGAATGTCTTTATACTCCGCTGGGGAATATTAAGACCTTCTGGGGATACCCGACCTTTTTAGGGCTGATGGTAGATAAACTCTGCTTGGGGAGAGTATTGTTGATTCGTCCATAGTTGCGAGTCTCAGCTGAGAGAGCCACCATTACTGTCTTACTCTGCGGGGAGTGAAAGTATCTTAGCCATATTCTTCAACTGAATATATACCTTGGTACCTGGTGGACAGAGCGACTTGTACAGTTCGGACTATTCTTATTTTCCCCTGTTTTTGTGGGAGAAGGTGCCTGGGGAGGCCATGTGGATCGAGTATTATCCCAACCTATGAGGTGCTTGGTCATTGCCGATTGAAGTGACAAATCTTCTTCTGGTAGGCAAGTGACGAGATGACGGGACATAGTCATACGCTTTGATCCCTAATTTTTGCCTGGACCACCCTTTCGGGTTTTCAGTCCATCGGGATACCCTTTTTTTCCCAAGCCGCCTTTTCAGGTTTTCGACTTGCCGGGTGTACAAATTTTTTCCTTTTTTTATCCCTTATTTTTGCCCTAACCCTTTTGGTTCACCGGGAAGCCCTTATTTTTGCCTAGGCCAGTCAACCTAGCGGGTCTTTGTTCATGCGTAGTATTTTCTGACCATGTCCACGCTCTCAGAGTGTAGGGAGTTGTCACTGTCAGTAGTGTTGTGCTACCATGCTGCCAGAAGATCTTCGTTTGATCATACACGATTCGTTGCTGGAATTCATGTCCAATGCCCCAAGTGATTCAGATGGAGATCTGCCCCTGGCTATTTGGCATCTTTGAGAAACTCCTTGAATCTTGACTGGGCTGCCCCAGGTGTGCTGGATAGTTACGTGTCATGCCCCTTGTTGATAGGAGATTTGTCAATGGAAGTGTCATCCTTTTTGAAGTGATTTTGTTCACTAAGAGGGCTTTCGTTCATCGGATATTCGTTGTGTGAATTTCTCGGCTGTCAAACAAATAGCCAAATGAAAATAGTGATATTCAAATAATGCAAAGTTTATGCTTGTCTTGAAGTTTTGAAAAATGCGTTTTTTAGCAGAAAACTTTTTATAAGACAAATTCAACACAAGATTTAGGGCAAAGCCTTACAGGAGTCAGGATACCTTTTGTAACAGTATGCTTTCGGACTAACCCATGATTCAGTTAGGACTTTTGAAGGGTTGTAACGTGGCTTGGTTCACGGTTTAAGAAGAAAAAGATAAAGGCTCAAAGTATATTTGTACCCACCCGCTCTTCGTGATGTTCTTCAATCCTAAGCTCAGTTAATTGTGCATTTGAACTCCAAATGAGTCTGAAACGATGTTTTTGGTGATGGTTCACATAAGTTGAATTTGTTGGAAGGCAGTCATTTTTGCAACATTTTTCATGTTGTTGAGGATTTGTAGCAACCTCGTTCTTTTGATTTGTTATCCCTAACTTTTTCCTGACTGTTTCTGTTTTCGAGATTACAGTCAGCGGGATGCCCCAGCTTTCTGAAGCCTCCTTTATAGGTTTTGGCTCAGTGGGCTTTTCTCTTTTGAGAGATTGATTGCCTATGAGATAAGTAACCACCACTGTCTTTTGATTCCAGAGGAATGCTTTTGATGTCGTTCTTGTATTATGAACTGAGAGTTTTGCGACTTCAATGCACATCTTTTGAATTAACTGAGAGACTACCCTGCCCCAGGTTTAAATTAAAGGTTTCAATTTGTGTTTAAAACATAAAACTCCTACTTCTTTGGCTCGAAGGGGTTGACTAGGGATTATCTTCCTTATAACTCCAGTGTTTAGGATTTGAAAGAAACTCCTGTACATCGTCAGCAAGGTCTGTCCAAAAGTATACTGTATGAGATTATGGCATTGTTTCGTCATCCTCCCTCTAAAGGCTTGTAACTTTTAGCAAGAGTTGAGTGAGTAAAAAGCATAGTTTAAATGTAATTAAAATGATTGGATCAAATCAAGACAAACATATGCAATGCATTAATGAAACAAAGTTTGGCATTAATAGATAATTGTTTGAATAACAAAGAGATTACAACTTGAAAATTTCAAATGAAATAAAAGCCCTCTCTTGTCAGAACTTGTCACTTCAAATGGTGAGCCTTGGAGGGATGGTAGAAGAACTAAGACTGACCATCTTGTGTGAATTCCAATGCTCCTTCATCAATCATGTCTCGGACTTTGTTCTTCAGAGCCCAACAGTTGTTTGTGTCATGTCCCAGACTGTCAGAGTTGTATGCACACCTTTCATTGGGATGATAGGTAGGAGCGGAAGTATTTGGGTTCCGGAGAGGAGCCTTTAATGTAATCAGCTCTGCCTTCAACATGTGTTGTAGTGCTTGAGTCAGTGACATGTTGAGCTTGGTAAATTGCCTCTTGGCCATATTTGGCTTACTCTGATCAACCTGTTGTTTTTGGTGAGGTTGTTGTTGGACCCTCGAGGTAGTAACAACTTGGAGAGGTCCATTCTTCACCATACCAAACTCTTGTCTTCTTGGAGGCTGATTAATGATTTGATCCCCAGCCTTGACTACTTGCTTCATACTGTTGTATCTGTCTTGATGAAGCTGGCTGATAATGGTTCTCAGCTCTTCTTGTTCCCGAGCTAAGCCTTGGATAAGAGCCATCTGCCCCAGCATCTGGGTTCTCATTGCATCTACCTCAGCTTGCAGATGTTTCAGCCGTTCGTCCTTATTGTCTTCAGGACTTTTCTTGACCAAATTCCACATGAGGAGCGTTCTCAATTCTTCCTGCCCCTTGGATAGGTTTAGGAAGATTTCCCTGAACTGAGTCTCTTGAGTATGAAGATCTTGGTTGTCTGGTTGGAAAGTCATTGCTGAAATAAACAGCGAGAACATGAGAGACCTGTACTGGAAGACCTGTTATGCAATGATATGTATATGTATGCAATGTTTTCAAGGATCTCGCGGGGTAAACAAGAAACTGTTAGAATCTGAATCTGGTAGCTTGATTGAAGGAACTTTATGTTGCTGAGAGTCCTTCTTCAAGAGTCAAGCTCACCATATCGAGTGGGTCATAGCCCCTGACTCAAGTTATCATGCTTGGATCTCTAGACGACATTGGCTAGAGGAAAATAAATCCCCTTTTCCCCTTGCTAGACTTTTGATTTACCATAACCTGCATCACAGACCCTTGAGATCCTTGAAATGGTTAAGGAAATGTTAAGGCATGATGTTATGATGTGCATGCTATGCGTTTAAGCACAAGTGTGAGGTAATGTAAGTAAGCCCTGCAATAAGTCCAAATTATTGGATAAGGACTGTAAACAAAACCTGCAAGGAACTCATGTTGTCAGATAACAAGAATGTGCAAGTAGTTCAAGTTTGAAGGCACACAAGTCACACATAAGACCCCTTAGATTTCAGGCTTGCATGAGGTTTCATAGGTAAGTACCTCTTGAGTTTAGTTGGCTCAAAACCTGTCCTATAAATAGTAACCGGGTTCTAAGGAGCTCAATATCATTGGATTGTTTTCTATGTTCATCGTTTTGGTTTAGCCACTGAACTAGAGACCAAAATATTCCAAGAAAACAATCCTCAATGAGTGTAGTATCGATTATCTACCAACTTCGAACTGCACCAAAGTCGGTCATCTCACTACCCCTAAAAAAGGCCAAGATGGTCAAGTAAGGTTCTAGGTCATTAGTGACTTAACTCAAGGGTTACCGGTACTCACAAATATGTCGCACTAATATAGCTATTGCTTCAACCGTGTCGGTATACCCCGCACAGTTACCACAACGTATTGCTATCTATGAATGTTTCCCAAATCCGGGTGGAGGATTTATAGAACTCTAATACAAGCCCACAATTAAAAGCATACAAAGCATACAATTGAAAACACAAGTGATCTAATCCTAAGGTATACCTCACTTACTATCCCCAGCAGAGTCGCCAGTTCTGTGATCGGTGGGAATGAGAACTGACTGTTTTTGGAATGCTGGTTCGCGTTTGAGTTTGTTTTTGCAAAGTGTCGCGGTAAGCAAGAGTCGCCACCGTCTTTTATTTTATCCAACAAGGAAAGGACAAAAGCACAGAAAAATTCCTTTTCAAGATGTTTCTCGGGTTCGGGAGGTAGATTATAGAAAGGGAAGGTATTAGCACCCTTTTTATCTGTGGTTATCCACTGGCTCTTAGGTACTTGCTCACTATGTTTTCAAAAGATTTCTTTTCTTTGTGATTGTGGGTTTTGAAAAGAGTTTTGTTTTTGAAGAAAGTGTAAGTGCCAAAAGTTTTGTTTTGTTTAAAAGAGAGCAAGTACTTAAGAACATCTACCTACTCAAAAAGGAATTAAACTGTGCAATTGTCCTTTAGACAGTGCTATCCCACTATTGAGGAGTAGGTAGCACCATCGTTGGAGTTTTTCGGGTCAATTTGATTTTAGGGACGCGTGGTCACTAAAGCAACGTTAGGACGCTTTAGTGGTAATCCTAATGTCTTAGATCATTTTTATCGAGGCAACCATTTCGAGGCAACTTTGATCTTTGGACCGAAGGACGACCTCTAAAACATCCTATACTTAATGACCACATTCGAGGCAACCAAGTGAGGTGTACCCTAAGAGTGACATGTGCGAGTGTGTCAGTTTTCAGTTATATTATCTTTGTACATGTTATGGTGAGCTACGATTGATTTAAAATTAAAGGTTAATCTTGTCATACAATCCTAGTTAGCATACATCTAAGCAGTTAATATATGTAAAGGAATTTAAAGTGCGAGAATTGTAAATCCTACGCTATTACAAGGCTTCGGGGAGGGGGATTATTTACATGTCCAAAATTGGGGGAATAAAGCAGTAAAGTAAAAGTCTTAGCTAAGTTATTACAAACCAGTAGGCAGTTACAATAAAATAAACGTGCGCGAATCTGAAAATAAACTCTAAAAATTCTAAGAATAAAATCTTTTTGTTGTTTTATTTTATTTTGGGAAAATGATCTAAATCTATTTAATTTTAGTTTTGAGAAAATGTTAAGATAATTAAGAGATTAACTAACAAAGTTAATTTTAATAGAAAAAACTAGCCTAATGTTTTTTGTGGTTTTTTGATTTTAATGTTAATTAAAAAAAGATAAAAAGATGTCAATGAATACAAAAATAAAATACAAGGGGACGATCCTTCGATCCAGGGAAAAACAGGAGTTTCGACCCAGGGAGGGAATGGCAGCTTCGATCCAAACAGGGTCATGGTTCTTTCGATTGGGCCAGGAAGTGGGCGTGAACAACCTTCGATCCAGGGAAGAGGATTGTCTTTTGATCATGGAGGTCATGGCTTCGATTCAGGAATGAGATGCCTCCATCAATTCAGCATGCTAATGGGTTCGATCCAGAGAAGGGGTCTCCTTCGATCTGGAACGTTATACCTGCAAAAGCATGTTAGCGAAATAAAACGCAGGGCCTGGGTACTGAACCCCAGGCCCTTCGATCCTGCGCTTGCTGGGTCTCTTCAGGCTATGTCTGCAGCAAGTGTTGGCAAATGAAGAACATGACCTGGGCGCCAAACCCAGGCCTTTCGATCTTGTCTAGGATGGTAAATCATAGGTAACAACAAGTAATAATGTGTTATGCAAATATGAGGTTGGATACTTTACCCTTTCTTATCAGCAGATTGGACTTTTAATTTGGGCGCTTCCTGGATGCAGGCACCTTCGATCTGGGCACTTCCTGGATGTAGGCACTTTTGATTTGGGGCTTATGGGCGTTGTGATCTTTTGTTGAAGGGTTGCTTTGGCCTGGATCACCTCTGAAAATGTTGACAACTTTTGGCAGCGTAAATCCAATGTTCCTGTTGTCTGTTTTTCGTGTGTTCTGTTTTCCTGCAGAGTTTTTGTGTGTTGGATATGTATGCTGGCCTCTGTATTTATAGGGGTGGGAGGGTGCAGTAATGGCAAGAGACAACCATCAAACAGGCCATTAAATGCCATGAGACAAGAAACGGACACATTAAAAGGTTTCCTTTTTTGAAATATTCATGTCTCTTGAATGAACCTGGACACTTTTGATTTGAGTGCCCTCTTGATGACCTCCTTCGAATGGCCCTTGCCCAAAGATCAATCGAAGGGTACTAATTAAAATTTCAATCGAAAGGCTTTGTTAACAGGCCAATCGAAAGGTGCTGTTTCATGCTAATCGAAGTGCTCCTTCAGAATACCAATCGAAGGGCCTTTCAGAATGCCAATCGAAGTGCTTGTTCAGAATGCCAATCGAAATGCTCCTTCAAAATGCCAATCGAAATGCTCCTTCAGAATGCCAATCGAAATGCTCCTTCAGAATGCCAATCGAAATGCTCCTTCAGAATGCCAATCATAGGGTCTTTCAAAATGCCAATCGAAATGCTCCTTCAGAATGCCAATCGGAATGCTCCTTCAGAATGCCAATTGAAGGGTCTTTCAGAATGCCAATCGAAAGATACTTAAAGCACCACTCAAAAATTTTCTTTTTCCTTAGGCAAGGGTTTGTGATCAACCATGCAGGGGAAGACTTTGGAAAACATGAGAGGGCAAATTTTGGGGTGCAACACTAGGCTACGTGTTTTCCCTTTTTAGGCCTTTACCCATTTGTTGTCCAAGATCACTTGCACTTAATTGTATAATACTACCTTTTAGAAAATTTTGTCTTGAGCCTTGTGCCTATTTTCCTTCAGAAGGAAGCAACCCATCTGAACCATTCATCTTGCTTTTATGGCACAAGTGGACATTTACTTTCCAGCTGAGCCTTATTTTATTATTTTTGCTCCCCAAGCTTCCCAAAATCCTTTCTCTATAAATAGAGAGTTCGTTTGCACAAAGAAGAGAGGATTTTTTTTTGGACCAGAGGAACGAATCCCCTAAATGTTCTCAAACACAACATAAATTTCTCAAACACTTCAACACTTGTGAAATCACAAAAAACCAGAATCATCGTTACCTCCTTCAATTCTGAAGAACAACACATTCCAGTTTCCTTCGACTCAAGGAGCATCCCACTTGTTCCTTCCTTTGAATCCAGCAAAGAAGGATATTTCACTTGTTTTGCTCTTTCGAATACAGTGTCGAAGGCCTACCATGGGTCTTTTTCCTTTGAATCCAGAGGCATTTAAAGCAACCGCTCCAAGTTCCAGCAGACGTACCAGCCTCCAGCAAGGTAAGTCATTCTTAACCTTTGACCCTTCGTTTCCAGCATAGCATGTAAATAAGTTTTCTTTTTCATTTAAAACATGTACATACTATTTTCTTCTTTTTGTTTTGTTTTCACTCTCTTAATATGTGTCATGGTTAACAATCTTCTTGGCTTTTGCTCTTGGTACATTTAAATACGCTTTAAAGAACTAATCTAGTCTTAAGGTGATGTTGGCATGGCCTTGGGCCACATTGCTATTCAAACTCAAAAATGAAAGAAACAAGAGATAGAAAAGTTAGAAACGAAGCCTCTGGCTTCCATACTAACCTCCAGGCCAAATGAAAGAGGCAGTCGAAAGGCACAACATGCTGGCCTCCAGGCCCCAACCGAAAGCCAAAATATGTTGGCTTCTAGGCCCAAGTCGAAACTCATTCTTTCACCCCTTTTCAGGTAAGGTCGAAGAGAGCCAGAAATGGCAGAGTCGAAGGTTTTGCTACCCTAAATCGAAAGATCCACTTTTTCTTGCTTTTACCTTATTTTTGCTTTTATATTTTTGCAATTCAATATGGTTGTAATAGTGTAGGATTTATTTTTTGCACTCTTTTATTACCTTCATAAATGTTAAATAATTAGGCGTGTATGGCAAGATAAAATCAACAAGTAGACAACCCAAAAATCAAAGACAAAATGCATGCAATCAAACACACTTGCACACATGCACCCTTAGGGTAATTCCACTCATTGCCTTATAAAAATGGCCATGTTATGCATGTGGGATGTCTTAGCACAAACAAAATGAAAAAGATCATAGTCCCTCGATGACGCTATCAAAGTTGCCTTTCAAAATGATCTTAGTCCCTACAGAAAAGTGCTAAGTCATTTCACAACATTGCTATCATGGTCATACGATGACCCAATGCTCGTCCCTTCACATCCAACGGTGGGGCTTCTTATCAAATCAATGGTAAGGTAGCAACATCTAAAGGAGGAGGAAAAACACATCTAAAACCTTTTGAGTAGGTAGATTACTTTTAGTTACTTGCTCAATTCCAAAACAAGCATCCTTGCTATTTTCAAAACAATCACATACACTTTCAAAACACTTTCCAAACATGAAATATTTTCAAAAGCTCAACACTTTGCATACATTCTTACGAACGTGAATCATTGCAAAGTTTGCCTAAACGATGGCACCTTTTCAAAATACTTTCAAAACCATACAAAAGCACAATTTTGAAACAAAAGCAAGTGATCTAACAAGTAACTAAGAGCCCATGGAAAACCATGGATGGAAAGGGTGATAATACCTCCCATTTTCATAATCTACCCCCCGAACTCAAGAAATAATCTCAAAGGTCTTTCCTGTGCTTTTTCACCTTTCCTTTTTGGATAAAAGAAAAGTCGGTGGCGACTCTTGCTAAACCGCAACATTTGCAAACACAATCACAAAACCCTCAAGTCAGTTCTCCCCACCGTATCACAGTCAAGAATTTCACCTCCTCGCATTTCAGGGTTCTTCTCAAAGTCTCCAAGACATGAAATTGATAATTTGAAGTTTGGATTGACAAATGTGGATTTTGGGCACAGGAAATGAGGCTGAGGGTTCATGATGATCAAGACATGTTTTTGGGTTACTTAGTTTGCAAGTTATTCGCGATCTGAACGTCAAAGTTAGAATCCTATTTAAGAAATTCAAGTTTGGTTCAAGCGTGGTTTGAAGATCAAGGTTCAAAGCGATCAGTGTTTTAGGTTCGAATTAATCAGTGGAATTAAATTCTTAAGCATTCATTTTGTTTTGTTTGAGAGTTTGATTATAAGGCGCGTGATGTGTTTGGAATACAAGTTATAACGATTGTTCACAATTTCTTGAAGTTTAAGTTAAAAAGTCCAAAGGGCGCATTCAGATCATTTAAGGGGGAATTTCCATTTTCAATCAAAGATCGAGAGTTGTTTGATTTCCATACAAAAGAATTCATTCAAAAAAACGTATCATTCAAGCTTTCATGTTCATTACATTTTTGGGACAGATTACAGAGCGTATGAAAAAATAAATTAGAATTATTGGAATACAAATTACATTTGTTTTGTTTACAAAGAAAAGAGAAAATAATTTGTGTTTCGTCAAGTCTTTATCTTCACTCCTCGCCGTGGTATTTTCATCAGTCATTCCTGCTTGTCGTCCGATACTCGTGCTCATGAAACAAAGAAGACAAAAATTAGCAAACAACTAATGCATGAAAACTTCCAAACAATTATTTGTTAATTGATTGATATCTTATCATAAGGGTTTGCCTTTTGGAATCAGTCAGGGAGTTATTTTTATCATGTTTTATTTTCTCCCAATTGAAAATCACAAAAAGAGTTTTTTCTCTTTGGTTCATAAAAAGAAGAAAAAAAAGAAAAGAAAAATTTCCAAATGAACAAACTGTCAAAGAAGCAGCATAGCGCGCAAGCCAACAACAAGCATAGCAGGCCAAGGCAAAACAAGCATAGCAGGCCAAGGCAAAACAAGCATAGCAGGCTAGCAAAACAAAGAGAACAGGCAACGCACAGAAGCATGGCAGCAAACAAAGCCAAGGCAGCATGACAACCAACAAGCCAAAACAACAAGCGTAGCACACAAGTCACAAACAAACAATAACAGCAACAAATGGTATCAAAACAAGCAAACAATCAGCAGCATCAAACAAGACAAATAAAATAGTGCAAACTAGCAACAGCCTACAATACCCTGTGTCATAAGGTTCCAAATGCACAAACCCTTAAAAACTTTAAGGGAAAAAGCAATAGCTTTACATCATTGAGAGGTAAGAGAGAGAAAGAAAAAACCTGCACATTGTTGTCCAACAAAACTATCAAAACCTGTTTAAAACTTGCACCAAATTGGCAAGCTAAAAGCAGCATAAAAAAGTGACCAAGCAGGATAGCAAAAGAGTTCAAAAATCATGCTATGGTTTCCCCCCAAAATATTTTCTCTGGGATATATAACAGATGCCAAAACATACAGTAAGGGGGGATTGAAATACTGATAAAAATTTCACTGATAGAAAAAAAGACAAAAGAAATCACACACAAAAAACCTCTGTTTTATCTTCATCCAAAAATTCTTCTCATAACTGATTTTTCAAAGACTTTCTGCAATACAACCCCCTCCACACTTCTCAATCCACAATTTCTTCACTAGAATATTAGGCATAGTAACATTTGGATTTTCACCAACAAGACTCAGTTTTCTAGTCATAGAACACCGTTTCACTTCTCCCACGTTGTACCTATACCTGCAACCTTAAAGAATTCAAAGGGATTTGGAACTTCACCAAAGAAAAAGAAAAAGACATTCAAGAATCTCAAAAAGAAGAAGAATGGAGGAAATCAGAGCAAAGAAGAAGTAGACAAGGAGAAGAAGGAGTTACCTCAAGAATTTGTTTTTTACAGTAGCTTTCAAATTAGCTCCAAATACATCTCCTGCAGATTCAACAAAAGATAATTCGAATTCAGGTAAACCTTGTTTTCTCCATTTTGATATAGTGTGCACAATCTCTTTTGTTGCTTCGGTCTTTTTTGCACCAAGCACAACCACGATATATGGATTCATTAGATTAATGTCAAAGGAAGTATATATAAAGAAGAGTGAGATAAAATGATACATGTCTAAAAACATCCAACAAACCTTGAACTGAAAAATAATAATTTTTGTTTAGTGAATCCCATAAGTCTTGTGTAATTGATGAATAAGAAGTTATATTAGCAAGATAAAAACAATGGATGATAGAAACAACTAGTTGGAACAACTTACCAGATGGATAGGAAACTTGCCATTTTTGTGCATTAACGTCCATAACAAATGTTCATGCCAGAACCAATTCTGATTTCCAAGGAAGTAGCGTGAATTTCATAACCTTAGTACATCTTGTTTCATCCTCGATTCTGTCTCAAATCAAATCGAAGGAAATCAATGGCTACACCAAATGCGCAAAAAAGAAAAGAAAAAGAGAAAACCCATATTCACAAGTGGGTCAGATGAAACCCGGAACCAGCGGCCACACTCTGATCGCTAAGGTTTTATCCTATGAAACCATCTTCCAAGAAGGACTGAGACCCTCTTCTTCTTCATCTTCCCGTGGTATCATTCGTCCCACTCTCCTCTCCGAGTGTCTTATCGGTGGTAAAACCGGTTCCATCATCTTCACCACTCGCAATGATCAGGTCGAGTTGATGAAGGATGGAAACATTGTAATCATTCACAACGCAAAGATTGACATGTTTAAGGGATCAATGAGGTTGGTTGTTGACAAATGGGGGGGGGGGGGGGGAGAATTGAGATAACAACCTATCGCTCAATGAATCCTGAAGTTGAAGTTGTTGAAGAATATGCTCGATTAAGTGTAGGAACCGAAGAGAGAGAGAAATTTTTTTTCTATGACTTGTTCTTGTATTTGTTTCCTTAATTTACAATATTCCTTTTCTCTCATAGATGCACCATCCGCCGCGCCCCTGGGCAATTAGGGTTTTTCCAACTTTGTTGTCTTGTCCCTTTCCAAAGCGGGTCGGACCACTGTGCCTTTTGGCCCAACCCAATTGTCGTTTCCCTTTTATATTTAATTAAACGATTGCCATAATGAATAAACAGCGTAGTTCAACTGGCAAAGCATCTAACAATAAACTTTGAGGACCCGGGTTCAACCCCTGCTGGGGCATTTTCCATATTTTTTTAGTTCTTTAGGCTTTATCTTTATATACAATACCATATACTTCATAAACAAATATTTATTTAATTTCTTTTCTTTACATAGTTATTGCATGAGAAAAATACAAAAAAACATGTTTGTTTTAGTTAATCTTCCATTTTGTTATTTACTTAATCTTTTGTTTAATTTTCTTTAATTCAATTTGTTTTTATTTAACTTAATAAAATATCCAAAATAAGTTAAAATTAGGTTTCGATACTCATTTCACAATAAGTTGTAAAAAATATTATAGTACTATTTTTCTTAAAACAATAAATATTTAGGGTCTTAGTTTCTTTATTTGTTCATTCAAACCCCGATGCCATACTCCCTTAGTTAGCTCCGTGAGGCGATTATAACTCGTTCGATCGCCTTATGTCGAAATAGACTTTTAGCTCACTAGTACATAACAAACAAATAGGTTTTAATTCCCCGCTTAACCTCTTCTTCTTTTGTAATTAAAGCTTCTCATTCACAAATCAAAAATCAAAAACATTTAATCATTACTTGAATTTATTTTAAAACTCGTAAAAACACTCAACAAATCAAAACTCCCCCCAAGGGCATGTTATCTTCGTTCTACCGTGATACCGGCCGTGCCTATTGCTAGAATGAGTGCGTTAATGTCGCCCACTAAAAAACACAAACAAACCAACCATTTTCTAGAGGAAATACGGTGTTCTGATTCCTTCATTAGATACGTAGGCAAAGGGTCAAGAAACCCTCACGAACGCAATAATAAAAAACCATCCATTTCCCTTTAAGCAAGCATAGTTGTAGATAAACACACCCTCTAAGACAAACAAACAAAATGGATCCCGTTGAGTACAACGGATGCGAGGGGTGCTAATACCTTCCCCTCGTATAACCGACTCCCTTACCCTTTCTCTCGGTCGCAAGACCATCTTATCCATTCCCTTGTGGTTTTATCGATATTTCCCCTTCCTTCGGGATAAATAAAGTTCGGTGGCAACTCTGTTTTCCGCCGGTTGCTTCAGCTGGCGACTCTGCTGGGGACCTTTAGCGAATCTATCCTAGTTTTGTTTATTTGTATTTTTGGGTGTTTATTTATTTTCTTTACCTTGCTTTACTATTTTATTTATTTTATTCTTTTGTATATATTGCATATTTTGTTGCTACTCACATATTCTGGATACATTGTGATGTGGGGTTTGGTGATTACTTTTGATAAGTCCTATACCCAGACTTGGGTTACACATAGGATTAGGACGGGCGGTATAGTCATGTTAACTTTGAGGGAGTAATCCCAAAGAAGGAGGCATGAAAATCCCCCACTCAGTGGAGGTCCCCTTGAAAGTAGTGATGTTTACCGAGTAATTGGGAAGACGTCGTTGCTTTCGACCTGGGAACTCGAGAAGCTGAGGGCCGTAGAACCATTAACACATCCTGGCCTTTTAGGTGCAGTGCGGAGATTAAAATTGAGTAATCCAGAAGTAGTCATCACGCGATATTGCACTAGGACGAGTTTTTCCTGCGAATATTGTTGATTACCAAGTAATTGGGACGTCGGTAATATCCAAAGGAAGAACGTAGACTTTGAGAACTCTTTAGAACCTTGTTTCGCAAGTGATAAACCCCTAGTATATACCTTGTGGGTGGTTACTTTGACTCCATGCCTGTGACGTCTAACTTTTGATCCTGTTACTTTCAGCCTGTGCAACAGACTACATAATGGTTATCCAGAATATGTGGAGCTGAGACTTCATGCCATAGTATACCATGACATCATATCATCATATACATCTCATATCTAGGGAAATCCAAAGACAAGTCTCGTTGATATAGCTTTTCAAAAAAAGGAAATTTTAAAAGATAGATGAGTCTTTGGGTCTCCTCAGAAATGAAGATAAAGCATTCATCCATACTACCATGCATTCATTTTTCACAACAAAAACTCATTGGGGTCCCTTTTCTCAGAAATCCAGTAAACAGCAAAGACAACTCATCCACATCCTTACCGTACCAGAGGCAACCAGCAAAGGCTAATGGATCTTTTTGAAGAGAACCAGAATGCACTCTGTCGGGATATGGACACTATGGGTACTCGTATGGATCAACTCATGGAAACTCTTCATGCCGTGATCAAGGGTCAAGAAGAACTACACCAAAGTGTTACTAAGCTTACTACTGCTTCTCATTCCACTTCTGCTAATGGGAGAAATGACAATGCAAATGTTGAGACTCCTACCGGTGCTCCTAGGAATGATGTTGACGATCATCATGATGTTATTGATCTCGATGAACCCCAAGTGAATCTTGCTGTCGGGGTTGCCGAAACTGCAAAAATGTATCATGCTCTCGAAGAGAGACTTAGAACCATGGATGGTATCAAGGCTTCCGGATTCAATACTGTTGCAATGTGCCTCGTGCCTGGGGTAGTTATTCCTCCAAAGTTCAAAGTCCCAGAGTTTGACAAATATAAAGGAACTTCTTGCCCAGAGACACATCTCAGTTCCTATTGTCGCAAAATGGTGGCCTATGCTGGAAATGAACCTTTGCTCATGCATTTCTTTTAGGACAGTTTGACCGGGGCATCCTTGGATTGGTATATGCAATTGGAAAGATCTCATGTCAGTACTTGGGGAGATCTTGTCGATGCTTTTTTGAAACATTACCATTACAATACTGCCATGGCTCTTAGCCGTACCCAGCTCCAAGGGATGGTACAAAATTCTGAAGAGTCTTTCAAAGAATACGCTCAAAGGTAGCGTGAACTAGCTGCAAGGGTCCAACCTCCTCTCTTGGATCTAGAATTAATTGATCTATTTATGGGTACTCTATGAGGCCCTTATCTCCAGCATATGCTCAGTAGCCCTTTTACTTCATTTTCTGATATGGTAATCATTGGTGAACGTGTTGAGATGTGTATTAAGGCTGGAACGATTCAAGGTGTTCCTAATAATGCTAACAACATTGCAGACATTAATAGGAAACCATTTTCCGGTTTTGTCAAGAAGAAAGAGGGCGAGACCATTACCATCACCGTCAACCAAGGAAGAGCTCTCACATTTACTCAAGTACGATTTCCTTATTTTCCTACACCTGCTACTGTTCCCAACCAACTTGTTCTACAAGTATACGCTGCTACAACTCCAGCACCCTGGATGGCCCAACAACGGCCTTTCTCTCCGCAACTACATTATGTTCCACAACAACAGTTTGCACCTCCTACAACTTATCAACAACTGAATCAACATCTCCAAGGCCCAAGAGCTCCTCAAAGACAGAGAGCCCCTGAAAGAATATTTGATCTCATTCCCATGTCCTACGCTCAACTTATCCCACAGTTACTTGATAGTCAAATGGTTCAATTGCGCGAACTCGATCCACCGCCAAATCCTCTCCCTAGGGGATATGATATTAATGCTCATTGCGAATTCCATTCTGGTGCCCCAGGCCATACAATTGAAAATTCCAGAGCATTCAAGTGCAAAGTTCAAGATCTCATTGATGTAAAAGCCATCAACTTCAACCCTGTTGGTCCGAATATTCAAAATAATCCCATGCCTCCTCATCAAGGGGGAACAGTCAACGCTATTGAAGAAGTTAATGAACGGGTTTTGGTATCAAAGGTTGATGAAATTAAGATATCTTTGGAAAATGTCAGAGAACATTTGTTGAAGCATGAAGTGCTACAAGAACTTCATGACTTATGCTTAACATGTTCTTCCAAACCAGAAGAGTGTGCTGAGTTGAAGACGGCCATCCAACAGTTGATCGATAAAGGTGTCTTATAGATAGATAAAGTATTCCGAGAAGAAGAGATTGATGTCTTAGAAATCCCTTACTATTCGAGAAGCTTTTCAGCCACCCCTGGTATTCCATTAACAATTCAGGTTCCTATTACCCCCACAATGATTCAAGCTCCTATTCCTCCTACAAGCAACAAATCGAAGGCAGTTCCATGGGAGTATAATGTAGTATATATTCATGGAAAGAGGTATGAGTGCCCTCCGGTTGGTGACAAGAATGTTACCAACATTGCGGGAACAAGTAATATGACTCGCATAGTCCAAATCTTTTCTCCCCCACCACCATCTCCTAAGGAAACTAACAGTGAAGCTCTAGCTAAGGCTAGGGGAAAGCAAGTAATGGATGATCAACCCGAACTTTCTGAAGGACAAGAAGTGGAGAAACTTTTGAGAATTCTCAAGCGGAGTGATTACAAAGTAGTGGACCATCTTAATTAGACACCATCCAAGATTTCTATCTTGTCTCTCCTTTTGTGTTCAGAGGCCCACTGCAATGCCTTATTGAAGACCTTATATTCTGCTCATGTTACCCAAGACATCTCAGTGGCCCAGTTTGAAGGAATAGTCACCAATATTGTTGTGGGAAATTATTTGGGTTTCTGCGATGATGAACTCCCAATTGAAGGCAGAGCCCACAATAAGGCGCTACATGTTTCTATGAAGTGTTTGGACACTATTTTATCTCGAATTTTGGTGGGTATAGGTTCTTCACTCAATGTGATGTGTAAGGTTACCTTGTTTAAGCTGAATATGGACGGAGTAATGATGAGGCCCTCCACTCTAAATGTTCGAGCGTTTGATGGTTCGAGAAGATCGGTGGATGGAGAAGTGGATTTTCCTATCAAGATTGGTCCCTACACTTTCTATTTGTCATTCTATGTTATGGACATTTGTCCATCCTATACTTTCCTTTTGGGTCGTCCATGGATTCATGTAGCTGAAGCTGTGACATTTACTCTTCATCAACGCCTGAAGTTCATTGCGAATGACCAAGTTGTCGTCATTTGCGGGGAAGAAGACATAGTGATTAATAATCTGACTTCCTACCGTTACGTGGAAGTGGAAGGCGAGGTACAAGAGTTTCCCTTTCAAGCTCTGGAGATTATTACTGTTGACAAAGTCCCCGTCGTGGAATGTAAGAAGTCTGAGGTACCCCTGGCCTCTTCGAAGGATGCCAAAGCCCTCATAGAAGTTAGACCTCCCCATGACAGTTGGGGCAAATTGATTGAAGTTCCAGAGAAGAAAAATCTTTTTGGTCTTGGGTATCAGCCATCATCCTTCGTGCAAGATGGTTGGGTTCCTCTCAAAGGACAGTATGTTCCCCCAATTTCTGAAGTGTTCGTCAGTGCTGGTGTAAGCAAAGAAGGACAAGTGCTCTCCACAGATGCTAAAGGTGAAAATGAGGATATTTCAAGATTTATCTATCAAGTTGCGTCGGACCAGGAGCTCAGCAATTGGACTGCCATGGACATCCCTAAAGTTGTTTTCCTTGATGTGTAATTTTATGTTTCCATTTTTTAGTCGTGTGTCCTGCCCAAGGCATACTGACAGCTTGTAGAAGGGGCCCCTTATGTTTCAATCTTCGTTTAACATTGAATGAAAAATCGCACTTTCGCATACAATTTTGTTCTCTGTCTTTTCTTTTACTTTTACTTTTTCAAAATAAAAATGGAAATATTTTTCTTTTCATATTCTAAATATTCTTTTGCACTTTCTAAAAATAAAACATAAAATCATCGATCATGCAGATATGTCTCGAACTCCGTTGGAAATGATAATGCTATGGCTCCTTATATCCTTGAGAATTCAATTGATCATGCTAACGAAGATAGTGAGGAAGATTGTGAGGTCCCTGAACAACTAGCTAGACTCTTGAGACAGGAAGAGAAGGTCATCCAGCCGTATCAAGAAGAAACAGAAGTCGTCAATCTCGGTACTGAAGAGGTAAAGAGAGAAGTCAAGATAGGGGCCCCCTTGCAAAGTGATGAAAAGAATGGGTTGATTGAATTGCTTCAAGAGTATGCTGACATCTTTGCCTGGTCGTATGAAGACATGCCTGGCTTAGACACTGATATAATAATGCATAGATTTCCACTCAAGCCAGAATGTCCTCCTGTAAAGCAAAAACAAAGAAGGACCAGACCCGACATGGCCTTGAAGATCAAAGAAGAGGTTCAGAAACAGCTCGAAGCAGGTTTCCTATCTGTGATAAATTACCCGCCTTGGATTACTAACATTGTGCCCATACCTAAGAAGGATGGTAAGGTACGCATGTGTGTTGACTACCGATACTTGAATAGAGAAAGCCCGAAGGATGATTTCCCGTTGCCTCATATTGATGCATTGGTTGATAACACTTCTCAGTCTTCGTTATTCTCCTTTATGGATGGTTTCTCTGGATATCATCAGATAAAGATGGCTCCAAAAGACATGGATAAAATAGCTTTCACAACTCCTTGGGGTACCTTTTTCTACAAAGTCATGCCTTTTGGTCTTAAAAACGCTAGTGCAACATATCAGCAAGCTATGGTGACTCTCTTCCACGACATGATCCATAAAGAAGTCGAGGTGTATGTGGACGACATGATTGCGAAGTCACAGATGGAGGAAGAACATTTGGTTCATTTGAAGAAGTTGTTTGATTGTTTGCGAAAGTTCAGGTTATGGCTTAATCCCAACAAATGCACCTTTGGGGTTCAGTCGGGCAAGTTACTTGGTTTTATCGTGAGTCAACGAGGAATTTAAGTAGATCCAGACAAAGTAAAAGCAATATAAGATATGCCGGCACCGAAAAATGAGAAGGAAGTACGAGGTTTCCTTGGAAGGTTGAATTACATAGCCAGGTTCATTTCCCATCTTACTGCTACCTGTGAACCCATCTTTAAATTGTTACGCAAGAATCAGAATGTATGTTGGGATGAGAGTTGTCAAGAAGCTTTCGAGAAGATTAAGCAGTATCTTCAAGAACCACCAATACTCATACCACTAGTTCCTAGGAGACCTCTCATTATGTATTTGACTGTGTTTGAAGGATCTATGGGTTGTGCGCTCGGAAAACATGATGATACTGGACGAAAAGAACACGCCATTTACTATTTGAGCAAGAAGTTTACTGATTGTGAATCGAGGTATTCCTTACTTGAGAAGACTTGTTGTGCTCTTACGTAGGCAGCCCGACGCTTGAGGCAGTATATGTTGACACATTATACGCTTCTGATATCTAAGATGGACCCGATAAAGTATATCTTTGAGAAACCAACACTTACATGCAGATTGGCTCGATGGCAAATGCTTTTGTCTGAGTATGACATTCAGTACGTCACACAAAAGGCCATCAAAGGTAGCATTCTTGTTGATCATCTCGCCCACCAACCATTGGAAGAATATCAGCCCATGAAGTTCGACTTTCCAGACGAGGATATTATGAAACTTGATGACAATGAAGGACCTGAACCAGGGGAGCGATGGACTCTCACGTTCGATGGTGCGTCAAATTCTATGGGTCATGGTATTGGGGAAGTTCTGACCTCTCCATGCAACACTCACATACCTTTCACTGCCAGATTATGTTTTGATTGCACGAATAATGTCGCTGAGTACGAAGCTTGTGTGATGGGCCTTGAGGCAGCCATTGATTTGAAGATCAAGATTCTAGAAGTTTATGGGGACTCTGCCTTAGTGATACATCAAGTACGGGGTGATTGGGATACACGACACCCTAATTTAGTTCCATACAGGGATTACATAGTTGAGTTGTTCCCCGCTTTCGATGAAGTCACCTTTGAGCACATTCTTAGAGAAGCGAATCAATTGGAAGACGCTCTGGCCACTTTAGCAGCAACGTTCAAAGTCAATTACCCGAATCATGCACCCAGTATAAGGATCTGTCGTTACAAGGAGCCAGCACATATTTTCCCTGCTCATTGTCTCACAACTGAAGATGTATCAGATGAAAGGCCGTGGTATTTTGACATCAAAAGATATCTTGAGAAGCAAGGGTACCCCAAAGGTGCTACAATTTGTGATAACCGGACTCTCAGAAGGTTGGCGTCTAAGTTTTTATTGTCGAGAGATGTTCTATACAAGAGAAACTATGATTCAGTTCTGCTCAGATGCATGGATAGACACGAAGCAGAATCCATTATACGAGAAATACACGAGGGCTCTTTTGGGACTCATGCCAGTGGGAATTCCATGGCCAAGAAAATCCTACGAGCAGGTTATTTCTGGATGATGATGGAAAGTGACTGTTGTGTATATGCCCAAATGTGCCACAAATGCCAGGTTTACGCAGACAGGATACATGTTCCTCCCACTCCTTTGAATGTGATAACTTCACCATGGCCCTTTGCCATGTGGGGCATCGATATGATTGGACGCGTCGAGCTGAGCGCTTCAAATGGACACAGTTTTATCCTTGTTTCTATTGACTACTTCACCAAGTGGGTGGAAGCGGCATCGTACAAGAATGTGACCAAGAAAGTTGTCACTCATTTCATCAAAAGAGAGATCATATGCCGGTATAGAACTCCTAACAAGATCATCACTGATAACGGGTCAAATCTCAACAACAAGATGATGAAGGAAATGTGTGAAGAGTTCAAGATCGAGCACCATAATGCATCACCTTATCGGCCAAAGATGAACGGGGCAGTCGAAGCCGCTAACAAGAACATAAAGAAGATCGTCCAGAAAATGGTGAGAACATACAAGGATTGGCATGAGATGTTGCCTTTTTCCCTGCACGGCTATCAAACTTTGGTGCGTACTTCCACTGTGGTAACTCCGTTTTCACTAGTCTATGGTATGGATGCGGTACTCCCGGTCGAAGTGGAGATTCCTTCCTTAAGGGTTCTGATGGATACTAAACTTGATGAAGCAGAATGGATTCAAACGAGACTCAACCAACTCAATCTCATTGAAGAAAAGCGCCTGGAAGCCATTTGTCACGGTCAGTTATACCAACAACATCTCAAGAGGGCATTTGACAAGAAGATTTAGCCTCGACAGTTCCACTCAGGTGACCTGGTCTTAAGAAAGATTCTCCCAATCCACAATGATCCAAGAGGCAAGTGGACTCCTAACTATGAGGGACCGTACATCATGAAGAAAGCTTTCTCAGGAGGTGCTCTAATCCTGACAAACATGGATGGGGAAGAAGTTACGCTTCCAGTTAATTCAGACTTAGTCAAAAAATACTACGAATGAAAGGACCCGCTAAGTCGAAAACCCGAAAGGGCGGCTTAGGCAAAAGTTAGGGCTAAAAAAGAAAAAAAGAGAATAACCCGCTAAGTCGAAAACCCGAAAGGGCGGCTTAGGAAAAAATGGGTGTCCCGATGGATTAAAAACCCGAAAGGGCGATCCAGGAAAAAATTAGGGACAGAAAAGCGAGAGACTGCAGTCTGAAGACTCTTCACGTACACCCTCCTAATGTGGGATGGATCGATCTAAGTATTATCCTTTGGAAGCACGGCACTAGGACGACCCGGGATATGAGAATTATAGCAATATTAGTTTTAATGGAAATTCGAGACTCTCTTATTTCCATTTTACTCGTTGTAGTTCTTTCCTTTTCTGCAACTACCTCATTTAGGAGTTGTTTCTATGTATGAATGCCCATTCACGGGCCAAACTCATTAATAAAAATTTGCCCTTCCATTAAAAATCTTTGTTATGTTCTTTTACTTTATTTTTTGTATGCGAATTGTGGTTTAAGTTCTTTGTTAAGCATTGCATTGAAAACAATAAGTCAATAATAATCACGAGCTAAGATATGAAACACTACATTACATGGATATGAAGGCATCCCAAGGGAATTTTGTGGCATTCAAGTGTTCGTCCTCCTGTGCAGGTAGCAAATCACAGCGGTCACCTGGACCAAAATTTCATCCTCGTCGCCTCCTTACAATTGACCGAGCACCCGATTCTCCCATACGGAGAGACTTGGGGAATTGTTTGGGATCAACGTCTCTTTTCGGTTATTCACAAAAGTCCAACACATGAAGGAAGTCAGATCAAGTCATTTCTCGTCAGCAAGATTTAATTCCCCAGTGAACTCGGCAAGGCTAACTCTTTCTTCTCAAATTTTAAGAACCAGTCCATATTGGTACCTCAAGATGGCGAGCAATAGATCCCAATGAGTTTTTGACATTTTGCACACAATAATCATCACGACATATTGCATTGCATCCTCAAACGCATAGCATATCCATGGATCATCATGTCACACTTCAAATGCATGTGAAGCATGAGCCAGATCAATCCCAAATCAACAAAACATCCTCACAAAGAATATCATCCTCATAATTCCCAGTTAACATCTGTTATTACGCTACCAACTAAAATAAACCAGGTGTTAGTACGTCATGCTCCCCAACTCTCAATGCTCACTTTATCTCTCTTAGGGTCGTAGGTCGTCCGTAGACTTTACCCTCTCATCCTCTTAGGGTCGTAGATCGTCCGTAGATCTTACCTTCGCTTTATCTTTCTAGGGTCATAGATTGTTCGTAGATCTTACCTTTACTTTATCTTTCTAGGTTCGTAGATTATCCGTAGATCTTACCGTTGCTATATATTTCTTAGGGGTGTAGATTGTCCGTAGATCTTACCGTCGCTTTATCTTTCTAAGGTCGTAGGTCGCCCGTAGATCTTACCTTCACTTTATCTTCCTAGGGTCGTAGGTCATCCGTAGACTTTAGCCACCCATCATATTTTTTTAGGTCGTAGATCGTCCGTAGATCTTACCGTCGCTTTCTCTTTATAGGGTCGTAGATCGTCCGTGGATCTTACCTTCGCTTTACCTTCCTAGGGTCGTAGGTCAGCCGTAGACTTTACCCTCTCATCATCTTTTTTTAAGGTCATAGATCATCCGTAGATCTTACCGTCAAGTTATTTCTTAAGGTCGTAGATCGTTCGTAGATCTTACCATAGTGGTGTCTTCTTAGGGTCGTAGATCGTCCGTAGATCTTACCTTCGCATTTTAGGGTCGTAGATCGTCCATAGATCTTACCTTCGCTTTATATTTCCTAGGGTCATAGGTCGTCTGTATACTTCACCCTCTCATCCTCTTTCAAGGTCATAGATCGTCCGTAGATCTTACCATCGCGTCATCCTTTTAAGGTCGTAAATCATTCGTAGATCTTACCTTCGCGTCATATTGTTTTAGGGTCATAGACCGTTCGTAGATCTTACCATCACGTTATGTTTTTAAGGTCGTAGATCGTCTGTAGATCTTGCCGTTACGCCATATTCTTAGGGTCTTAAGTCTTCCGCAGACTTTACCTTCGTGTTATCCTTAACTTTCTTACCTCCAGTCACCGCGATATTGTCAACCATATCCTTTCAGTCACTCTACCACTCACTCTATCGAGAACCTTGTATTGGTACCGTTACCCCAGTACAAGCTACCTTTTTTCAACCATGTTTTATCCATCATGATCAGTCCACCAAAAGACCAGTTTGTCTTTCCCCAAGCAGACATTCACACCAGTGAATAACACTCACACCATCTCTCCAAGGAAAATTTTGGGACCTGGTATTTAATCATCTTCCACCTTGAACTTACGAAAGGCCAACGCCAATCTCGCATTCAAGTTTAAGACGATTAAATAGGGGCAGCTGTCGTACCCCAAATTTGCCCTATCTCTTTATTTTTTATCTAGCTTTGAACTTTGCATTCCATTTGCATCATTTTATTATTCAGTCATTTGCATATCCCGCATCTCATGGAATCAGGCGCTTTGGTTTAAAGTTTTAGGGATGTGCCCTCTTTATGTTTAATCTTGTTTTAAGGTTTTCTTATCAGGTAAAAGGGAAGCGCATCTAGTTCTCGATTAGTGTATCGTGGAACGAATTTTGTCATAACATTACAAGGTTGGTCCTCGCTCAATTTTATCAGAGCCTAGATTAGGGTTTATTTCCCTACGTGTGCTGATCAAGATGCTAGGTTTTCGGGTCTTTGGTTTCTGGGAAGATTTTTCTCTCACCTACCTCGGAGATGGCTCAAAACTCAGTGCATTAGGTCAAGAATTTCACCTCTTTGCATTTCAGGGTTCTTCTCAAAGTCTCCAAGCCATGAAGTCGATAATTTGAAGTTTGGATTGACAAATGTGGAGTTTGGGCACAGGAAATGAGGTCGAGGGTTCATGATGATCAAGACATGTTTTTGGGTTACTTAGTTTGCAAGTTATTCGCGATCTGAACGTCAAAGTTAGAATCCTGTTTAAGAAATGCAAGTTTGGTTCAAGCGTGGTTTGAAGATCAGGGTTCAAACTGACCGGTGTTTTGGGTTTGAATTAATCACTGGAATTAAATTCTTAAGCATTCATTTTGTTTTGTTTGAGAGTTTGATTATAAGGAGCGTGATCTGTTTGGAATACAAGTTATAACGATTGTTCACAATTTCTTGAAGTTTAAGTTACAAAGTCCAAAGGGCACATTCAGATCATTCAAGGGGGAATTGCCATTTTCAATCAGAGATCGAGAGTTGTTTGATTTCCATACAAAAGAATTCATTCAAAAAAACGTATCATTCAAGCTTTCATGTTCATTACATTTTTGAGACAGATTACAGAGCGTGTGAAAAAATAAATTAGAATTATTGAATACAAATTACATTTGTTTTGTTTACAAAGAAAAGAGAAAATAATTTGTGTTTCTTCAAGTCTTCATCTTCAAGTATTTATCTTCACTCCTCGCCATGGTATTTTCATCAGTCAATCCCGCTTGCCGTCCGATACTCGTGCTCATGAAACAAAGAAGACAAAAATTAGCAAACAACTAATGCATGAAAACTTCCAAACAATTATTTGTTAATTGATTGATATCTCATCATAAGGGTTTGCCTTTTGGAATCAGTCATGGAGTTATTTTTATCATGTTTTATTTTCTCCCAATTTCAAATCACAAAAAGAGTTTTTTCTCTTTGGTTCACAAAAAGAAAAAAAAATTGCCAAATGAACAAACTGTCAAAGCAGCAGCATAGCGTGCAAGCCAACAACAAGCATAGCAGGCCAAGGCAAAACAAGCATAGCAGGCCAAGGCAAAACAAGCATAGCAGGCTAGCAAAACAAAGAGAACAGGCAGCGCACAGAAGCAAGGTAGCAAACAAAGCCAAGGCAGCATGGCAACCAACAAGCCAAAACAACAAGCGTAGCACACAAGTCACAAGCAAACAATAACATCAACAAATGGTATCAAAACAAGCAAACAATCAGCAACATCAAACAAGACAAATAAAATAGTGCAAACTAGCAACAACCTACAATACCCTGTGTCATCATGTTCCAAATGCGCACACCCTTCAAAACTTTAAGGAAAAAAGAAATAGCTTTACATCATTGAGAGGTAAGAGAGAGAAATAAAAAACCTGCACATTGTTGTCCAACAAAACTGTCAAAACCTGTTCAAAACTTGCACCAAATAGGCAAGCTAAAAGCAGCATAAAAAAGTGACCAAGCAGGATAGCAAAAGAGTTAAAAAATCATGCTATGGTTTTCCCCCAAAATCTTTTCTCTGGGATATATAACAGATGCCAAAACATATAGTGAGGGGGGATTGAAATACTGAGAAAAATTTCACTGATAGAAAAAAAGACAAAAGAAATCACACACAAAAAACCTCTGTTTTATCTTCATCCAAAAATTCTGCTCATAACTGATTTTTCAAAGACTTTCTGCAATACAACCCCCTCCACACTTCTCAATCCACAATTTCTTCACAAGAATATTAGGCATAGTAACATTTGGATTTTCATCAACAAGACTCAGTTTTCTAGTCATAAAACACTGTTTCACTTCTCTCACGTTGTACCTATACCTACAACCTTAAAGAATTTAAAGGGATTTGGACCTTCACCAAAGAAAAAGAAAAAGATAGTCAAGAATCTCAAAAAGAAGAAGAATGGAGGAAATCAGAGCAAAGAAGAAGTAGACAAGGAGAAGAAGGAGTTACCTCAAGAATTTGTTTTTTACAGTAGCTTTCATATTGGATCCAAATACATCTCCTGCCAATTCAACATAAGATAATTCGAATTCAGGTAAACCTTGTTTTCTCCATTTTGATATAGTGTGCACAATCTCTTTTGTTGCTTCAGTCTTTTTTGCACCCAGCACCACCATGATATATGGATTCATTAGATTAATGTCAAAGGATGTATATATAAAGAAGAGTGAGATAAAATGATACATGTCTAAAAACATCCAACAAACCTTGAACTGAAAAATAATCATTTTTGTTTAGTGAATCCTATAAGTCTTGTGTAATTGATGAATAAGAAGTTATATTAGCAAGATAAAAACAATGGATGACAGAAACAACTAGTTGGAACAACTTACCAGATGGCTAGGAAACTTGCCATTTTTGTGGATTAACGTCCATAACAGATGTTCATGCCAGAACAAATTCTGATTTCCAAAGAAGTAGTGTGAATTTAATAACCTTAGTCCATCTTGTTTCATCCTCGATTCTGTCTCAAATCAAATCGAAGGAAATCAATGGCTACACCAAATGCGCAAAAAAGAAAAGAAAAATAGAAAACCCTTTTTCATAACTGGGTCCGATGAAACCCGGAACCAGCGGCAACACTCTGATCGCTAAGGTTTTATCCTCTGAAACCGTCTTCCAAGAAGGACCGATACCCTCTTTGTCTTCATCTTCCCGTGGTATCATTCGTCCCACTCTCATCTTCGAGTGTCTCATCGGTGGTGAAACCGGTTCCATCATCTTCACCACTCGCAATGATCAGGTCGAGTTGATGAAGGCTGGAAACATCGTAATCATTCACAACGCAAAGATTGACATGTTTAAGGGATCGATGAGGCTGGCTGTTGATAAATGGGGGGGGGGGGGGGGGGGGGCGAATTGAGATAACAACCTATCGCTCAATGAATCCTGAAGTTGAAGTTGTTGAAGAATATGCTTGATTAAGTGTAGGAACTAAAGAGAGAGAGACATTTCTTTTTTTTTCTATGACTTGTTCTTGTATTTGTTTCCTTAATTTACAATATTCCTTTTCTCTCATAGATGCACCATCCGCCGCACCCCCGGGAAATTAGGGTTTTTCCAACTTTGTTGTCTTATCCCTTTTCAAAGCGGGTCGGTCCACTGGGCCTTTTGGCCCAATCCAATTGTCGTTTCCCCTTTATATTTTAATTAAACCATTGCTATAATGAATAAACAGCGTAGTTCAACTGGCAAAGCATCTAACAATAAACTTTGAGGACCCGGGTTCAACCCCTGTTGGGGCATTTTCCAGATTTTTTTAGTTCTTTAGGCTTTATCTTTATATACTATACCATATACTTCATAAACAAATATTTATTTAATTTCTTTTCTTTACATAGTTATTGCATGAGAAAAATACAAAAAAACATGTTTGTTTTAGTTAATCTTCCATTTTGTTATTTACTTAATCTTTTGTTTAATTTTCTTTAATTCAATTTGATTTTATTTAACTTAATAAAATACCCAAAATAAGTTAAAATTAGGTTTTGATACTCATTTCACAATAAGTTGTAAAAAATATTATAGTAATATTTTTCTTAAAACAATAAATATTTAGGGTCTTAGTTTCTTTATTTGTTCATTCAAACCCAGATGCCATACTCCCTTAGTTAGCTACGTGAGGCGATTAAAACCCGTTCGATCGCCTTATGTTTAAATAGACTTACATAACAAACAAATAGGTTTTAATTCCCCGCTCAACCTCTTCTTCTTTTGTAATTAAAGCTTCTCATTCACAAATCAAAAATCAAAAACATTTAATCATTACTTGAATTTATTTTAAAACTCGCAAAAACACTCAACAAATCAAAACTCCCCCCAAGGGCATGTTATCTCCGTTCTACCACGATACCGGCCGTGCCTATTGCTAGAATGCGTGCGTTAACGTCGCCCACTAAAAAACATAAACAAACCAACCATTTTGTAGAGCAACTACAGTGTTCTGATTCCTTCATTAGATACGTAGGCAAAGGGTCGCGAAACCCTCACGAACGCAATAATCAAAAACCATCCATTTCCCTTTAAGCAAGCATAGTTGTAGATAAACACACCCTCTAAGACAAACAAACAAAATGGATCCCGTTGAGTACAACGGATGCGAGGGGTGCTAATAACTTCCCCTCACATAACCGACTCCCTTACCCTTTCTCTCGGTCGCAAGACCATCTTATCCATTCCCTTGTGGTTTTATCGATATTTCCCCTTCCTTCGGGATAAATAAAGTTCGGTGGCGGCTCTATGTTTTCCGCCGGTTGCTTCAGTATGTATTATTATAATTCCTTTTTTTATGTAAATATTATTATTATTATTATTAATTATTAATACTAATATATTTTATTTACTATTTAAATATTACTATATTATCATCCAAATTATTTTTATTCAAAAAATTGCATACATTATTTTACTATATTAGGTGCATTAAAATATTTTTTAATCATGCATTAATCAAGATCTTCACAATTAACACAATAAAAAACACTAACAAATCATCAAACTATTTTTTCTCAATAAACTAAGCTAATCAATTGTTTTTGCAAAGGGTTTCAAACAGATTTTGACTCACTGCGCAATTATTCAAAATCTTCGCAATCACTACTCCCGACCAAAATGCGAGGTGATTCAAAATACGTTTGCGACCCCTAAAAAACTCCAACCCCATACGAACTACGAATTGGGACTCTGATTCCTCTTAATAGGATACGTAGGCATACGATCAAGAATCGTAGCGAGCTCTTCTATTAAAAATTTAAACCATTTCCTCCTAATTAAAACTTAAAACCCTGTTTACCCCAAACCTAAACCTAAAACCTAACATCCTTGTAAACAAGGTAGATGAAAGGTGTCTAACACCTTCCTTTTTCTAATTGAGTCTGAAACCTAGAATCTTTGTCTGTGACTTAAGGTTTTCTGTTAGATTCCCTTCCTTAGGATAAAAACTAATAATGGTGGCTCTGATTAAAAATCTAGGTTCTACACCTGGGGAACATTCTGTTATAGAGTGATGCCCTTCGGGTTGAAGAATGTTGGTGCAACGTACCAGAAGGTTATGATAACCCTATTTCATGATATGATGCACAAGGAAATTGAGGTATATGTTGATCATATAATTTCTAAATCCACTGAAGAAGGGTATATAGAAGATTTGTTGAAATTGTTTCAGCGTTAGAGGAAGTATCGTCTCCGCTTGAATCCAAATAAATGTACCTTTAGTGTTCGATCAGGAAAATTGTTAGGTTTCATTGTCAGCCAAAAAGGAATTGAAGTTGATCCTGATAAACTTAAAGCAATTCAAGAAATGCCAGTACCAAGAACTAAAAATCAAGTTAGAGGCTTCCTTGGGCGGTTGAATTACATTTCCAGATTTATCTCCCATATGACTACAAAGTGTGAGCCGATCTTTAAGTTATTAAAGAAAGATCAAGGTTGTGTATGGATAGATGATTGCCAAATGGCATTCAAAAGTATTAAATAGTATCTGCTTAAACCTCCTATCTTGCTACCTCCTGTTGAAGGAAGACCATTGATTATTTATCTGACAATGTTATATAATTCTTTGGGTTATATTTTGGGACAACAAGATAAAACAGGGAGAAAGGAATATGCCATTTATCATCTCAGTAAGAAGTTTACTGACTGCGAGTCACGATATTCTATGCTAGAAAAAACATGTTATGCTTTGGCTTGGGGAACAAAACGGTTGCGGCAATATATGTTGAATCTTACTACATGGTTTATTTCCAAAATGGATCCAATTAAGTATATTTTTGAAAAGCCTTCTCTTACCAGAAGAATTTCCCGTTGGAAGATGCTGTTATCTGAATATGATATTGTATACCGTACTCAGAAGGCTATAAAAAGCAGTGTGTTGGCAGATTATCTTGCTCACCAACTAGTGGATGATTATCAGTTTGTTAAATATGATTTCCCTGATGAGGATGTGATTCTTTTGAAGATAAAATATTGTGATGAGCCTTTTCCTGGGGAAGGTCCTGATCCTGAATCCCGACGGGGTATGGTATTTGATGAAGTTGTGAATGCTTATGGAAAGGAATTGGTGTTGTGATTATCACTCCCTATGGTTCGCATATCCTATTTACTACAAGGTTGGCATTTGATTACACCAATAATATGGAAAAGTATGAAGCTTGTATCATGGGTCTCGAAAAGGCTATAGATCTCATAATCAAAATTATAAATGTGTATGGCCATTCAGCTTTGGCAATAAATCATATTAAAGGAGAATGGGATACTCGTCACCCTGGCTTGATTCCCTACAAAGACTATGCTAGAAGATTATTACCCTTCTTTAATAAAGTTGAATTCTATCATATTCCCAGGGATGAGAATCATATGGAGGATGCTTTAGCTACTCTGGCTTATATGTATCAAGTAAATCTTGGAACAATGTGCCTCGTATCATAGTGCAACGTTTGGATAGACTAGCTTATGTGTTTGTAACAGAGGAGACGTCAGCCAAAAAACCTTGGTATTATGATATCAATCATTTTCTCCAGACTCGGGAATACCTGACTGGTGCGTCAAACAAAGATAGAAAGACATTGAGAAGGTTGGTATGCAGTTTTTCCTCAATGAAGATGTCTTATACAAAAGAAATTATGACATGGTATTGCTCAGATGCGTGGATAGACACGAAGCAGACATGTTGATGCATGAAACTCATGAAGAGTCCTTTGGCACTCATGTTAATGGACATTCGATGGAAAAAAAGATGCTTAGGGCAGGTTACTATTGGTTGACAATGGAATTTGACTGTTACAAATTTTAAAAGAAGTGCCATAAATGCCAGATTTATGCTGAAAAAATCCATGTGCCTCTGACACTTCTCAATGTTATTTCTTCCCTGTGGCCTTTCTCTATGTGGGGTATTTACATGATTGGAATGATTGAACCTAAGGCGTCAAATGGGCATCATTTTATCTTGGTGGCAATAGACAACTTTACCAAATGGGTAGAAGCAGCTTCATATGTAATGTTACTAAGCAGGTGGTAGTGCGCTTTATCAAGAACAATCTTATATGTCGGTATGGTGTGCCAAACAGGATTATCACTGACAACAGCTCGAACCTAAATAACAAGATGATGAAATAACTTTATGAAGAACTCAATAGTGTCCATCTTAATTCATCTCCTTACAGAACAAAGATGAATGGGGTTGTTGAAGCTGCTAATAAAAACATCAAGAAGTTTGTTATTAAGATTTGTTACTCCAATGGATGGTAGTCTCGCCATTATAGGAGATAGTTTCTTGTTGAGATTTTGTTACTCCAATAAATGGTAGTCTCGTTATTATGGGAGATAATTACATGTTGAGATTTTGTTACTCCGATGAATGGTAGTCTTGTCATTATGGGAGATAGTTCATTGTTGAGATTTTGTTACTCCGATGAATGGTAGTCTCGTCATTATGGGAGATAGTTCGTTGTTAAGATTTTGTTACTCAAATGGATGGTAGTCTCGTCATTATGGAAGATAGTTTGTTGTTGAGATTTTGTTACTTTAATGGATGGTAGTCTCATCATTATGAGAGATAGTTCATTGTTGAGACTTTGTTACTCCAATGGGTGGTAGTCTCGTCATTATGGGAGATAGTTCGTTGTTGAGATTTTGTTACTCCAATGGATGGTAGTCTCGTTATTATGGCAGATAGTTCGTTGTTGAGATTGTGTTACTCCAATGGATGGTAGTCTTGGCATTATGAGAGATAGTTTGTTGTTGAGATTTTGTTACTCCAATGGATGGTAGTCTCGTCATTATGGGAGATAGTTCGTTGTTGAGATTTTGTTACTCCAATGGATGTTAGGCTCGTCATTATGGGAGATAGTTCGTTGTTGAGATTTTGTTACTCCAATGGATGGTAGTCTCGTCATTATGGGAGATAGTTCGTTGTTGAGATTTCATTACTCCAATAGATGGTAGTCTCGGCATTATGAGAGATAGTTTGTTGTTGATATTTTGTTACTCCAATGGATGGTAGGCTCGTCATTATGGGAGATAGTTTGTTGTTGAGATTTTTTTACTCCAATGGATGGTAGTGTAAAAGCAAGCTTCTCAAATGCACTTTTATTTTGATGAAGACAAACCATGATTGACAAAGAAGGAAAAGATTTTTGACTCAGCTAAAAGCATCTATGAATAAAGTCTTCAGTTCAAGCACTTAGCAAAATTTCAAGGTATAATGATAATACTTACTTTGAACTTAAGACATAGATGCTCAATGGTAAAAAGAAATATTTTATATTGTCTAAACCTTTACTCAAGTTTTTCTAAGCTAAAAATCACTTTTCACTTGAGTGCAATCGATTTGCATATTAGTGCAATCGATTGCATGCTTAAATGTTTCAAATATTTTGCTATTGTTTCTCAGTGCAATCGATTTGCATGGTTGTGCAATCAATTGCACTCAATAAATTTTTGCTACTGACTTCACATGCAATCGATTTACACTGTTGTGCAATCGATTGCACACTCAAAACTTTTGAAATTCTAGCTGTTGAAACCATGTGCAATCGATTTGCACAAAGGGTGCAATCGATTGCATGCTGCACGATTTTGAAAAACAGCAGCTTTGCACATGCCTGTTCATAACACCATTTCATGAAAACCTTTCACTCAATCTTGGCAATTGTTCATGATTCATTTAAAGAACTTTATGATGTTTCAAAAACGTTCTATGAACATATAAATAATCATTTTCAAAATCATTTTTGTACCATTTCCAATTATATTTTCTGAATTTTCAAAAATCAAACTCAAGCTGCTATACATTTTCATACACAAGTTTTCTGCACACTTTCACATATTGTTAACCAGAAAATTTTGAGCACTATATATCTTGAGTCATTGTATACTATTATCATTGGAAGAGAAGACAATTCATTGATTAAATCACTCAAAGTGACCATTACTACTCAAACTCACTCAAATCAAATATTGATATATACTTGCTTATTTTTCAGGATTATTGGAAATAAGTTTAAGTGATTTTATAAATCTTGTCTTTCCAGGATTGTTGGATTCAAGTAAAGTCACTTTGATAGGATTGTTCTCATTGTTGACATGGTGAAAATCCAAGAGGATTGTTCTTGGTCCAAGAGGATTGTTCTTGGTTTTGGGTAGTTCTTGTTTAAGTTTGCCACAATAAGGAAATCTCTTTCATGTTGAAAGGGGACTGGAGTACTCTCGGATTGTGAGGGGAACCAGGATATATCGCTCGTGTCTCTTTATTTTTCTGCACTTTACTCTTTCATAAACTCACCATAATCCAGAAAAATAATATCCATCATCACTAAAACCATAATTTTTTAAAGTACCTAATTCACCCCCCCCCCCCCCCCCTCTTAGGCGCACTTCGTACTTACAATTGGCATCAAAGCAGGTTATAGGTAACATGTTCCTAAAAGATCCAGAATGGCTTCCGCAAATCAAAATCCCCTTTTCAGAGATGGTGGTAGTAATAACAAGCCTCCTCTATTTTGTGGTGAATATTTTGACTTCTGGAAAATACGCATGAAGGCACATCTAGAAGCAGAAGGATAAGAAATATGGGATGCCGTCGACAATGGTCCATTTATCCCTATAACGGTAATCAATGGTGCTGGCTCATCAAAGCCTAAAACTGCATGGGACAAAGATGATAAGAAGAAGGTTCTCTATGATAAAAAGGAAATAAACCTTCTTCAAGGTGCACTTAGCATGGATGAATTCTTCCGTGTCTCGACATGCAAAACAGCGAAAGAAATATGGGATACCTTGGTACAAACTCATGAAGGAACTATTGAAGTTAAAAGATCAAGACTAAATACCCCGAGTCAAGAATACGAATTATTTCGAATGCAGACCGGAGAAACCATTCTTGACCTACAAAAGAGATTCGTGCACTTGACAAATCATCTAAGTGCTCTTGGTAAGACTTTGACGAATGATGAACTAAATCTGAAAGTACTTAGGTCCTTAACTAGGGAATGACAACCAAAGGTAATGGCAATTTCAAAAAAGAAAAGTCTCTCCTCCATGACGTTCGCAACATTGTTTGGGAAACTTCAAGAATATTAAACGGAACTCGAAAGACTTGAAAAACATGAAAATCAAGAGAAGATATCCAAGAATATTGCTTTAAAGATAGATTCATAGGAAGTTGAAAAGGAAGACAATCCGGAAGAAGATGAAAATTTCATGCTTCTTGTTAAAAGGCTTGGTAACTTCTTTGGTAGAAATGACAAATCCTTTTTGTTGTACCCCAAAATTTGCCCTCCCATATTCTTCAAAGATTTGCCAAGTCAAGCTTCAAATCTCCCCCAAGGGTTGCACAGTCAAAGATCTCCTATACAGTCAAAACTAGGGTTTGTGTTCTGATCAAGAAAATGAAGTTTTCAAAGGTCCAGTCAAGTCTCATATGCCTACAAATATGGTCAAGCATCCTCATATCAAGTTTCAAGGCATTCAGTACAAAATTGCACAGTCAAAAACCCTAATTGCACTACAGTCAACTGTAGGGGCAAAATGGTCATTTGACAGTCAAAAGTTCAAATTTTTGGTCAACATATCATTTTGAATCCACAAACACCATTTGATCAATGCTTGATCATGATTCTCAAAATTTGGCTCAGAAATCATCAAAATGCAAAAGTTTCCTTATTTGGACAGCTGAAAAAGTCAACTGAAATTGACCAAGGCATAACTTTCACATGGATTATCAGAAAAATCCCATCCAAAGCTCGTTTTGAAGAGAAAGACATTTCCTACAACTCATATTCATACTTCAATTCCAAGAAATGTTCTCACAAAAAGTTATCAGTTTCAACATTATAGGTCATTTTCAAAAGTCAACAAAAAGGGACTTTAAGTCAAAGACCATAACTTGAGATTGGTAAATCAAAATGACATTGGACCAAAGGCATTGGTTAGAGGACTCAAAGACCTTTCCAAAATGTCCAAGAACATGAGAAAAGCTTAAAAATTGAGCAAGTTATGCCTTGTAGAAGTTGGGAAATTTTTGGATATTTTGAAAAGTCAACATTACTTCAAATGACCTAAAAATGCTAATGGGCCCATTTTTCTTCCATAATTCATCATCCATGGCATGTGCACGACCACTTGGCCCAAAGGGAAGTATTTTCTCATTTTTTATTTATTTATTTGAATTTTTATTTATATTAATTCATTTAAATCATTTAAATATATGAAAAATACTTAATTTAATCTAACAAATCTTTTTGCACATGTTTTAGACTCAATAATTCGTGCACATTCAAATATGGGAAGATTTGGTTTGATTGGATCCTAATTGACACAAAATTGCATGGAAAAAGATATGGAAATCATGGTGAAAAATCCAATCTTCAAAACTATGAATGCAATGGATTTGATTGATTTTTTTTGACCTAATAGACTCCATACAAAAGCCTAAGCATAACCCTAATGCAAAGACACGCATAGCTGCTCAAAAAGGACCATTGACAAACTTGAATTTTTTCTCTAAAAACTCAAATCTGAAAAACACTTTTTAGGTGGATTCAAGGCACAAAACCTATCCCATTAGCTTCCTTGAGCAATATAGGACGTATTCTGATCAAAAACCTCAAGCCTTACGCGTTGAAACGGTATACAGAAGTCACTCTTGTTCCATTTTTTTCATTATCGTGTTTCAATATTTACACACATTCATGGCATTCTAATTATATATTCATGATCAGGGAAAGGTTTGCAAGCTAACCAATATGATTAATTGCATTTTTATGTTGTGTACACGATTTCACCATGTTTGAGTTTTAGGGTTTGCAGAGTTCCAATTGGGGATTTTGAAACCAAGAAAAATTGGCCTTCAAGAATACCATGGTTGTAATCAGCAAGTTTGGACGAATGGAAACCAGCACTCGCGCTCAATTTATGAGTGCCTGAGATCTATTCGCTATTTCTTCATATGTTACTTTCAGCAACGCGTGAAAACCGTTGCTTTTGTTATTTGTATTTCAGGAAAAAACAAAACACAATGAAGAAGATGAGTATGTGGCTGCCTGTGAGTGGAGCGTTCAAACCTTCGCGCGCGTTTCCAAGCCATTAACCCACTTTCTTTTTTTATTATTTGTGGTTTATTTATTTAACAAACGCGTTAGTTGGCACAGTTGGCAAGCAAGAACGTTGGCAATATATATGACCTGGGTTCGAGCCCCAGGTCTTCTTCTTTCAATATTATTTTCCAATTCATCATCACATGCAGGCATCATATTGAGGACCATCATAGTCCTTCATCATCTATCCATCCACGTGCACACTGAGATCAAATCAAGGGCATAGATTGGAAGCGCATCATAAGCCTGGTCAAAGGTGCCACATAGTGCCTGGAAAAGTCAACGAATTTGAAGGTTATTGGGCTCGGATTTCTTGGGCCAGACCTCCACTTTGGGGACTACCCCCCCCCCCCCCCCCCCCAGGTTTGCATATTTTTCATTCTTCTTTATTTTCCTTATTTATTTAAATCTTTTACTTATAATTATTATTTGTTTTAATTAATTAATTATTTCTTCAACATATAAAAAATGCCTAAAAATCAGAAAAGATAAAAAATATAAAAAATATTTTTATTTTAATATTTCTTGTAAATAAATGCATGTAAATTAATTAATTTAAATTAGGGTTTTAATTTTAATTCCTTTCATAATAAAATCTAAAAAAAATATAGAACTAGGTTTAATAAATGTTTTATTCCTTTTAATTTTTCTTTTTCACAATAATATTATTTGTTTTATTTATTTTCATAATTAAAATTGTATATAAGAATTAGGGTTAATTTAGGTTAAATTCTAATGTTTTCTCCATAAATTAAAATGACTAGAATTAGGGTTTGCGTCGTATTTTGATTAATTCTTTTTCTATTAAATCTTAAAACATTAAAAACACCAAAAAACAAATTCTTGCTTTCTTTTAATTTTAATTTTAATTCCTCATTAATTTTAATTTTTGCAAAAGGGTCCAACGCCCACGTTCTTAATTTCTTATTTGTTCGCATATTTATTTTATTTCGCTTAAATAATTATGTACCTCTCCCGAAGCCTTGTAATTACTTCTCGCACTTTTGATTTCTTTATTTTCCGTCAAATCGGGTCCTGGTTAATTTTGGCGATGTGGACCCGCGCCATTTGTAATAGCTTAGAATTTACTTTTCCTCGCAATTTTTAACTGTTAAACAAAGCATGCAAGAATGAATGGCCTTAAATAAAAACAAGCGTAGAACACCAATAACATGACAAGATAAATGCAAACGAATCTGACACACAAATCGCACACACCACCCCTAGGGTACGCCTCACTGTTGCCTTGCCTCGAAAGGTGATCGTCGAGTAGAGGATGTCTTAGTAAGTCCTCATGATCCGGGAACCTGGCATGAGGGTAGCTTCTAAGGTGTCTTCCCATTGCTCTGGTGATCACCATGTCCCGAACCTCGAATTGACCCGAACACCTCCAACGGTGGTGCTACCTACCTCTCAATGGTGGGATAGCACTACTTTAAAGGACATTTACACAGACGAATTCCTTAGGGTAGGTAGACGACTCTAGATACTTGCTCTAAATTCAAAACAAAATCAAAAATACTTTTCACACCAACACATTTTCAAAAAGCTTTCGAAAACATTTTTTCAAACACTCTTGAGGACCGACACAAGAGTCAAACTGGAATTTTCAAAGAAACTTTTTAAAACCCACAGTTGAAAAGCAAACAAACCATTTTTGAAAACACAAGTGAGCAAGTATCTAAGAGCCCATGGATAACCATGGATAGAAAGGGTGCTAACACCTTCCCTTTCTATAACCTACCTCCCGAACCGAGAGCAATCTCTTTAAGGAATTTTTCTGTGCTTTTGTCCTTTCCATTTGGAGAAAATAAAAGACGGTGGCGACTCTTGCTTCCGCGACATTTCGCGAACCAGCGTTAAAAAGTCAGTTCCAGATCCACCGATCACACTTTTCTCATTCAAAAGGAAAGAAACAATTCAAGAAAAGGGAAGCTTCCACATCAACACAAGAAGTCACGTGTTATGAATGTGGTAAGCAAGGTCATATCAAGCCGGATTGTCCGAAACTCTCCAAGAAAGGTGGCTACATAAGCAAAAAGGGATTCAAGAACAAAAAGGCCTATGTTGCATGGGAGGATAATGAAATAAGTTCCTCATCTGATTCCGATAGTGATGAAATGCAAATCTAGCATTGATGGCCTCACACCAGTCCGATGATGAAGACAATGAGGTTAGTGATGAATTTTCTCTTTTTAATAGTGATGCACAAGGTGCTATAGATGAACTATTAAATTAATGCAAAATTCTGTATAAGACTATTTCATCTCAAAAGAAACAAATTTCATCTTTAGAAGAAAAATGTGAATCTATGGAAAAAGATTTCAAAGAAGAAAAACAAAAATTAAGTGATGAACAAAAACATAATTTTGTATGAAAAAATTGAGAATCACTCTCTTTCCAAATTGTCCAATTAAAAAGAGTCATTGAAAGATATGAAAAAGGCCAAGTTGGATTGGAAGGTGTTCTTAGCCAACAAAGATACTCCAATGATAAAAGTGGACTTGGATATTCAAAGTTTTCAAAACCAAGTTCTAATAAAACTATCTTTGTTAAGGCTAGTGATCAATCATCTAAAGAGAAAATGAACAAATCTAAAATAGTTCATCACTATCCTAAAAAGAAAACATTTCCTAAGAATAAATCTTATCCTTCTAGATATAGAAGTAACTTCGAACCTACTTGTTTTTATTGTGGTATTAAAGGCCATACACCTAATGCTTGCTATGTTAGAAACTTTAGTGTGGCAAGTGGGAATTATATGTGGGTAAAGAAAGGCACTAATTATGAAGGACCCAAAGCAACTTGGGTACCTAACAAAGCCTAATTTTTTTTGCATGTATGCTTGAAGACCACATGCAATATTTGGTATCTTGATAGTGGTTGTTCAAAGCATATGACGGGAGACATAAACCAATTTTCAAGTCTAGTTATAAAGGCCAAGGTTTTTGTCACTTATGGAGACAATAATAAGGGAATAATTATTTGCAAAGGCAAAGTTGGTGCTCCACCTTTCACATCCATTGAAGATGTTCTTTATGTTGAAGGACTAAAGCACAATCTTCTCAGTATTAGCCAACTTTGTGACAAAGGATTCAAGATCAAGTTCACCAAGGATGAATGCTTGATAGAATACTGTTGTGCCCAAAAAATTTCCCTCCCATATTTCTCAATACATGGCAAGTGAGATCCCCAAATTGTTCAAGGAAGTTCAAGAGTTGACCAGACAAACTCTCTCCTAAGGCAGTCTATCTCAAATTAGGGTTTCCATCTTCATCAAGATGTGTGAACCACAAAGGACTCAAATGATCACCATTGTCCTAATGTGTTCTCAAGATCATCCATGTCAAGTTTCAAGCCTTACAGAAGAAGTTTGCTCAGTCAATTGCTCAAATGCCTGAAAATCAACTGTGCTAGGTCAAAAGTCATATGTGGCCCATATACAGTCAAACTTCAAGATTTTTGGTCAAAATCCTAATTTTGAAGTATTATCCATCATTTGATCAAGGTTTGATCATGATTCCTCAAGGATTGCTCACAATTCATCAAAACCCAAAAGTTGCTAAATTAGGGTTTTGTAGGAAAAGTCAACTCAACTTTGACCAAGCATAACTTTCTCATATTTTATCATAAATGACCCATCCAAATCTAATTTTGAAGAGTATGCAATTCCCTACAATTTATCTTCATCTCCCAAGTTCAGAATATGCACTCACAAAAAGATATGAATTTTAACATTATAGGTCCTTTTGAAAAGTCAACAAAACACCTTTTGGGTCAAAGCTTCATACATGAACATGGAAGACAAAATTGAGATGAGACCAAAAGGGTTGCTTATAGGACATCCTAAGCTTTCTAAAAAGTCCAAGAACACCTCTCTAGGGTCAAAATTGAGAGAGTTATGCATTGGCCAAGTTGACCATTTTTGCAAAATTGCAAAAAGTCAAATGTGCTCAAATTTGCATTTTTTGCTAAATGGGCCCAACGTTTTATGCTTGCACCTCAATTATAATGTGGTCCACGACTCAAATACTTATGCACAAATTATTTGCTTCATTTTTCAATTTATTTTGATTTTTCATTAATTAAAAAGTGAATTAAATCAAATAAATGATGAAAATTATCAAAGATGTGATTTGATTTGTTTTTTTGACAGGTTAGCTACCAAGATATGCTGAGCTTGTAAGATCAATTCGAATCAATGGCAATTGGTACAAAAAGAGCATGATTGGAATGAAAATAGAAAGATATCATATGGCTAAATAATCCAATCGGATATCATCAAAGCTTAAATATTCAATCTGTTTTGCAACCCTAATTCATTGAGGGATATATAATGAGCAAGAACAAAGCAAAAAAGAGAGGTTTGCAGTCGTGAAAACACCAAAAGAAAACTCAAAAATTTCCAAGAAAGTGGGTTATCGTTCTTGGACTTAGAGAGTGATTCAAGCCATTCTAAGGCTACCAATAGACTCCTGGACATCTCCAGAACAGATCTCAATCAATTGCAAGCATTTCCACATCCAGAATCGTAAGCTACAGACCCACGGTTTGCACCTGCAAGCTTGAATTTGATTTCTTAATTTACACATGATTAATCATTCTTAAATATTGCATTGTGTTCATATTGTCATTTGGAAGGTTTTGGTTTACTTGATTTTGCATTTTGATGCCTACAGCCAGGATTGCCATTATTAGGGTTTGAGGAGCCGTTTTAGGACTTCTCTGTACAAGTGAAATTAGGCCAGAAAAGGGGTACTATGGTACCCATGGGACCAAGGCGAATCGATCCATGTACTCACCTTAAATTCATCATGTGTTTTCTTGATTTTTGAAGATTGCAGGGTTTTAGCTATGGAGTCATGTCAGTAGGTAAAAGTATTTAATCTAAAACGACGGAGTGAGGAAGAAGAAGTTTACGTGGCAGCGTGTGACTCGTCCATTTGAATTTTCACGCATTTTTCTGAGTATATTATTTGTTTTGATTATGTTATTTTATTTCTATTATATGAACAAATAAACAACGCAGCACATCTGGAAAGCAAGTACTGGAAGCGAGCATAAGAACCTGGGTTCGATCCCCAGGTCCTAACATTTATTTCATGTTATTTTTCATCATGTGATCAGGTGCACTGTTGTCCCATATATCCACCATGCAACTCAATGATTTGGCCATCAGACTCATCTCCAGCCAAGATCCAACGTGCCAGCATTGAAGGCCCACCATACACCTCAAAGTCAACGTTGCATGGGAACCAGCATGGTCAAATAGGCTGAGATTTGTTTGGGCCCAGAAATCAAATTGGCACCCCCAGGATTGTTAATGCTATCAGGCCCACTTCTATTTTTTTCTTTCTTATTTTTAATTCTTTTAATATTTCTTTAAATCATTTTAATTAACAAAATTAATAATTTTTTTTATAAAATCATAAAATCAAGAATTCACAAAAAATTAGAATTAGTTTTTTTTTATTATCAAATTTAATTTAATTTAGTTTAATTTAACTTAGGGAAATTTTAATTTATTTTCACAAATAAAATCAAATAGAAATTAGGTTAAGTTCTTGATTTAATTCTTTTATTTTTCTCAAATAAACCAAAACACAAAAATAGGTTTTTAGAATGAATTAATTTATTTGTCTTAATTTAAAATTAATTAGAACTTAGGATTTTCTTTTTAATTCAATTATTCACTATTTTCTCAAATAACAAAAACATGACAAAAAAACATATTTTTAATCAATCGCAAGTAGGATTAGTCAAAGGGTCAAAACCATAATCGCCTCGCATTTAATTCGCCACACGCTTATTATTATTTTGCCAATATTTTTGTAACTGTTCATGGTTTGTAATAGTTAATTTAGGATTTTTATTTACTGTTAAATCCCAGGGTTTTTGGCTATGTAATTAATCCCCCTCCCCGGAGCCTTGTAATAGCGTAGAATTATTTCCTCGCATTTTTAATTCCTGCAAATATTTAACTGTTTAGATGTATACTAATGGGATTGTATGGCAAGAATGCATGAAAAATTAATACAGTTAGAAAACCCTAATGTGCAAAGATAAATAACTGAAACAAATCACTCGCACATGTCACTCTTAGGGTATACTCTAACTCCGGTTGCCTTCGGTAAACGATCATTAAGCATAGGGTGTCTTAGTGGTTACCCTCCAGTCTAAAAGATCAAATTGCCCCTCGGAAATGTTGCCTCGGAAACGTTGCCTCGAAAGATCTTAAGACTCTAGGGTCACTACTAAGGTGTCCTAACATTGCTTTAGTGACCGTACGTCCCTTTCGAATTGACCCTTACAAACTCCAACGATGGTGCAACCTATTTCTCAATAGTAGGATAGTGTTGTCTAAAGGAAGCAAGAATAGAAACGATCTTTTTTCGAGTAGGTAGATGCTAGTAGGTACTTGCTCAAATTAAAACTTTTCACACTAATATTTTTCAAACAAATTTTCAAAACAACTTCGTCACACCTTTGAGGACTGATACAAGGGTTATCATGAAGTAAAATTTTTCAAAACAAAGCATACAAACACAAGCAATTTAAAAATGAGCAAGTACCTAAGAGACCATGGAAAACCATGGATAGAAAGGGTGCTAACACCTTCCCTTTCTATAATCTACCCCCCGTACTCAAAATCTCGAAAAAGGATTTTTCTGTACTTTTTTCCTTTCCGGTTGGATGAAATAAAAGCCGGTGGCGACTCTTGCTTACCGCGACATTTTGCAAACAAAAAACACAAACCAGTATTAATAGTCGGTTCTGCCACCGTATCACAGAACTGGCGACTCTGCTGGGGAAATAATAAGCGGGGTATACCTTAGGATCTAGGTCATCATAATTATTTCTCTTGATTTCTTTGTTTGCTTTACTTTTAAGGGTTTTGTTTGGGGTTACTATAGATCCTACACCCGGATCTGGGGAACACCTTTTAGGTAAGTAGCAATAGACTGTGAGGGAACTGTACAGTGTAGACCGATACGGTTGAAGAAGTAGCTACGTTGGTGTGGCACTTTGGTTGGTACCGGTATCCCTTGTGGAGAAACGAAGAGAATACGGGGCCGCTACATGGTATCGTTAAGCATCAACTGACCTTAGAACCTTTAATCGCCCAACTTGGCCATTAGAAAGTAGTGAGATAGTCGGCCTCAATGTAGAGATGAGAACTGGTTGATACTCGATACTACACTCATTGAGATCATACTCTCGGAATAATTTCAGCCGCAAGAAAAGATTACGTTAGCGAAAACCATGACCGATGGAGGATGGTCAGTGATATTGAGATCCTCCAGAACCCAGTTACTTTTCTAGGACAGGTTGAAACCAACTTAACTTCAAGAGGGTATTACCTTTGACCTCATACAAGCCTTAAACCTAAGGGCTTTGTGTGATTTGAGTGTGTTTGCAATACTTGTGTTTTCTATACCTGTGGTTTATCATGACATCATGCATCATAACATGGCATTCATGTTTCATTACACTAACCATTTCAAAGACCAAGGGAATTTATCTTTGTTTTATTTTGCAGATCATGGCTTTCGTGCGTAGAAATACTATCTGAATTAGCTTTGTGGAGATACCTTCCCAACTCAAAGAGCTAGTATCAACAATTTCTGAAACTTCTATGTTCATTAAGAGACACGGTAAACTTCTCAGCCTGGTTACTGCAAACCCTGATGAACAGATGATGAGCGTACTTTTTCAGTTCTTTGATCCCAAGCATCACTGCTTCACCTTTCCAGATTATCAGTTGGTACCCACCTTGGAAGAATTCTCTCATCTATTGGTCATATCCATTCTTGAACAGGTACCCTTCACAGGTATAGAAGAAGTTCCTAAGCCAGAAGTCATTGCCTTAGCTTTGCATTTGAAACGGGCTGATGTGGTATCCAATTGGGAAACTCGAAGTGGAGTCGAGGGTTTTCTAGCCAAATTTCTGATAGACCTGGCTCAACTATTTTGGGATGATATGGAGTTTCAGGCTTTTGAGGATGTCTTGGATCTTCTTATCTATGGTTTAGTTCTCTTCCCTAATCTGGAATCTTTCGTAGATGTGAATGTTATCAAGATTTTCCTTTCTCGCAACCCTGTGCCTACCTTGCTTGGAGATATTTTGCACGCTCTCCATACTCATACCATGAGCAGAAGAGGGACTCTTATGTGCTGCATGTCATTGTTGTCAAGGTGGTTTATTTATCACTTCCCTAGGTCCATACTAAAGAACGAAGAAGGTTTGGGTTGGTCGCATAGAATAATGTCACTCGCTCATATGGATATTCTTTGGTGCTCCCGAGCCATGGAAGACGTTGCTGTTATTGACCGCTGTGGGGGGTATCCTAATGTCCCATTACTTGGTATCAGAGGGGGTATAACTTACAGTCCTTGTCTAGCCTTGCGACAATTTGGTCGTGCTCGAAGGGATGGTTCCCATGAACTACTTCTTGAGGACATTGTATTCGACTATGAGAATGATGTTAAGGAGCATCGCAGGAGGTTCATACGAGCTTAGGGCATGGTAAATAGATCTGACCCCAAAGAGTTGGGACCAAATACTTCCATTCCTATGCAGCCTTACCTCCAATGGGTCTGAGCTCGTGCCCAGAAGCTTATGTCGCCTTATGTGGCCATATTACCAGTGATTATGGAGCCCACTACTGAAGAAGGCGTTCCTTACACAATTCTCTATCCTTACATGCCCACTGATCTTGGGGAGTTACAGAGGTCTTGGATTCAGCTGAAGAATAAGCGGGATACTTACCGGGAGCAGTTCCATGAGCAAGATAGGAAGGTTTTAAATCTCACCAGACAACTCGAGGAAGAAAGAGTGCTCAATGATTATATCAGCACAAAGAGAAAGCATCCATGGGACTTTTGATTTTTCTTTTCTAGTTTTAGATTTGTTTTATTTACTTATTTTGTAACGCCTTAAAGGCATGTTGAACCTTCAAAGTTAAAGCTAATAAAGTTTTTGTTTATTTTGGTTTTCAAATTTAAATTTCTTGAAGTCTTTGAAATCATTACATGCGCATCCCATTATCATACACATCATTATAGGTACCACTACAGGCTTCTCATCTTCTTCACTGTTTATTTCAGCAGAAATGTCTTCCGATCAAGTCATCAAAGATCTTCAGGCACATAATGCCCAGTTCCAACAAATGTTCGTCAGTCTGGCAAAGGGGAAAGAGGATCTGAAGGCCCTCATTCTGAAAGAGAAGAAGAAGAAGAAGATTGGTATTCTGAATATGGGCAGAAGGTTTGGAGAAAGGTTGAAGCATCAAACTGATCTGACCTCTTCATCCAAGGAAGGGGAGAACCAAGAAGGGGAAAAGGACCCTAGTCCTGCCGTTTCTGACAATGATACTGATTATGATGATGAGCAATATCCTCCTGCTGAGGATATATACAAGCAGCTAGAAGACCGTCTGTGTGCTATGGAAGTTCAGAAGATACCTGGTTTGGATTTCGAAGAATTGGGACTGGTATCGGGAGTGGCCATCCCTCAGAAGTCCAAAGATCTGGTTTTTGCCAAGTATGATGGAGTGTCCTGCCCAAAACTCCATCTCCGCTCTTATGTCAGGAAGATCCAGCCCCACACAGCTGATAGAAATTTGTGGGTGCACTTCTTTCAAGATAGTCTGTCAGGGACTCAGCTTGAATGGTTCTATCAGCTAGAGGGAGCCAATATCCGAAATTGGGAAGATCTTGCTGCTACTTTCTACAAGAAGTATCAATATAATTATTGTACCCCAAAATTTGCCCTCCCATATTCTTCAAGATTTGCAAAGAGCATGCTTCAAAATCTCCAAAGGGTTGCACAGTTCAATGGCCTCCTAACAGTCAAAAACTAGGGTTTTGGTTCTGGCAAAAAAATTGAAGTTTTCAAGGGTCCAAACAAGTCCCACATGCCTATAAACATTGTCAAGCATCCATATGCCAAGTTTCAAGACTTACAGCACAAAATTGCACAGTCAAAAACCCTAATTGCTCAACAGTCAACTACAGGGGCAAAATGGTCATTTGACAGTCAAAAGTCAAAAATTTTGGTCAACATCTTACTTTGAAGTCACAAACATCATTTGATCAATTCTTGATCATGATTCTCAAAGCATGGCTCAAAAAGTCTCAAGATGCAAAAGTTTCCATTTTTGGACAGTTGAAAAAGTCAACTGTAACTTGACCAAGGCATAACTTCCACATGGTTTATCAGAAAAATTCCATCCAAAGCTCATTTTTAATAGAATGACATTTCCTACAACTCATCTTCAAACTTCGTGTCCAAGAAATGCTCTCACAAAAAGTTATCAATCTCAACATTATAGGTCATTTTCAAAAGTCAACAAAAAGGCACTTTAAGTCAAAGACCATAACTTGAGATTGGTAAATCAAAATGACATGGGACCAAATGCATTGGTTAGAGGACTTCAAGACCTTACCAAAATGTCCAATAACATGATCAAAGCTTAAAAATTGAGCAAGATATGCCTTGTGGAAGTTGGGAAATTTTTGGGAATTTTGGAAAGTCAACTTTGCTTCAAATGCCTCAAAATTGCTAATGGGCCTCAATTTCTTCCAAGAATCATCACCCAAAAGCTATGCACGACTCATTGACCCAAAGGGGAGTTATTTTCATATTTTTAATTAATTAATTAAATATTTAATCTATTTAATTCATTTAATTAAAATTAATTATAAGAAAAATACTAATCCATGCTTTTCAAATCTTTTTGTGCATAGAATTCACTCAAGATTTCGTGCACTATTCAATAAGGAAAGAATCAAGGTGATTGGCAATGATTGGCATCAAAAGGACATGAAAAAGATTGAAAAAGATTCATGAAAATCACAAATTTGAAAAGCATTAAAACATGGATTTTTGGGCTTTATTTGTGACCTAATTCATTGACATACATATAAACAATGCAACCCTAATGCTAGACACAAGAAAGCTGCGCCCAAGAACGCAAAGAAAACTTGCATTTTTTTCATAAAAAAGTTGAAACTGTTTTCATAGTTGCAGGTCGTTTCAAAGCAAAAGAATTGTTCCATTGCACTCCTGACACATCCAGGAAGCTACTCCAATCAAAATCAACTCTCCAAGCGCAAAGAATTGGTAGATAGGAGTCTAACTTTTCTGTAAAATTTTGATAATCGTGTTTGCATTTTCATACGTTATTCATGACTTTTAATATGTGATTTATACTAACATGATGATTCTAAAGCCATTGGTACCATCCAATTGAATTTTGGACGCCTGTATGCAAAGTTACCATGAACACGCATTAGGGTTTCAGAAGCTTAAAAAGAGGGCTTCATTCATATGGAAAAATTGAACCATAAGACCTATGCCATTGGACTCAGGACCTCAAAACGAATCGAACTCACTAGTCGCGCCCTATTTATATTTGTATATGAGCTATTCGTTATTTTCCAGGTTTGAGTTAGTGGGGGTTTAAAACCCCCGCTATTTGACGTTATTTGCAGACAGAATGAAGAAGAAGATGCTGGCGTGGCTTGATATGGTTGGAGCGTTCAAATGTTCGCGCGCTGATTTTTTGTTCCAATACCACTAGTGTCCATTTTCCATTATATTAATTGTGCTCCACTATAATAACAAGGAAAGCTTGAGTGGTCCAGTGGTTAGTGCGTTTGGCATACAGGTATTGGGACCTGGGTTCGATTCCCAGGTCCCCTTGCATATTTCATAATTTTTTCTTTAACCTATTCCTATGCAGCGTGCCCTTCAGGGATCTACCATGCACTCAATGACAAAGCTTGCCACATGTCCAGCAATTCCATCTGATGGCCAGTACAGGAGTTCCATCATGCACCTGGGTTAATGGGTCTACACGTGATCCTGGAAAAGTCAAAAAGGCCTCCATCAAATGGGCCAAAATGCTTTCTATTAACCTCCATATTTGGGTCAACCACCCTCCATGTTTGCATTTCTTTCTCTCTTTTATTTTCTTTTATTTATTCTTTTTAATTAATTATTTTATTTAATTCATGAAATAAATTTTATAACACAAAAAATACAAAAAAATTCAGAAAGTTAAAAATAAAAAATACGTTTTGTTAATATTAATTTCTATTAATTTTGTAAATAAGTTTTAATAGCTAAATTAGTTTAATTTTAGGCTTAATTTTAATATTTTTCTTAATAACTAATAAAAACATAAAAATTAGGGTTTCTAGCATTTTTACTCTTTTTTTCAATAATTAAAATTTCTTCTTATTATTATTAATTATTAATTATCTTGTAAATAAATGTGACATTTAATTAATTAGGGTTAAATTAGGGCGAAACTTAAACATTTTCTAATAATTAAAAAACAAACTAGAATTAGGGTTTTTATTTAAATTTCTAATTTCAATTAACCTTCTTTTTTTTTCATAAATACAAAAACATCAAAAAAATAACTTCTTTTCTTATTAAGTCAATTAATTAATTTGTAATTTTAATTTAATCTTTAAAGGGTCCAACGCCCTCGCATTTTCGCTTCTAGTTTCTTTTCACGCGTTTGTTTATATTCTTCATTTTTAATTTATGTAATTGTCCCAAGGCCTTGTAATAATTAGAGACTTATTTACTTTCAGTACTTTTATTCAAATCGGGTCTTGGTTTAATTTGGCGATGTAGACCCGCGCCTTTGTAATAGTGTAGGACCTTTATTTTTTCCGCATTTTAAATTCCCGCACCTTTTAACTGTTAATAATCACATGAAAGAATGTATGCCCAAATAAAAATCAAAGCGTAGATCACCAAATGCATGATCAAGACAAATAATAACTGAAAATGACACACAATTCACACACCACTCCTAGGGTACGCCTCACTGTTGCCTTGCCCCTCGAAACGTGGTCGTCGAGTAGAGGATGTTTTAGTAAGTCCTCATGTCCATGAACATGGCATGGGGGTAGCTTCTAAGGTGTCTTCCTATTGCTCTGGTGACCACACTGTCCCTAACCCTCGAATTGACCCGAACACCTCCAACGGTGGTGCTACCTACCTCTCAATGGTGGGATAGCACTACCTTAAGGACATTTACACAGACTAATTCCTTAGGGTAGGTAGACGACTCATAGATACTTGCTCTAATTCAAAACAAATCAAAAAAAAAAACTTCTTTTCACACCGGCACTTTGCAAAAAGCTTTCAAAAACAACTTTTCAAACACTCTTGAGGACTGATACAAGGGTCGATCTGAAATATTTAAACGAAACTTTTTCAAACCCACTCACACTTAGAAAAGCAAACAAATATTTTGAAAACACAAATGAGCAAGTATCTAAGAGCCCATGGATAACCATGGATAGAAAGGGTGATAACACCTTCCCTTTCTATAAATCTACCTCCCGAACCGAGAACTAATCTCAAAAGGAATTTTTCTGTGCTTTTGTCCTTTCCTTGTTGGAAAAAATAAAAGACGGTGGCGACTCTTGCTTACCGCGACATTTTGCGAACCAGCGTTAAACAGTCATTTCCAGATCCACCGATCACAATAATGATGACCTTGCACCCACTCGTACTCAACTCTAGAGTATGTCCATGGGTGCAGGTGAAGGTTTTAAAGATTATGCTCAAAAATGGAGAGATTTGGCTGGGAGAGTTCAACCCCCTTTGTCTGATAGGGAGTTGGTTGATATGTTTCTGGGGATGCTGTCTGGTCCATTTTTCAATCACTTAATTGACAGCTCGTCATCTGGTTTCACCGAGCTGATTTTAACTAGAGAAAGAGTAGAAGCTGGAATTCGAAGTGGTAAAATACAGAAGGATGCCTCTTTGAGTTCGGTAAAGAAACCTTTTACTAGTAAGAAGGAAGCCAGTGCAGTCTATAGCCCGAGGGGCCAAAGTAGATCTGAACACCGTCAAACGGTAAATGTTATAGTGATACCAAGACTCGCAGTTGCTCCACAACGCAACAATCAACAAAGGGGAGAAAGACCACAGAGGCAGTTCACCCGGCTCAATATGACTCTGTCTCAAATTTTACCACAATTGTTGAAGACCAATTTGGTAACTCTCAGGGAAGCCCCGAAGAACCCCAACACCATATCTCCCCGCTATAACCCAAATGCCCGTTGTGCTTATCACTCAGAAAGTCTATGTCATGATACAAACGACTGTTGGGCCCTGAAAAATAAGGTGCAGGACCTGATCGAAGCTAAAGAGATTGAGTTTGACGCTCCGGAGAAGCCCAACGTCATAACTGCACCCATGCCTAAGCATGGATCGAGAATCAATGCTATTGAGGTTGTCTCTGCCACAAAAGATGCTGATGATGAGAACCCGGATGTTGACAGCTGGATCTACCCGACTACCAACGATGGACCAAGTAACTGGACGGCTAGGGACTTCATACCTGTTTCTTTTATTCCGCAGTAATTGACTCATTTATTTTAAGATTTGTAATAAACAATTTGAAACTTTACGGCCCGGTGCCTTGCCCGAGGCACCTTGGCTTTGCTTGTGAGGGATTATTATTTATCATTTCATATATCATTAATAAAGAATTGGACGTTTCTTGCATACGAATTTTGCTCTGCTTGTTTTTCTTTTCTGCCTCTCACTTTATCAAAATAGCTATTTTCTTACACACACTCACGTATCATACTGCAGATCCATATCCACTCTGGATCCCATTGATAACAACTCTGATATTGTCAGTTATGACTTTAAAAATCCGATCAACTAAGCCGAGGACGAAGGTGAGGATGATTGTGAGGTGCCTGGAGAACTTGATAGACTGTTACAGCAGGAGGAAAGGGCCATACAGCCCCATGAAGAGCCAGTGGAGTCAGTGAATTTGGGTACAGAGGAAGACATGAAAGAGGTTAAGATAGGCGTGAATCTGGAGCCTAGTGTCAAATAATGGTTAATACAGATGCTACACGACTATGTTGAGATCTTTGCCTGGTCCTATGAAGACATGCCTGGTTTGGACACTGATATTATGGTACATCGCCTGCCGACTAAAGAAGACTGCCCTCTGGTAAAGCAGAAGGTCTGTCGTATGCGCCCTGAAATGTCAGAGAAAACTAAGGCAGAGGTCATGAAGCAGATCGACACTGGATTCTTAGCTGTCACTTCTTATCCGCAGTGGTTTGCCAATGTCGTTCTGGTACCTAAGAAGGACGGTAAGGTACATATGTGTGTGGACTACAAAGATCTGAACAGGGCAAGCCCCAAGGATGAATTCTCACTTTCTCACATTGATGTTCTAGTCGACAACATCGTGCATCACAAGATCTTCTCCTTCATGGATGGTTTTTATGGATACAACCAGATCAAGATGGCTCCTGAGGACATGGAGAAGACAACCTTCATTACACAGTGGGGCACCTTCTGTTACAAGGTAATGCCTTTTGGGTTGAAGAATTTTGGGGCAACTTATCAGCGCGCCATGGTCGCTTTTTTCCACGATATGATTCACCACGAGATCGAGGTTTGTGTGGATAACATGATAGCCAGGTCCCAGACTGAAGAAGAGCACATTGATCATCTCCAGAAACTGTTTGACAGATTGAAGACGTACAAGCTGAGGTTTAATCCGAACAAGTGTACCTTCGGGGTAAGGTCTGGTAAGCTTCTGGGTTTTGTTGTCAGTGACAAAGGTATTCAGGTAGACCCCACAAAGGTAAAATCCATACAAGAGATGTCGGCTCCCCGCACAGAAAAAGAATTTAGAGGTTTCTTGGGACGCCTGAATTACATCGCCAGGTTCATTTCACATCTGAATGCTACTTGTGAGCCAATCTTCAAGCTGCTGAAGAAAGATCAAGTGGTAAAGTGGAATGATGAATACCATACTGCTTTCAAAAGAATCAAGGAATACCTTCAAGAACCACCAATTTTGATGCCTCCAATTGAAGGAAGACCTTTGATATTATACTTGATAGTGCTAGACAATTCAATAGGGTGTGTGCTGGGGAAGCATGATGAGTCTGGTCGAAAAGAGCACGCCATTTATTACCTTAGCAAAAAGTTTACCGACTGTGAGACCCGATACTCATTACTCGAGAAAACTTGCTGCACTTTGGCATGGGCTGCTCGCCGACTGAGACAGTATATGCTGACTCACACTACTTTGTTGATGTCAAAGATGGATCTGATCAAGTATATTTTCGAGAAGCCCGGGTTATCCAAAAGAATACCAAGATGGCAGATGATCTTAACCGAGTACGACATCCAGTACACAATCCAAAAAGCAATCAAGGGGAGCGTATTGGTAGATCATTTGGCGCATCAGGCCGTGGATGACTACCAGTCCATGAACTGCGAAGAACATGGACCAGATGAAGGATCCGAGGAGGGATCCCGATGGTCTATGTATTTTGATGGAGCCTCGAACGCGTTGGGTAATGGCATTGGCGCTGTAATTATATCTCCTGAGGGCTGTCATACCCTGTTCATCGCCCGATTATGTTTTAACTACACCAACAATATGGCGGAGTATGAAGCGTGTATCATGGGTCTTCGAGCTGCTATTGACCTGAGGATCAAGTTATTTAGTGTATTTGGAGATTCTGTTCTGTTGATAAGTTAGATCAAAGGCGAGTGGGATACGAAGCACCCGAATCTTATTCCTTACAAAGAATATGTACTGACATTGCTCCCACACTTTGAGGAGATAGCCTTTGAACATTTCCTATGAGAAGAGAACCAGTTGGTGGATGCACTAGCTACTATGTCTTCTATGTTCAATGTTAGGTGGGACAATAAAGCTCCCCATATTACCATTGAGAGGTTGGACGAGCCCACACATTGTTGTGACATTGAGACTAAAGAGGTAGCAGATAAACCCTGGTTTCACGAAGTAAAGAGGTATCTTGAGGCTCAAGAATACCCTGAGGGGGAATCTGTTAATGATAGGAAGTTTATGAGAAGGTTCGTTGTGAAGTTCTTCATCAGTAATAGAATCCTCTATAAGCGTAACCATGATTCAACCTTACTGCGGTGTGTAGACAAGAGCGAGGCAGAAAGGATCATGACGGAGGTACATGAAGGTACCTTCGGAACCCATTCTAGTGGACACACCATGGCGAAGAAAATCCTACGGGCAGGATATTACTGGTTCACTATGGAAGCCGATTGTTATCAGCACTCTCGAACCTGTCATAAGTTCCAAGTCTATGCTGATAAGGTGCATGTACCTCCGGTTCCTCTAAACGTTTTAATAGCTCCTTGGCCCTTTGCAATGTGGGGCATCAACATGATTGGAGAGATCAGACCTACGGTATCTAACGGGCATCGATTCATTCTGGTAGCAATTGATTATTTCACAAAGTAGGTTGAGGCAGCTTCCTTTGCTACAGTAACCAAGAACGTCGTGGCACGGTTTATCCAAAACAATCTGATCTGTCGATATGGTGTACCAGAGAGGATTATTATTGAAAATGGTATAAATCTCAATAACACAATGATCATCGAGCTCTGTAAATAGTTCAAGATACAGCATCATAACTCTTCTCCCTATCGGCCGAAGATGAATGGCGTTGTTGAAGCAGCTAACAAGAACATCAAGAAGATTTTATAGAAGATGACGGTGACCTACAAAGACTGGCACGAGATGTTACCATTCACTCTTCATGGGTACCGTACCTCAACACGAATGTCGACAGGGGCAACACCCTACTATTTTGTGTATGGTATGGAGGCAGTCCTACCTATCGAAGTCCAGATACCCTCTCTCAGGATTATGAAGGATGCGGGTTTGAACAAAGACGACTAGATCCAAACCAGACTTGATCAGCTGAATCTAATCGATGAAAAGAGACTTACTGCTATTTGTCATGGTCAGACGTATCAAAAGCGAATGATCAAGGCTTTTAACAAGAAAGTTAGACGCCAAAAATATCAAGTCGGGGATCTAGTGATCAAACGCATCATACTACCGCAGGGTGATCCCAGGGGAAAATGGACCCCCACATACGAAGGGCCATTTGTGGTTAAGAAAATTTTCTCGGGAGGAGCTATGATTCTAACCACCATGGATAGTGTGATCGGTTGGAATGAGAACTGACTGTTTTGGAATGCTGGTTCGCGTTTGCGTTTGTTTTTGCAAAATGTCGCGGTAAGCAAGAGTCGCCACCGTCTTTTATTTTATCCAACAAGGAAAGGACAAAAGCACAGAAAAATTCCTTTTTGAGATATTTCTCGGGTTCGGGAGGTAGATTATAGAAAGGGAAGGTGTTAGCACCCTTTCTATCTGTGGTTATCCACGGGCTCTTAGGTACTTGCTCATTATGTTTTCAAAAGTTTGCTTTTCTTTGTGTTTGTGGGTTTGAAAAGAGTTTTGTTTTTGAAGAGAGTGTAAGTGAGAAAAGTTTTGTTTTATTTTAGAATGAGCAAGTACTTAAGAACCATCTACCTACTCGAAAAAGGATTTAATCTGTACAAATATCCTTTAGACAATGCTATCCCACTATTGAGGAGTAGGTAGCATCATCGTTGGAGTTTTCGGGTCAATTCGATTAAGGGACGTGTGGTCACTAAAGCAACGTTAGGACGCCTTAGCGGTAACCCTAATGTCTTAGATCATTTTTTTGAGGCAACCGTTTTGAGGCAACTTATGATCTTTGGACAAGAGGGCGACCTCTAAAACTTCCTATACTTAATGACCACGTTCGAGGCAACCAAGTGAGGCGTACCCTAGGAGTGGCATGTGCGAGTGTATTGTTTTTCAGTTACATTATCTTTGCATGTCATGGTGAGCTACTGTTGATTTTAAGTTAAGATAGATCTTGTCATGCATAGCCTATTATTCAAACATCTAACAGTTAATGGTTGCGGAAATTAAATTGCGGAAAATAAATCTAAGCTATTACAAGGCGTCGGGTATTTACATCGCCAAAAACAAACCCTTGAAAATTAAATTGCGAAAAGTAAATAAAAGCGATAAATAAAAATCCTAAGTTAAAACTATTACATCCTCGGAGCAATTACAATATATGGATCAAAAATAATATGCGCGCGAGAAAAACTGAATCAGAGTGTCCTAGGGTTTTGACCCTTTTTTCATTAAATAAAGCATATTTTTTGTTCTTTTTTGAATTAAAAAAAAAAGGCTAATCTAAATTAATAATTGAATTAATTAATAAAAAGAAAATATTTTGGGTTTTTATTTTAATTAAGGAAATAAAATGAGAATGATTAAAAATATTAAAAACTTAATTCTAAATCAATTTTAATTTATTGCAAAATATATTGTTATTAAACCTATTTAAACTAGATAAATTAATTAATGGTTTATTTACAAAAATAAAATAGTGAAATTAATAAATATTATTTTTTGTGTTTTCTGATTTTATGAAAAAAAGTTAATTAATTAATTGGTTAATTAAAATATTAATATTTAATAAAATAGAAATAGAAAATAATGAAAAGAAAAAAATAAAATAAACAAACTCAGGGGGGGGGGGGGGGTGGGCTTAATTTGAGAGTATGATCAACACAATTCCAGGCCCATCAACATTTCAGCCTTGTTTGACCTTTCAGATTGCATATGCTCTTGTTGACCAGAGTGTATGGTGAGCATGCAATCTGGATCCTTGAATCTACCTGGTGGGCCACTTGGCATTTGATGAGATAGGAAGCATGATGATCCACACTTTGGGGCGCTGCACCTGAGTACCTGAAATAAAATTGCATAAAGTTTTGGGGGACCTGGGATTCGAACCCAGGTCCCAAGGGTATTTCCAATAGTGCTCTTACCAATCCAACTGTGTTGCTTAGTTGTTATTAGGATACACAATAAATATTATATGGGCAACTCAATTATTATGCTGGCAAATAAAAAAACGTGCTAAACTTCAAACAAGCCAATCTAGCCATGCCACGTTATCATCCCTGTCATGGGGATTGTGGCTAAAAGTCCTTTACCTATACCAACGGACGATTGTCCGTAGCTACACATCGTGCTATCTCAAAATCCACCATAAGCCACTAAAATGCAAACTAAAGGCATGGTTCTGCTCGCCTCTCCGCCCTGGTTCCAACCATGGTCCTTTTGTTGCCCAATTTGCCCTGTAATGAAATCCCTGAAAGAACCCTAAAATAATCTACCATGGCGTTTTGTGATATAGGGCATAATAATGAAATTGAATAATACAGAAACTTTGCAAATGATGTCAGGAGTTCAAATATGCAATTATTTTAAAGAATGGATGCAAGATTGGAGCTTCACGATTCCATGAATATGGCGGTTCAGAGCGATACTTATAGGGCTTTGGAGGTAGGAGAGCACGCGATAATGATTGGTACTGCTTCAGTGAGATCCAAGGAAGCGATTGGAACCTTTGTTTGATCCTGAAAAGGTCTCTAAGTGCAATTTCAGATCCAAGGTTTTCAAGCTTTTTTCTCCAATTCTTATGGCCGTTTCTGCAGTCCTCTATTCCTGTTTTAGGTTTGTGAGGCTTGCTTCCATATAACGGAATGATTCTAGGTTAAAACATGGGCCAATATCCTTGTGTATTGAAGAATGAAGATTGGATTTTGATCACCATAACCATATTTCCAAATTTAGGCAAGATCTGATTTTTTATGCTTGAATGAGCCATGATGCGATTTGATTGAGTGAATAATGATAATTTCAAGTTGTACAAATCACAAAGATCCCTTTACATCAATTTTTAGATTTTATTTGATTTAATATTGATTTAAAATGAATTAAATCAATAAAAATAAAATAAAATAGAAAAATAAATGAATGGTCATGAAATTAAGTATGGGACACGTGTGTGGCATGTCAAGACCAAATCAAGTGGAAAACAGTGGGCCCTTTTGTCAAAAATTGGAGTTTTGAGGATAGTTGACTTTTGGCAATTTTGGAAAAATTCCCAACTTCAACAATGCATAACTTCTTCAATTTTGAACTTTTGGAGGTGTTCTTGGACTTTTTAGAAACCTTGAGATGTCCTCTAACCAACCCTTTTTGTATCATCTCATGTTTATGTTCCATTCTCAAGTTATAAACTTTGGAAAAAAAGTTGTTTTTGTTGACTTTCAAAAATGACCTATAATGTCCAAATTTGTAACTTTTTGTGAGAGCATTTATTGATCTTGGGGTGTGAAGATGGATTATAGGAGATTTCATCCTCTTCAAAATGAGCTTTGGATGGGTCATTTCTCATAAAGTATGAGAAAGTTATGCTTGGTCAAAGTTGAGTTGACTTTTCCTACAAACCCCTAATTTAGCAATATTTGAATCTTGATGAATCTTGAGCAATTCTTGATGTATCATGATCAACCCTTGATCAAATGATGAATTATCCTTCAAAATGATAATGTTGACAAAATTTCTTGAGGTTTGACTGTATTTGGGACATAGTTGACTTTTGCCCTAGCACAGTCGATTTTTAGGCCTCTTGAGCAATTGACTGACCAAACTTCCTCTGCAAGGATTGAAATTTGACATGGATGAACTTAAGAACATGTTATGACATTGGGGAGCACTTGAGTTCATTTGGATGTGAGGACCTTGATGCAACACAAAACTCTAATTTTGACTTGACTGCCTTAGGAGGTGATTTGACTGTCCAAGCCTTGAACCAACTTGAGCAACTTGGAGATTATTCTTCACATATCTTGAGGAATATGGGAGGGAAAATTTTGGGGTACAACAGATGGTAACGACCTTCCTCACCCTGTTAATGCAGACATAGTGAAAAGATACTACGCATAATCAAAGACCCACTAGGTTGACTGGCCTAGGCAAAAATAAGGGCTTCCCGGTGAACCAAAAGGGTTCGGGCAAAAGTAAGGGATGAAAATGAAAAAAACTATACACCCGGCAAGTCGAAAACCTGAAAAGGCGACTTGGGCAAAAAAGGGTATCCCGGTGGACTGAAAACCTGAAAGGGCGGTCCAGGAAAAAATTAGGGATCAAAGCGTAACACTATGTCTCATTGGATCATCTTGCAATCAGACTTCGGTATCGACTATCAAACTCAGACGACGCCAATCAATCCGATCCACCTTCAACCAAGCAGCAAAGTGATGAGACGCTTGAAGATATAAAGGCAATAGCAGAGTTGACACCTGATGGGTTCGTTCCATATAGTTGTTTTTCTTTCTTTAACACAAATTGTAATTTCTATCTTTCGGCGGCGTTCTTTTACTAGAGCGTCAACCTCTTTGTACAAAAACGCCTATTATAGGCCAACTTCAAAAATCAATACAAGTTCATTTTCACAAGAAATTTCAATTTATTTTTTATTTTTTTTCTGTTTTGTTTTGCAAGAACGTCCAATGACTTAATTTTGATATATGCATTTGAAAATGATTGCTGCTCATAAATATTTACACAAGAAACAAAAGACAATTACTCTTAATTACAGGAACAGGGGAAAACAAGAAGTGCCCAAACCTTACAGTTATTCCGCCCATAAGGTACTAGGATAGAGCCAGCTTGAGAACATGAGTAGTGGTACATACACTCCCCGCAGAGTAAAAAAGTATCCGAAGACAGTGATGTTAGCTATCCCGAGCAGGACATAAATCTCTCCCGCTGAGGTTCACAATCGTGAGTGAGTCAGTAAATTTTTCCCCAAGCAGAGTTTATTTCTCCCACAAGCAGAAATTCAGTCTCCAACAGAATTCATTATCACCAGCAACAGAAATTCATCCCCGACGAAGTTTATTTCTCCAAATCAGCAGATCTATCAACAGAGTATCTCCTCTCCAACAGAGTTAATCTCCCGCATAGTTGTTCTCAAATAGAGTCTCTCCTCGGCAGAATATCCGTAAACAAGGGGAAAATCCCCATCATAGTCATATTTGTTCACCATCCCCAACAGAAATAGAGGAACTGTGGTTTTTTACAGCAGACAAGAATATCATTTCTCATACGCTCCAAACAAGCAGTCGGGGATTTATTTTCCCGGACTCAGATTATTATGTCAGCATTTCATGTTCATACATCATGACATGTGCATACATTACATATAACATGATCTCAGTTATTTTGAGAACCTCATCACAATGCATCTCATGCATCGCACATAACTAACCCTGTATTTCTTTCAGGAAAGACAATTATTATCAACAATTTCTAGCAGATCCATGATCAATACTCGAAGCTAAACAGAGTAATCATCGGCGACAAATGCAACCTTACCCAGGTTCCTTCTCACATCCCTACTATCCAGGATTTCATGTCGAAGTAACCATACTATCCAGGTTCCTTCTCACAACCCTACTATCCAGGCTTTCATATCGAAGTAACCCTACTATCCAGGTTCCTTCTCACATCCATACTATCCAGGCTTTCATCTCGAAGTAACCCTAGTATCCATGTTCCTTCTCATAACCTTACTATTCGGGTTCTTCCTCTCTTATCCCCAGACAGCAGTCCACAACACTGAAAGACTAGGACCCGATCAAACACGATTGATTTCACATTTCCCCAGAAAGTCGCAGTGCAGCATATACTCTGACCAGACACATAGTTCACTTCCGTTCCCCAAACCGGAGTTACTCCCCAGTAGATTAACAGACAACTGAAGCTCCTAAAACTCTATTTCTCCCAAGACAAAGACCAGTATTCCCCAGCAAAGTCCTCCTCAACAACAGGTATACGGGTTCTCGTAAAGGAATATCTTATGCGATCGACACTTCTTCGAATGGAATCTATAATCCCATTCCCGATATTACAAATCAAGTATCACTTCATGCGAGTGCAAATTTCTGGGCACTCTAGTGTTCAATCATCTACTACCTTCAGATCACGAAAGGCAAACGATCCAATCTACATCTTCAGGTTTAAGAAGATTGAACAGGGGAAGCTGTTGTACCCCAAACTTTGTCCTCCCATATTTCTCAATACATGGGAAGTGAGATCCCCAAATTGTTCAAGGAAGTTCAAGAGTTGACCAGACAAACTCTCTCCTAAGGCAGTCTATCTCAAATTAGGGTTTCCATCTTCATCAAGATGTGTGAACCACAAATGACTCAAATGCTCACCATTGTCCTAATATGTTCTCAAGATCATCCATGTCAAGTTTCAAGCCTTGCAGAAGAAGTTTGCTCAATCAATTGCTCAAATGCCTGAAAATCAACTATGCTAGGTCAAAAGTCATATGTGGCCCACATACAGTCAAACTTCAAGATTTTTGGTCAAAATCCTCATTTTGAAGTATTATCCATCATTTAATCAAGGTTTGATCATGATTCCTCAAGGATTGCTCACAATTCATCAAAACCCAAAAGTTGCTAAATTAGGGTTTTGTAGGAAAAGTCAACTCAACTTTGACCAAGCATAACTTTCTCATATTTTATAATAAATGACCCATCCAAAGATAATTTATAATATTATTCAATTCCCTATAATTCATATTCAGCTCCCAAGTTCAGAATATACACTCACAAAAAGATATGAATTTTGACATTATAGGTCCTTTTGAAAAGTTAACAAAAACACCTTTTGGGTCAAAGCTTTATACATGAACATGGAAGACTCAATTGAGATGAGACTAAAAGTTGTGCTTAGAGGACGTCCTAAGCTTTCTAAAAAGTTCAAGAACACCTCTCTAGGGTCAAAATTGAGAGAGTTATGCATTGGCCAAGTTGACCATATTTACAAAATTGCCAAAAGTCAAATGTGCTCAAATTTGTATTTTTTACTAAATAGACCCAACTTTTTATGCTTGCACCTCAATTATAATGTGGTCCACGACTCAAATACTTATCCACAAATTATCTTCTTCATTTTTCAATTTATTTTGATTTTAATTAATTAAAAAGTGAATTAAATCAAATAAATGATGGAAATTATCAAAGATATGATTTGATTTGTTTTTTTGACAGGTTAGCAACCAAGATATGCTGAGCTTGCAAGATCAATTCGAATCAATGGCAATTGGTACAAAAAGAGCATGATTGGCATGAAAGTATAAAGATATCATATGGCTAAAGAATCAAATCAGATATCATCAAAGCTTAAAGATTTAATCTGTTTTGCAACCCTAATTCATTTAGGGATATATAATGAAGAAGAACAAAGCAAAAAAGAGAGGTTTGAAGTCGTGAAAACACCAAAAGAAAACTCAAAAATTTGCAAGAAAGTGGGTTATCGTTATTGGACTTAGAGAGTGATTCAAGCCATTCTAAGGCAACTAATAGACTCCTGGACATCTCCAGAACATATCTAAATCAATTGCATGCATTTCCACATCCATAATCGTAAGCTACAGACCCACGGTTTGCACCTACAAGCTTGAATTTGATTTCTTGATTTACACATGATTAATCATTCTTAAATATTGCATTGTGTTCATATTGTCATTTGGAAGGTTTTGGTTTACTTGATTTTGCGTTTTGATGCCTACACCCAGGATTGCATTATTAGGGTTTGAGGAGCCGTTTTAGGACTTCTCTGTACAAGTAAAATTAGGCTAGAAAAGGGGTACTATAGTACTCATGGGACCAAGGCGAATCGATCCATGTACTCACCTTAAATTTATCATGTGTTTTATTTATTTTTAAAGATTGCAGTGTGTTGTACCCCAAAATTTTCCCTCCCATATTCTTCAAGGTTTGTCAAGAATCATCTTCAAATGGTTCAAGATTCCTCAAGGGTTGCACAGTCCAAATACCTCCTAAGCCAACTGAAATTAGGGTTTTGTTTCTTTCAAGGAATTTGAGGTTTTCAGTGGTCCAATCAAGTCCCATATGTCTATATACATTGTCAAGCATCTACATGCCAAGTTTCAAGACTCACATTGCCAGTTTGCACAGTCAAAAGCCCCATTTGCTTCACAATCAACTGCAGGGGCAAAATGGTCATTTTACAGTACAAAGTCAGAATTTTTGGTCAACATCTTATTTTGAGCACACAATCATCATTTTATCAAGTCTTGATCATGATTCCACAAGCATGGCTCAAAAATCATCAAGATGCAAAAGCTACTATTTTTGGACAGTAGAAAAGTCAACTGTATCTTGACCAGGGCATAACTTTTTCATGGTTCATCAGAAAAATCCCATCCAATGCTCATTTTGAAGGGGATGACATTTCCTACAATGCATCTTCATATTCAAAGTCCAAGAAATGCTCTCACAAAAAGTTATCAATTTCTACATTATAGGTCAATTTCAGAAGTCAACAAAAATGCACTTTAAGTCAAAGACCATAACTTGAGATTGGTAAATTCAAATGACATGGGACCGAAGTCATTGGTTAGAGGACTTCAATACCTTTCCAAAATGTCCAAGAACATGTTCATATGATCAAAATTGAGCAAGATATGCATTGGAGAAGTTGGGAAATTTTTATGAATTTGTAAAAGTCAACTTTGCTCAATTTCTTATTGAAACTTTATCCAAGGCCTATGCACGACCCATTGAGTTTAAATTGAATTATTTTCTTATTTTTTATTAATTAATTGGATTTTTAATTGATTTTAATTCATTTAATTAATTTAAAATGTAGGAAATTCAAAGATATGTTTTTTTCAATCTTTTGGGAAGCAAACAAGCTCAAGACAAGCTGGAAAATTCGTGTGCACATCAAGGGGACAAGAATCTCCAAGTCTGGCAAGTTTTTTCCAATCAAAAAGATTGAAAAATATTTGATTTTCAATCAAATATACAAACATTATTTCATGGATTTCTTGGCCAAGATTTAACCTAACTCAGTTCTTCTATAAGTACACAACCTAAACCTAATGCATTGGACGTGAAAATTGCTGCAGAAAAGCCATAAGCATATTGAAAAAAATCAAAGAAAATTGAAAACTGTTTTCTGTGTTCTAGGGCAAATTAAGGACTTTTGTGGATCCAAATACATTGCTGGAGGTTCCCAGGACGATTTGCAATTAGTTTCCAGCTTCATAGCTCCAAGAATAGCTAGTTTCAGAACCACAGTTTGCATATTTCTTTCATAATCGTAATTCATTATTCATGCATCATTAACCTAATTTTTTGTGTGTTTTGCATTGCTAGAACTCCTCTGAAGCTAATGGTACAGGTTAATTGCATTATAACATCCAGGAACATAAAACGCCATTGATGAATTCTAGGTTTTTTGAGTTCTCAAATTGGGGCTTTCCCATACAGGAAAAATTGGAACCCCTAATGCACATGGTTGAACTCGTTGCATTCAGACGAATTTAACCCAACCATCGCGCCCTATTTATATAGCCTAGGGAGCTAATCGCTATTATTCGTGGATGCAGGTTGTGGGGGTTAAAAACCCCCGCTATCTATTTGTTCTTTTTGCAGGCAAACGAGGAAGATGACTGCGTGTTGATTCGTGATTGGAACATTTGAAAACGCGCGCGTGTTTTGCTTTTGTGCAGCGTCTGAATTAATTACCTAATATAATAATTGCTTCATATATTATTAATGATTAAAACGTGCAGCTCAGATGGCCAAGGCGTTGGTGTATGATCATTGGGACCTGGGTTCGATTCCCAGGTCCACCTAAATTGTTTCTATTATTTTTCATAACATGATTGTGTGCAGATTGCCAACCACGTCCTACCATGCGCTTCAATCATCAATGTGCCATGTGTCCTCAAGCTTAAATCTGAAGGTCATGAGTGGATGACCATGGTGTTCCCTAGTCAACCATGTGTTGGACAATCAAGAAGGTCAAATGGACTGTGAAACAATTGGGCCAGATTTCCAAGTTCACCTCCTAATGGGTCAACACACCCCCCTGGGTTCTTTTTCTTTCTTTTTTATATTTGCTTTTTTTTTATTTATTCTAATTAATAACTATAATTATTTTTATTATTATTAACCAAATTAATTTTTCACAATAAATTAAGAAACATAAAAAATTATTTATTTTTATTATTTATTAAATTCACTATTAATTATTATTTTGTAAATAAATGTAATTAATTAATTTAGTTGTTTTAATTAAGTTTAAATTTGACTTTTTTCACAAATAAAGTTAACATAGAATTAGGGTTTTTCTTTTGACAATTTTAATTCCTTTTATTTTATTTTCATTAAAACATAAAAAATACTTTTTTTCTTGTAATTATTTAATTAATTAGTAAATTAGGTTTAACATTCATTAATTGCAAAAAGGACCAAACTTCATTCTTTTCTCAAAAAAGGTCAAAACCCTAAGACTTTTCCCGATTCAATTTCTTTCGCGCATTATTATTATTATTTTGATCATATTTATGTATCTGCTCCGAGAATGTAATAGATAATTAGGCTTTTTATCGCTTTCTTTAATTTTCTCGCATTTATTTTTAAGGGTTATGTTTTTGGCGATGTAAATACCCGACGCCTTGTAATAGCGTAGATTCACTTTCCGCAATTTATTTTCCGCACAACTATTAACTGTTAAATATGCATGACAAGACTTGCCTGACAAATAAAATTAACCCGTAGCTCACAAATACATGTGCAAAGATAATATGAACTGAATTTGACACACTCGCACATGCCACTCCTAGGGTACGCCTCACTTGGTTGCCTCGACGTGGTCATTAAGTATAGGGTGTTTTAGAGGTCGCCCTCCTGTCTAAAGATCCAGTTGCCTCGAAACGGTTGCCTCGGATAAAAAGGATCTAGGACATTAGGGTTACCGCTAAGGCGTCCTACCATTGCTTTGGTGACCACACATGTCCCTATAATCGAATTGACCCGAATAACTCCAACGACGGTGCTACCTACTTCTCAATAGTGGGATAGTACTGTCTAAAGGACTCTTACACAACCTAATTCCTTAGAGTAGGTAGATTTCTCCTGGGTACTTGCTCTTTCAAAAAACAAAAATAACTTTTCGCACCTACACTTTCAAAAATTTTTCAAACAAACACTTCATACACTCTTGAGGACTGATACAAGAGTTACCTAGAAGTTTTCAAAAACGAAACTTTTTCAAAACCCACATACACAAGAAAAGTAAACAATTTTTGAAAACATAGTGAGCAAGTACCTAAGAGTCTGTGGATAACCACAGATAGAAAGGGTGCTAACACCTTCCCTTTCTATAATCTACGTCCCGAATCGAGAAACATCTCGAAAAGGAATTTTGCTGTGCTTTTGTCCTTTCCTTATTGGAGAACATAAAAGACGGTGGCGACTCTTGCTTACCGCGACATTTCGCGAACCATCATTTCAAAAACAGTCAGTTCTATTCCCACCGATCACAGAACTGGCGACTCTGCTGGGGAATACTTATAAGTGAGGTGTACCTTAGGATTAAATCACTCTTATGTTTTCAATTGAATGCTTTGTTTGCTTTAATATTGTGGGCTTGCATCGGAGTTTCATAGATCCTAACCCAGATCTGGGGGATACCTTTTAGAAGTAGCAACAAACTGTGAGGGAACTGTGCGGGGTATACCAACACGGTTGAAGCAGTTGCTACGTTGATGTGGCACTTTGGTGAGTACCGGTAACCCTTTAGTCAAGTCAAGGAGAGTACGGGGCCGGCGCGTGGTGTCGTGAAGCATCAACTGACCTTAGGAACCTTACTTGACCATCCTGGCCTCTTTAGGGGTAGTGAGATGACCGACTTTGGTGCAGTCCGAAGTTGGTAGATACTCGATACTACACTCATTGAGGGTTGTTTTCTTGGAATATTTTGATCGCCAGTTCAGTGGCTAAATCAAAACAATGAACATAGAAAACAATCCAATGATATTGAGCTCCTTAGAACCCGATTACTTTTGATAGGACAGGTTTTGAGCCAACCAACTTCAAGAGGGTAGTACCTAAACCTCATGCTGGCCTAAACTCTAAGGGTTGTCTGGTGCGACTTGTGTGCCTTATCATGTTTGCTTTTTGTGAATACTTGTGGTGTGTCTTTATCATAACATCATAACATCATAAAGCATCATATGCATTTACTAACCACTTCAAGGGTTCGAATCTTCATCTTTGTTCTTGTTTTGTAGGACGTGGAGATTATCCGCAGAAAGACAATTCAGGTCAACCTTGTAAGGATCCCTCCTCAGCTTAAGGAGCTTACATCCAGGATTCCCGAGAACGCTTCCTTCAGTTAAAGGCATGGTAGACTACTCATCTTGGTCAACACCAACATTGAAGAGGATATGGTGAAAGTGTTGTTCCAGTTCTTTGACCCCTTACACCACTATTTTACTTTCCCGGATTATCAATTGGTGCCTACTTTGGAAGAGTTTTCTCAGCTTCTGAAGGTTCCCATTCTCAGTCAACTACCCTACAACGGTACGGAAAGGGAACCAAAACTTGAAGAGGTTGCTAAAGCATTATGCCTACAACCATCTGACATCAAGGGGCATTGGGAAATCAGAAGTGGTATCAAAGGATTCTAGGCAAAGTTCCTGTTTGAGAAGGCACGAGAATGTTGGAATTCCCTTGACCTACAAGCCTTTGAAGAAATTGTGGCACTCCTTGTCTATGGGTTGGTGTTGTTCCCGAATCCGGATCAACTTATAGATATCAATGTTGTCAAGATTTTCATGTCCAGGAATCCCATACCTACGTTGCTTAGGGACATCCTCCACTCATGTTACACTCGAACCATGAGAAAAAGAGGTTTTCTCATGTGCTGCACTCCTCTCCTGGCAAGGTGGTTTATTTTGCACCTTCCACAATCAGTTTTGAAGAACGAGCGGGGTTTGAGATGGTCACAACGATTAATGACTCTTACACATTCTGATATACATTGGTGTTCTCGGTCCAGAGAAAATGTCACTATCATTGACCGTTGCGGAGAATTTCCTAATGTTCCTTTACTTGGAATTAGAGGAGGCATTACTTACAACCCATGTCTGGCTTTGAGACAGTTTGGATACGCTCGGAGGGATGGCCCTCATGACATGCTGATCCCTGACATAGTTTTTGACTTCGACAATGATACGTAAGGACTTCGCCAGAGGTTTATCAGAGCTTGGAGGATGCCTAACAGGGTAGATAGTAAGACACTGGGGCACAAGAATTCCATCCCCCTTGAGCCTTATATCAAGTGGGTACGAGCCCGCTCCCAGAAGCTTGTGATGCCATATCCTCATGTTCTCCCTGTGATCAAAGAGCCTGTTTTAGAAGGAGAGGTTCCGTACACCATTCTACATCCTGACATGCCAACGTCTTGGGAAGAAATGCAAAGGAGCTGGATCCAACTAAAGGAAGAGCGGAATTCTCTTGAAGCCAATCTACATGCCAGTGAGAAGAAGGTCTTGGAGCTCACCCGCCTACTGCACGAGGAAAAGACTCTCGACACTTACATCGCTCCAAAAAGGATGCGCAGTGTCTTTTGGGATTAAGTACTTTGTAATGTTACGCCCATGAGGCATTGATGTACTGAACATATTATTTCTTAATATAACGTGTGTTCCTTTTTTGTCTACAACGAATTTGAACTTTCGAACCCTTGAATGCTTTGCATAAATAGCATATCATGCATCATGTGCATAACAGGTACTCTTTTTACAGGTCACTCATCTTCTTCGCTGTTTATTTCAGCAATCACCATGTCTTCCGAGCCTACTACTGAACAAGCTATCAAGGCCCTCCAGGCCCAGAATGCCCAGTTCCAAGAGTTGGTCATGAGCTTAGCCCAGGACAACAGGAATTGAAGACTCTGCTTTTGAAGAAGAAGAAGAAGAGGACTGTGTTGTTCAACACTGGACGCAGATTTGGGAATGGACTACAAAATGAGGCTGAGCTGACTACCTCATCTGTAGGCAAAGACAGTCCCCAAGAGAGAAGGGTTCCTAGTCCCGTGGTCTCCGACAACGAGACGGATTACAATGATGAGCAGTACCCTCCTGCTGAGGACAGGTACAAACAGCTAGAAGACCGCCTAAGTGCTATGGAAATTCAACATGTGCCCGGGGTGGACTTTGGAGACCTAGGCTTATCCTCTGGGGTGGTGATCCCCCACAAGTTCAAGGCACCTGCTTTTGCAAAGTACGACGGAGCTTCCTGTCCTAAGTTGCATCTCAGATCATATGTAAGGAAGATCCAACCATATACTGCTGACAAGAATTTATGGATCCATTTCTTCCAGGATAGTCTTTCAGGGACTTAACTCGAATGGTTCTATCAGCTGGATGGAGCCAGTATTCGTAACTGGGAGGACTTGGCTACTGCGTTTTATAAGCAGTATCAGTATAATTCCGACCTCGCTCCTACGCGTACCCAACTCCAGGGTATGTCACTAGGGACGGGTGAAGGATTCAAGGAGTATGCGCAAAAGTGGAGAGACCTGGCTGGAAGGGTGCAGCCACCTTTGATTAACCGTGAGCTCGTTGATATGTTCCTGGGGACCCTGTCTGGTCCATTCTTCAACCATCTGATTGGGAATTCTTTTGCTGGGTTTATAGATCTGATCTTGACTGGTAAGAGGATCGAAGCTGGTATCAAGTCTGGGAAGATACAGAAAGGTGCCTCCTCGAGCACTGACAAGAAGCCCTTCAAGAAAGAATCTAGTGTTGTTTATGGGTCAAGGAGACAAAACAAACCGGAACGCCTCCAAGCTGTCAACGCGGTGGTAATTTCAAAGCCTGCTGCTGCTCCTCAGCAATATAACCAACCAAGGGGTGAGAGACCTAAAAGGCAGTACACTCGGCTCAGTATGACCCTGTCTCAGATATTGCCGCAACTACTGTCAACCAATCTGGTAACTGTCAAAGAAGCTCTGAAGGTGGTAAACATAACATCTCCAAAGTACAATCCTAACGCCCGCTGCACTTATCACTCTGACAGCCCGGGGCATAACACATATGATTGTTGGGCTCTGAGGAATAAGGTTCAAGACCTTATTGATGCTAAAGAGGTTGAGTTCGAGATGCCCGAGAGGCCCAATGTTGTGACTGCTCCCATGCCCAATCATGGAGTAAATGCTATTAGGGATGAAGAGGACGTGGAGGAATCTGAATTTGACAGCTGGATCTACCCTACGACCAACGGTGGACCAAGCAACTGGACTGCGAAAGACTTCACACCTATTACTTTTGTCACTCAGTAATGAACTCCTTTGTTTTGAATTTGTAATAGACAATAATTTGAAACTTTATGGCCCGGTGTCTTACCCGGGGCATCGTGGCTTCATTTGTGAGGGCTTTTGTGTGTCATTTGCATATATCATTAATAAAAGCATTGGACGTTTTTGCATTTCAAATCTTGTGCTCCTTTTCTTTCTCTACTATATATATTGCAAAACAGCTATATTTACACACACTCACCTATACAGGTTCCAATCCACTCTGGATCCCACTGGTAACGAATCTGCTACTGCCACTTATGACTTCGAAAATCCAATCAACTTAGCCGAAGACGAAGGTGAAGATGATTGTGAAGTGCCTGGTGAGCTTGCAAGACTGCTACTCTAGGAAGAGAGGGCCATTCAGCCACATGAAGAGCCAGTGGAAACGGTAAATCTGGGTACTGAGACAGACAGAAAGGAAGTCAAGATTGGGGCCAATCTAGAGGCTAGTGTGAAACAACGGTTGATTCAGATGCTGCATGACTATGTGGAAATCTTTGCCTGGTCTTACGAAGACATGCCTGGGTTTGATACTGACATTGTGGTTCATCACCTGCCTACCAAGGAAGACTGTCCTCTGGTAAAACAGAAGATCCGCCGTATGTGTCCAGAGATGTCCGAGAAAATTAAGGCTGAGGTTATGAAACAATTTGATGCCGAGTTTCTAGCAGTGACTTCTTACCCTCAGTGGGTTGCCAACGTGGTTCCAGTGCCGAAGAAAGATGGTAAGGTCCGAATGTGTGTTGACTACAGGGATTTGAACAGGGCCAGCCCTAAGGATGACTTCCCTCTACCTCACATCGACGTTCTGGTTGATAACACTGCTCAGCATAAGGTATTCTCCTTCATGGATGGGTTCTCAGGTTATAATCAGATCAAGATGGTTCCTGAAGACATGGAGAAGACCACTTTTGTTACTCAGTGGGGCACCTTTTGCTACAAGGTCATGCCTTTTGGGTTGAAAAATGCTGGGGCAACCTACCAACGTGCCATGGTTGCTTTATTTCATGATATGATCCATCATGAGATCGAAGTGTACGTCGACGATATGATTGCAAGGTCCCAAACTAAGGAGGAACGCCTTGACCATCTACAGAAGTTGTTTGACCGGTTGAAGTTGTACAAGCTGAGGTTGAACCCGAACAAGTGCACCTTCGGGGTGAGATATGGAAAACTACTAGGCTTCGTCGTAAGCAACAAAGGTATTCAAGTGGACCCTGCCAAAGTGAAAGCCATACAAGAGATGCCAATTCCCAAGACAGAGAAAGAGGTCAGAGGCTTTCTAGGACGGCTGAACTACATTGCCCGATTCATCTCACATCTAACTGCTACCTGTGAACCAATCTTCAAGCTACTGAAGAAAGATCAAGTAGTACGTTGGAACGATGAATGTCAGGCCGCTTTCGAAAGAATCAAAGAGTATCTCCAAGAACCACCCATTCTTATGCCACCGGTTGAAGGGAGACCTCTAATCTTATACTTGACAGTACTTGACAGCTCAATGGGATGTGTGCTGGGGCAGCATGACGAGTCTGGCCGAAAAGAGCACGCCTTTTATTACCTTAGCAAAAAGTTTACCGACTGTGAGACCCGATACTCACTGCTCGAGAAAACTTGCCGCGCTTTGGTATGGGCTGCTCGCCGGCTGAGACAGTATATGTTGACTCACACTACTCTGTTGATTTCAAAAATGGATCCAATCAAGTATATCTTCGAAAAGCCCGCCTTGTCCGGAAGAATAGCAAGATGGCAGATGATCTTGACGGAATATGACATCCAGTACACAACTCAGAAAGCGATCAAGGGAAGTGTATTGGCAGACCATTTGGCACATCAGGCAGTGGATGACTACCAGTCCATGAACTTTGAATTTCCAGACGAGAACATCATGGTAGTGACTGATTGTGAAGTACCTGGACCGGATGAAGGACCTGAGGAAGGATCCCGATGGTCTATGCACTTTGACGGAGCCTCAAACGCTTTGGGTAACGGTATCGGCGCTGTGATCAAATCTCCAAAAGGCTCTCATACTCCACTTACCGCCCGACTATGTTTCAACTGCACCAATAACATGGCGGAGTATGAGGCATGCATCATGGGTCTTCGAGCTGCAATTGACCTAAGGATCAAGTTTCTGAGTGTCTTCGGGGATTCCGCTCTCGTGATCAGTCAGATCAAAGGTGAGTGGGATACGAAACACCCAAACCTTATTCCTTACAAGGGGTATGTACTGACGTTGATTCCCCATTTCGAGGAGATATCTTTTGAACACTTCCCAAGAGAGGAGAATCAGTTGGCGGACGCGCTGGCTACGATGTCTTCTATGTTCAAAGTCAAATGGGACAACGAGGCTCCCCGGATCATCATCTGGAAATTGGACGAACCTGCACATTGTTGTGATCTTGAGACAGAGGAGGTAACAGAAAAACCTTGGTATCACGAAGTGAAGAGGTACTTGGAAGCTCAAGAATACCCCGAGGGCTCATCTGTTAATGACAAAAAGTTTATGAGAAGGTTTGCATCAAAGTTCTTCCTCAGCAATGACATTCTCTACAAACGAAACCATGATTCGACCTTACTGCATTATGTGGATAAAACTGAAGCAGAAAGGATCATGGCAGAGCTGCATGAAGGTACCTTCGGAACGCATTCCAGTGGACATACCATGGCAAAGAAAATCCTTCGGGCAGGATATTACTGGTCCACAATGGAAGCCGACTGTTATCAACATTCTCGGACATGTCACAAGTGTCAGATTTATGTAGATAAGGTACACATTCCTCCAGTTCCTTTGAACGTCTTGACAGCACCTTGGCCTTTTGCAATGTGGGGCATTGATATGATCGGTGAGATCAGACCTACGGCATCCAACGGGCATTGCTTCATCCTGGTAGCGATTGATTACTTTACGAAGTGGGTTGAAGCAACCTCCTATGCTACCGTAACCAAGAACGTCATGGCACGGTTCATTCGGCACAACCTGATATGTCGATACGGTGTACCAGAAAGGATCATTACGGATAATGGTACCAATCTCAACAACAAGATGATCACTGAGCTCTACGAGCAATTCAAGATACAGCACCACAACTCTTCCCCCTACCGACCGAAGATGAATGGGGCTGTAGAAGCAGCAAATAAGAATATCAAGAAGATTGTGCAGAAGATGACAGTGACTTATAAAGATTGGCACGAGATGTTACCGTTTGCTCTTCATGGGTACCGTACCTCAGCACGAACGTCAACAGGGGCAACACCCTTTTCCTTAGTCTATGGCATGGAGGCAGTCTTGCCCATCGAAGTTCAGATACCCTCTCTCCGGATAATGAAGGATGAAGGTTTGAGCAAAGATGACTGGATCCAGACTCGGCTTGATCAATTAAACCTAATTGACGAAAAGAGACTCACTACTATTTGTCATGGTCAGACGTACCAAAAATGGATGATCAAGGCATTTAACAAGAAAGTAAGACGACAAGAGTATCAAGTTGGGGACCTGGTAATCAAGCGCATCATTCTACCTCAAGGTGATCCCAGGGGCAAATGGACCCCCACGTACGAAGGGCCATTTGTGGTTAAGAATATCTTCTCAGGAGGAGCGATGATTCTAACTACCATGGATGGTGACGACCTTCCTCACCCCGCCAATGCAGACATAGTAAAAAGATACTACGCATGAATTAAAGACCCGCTAGGTTGACACACCTAGGAAAAAATAAGGGCTCCCCGGCGAACCAAAAGGGTTCGGGCAAAAATAAGGGATGAAATGAAAAAATATGTACACCCGGCAAGCCGAAAACCTGAAAAGGCGGCTTGGGCAAAAATGGGTATCCTGGTGGACTGAAAACCCGAAAGGGCGGTCCAGGTAAAAGTTAGGGATTAAAGCGTAATACTATGTCTCATTGGATCACCCTGCATCCAGACTTCGGTATCAACTATCAGGCTCAGACGGCACCAATCAATCAGCTTCATCTTCAACTAAGCAGCAAAGTGATGAGACGCTTGAAGACATAAAGGCGATAGCAGAGTTGGAACCCAGTGGGATTTTTCACATAACTGTTTTGTTTCTTTTCACAAAATTGTATAAACTCTATGTTGTTCGGCGGCGTTCTCTTACTAGGACGTCAGCCTCCTGTACACAAAACGCATATTTACAGGCAAAATTTCAAAATCAATACAAGCTCATCTTTTTCAGACAAATTGCCAATTGTTTTTTTCCTTTATCTGTTTTGTTTTGCAAAGAACGTCCAATGTTCATTTTTTATATATGCATTTGACATTAATTGCTAACTCATAAATATTTGCATGCGAAACAAAGGACTAATTACGGGTGACATCAGAAACAGGGGGAATAAGAATTGTCTAAGCGATCTAGTTTCTTTGTCTACCAAGGTGCCAAGGTAGGTTCGGATGAAGAATACGACCAAGATGCCTTCACTCCCCGTTGAGTAAGACAAGATTCAGCAATACTCTCCCCAAGCAGAGTTGGTCTCCCATCAGCCCTAAAAAGGTACAATATCCCTAGCAAATCAGCAGCACTCTCCCCAAGCAGAGTTAGGCTACTGTTAGCCCTAAGGAAGTTGGATATCCCCATAAGATCTCAATATTCCCTAGCAGAGTATACAGATATTCTTTAACAAGCATCCCCGGCAGTCTTAATATAAGATTGTTCCCCGGCGGAATACCAGACACCCAGTGTAGTCCCAAAAGTTTCCCCAGGAGAGTTGAACCATCTCCCCAGTAGATTCTGGAAGCTTATCCCCAGTAGATTCTGGAAGCTTATCCCCAGTAGATTCTGGAAGCTTATCCCCAGTAGATTCTGGAAGCTTATCCCCAGTAGAGTCTGGAAGCTGGTCCCCTGCAGAGTACATACATCTCTCCAGCCATATTCAGAGGTTATTCCCCACCAGAGCCTAACTGGGTTATCCTCAGCAAATTACAACATAAAGATCATCCTCGGCAAAGTTCTTCATATCCCCAGCGGAGTTCATCAAACCCCTCAACAAAATTTATCAACAGGAATCCCCAGCGGAGTTATCATCAAAATCTCAGCGAAGTATCTCTTCCCACAGAGTAATTCCCCGCAGAGTAATCTCTTCACCAAGTTTATTCCCCAACGGAGTCATCTTCTCCTACCGGTTTATTCTTGCAATCATCATCCCTAGCGGAAATGAAGAACTCTACTCTTCAAACATCAGCCCAGGATTCAACAAGTTCCCGGCATTCGTCAAGGATTTATTTTCCTAGACGAAAATACATTCATAAACATTTCACATTTCATACATCCTGCTTACATACATGATAAAGTGCATACGACACGATCACATTTATTTTTTAGAACATCATGACATCATGCATTTCATACATCATGACATTGCATACAACTAATGTTTTGCCTTTTCAGGAAAAGGTCAATCAAAAGACGATTACCATCAACTTTCGCAGTTCCAGATTCGATACCTGTATCTAGCCAGGGAATATCTGTGGACGACCAATTCCAGATTCGATACCTGTATCTAGCCAGGGCATATCTGTGAGCGATTGATTGTAGATTCGATACCTGTATCTAGCCAGGGCATATCTGCATGAAGAGTTTGAAGATCAACCCCTGTAATAGGCCAGGAAATTATCTTTCATTCTCAGGTCAGAGGTCTACACCTGTATTCAGCCAGGAAAGTTATCGCGACCAACCTTTTGAAGTTCCAGATTCGATACCTGTATCTAGCCAGGGCATATATGTGAGTGATTGATTGTAGATTCGATACCTGTATCTAGCCAGGGCATATCTGCATGAAGAATTTGAAGATCAACCCCTGTAACAGGCCAGGAAATTATCTTTCATTCTCAGGTTAGAGGTCTACGCCTGTATCCAGCCAGGAAAGCTATCTCGATCAACCTTTTGAAGTTCTAGATTCGATACCTGTATCTAGCCAGGGCATATCTGTGGGCGACTAATTCCAGATTCGATACCTGTATCTAGCCAGGGCATATCTGTAGACGACTAATTCCAGATTCGATACCTGTATCTAGCCAGGGCATATCTGTAGACGACTAATTCCAGATTCGATACCTGTATCTAGCCAAGGCATATATGTGAGCGACTGATTAGAGGTCTACGCCTGTATCCATCCAGGAAAGTTATCTCGATCAACCTTTTGAAGTTCCAGATTCGATACCTGTATCTAGCCAAGGTATATCTGTGGACGATTGATTGTAGATCTATACCTGTCTCTAGCCAAGAAAGTATCTACATGAAGAGATTGAAGATCAACGCCTGTAACAGGCCAGGAAATTATCTTTCTTTCTCAGGTATGCAAGTTCTCGCTAAGGAATCTCTTACGCGATCGACACCTTCAGATGGCATCTTTAAGCCCATCTCCACAACTATCCATTACACTTCTAAATGGCATCTATAAGCCCATTCCCGACAAGGTTCTGTCACATCTCCAGATGGCATCTATAAGCCCATCCTCCTATCCATCATCTCTCCAAATGGCATCTATAAGCCCATTCCCGATATCACATTGCTGATACCACACTATGCGAGTGCAAATTTCTGGGCACTCTAGTGTTCAATCATCTCCCATCTTCGAATCACGAAAGGCACGCCAGCCAATCTACATCCTCAGGTCTAAGAAGATTGAACAGGGGCAACTGTTGTACCCCAAAATTTTCCCTCCCATATTCTTCAAGGTTTGTCAAGAATCATCTTCAAATGGTTCAAGATTCCTCAGGGGATGCACAGTCCAAATACCTCCTAAGCCAACTGAAATTAGGGTTTTGTTTCTTTCAAGGAATTTGAGGTTTTCAGTGGTCCAATCAAGTCCCATATGTCTATATACATTGTCAAGCATCTACATGCCAAGTTTCAAGACTCACAGTGCCAGTTTGCACAGTCAAAAGCCCCATTTGCTTCACAATCAACTACAGCGGCAAAATGGTCATTTTAAAGTACAAAGTCAGAATTTTTGGTCAACATCTTATTTTGAGCACACAATCATCATTTTATCAAGTCTTGATCATGATTCCACAAGCATGGCTCAAAAATCATCAAGATGCAAAAGTTACTATTTTTGGACAGTAGAAAAGTCAACTGTATCTTGACCAGTGCATAACTTTTTCATGGTTCATCAGAAAAATCCCATCCAATGCTCATTTTGAAGGGGATTACATTTCCTATAACTCATCTTCATATTCCAAGTCAAATAAATGCTCTCACAAAAAGTTATCAATTTCTACATTATAGGTCAATTTCAAAATTCAACAAAAATGCACTTTAAGTCAAAGACCATAACTTGAGATTGGTAAATCCAAATGACATGGGACCAAAGGAATTGGTTAGAGGACTTCAATACCTTACCAAAATGTCCACGAACATGTTCATATGATCAAAATTGAGCAAGATATGCATTGGAGAAGTTGGGAAATTTTTATGAATTTGCAAAAGTCAACTTTGCTCAAAACACCATGTTTTTGCTAATGGGCCTCAATTTCTTCTTGAAACTTTATCCAAGGCCTATGCACGACCCATTGAGCTTAAATTGAATTATTTTCTTATTTTTTATTAATTAATTGTATTTTTAATTGATTTTAATTCATTTAATTAATTTAAAATGTAGGAAATTTAAAGATATGTTTTTTTCAATCTTTTGGGAAGCAAACAAGCTCAAGACAAGCTGGCAAATTCGTGTGCACATCAAGGGGACAAGAATCTCCAAGTCTGGAAAGTTTTTTCCAATCAAAAAGATTGAAGAATATTTGATTTTCAATCAAATATACAAACATTATTTCATGGATTTCTTGGCCAAGATTTAACCTAACTCAGTTCTTCTATAAGTACACAACCTAAACCTAATGCATTGGACGTGAAAATTGTTGCAGAAAAGCCATAAGCATATTGAAAAAAATCAAAGAAAACTCAAAACTGTTTTCTGTGTTCTAGGGCAAATTAAGGACTTTTGTGGATCCAAATACATTGCTGGAGGTTCCCAGGACGATTTGCAATCAGTTTCCAGCTTCATAGCTCCAAGAATCGCTAGTTTCAGAACCACGGTTTGCATATTTCTTCCATAATCGTAATTCATTATTCATGCATCATTAACGTAATTTTTTGTGTGTTTTGCATTTCTAGAACTCCTCTGAAGCTAATGGTACAGGATAATTGCATTATAACGTCCAGGATCATAAAACGCCATTGATGAATTCTAGGTTTTTTGAGTTCTCAAATTGGGGCTTTCCCATACAGGAAAAATTGGAACCCCTAATGCACATGGTTGAACTCGTTGCATTCAGACGAATTTAACCCAACCATCGCGCCCTATTTATATAGCCTAGGGAGCTAATCGCTATTATTCGTGGATGCAGGTTGTGGGGGTTAAAAACCCCCGCTATCTATTTGTTCTTTTTGCAGACAAACGAGGAAGATGAGTGCGTGTTGATTCGTGATTGGAACATTTGAAAACGCGCGCGTGTTTTGCTTTTGTGCAGCGTCTGAATTAATTACCTAATATAATAATTGCTTCATATATTATTAATGATTAAAACGTGCAGCTCAGATGGCCAAGGCATTGGTGTATGATCATTGGGACCTGGGTTCGATTCCCAAGTCCACCCAAATTGTTTCTATTATTTTTCATAACATGATTGTGTGCAGATTGCCAACCACGTCCTACCATGCGCTTCAATCATCATGTGCCATGTGTCCTCAAGCATAAATTTGAAGGTCATGAGTGGATGACCATGGTGTTCCCTAGTCAACCATGTGTTGGGCAATCAAGAAGGTCAAATGGACTGTGAAACAATTGGGCAAGATTTCCAAGTTCACCTCCTAATGGGTCAACACACCCCCCTGGGTTCTTTTTCTTTCCTTTTTATATTTGCTTTTTTATTTATTTATTCTAATTAATAACTATAATTATTTTTATTATTATTAACCAAATTAATTTTTCACAATAAATTCAGAAACCTAAAAAATTATTTATTTTTATTATTTATTAAATTCACTATTAATTATTATTTTGTAAATAAATGTAATTAATTAATTTAGTTGTTTTAATTAAGTTTAAATTTGACTTTTTTCACAAATAAAATTAACATAGAATTAGGGTTTTTCTTTTGACAATTTTAATTCCTTTTATTTTATTTTCATTAAAACATAAAAAATACTTTTTTTCTTGTAATTATTTAATTAATTAGTAAATTAGGTTTAACATTAATTAATTGCAAAAAGGACCAAACTTCATTCTTTTCTCAAAAAGGGTCAAAACCCTAAGACTTTTCCCAATTCAATTTCTTCCGCGCATTATTATTATTATTTTGATCATATTTATGTATCTGTTCCGAGAATGTAATAGATAATTAGGCTTTTTATCACTTTCTTTAATTTTCTCGCATTTATTTTTAAGGGTTATGTTTTTGGCGATGTAAATACCCGACGCCTTGTAATAGCGTAGATTCACTTTCCGCGATTTATTTTCCGCACAACTATTAACTGTTAAATATGCATGACAAGACTTGCCTGACAAATAAAATTAACCCGTAGCTCACAAATACATGTGCAAAGATAATATGAACTGAATTTGACACACTCGTACATGCCACTCCTAGGGTACGCCTCACTTGGTTGCCTCAACATGGTCATTAAGTATAGGGTGTTTTAGAGGTCGCCCTCCTGTCTAAAGATCCAGTTGCCTCGAAACGGATGCCTCAGATAAAAAGGATCTAGGACATTAGGGTTACCGCTAAGGCGTCCTACCATTGCTTTTGTGACCACACATGTCCCTATAATCGAATTGACCCGAATAACTCCAACGACGGTGCTACCTACTTCTCAATAGTGGGATAGTACTGTCTAAAGGACTCTTACACAGCCTAATTCCTTAGAGTAGGTAGATTTCTCCTGGGTACTTGCTCTTTCAAAAAACAAAAATAACTTTTCGCACCTACACTTTCAAAAAGTTTTCAAACAAACACTTCATACACTCTTGAGGACTGATACAAGAGTTACCTAGAAGTTTTCAAAAATGAAACTTTTTCAAAACCCACATACACAAGAAAAGCAAACAATTTTTGAAAACATAGTGAGCAAGTACCTAAGAGCCCGTGGATAACCACGGATAGAAAGGGTGCTAACACCTTCCCTTTCTATAATCTACCTCCCGAACCGAGAAACATCTCGAAAAGGAATTTTGCTGTGCTTTTGTCCTTTCCTTATTGTAGAACATAAAAGACGGTGGCGACTCTTGCTTACCGCGACATTTCGCGAACCAGCATTTCAAAAACAGTCAGTTCTATTCCCACTGATCACACAGGGTTTTATCTATGGATTCATATCCGTAGGTAAAAGTATTTAATCTAAAATGACGGAGTGAGGAAGAAGAAGCTTGCGTGGCAGCGTGTGACTCGTCCATTTAAATTTTCGTGCATTTTTCTGAGTATATTATTTATTTTGATTATGTTATTTTACTTCTATTATATGAACAAATAAACAACGCAACACAGCTGGCAAGCAGGTACTGGAAGCGAGCATAAGGACCTGGGTTCGATCCCCGGGTCCCAACATTTGTTTCATGTTATTTTTCATCATGTGATCAGGTGCGCTGTTGTCCCATATGTCCACCATGCAGCTGAATGATCTGCCAATCAGACTCATCTCCAGCCAAGATCCAACGTGCCAGCATTGAAGGCCCACCATACACCTCAAAGTCAACGTTTCATGGGTTCCAACGTGGTCAAACAGGCTTAGATTTGTTTGGGCCCAGAAATCAAATTGGCACCCCCAGGATTGCTAATGCTATCAGGCCCACTTCTATTTTTTTTTCTTTCTTATTTTTAATTCTTTTAATATTTCTTTTAATCATTTTAATCAACAAAATTAATCATTTTTTTATAAAATCATAAAATCAAGAATTCACAAAAAATTAGAATTAGTTTTTTTATTATCAAATTTAATTTAATTTAGTTTAATTTAACTTAGGGAAATTTTAATTTATTTTCACAAATAAAATCAAATAGAAATTAGGTTAAGTTCTTGATTTAATTATTTTATTTTTCTCAAATAAACCAAAACACAAAAATAAGTTTTTAGAATGAATTAATTTATTTGTCTTAATTTAAAATTAATTAGAACTTAGGATTTTCTTTTTAATTCAATTATTCACTATTTTCTCAAATAACAAAAACATGACAAAAAAAACACTTTTTTAATCAATCGCAAGTAGGATTAGTCAAAGGGTCAAAACCCTAATCGCCTCGCGTTTAATTCGCCGCGCGCTTATTATTATTTTGCCAATATTTTTGTAACTGTTCATGGTTTGTAATAGTTAATTTAGGGTTTTTATTTACGGTTAAATCCCCGGGTTTTTGGCTATGTAATTAGTCCCCCTCCCCGAAGCCTTGTAATAGCGTAGAATTATTTCCTTGCATTTTTAATTCCTGCAAATATTTAACTGTTTAGATGTATGCTAATAGGATTGTATGGCAAAAATGCATGACAAATTAATCCAGTTAGAAAACCCTAATGTTCAAAGATAAATAACTGAAACAAATCACTCGCACATGTCACTCTTAGGGTATACTCTCACTTCGGTTGCCTTCGGTAAACGATCATTAAGCATAGGGTGTATTAGTGGTTGCCCTCCAGTCTAAAAGATCAAATTGTCCCTCGGAAATGTTGCCTCGGAAACGTTGCCTCGAAAGATCTTAAGACTCTAGGGTCACTACTAAGGTGTCCTAAAATTGCTTCAGTGACCGTGCGTCCCTTTCGAATTGACCCTTACAAACTCCAACGACGGTGCTACCTATTTCTCGATAGTAGGATAGTGCTGTCTAAAGGAAGCAAGAATAGAAACGATCTTTTTTCGAGTAGGTAGATGCTAGTAGGTAGTTGCGCAAATTAAAACTTTTCACACTTACACTTTTCAAACAAATTTTCAAAACAACTTCGTCACACCTTTGAGGACTGATACAAGGGTTATCATGAAGTAAAAAATTTCAAAACAAAGCACACAAACATAAGAAATTTAAAAATGAGCAAGTACCTAAGAGCCCATGGAAAACTATGGATAGAAAGGGTGCTAACACCTTCCATTTCTATAATCTACCCCCCGTACTCAAAATCGCGAAAAAGGATTTTTTTTTTCTGTACTTTTTTCCTTTCCGGTTGGATGAAATAAAAGTTGGTGGCGACTCTTGCTTACCGTGACATTTTGCAAACAAAAAACGCAAACCATTATTAACAGTCAGTTCTGCCACCGTATCACAAATACGAAGTCGCACATGAGTTTATACTTAAAGGTAAAAGAATCAATAATATATTCATGATTTCCCTTGATGATCCATCTTTGAAGGTAAAATGTCTCATGGCGAACAACGATGATTCATGGCTGTGGCACAAAAGAATTACTCATATTCATATGGAACACTTGAATAAACTAATCAAGCATGATCTTGTCATTGGGTTGCCTAAGAGAAATTTCGTCAAAGATAGACTTTGTGATGCTTGTCAAAAAGGGAAGCAAACAAAATCAACTTTCAAATCTAAGAATGTGTTGCCTACTACAAGGCCACTACAATTGTTACATATGGACTTATTTGGTCCATCAAGAACAAGAAGTTTCAGAGGTAATGTATATGCTTTGGTTATTGTTGACGATTTCTCTAGATATACTTGGACATTCTTTTTAGTGTAGAAAATTGATGCATTTAAGGCGTTCAAGAAGTATGCTAAACAAATTCAAAATGAGAAGTCTCTAACAATTGCCTCCATAAGAAGTGATCATGGCGGAGAATTTCAAAATGCTCTATTTGAAGAATTTTGTGGAGAACATGGAATATCTCACAACTTCTCGGCACCAAGGACTCCTCCACAAAATGGAGTGGTAGAAAGAAATAATAGGTCTCTTGTGGAACTTGCTAGAACGATGCTTAGCGATTCAAATCTTCCAAAATATTTTTGGGCGAATGCGGTGAGCACGGCATGTTTTGTTAGCAATAGAGTTAACATAAGACCGATCCTGAAGAAAACTCCATATGAACTCTTCAAAGGGAGGAAATCAAACATTGCTTTCTTTCACATTTTCGGATGCAAATGCTTTGTCTTAAACAACGACAAAGATAACCTTGGTAAGTTTGATGAAAAATCCGATGAAGGTATTTTTCTTGGCTGCTCTCTTTCTAGTAAGGCATATAGAATCTATAACAAAAGAACTTTAACAATTGAAGAATCAATGCATGTATCTTTTGATGAAACTAACCCCTCCAAGGAGGATAATATTGTTTGTGATGATGATGATGAAATACTAGAAGGATCTCAAGAAAATACTTCCAAAGATCAACCAATTCAACACGAAGAATCATCCCAACAAGAATAAAATCTCAATGATCTACCAAATGAATGGATAACTCATAGAGATCATCCTATCGATAAAGTAATTGGTGATATAAGTCAAGGTGTGACAACAAGACTAAATCTCAAAGATGCTTTCCTAAACATGGCGTTTGTCTCTCAAATTGAACCTTCCAAAGTTGATGAAACCTTAGGCGATGACCAATGGATTATCGCTATGCAAGAAGAATTAAATCAATTTGAAAGGAATCAAGTTTGGGAACTTGTCCCTAGGCCAAGCAACAAACACATTATTGGAACAAGATGGGTGTTTAAAAACAAACTTGACGAAAATGGAATAATTGTTCAGAACAAAGCAAGGTTGGTAGCACAAGGCTACAATCAAGAAGAAGGAATAGATTTTGAAGAAACTTTCGCTCCGGTTGCAAGGTTAGAAGTTATTCGTCTCTTACTTTCCTATGCTTGCTCATTAAATTTTCAACTTTTCCAAATGGATGTCAAAAGCGCATTCTTGAATGGATATATCAATGAAGAAGTCTACGTTAATCAACCCCCGGGGTTCGAAGATTTCAGGAATCCATCTCATGTATTTAAATTGAGAAAAACTCTCTATGGGTTGAAACAAGAACCAAGGGAATGGTATGATCGGTTAAGCAACTTCTTATGCGAAAAAGGTTTTGAAAAGGGTAAAGTTGACAAGACTTTGTTTATCAAGAAAAATCAAAGATGACACTTTGCTAGCTCAAGTCTATGTTGACGATATCATTTTCGGATCTTCAAACCAAGAAATGTGTGAAGAACTTTCAGCAATGATGCAAGGAGAATTTGAGATGTCCATGATGGGTAAAATGAATTATTTTCTTGGACTTCAAATCAAACAATTAAAAGAAGGCATCTTCATCAACCAATCCAAGTATTGCAAGGAACTCTTGAAAATATTTGACATGGATAACTGTAAGGCAATGTCTACACCAATGGGTTCTGGTACATATGTTGATCAAGATGAATCAGGTGTTTCCATCGACATTACAAAGTATCGAGGTATGATTGGCTCCTTCTTATATTTGACGGCAAGCCGTCTTGACATAATGTTTAGTGTTTGTCTATGTGCTCGCTTTCAAGCAAATCCAAAGGAATCTCATCTCACAATGGTGAAAAGGATCATGAAGTATCTCAAAGGGACAACAAATGTCGAATTATGGTATCCTAAAGGTAGTGTTTGCAACTTAGTTGGTTATTCTGACACGGATTATGCAGGTTGTAAAACTGATAGAAAAAGCACAAGTGGTACTTGTCACATCCTTGGAAATGCATTAGTATCATGGGTCTGCAAGAAACAAGCATGTGTTGCTCTTAGCACGACCGAAGTAGAATATATTGCAGCGGGTAGTAGTTGCGCTCAAATTTTGTGGCTCAAACAACAACTTCGTGACTACGGACTCGATCTAGGATGCATTCCTCTACGGTGCGACAATACAAGTGCAATAAACATTACGAAGAATCCGATCATGCATTCAAGAACCAAACACATAGATATACGACATCATTTCCTTCGTGATCATGTACTTCAAGGATATGTCGAGGTGACATTTGTAGATACTCATAATCAACTTGTCGATATCTTCACTAAACCTTTGGCAAGAGAACCATTTTACAAGATTCGACGAGAGCTTGGAATTCTTGATGAACACGACATATAAGGAGCTTTCTATCCTTGTTATGATTTTATATATTTTTTTAACCATGCTATATGTGAATATATACGTTAAGTGGTGTTTAAGTTTAAGAAAAATATGTTTTTGGTCATTTTTGGTTGATGCAAATCGATTGCACAATAGTGTAAATTGATTGCTCATTGAGTGTTTTTAATTTTGACCTTTCTGTTTCAGTTCAAATCGATTGCACCATAAGTGAAAATTGATTGTACTCTGTGCGTTTCAGTTCTATTTTTCTTCTGTTTTATATGCAAATCGATTGCACCCACTGTAACATGCTTTTATGACAGAAATATTTGTTGGTCAGAATTCCTCTCTCTATCTCTCTCTCTCTCTCTCTCTCTCTCTCATATTCGCAAGCCAATTAAACTTCACTACATATAATACAACTCACTCATTTCTATCTACTCACAAATCATATCCAAACTTCATCTCATCAAACATCCTTCCCTCAAAAACCTAAAACCTTCAAAACCCTAAAAATACCTTACCCATGGCTTCAAGGCAAAAACAAAAGGTGTCAGCTTCAGAGAAAGGGAAGAAAAAGGTTGATTCATCCTCTGAGAATCCATTACTTTCATCTCTCACTGAAGAACAAGAAGAAAGATTCACAAAGGACTTTCAAAGAAAGATAGTGTCCAATCCTAAATATGGTATGCTATCATCCTTTCCCCAGGAATGTTTCTCTTTTCATAATGATTTAACTGCTTATGGACTAGAACCATTAATTTCATCATTTGGTCCATATTATCTGGATCTGGTAAGAGTATTTTTCAGCAATTTAACTCCACACAAAGGCAAGATGGTGACATATGTGTTGGGTACTCGAATCTCTCTAACCCCTGAGATTGTTTGAGATTCTTCATATTCCCTACATTGGAAGCTCTTTGTATGACCCTGAAAACGAGGCATGGGATGACTACAGGAAAAAGAAATTTTATTATAGAATTGGGAGATTAAGCGAAGCTGAATTCCGTGCCAAAAGGATTTTTGGTCTAGGCGGAGTGATTCCCTCTAGAGACTCATGAAGTGCAGGTAAATTTTATATAGACGATCGACTATTTCATTACTTTATGGTCTATATTATGTTCCCATGGGCTAGAAACCACTGCACTGTGACGGACCTGGAAATGCAGTTGATCTATGCAAGAAAGAAAGGAATAAGTGTTAATTGGGCAAGGCTCATAATGGTTCATATGCTGAGAGTTGATGCAAAATCGAAATTTCTACCATATGCTTACTTTGTTACATTAATTATGGAAGAATTTGGAGTTGATTTTGCTGGGTTTGAGAAAGTCAATATGGATCTAAATCTGCATAAAATTTCAATCAAGAATGTTGACTCAAGAATGGGTGTTCATTATAATCCGTAAACAAAAACTATAACTTACATTGGTGAAGATGTGGTTGGTGACGATCAAGAAGTTGAAGGTGGTGAAGTTGTACCTTCTCCACCTACTGCTCCCTCTGGTCCAAGTAATCAAGATCTTATGGATTTCATGTCTCAACAATTTTCTTCCATGAATACCAACATCAACAACCAATGGAATGTTATCAATGATTCTACAACAACCCGGATTAATGACTACCACACAGATGTGAATCAACAATTTTCCTACCTTTACTCCCATCTTCACATTCCACCATATGACCCAAATAATCCAGCTGCACCTCCACAACATTACACAGAACCTCCTCTACAACAACAATTTCCAAATCAAGGATCTTGGTCCTATAACAACCGGGACATGAATCAACCATAAAGTTATGTCCAACTTTATTATGTCTACTATTTTCTGTTATGTCCTTGTTTTGTTATTCTATGTCTTGTTTGTTGTCAAATTTCTTTGTAATCGTTAGACTATTTGTGATGCATGATTAATTAAGTTTTCCTCTCAATATTGCTTTATTACTATCTATTTTTTTGCATCTTTCCCTTCTTTTTGATAATGTCAAAGGGGGAGAAGGATGTGGTACCTTATGCTTGTATATTTCCTTGTCTTAATTTCTTTAAGGTACTCTTCAACCAAGATGAAAAAATTCAAAGGATTCCAACCTTCTCATACAAAGGGGGAGTTATGCATCTTAGGAGGAGAAGCTCTTTCCGGAAATTACAACGCATCAAGCAAAATCGTTTGTCATCATCAAAAAGGGGGAGAATGTAAAATCAAGCTTCTCAAATGGACTTTTGTTTTGATGAAGGAAAACCATGATTGACAAAGAAGGAAAAGATTTTTGACTCAGCTAAAAGCATCTATGAATAAAGTCTTCAGTTCAAGCACTTAGCAAAATTTCAAGGTATAATGATAATAATTACTTTGAACTTAAGACATAGATTCTCAATGGTAAAAATAAATATTTTATATTGTCCAAACATTTACTCAAGTTTTCCTAAGCTAAAAATCACTTTTCACTTCAGTGCAATCGATTTTCATATTAGTGCAATCGATTGCATGCTTAAAATTTTCAAATCTTTTGCTATTGTTTCTCAGTGCAATCGATTTGCATGTTTGTGTAATCGATTGCACTCAATCGATTTTTGCTACTGACTTCACATGCAATCGATTTACACTCTTGTGCAATCAATTGCACACTCAAAACTTTTGAAATTCTAGCTGTTGAAACCCCGTGCAATCGATTTACACAAAGGTGCAATCGATTGCATGCTGCACGATTTTGAAAAACAGCAGCTTTGCACATGCCTCTTCATGACACCATTTCATGGAAACCTTTTACTCAATCTTGGCAATTGTTCATGATTCATTTACAGAACTTTATGATGTTTCAAAAAGGTGCTATGAACATATAAATACTCATGTTCAAAATCATTTATGTACCTCTTCCAATTATATTTTCTGAATTTTCAAAAATCAAACTCAAGCTGCTATACATTTTCATACACAAGTTTTCTGCACACTTTCACATATTGTTGACCAGAAAACTTTGAGCATTATATATCTTGAGTCATTGTATACTATTATCATTGGAAGAGAAGATCAATTGATTGATTAAATCACTCAAAGTGATCATTACTACTTAAACTCACTCAAATCAAATATTGATATATACTTTCTTAATTTTCAGGATTATTGGAAATAAGTTTAAGTGGTTTTATAAATCTTGTCTTTCCAGGATTGTTGGATACAAGTGAATTCACTTTGAGAGGATTGTTCTCATTGTTAACATAGTGAAAATACAAGAGGATTGTTCTTGGTTTTGGGTAGTTCTTGTTTAAGTTTGCCACAATAAGGAAATCTCTTTCATGTTGAAAGGGGACTGGATTACTCTCAGACTGTGACGGGAACCAAGATATATCGCTCATGTCTCTTTATTTTTCTGTACTTTACTCTTTCATAAACTCAGCATAATCCAGAAAAATAATATCCATCATCACTAAAACCAGAATTTTTAAGGTACCTAATTCACCCCCCCCCCCCCCCCCCCCCCTCTTAGGCGCACTTCGTACTTACAGGTAGTCTCGTCATTATGGGAAATAGTTCATTATTGATATTTTGTTACTCCAATGGATGATAATCTTGTCATTATGGGTGATAGTTCGTTGTTGAGATTTATACTCCAATGGATGGTAATCTCGTCATTATGGGAGATAGTTCGTTGTTGAGATTTATACTCCGATGGATGGTACTCTCGTCATTATGGGAGATAGTTCGTCGTTGAGATTCATTTTGCTCTGAAGAAATTAGTATGTTTCCAGTTATAATTACTAATGTCGGCCACTTATGACCTATCCTAATATTGGTATTTGCTGGTATTATCTTACCATTTCGTTCCCCCTATGGGTCGACGTTACTTTTTTGCTATCTTCTTCGTGAGTGGGTAGTTTATAGTTATCTGTCGATCACTGTTATCCTTTATTTTCTCTCCTAAATATTTGAGTCGATGTTACTTTGTGCCCTCCTAGGGCTTTACCCCAATAGATTCAAATCTTCTGTTCACCAGTGGTTTATTTTCCTGGTTTAATTTTCTTTTAATCTTTTTAATTTCTGTCTCCCCAGTGGTGTCTCGTGTCACCTTTAGATCTGTTTGTTTGCATGCATAATCATAAGCATTGCATGTCATATTATGTCCAAAAATAGGGTTTGTTTTATATTTAAGTATCTTAAATCGCGTCGGCACAAAGATCTTAACCTTCGTATCTCCGGATAGAAGACACTTAAATAAAGGTAACTATTGTACCCCAATTTTCTCCCCTAAGATTCCTCTATCATCCCATATCAACTTAATCATATAAAGATAACACTAGGGTTTTGGTTCTTATCCCTATCTTTGTACCCCCAAAATTTTCCCTCCCATTTTCTTCAAGATATTCTTCCAAAGCTTCTCAAAATACCAAAAACACTCAAGGGTAGACCAGTCAATGCTCCTCCTAAGCCAAAAGCCTACAACTAGGGTTTTAAGTTTATCAAGGAAATTTGGGTTGTAAAGGTCTCAAGTGGTTCCCATAGTTCATCATAGGTCCTCAACAAGGTTCATGTCAATTTTCAAGTCTTGCATCACAAGTTTACTCAGTCAATGACTCAGATGATTGAAAATTAACTATATTAGGCAAAAAGTCAACTATGGTCAACATACAGTCAAACTTCAAGGTTTTTTGTCAACATCAACATTTTCAACTGATATTCATCATTTGATCAAGGTTTAATCATGATTCCTCAAGGAAAGCCCTCAAATCATCAAAAGTCGAGAATTGTCAAATTAGGGTTTCCTTAGGAGAAGTTAACTGAACTTTGACCAAGCATAACCATCACATGCTTCATAAAATTTTCCTAAACCAAAGCCCATTTTGAATAAGATTCAATTCTCTATAACTTTGTGTTTATGCTCAAGTCCAAAAAATGCTTCATTTGAAAGATATGGGCTAATACATTTTAGGTCATTTTCAAAAGTCAACAAAAGACACTTCTTGTCAAGGCAACTTACATCAAGATAATGTCTTCAAAATAAAAAATAATCAACATAGAGATTATAGAGGACATCTAGAGCTTTCCAAAAAGCCAAAGATCACCTTGAAAAGATGAAAATTGAGCAATTTATGAGTTGCACAAGTTGGGAAAATTTTAGGAAATGCAAAGTGAGCAAAGTTGGAGTTTTGAACTAGTGGGCCTAACTTTTGATGTCCAAACATGTTCATAAGGTGTTAGAGGACCTCTAAGTCTATTCATATATTTTTTATAATTTTTATTTCTTTTATTTGAATTTTTATTCATTTAAATGCAAATAAAATCAAATAAAATATGAAACAATGGTATAAAGGCTTGAGCTTTTTGTTTCAATCATCCAAAGGCCCAAGACAACTCATGGAAACCCATGACAACTCATTACAACCTTTCCAAAACGTGCAAGACTCAAAATGGCATGGAAAATCTCAAAATTGGAAAGTTTTAAACATGTTTGATCTTGTTTGAATAAGGCCATGATTACTTGATTTTATTCCATCCTTGTTTACTTCATTCCTTCCTCTATATAAGGACAAGCATATCAAATGCAAAGGACCATGGAATTATTGCACAAAAAGCTCTCCAAAATTTCTCCAAAATTCAAAGAAGTTGTTAAAATTATATCTCACATTTTCAGCAAGTTCCAGTCCGAACTAAGGCTAGCATTCACCTCCCGAAGATCAAAGAAGTTGATCTAGATCCATAGTTGTGCTCCTCGAGCACCAGAACACGGTTTGTGCATCACGCCGGTTTTTGAAATTGGTAAAAATCAAAACTATGTTTTCTTGTGTTTTTAATCATTACTAACATGTTTGATCTCCTCTTATGTATCATTAGAACAGGATAGGTACATTACATGTAAAGTTTGACGCAGAAATGGTGTTTTACCATTGTTAGGGCATCGAAGCCATTGATCATCGAACCGAACATTGCAAGCAACCTTCTTCCCTTGCACCCCCACCTGCTTTTCACAAAGCAGGCCCATAGTACTTTTTTTATTATTAATTTTTAATCTATTTCTTTTCTTTTTTTAATCACTTTTTTTAATAAAATCATAAAAATAAAAAAAATTAGATATAGATTTTAACTAATTAACTTTATTTTCACAATAAATATTAATTAATTTAATCACTTTAAATTTATTTTATTAATTAAAATATAATTATAATTAGGCTTTAATTATCATTCAATTATTTTTCTAAATAAAAACACCAAAAATATTTTTTATATTTAGAATTTTTTAGGTTTTTAGATATCTTGCCCTCTTCAATCTCCGCATTTTTATTTATTTTTGCATTATTATTTTCCATAATATTGTAACTGTCAAAAACTTGTAATAGCTAATTAGGCCCCTATATACTTTTTATCCCCATTTTATGGTTTGTACTCCCCCATCCCTGAAGCGATATAATAGCGTAGATTACTTTCCTCATTTTTACTTTCCGCACTTGTATATATGTTTAACTGTTAGATTAATTAGGCATGCATGATAAGATATAAAAAACAAATGCTAGAAAACCAAACATTCAAGATAAATATAACTGAAACACAACACACTTTGCACATGCGCACCTCTAAGGTACCCCCACTTGTTGCCTTCGGAAAACAAAAGTCACGTCTCTCAAATGTGAGAAGTTTTAGCAAAGACCCTTTGGTTAAAAAATCATAGTCTCTCGATGACCTTCGAGGCTGCCTCGATAAATGATCTTAATACCTTAGGATAATTGCTAAAGTGTATTACGAGTTGCCTTTGTTACTGTACAATGACCCATGTATGTCCCTCAAACATCCAATGATAGGGCTACCTACTAACTAATAGTAGGATATCACTATCTAAAGGAAAAGAGGAAAATAACAAAGACCATTTGAGTAGATAGACAGCATGTAGTTACTTGCTCACAAAACAAAACAATTTCTCACACATACACTCTCCTTTCTAAATATTTTCAAAGATAAAACACTTTGTATGCATTCTCAACGATATGAGATTCATTACAAAGTTTTCTGCACTAAGGCATCTTTTCAAAATATTTTCAAAAAACACACTTACACAAAAAAGCATTTTCAAAGTGAGCTAGTAACTAAGAGCCCGTAGATAACTATGGATGGAAAGGGTGCTAACACTCTCCCTTTCCATAACCTACCCCATCTTACTCAAAAATTCTCGAAAGGTCTTTCTTGTTCTTTTCACCCTTTCCTTGATTGGATAAAAGAAAAGTCAGTGGCGACTCTTGCTAACTGCAACGTTTGCGATAAAATGCAAAACCAATAAAGTCAGTTCTCCCACCGTATTACAAAACTGGTGACTTTGTTGGGGAAAACTAAAAGTGGGGTTACCTTAGAGATAGTTCAAATTTAAATGCTTTCATTGTTTGATTTGCCTGATTTATTTTTAAGGGTTGTGTGGGTTATTCTTGTAAAGATCATATACCCAGATATGGGGTATTTTAGGGAAGTAGCAATAGATCGTGAAAACTTTACAGCGTATATCGATACGATTGAAGTGATGGCTATGTTAGTGCGACACATTAGTTGGTATCGACGTCCCTTAAGTTAAGTAAAAGAGAATGCTGGGCTGCCGCATGGTGTTATAAAGCACTAACTAACCTTAGAACCTTAGTTGACACAACATAGCCATTAGGAAGTAGCGAGATAGTCGGCTTTGGTGTAGACTAAAGTTGGTTGATACTCAATGCTACACTCATTGAGGCCGGACTCTCAGGATATTTCGGTTCCAAATTAGATGCTTGAGCTAAAACAACGCCTGAGAGAAAGATCACTGATATTGAGACTCCTAGAACCCGATTACTTTCTTTTAGGATAGGTTGAGCCAACTAAAACTTCAAGAGGATACTGTGATACGGTGGGAGAACTGAATTGAAGTTTTGCGTTTCGTTCGCACTTGTGCGGTTAGCAAGAGTCGCCACCGAATTTTCTTTTATCCAAAAGGAAAGGTAAAAAAGCACAGGAAAGACCTTTAGATATTATTTCTCGGGTTCGGGGGGTAGATTATGAAAAGGGAAGATATTAGCACCCTTTTCATCCATGGTTTTCCATGGGCTCTTAGTTACTCGTTTAGATCACTTGCTTTTGTTTTATTGTGTGCTTGTGGTATGGGCTTTGAAAAGATTTTGAAAAAAATCTCTTTGTAATGGTTCTCGTCTCTATAAGAACGTATACAAAGTTTTATTTCGAAAAATGGTTCAAAGATGTGTTTGTGAATCGTGTTTTGAAAAGTATTTTGAAAAGAGGTTTTGCAATGGTTCTCGTCTCTATAAGAACGTATACAAAACGTTTTATCTTTTGAAAGTGTTTTGAAATGGAGGTGTAGGTGTAAAGATTTTTGTCGTGAGCAAGTGAGTAACTAAGAGCGAATCTATCTACTCGAAAGGTCTTAAATTGTTCTTTTCTTCTTCCTTCTAATGGTGTTATCTTACCATTGATTTGGTAAGAAGCCCCACCATTGGATGTGACGGGACAGGCGCGGGTCAATTTTACAATCATTGAAGGCAACTTGTGAGGCACTTTAGCAATTTTTTGTAAGGGACGAGATCGTTTTAATCGAAGGCAACATCGAGGGTCATCGAGGGACTACGATCTTTGTTTATCGAAGGGTCATTGCTAAAATGTCTCATATTCGAGGGACATGATTGTATTTACGAGGCAACGAGCGAGGTTACGCTAGAGGTGCGCGTGTGAAGAAGTGTGTTGGTTTCAAGTTATTTTATTCTTTTATTAGGTCATCTAGCGATTGATTTTTGAATCTTGCCATACATGCCTAGTTACTATACAGTATATGGAAAACAGTTAATTGCGGGAATTGAAATTCTACGCTATTACAAAAGTATTCAGGAATGGGGGTACAATTGTTACAAATGGGGATGAATCAAATGAAGGTAGCAATGTCCAAATATCAAGCAATACAACCAAATCGAATTGTTGTGCGATTTAATATAAAGCTATGACAATTTATGAAATAAAATCAACAAAGTATGAAATGTATATATTTACTTGAAAATAAAACCTATTCTAAAAAAGAAATTGATTTAAATTTTAAAAAAAACTTTATTATTATTTTTTTGTATACTCTTATTAATTATGTAAATTTAAAGAAAAGAAACTAAAATAAATTATTGTTTTTTGGTGTTTTTATTAAATGTAAAAAGTTAATAAAAATAAGTTGTATAAAAAAGAGAAAATGAAAATAATTAAACACTAAAATATAAATTAATTCACTAAAAAAGTTTTAAGTTTTATTAGTAAATTTTTAACAAAAAAGGAATAAAATAAATTAGAAAAAACAGGTAAAAATGGGCTTAAGGGAATGTAATGGGTGTTAGGCTCAAAGTAGAAAGGTGTTATTGCTGAAACAAAAATAAGGCCAGATGGAGGGGGTGTAACCAGCAAGCGTGTGGGCTTAAAGGGTTTGTAACTAAACAGGCCCAATGTTCCTAAATGGCAAAAATTGTTTGATTAGGGAAACAAAAACCAATTAGGGTTTTTACCCCTTTGGTACAGCGGCGCCGTCTCCTCACCTTTTCCGCTCATCTCTTCCATCTTCTCATCTCTTATTCATCTCTAAACCTCTCACTAATTATCTCTGTCTCGATTTCGCAACCAAAACGCTCATGCCGTCTCTATCTCACCATGGCTCGTGCTTTTCTGAAAACCCTAAGTTTTTTTATGTCTAAGGGGTTTGAAATTTGTTTATGGTTCTGGCTGTTTGAGGATTGATGCTGGGAGTTTTTGGCTTTTTGTTATGTTTTGACAGTTTTGGTGCTTTTTGACTTTGATAGTTTTTTTGGACTTTGATAAAATTATGAGTTTGATAATTTTTTCTCCCTCTTTTGCTTGAGCCTTGTCTACTGTTATATTAGTTGCTTTGGTTTGACAGCTTATTCAAAATGGTGGGAAAACACCAAATTTTGAATACTTGGCATATTGTTCTTATGCTTTTTTTGTTGCAGTTTTTGTTTTCTAGCAACTTCTATGCAATTGTTACAGCAGGGCAGCAGGGATGTGCATCCCTCGGTGACTTCTTTCCTCTCTCTCTCTCAATGACCCTAAGAGCCAAATGCTCTTTTACCTTTTTTCTGAAAAGTTTGCAATAAAAAGGAAGATGATGAAATGGCTATTGAACAAGCCTCTTGCTTGTTTGACTTAGTTTACCATATTGTTATACTTCTTTGCTGCCTGCTTTCTACTGCTATGTTGTTTGTTGCTTCGTTTGCATTTTGTTTTGGCCATGCTGCTGTTTGTTGCATTCAGTTTGGAACATTTGTTTTAGCCATGCTACTGTTTGTTGCATTCAGTTTGGAACATTTGTTTTGGCCGCTGTTTGGGCATTTCTCTTGTTTGGATAGTTTGCTTACATTTCCTATTTCTTCTTTTTGTGAACCAAGAGGAATAATTCTCTTGTGATTTGCAAATAGATAAAAATAAAAAAAATGTGATGAAATAAAAAATAGCCTTATGATTCCAAATTGCAAACTTTAATGATGGACACTTTTTCTTTCTTTTGAAAATTCTTGCTTATGCCCAAATAGTTTTTGTACTAACTATTTTTCTGTCTTTCATTTTCATGTGAGCACAACTGGGTGATGGCCAAGCAGGGGAAGCAAGAGACTCTGTGGCAAGCATGGAAGCAATGGAAGCTCATTCAACCTTAGGCATATATTCATTTTCTTTGTAATTTAGAGAGAAACATTCAATCAATTGTACTAATTTATTTTTCAAATACGATAAGTTGTAAAACCTAAAGTATTTAAATAATAAATTGTTTTGTAACAACTTTTGAAATAAATGGAGAAAGTCTTATGAGATATTCTGATGTCCATTAAAATCCTTTACTGTCAATAACTCGCAATTTTCTCTTCGCATCTTAACTAAATCTTAAAGATTCCCAATCAAGATAATTGAAACAAAATGTTCCCATCTAATAACTTAAACTCCAAGTAATCCAATAATTCTGTAATCTTGCAATCGCATTCCAATCAAAACACGCATTGTCTATTCCAATTCCTAAACAAGCAAATGTTTTAAAAGACGCAAATTATCTGGTTAACCTGGATCAAACAAAACAAGAACGTCCCAAATGACAGTCTTAGATTCCATCTCTTGTCCCAAACAAACATGCCTTGAGAACAAACATTAACCTTTCAGTAAACTTGAAAAAGCATGAAAACATGTGAAAGCGAATTGGATCTTTGAGAATTCATTTCTTTTGAGAATTGCAAGAAAAACCCTAATTGCTGGTTTACTGCCACAGGAGAAAATCTGTCTGATCGATTCCTGAGCCAACTTGAATATCTGAGAAACCCTAGGGTTATGTCTTCTATGAAAAATGAGAGGGCAAATTTCGGGGTACAACAGATACATACCTATAACTCCCTGCAAGCTTACACCTAAGGCCATGTGTGTTTTTGCTTGTGTATGATTAAATTGTTCGAACATAACATCATAACATCATGACATCATGACATATCATTTTCTTAACCATTTCAAGGATCTCAAGGACCTGTAATGCAGGTTATGATGAACCATACGTCTAGCAAGGTGCAAGGGGATTTATTTTCCTCTAGCCAATACCGTCAAAGCACGAAGTCTTGAGTCAGTAGCTAGGACCCACTCGACAGGGTGAGCTTGATTCTCATAGAAGGACGTTCAACGATACAAAGCTCTTTAAATCGAAGTTGCAGTAAAAATTCAACTTTTAACATTTTCTTGTATTTATCCTGCAATATCCTTGTAAACATTGCATCCACATATCATATATGTAATTATATAACAGATATTCTCAAGACAGGTTTCTCATTTCCTCGTTGTTTATTTCAGTAAAAAATGGCTCTCGAACAAACCATCAGAGACCTCCAAACTCAAGAGGCTTTGTTCCAAGATATGTTCCTCAACCTATCCAAGGGGCAAGAGGAATTGAAAACACTCCTCACTGAGAGCATGACCAAGAAGAATCCTAAAGACAACGGGGATGACAAATTGGAACATTGTAAGCTGAAATGGAAACAATGAGAATCCAGATGATAGGTCAGAAGGCTCTTATCGAAAATTTAGCCCGGGGGCAAGTAGAGTTGAGAATTCTCATCAGCAAACTTCATCAGGATAAATACAACTGTATGGGATGAATGGATAGAATGGGGGATCAAATCATTAATGAACCTCTGATGAGACAGGAAGTTGGCTTGGTTAAAAGTAGGTCTTCCCAAATTACTACTACATCGCAAGTCCAACAATGACCTCGCCAACAACAACAGGGTAATCAACGTCAGAAGAATGCACCCAAAAGACAATTTACTAAAGTCAACATGTCTTTGGCTCAAGCATTGCAACACATGTTGAAGGCCAAGCTAGTTACATTGAAGGATCCTCCTCATAAGCCCAATACTTCTTCTTCTCGTAAAAATCCTAATGTAAGGTTCACGTATCACTCCAATAGTCTGGGGCATGACACTGACAGTTATTGGGCATTGAAACATAAGATTCAAGACCTGATTGACGAAGGAGTTTTCGAGTTCACGCAAGATGGTCAGACCGAGTTCTTCTGTTATCCCTCAAATATAGAGGCTGCAAGGCACACCATCTAAAGTGAAAAATTCAAGAGGAGAAGCTTTTTGTTCATTCGAATTTTCATTTGTAATTTCTTTGTTTGTTCAAACACTTATATTTATGTCAGATTTTGGTTCTTCCCATTAATACATTGCATATGTTTGTCTTGAGTTAATCCATTCGTTTTCATTATACTATGCTTTTACTTTTTTTGTGATATTCGACTCTCAATTAAAAACTATAAGCCTTTAGAGGGAGGATGACGAAAACAATACCATAATCTCATACAGTATGATTTTGAACAGACGTTGCTGACAATCTACATGTGTTGTTTCAAATCCTAAATAGTGGAGTTATAAGGAAGATAATCCCTAGTCAACCCATTTGAGCCTAAGAAGTAGGAGTTTTCTTTTTCACACAAATTGAAACCTTTAATCATAAACTAGGGCAGGATAGTTTCTCAGTTAATTCAAAAGCATATTCAGTCGCAAGCTTTCACTTCATAGTATCAAAAATGTCCTTCAAAATCAAAATACAGTGATGGTTCCCCGTAAAGAAGTCAATCATTATCTCTCAAAAGAAAAGCCCATTAAGTCAAAACCTATGAAGGATACTTAATAAAAAAACCAGGGCATCTCGCTGACTGTAGTCACAAAAGAAATAGTTCAGGAAAAATATAGGAGTAATAAAATAAAAAAAGAGGTTGTTACGAATCCTCGACAACAGAAAAAATGTCACAACATATGACTGCCTTCTCAAATAAACTTCCAGAATTTGAACCATCACCAAAATATCATTCCAGACTCAACTATGCAAAATTAACGGAGTATAGGGCTAGAAGAATGTCACGAAGAACGGGTTGGGTATAAATAAAGTTTGACCCTTTATCCTTTGTTTCTTAAATCGTGAACCAGGCCATGTTACAACCTTAAAAAGTCCTAGCTGAAGCATGGGTTAGTTCGAAAGCATACTGTTACAAAAGGTATCCTGACTCCTGTAAGGTTTACTATAAATCCTGAGTTGAATTCATATTCTTACAAAATTTTGTTTGTTTACTAAAAATGCATTTTCAAAACTTTAAGACAGACATAAGCTTTACATTTTTAAATGTCATTGTTTGCATATGACAAATTGTTCGACAACAGATAAATTTGCACGATGGATATTGAATGAACAAAAATCCTCTCAATGAACACAATCACCTCAGATGGAAAGACATTTCCAGTAACAGACCTTTCATAATCAAGGGGCATGACATGGTGTCTAACTGATCTGGGGGCAGTCAAGTCAAGATTCAAGGAATCTCTCAAAAGTGCAAAATAGCCAGGGGAAGACCTCCATCTAAATCACTTAGGACATTGAACATGAGTTCCAACAAAGGGAAATATACGATCAAGCAAACATTTTATGGCAGTGCTGCAACACTTACTACTATGGACAGTGACAATTCTTTGTACCCTGTAAACACAGACATAGTCGGGAAATACTACGCATGGAAAAAAAGACCCGCTAGGTTGATTGGCCTAGGTAAAAAATAAGGGCATATCGCCGAACTAGAAAAGTTTGGGGAAAAATTAGGGATATATAAATAAAACTGTACACCCGACAAGTCGAAAACCTGAAAGGGCGGCTTGGGCAAAAAAGGGTATCCCGGTGGACTGAAAATCTGAAAGGACAGTCCAGGAAAAAGTTAGGGATTAAATCATACGACTATGTCGCGACATCTCGTCACCTGTCTATCAGTAAAAGACTTATCAGCCTGATTAGCATTTACTCAAGACTCTAGGAGTTAGGACAACGTCCAAGCCGCCTATGAATGCCCACAGCTTCCATGAGATTATCCCCACAGAGTAATCTTCACAAGTTCATACATTCCGCGTAATTTCCCTGACAAATTGCTCTGGCAGATAAAGGAGTATGATCTTCTTCCCGGCAATGTCACCAACCTACGGAGTTTCGACCAGTACAATTCATGGAAGTTCTCTTCCCCAGCTGAGTTTATTCCTCCGAGATTGCAAAACCCCCTGCAGGTCTCTACTCTTCAACATAGTTTATTTCCTCAACAAGGATGTTTCCTCAGCAGAGTATTGCTCCATCGACAGGGTTTATTTCCCCAACATGGTTAATTTCCCCAACAAATTATAGTCTCCCCATCTTGAGTCTGTTACTCAGATGGCCACGAATCACTGAAAAAATCCCTTTCCCCTATTAAAGTTGCCACTATCCCTAGAGAGCTGCTACTGAATCTAAAATTGGGCCAGATATCAGTCAACTTTATCCTCCCTAGACAAGCCGGAAGGTTATCCATCTCTTCTATCCCTAGTCATGGTATAAACTCCCCAGTAGAGCAATGATCAACCAATGTTCTTGAACTTTTCTCCCCAAGAAGAAATTAACATTCTCCATCAGAGTTTCCTCAAGCAAAAAGCAGAAATCAATGTTCCCCGGTGGATTTTCCTCAAATAAGAAAGCAGGAGACCCTAGCCGAAACAATCCCCAGAAGATCGAAGATACACATACTCTTCATCCCCAGTGACAGTCAGGGATTTATTTTCCCCAGACAAAGATGATGCTCGAGTTTACAAATGCACTTCAATAATATTTCACATTCATACATCATTTACCAATATCATAACATATACATACGAAACGCATATAGCACATTCTCATTTATTTTGAGAACATAATTATGCAACGCATTTCATACATCATGACATTGCATACAACTAACTCTTTACCTCTTCAGGAAAGATCAATCAACAGACAAACATCATCAACTACTTATATGACCCGGCAGTCTTCTCAAAGGATACATCTAACAAAGGGCTATTTCAGCTATTTCCTCAGAAGGTCATTCTCAAAGAGACCTCTTCTGTATCAGATTAAGTCAACCAAATATTTATTCTAATACTTCTTCTAATTGAAGTCGGACATAAATATCTTCTAGCTCAGGGTAAATCGACTAAAGATTTATTCTGATACTTCTTCCAGCGGATCCTTTTTCTAGCTCAGATTAAATCGACCAAAGATTTACTCTGATACTTCTTCTAGTTAAATACAAAGATACCTCTTCTAGATCAGATTAAATCAACCAAAGATTTATTCTGATACTTCTTCCAGTTGAAGTCGGACATAAATATCTTTTGGCTCAGGGTAAATCGACCAAAGATTTATTCTGATACTTCTTCTAGCATATCCTTCTTCTGACTCAGATTAAATCAACCAAAGATTTATTTTGATACTTCTTCCAGTTAAAGGCAAAGATACCTCTTCTGGCTCAGATCAAATCAACCAAATATTTATTCTAATACTTCTTCCAGTCAAAGTCAGACATAAATGTCTTCTGGCTCAGGGTAAATCGACCAAAGATTTATTCAGATACTTCTTCCAGCAGATCCTTTTTCTGGCTCAGATTAAATCGACCAAAAATTTATTCTGATACTTCTTCTAGTTAAAGACAAAGAGACCTCTTTTGGCTCAGATTAAATCAACCAAAGATTTATTCTAAAACTTTTTCTAGTCGAAGTCGGACATAAATATCTTTTGGCTCAGGGTAAATCGACTAAAGATTTATTCTGATACTTCTTCCAGCAGATCCTTTTTCTAGATTAGATTAAATCGACCAAAGATTTATTCTGATACTTCTTCTAGTTAAAGACAAAGAGACCTCTTATAGACCAAATTAAATCAACCAAAGATTTATTCTGATACTTCTTCCAGTCGAAGTCGGACATAAATATCCTCTGGCTCAAATTATATCGACCAAAGATTTATTCTTATACTTCTTCCAGCGGACCTTTTTCTGGCTCAGATTAAATCGACCAAAGATTTATTCTGATACTTCTTCATGTTAAAGGCAAAGAGACCTCTTCTGACTCATATTAAATTGACCAAAGATTTACTCTGATGTTTCTTCCAGTCGAAGTCGGGCACAAACATCCTCTGACTCAGATTAAATCGACCAAAGATTTATTATGATACTTCTTCCAGCAGACCTTTTTCTGGCTCAAATTAAATCGACCAAATATTTATTCTGATACTTCTTCCAATTAAAGACAAAAAGACCTCTTCTGGCTCAGATTAAATTCTTATACTTCTTCCAGTCGAAGTCTGACATAAATATTGTCTGGCTTAGGGTAAATCGACCAAAGATTTATTCTGATACTTCTTCCAGCAGATCCTTTTTCTGGCTCAGATTAAATTGATCAAAGATTTATTTTGATACTTCTTCCAGTTGAACACATTTTCTGGCTCAGATAAAACCGAGTATAGGTTTAGTTTGATACTTCTTCCAGATAAAAACAAGCACAAGCATCCTCTGGCTTAGAGTAAACCGACCAAAGATTTATTCTGATACTTCTTCAAGCGGACCTTTTTCTGGCTCAGATTAAATCGACCAAAGATTTTCCAGTTAAATACAAAGAAACCTCTTCTGTCTCAGATTAAAGCGACCAAATATTTATTCTGATACTTCTTCCAATTGAAGATGGTCACATATAACTTCTGGCTCAGATTAAATCAACCATAGATTTATTCTGATACTTCTTCTAGTTGAAGACATTTTCTGGCTCAGATTAATTCGACCAAAGAGTTATTCTGATACTTCCTCCAGTCAAAGTTAAAAATATACATGTTTTGGCTCAGATGGATCAACCATAGATCTATTATGATACTTCTCCCAATGGAAATCAATCGTAAAAATCTCCTGGCTCAATTTAAATCAAGCATGTATTTATTCTGATACTCCTTCCAGTAGATATTTTCTGACTCAGATGAAACCGATCATAGGTTTAGTCTTATACGTCTTCCAGATAAAGATAAATATAGACCTTTCTTGGCTCAGATTAAATCGACCAAATATTTATTCTGATATTCCTTCCAGTTACAGACAAACACAGACATCTTCTGGCTCAAATTAAATCGACCATAGATTTATTCTGATGCTTCTTCCAGGTTAAGTCAACAAGTTACTTTGGATTGCATCTATAAGCCCATACCCGACGACTCTCCAACATCTCTCTAAATGTCATCTATAAGCCCATTCCTGCTACAATCAACCAACGGCATCACTTCTTGCACAAGCGAGTGCAAATTTGTGGGCACTTAAGTGTTCAATCATCTTCTACCTTCAAGTCACGAATGGCGGACAAGTCAATCTAACTCTTTAGGTTTAAGAAGATTGAACAAGGGCAACTGTTGTACCCCAAAATTTTCCCTCCAATTTTCTTCAAGACATTCTTTTAAAGCTTCTCAAAATACCCAAGACACTTAAGGGTTGACCAGTCAATGCTCCTCCTAATCCAAAAGCCTACAACTAGGGTTTTGAGTTTCTCAAGGAAATTTGGGTTGCAAAGGTCTCAAGTGGTTTCCATAGTCCATCATAGGTCCTCAACAAGGTTCATGTCAAGTTTCAACTCTTGCATCACAAGTTTTCTCAGTCAATGACTCAGATGATTGAAAATAAACTGTATTGGGTTGATCATGATTCCTCAAGGAAAGCCCTCAAATCATTAAAAGTCAAGAATTGTCAAATTAGGGTTTCCTTAGGAGAAGTTAACTAAACTTTGATCAAGCATAAATCTCACATGCTTCATCAAATTTTCCCCAACCTAAGCCCATTTTAAATAAAATTCAATTCTCTATAGCTTTGTTTTAATGCTCAAGTCCAAAAATGCTTCATTTGAAAGATGTGAGCTAATACATTATAGGTCATTTTCAAAAGTCAACAAAAGACACTTTTTGTCAAGGCAACTTACATCAAGATAATGTCTTCAAAAGTAAAAATGATCAACATAGAGATTGTACAAGTCATCTTGGTATTTCTAAAAAACCTAAAATCACCTTCAAAAGATGAAAATTGAGCAAGTTATGAGTTGCACAAGTTGGGAAATTTTGAGGAAATGCATGAAATGCAAAGTGAGCAAACTTGAAGTTTTGAACTACTGGGCCTAACTTTTGATGTTCAAAAATGTTCATAAGATGCTAGAGGACCTCTAAATCCATTCACATATTTTTTAGAATTTTTATTTCTTTTATTTGGATTTTTATTCATTTAAATACAAATAAAATTAAATAAAATATGAAACAATGATATAAAGGCTTGGGCTTTTTGTTTCAATCATCCAAAGGCCCAAGAAAACTCATGATAACTCATTACAACCTTTCCAAAATGTGCAAGACTCAAAAGGGCAAGGAAAATCTCAAAATTGGAAAGTTTTAAACATGTTTGATCTTGTTTGAATCAGGCCATGATTACTTGATTTTATTTCATCCTTGTTTGCTTCATTCCTTCCTCTATATAAGGACAAGCATATCAAATGCAAAGGACCATGAAATCATTGCACAAAAAGCTCTCCAAAAATTCTCCAAAATTTAAAGAAGTTGTGAAAATTATATCTCACATTTCCAACAAGTTCCAATCCAAACTAAGACTAGCATTCACCTTCTGAAGATCAAAGGAGTTGATCAAGATCCATAGTTGTGCTCCTCGAGCACCAGAACACGATCTATGCATCATGTCGGTTTTTGAAATTGGTAAAAATTAAAACTATGTTTTCTTGCGTTTTTAATCATTACTAACATGTTTGATCTCCTCCTATGCATCATTAGAATACGATAGGTACATTACATGTAAAGTTTGACGTAGAAATAGTGTTTTACCATTGTTAGGGCATTGAAGCCATTGATCATCGAACCAGACATTGCAAGCAACCTTCTCCCCTTGCACCCCCCGTCTGCTTTTCACAAAGCATGCCCATAGTCCTTTTTTTATTATTATTTTTTAAATCTATTTCTTTTCTTTTTTTAATCACTTTTTTTAATAAAATCATTAAAAAAAAACAGATATACATTTTAATTAATTTACTTTATTTTCACATTATTTATTTATTTATTTTCAAATTATTATTTTCCTTAATATTGTAACTGTCAAAAGTTTGTAATAGCTAATTAGGCCCCTTTATACTTTTTATCCCCATTTTATGGTTTGTACTCCCCCATCCCTGAAGCGATGTAATAGCGTAGATTACTTTCCATATTTTTACTTTCTGCACTTGTATATATGTTTAAATGTTAGATTAATTAGGTGTGCATGATAAGAGATAAAAAACAAACGCTAGAAAACAAAACATCTAAGATAAACATAAATGAAACACAACACACTTTGCACACGCACACCTCTAAGGTACCCCCACTTGTTGCCTTAGGAAAACAAAAGTCACGTCTCTCGAACGTGAGAAGTTTTAGAAAAGACCCTTTGGTTAAAATATCATAGTCTCTCGATGACCTTCGACGCTGCCTCGGTAAATGATCTTAATACCTTAGGGTAATTTCTAAATTGTCTTATGAATTTCCTTCATAATTGTACGATGACCCACGCCTGTCCCTTAAACATCCAATGATAGGGCTACCTACTAACTAATATTAGGATAGCACTATCTAAAGGAAAAGATGAAAAGAACAAAGACCATTTGAGTAGGTAGATAACTTGTAGTTACTTGCTCACAAAACAAAACAATTTCTCACACATACACTCTCCTTTCTAAATATTTTTAAAAACAAAACACTTTGTATGCATTCTTAATGATACGAGATTCATTACAAAGTTTTCCGCACTAAGGCATCTTTTCAAAATATTTTCAAAAAACACACTTACACAAAAAAGCATTTTCAAAGTGAGCTAACAACTAAGAGCCCGTAGATAACTACAGATGGAAAGGGTGCTAACACCTTCCCTTTTAATAACCTACCCCCTTACTCAGAAAAATTCTCGAAAGGTCTTTCCTATTCTTTTCACCCTTTCCTTTATTGGATAAAAGAAAATTCGGTGACGACTCTTGCTAACCGCAACATTTGCAATAAAATGCAAAACTAATAAAGTCATTTCTCCCACCGTATTACACATATCTTTAGGTTTTCTCATGAGGGATCACCAAGCCCCTTGACTTGTATATTATGATCATATTTTTTTGTTATTGATTAAATTTTAACTAACAAATGCAATAAATGTTTGCTCTAATTGATGATGCTATAGGTGAAAGCATAACACACTTCATCAGATTGATCTATAGGTTCATGAGTTTATTTCCGTGCCTACTTGAACAAATCTTCATTGAGATTCAAGCTTCATCACTAAAGATTCTTTAAAGAAATATCATGACAAGATCTACTATGGTTTATCATGCCTCAATTTGTCAAAGAAAGTCAAAAGATACAAGTATTGAGTGAAGAAGATTGACCTAATTGGACAAGTTCTTAATTTCTTGATCACAAGTGCATAACTCTCTCATTTCTTAATATTTGAAAGTGGTTATTATTGCTACGGTTTCTTATTATCATCCACAACAACTTCTATTCACATGGCAAGAGTAATTGTGCAAGAAGGTTTGTCAAAATTGAAAGGGGTTCCAAGCCATTTTGGTGCTTTAGGAGCTAGGGTTTTGGACTTCTAAGGGGTATATCTTGCTCATATTTTGAGATTTTTGAGTGATTCAAAATACATTCTTCTCTTTAAAGGGTTACCAACCAATCACTTCAGGATTTTCAAGGAAATTTAGTGTGGAAGATTCCTAATGATTAAGAAAGATTACAAGTCCTCTAGATAGGACACCAAATTACCTTATGTGACTTCAAAAGATTATAACTTGGTCAATTTTTATATACTTGATCCAATTCTTTTTCCACAATGATATTAAGGATGTGAACTTCAACTCTTCTTTTTATATGCAAAGCTTGAAAATAAGTGGAAGATGCCCTAAGAACTCAAAAGATTATAAGTCACCTCATAAATTTTCACCAATTTTACAAGGCCATAACTTTTTCAATACTTGGTATTTTTGAGTTATTCAAGTTTCACAATGCTATTTGGGAAGTCTAATTTAAGATAGCATCAATTATCAAAGCTCAATTTTGGAGGAATACCTTATTTGAACTCAAAACATTATAGGTCACTTTTGAAGAAAACTTAGAATTTTTCTAAGTACAAAAAGTCAACATCTTTTTCTCAACTTTAACTCATCACAACTCCTAGCTCAAGCATCCATTTGGTCTCATTCTTTGCACATTGTAAATATTGTGACCTTATCTTTCAAATGCTTCAAGAATCATGCCATAATACCCCTTGAGCTATGAACACCATGGATTCAAAGATGGTACCTTGAAACTGAAGTTTTCTCCAAAGTCAGAATTTGAAATCCATAATCCAGCTTCTAAACACTAAATTAGCGCGCATTTTTATCTAAACAAGTTTAACTAACTTGCCAAAGTGGATTAGAGCCTTGAAACACAAAGTTTGAGTGAGTTTTGATGCTAAGCAAGTCACACATTTTTAATGTCCACTGCTTCTCACGATTTCCCTCCAAACTCCACTAATTCTTTCAATTCTCATTCCCATTCACTTCCTTGTAAATAGTGACCACATTGCACTTATTTAAAAAAGCTTTGAGAGACAAATACACCCTACCAAAGTTCATTCGCAACTCAGAAATTTGAAATTCCATTTCACAGTTTCAAGCTCTCTCTTCACAATTTCTTTACATATTCATCATCCTCCATAAACATACAAACTCTTTAATACTTAAACCAAGCAAATCGAGTCATATTTTGAGTTACTGAAGTTCACTTTCAGAGCTATTTTTGTGAGCCTCGTTCAGGTAGTTTTATTAACCAAAATTTTCCAAATAAAAGCCTATTATACTCTACTCATCCTTCTGATTCTTGTGCTTCTTACAATTTTTAAAATCATTGAGAATTGAGTGAGAAATCCTAACCTAAAGTGCTCGCTATTATTTTTGGTTTTCTGCATTTTTCTCTTTGGCGGGTTTATATAAATTTTTCACGAGGGTGAGGTTAGGATCGTCTTAAAGAGATGAATCAAATGATATTAGTCTGAGATTCTAACATTTCCGTTTGAAGAATCTCAGAAATTCCCACGCGCATGGTGTCTGGAGGTTGAAGACGACCTAAGTGTCGTTCTTCAACCAATGAACATTAGACATTTGTTTTATTTTCATTGGTTTTTTTTTTTATTCAGCGTGTTTTGGTTGATGGTCCATGATATGCACAGTGCGCCAGGTCCTTTGGATCTGTTTACTAACGCGTTTTGACTTTTCATCCAATGAACCACATTTTTCCTTTTATTTTATTAAAATCTGATTTAATAACTAATTTGGTGTGATTTCCAATAGTGACCATATCATGCACAACATGTCAGATCCCTTGGATTTGCTTACTAATACGTTTTGACAATGATCTAGTGGTCCACATTTTTTTGGCTTTATTTTATTTTTTTATTTTTATATTTATTTGTTTTAAACTTCAAAAAATCATAGAAAATTCATTTCTGACTCAAAAATTATGAAAAAATTCACAAAAATATTTTCAAATATTCTCTTTCTGATTTTATTTTTTCTTGATTTTATTTTCAAATTTGATATTTTTTATAACTTTTCCTTTATTTTGACTTGTTTCTAATTATTTAAAAATACTTTTTGATATTTTTAAATTCCAAAAATTTTATAAAAAATCATTTTCCTTATTTTTGAATTTTTGAATTTTTTTATCGAATTTTATTTTGACTTCTATTATTTTTTATCTTTTTTTCACTTATTTGAGTGGTTTTAATTAATTTAAAAATACTTTTCTATTTTTAAAAAACTACCAAAAATTTTATAATAGTATTTGAGATCACTTCTGATTTCTCTATGGTCTTTTAAATTTTTTCTTTGATGCTTGAATATAGTTTTCTGTTTTACCTTTTAATTTTATTTTAAAACAAACAATTTAAAAATTATTTTTCTTTTTTTATTTAAATGCAATTTTTTTTAATATATTCTGGCCATGTGATTGTTGATCATGAACTTCATTAACATCATTGGATCTTGGGTGTTGAATTTAACTCCACCAAAATGGATGGATGATTTTAATGATAGTTTGATTAAATTTTTTATTCTAATATTTTCCCTCCCTCTTCATCTTATCCTTTTCTTACATGTGCTACATGTTGTTAGAGGATGATCTACACATCATCTCTCCAAACATATGACACATAGATTGCTATTGACCGGTCTCAAAATAGGTGTGAATTCTATATAAGTCCACTTACGATTGCTTAACATAGTGCTAAATTGGGTCCCAATTCGAGAAATGATCATTCGTGGCCCAAACCTATGTTTGCAAGCCCAAGCATGTTTAATTTGAAACCTTTGATCCAATAACCTTGAGATTCATTGTTAGGAGGCTTTGGTCTTATCAATCCTCTAATGAATCTTCATAAATTTTGGGTTAAGCGAATCATTTAAACATCATTGATCATTTGTTGTTGCCTTGAGAATTTGAAATTAATGATATACTTGACAAAAAGAAAATGAAACTTGTTGTTGAGAGGCTTTGATTTTATCAATATTCTAATGAGTTTTCAAATGCAAGATTCAAGATGGTCATTCAACTAACCTCTAATTTCTAACTTATTAACAATTGAATTTTATTTTTATGCTTTTACTTTACGCCTTTACTTTTGTGCACCATTTATTTTAGCATTTACATTTCATGCTATTTTGTTCTTTGCTCACTTGAGCATTTATTTTTATGTCTTTTTATTTTGCTCACTTTAGATTTTCATTTTATTTTTGAAGATACCTAATAATCAACTTGAACAATAAAAAGCTTTAATGTCACTTGGACTATTTGGTTAATATCCTTGGCATTTTGGAGTTATGGACTTCTTGGACTTAGGATTAGAGACCTTGACCTACTTTGAGACCTTGGTGATATTTATTTCTATTTTTGTCTGGAGTTCTTGGGGTTTACCCCGAGACATTGGGTTGTTTGTTTTCTTTGTGTGCAGGTTATTCTGATTATATGCTTTTCCTGTGATTGGGAATTCATCTGTGTGCAGCTGTTACTCTGCCCAATTTTTGTGAAGACATAATGCATTTAAAACTTGGTTTTCTTAAGAGGTTTATTATATTTTCTTGTTTGGTTTCAATCCAAATGATGGGAATTCTACATTGACTCATTGTGTTAAGTGTTGGCTTCTTGTTGGTTAGACGGTTCTTTTCCCTAGCTTTTACCTTATACTTTAGGATAGTCCCTTCATCTCCTCTCATCTTTTTAAATTTCAAAAATCTTCTCCCTCATTTTAAAAACTATTCTTATTTTTCTAAACTTGAACAACTTTCACAATAAACTTGGACTTAAGTCCATGCATTTTCAAAAAAAATTCTCAATCAAACTTTAAACAACTTAACAATACTTTGACATTTTTTTGTGAGAAGACTAAAAGTCAATCAATCTCATTCAAACCATTTTTTCCATTTTGGCTTTTATCCTTAAAATTTTCTTAAAAGATTAGACTCTTGTCAATTCTTGTAGTGATGCGAACTACTATACTTCCACAGTATATAGTGAAGTGAGATATTTTCCACTTGGGTGTTGAGTGAGGTTTTGTTGATTTTAAAATTCAAGCTATATCCTCCACTTTGAGATGACAGAAATTCTCTTTTCTCATAATCGTGGGTAGTAAGTATGTTCTTCCATTCAGATATGAAGATGATGTCTCATCTCTTAAAATTAACCAACACACTTGTGTTTTAAAATTTTAAAGGTGAACTACGAGTACCCTGGTCCCCTATTGCACGGAAGGTGGTACGTAGGCAGTAAAGGTCCGCAACCGTGGCGGGTGCAAAAATTGTAAAAAATACTTCTTTTCTCATCTCCACCATCTATTTTCGTATACAACATTTATAGCCAAAATACACAAATTTTCAAATAGGTTCCTACGGAGTATCGTAGATGTTTAGGGTGTTAATACCTTCCCTTTGCATAACCAACCCCCGAACTTCGATTCTATCGCCCTCTTTCTGGGTTATTCGCTCTTTTCCCATTCCTGTAGAAACAATAAAGTGCGGTGGCAATTTTTATTTGATCTGTGCGAGTTAAGTCAATCCAATGGCTTAGTCTCAACATTTCTACCATTACAAGGTCCTTTTGTTTTAGTCCATCTTTTGAAATTGTTGTATGAGATTAAGGAGTGGAAAATTAGCCAAAACTAGAGAACAAATATCAAAACAGAAATACACTAGGAAGATGGTTAACCCAATAAGTAACAATGGAGAATAACCCCCTCCTTCAATGGGAGAAAGTATGGTTGTGTTATCTGCAACTGAATCGATACATGTTCAAGCAAGTACAACAGTAATTTCGAAAAATGCCTTTAGTGGTCCAGTTCTGTCCCTAGTGTATGCGCAAGGTTCCCCAGCAAACACAAGGCCCCCAGGGACAAATGATTTCAGGCATTTAGCATTGGGATTCACAATGACATTGGATGGTTGTGAACAAATGTATGGCATGCCAACATTCATGATGGCAAGCCTAAATAATAGTGCATCAACATTTTCTGACCTAAGAATATCTACATTTTCACCACTACAAGGATCAAGATCAGGAAATAATAACTTGGGTCGAAATGTTCCACCCCTAGGATTCGCTCCCCAATTACCTACTCTCACAATGAATTCGGCAGCGGTATTTCGACAACAAATGGATGATAGCAATCATGAATGGTTGGTGTTTTGGCCCAAAAAATGGGTACAATATTTAACCCAATGATCCAAAGTTCTACTCAAACCAACCAATAAAATGTCCAAAAAAATTAACAATTGGCTGCAGAGATGGCGTGAATTACAGATTTCTTTGGTGCCCCTCGAGCCCCAGTTCAACATCCCCGTCCAGAATGGATAAGAGAAAACCAAGGAATGGATTTTGAAGAGAATCAAATTGTTAACCAAGTGCAACCAGGCACGTAGAATATGGGTGAAGTTAACCAGGGGCAAAGAGTTGAACAACCCAGGGTCGAACAAGCCATACCAGGGGAAATCCAAGCCCAAAGGTTTGTGATGTTCAACCAAAATCAGGACGTTGTCGAAGTCCTTCAACGTGTTCGACAAGACGAATACCTAAGGGAGAATAATCTGGAAGAAATGGTCGAAAGGATAATGGCTTGAAATGGGGTAAATATAGGCCTTCGAAGGCCAAATTATACATCCCCTCTGTCTGGATATGTTCTAGAGACTGAATTATCCAGGGGTTAGAAAGTCCTAAAGTTCACAAAATTCTATGGTGACACCAGCAAATCTACTGTCAAACATATAGCCATGTATCTTATTGAGGCTGGGGACATAATGAATAATGAAAACTTAAGGATAAAATAGTTCCCTAGTTTGCTAACCAAAAATGTTTTCACATGTTTCACTTCCCTCCCAGCAAACTCTATCCATGATTCAACTCACTTAGAAAGGTTATTCCATGAGCAATTTTACAAGGGACAATAAAATATTAGTCTCAAAGAATTGGATAGTATTAAGAGAAATTTTACTGAGCCCATTGATAATTACTTTAACAAGTTCCGTTTGTTAAAGGCAAGGTGTTTTACACAAGTGCCTGAATATGAGTTGGTCGAAATGGCTGCAGGCGGTTTAGATTAATCCATTATAAATAAGTTAGATACCAAATATTTGAGGGACATGGCCACATTAGTAGATCGAGTTTGACAAGTTGAACGTCTGAAGGCTAAAAATGCTAGGGCGAATAAAAATAATAGGAAAGAAAGAGTGGTGTATGTCGAATCTGAAGAGGATGAACCATAAATCTATAGTGACCCTATAGGTTTCGAAGAAAGTGAAGTGGACTTGGATGAATTAAAACAAGCCCCACCCTACTCATGTAAAGTCTTATCCCCTTCGAATGGGAAACTCCTGTCGAATTAGAGAAAAATGATAAGTTCCCTAAGAAAACATACACTTTCGATGTAACGAAATATGATGAAATTTTTGACTTATTGGTGAAAGATGGTCAAATGATAGTGCCACTTGGCGCCAAAATTCCTCCGTTAGAAAAACGGAAGAAAAGAGATTTTTGTAAATATCATAATTTTTTAGGACATAAAACCTCAGTGTTTTCTTTTTAGGGATCTAATATAGAATGATATCACCAACAAAAGATTAAGCTTTGGCGAGAAGAGAAAAATGAAAGTCGATGTTGATCCTCTACAGGTGGCAGAGACTAACTATGTTGAACCAGCTATACTAATATGGTGGAGGCTATTGAAGGCTTTGTTACCAAAAATGATGAGGGAAAAACTACTGATGGTTTTGCTACAAATGTTAAGATGGAGAAGGCCAATGAAGGCCTTAGAATCAAATTTGAAGCAGCCAGGATCACTGATGGTCCTAGCCTCGAAGTAAACATGGTAAAAACGAACCAGTATACTAAGAAGGACCAGATGAACATGGCATACTGTGATACGGTGAAAGAACTGACTTGGTTGTTTTGCGTTTGATTGCAATTATTGCGGATAGCAAGAGTCACCACTGACTTTTCTTTTATCCAATAAGGAAAGGGTGAAAAGAACAGGAAAGACCTTTGAGATATTTTCTTGAGTTCGAGGGGTAGGTTATCAAAAGGGAAGGTGTTAGCACCCTTTTCATCTGTAGTTATCTACGGGCTCTTAGTTGCTTACTAGATCACTTTTGAAATTGCTTTGTTTGAAATGTGTTTGTGGTGGGTTTTGAAAGTATTTTTGGAAAGCGCCTTCGTTTAGGAAAACTTTGTAATGATTCTCGTCTCAATAAGAATGCATACAAAGTGTTGGACTTTTTAAAAATATTTCATGTTTTTGAAAGTTTTTGGTGTGTTTGAAAAGATGTTTGTTTTTTAAAGATTGATTGTGAGCAAGCAACTAAGAACGTTCTACCTACTCAAAAGTCTTTTGTTCATTTTTCTCTTCCTTTGATATTGTTATCTCACCATTGATTGGTAAGTAACCCTATCTTTGGATGTGATGGGATGGGATCGGGTCATCATATAGTCATAAGATGCAATGTTGTGAGATATCTTAGCATTCTTCTTAAGGGACTAAGATCATTCGTAAGGCAACATTAGTAGCTTCATCGAGGGACTTTGATCTTGTATTTTGTTTGTTTTTGCTAAGGTGTCTCACATGCATAACATGACCATTTTTTAGGCAACAAGTGGAGTTAACCCTAGAGGTGCAAAGTGTGCAAGTGTTTATTTTTCATGCATTGTTTTATCTTAGATTAGGGTTGTCTAAGATTGATTTTATCTTGCCATGCAAACCCTAATTACTAGCATTTATATTTGAAAGCGATAAATTACGGAATGTAAATATCCTACGCTATTACATCATTTAGGAGATGGGGATATAAATTATAAATGGGGAAAGAAAGCAATTAAAACCTAATTACAATTACAACCAAATTGAATAAAAATAATAGCAAAAAAGTCTAAAAAATCAAGATTTTTGATGTTGAAGCTGATACGAACCGTGTCCTGTAACACGGGCACCCGCGTCAGAACCCTGTAATAATTATGCATGTCTTTTTTTGTCCCAGTTGTGCTGACACGGGCAGTGTCACGTGAAACAGGCACCCGTGTCAGGACCCTGTCCTACAACTTGTCAAGTTTTAACTCCAGTATGTGGGACACGGGCAATGTCCTGTTACATGGGCACCCATGTCAGAGCCCTGTCTTGCCATTTTTTTTCTGTTTTCTTCCTGACACGGCCTTTGTTAGGTGACACGGTTGGCCATGTCAGACTTCCAGAAGCACTTTTTGTGATTTTTAGTGTTTGCAACTCTTCTACTTTGATTTGCCCTGTTTTATTCTTTTGGAAACAAAAGTAAAATGATGTATGAACAAGGATATCATAGTTTGAGAAAACTTACCTCTTGAAGTGAAAACTCAAAATGTGTATGGATGTTTCTAGTTGCAATGTGATGATTTATTGAGCTTCCTTAGACCACCTTGAAGTTGTTCCAATCTTTACTTTATACTGAAAGTGTTTGAATCTCTACTACCAAGTCAACTTGCAAAACAATGTGTGTGAGTTTGGGACGAGGTGATAATGATGTTACAGAAGTTGTTCTTATGTTTGGATAACTTCTATATGATATATGTGAGGTATTTAGATGGTTTGTTTTGTGAAACCTTGTAAGGTATGAGTTTCAAAGATTTGGACTTCAAAGCTCAAGAGTTGATGTTTTGTGGACAGTTATGGTTTTTGAGAGTATGAGGGGTTTTGAGGATTTTTCAACACACAAGAAGCTCTCTATTTTTTTTACCTCTTTCCCTTGAAAATTCTACCTCTATTTATAGGCCAAAGGTTTGTGAACAAGGGATGAATAAGTTTACAAGACAACATGTTATGGTTTGGTTGGGATGCAAATATCAAACTATGTCAAGTACTCCATGGTTCCAAGATGAAGTACCAAAGTTGCTGGTATAGAGGGGCTTCTTTCCATGATCTATGGTGGAGTAAAATCAGAAGAAAATAAGGTATGGGCTCAAGACAAGTTTTGCGCCAACAAGCTTTCTTTTCTAGAATGGCAATGGCGCCTTTATTCCATAAAAGGAAAGATATTTTGGGCAATGGCTTAAACACTTGGGTAATAGCTCAAGAGTGGGTGTAAGCATTAAATTATGATGAGATTTTCAAGAAAGAAGGCCTGCGACACAAGATTATGCAGCATAGCATAAGGGTTTTGTTATGTGTTCTTCACTAAAATGACTTGCAATTCAAGAATGGATGCCCAACTTCATGCCCTTGAATCTCCTAGCTCAAGTATGATAAATTTATGTTCTTTGATGTTTTGGAAATCTTGAAACATCCTATATAACTTTCATGTTGGTCATTTTGAAAAAATCATCTTGGAACTATGTGAAAAAATGCCAAGAAGTTGGGATAAAATCCTGACCAAAACAGCTGAAAATTTCTCTAAGTGTTTATTCAAAAATATCATGACTTCATGAATTTATAACTCAAAATCCAAGAATTTCTAGAAAAAGTTCTGCCCTGCAAAGTTTTAGATCTCATTGAGATCTACATCTTTCATGTTGGAAGTTTTCCTTGAATCATCTTACATCATGGTGAAAAATTGGCATGAAGAAATGAAATTATCATATATAAAAACACTTAGAAAAATTTCTAAGTCTTGAAGAGTTTGACTTTTCACATTTACTTTTGACTTTCTTGATTTCTTGATGATCAAGTTTCATATTTTTGAATGTCTTGAAGAATTTTGATCTTTGAAGCTTAAAGTTGACCAAAAAATCAAAGTTTGACTATTGGTGCTACAATTGACTTTTTCATCAGTATAGTTGATTTTTGGTCACTTGGTCAAATGATTGAGCAGAATTTGTGATGCAAGACTTGAAACTTGACATGAGAATTCTTGAAGGCCATAATTATCCATGAATGTCACTTGAAGTATTAGAAGTCCATTTGTTCTTGTTCAAGCTCAAACCCTAATGTTGAGGAGATGGCTTTACCTAGTCAATACTTATGCAAGCTTGAGCTTTTGCAGATATTTGTGAGAAATGTCTTGAGAAAAGAGAGGGAAAATTTTTGGGGTACAACACATACCCAAAATCAGGACTGAATCTGCTGGATTTTCTCATTCGATGCCAGAAAAAACATTTTGAAGCCTTGATGTGTCCAAGGTGCAGCGCAATGTATGATCGAAAGGATGTCGAGAACTATGAGAGGGTGTAAGTTGCTTGAAAGAGGGGAAACTAGGGAGATACCATAAGTGGGTTTCTGTTTGATAAGAGAGGGATCCCTCAAAGGCTAAATAGTCCTTACCCCCAATTGAATCGAAAGGCAACATTTAAACCACCTACTAATACTATGACTAATAGGTGGGTGAAGCCAGTGCAGAATAGGGGACGGGGGCGGGAGAAATGGAAGAGCTTCAAATTTGAAAGAGGTTCATCCATTGCCTATAGGAAGTAATTCTAGATTTCTAAGCAAAAATCTTACCAGTCTGAAAACTATAAAGAAAACAACTCAATGTCAAGGTCTCAATGGAGGGACACCACAGGCTTAAGAAGGCTCAAAGGGAATTGGCTGCAAAGGATGTAGGTGAGTGAAGCACCAATCAACTCCTCCTTAAGAAAAAATAGAGGAGAGACAACCATTTGGGAGAAAAATCTTTTCCCCAAAGAAGGAAAAAATCAATGGAAAAAGACAAGAAAATTCCATGGAGGACGAAGAAATGTTGACTGAAAACTTCGACTCAGAGGATGAATTATCTTTGGGTTTGAATTGTAATGTGGTGTCTATATTGCCACATGAATATAATCAAGTGACTGAGGTCGAAGAAGATGAAACAGTTGATGAAGTCGAAATGGCCATGCATAGGCCAGTTTGTTATTATGTCATGAACAATGGAGCAGTAGAAGAATAAAATGTGTTCTTCTAGTGCCTAGATTCAGGTATGAAGAACCATCTCAAACCCTTATTCATTAGAGGTAAGGTGGAGAATGTGGCAATAAACAAGATCCTGGTTGGTGGAGTAGCAGCAATTAATCTGATGCCATAATACATGCTCCGAAAGATTGAAATGTTTGATATGGACCTCAAACCTCACAATATGGTCCTATCAAATTATGAAGGAAAAGTGGGTCACACTTTGGGTGTAATCCAAGTAGATATCATTGTGGGATCCATTTCAAGACCCACCATGTTCATGGTGATTGCATCGAAGGAAAATTACAATCTGTTGTTAGGCGGTTAATAGATTCATGGCGTGGGGGGAGTTCCATCATCATTGCACCAAAGGGTTGCAATATGGAGAGAAGATGGGATTATGGAGAATATAGATGTAGATCAAAGCTACTATAATGCGGAGATCAATCATATTGATAGAAGAAACTTCGACAGGAACCTCGGTAACATAAGCCCATGTACTCTTGCAGATATTGCCTACTCCCCAATGAATAATGCTCTCTACTTCCTCACACTACACCCAACCCATGGGTTTCAGTGGGATAGGGAAATAATGGGGGAAGAAAATGATGTATAGGGAGTTCTAGGACTTCGGAAAACTGATTGGAGTGACGAAGACGGTAATGATGTCAAATTCAAGTTATTTCAAAAAGATTTTGACTTACTTAGCCAGAAACAAATTGAAAATGACCCTGGAGGATGAAGTCAAGTATATGGTTGGTGAAGCTATTAATAAAGAAAGTCAAACAAAGTGACCTGGGATCAACTTCAAGCCAGAGCCCCCTGACGAAATAAAATCCATGGAAGAAAAAGACCAGAGGCTGGATGTAGTTTATGACGAAGAGCCTTTGGTATTCGAGAAAGATCCAATAGTGCCAAGTGCGAAGATGATGGCGTAAGATCCTCTTAAAGAAGTTGATTTGAGCGAAGGTCCACTAAAAGACCCACGTACATCAGCACCAAACTCAACCCAGAAATGAAAGACAAGGTGATCTAGATGCTAAAGAAATACAAGGATTTCTTTGCTTGGGACTATGATAAAATGACAAGGTTGAGCAAAGATCTGATCGAACTAAAGCTGCCTATAAAGAATGGATCCTTAAGGGTTTGCATTGATTTTCATGATTTAAATTCTGCAACCCCAAAGGATGAGTACCCAATGCCTGTGGCAGAAATGATGATTGATTCAGTCGCAGGCTACGAGTAACTTAACATGCTTGATGGATACTCTAGGTACAATCAGATTTTCATTGCTGAAGAAGATGTGAAGGTGTGAAGAAAACGCGAGAAAGGGGGTTTGAATTGGGTTTTTCTTCTTGAAAAACTTTCGCTTCTAAGTGTTAGAACATAGTTTGATTCTACAACCCTTGATTAGAGTTTTGATGATAACAACTACAAAGAATAATTAAATACAAAGAATATATATATATATATATATATATATATATATATATATATATATATATATATATATATATATATATATATATATATATATATATATATATATATATATATATATATATATATATATATATATATATATAGAGAACAAATATGCTCCTTAAAAATATGTTCTATGTATACAGAAGTTCTGATGGGATCAGCATCAGAAGAAAAGCTAAAGTATTACACGCTGAAGCAAAACAGTTTTTACGCTGAAGTTTGATGACCAGAATCTGCGCTTAAACAAGTAAACTATGACTCTGAATAAAGACATGTCAACCAAGTCATCAACACTCTGAAGCGTCATCAGCAGTTAAAGCAATGAAGACTCTGAAGCGTTACTGATTATTCAAGACAGAATTAAATGCCAACGGCTTTCTTCAGACAAGATCTTCTACAAAAGGAAAGTGTGTTATTAACATTAAACTTGCTTTATGGACAACGTCTCTTGCTTGCCTATATAAACAAGTCTGCTTGCAAAAGAAGCACGTACGTACGCATACATCAATTTGCAGAGAATTCCAAACCACACATATTCAAGCTCTAGCAAATTTATTCTATACTATAAGCTTAACCTGTGTAATTATCATAGTTGTGATAAACTATTTTGTTAGAAAACAACAACACATTTTTGTTCAATTATTTGTAAAAGATTTCCTTGAGATTAACCGGTTTGTGGTTGTACTCAAGAAGACTTTAACAGTTGTTAAAGTAGCTGTTGTAATCTTTTGAGATTAGTGGATTAAGACCTCGTTGGAGAGAGGCGAAATCACCTTGACGGGTGGACTGGAGTAGTTTGAGATCAAACGAACCAGGATAAAAATACTGTGTCATTAAGCTGTTTTTGATCCAAGTTTTTCAATTCAACCCCCCCTTCTTGTGTTTTTCACATCTTCAATTGGCATCAAAGCGCCTGGTTCTGAGCTTAAACACTTAACCGTGTTAGTACAAGATCCAGCATCAGAAAAACACAATGGCAAGACCAAGTCAAAACATCAGCAATGACAACAATGAAGAAAGGGACAAATTCAGTGGCAAACCTCTAGTCTTTGATAGAGAGAACTTTGACTACTGGAAAGACAGAATTGAGTTTTTTTCTGGCCCATGATGCTGATCTGTGGGACATGGTGACTGATGGATACACGCACCCAATGGATGGACGTGGTCAGAAGATTGACAGGAAAATGATGTCTGATCAACAAAAGCGTGAGTTCAGAAATCATCACAAGGCCAGAACAATTCTTCTCAGCGCCATCTCATATTCAGAATATGAGAAAAGATCAAACAGAGAAACTGCCAAGAATATGTTTGATTCTCTGAGAATGACGCATGAAGGCAACATTCAAGTCAAAGAAACCAAAGCCCTTACGCTCATTCAAAAGTATGAGGCATTCAAGATAGAAGATAGTGAATCAATAAAAACTATGTTTTCAAGATTCCAAATTCTTGTTGCTGGTCTAAAAGTTCTTGACAAAGGGTATTCCACTGTTGATCACGTTAAGAAGATCATCAGAAGCTTTCCAAAACGGTGGAGGCCAATTGTCACAGCGCTTAAGCTAGCCAAAGATCTCAACAAAATCTCTCTGGAGGAACTTGTCAGCTCCCTCAGAAATCACGAGATAGAGCTAAAAGAAGACGAACCTCAAAAGCAAGGTAAGCCATTAGCTTTAAAATCTAATAAAAAATCTGACTCCAAAGTTTTGCAGGCTGTAGAAGAAACCTCTGATGGATCCTCATCAGAAGAAGATGAACTGTCTCTCCTCTCCAGAAGGGTGAACCAACTGTGGAAGCAGAGGCAAAGAAAGTTCAGGAATCCCAGAAGATCATAAAATCAGAATGAATCCTCATCCAGATACAGAAGGTCAGAATCCTCCTCTGGACACAGAAGATCTGAAGGTTCTTCAGGATACAGAAAGCCAAACAACAAAGACATCATCTGCTATGAGTGTAACAAGAAAGGGCACTACAAAAGTGACTGCCCAAAGCTTCAGAAAGAGAAGCCCAAGAAGAAGTTTATCAAAGAAAAGAAGAAAATCCCCATGGCTACATGGGATGATTCTGACACATCTGAAGCTGACTCAGAATCAGATGATGAAAGAGCAAACATAGCTCTCATGGAAAACGTATCTGAAGACAGTGAAGCTTCTGGTTCAGACTCAGAATCAGACACTGAAGAGGTATTCCCTGACTACTATAAACTTTACTAAGGCTGAACTTGCTAAAATCCTTAATGAAATTTTGGAAAGGTATCAGCAGATCAGAGTCAAATTCAGAAACCTGAAAAGGAATCTTGCTTCTGACTCTGATAAGACTGAGAGTCTCATATTAGAGAATTCTGAGTTAAAAGAAAAAATTTCAAAATTAGAAAACCAGTTGCAAAACTCTCAGAAGGAAACAATCCCTGAAACTCCCAGCAATGCTGATGAGATCATGAAAGAGTATGATCACATCTTTCAGAAGTTTCTAGCTAAAAACATAGACAGAAGCAAGATGGCTTCAATGATCTATGAAGTTAGCAGAAATTGCAGAAAAGGGATAGGATATCAAGGTAAGGTACCTACACCAAAAAATACCATGGACTTAGTTATAAAACGCACTCCACTTGATTCACACTTTATATATGGGCACACACACGACATAAAATACACGAGTAGTGATTATTCTGCCAAACCAAAATTCAATTAGAATTTTGGTAAAACTAACAAATCAGGACCCAAGAAAATATGGGTACCTGGACTCTGGCTGCTCATGACACATGACGGGAAGAAGTCATATGTTCCAAAGCCTGGAACTTAAGCCTGGAGGCCACGTGGGCTTTGGAGGCAATCAAAGAGGAAATATCATTGGCTCTGGAACAGTAGGTAATGGAAATCTTCCCTCTATAAGTAATGTTTTATTAGTTGATGGATTAATGCATAACCTGTTATCCATAAGTCAATTAAGTGATAACGGTTATGATATAATCTTCAATCAAAATTCATGCAAAGTTGTTAGTCAAAAAGATGGGACTATCCTATTTAATGGAAAGAGGAAAAACAACATTTATAAAATCAAACTTTCTAAACTGAAAAGTCAGAATGTAAAATGTCTGCTGTCTGTTAACAACGAGCAATGGATCTGGCACAGAAGATTGGGGCATGTTAGTATGAGAAGAATATCTTAGATTAACAAACTCAATCTGGTCAGAGGACTTCCTAACCTGAAGTTCAATTTAGATGCTTTGTGTGAAGCATGTCAGAAAGGCAAGTTTGCAAAACCTGCTTTCAAATCCAAAAATGTTGATTCCACCTCTAAGCCATTAGAACTTCTGCACATTGACTTATTTGGACCAGTAAAAACTGCTTCAGTCAGTGGCAAGAAGTATGAGTTAGTAATCGTAGATGACTATAGCAGATGGACATGGGTAAAGTTCTTAAGACACAAGGACGAGTCACACTCTGTATATGTTACCTTCTACAACCAAGTTCAGAATGAAAAGGATCTTAGAATCGTCAAAGTCAGAAGTGATCATGATGGAGAATTTGAAAATAAAAATTTTGAAATATTCTTTAATGAAAAAGGCATTCTGCATGATTTCTCTTGTCCTAGAACTCCCCAGCAAAATGGAGTTGTAGAACGAAAGAACATAACATTGCAAGAAATGGCCAGAACCATGATCAAAGAAACTAACGTTTCTAAGATCTTCTGGGCAGAGGCAATAAACACAGCGTGTTATATTCAGAATAGAATCTCCATAAGACATATTCTGGAAAAGACTCCATATGAATTGTGGAAGAACAGAAAGCCCAACATTTCTTATTTTCACCCATTTGGATGTACATGTTTTATTTTGAATACAAAAAATTATTTGAACAAGTTTGACTCCAAAGCAAAAAAGTGTATTATGTTAGGATACTCTGAATGCTCAAGAGGGTACAGAGTATACAATACAGAAACACATATTGTTGAAGAGTCAATCAGTGTTCGGTTTGATGATAAGCTTGACTCTCAAAAGTCAAAGCAGAATGAATTCCTTGCAGGTATGGAAGTTGAGCTCACAGGTACTGAAGACAACTCATCAGAGGATCTCAATAGAGACACTCCCCCAACATCAGAAAGAGTCACTACAAGCAATCCAGCACCTTCTGTTGATCAACTCCAGAAAAGACCATCCAGAAGCAGCATTGATCACCCAGAAGAAACAATTTCAGGAAGGAAGGAAGATTCAATCAAAACAAGATCTACCTTCAGAAACTCTGAAGAATCCCTCATGGGACTAGTTTCTTTGATTGAACCAACAACTATTGATGAAGCACTTCTGGACAATGACTGGATTCTTGCAATGTAAGAGGAGCTAAATCAATTCACAAGAAATGACGTATGGGATATGGTTCCCAAACCAAAAGGATTCAACGCCATTGGTACAAAATGGGTGTTCAGAAACAAACTGAACGAACAAGGTGAAGTCATCAGAAACAAAGCACGACTGGTAGCACAAGGTTATAGTCAGCAAGAGGGGATAGACTATATAGAAACCTTTGCTCCAGTCGCCAGGTTAGAATCTATCATACTTTTAATATCATTTGCTGTTAATAAAGGCATCACTCTGTATCAGATGGATGTCAAAAGTGCATTCTTAAATGGCTATATAGAAGAAGAGGTATATGTGCACCAACCCCCTGGTTTTGAAAGTTCCAAAAATCCATAATATGTTTTCAAACTAAAGAAGTCACTCTATGGTCTGAAACAAGCTCCCACAGCTTGGTATGATAGACTAAGTAACTTCCTGTTAGAAAAGGAATTCACCAGAGAGAAAGTGGACACAACCTTGTTCTGTAAGACAGTTAAGAATGACATATTAGTGTGTCAGATTTATGTTGATGACATCATATTTGGATCCACTAAACCTTCTCTGGGAAGAGAGTTTGCTAAATGTATGCAGGTAGAATTTGAGATGAGCCTAATGGGGGAACTAAAATTCTTTCTGGGCATTCAAATAAATCAAACTCCAGAAGGAACTTACATTCATCAGAGCAAATATGTCAGAGAACTTCTGGAGAAATTTGATCTCTCAAAATGTAAGCCCTCAAGGATTCCAATGCATCCCACGTGCATTCAGGAAAAAGAAGAGGTAAGCAAAAAGGTATAACAGAAGGTCTACAGAGGTATGATTGATTATCTTCTGTATCTGACGGCTTCAAGGCCTGAAATTCTATTCAGTGTTTGCATTTGTGCTAGATTCTAATCAGATCCTAGAGAATCTCACTTAACAGCAGTTAAGCGATTTTTCAAGTATCTGAAAGGTTCTGCTAATCTGGGTTTGTTTTATAGAAAATCAAATGATTACAGCTTAGTAGAATACTGTGATGCTGATTTTGCTGGAGACAGAGTAGAACGTAAAAGCACTTCTGAAAGCTGCCAGTTTTTGGGAGAAAATCTGATCTCATGGTCCAGCAAAAGACAATCCACAACAGCTCTATCAACAACAGAAGCTGAATACATAGCAACAGCTGGATGTAGCATGCAAATGCTCTGGATGAAAAGTCAACTTGAGGACTTCAATGTATTTGAGAGTAACATCCCTATCCTCTGTGACAATAATTTTGCTATTTGTCTAAGTAAAAATCCTATTTTGCATTTTAGGGCTAAGCATATAGAAATAAAACATCATTTTATTAGGGACTATATTCAGAAAGGGATTCTTAATTTAAAATTTATTGACACAGACCATCAATGGGCTGATGTCTTTACAAAACCTATTTCTGAAGATAGGTTTAACTTCATTCTGAAACATCTCAGCATGAAGCTTTGCCCAGAATAAACTGTTTTATTTACATATCTTAATCTTCAGAATTTTGGTTATTTTCTGTGAACTGCTAATCAATCTGCCTTCAGAATTTTAGAAGTATAAATTGCATCAGAATCTATCCATGAAGATCTGAGTGTTTCATTTCAAGGATAGATGTGTGTTGTTCACGCAAGCAAACAGTTGTCATCCATTTATCAGCTACCTTCTGAGGCTGAACACACATTCACTTTTCTGAAAGGTCAAAAGCGCTAATTGGGTGCATTGAGACACATGTCATAGGTAACCGTTCCAATATCTTTCTGAATCCCCTAAAATCAGCTGTCATTAATGCTTATAATCATTACTAATTATTTCTCTCTCTTGCAGTTTATGTTTTCAAAAATCTATTTAAACACAAGTTTCACTCTTTCACTTTTACTCTCACAATCTATTCTAACTGTTTTCTACTTGTACTTTCAAAACCCTTTCAATTTCTTCTCAAATTTCCTGTGTGAACATGGCTTCCTCAAGCATCCCAAATACCAATACTCAGAGCAGAATCTATGGAACAATATGAAGAATCGTTCAGAACTCTCCTCACGCCCATTGACAACCTAGAAGTGCTTTCAGAACTAATCGTGGATTTTGAAAGTCTTCAAGAAAATGGATTCAATCTTTCTAAAGAGGTAAAAGCTCAAGGATGGAACAGGTATTTTGACCGTCTTCTAGGTCCAACGTTTCCAATCCTTGTGAAGGAATTCTTGATTCATGCTTCATCCTCCAACCATCAAGTCACTTCGTATGTAATGGGGAAGAAGATAGTTATTACTGAAGACCAAATTGCAAAACTGATAGGTTACAGTGGTGGTGGCGTAAGGTGTATAGACATGGCTGAAAGATGTGCTGATGTTGCTTCAATTGCAAGAGAAATTTTCACTCTGGGTCTTCCCTCCAGCAAGATAAGGGATCTGAAGGATCATCACAGAATATGGGCTAAGATAATTCTGGGATGCATCAACCATAGGAAGCCAACTAGCTCTCCTGACTACATAAACATTGATCAGTAGTTTCTGATCTACTTTATCTCCCAGAAGACTAAGGTGAATCTGGCTCACTTGCTATTCAATCATCTGAGGACCAGTGTTAAGGAGACTAGAGAAGATGAGCGTACCAAAAGGGACTGGATACCCCTTGGAAGGCTAATATCAGATATTTTGACAGAGAATAGGCTGATAGAGCATCTAACAGAAGCACAAGAAATCAGCTCTCTAGAGGCAACAACTAGGAAGCCTTTGAATGCGAAGAATCTGAAAAAGATGAAAATTATTGAGAACATCAAAAAGGAACCCAATGTTACATCCTTTACAACCATTACTTCGAGAAGAATCCCTCTGGATGATTTCCCCATGTTCCCAGAAATTGATTCCAAGCCTGAGATTATCGTCAGATATTTGGATGCATGCAAGGCAGATGGCACTGCACCAGGGGTAAATATTCAGGACTTGCAACAGGCGGCTCCAGAAGTTTTGTTGAAGAAGAACAAGAAAAGAAAGGCAGCAGCAGAAGGATTATCCCAGCGGACTCCAAAAGCTGCTAAAAGGAAAGGTAATCCTTCTTCTGTTAATGTTTTAGAATCAATATCTTTATCAACATCTGGACCCTTACCTACCCATTTAGAAATTCCTACCCCACAAACGTTTGATGATTTTGACATAGGGTTTGACCCCTCAGAAACTCTAAGTCTTAGAGAAACTCACTCCCTTCCTATCAATCCAAATATTGAAACAACTCAACCAGAACTTGCAAAAGTTCTGTCAAACATTGAATCTTTTGACCAAAATATTTCTGCTCCCACACCAGAAAATCCAAACCCTCTAATCCCAGAAAATACAATCTCCGAAACCACCACAGAAGATCCACAACCAGATATTCCCCTCTCTCCTCAACCAGAAATACCACTACCTCCATCTCCTTAACCAGACACTCATCCACTTTCTCCACAACCTGAACAATCACAACCAGAAGTCCAAACTTCTGAGATCCAACCTTCTGAATCCTGTGAAACAGAACCTCACCATCTTACATCCAACCAATCTGAAGAACCTACTTCAAATTCAGATACAATTCCCATTCCAGGAATCATTGAACCTCTGGCCATCCGTATGCCCCTCACTATTCTGGACATTCCCCAAATTCCATCTTCACTAGAATCAACTCCACCAAATTCCCCAACCAGTCCAATAATTATACCAGACTCTCCCACTCCCTCACAAAAAAGCAATCCAGATGACAACGCTAAACTTGTCATTGACCTAACTGTTTTTGAACGCCTTGCTGCCATAACTCATAAAACTGCCATTCCAAAACCAAAACCATTTGAACCCAAACCAGATGTTGGTACTAGTTTATTGATGTTTGAAACAGAAATGCAGAAATGGATAACCTCCCTGAAGCAAGCTAGTCTTGAGATGACCAATCCTGCTGCCTCAGATTATCTTTGGACAAGTTTCAGAAAATGGATAAGTTCTGAAACACATAAGACGCAAGAACAGTGCTACTGACAAGTTCAACAGAATTTCAGTAATCTGCTAAAAGTATTCGAAGACCAAGTTCTGAGCCAACTTCTCAAGGAAAAGATTCTCCCTCTGTAAAATGCTCCCTAGTCAGAACATCATCCATCAGACAATGTTCAACCAGAGTCAGAAGGTCTCACTCTGACTGCTGCTCCAGATGAGATGATTTCTAAAGAGGAATTGGTTCAAAATGATCAAGTTGCAGAATACTCTGAGAAGCATCCAGTTTCTGAAGATTCTCCAGCTCCCTCCTATGAAAGGCAAACTCTGGAAGAACTGAAGAGAGTGGATATTGTTATTCAGGAAAGGATGGATAAATAGGATGATACAATCAAGGAAATCAAGAGCATGTTAAGCAAGCAAGAGGAAACCAACACCCATATCAAGGGCTTGTTGGAAGCTTTGTTCACGCGCCTTCCTCCTTCTCTTAGTTTTTCCTTTGTTTTTAAAATCTGTTTATCTGTAATATTTGTTCTACATTGCTGTTGTTCTGAACTCCTTATCATTGCTTCTTATTTTTAATATAAATCCTTTTTAGCTCTGATTATATAGCCTTTTTGATAACTGACAAAAAGGGGGAGAAAGAATAAGATATTTTCAATAACGAATTACTGAGACAGAAGTCTCAAACATTCTGAACTACTTAACTTCTTTCTTCTAAAAAGCTTGAACAGGTACAAAACTCTGATGAATGATGTAGTCAAATTCTGATGCTCAAGGACTCAAAGAATTTAAGGGAAGTAATCAACTCAGGGGGAGTTTTTTTTCTTAATTCTATACTTTTTATTCTTTATTTTTAATTGAAAAATCTGGTTTTTGTCATCATCAAAAAGGGGGAGATTGTTAGAACATAGTTTGATTCTACAACCCTTGATTAGAGTTTTGATGATAACAAATACAAAGAATAATTAAATACAAAGAATATATATATAGAAAAAATATGCTCCTTAAAAATATGTTCTATGTATACAGAAGTTCTGATGGGATCAGCATCAGAAGAAAAGCTAAAGTATTACACGCTGAAGCAAAACAGTTTTTACGCTGAAGTTTGATGACCAGAATCTACGCTTAAGCAAGTAAACTCTGACTCTTAACAAAGACATATCAACCAAGTCATCAACACTCTGAAGCGTCATCAGCAGTTAAAGCAAAGAAGACTCTGAAGCGTTACTGATTATTCAAGACAGAATTAAATGCCAACGACTTTCTTCAGACAAGATCTTCTACAAAAGGAAAGTGTGTTATTAACATTAAACTTGCTTTATGGAAAACATATCTTGCTTGCCTATATAAACAAGTCTTCTTGCAAAATAAGCACGTACGTACGCACACATCAATTTGCAGAGAATTCCAAACCACGCATATTCAAGCTCTAGCAAATTTATTCTATACTATAAGCTTAACCTGTGTAATTATCACAGTTGTGATAAACTATTTTGTTAGAAAACAACAACACATTCTTGTTCAATTATTTGTAAAAGATTTCCTTGAGATTAACCGGTTTGTGGTTGTACTCAAGAAGACTTTAACAGTTGTTAAAGTAGCTGTTGTAATCTTTTGAGATTAGTGGATTAAGACCTCGTTGGAGAGAGGCAAAATCACCTTGACGGGTGGACTGGAGTAGTTTGAGATCAAACGAACCAGGATAAAAATATTGTGTCATTAAGCTGTTTTTTATCCAAGTTTTTCAATTCAATCCCCCTTCTTGTGTTTTTCACATCTTCACTAAGCATTATTCGTTGAACAATGCTTCTGAATGTTACTTCTAAGTAATGCTTCTAGTTAAGAAAACCTAAACTCTAAAGCATAAAAAAAGTAAAGAACATGCGATATATCATGGTTCACTTGAGAAACCCCCAAGCTAGTCCAGTCCACCTTTCCAAGGTGATTTCGCCTTGAACTCAAGTACTTAATCCACTATAGCTGATCTGATTACAATTGCACGGGAAACCGCTGGTGACTAAAATCCAAAGACACGTTCAATGATCCAAACTAGATATAACATTCATTGACCCAATAGAATCTGATTCACTAGAATCTCCTACCAGGATTTATTTCCAATGATATCCATCAGTGATCTCACAAATCTGACCTTCACTCAGTCCCCTTTGAGATATGACTACCATTGACCCAATAGAATCCACTACTAGGATTTCATCTATGATGGTCGCAACCAAAGTCTTCTTGAGAATCCTGACCAAACCGAGTCTCTAAAGGAATCATCAAACAACAGTTTGACTTACATTTGTTTACAATAATGACGCTTCTACACAAGCTGGATGTAAACAGAATTAAGTACCTCAGAAGAACCTAATACACACTAAAATATATTACATTTTATTGTAGCTTCAGTGTGTGGTCTTCTTTTCTTCAAGTAGCTTATTCACGGACAACCGTTCAAACACTTGAATTGCTGAAGTCTTCTTCTTCATAAGCTTCTGAAAGCTTTGTTGATCTTGATGTAGTAAGGAGAATAACTTCTTCATCTTGATTCACTTTAGAACATTCTGGACAGCAGTCCTTGTTCCATTTTCTTCTATGACCACTTTAGAGAACAACATTTGTGTTGTGAATTTGTAACTAGATCTTTCATGATCATCTTCAGTATCTTCTACGGCAAAACAAGATTTGTGCAGCATATGAAATTAAGCACATTATGAATCAATGATTTCATTGTAATCAATATCAATATGATTGAATAACCATTTTGATAACAGTTGTTCTTGTTCTTGTTATAGTGGTTGATAGCTTTTTAGTTGTGTTCCAATAATGACAACTTTCATTTTAACATTGAACATCAACAACGTTGCAACTTGCAACTTCCAATTTGTTCAACTTGCCATGAGCAACTGGAAATTAGAAACCTATAAACATACAATTATTTTCTTATATAGCCAAGCAAAATAGAGTTGTTGGCTATTTTAAAAAGAGTCATTACAAATAGTACTGCTATGTCCTTATCTCTTCCATAATTCAAGCTAGTGGAGAGGTAGTGGAATAAGGCTTTTTATATTGTGTACTATTGTACCATGTTACCATTATATTCTTTCCTTCTTCACTTCAGAGGCTTCTGAGAGCATGAGTTTAGAAGAGGGAACATAACATAAGGTCTTTAGAACTTTAAGTCTTTAGAGTCTTCAGAACTACATCTTCAGAGTCTTCAACACTTGATCGTGAGAAACCATTGTAGATAACCTTGGACCTTTAGAACCTTAAGTCTTTGTAATCTTAGGAACTTCCATATTTAGAATCTTTATCAATTTGTTCTTTAAGAATCCTTGTCTTTAGAACCTTGTTATTAGAAACACAAAGTCTCCAGCATCTGGACTTCAGTTAGAAACATTGTCTTCAGATCTTTTAACTTTGTCTTCTTTGAAACAAGTTGTCTTTTAGAAACTAAGTTTTTTGCATCTGGACTTCAGTAGAAAATTTGTCTTCAGATCTTCTAACTTTTTTCTTTGGAGCACACTGTCTTTAGAAACATGAGTCTTCAGTATCTGGACTTAAGTGGCAACTTCTGTCTTCAGATCTTCTGATTGTTTCCTTAGAACCCGTTGTCTTCTGAAACATGAGTCTTTAGCATCTGGAATTAAATAGCAACTTATTTCTTCAGATCTCCTGACTGGTTTCTTTATACAAACACCAAAGCTTACGCTTCAGAGCCTTCTGGAGTATCTTGCTACTGTTCAACAGAACTTGTGTAGCGCAGAAGTGGAGGTGATTATCTTCTAATGTCTTGGCCACACCATCCATCCGAAGCAGAACTTGTTTGTTAAGTACTCAACAATAAAAAACATTAGTACAATAAAATTGTTCATATAAACATACTAATTTGTTATCATCAAAATTCAGAGATAATATTGCAGAACCAAATCTTATTCTTACAAGATGTACCCAAAACAACTTTTCGATGCCCAGGGGAATTATGCACCTATAAATGGGTGGTTATTCCTTTTGGATTAAAAAATGCTAGGGAAAATTACCAAAGATAAATAAATTCTATATTTCATGATTTCATTGGTGACATATTTGTAAAATTTGTGTCAGATGAAAATCATTTGGACCACCTTCGACAATCATTCGAAAGAATGAAGAAACATGGGTTGAAGATGAATCCCCTTAAGTGCGCCTTTTTTATGTAGGCAGGCGATTTCCTGGGGTTTGTGGTCCATAATAAGGGAATAAAGATTAACCAAAATAAGACGAAGGCCATAATGGAAGCAAAAGCTCCATCAACTAAGAAAGAGTTGCAATCTCTACTTGGGAAGATAAATTTCTTGAGAAGATTTATTTCAAACCTAAGTGGACGCACTCAGGCATTCTCTCCCCTTCTGCATATGAAACAATGAGGCTTCGAATGGAGACAAGAACATCATGAGGCATACGAAAAGATCAAACAATACCTTGTTCAACCTCCATTGTTGGCACCACCTTGTAGGAATAGAAGTATGAGATTGTACATCAGATGTAATAATAGGAAGTATGTTTACTCAAGAGAATGAGAATGGCATCGAAAGAGCCATATATTACCTTAGTTGAGTACTTAATTATGTCGAGACTAGGTATAGTATTGTATAAAAGTTATGTCTTTTTCTATACTTTTCTTGTAGAAAGTTGAAATATTATATAAAACCAATTGATGTGTATGTTTCATCTCATTTCAATGTCATTAAGCATATGCTTTCAAAGCCAATCCTACACAATTGAATTGGAAAGTGGGCACTTGCCCTAACTGAGTATTCGTTAACTTTCATGCCCTTAAAAACTATGAAAGGACTAGTCTCCGATTTTATTGTTGACCATGCAGTGGTCGAAGTTCCTCAGAACTATGTAGAACTAGAACCTTGGAAGTTATCCTTTGATGGTTCTACTCATAAAGATAGAACATGAGTTATAGTTTTGATTATTTCTCCTGACAAAATTCAAGTATAAAATCGACGGTCCCCTTGTTTGAACAATGAAGCAGAATATGAAGCCTTAATAGCATGACTTGAAGCTTTGTTGGAATTGGAGGCAACAAGGGTCGAAGTAAGAGGATATTCTGAACTGGTGACTAAGAAACTCACCAAGGAGTACAAATGCATAAAAGAAAACTTGATAATGTACTTTGTTATAGAAAATAGGCTACATTGAAAATTTGAATATGTGGATATCAAGCACATTCCTAGACTAGAGAACTAAGAAGCCAATGAATTAGCACAAATAGCCTCAGGATATAAGGTATCAAAAGAAAAGTTGGTGGATTTGATTGAAGTTTAAGGAATGGTATTGGCTACCAAACTTTCTCCGTCAGATTTAGAAAATTCAAGTTTGAGATATACAAATAAAGAAAGTTTCGAAGTATTGGCCATCAATAGCTTAGCATATACAGATTGGAGGAGTCTAATAATAGAATATTTGAAGAATCCAACATTGAATGCAGAAAGAAAAGTTTAGTATTGTGTGCTAAGCTACGTAATGAGGGCAACGAATTATTCAAGAAAACACTAGAAAGAGTCTTACTCAAATGTTTAGGAGAAAGCGAATCTTACTTGGCATTATCGAATTTGCATAGTGGGGCATGTGGAGCATATCAAGCAGGTCACAAGATGAAGTGGCTTTTGTTTCGATATGGCATGTATTGGCCCACCATGTTCAAAGACTATCGAATTTGCCAAGGGATTCCAAGAATGCCAAATTCATGCAGGCATTCAACATGCTCCTTCAAGTGAACTGCATTCTATAATTAAGTTACGGTCCTTCAGAGGTTGGGCACTGGACTTGGTTGGAGAAATTTGACCAGCCTGGTCCAAAGGTCAGAGGTACATTCTGGTGGGAATTGATTATTTTACAAAATGGATTGAGGCAATATCTTTAGTGAATGTTGATCAAGAAACTATCATTGAGTTCATCCAAAGATATATAATTTATAGATTTGGAATCCTAGAAACCATCACAACTTACCAGGGATCAGTTTTCACTGGTCGAAAGATGCATGAATTTGCTAAAGAAATGGGATTCAAATTACTAACTTCTACACCATATTATGACCAGGCAAATGGACAAGTTAAAGCTGCTAACAAAATGATTATTGGTTTAATTAAAAGGCGTGTGGTGAGAAAGCCAAAGAATTGGCATAATACATTGGATCAAGCTTTGTGGGCTTGTTGAACGTCTCCCAAAGAAGCGACTAATACTACGCCTTTTCGATTGACTTTTGGGCATGATGCAGTTCTTCCAGTAGAAATACATTTACAATCAGTAAGAATCCAGAGGCAAAATGATATCCCTTCTGATTATTATTGGGAAATGATGATGAATGAATTAGTTGAATTGGATGAAAAAAGATTGCATGCTTTGGAAATCCTAAGGAGACGAGAAGAAATAATAGTTAAAGCATAAAAGAGTCAGGGGAAAAGTATTTTCAAATGATTATTTGGTTTGGAAGGTAATACTACCAATGGATCGAAAGAACAAATTGTTGGAGAAATGGTATCCACGTTGGGAAGGACCTTTTTGAATCATTCAAACATTCTCGAATAACTCTTATGAAATAGAAGAGTTGGCAGATAATAGAAGAATCCTGAAGATAAATGAAAAATACTTAAAGAAATTTAAACCTATGTGTGATACGGTGGGAGAACTGACTTGAGGTTTTGCATTTGTGTTCGCAAATGTTTTGGTTTAGCAAGAGTCTCCACCGACTTTTTATTTTATCCTAAGGAAAGGCCAAAAAGCACAGGAAAGACCTTTGAGATGTTTTCTTGGGTTCGGGGAGTAGATTATAGAAAGGGAAGGTATTAGCACCCTTTCTATCCATGGTTATCCATGGGCTCTTAGTTACTTGTTTAGATCACTTGCTTTGCTTTTCAATTGTTTGATCAAATGGTGCTCTTCTATTGTTTAAGCTTTGTGTGTGATTTTGAAAGATGTTTTGAAAAGAGGCCATCGTTGTGGCAACCTTTGTAATGATTCTTGTTTGAATGTATACAAATGTGTTTTTGTCTTTTGAAAAGTTTTCAATGTTTGAAAGTAGGGTTTTGAAATTGTGTGGTGAAGTGTGTTTTGAAGATAACAAGGATGTTTTTTGCAAGCTTTGATCAAGTAACTAAGAGTTGTCTACCCTATTTTACTCAAAGATCTTTCTTATGTTTTTAACCCTTTTAACAATGTTGCTTCACCATTGTATTTGGTGAACAAACTTGTGTTAGGATGTTAAACGGGACAGGCGCGGGTCATCGTATAGACCATGATAGCAATAGTGTCAAGTATTTTTGGCAATTTTCTTGAGGGTACTTGATCATTTTGTTTAGGCAACTCAGATAGCGTCATCGAGGGACTATGATCTTTTGTTTTGTTTTTGTTTTGCCAAAGTACTAGACATGCATACCATGGCCCATTTTTGAAGGCAACAAGTGGATTGAAACCCTAGGGGTGTAAGTGTGCATTGTGTTTGTTTTTCATGCATTTTTGTCTTTGATTAGGTCAAACTATTTGTTAATTTGATTTTGCATACAAACCATAATTCTCTAATCATGGCATAATTGAAAGCTTAAAGGTGCGAGAATTTAAATTCTACACTATTACAACATGATATAGAGAGGGGGGTTTGAATAGGGGATTATTTTGTAAGAAATTAAATCCTAAATTATTACAACCAAATTGAATTTGCAAGGCATAATATTAAAATGTACAATATTTAAATAAATACAATAAATAAATATTAAATAAAATGTATTATGCAAAAAAAGGTTTTTTTAAGTATATAAAGTATTTTCAATGGAAAGAAATGTAAAGAAATAAATAAAAAGTTAATTTTTATTATTTTTTAGGGTAAGCCCTAATTCTTTAAAGAAATAGTATTATTTATTATTTATATACAAAAATGTATCAATATGTACAAAAATAAAGTTATATTGAAAAAAAGTATTTTAGTATAAAATATTAATAAAAATAAAATGTATTATTTTTGTGTTTTTTATTCTATGCTTTTAATAAAATAAAGTATATAAGTATATATATATATATATATATATATATATATATATATATATATATATATATATATATATATATATATATATATATATATATATATATATATATATATATATATATATATATATATATATATATATATATATATATATATATATATATATATATATATATATATATATATATATATATATATATATATATATATATATATATATATATATATATATATATATATATATTAAGTGTGTAGAAAATAAAATAAATTATTTACAAAAATGTATATATTTCAAGAAAATATTTTCAAATGTGAATAAAAATAATAAATGAAAATAAAAGTATTTTTTACATTATTTTTTAAGTTTAAACAAAATAATATGAAGTATTTAAACATTTTAATGTTAGAAATAATTAAAATAAATACCAAACAAATCTAAAAATTTATAAAAATATTTTTTAGGCATTTTTTATGTTTGGAAATAGAATAATAAAGTCAGAAATGAAATAAAAATGCAAAAATAATAAATATACAAGAAATGGGCCAGGGGGTGTGAAACTGAGAATGGGGGTGTCAAAATCAGGAAGTAGCTAGGCCCAGCCCAGCTACTTCATCTTCTTCCTCTGTTCAAACAAAAACGCGCCTTCTGTGTACAAACTTCCAACTCCTGGAAACGTGATCCTTTGACAAAACTCAAAACATGAAACTTGTAGAGCATCAAACAACGAATCTAACCATATAAAAAACTTAAGCTAACTCTCAAAGACCAGAGAGAATTTCTCTGGCCCTAATTTCTAACCTAGTTTTTTCAGAAAGTTCATGGATGAAATTCTCCTAGCACGATTAATATAAATGAAAACTAAGCACATGTATGATTTTAGGGCAATGAATACAACATCTTTCATTCACAAACCTAAGTCTAAATATTCCTAAATAGAGAGATAGAAGTTCATGAAATACCTGTTTCAGTTGAGTTTGAGCTTGACAATGCAACAACTTTCAATGGGGCCTGAGGTTCTTTTGAGCTTGCTTGATGTCCCCTGAACCTTTCCCAATGCTTAGTTGGTTTTGAAGTGGCCTGAATCGTGCTACAGAACTTAATCTGCAGAGCTTCCAAAAAAAAATGGTGATGTGTGTTAATGGAGTTACAACAACTTGTGAATGGTCTGGACAACTTAGGTATATTGTTTAGAATGTGTTTGAAGTGATTTTGGACAAAACACACAAGGGGATTTGATTGTGGCTTGTGATTTGTAGAACTGGCCCTATTTTGCAAGAAAATGTGGTTTTTGAGTATGAGGAGGTTTGAGAGGTCAAGGGCTCGTGCTTCTGGCTTGCAAGGATGTATGTAACTTGTTTGAAAACTTTTCTTGAGTTCAATATATGAGATGTGTGAGTTATGAGCTTTTTGCCATTTGACTTGTTTTGAAAGCAAAGTTTGAAGTGAAATGAGATAGGTCTGTACAGGCTATCTCCAAGCATGCACCAACTTCTTGTACCTTTTCCTAAGTTTGTGGAACTTGCTTGCTGCAAAGAAAGAAGTTCAAAGCTCAAGAAAGACAACTTTGCAAAAGGTATGCTTTATGAAAATGGAAGTGTGATCTTTATGCCCAAAATGGAATTATTCAATGTACAATGCTCCCTTGATCAGGACAATGCCTCTAACCAATGTATTTGCATTCAATTTTTGAGTGTTGAAGGGTTTAGAGACCTGTAATTATGTACTAAGCTAGTTTGGTCAAATTTGCAACTTGGTATGAACATGTATTGGCCATGGTTACAAAGTGAGTTTTTGCCAACTTCAAGCATTCGATTCTCCCTAACCAAAATGGTGATTGATGAGTTCTTGGACAATTTGGAAAAATTGCAACATGTACTATAATCCATATTTGAAATGAAACTTAAGACTCCAAGTGGAACTATGTGGAAAATGGCCAAGAAGATGGGTCAAAATCCTGCCTAAACTAGGGCAAAATTTCTCTAAGTTAAAAGTTTTAGGTACCCTTGTTCCAAAAATCATAACTTGAGATCCAAGCTTCTTTTGAGAAAACTTTGTGAATAAAAGTTGTAGACTTTGTGATGGACTACAACTTTCATGTTGTAAGTTTTGTTTGAATCCATTTTCATCTTAGTGAAAAAATGGGACAAAGTTAGGAAAAAATAAGAAAATTTTATAACTTAGAAAATTTCTAAGTTATGAAATTTTTCCCTTTTAAACCCTAATTTGCAATTTTGGGTTTCTTGATGAAAAAGTTTCATAATTTGACTTGTCTTGATGAAAAATGACCCTTGGCACTTGATTTTGACCAAAAAGTCAAAGTTTGACTTTTCAGTGTACAGTTAAATTTTGATCAGTTGACTGAAAAATTCATCTGTCAATCCTATGCATTTGAGATCTTTTGAACTTGTTGAATGGGTCAAGATGATGTCATTGAGTCCTTGAGTCCATGGTTGAGCTTGATTTGCCATTGGTTAGGTCAAACAGTCAAAAATTGTTTTTGTACAGTCAAAACCCTAAAAATGACCATTTTGCCCTTTTGGTAATCTGATCAAATTTCTTATGGAATTATGATCCAAACTTGATCAAATGGTTCATATGAGTTCATAATGTTGATGTGGGTCAATATTCATGAGATTTGACTGTCAATTGGCCACAGTTGACTTTTTCCCCAATATAATTGATTTCTAGGTCAACTGTCCAATTGACTGGGCAAAATTTTGATTCAAGGCTTGAAACTTGGTATGGACAAACTTGTGAGTCCAACATGAAGTATGAAAGTAACTTTGGAAATTTTAGGTCAAAACATCCCTGTGCAAACTCAAACCCTAATTTAGGTCAACAGTGCAAGGAGGTGTCTTGAGCAGAGCAAACCCTAGCTTGATCTTGAGTTCCAAGAGTCTTGTGATGAGAAATGTTGATGAAATGAGAGGGCAAATTTTTGGGTACAACACTATGCTTCAAGAATTAAAGATTACAACATAATAGTGAAACGAAAGCATAAAAGCCAATATGGTGTTGTTTCAGAAATGCCAAAGTGGCTTTGTTTCATGTTACATGATAAAGTGCATGAAGAAAAAGTGAGAAATTACAAACGTAAAAAAAATAAAAAGGGTAATTTGGTTTTCATCATGTCATACTTGATCTTCGCCAGCCTTAACGTGTAGTCAATTAAGGATTGGGCAACCTGAAGAGTAGAAACTTCTTCCCCCAGTTTCTCAGCTTTTTTGACATGCTGAACGTTTTAAGAATTCCCTCTTGTCGATCTCAGCACGGTCCATTTTCTTGATCTCTCCTTGGCGAGCCTTTGCTTGAGAAATTTTATCCTGAAGTTTCTGGATTTGTTCTTTCCAAAGAGATATAGAACGAGTATAGACATTGAAATCATCTTGCACTATTTTAAAAGCTTTTTCCATTTACTCAGCCTTGTTGGAGGTTTCAAAGGCTTTTTCCCATTCAACTTCTTGATTGGCTTGTTTATCTTGAAGCTTCGATGCAACATCTCGTTTGCAATTGTAGTTCGCACTGATTTGATCAATCAAATTGCTTATGTCAATTAAGACTTCAGCAACTTCAGCCGGGCATGTGACTATGTTGATTTGATTAATCAATTCTTCAACCAATAGCATGCAGTGGCGTCCTTCTTCGAGGTATCGAACAAATCAACTTCAAAGATCTTTTCCTTCACCTTTTGAAGAAGTTGTTCAAATGTTCCCACATTTGAACCTCCGCTTAAAGTAGTCGAAGGGATAGAGTAGATTTTGTCTGAAGGAGGCCCTCTTTTAGTCATCATTAACTTGACATATTCAAGATGATTGTTTTTCTTCAAAGTGTCCAATTCTTCTTGAGAAGGTTGTGGTCAAACGCTGCTCTCATCTTGTTGATTAGTAGAAGTAGTGTTGTCCTTCGGGCCAGCATGAACATGTGTCTCTTCTTTCTCTTTGTCATGGAAGTATTTTTCAATGTTATCAGACAAATGCTCATCTTCATCAAGCAAGTCTTCATTAAATTTCGCCCTTTTTAGAGAGGAATCAGTGGGGCTATCATCATCTTGCCCTTCATCAACAAGAATTATCTTTGTTGCAATTTGACGTTCCTCAGGATTAATATTAGAGTGAGGAGAAGGTTCTTTCTCAGGTTGTACAATATTTTCTAATTGGTTCACATCAGTGGAAGATCCTTTGTTGGAATATTTATTAGTAGATAAAGGATGATACGAACCAGTGCCGCTGCTAGGAGTAACTTCGTACTGAATTGGAGATTTAGTAGGAACTGGTTGAGTGTCCTGCAAGAAGAAGAATGTAAGATATTTCGAATAGAGAATAATGATTATTGAAGAAAATAATATGAAGAGATCATACCTTCAGTCATTTGATTCCAGGACTTGAATTGTCACTCTCAATTCGTTGCAAGACGAAATTTCCAGATGGTTGAGAAGTATTTTTCTTTTTTGGTGATGGGGGCAGTATCTTAATGGTGACAACATTTTGTGGTTGAGAAGAAGGTACATCGGAGAACTTTTATTTCTTCTTGTTTTTTTTTGGTTTCGAAGTGATGGGGTATGTGTCTTCATCGTCTTCAATGATCTTTGGGATCTCAACATGTGATTTCCATTTCTTTGGAGAAATATGATGCTTTCGACTAACCTCTAAACGCAAAGAATTAGCATAAGTAATGCAATAAAAGAAGAAAACAAAAAAAATACCAGTTGCAGAATCATTTTTGTGAATTTCTCTTTTAAATTTTTCGTTGCGTTATATATGGTTCGACTAAGATCATTTGGGTTATAGACATTTTCAAAGTACTTTTGGAACGCCTGGATCTCCTTGATATGCGTCTGCGTACCTTTCTTGATTTGATCCTGCACAAAGGCAAAAGCTTGTGCCATATGCTATGAGAAGAGGGTTGCCTTGAACATATTTGCAGAATAATGTTTTCTCCACCAAGTATCAAAGGCCTTAGTGCAATAGAAGGATGTATGAAAAGGAATTGGAGTAAACTCAACATATTTGGCATAACGAGCCATGCGATCATCTATATCAGAATTGGAGAAAGTCATTCCCTGAATGCAGATAGAGCTTTTCTTCTCAAAGAATGGTTCAGGGATGAGCTGGAAAAGTCCAAATTGTCGAGAGATAAAGTTGGGTTGATCAGCATGTAGTGTGATATGGCTTTTTATGGGCATAAGTCTTGTGACAATTAGCCTAGGGAGCAAGAAGCCTTTCTGGATAGCCAAGGTTTCTGCCGCTTGAGTTGGCAAAGTAGTAGAAAGAGACCTTGTAAACCATTCAGGACCATGAGTTATTTGAGCAAAATGGGCCATTGAAGGAGTAAAGTTATGACGTTTAACAAACATTATAACATATGTTGTGAAACACTCCTCTAAGTCTTTTCCATAATCATTTGGGGTCAATCGAACCAACCTAGTTCCTTCAATTGTTCGATTCTGAATTTCAGGGTCTGCTTCATCTATTTTTCCAGAGGTAGAGAGGGAAGGTTCAAACATTGCATTAAGCTACAGTTGGAGAAGCCAATATGGGCCAACTAGAAGTAAGTTAGTACCAGCCTTATATTCTTTCAGATTTGCAGTGGCTTCCCCAAGACACTCATATAATCCAGCTAATATTAGTTCATTAAGGCATATGTTTCGATCATAGTGAAGTTGATTAGCTAACGTTAGAAACCTCTTAGCCACTTGCAAAGATTTGCTACAGAAAATGCATCTAGACAGCCATAAGGCAAGGAAAGCTATGTATTCTACATCTGATACTTCCTCTCCTTCAGCATGGTAGTAGTCGATGTATTTAGTGAAACCAACATGTTAGACTTTGAAACCAATGGTGTTTTCAGCTTGCTCATAAGGGTCGAAGGTTTTCCCAGTAGGTCGAAGCCCGATAATGGCAGTAACGTCGAATAAAGTGGGAGTAACCATTCCACATGGAAGGTGAAAGGTATTGTAAGTACCATCATAAGACCCAACTTGATCCTCTGGAAAATCAAGACCATAAAGGAACTACACATCTTATTGTGATTTATATATGCATGCCGAATTACGAAGAGAACTCACATCTTATTGCTTTCACTAAGAAAAAAATTCATTCAACGCGCAAGGTTCAAAAATATTTCCAGAAATAATGTGCACCCTTGAGAAAATCAACATATAAAAAACTCGGGAGAAGTAAAAAAATGCAAGGTAATTTATCTGCTTGGCTAGTCAAACACGGAATAGTTCATAGATCTTTAGGTTTTGATTATCAAGGAATAGAGACTTTACAAATAAAGCTCGAGGATTGGCATTCGATTGCTGTTATTTTATATGTATATGGTTACAATTATCTACGTTTCCAATGTGTCTATGATGTAGCACCAGGAGGACTATTAGCGAGTGTCTATAACAACTGAATTGAGAAGATCCCAAGAGCTTTGTTTTAACCGAAAGAGAAACATAGTTCATTTACTAAATATAACAATTTTTGTTTTTCATGTCTTTAAATATGTTTTTAATAATATAAATCATATTTATTTAAAATATTTTTGATTTACTAAATATAACATTTTTTGTTAAAATATTTTATAAATCATATTTATTTAGTGAACATTTTTAACACAAATGTGAAAATTATAAAATATATGTGAAAAGAATTAGATTATTTTGTATTTAATGAAAACAAATAGGTTTCTTAAATTATAACTTTAAATATTGGAAAATATTTCAAAAAAAAATATACTAATACTTTCAACTTCGTATTTTAAAGGGTTAATTTTTTATCTCTCTAAATATCTTAAATTTCGTTTTTAGTCCCTCTAAATTTTTCTTTCAAAGAGTGATCCTCCTAAAAAAATAAATTTTAACTTTTATTCCCTCCCGACAAAATCGTAACTAAAATAGTCTTTAATTCCGTCGCTAAATAAAAACTAAATTGTAGGATGGACTAAAAATTAAAATTTAAGCTTTTTAAGAAGATCATTCTTTAAAGAAAATTTTTAGAGAAACTAAAAATGAAAGAAAATTTTTAAAAGAATTAAAAATGAAATTTTAAATATTTAGAGGATAAAAAATTTAGTTAATAAATATTTTAAATAGACCCCAAATGCATCTACATAATAAATTATGCATCTACATAATAAATTATAAATAGGATTAATAATATTTGTTTTTTTTTTATTAAGAAATTATTTATGTAAAATACATTTTAAAATATATTGGGGCTTTGGCCCTTTTATTCTCAAGCCATTTTTAAGTGATATGTGTTTCTCTTTTATAAACACTTGTGATTTTCGTGTATAAATTGATGTGGGACTAGTATTAGAGATAAGTTGTGAAAACATCACTTTTTTTCTACCATATTGTATCAATAAGGAAAGGGGGCACACACACAATCCAAGCTACTCTAACTGAATCCTAATAAACTCAAATGAGTAGTGGCAACTGAATTAACAGTGGTGATTGTAGTTTGAGTTGTGTGCTTTCATGTTTTCGTTTTCAATTTGAGTCATTCAACAGGGAGCAACAAAAGATAACGAATGATAGAAAAATCATGAAAACTTAAAATAAGATGCACAGCGAAACTAACCTTTATAAATATTAATCTTCTTTATACTACTAGACCCCCAACTTTTCCTTTTTTTACATGATCAAAAGTTATTTAATGACTCTTAAGTATTATATTACTACTATCATAAAGTTATAATAAATAAAATTTAATAAGTATTAAAAGAGATTAAACTATAACCGAATATAAAATTTGATAATTAATTTTTTTAGAAATAGGAAAAAATTTAGTATTAAACCAAATTTTTGATAATATTTATTATAAACGACATTTTTGAATATTTATGTATAAAAATATCTCAAAAAAATTTTTTTAATATATTTTAAATTAATTTTTTAAACAACAATACTTATAAATAATATTAAATATTAACTGGAATATAAAATTATTGATCAAATATTGAATAATAACGAGAACATGAACTTACTTATCAAAATATAGAATATTAATAAAAACATAAAATTATTGATAAAATAATAAATATTAACAGTAATATGAAATTACTGATCAAAATATTAAATATTAACGAAAATATAAAGTTAATAATCAAAATATTTTTTATTAATTATACATTCAATTAATTTTTTTTCCAAAAATCATTAAAAATGATGATATTCCAGCATATCACACAAATATTCGTGCTTACACAAATATATCTCACTAAATTTAACTAAGAAGAAGTAAATTATTATTCGACAGTTTGGTAAACTTACCAAAACTGCTAATTGAACTTGAGGGGGCAATACTCCACAATAAGCTTCTCTCCTGGTTACTTTATATCTGAAGAAATTAAACTTCTCCTATATGTGTTTGAAATGGAGAAAAAAAGTCTAAGTTATTAGGCCTCAACCATGTTAGGAAGTTTATTATTATTATTATTAAACTATTAGTTGTACTTTTATTTGTTTAGCAATTTCTAGTTTTTAGGAAAGACTTATTCTTTAGGAAGAAAAGAGTTTGTTTTTGCTTGGTTATTACCACGTTTCAAATTTGTTAGCAGTAGATTTTATTCTGCTTGTAAGGCTATTTATAAGCCCTATTTTGTGAATGAATGATTATCCCTTTCAGCTAAATGTTATTCTAAAACTAACATTTGGTATTAGAGCTGTGCAAGGGGCCAAATTAAAAGTGTGTGAGCAGAATGACAACTTCAGAAAAGTTTGTGCAGCCGTCCATTCCCAAGTTCGATGGCCATTATGATTATTGGTCAATGATGATGGAGAACTTTCTAAGGAGTAAGGAAATGTGGAATCTGGTTGATGAAGGAATTCCTGCAGCAGCAATTAGGACAGCAGCGACGAGCGAGGCGCAGAGAAAGACGGTGGAAGAAGCCAAACTCAAAGATCTGAAGGTCAAGAATTTTCTATTTCAGGCCATTGACAGAGAAGTTCTTGAAACAATTCTTGACAAGGGAACCTCAAAAGCAATTTGGGACTCAATGAAGCAGAAATATCAAGGGTCTACAAAGGTGAAAAGGGCACAACTGCAAGCATTAAGAAGGGAGTTCGAGTTGCTGGCCATGAAAGAAGGAGAGAAAGTAGACACTTTCTTGGGGAGAACCTTGACCTTAGCGAACAAAATGAAGTCAAACGGTGAGACAATGGAGCAGAGTATGGTGGTCAGTAAGATACTTAGATCTTTAACTATCAAATTTAACTATGTTGTGTGTTCAATAGAGGAATCAAATGATCTAAGTACTCTGAGTATTGATGAATTACATGGAAGTTTACTAGTTCATGAACAAAGAATGCAAGGATACCAAGAGGAGGAACATGTTTTAAAAGTGGCTCATGATGATCGATCAAACAGAGGTAGAGGTAGAGGCATGTTCAGAGGAGGACGTGACAGAGGTAGAGGGAGACAACCCATGAACAAAGTAGTCATTGAATGTTTTAAATGCCACAAATTAGGACATTTCCAATATGAATGTCCTGACTGGGAAAAGAAAGCTAACTATGCTGAATTAGAAGAAGAAGAACTTTTGTTGATGTCATATGCAGATATTCATCAAGAAAAGAAAGAAGAGATATGGTTCCTAGATTCAGGCTGCAGCAACCACATGACGGGAAACAAATAATGGTTCTTTGAATTGGAAGAAAATTACAATCGAACAGTGAAGCTTGGAAATGATACGAGAATGGCGGGTAGTAGCAAAAGGGAGTATAAAGGTGCAAATAAATGGCATAATCCAGGTAATATCTGATATCTATTATATTCCTGAGCTTAAAAACAATCTATTAAGTATATGGAAGCTTCAAGAGAAAGGATTAACCATTTTAATTCGGGATGGAACTTGTAAAGTGTATCATTCTAAAAGGGGACTGATTATGCAAACCAATATGAGTGGAAACAAAATGTTTTTTGTGTTAGCTTATATGCCACAGAGAAATTCCATGTGTTTGCAAACTGAAGATGTATCATAGAAAGAGGCGTGCATGTGGCACAATCGATTTGGGCACCTGAATCACAAGGGATTAAGAACACTAGCCTTCAAAAAGATGGTGATTGGCTTACCTGTTCTCAAATCTCCTAATGAGTTATGTACAACCTGCCTAACTGGAAAACAACACAGAGATACAATGCCAAGGAGGAGTCTGTGGAAGGCATCAAAACAGCTCCAACTAGTACATTCAGATATATGTGGCCCTATCAAGCCAGCATCCCACAGTGGCAAGAGGTACATTCTAAGTTTTATCGATGATTATTCTCGTAAAACTTGGATTTATTTCTTACATGAAAAATCAGAAGATTTTATTACTTTCAAACATTTTAAAGCTAATGTTGAGAAAGAGATAGGTGCATTCATAACTTTGAAGATGTGAAAAACACAAGAAGGGGGGGGGGGGGGGTTGAATTGAAAACTTGGATAAAAAAATAGCTTAATGACACAGTATTTTTATCCTGGTTCGTTTGATCTCAAACTACTCCAGTCCACCCGTCAAGGTGATTTCGCCTCTCTCCAACGAGGTCTTAATCCACTAATATCAAAAGATTACAACAGCTACTTTAACAACTGTTAAAGTCTTCTTGAGTACAACCACAACCCGGTTAATCTCAAGGAAATCTTTTACAAATAATTGAACAAGAATGTGTTGTTGTTTTCTAACAAAATAGTTTATCACAACTGTGATAGTTACACAGGTTAAGCTTAGAATAGAATAAATTTGCTAGAGCTTGAATATGTGTGGTTTGGAATTCTCTGCAAATTGATGTATGCGTATGTACGTGCTTCTTTGCAAGCATACTTCTTTATATAGACAAAATAATGACGTTGTCCATAAAGCAAGTCTAATGATAATAACACACTTTCCTTTTGTAGAAGATTTTGTCTGAAGAAAGCCGTTGGCATTAATTTTGTCTTGAATGTACAGTAACGCTTCAGAGTCTTCTTTGCTTAACTGCTGATGACGTTTCAGAATATTGATGACTTGGTTTGATATGTCTTTGTTCAGAATCAAAGTTTGTTGTAATTAAGCGCAGGTTCTGTTCACCAATCTTCAGCGTAAAATCTGATTACTTCAGCATGTAATACTTTTAGCTTATCTTCTGATGCTGATCCCATCAGAACTTCTGCATATACAAAACATATTTTTAAGGAGCATATTTGTTATGTTATATATACTTTGTATTTATTTATTCTTTGTATTTGTTATCATCAAAACTCTAACCAAGGGTTGTAGAATCAAACTATGTTCTAACAATCTCCCCCTTTTTGATGATGACAAAAACCAGATTTTTCAATTAAAAATAAAGAATAAAAAGTATAGAATTAAGAAGAAAAACTCCCCCTGAGTTGATTACTTCCCTTTAATTCCTTGAGTATTTGAGCATCAGAAATTAACTACGTCTTTCATCAGAATTTTGTACCTGTTCAAGCTTTTCGAAAGAAAGAAGTTAAGCAGTTCAGAATGTTTGAGACTTCTGTCTCAGTAATCCGTTATTGAAAATATCTTATTCTTTCTCCCCCCTTTTTGTCAGTTATCAAAAAGAACATATAATCAGAGCTAAAAAGGATTTATATTAAAAATAAGAAGCAGTGATAAGAGGTTCAGAACAGCAGCAATGTAGAACAAATATTACAGATAAACAGATTTTAAAAACAAAAGAAAATCTAATAGGGAGGAGGAAGGCGTGTGAACAGAGCTTCCAGCAAGCCCTTGATCTGGGTGTTGGTTTCCTCTTGTTTGCTCAAAATGCTCTTGATTTCCTTATTTGTATCATCCTGTTTATCCAACCTTTCCTGGATAACGATATTTGCTCTCTTCAGTTCTTCAAGAGTTTTCCTTTCATAGGAGGGAGCTGGAGAATCTTCAGTAACTGGATGCTTCTCAGAGCATTCTGCAACATGATCATTTTGAACCAATTCCTCTGCAGAAATCGTCTCATCTGGAGCAGCAGTCAGAGTGAGACCTTCTGACTCTGGTTGAACTTTGTCTGATGGATGATGTTCTGACCAGGGAGCATTGTCTAGAGGGAGAATCTCTTCCTTGAGCAGTTGGCTCAGAACTTGGTCTTCAAATACCTTTAGCATATTACTGAAATTCTATTGAACCTGTCTGTAGCTCTGTTCTTGCATCTTATGTGTTTCAGAACTTATCCATTTTCTGAAACTTGTCCAAAGATAATCTGAGGCAACAAGATTGGTCATCTCAAGACTAGCTTGCTTCAGGGAGATTATCCATTTCTGCATTTCTGTTTCAAACATCAATAAACTAGTACCAACATCTGGTGTGGGTTGAGATGGTTTTGGTTTTGGAATGACAGTTTTGTGAGTTATGGCAGCTAGGCGCTCAAAAATAGTTAGATCAATGAAAAGTTTAACGTTGTCATCTGGATTGCTCTTTGGTGATGGAGTGGGAGAGTCTGGTATAATTATTGGACTGGTTGGGGAATTTGGTGGTGTTGATTCTAGTGAAGAGAGAATTTGTGGAATGTCCAGGATGGTGAGGGGCATACGGATGGCCAGAGGTTCAATGATTCCGGGAATAGGGATTGTATCTGAATCTGAAGTAGGTTCTTCAGATTGGTTGGATTGAACATAGTGAGGTTCTGGTTCACAGGTCTCAGAAGGTTGAATCTCAGAAGTTTGAACTTCTGGTTGTGATTGTTCAGGTTATGGAGATGGTGGATGAGGAATATCTGGTTGAGGAGGTGAAAATAGTGGTATTTCTGGTTGTGGAGAGAGGGGAATATCTGGTTGTGGATCTTCTGTGGTGGTTTCGGAGTTTGGATTTTGGATTTTCTGGTGTGGGAGCAGAAATATTTTGGTCAAAAGATTCAATATCTGATAGAACTTTTGCAAGTTCTGGTTGAGTTGATTCAGTATTTGGATTGATAGGAAGGGAGTGAGTTTCTCTAAGACTTAGAGTTTCTTAGGGGTCAAACCCTATGTCAAAATCATCAAACGTTTGTGGGGTAGGAATTTCTGATTGGGTAGGTAAGGGTCCAGATGCTGATATAGATATTGATTCTAAAACATTAACAAAAGAAGGATTACCTTTCTTTTTAGCTGCTTTAGGAGTCCGCTGGGATGATCCTTCTGCTGCTGCCTTCCTTTTCTTATTCTTCTTCAAGACAACTTCTGGAGCCGCCTGTTGCAAGTCCTGGATATTTAACCCTGGTGCAGTGCCATCTGCCTTGCACGCATCCAAATATCTGAAGATAATCTCAGGCTTGGAATCAATCTCTGAGAACATAGGAAAATCATCCAGAGGAATTCTTCTGGACGTAACGGTTGCAAAAGAAGTAACATTAGGTTCCTTCTTGATGTTCTCAATATTTTTTATCTTTTTCAGATTCTTTGCATTCAAAGGCTTCCCAGCAGTTACCTCTAGAGAGATGATTTCCTGTGCTTCTGTTAGATGCTCTATCAGCCTATTCTCTGTCAGAATATATGATATGAGTCTTCCAAGTGGTATCCAGTCCCCTTTGGTACGCTCATCTTCTCTAGTCTCCTTAACACTGGTCCTCAAATGATTGAATAGCAAGTTAGCCAGATTTACCTTAGTCTTCTTGGAGATAAAGTAGATTAGAAATTGCTGATCAATGTTTATGTAGTGAGGAGAGATGGTTGGCTTCTTGTGATTGATGCATCCTAGTATTATCTTAGCCCATATTCTGTGATGATCCTTCAGATCCCTTATCTTGCTGGAGGGAAGACCCAGAGTGAAAATTTCTCTTGCAATTGAAGCAACATCAGCACATCTTTCATCCATGTCTATACACCTTACGCCACCACCACTATAACCTATCAGTCTTGCAATTAGGTCTTCAGTAATTACTATCATCTTCCCCATTACATACGAAGTGACTTGATGGTTGGAGGATGAAGCATGAATCCAGAATTCCTTCACAAGAATTGGTAACGTTGGCCCTAAAAGACGGTCAAAATACCGGTTCCATCCTTGAGCATTTACCTCTTCAAAGAGATTGAATCCATTTTCTTGAAGACTTTCAAAATCCACAATCAGCTCTTAAAGAACTTCAAGGTTGTCAATGGGCGTGAGAAGAGTTCTGAACAGTTCTTTATATTGTTCCATAGATTCAGTTCTCTGAGTACTGGTATTTGGGACGCTTGAGGAAGCCATGTTCACACAAGAAATTTGAGAAGAAAATGAAAGGGTTTTGAAATTACGAACAGAAAACAATTAGAGTGAATTGTGAGAGTAAGAGTGAAAGAGTGTAAAGAGTGAAACTTGTGTTTAAATAGATTTTTGAAAACATAAACTGCAAGAGAGATAAATAATTAGTAATGATTATAAGCATTAATGATAGCTGATTTTAGGGGATTCAGAAAGATATTTGAACGGTTACTCATGACATGTGTCTCAATGCACCCAATCAGCGCTTTTGACCATTCAAAAAAGTGAACGTGTGTTCAGCCTCAGAAGGTAGCTGATGAATGGATGACAACTGTTTGCTTACGTGAACATCACACTTCTATCCTTGAAATGAAATGCTCAGATCTTCATGGATAGAATCTGATACAATCAGTACTTCTAAAATTCTGAAGGCAGATTAATCAGCAGTTCACAGAAAATAACCAAAATTTTGAAGGTTAAGATAAGTAAATAAAACAGTTTATTCTGGGCAAAGCTTCATGCTGAGATGTTTCAGAATGAAGCTAAACCTTTCTTCAGAAAGAGGCTTTGTAAAGACATCAGCCCATTGATGGTCTATGTCAATGAATTTTAAATTAAGGATCCCTTTCTGAATATAGTCCCTAATAAAATGATGTTTTTTTTCTATATTCTTAGCCCTAGAATGCAAAATAGGATTTTTACTGAGACAAATAGCAGAAGTATTGTCACAGAGGATAGGGATGTTACTCTCAAATATATTGAAGTCCTCAAGTTGACTTTTCATCCAGAGTATTTGCGTGCTACATCCAGATGCTGCTATGTATTCAACTTCTGCTGTTGATAGAGCTATTGTGGATTGTCTTTTGCTGGACCATGAGATCAGATTTTCTCCCAGAAACTGGCAGCTTCCAGAAGTGCTTTTACGTTCTACTCTGTCTCCAGCAAAATCAGCATCACAGTATCCTACTAAGCTGTAATCATTTGATTTTCTATAAAACAAACCCAGATTAGCAGTAACTTTCAGATACTTGAAAATTCGCTTAACTACTGTTAAGTGAGATTCTCTAGGATCTGATTGGAATCTAGCACAAATTCAAACACTGAATAGAATGTCAGGCCTTGAAGCCGTCAGATACAGAAGAGAAACAATCATACCTTTGTATACCTTCTGTTCTACCTTTTTGCTTACCTCTTCTTTTTCCAGAATGCACGTGGGATGCATTGGAATCCTTGAGGGCTTACATTCTGAGAGATCAAATTTCTTCAGAAGTTCTCTGACATATTTTCTCTGATGAATGTAATTTCCTTCTGGAGTTTAATTAATTTGAATGCCCAGAAAGAATTTCAGTTCCCCCATTAGGCTCATCTCAAACTCTGTCTGCATACATTTAGCAAACTCTCTTCCCAGAGAGGGTTTAGTGGATCCAAATATGATGTCATCGACATAAATTTGACACACTAATATGTCATTCTTAAATGTCTTACAAAACAAGGTTGTGTCCACTTTCCCTCTGGTGAATTCCTTTTCTAACAGGAAGTTACTTAGTCTTTCATACCAAGCTCTGGGAGCTTGTTTCAGACCATAGAGTGACTTCTTTAGTTTGAAAATATATTTTGGATTTTTGGAACTTTCAAAACCAGGGGGTTGGTGCACATATACCTCTTCTTCTATATAGCCATTTAAGAATACACTTTTGACATCCATCTGATACAGAGTGATGCCTTTATTAATAGAAAATGATATTAAAAGAATGATAGATTCTAACCTGGCGACTGGAGCAAAGGTTTCTGTGTAGTCTATCCCCTCTTGCTCACTATAACCTTGTGCTACCAGTCGTGCTTTGTTTCTGATGACTTCACCTTGTTCGTTCAGTTTGTTTCTGAACACCCATTTTGTACCAATGACGTTGAATCCTTTTGGTTTGGGAACCAGATCCCATACGTCATTTCTGGTGAATTAATTTAGCTTCTCTTGCATTTCCAGAATCCAGTCATTGTCCAGAAGTGCTTCGTCAATTGTTGTTGGTTGAATCAGAGAAACCAGTCCCATGAGGGATTCTTCAGAGTTTCTGAAGGTAGATCTTGTTCTGATTGGATCTTCCTTCCTTCCTAAAATTATTTCTTCTGGGTGATCAATGCTGCTTCTGGATGGTCTTTTCTTGAGTTGATCAACAAAAGGTATTAGATTTCTTGAAGTGACTCTTTCTGATGTTGAGGGAGTGTCTCTATTGAGAGCCTCTGATGAGTTATCTTCAGTCCCTGTGAGTTCAACTTCCATACCTGCAAGGAATTCATTTTGCTTTGACTTTTGAGAGTCAAGCTTATCATCAAACCGAACACTAATTGACTCTTCAACAATCTGTGTTTCTGTATTGTATAATATGTACCCTCTTGAGCGTTCAGAGTATCCTAACATAATACACTTTTGTGCTTTAGATTCAAACTTGTTCAAATAATTTTTTGTATTCAAAATAAAACATGTACATCCAAATGGATGGAAATAAGAAATGTTGGGCTTTCTGTTCTTCCACAATTCATATGGAGTCTTTTCCAGAATAGGTCTTATGGAGATTCTATTCTGAATGTAACACGTTGTGTTTATTGCCTCTGCCCAGAAGATCTTAGCAACGTTAGTCTCGTTGATCATGGTTCTGGCCATTTCTTGCAATGTTCTGTTCTTTCGTTCTACAACTCCATTTTGCTTGGGAGTTCTAGGACAAGAGAAATCATGCAGAATGCCTTTTTCATTAAAGAATATTTCAAAATCTTTATTTTCAAATTCTCCACCATGATCACTTCTGACTTTGACGATTCTAAGATCCTTTTCATTCTGAACTTGGTTACAGAAGGTAACAAACACAGAGTTTGACTCGTCCTTGTGTCTTAAGAACTTTACCCATGTCCATCTGCTATAGTCATCTACGATTACTAACCCATACTTCTTGCCACTGACTGAAGCAGTTTTTACTGGTCCAAATAAGTCAATGTGCATAAGTTCTAATGGCTTAGAGGTGGAAACAACGTTTTTGTATTTGAAAGTAGGTTTTGCAAACTTTCCTTTCTGACATGCTTCACACAGAGCATCTGAATTGAACTTCAAGTTAGGAAGTCCTCTGACCAGATTGAGTTTGTTAATCTGAGATATTCTTCTCATACTAACATGTCCCAATCTTCTGTTCCAGATCCATTTCTCGTTGTTAACAGACAGTAGACATTTTACATTCTGACTTTTTAGTTCAGAAATTTTGATTTTATAAATGTTGTTTTTCCTCTTTCCATTAAATAGGATAGTCCCATCTTTCTAACTAACAGCTTTGCATGAATTTTGATTGAAGATTATATCATAACCGTTATCACTTAATTGACTTATGGATAACAGGTTATGCATTAATCCAGCAACTAATAAAACATTACTTATAAAGGGAAGATTTCCATTACCTACTGTTCCAGAGCCAATGATATTTCCTCTCTGATTGCCTCCAAAGCCCACGTGGCCTCCAGGCTTAAGTTTCAGGCTTTGGAACATATGCCTTCTTCTCGTCATGTGTCGTGAGCAGCCAAAGTCCAGGTACCATGATTGGTGTCTTTGCTTTGCTGCTAAATATATTTGCCACATGTATGATTTTATCCTTAGGTACCCACATTTTCTTGGGTCCTGATTTGTTAGTTTTACCAAAATTCTGATTGAATTTTGGTTTGACAGAATAATCACTACTCATGTATTTTATGTCATGTGTGTGCCCATATGTAAAGTGAGAATCAAGTGGAGTGCGTTTTATAACTAAGTCCATGGCATTTTTTGGTGTAGGTACCTTACCTTGATATCCTATCACTTTTCTGTCATTTCTACTAACTCCATATATCATTGAAGCCATCTTGCTTCTGTCTATGTTTTTAGCTAGAAACTTCTGAAAGCTGTGATCATACTCTTGGATGATCTCATCAGCATTGCTGGGAGTTTCAGGGATTATTTCCTTCTGAGAGTTTTGCAACTTGTTTTCTGATTTTGAAATTTTTTCTCTTAACTCATAATTCTCCAATCTGAGACTCTCAGTCTTATCAGAGTCAGAAGCAAGATTCCTTTTCAGGTTTCTGAATTTGACTCTGATCTGTTGATATCTTTCTAGAATTTCATTAAGGCTTTCAGCAAGTTCAGCCTTAGTAAAGTTTATAGTAAAGTCAGGGAATACCACTTCAGTGTTTGATTCTGAGTCTGAACCAGAAGCTTCACTGTCTTCAGATACGTTTTCCATGAGAGCTATGTTTGCTCTTTCATCATCTGATTCCGAGTCAGCTTCAGATGTGTCAGAATCATCCCATGTAGCCATGAGGCTTTTCTTCTTTTCCTTGATGAACTTCTTTTTGGGCTTCTCCTTCTGAAGCTTTAGGCAGTCACTTTTGTAGTTCCCTTGCTCGTTACATTCATAGCAGATGATGTCTTTGTTGTTTGGCTTTCTGTATCCTGAAGAGCCTTCAGATCTTCTGTGTCTAGAGGAGGATTCTGACCTTCTGTATCTGGATAAGGATTCATTTTGATTTTCTGATCTTCTGGGATTCCTGAACTTTCTTTGCCTCTGCTTCCACAGTTGGTTCACCCTTCTGGAGAGGAGAGACAGTTCATCTTCTTCTGATGAGGATCCATTAGAGGTTTCTTCTACAGCCTGCAAAACTTTGGAGTCAGATTTTCTGTTAGATTTTAAAGCTAATGGCTTACCTCGCTTTTGAGGTTCGTCTTATTCTAGCTCTATCTCGTGACTTTTGAGGGAGATGACAAGTTCCTCCAGAGAGATTTTGTTGAGATCTTTGGCTAGCTTAAGCGTTGTGACCATTGGCCTCCATTGTTTTGGCAAGCTTCTGATGATCTTCTTAACGTGATTAGCAGTGGAATACCTTTTGTCAAGAACTTTTAGACCAGCAACAAGAATTTGAAATCTTGAAAACATAGTTTCTATTGATTCACTATCTTCCATCTTGAATGCCTCATACTTCTGAATGAGCGTAAGGGCTTAGGTTTCTTTGACTTGAATGTTGCCTTCATGCGTCATTCTCAGAGAAACAAACATATTCTTGGCAGTTTCTCTGTTTGATATTTTCTCATATTCTGAATATGAGATGGCGCTGAGAAGAATTGTTCTGGCCTTATGGTGATTTCTGAATTCACGCTTTTGCTGATCAGACATCATTTTCCTGTCTATCTTCTGACCACGTCCATCCACTGGGTGCGTGTATCCATCAGTCACCATGTCCCACAGATCAGCATCATGGGCCAGAAAGAAACTCTCAATTCTGTCTTTCCAGTAGTCAAAGTTCTCTCCATCAAAGACTGGAGGTTTGCCACTGAATCTATCCCTTTCTTCATTGTTGTCATTGCTGATGTTTTAACTTTGTCCTGCCATAGTGTTTTTCTGACGCTGGATCTTGTACTGACACGGTTAAGTGTTTAAGCTCAGAACTAGGCGCTCTGATGCCAATTGAAGATGTGAATAACACAAGAAGGGGGGGGGGGTTGAATTGAAAACTTGGATCAAAAAACAGCTTAATGACACAATATTTTTATCCTGGTTTGTTTGATCTCAAACTACTCTAGTCCACCCGTCAAGGTGATTTTGCCTCTCTCCAACGAGGTCTTAATCCACTAATCTCAAAAGATTACAACAGCTACTTTAACAACTGTTAAAGTCTTCTTGAGTACAACCACAACCTGGTTAATCTCAAGGAAATCTTTTACAAATAATTGAACAAGAATGTGTTGTTGTTTTCTAACAAAACAGTTTATCACAACTGTGATAGTTACACAGGTTAAGCTTAGAATAGAATAAATTTTCTAGAGCTTGAATATGCGTGGTTTGGAATTCTCTGCAAATTGATGTGTGCGTACGTACGTGCTTCTTTGCAAGCAGACTTCTTTATATAGATAAAATAATGACGTTGTCCATAAAGCAAGTTTAATGATAATAACACACTTTCCTTTTATAGAAGATCTTGTCTGAAGAAAGTCGTTGGCATTAATTCTATCTTGAATGTACAGTAATGCTTCAGAGTCTTCTTTGCTTAACTGCTGATGACGCTTCAGAATATTGATGACTTGGTTTGATATGTCTTTGTTCAGAATCAGAGTTTGTTGTAATTAAGTGTAGGTTCTGGTCACCAATCTTCAGCGTAAAATCTTATTACTTCAGCATGTAATACTTTTAGCTTATCTTCTGATGCTGATCCCATCAGAACTTCTGCATATACAAAACATATTTTTAAGGAGCATATTTATTCTGTGTATATATACTTTGTATTTGTTATCATCAAAACTCTAACCAAGGGTTGTAGAATCAAACTATGTTCTACCAAACTTGTTTGAGGACTGATAGAGGTGGCAAGTTCACCTCAAATGAGTTTGGAGAATTCTGTAAATCACAGGGCATTTGTAGGCAATTGACAGCAGCCTATACACCGCAGCAGAACGGAGTTACCGAGAGAAAAAATCGGACAATTATGAATGTTGTCCGATCCATGCTAAATGAAAGAAAAGTTCCCAAGACTTTCTGGTCCGAGGTTGCAAAATGGTGCGTTCATATTTTTAATCGATGCCCGACAGCAGCGGTTGAAGATAAGACCCCAGAAGAGGCATGGAGCAATTAAAAACCAATGGTAGATTACTTCCGAGTTTTCGGATGTGTGGCACATGTTCATATACCAGATCAAAATAGGAGAAAATTAGATGACAAAAGCAGAAGATGTGTTCTTCTAGGAGTGAGCGATGAATCAAAAGCATGGAGGCTGTATGATCCAATCTCAAAGAAAATAATTGTCAGCAAGGATGTTGTTTTTGAAGAAGAAAAAGGTTGGGATAAGGGCATATATGTTGAAGAAATAAAGCGAGATATACTAGAGTGTGAAGATGAAGGAGATACCGTGGCGGATCAAAATGAAGAACTTGGTGAAACAAGCCCAAATAACTTGAGTGGCAGTCCTGGAAATTTCAGCAGTTCCAGCATCTCTAACAGTAGCTCCAACAAATCAAGTAGTCTGACAATTTCACCCCCAAATGAGCCAAATTCTGATGATAACGATTTAGTTGAAGGGAGGGGCATGCGAGTAAGAAGAGAACCAATATGGATGACAAATTATGAAACAGGGAAAGGTCTTTCTAATGATGAAAATCTGAATGCAATGATGATGGTAACTGACAATGACCCTACAATGTTTGAAGAAGCAGTAAAATGCAAGAACTGGAGGGAAGTAATGTCAACGGAAATTGAATCCATTGAGAGGAACCAAACTTGGGAACTGACTGTGATTCCTAAATATATCAAACCTATTGGAGTCAAGTGGGTATTTAAAACAAAGTTGAATGAAGATGGTACTGTGGAGAAGTTCAAAGCGAGGCTCGTAGCAAAAGGGTATGCACAACACCATGGTATTGATTATACTGAGGTATTTTCTCCGGTGGCAAGACTCGAAACTATCCGTGTAATTCTTGCAATAGCTGCACAATTTAGTTGGGAGGTCTTTCAACTTGATGTGAAAAGCACTTTTCTTCATGGTGAGCTAAAAGAAGAAGTCTATGTTGAGCAACCCGCGAGGTTTGTAAAGAAAGGAGAAGAAGAGAAAGTCTACAAACTAAACAAGGCATTATATGGGCTCAAGCAAGCACCGCGAGCTTGGTACAGCAGAATCGAAGCTTATTTCATACGAGAAGAATTCGAAAGATGTTCTAGCGAGCATACTCTATTTACAAAATCAAAAGGAGGTAAACTCTTAATTGTAAGCCTTTATGTTGATGATTTAATTTTTACCGGGAATGATAGAAGCATGTGTGATGAGTTTAAAAATTCAATGATGTCGAAGTTTGATATGTCTGATTTGGGGAAAATAAAGCATTTTCTTGGAGTAGAAGTGAAGCAATGTGCAGGTGGAATATTCATTTGTCAAAGAAGATATGCAAAGGATGTTTTAGCTAGATTTGGTATGGAAGACAGTAATGCTGTGAAAAATCCCATTATATCGGGTACAAAATTACGCAAAGACGAGGGAGGTGTCGTCGTTGATGAAACTCTGTATAAGCAAGTGGTTGGAAGCCTTATGTATTTGATTGTAACTAGACCTGACATGATGTTTGGTGTTAGTTTAATAAGCAGGTTCATGGCTAGACCTACTATGGCACATTGGCTGGCAGCAAAGAGGATTTTAAGGTACCTAAAAGGCACAATTAATCTGGGTATATTTTACAGGAAGCAAGAATACAATCTAAAATTGGTGGCCTTCACTGATAGTGATTATGCCGGTGACTTAGATGATCGGAAAAGCACTTATGGATTTGTGTTTAAATTAGGAGTGGGAGCTATTTCTTGGGCCTCAAAGAAACAGCCGGTTGTTTCTCTCTCCACCACGGAGGCGGAATATATAGCAGCAACTTTATGTGCGTGTCAACGTGTTTGGCTTAGAAGAGTGTTGTAAAAGATTGAAGTTGAAAATAAAATAGCAACTATGATCATGTGCGAAAATAGTTCTACTGTACAACTATCCAAAAATCCTGTGTTTCACGGAAAAAGTAAACATATTGATGTGAAATTCCACTTTCTTAGGGACTTAGTAAACAATGGAGTTATCAAGCTGAGCTATTGTGCCTCTGAGAATCAAACAGCAGACATTATGACGAAGCCATTAAAATTGGAACAATTTGAAAAGCTTCGTGGGATGCTTGGAGTTATGGACATTACTGAAGTAAGCTAAGTTCAGATGAATTAGCTTAAGGGAGTGATTGTTAGGAAGTTTATTATTATCATTATTATTAAACTATTAGTTGTACTTTTGTTTGTTTAGCAATTCCTAGTTTTTAGGAAAGACCTATTCTTTAGGAAGAATAGAGTTTGTTTCTGTTTGGTTATTACCACGTTTTAAATTTGTTAGCAGTAGATTTTATTCTGCTAAGACTATTTATAAGCCCTATTTTGTGAATGAATGATTATCCCTTCCAGCTAAATGTTATTCTAAAACTAACAAACCATGTCTGAGTTTTGTCATGGAAGTAACGAAAGTGCATGAGTCTCTTTCTTTTTCATCATAACTTTGTTTATTCTTTTTCCTAAAATCGAATTTGTTCAAATATCGATAACCATAAGCAGCTATAATCACCATAGCTTTGATCAAGAAGATTTTGGCTTCATTAACTATTCACACAATGCTCAAGCTAAATTCCACCATTTTTTCTCGAAATTCAAGATCGTCGACATTCTTAGAAAATACATATGATGATGAAGATGACTTTTGTTTATTATCAAAATAAATTATACACAAGTTTACGACGAAGTGTTCAAGTACTATATATATACAAATAATGCTTAAATAATTCATTATACACATTGTGATCAAATTATTCAACTTGTGGGTTGTTTTTGGAATATGGATATGTGCATATCCGTTATCATACATAATATATTAAAAACCTTGGGATACCAGCTCTACAAATATGAATATGTGTAAATCAGCTATCATACATAATTTATTCTCTCTCATAATGTAAGATGGTCTTTCGGTTGGATTAATTTATTTATCCAGTAAATATGATGACTCGTGTAATTAAAAGTTTGACTTAAATGTAAGATACTTTAATGTGATGATTAAAGAAACTTCTTCTAAGGACACAATCTGGAAAATATCAGATTTGATTCCTAGATGGGAACAACGTTTAGTCAGTGCTCATACCTTTCGCTATGGATTACTAGGGCTCCATTTCTCTAGAACTAGAGTGCGAAAGCAACAAAAAAAGTTACTGGGATTTTATTTTGGAAGTCAATTTACATATGTTCATGGGGATCTCCGTGGAGATTATTTTTTTTGGAACACTGAAGTTGATGATTTTTTCTCCCGTGGGGACGGGAATGGAGGGAAAAGTTCTCCGATGACACTTTGAGGCAGGGATTGAGAAAGTACCCTCCACCCCATGGATTCCCCGACTTCGACCATATTATTTAACTTTTATATTTTATACATTATATAATCTAATTTTACAAAAAAATATTGATGTATTAGAAAATGAAGAGTCATTAACGGGTCATTTTATTTTTATGTTTTATTGAATAATGTATTGTTTCACTATCGAAGTATCCAATCCTATAATATACACATCGTTTCCTCCTTTTCTTTTCCCAATCATCTTTGTCTCCACCACTCATCATCTCATTTGTTCTCATCATTGTCACAACAACCACTGTCATATGTTCATTGTGTTTATGGTAATTACTCTTCAAATTCACTTTACTTTCATTAGTAACATATTTTTCATTCAATTAATAAACTAGTAGTTATATTTTTACCACACTCACACATAATCAACTACTTGTGGTGGACGACATCGGTATTATGGTAGTAAATTAGTATAAGCATGGTAGCAATAAGTTGTGTTAATATTTATTGTTTTTTTACAGAAAAAATATCAGCAACAACAAATGCTTTTGTTTTTTTATTGATGCAAGATGTATTTTTTTATTTTAAAAAAAAGAAAGATGCAAAATATATGTGTTTTTGTATAAAAAAAGGAAAAAATAACGAAATACTAGTGCCATAGTTTTGATCGAAAACTATAGAAATTTTCTTAAGATTCGATCTTCGTGGATCTCCATGAGGATCTGTGGGGATGGGGATGAGAGAAAATATTCCTCTATGGCGGGGATTAGGGACGTGGATGGGGAATAAATTTAGGGGAGGAGAGGGGAGAAGCATCCTCTGAATATTATCGGTCCCATTGACATTCCTAGGTTTTATTTTGAAATTTAAAATAAAATTTAAATCCCTCTTGGAATGAAATGTGATTGTTGGAGTAAAATGCCTATAAAAATGTATCTTTAAGAAAGCAACACCAACTTTTCTCATTCCTTATCATTTCTCACAAACACACAATAGTATCTTCATCATCAAAGATACATATAAAGTGCTGGAATTGCATCAAAAACTATGGAGAATTCTGAATCAATCTAGTTGAACAAGATTCAACTGACCCTTTAAAATCTTGTTTTCTTCACTCTTCACTCGAGTGATTCAACCAACCTTGGTTACAAGATGATTATGTGCCGCAATTAACAATGAAAAAAGAAAGAAATATAATTTGGGAAGAATAAGAAGATTAGAGTTTAACAAAATAAGCAGAAGATGGAGATTTTCTGCAGAGTTTCTCTCTGCTCACAAACTATGAATTTCTTATTCAATTTTGCAAGTGAAGTAGTTACAAAATAGGGGTTACTCCCTATTTATAGTTTTAGATTTTCTTACTCCCTAAGCCAAAACCCAAAACTATAAAATCCCAAAATACCTAATTCAACTAACACTACTAAAACTAGGCCTACATTAAAATCTTTGTCGAGGAAACTCCTTCGATATTTTGATACACACACACACACACACACACACACACACACACACACACACACACACACACACACACACACACACACACACACACACACACACACACAAGGTTATTCAACACAACCTTGTATCTATCGTGCAACATGCTTCGACACAAGGAATTACAATCTCAACACACCATATAATTTATTGTGTCTAAGATATCTATATTGATCATATACCTTGGTCTCTTAAACACTTCGATCTGCACTCCTTTCATCATGATGTTTGCAATCTGATTCTCAGTTTTGCAATGTTCCAAGTTCAACCTCACTTTTGCTACCTGCTCTCGAAGATAGTGGAACCTCATTTTGATGTGCTTGCTTCAACCATTTTCTATTGAATTCTTTGCCAGATTGATAGCTAACATGATGTCGATCTTAGTAGTAATTTCTCCATGATCTTCTGTTGTAATATCTTCGACCAAATTCACCATCCATGTTGCTTGACATGCACAAAGAGAGACATCTATGTATTCTTCTTCACACGACGATAGTGCTACTACTGGATCTTTTCTCAAACTCCAAGAAAATGGTACACCACCTAGCATAAACATATAACCAGATGTGGATTTTTGATCCTTAGCATCACTATGCCAACTTGAGTCGGTGTAACCCACTAACTTGCATTTTATGGTCGAGAGTTCCTTTGAGGTACCTTAGTATCCTTTTAGTCACTGCTAGATGTGATACCTTTGGATTCTTCATAAATCCACTCACCATACCTACATTGTATGCTAATCAGGCCTTGTGTGACAAAGGTACTTTAATGAACCAATAAGTCTTCTGTATTGTGTTGGCTCGACATCATCTTCATATGAGTCTTTCGACAGTTACAGTCTTAGTTCAGAAGGTGTTGAAGTCGAGTTGCAGTTTTCCATCTCAAATCTCTTGAGTATTTCACTTGCATATCTTAATTGATGTATACTTGCATATCGTCGACGTATACTTCAATCTCATGATGGATCATGTCATGAAACAAAGCAACCATGGCACGCTGATGTGTTGCCCCAACATTCTTTAGTCCAAAAGGCATGACCTTGTAGCAAAAGGTACCCCACTGAGTAACAAAGGTGGTCTTCTCCATGTCTTAGGGAGCCATTTTTATCTGATTATAACCGGAGAACCCATCCATAAAGGAGAATACCTTGTGCTGAGCAGTGTTGTCAACCAGAATGTCGATATGAGGTAGAGGGAAATCATCCTTGGGGCTCGCCCTGTTCAGATCCCTGTAGTTAACACACATTCGAACCTTCCCATCCTTCTTCAGTACAGGAACCACATTGGCGACCCACTGAGGGTAAGAAGTCACTGCTAGAAAACCGGCATCGAACTGTTTCATAACTTCAGCCTTGATTTTCTCAAACATTTCTGGGCGCATTCGACGAACCTTCTGTTTTATGGGAGGACAGACTTCCTTGGTAGGCAGGCGATGAACCACAATGTCGATATCCAAACCAGACATATCTTCGTAAGACCAAGCAAAGATCTCCACGTAGTCACGCAGCATCTGAATCAACCGTTGTTTCACACTAGGCTCCAGATTGACACCAACCTTGACTTCCTTCTTGTCTGTCTCAGTACCCAGATTCACTGTTTCCACTGGCTCTTCATGTGGCTGAATGACCCTCTCTTCCTGGAATAGCAGTCTTGCAAGTTCACTAGGTACTTCACAATCATCTTCACCTTCGTCTTCGGCTAAGTTGATCGGATTTTCGAAGTCATAGCTGGCAGTAGCAGAGTCGTTACCAGTGAGATCCAGAGTGGATATGGACCTGTATATGTGAGTGTGTGTAAAATAGCTATTTTGCAATATATAATAAAGAAAAACAAGGAGAGCAAAATTTGAAATGTAAGAACGTCCAATGCTTTTATTAATGATATATGAAGATGACACACAAAAGCCCTCATAAATGAAGCCACCGTGCCCCGGGTAAGACGCCATGCCATAAAGTTTCAAAACATTGTCTATTACAAATTTAAAACAAAAAGTTTCATTACTGGGTAACAAAAGTAATAGGGATGAAGTCCTTTGCTGTCCAGTTGCTTGGTCCACCGTTGGTCGTAGGATAGATCCAGCTGTCGAATTCAGACTCTTCTATATCCTCTTCAATGGAATTCACTCCCGAGTTGCTGATGAACACAGGAGGTCTTCCGATCCTTGCACTTCGAACAACCCTTTGAGCTTCTACAGTGAAACCCAAACCAAACTTGTTAGTCTTCTGTGTAAAATCAGGGAGTCGGCCCCAATTTGCACACTCACCCTTCTCAATAACAGCCCGAGCATCTTTTAAGGAAGCCATCTTCATAGGAGAATCCTCAACCACAGTCTCAGCTGATGCCAGTGTCTGGGGAACCTCTTCAAAGTGCTGAAATGGGGTCTCAATGAACTCCCCATCCATCTCTACGTATCTGAACGAGTTGAGGTGGCTGACCATGTACTCTTCTTCTCCTTGTACTGTCACAATCTTCCCTTTGACCGAGTATTTCAACTTCTGGTGGAGCGTTGAGGTTACAGCCCCAGCTTTATGGATCCATGGACGACCCAGCAAACAAGAGTAGGATGGCCGAATGTCCATCACATAGAACGTAGAATTGAAGACCTGAGAACCAACTTTAATTGGAATATCAACTTCACCGTGCACCATCCTTTTAGACCCATTAAAGGCCCTGACAACAATGTTGCTTGGTTTCAGCTCCAATCCTTCACAATCCAACCAGTCTAGAGCTTTCTTGGGCAAGACGTTCAATGAGGAACCAGTATCAACCAATACATGTGCAAGAGTAGTTCCCCTGCATTCAATGGAGACATGCAGGGCATCGTTATGATTTTTCCCTTTAGCAGTCAAATCGGCATCGGAGAAACCCAAACCATTATCTGCAGTTAAATTGGCCACACAATCGGTAAACTGATCAGCTGATGTCTCCTGTGGCACGTGGGCGGTCTTCAGGAAGGTAATCAGAGCCTTGGCATGGGCCTCTGAGCACAACAATAGTGACAACATAGAAATCTTGGATGGGGTTTCCCCAGTTGCTCAACTACGTTGTAATCACTCTTCTTAATAATCTTCAGAATCTCTTCCATCTCCTGTTTGGAAGCTTCAACAGTAATTGTCTTTGTTGCCTCCATCTGGGCAGGAATATCAGTGGTGATCCCTTTGCCCCGAGCGTTAGATGACTCAGCGACAGGGATAGGACTAGGAATTTGATCAAGAATGGCAGTAGGTACACTTGCAGGTGTAATGACAACAAGTCTTCAAATAGTTGGTGGAACAATATCAGGTGAGAAAAGTCTGCCACTGCGGGTGACTTTAGCAGTCCAGTAATGTTGCTGACGCCAGTATCATCATCCAACTCTTGCTTAACTCCATGAAAATAAACATCAGCCCCATAGTGCCAAGGGACAGCTTTTTCAGAGGTGTAGGGGATGGGCCCCGGAACAGTGATAATCACAGGTGCGATCTTCGGAACAGATGTAATTCTAACAGGCTTCCTCGAGGGAGCCTTGGAAGAATTGTCGAAAATGGTAATAATGGCAACTTCTTCAGAATGAACGGAAGGAACAACAGTCTTTTCAAACAGGATCTCCTTACTATCCATCAGGTTTTGGATACCTGACTTCAGGAATGGGCAACCAGTAGGTAAAACAGAACACATATGACAACCTTCGTCACAGCCCGGAAATAAACCGGCTAGCAACAGGTTCTTCTTGACAGTCATCAGAGGGGTAACAATGTCATCCACAGAAACTACAAACAAGTCTTCCTCTACAGCATTTACTCCATGTTTGGGCATGGGAGCAGTCACAACATTAGGCCTCTCGGGTGCCTCGAACTCAATCTCCTTTGCATCAATTAAGTCTTGTATCTTGTTCTTCAAAGCCCAACAATCATCTGTATTATGCCCCGGGCTATCGGAGTGATAAGCGCAACGGGAGTTAGGGTTATACCTTGGTGACGTTGTATTTGAATTCTTTGGGGCTTCCCTTAGAGTCACCAGATTAGTCTTCAGCAACTGTGGCAGAATATGAGATAAGGTCATGCTGAGATGAGCGAATTGCCTCTTAGATCTCTCTTCCTTTTGTTGATTGTTGTACTGAGGAGCACCAGCAGGTTTTGAAATAACAACCGCATTGACGACTTGGCGATGTTCAGGTCTACTCTGTCTTCTCGAACTGTAGACAGCACTGGACTCTTTCTTAAACGGCTTCTTCTCGGTGCTCGATGAGGCACCCTTCTGTATCTTCCCAGCTCTAATACCAGCTTCAATCCTCTCACCAGTCAAAATAAGATCTTTAAACCCAGCTGAAGAGCTTCCAATCAAGTGGTTGAAAAATGGACCAGACAGGGTCCCCAGAAACATGTCAACAAGCTCCCGATCAACCAAGGGTGGTTGCACCCTTCCGGCAAGGTCTCTCCATTTTTGAGCATAATCTTTGAATCCTTCACCCGTTCCCATTGACATACCCTGGAGTTGGGTACGCGTAGGAGCGAGGTCGGAGTTGTACTGATACTGCCTGTAGAATGCAGTAGCCAAATCTTCCCAACTGCGGATACTGGCTCCGTCTAACTGATAGAACCACTCAAGCTGAGTCCCTGAGAGATTGTCTTGAAAGAAATGGATCCATAAGTTCTTATCAGCAGTGTAAGGCTAGATCTTCCTCACATATGACCGGAGGTGCAGCTTCGGACAGGAAACTCCGCCATACTTGGCAAAGGCAGGTGCCTTGAACTTATGGGGAATCACCACCCCAGATGATAGGCCTAGATCTCCTAAGTCCAGACTGGGCACCTTCTGAATTTCCATAGCGCTCAGACGGTCTTCCAACTGTTTGTACTTATCCTCAGCAGGAGGATACTTCTCTTCATCGTAGTCCATCTCATTGTCAGAGACCACAGGGCTAGGATCCCTCCTTTCTTGTGGACTATCTTTCCCTCCAGATGAGGTGGTCAGACCAACTTCATCCTGTAGCCTGTTTCCAAAACTAGGACCAGTGTTGAATAGGACTGTCCTCTTCTTCTTCTTCTTCTTCTTTTTCTCCTTCAGAATCAGGGTCTTCAGGTCCTGCTGACCCTTGGCTAGATTCATGAACAACTCTTGAAATTGGGCATTCTGGGCCTGGAGGGCCTTGATAGCTTACTCAGTTGAAGGTTCAGTAGACATGATGATTGCTGAAATAAACAGCGAAGAAGATAAGAGACCTGTAAAGGGTACCGGTTTATGAAGTGCATGGGATGAAATGCGTATGATTTATGATTTCAAAGACAATCGGGATTCAAATTTGTAAACAAGAAAGGAAACACACTTTATTAGATTTAAACTTCAAAACATAAATTGTTCAACAAACTGCCCTTAAGGCGTTATAAGAATGGAAATACTGAAAATTAAAATAAAAACAGTAAAGGAAATCATCAAAGGTCCATTAATGCTCCCATGGTCTCTTCTTATCAGTGCGGACATAGTCGTTGAGAATCCGCTCATTCTCTAACTGTCTAGTCAGCCTCCGGATCTTCTGCTCTTGCTCGTTGAACTTCTCCCGATAAGAATCCCGTTCTTCCCGCAGTTGCATCCAAGATCTCTTCAGTGCCCCAATGTCAGTGGGCATATAAGGATGGAGAATGGTTGGAAGAGCTCCTTCTTCATTATCAACTTCAAGAGTGACAGGCCGGACGACTTCATATGGCATACCTAGCTTCTGGGCACAGATGCGGACCCATCTGAGATATGGCTCCATTGGCAGAGAAGTCTTTGGACCCAACTCATGTGGATCTGATTGGTGAACTCTATCCCAGGCCCTTATGAATCTACGACGTAGCTCGTCGCTATCTCCCTGGAAATCAAAGATGATATGAGGCATCAACATCTCATGGGGCCCTTCTCTTCTGGATCTTCCAAACTAACGGAGAGCTAAGCATGGGTTGTAAGAAATTCCTCCATGGGTTCTGTCACACCCCAATTTTTGACCTAAGATCCCATTTTTATTTTTTGCATTTTTATACAAAAGTCAAGGTCACTAAATACAGTCGGTTTTAACCTCTCACCTTCGAGCATTGATTATGCAGAAATTGTCAAGTGTTTTGAACATTCTTAGCCTATGTATCACTAACTTCTAATCAAGCACGAAATGTGTGTTTTTTTTTGTTTCTGTGATTTCATGTGCTGACAGGTCTCCTTCGATTCAGCCTTTCGATTGGACAAGTTTACTGCCTGCAAGCCTGCTTCGACTGGACAAGTTTACTGCCTGCAAACATGCTTCGATTGGGCAACATTGCTTCCTTCGAACACGGGCTTTCGATTGGGCAATATGTTTGTTTCGACCCACATGCTTTGATTGGGGAACATTGCTTCCTTCGAACACGGGCTTTCGATTGGGCAATATGTTTGTTTCGATCCACATGCTTCGATTGGGCAACATTGCTTCCTTCGAACACGGGCTTTCGATTGGGCAATATATTTGTTTCGATCCAAGATTCGTTTGGGCATGTGGCTCCCTTCGTGCAAGTCTTTGTTTGAGCATTGACCTTTTTGTGTGCTTGCTTGGAGTCACAAAGTTTAGACCTCCTCCATGCAGGCTTCGACTATGTTTGTACTAGCTTCGACTGGACAACATTTCTCTTTAGTATGCTGCATTTCCATCCTTGACAAACTTCAGCACATGGTTGATGGCCCCCTCAAAAGACATATAGTGGTGGACTTGAGGGGCATACATATGAGTCCCTGTCGAAGGGTACGCCTTAGTAGTCCATTCGAAGCACACATTTGGCCCCTTCAAAAGATGCACAAAGATGATTCGTTCGAAGGACACTTGTTGGAGGAAAGTCAAACAATGTGTTGGAAGAAGAATCTGGTCGAAGGAGGGTCAAAATGAAAGGATAAAATATTCAAAGATGCTTGCTGCCAAGTTCAGACATGGTACACTGGCCAAAACTGCTGCATAGCAGTCCTGAAACACTGCCCCATTCTTGCACCGAAATAGCATACAAGCACTGTCCCTCGAAGGCTGCAAAGAGCAGTTTACCCAAATTGTTCAAATTATTTTGTTTTCCCTCCAAAAGCTTCAGCCAATTTTTCCTATAAATAAGAGGCTCCAACACATGTTTAAGGGAGGATCTTTGGACCAGAGGAACGAATCCCCCAAATTTTCTCAAACACAACAAAACTCTCAAGTTCACCAACACTTGAGAAATCAAAACCCAGAATCCCAAACACTCATCTCTTTCGATTCTGAAGAACACCCCACACATAGAAGTTTTTTCAAACTCAAAGACAACCTTCTGTGACAACCCTTCGAACCAAAAGCAAACCCCTGTGACTATTCTTCGAATTCCAGAAACGTCCAGGTAGTAGTTCAAGTTCGAATCCCATATCCATTCAAGGCCTGAAGCAAGGTAAGTTATTCTTACCTTTGAACTTTTCGTTTCATGACATAACATGTAAATAATCTTTTCATTCGTTTCAAACATGTACATACCATTGTTCCTTTCGTTTCCACCCTTTTAACATGTTATTTTTCAGAGCTACCCCTTTCGTTTTTTTGCTTTCTGTTTACCTGAACTTGCTTTAACTGTTAAACTGTTTACCAAAAAAATACTAGCATGGCCTCAGGCCATGTTGCCATTTAATGCTTTAAATGAAAGAAACAGGAAATAGGAAAAAGGAAATGAAGCTTCTGGCTTCTATCCTCTTTCTCCAGGTTGAACGAAAGATACAACCAGGAGTATGAAATGACGCGTTTGGTTTCCACACTGACTTCCAGGCCCAGCCAGAGACACACTCACACTAATTTCACTGGCCCAATCGAAGAAGGAAACAAGGCAGAAAGGCCCAGCCAGAGGCACACTTGCACTAAGTCCAGGCTCAGACGAAAGTCACTCCCATGCTGGTGCCAACCTCCAATCAAAGTACATGACCTGACTGGTGCCAAAGCCTAATCGAAAGACGTGACTTTGCTGTTTCCAGTCCCAATAGAAGGAGGCCAACATAATGCAAATCGAAGGGTGATACTGCCTGGGTCGAAAGACACTCATTTTTCTTACTTTTATCTTCTTCTTTTTTTTTCTTCATATTTTTTATGCCTTTCGATACGATTGTAATAGCGTAGGATTTTATCTTTTTGCATTTTATTTACTTTGTACAAATGCTAGTAATTAGGCGTGTATGGCAAGATAAAATCAACAAGTAAACAAACCAAAAAATCCAAAAAAAACTCTTTAATCCTTACTTGAATATATCTTAAAACCCGTAAAACACTCAACAAATCAAAACTCCCCCCAAGGGCATGTTATCTCCGTTCTACCGCGATACTGGCCATGCCTATTGCTAGAATGCGTGCGTTAATGTCGCCCACTAAAAAACACAAACAAATCAACTTTTTTTTCTAGAGGAACTACGGTGTTTTGATTCCTTCATTGGATACGTAGGCAAAGGGTCGCGAAACCCTCACGAACGCAATAATAAAAACTCATTTCTTTCCCCTTAAGCAAACATAGTGGTAGATAAATACACCCTTGTATATAACAAACAATTTTAACCAAAAACAGATATTCCAAAAGGTTCCTGCGGAGTACTGCAGATGCATTGGTTGCTAATACCTTCCCATTGTATAACCAACCCCCGAACTCTTGATCTCTTTCGAAAATGCATTGTATTTTCATTACTTTTAAGTATTATTTTACATTGCATGTTTTAGGGTTTTATTTCGCTCTTTTCCCTTTCCCCTTGGAAATAATAAAGCGCGGTGGCGACTCTTGATTTTGTGAGTCAAGTTAATTAATAGCTTGATCTCCGATTTTCACCGCTACAGAATTGGCGACTCTACTTGGGACAAATTAACCTCTTACTGGTCCATCCATAAGTGGGTTAAGCCTAGTTTGTTTTATCTGTTTTATCATTATTTGATTGTTTGATTATATGTTTATATTGTGGTTATTTGGGTTTTTGCAAAGGACAGGTCCTATACCCGGACTAAGTTACACCTAGGAATAGGACGGACGGTATAGTCATGTTAACTTTGAGGGAGTAATCCCGAAGAAGGAGGCATGAAATCCCCCACTCAGTGGAAGCCCCTTTGAACATAGTATTTGTTTACCGAGTAATCGGAAAGATGTTATTGCTTTCGACCTGGGAGCCAGAGAAGCTGAAAATCGTAGAACCCTTAACCCATCTTGGCCTCTTAGGTGTAGTGCGGAGATTATAACAGAGTAATCCGGAAGTAGTTGTCACGCGATGCTGCACTCAGACGAGTTTCTCTTGAGAATATTGCTGATTACCGAGTAATTGGGACGTTAGTAATATCCGAAGGAGGAACGTAGACTCTGGGAACTTTTAGAACCTGTTTTTACAGGTGTGAATAAACCTTTAGTACATACCTTGGGGATGTTTTTTACCTTTGACTCCATGCTCGTGACATTGAACCTTTCGACTTTGTTTGTGACCTTGCTTGTGGTTGTTGCATAGCCATGCCTTCATGCATCCATGAAACCCTTTTCACTTGATTTTCAAGGAATTTGGAGGTCTTTCTTTGTAAACATCACAAGTTTCGTCAAGCTCAATGGATCTTGGGTGTTGATGGGGTGAAAACCCTAATCCACCTAAATGGATGATTGATCTTGATGATAACTTGATCAACGCTTTGATCCAATTTAAAATTCATCTTCTATCTTCATACTTTGATGTCTACAACTTAATATCTTGAGTTCCTTGAAAGTCAAATAAAAACTCTCTTTTGCATATCATGCATCATTCTACATTTTTGGTTTCACTTTCAAAGGTCTTTTTCAAAGGTCTTTTTCCAAGTCTTATTTTTCCTTTGGTCTCACCAGTACAACACTCGCGCTAAGGGAACAATGGATAATATCAAGCAAGAGGTTTCTGAACTCCATAGAGAGATGACTAATTTGAAAGCTAGTGTGGAGCCCTTAACTGGTTTGGTCTAAATTTTGGTTGTCGCCCAAGTCAATCCTTCTAGGAGGGAGGAAGCGATGATAAAAGTATTCACTGAAACTCTAAAATCATTCTTTCATGAGAAGGCGATGGTTAATGCACCTAATGACTTTCTTGACAAGGTGAATGTGGGAGTGCATCTAGAAGAAGATGTCCGAAAGGGATGTTTATATGAAGATGGTAGCTCAGCTAATGGTGTGAGGAAGTTTGATAATAACTTTTCCAAGAAGAGAACCAGAGGAAGAAATAATCATCATCAAAATCATCATGTTTCTCCTATTCATCAACAGAATCAGCAAGTTCCTAATCAGAGGAAAACTCAATTTGATCCAATTCCAATTACCTATACAGAGTTGTTCCCTATCCTGATGCAGAGGAATTTGGTTCAGACCCGACCTCCACCGAAGGTTCCTGAGAAGATACATTGGTACTACAAAGCTAATTTGATTTGCACCTTTCATCAAGGTGCTCCTGGGCATGACTTGGAGGGTTGCTTTGCTTTGAAGATTGAGGTTCAGAAGTTGGTCAGAAGTGGTATCTTTTCATTCAAGGACGTTGGTTTTGAAGTTCAAATCAAGCATGCGCCGAAGAGTAAACACGATTGATGGTGACTTTGATTTTTGAAGGATGTTTTCGGTAATTCAAGTCCAGATGGAAATCCTTCCTAGGTTATTAACTTATTTATGCTTTTGTAAACTTTCTTGTTTATCAAAACATTGTTTGCATGTAAGAACTTGTTTGCATCTGAATGATTATCTTAATACAATGAGTATGTTTGTCTTGAAGAAATTCATTCGTTTCACTCATATTTTTTTCAAATTTTAAATTGATTTTGCATTATGATACCAACTTGTTGCCCATTCTCTTGCTTAGGCAGAGATTGAAGGGAGGATGATGATCTAAAAAACAAAATCTCTGGTTGTATGCTTTTGGATAAAATCTTGCTGACGATGTACAAGCATTGTTTCAAATCCCTAAACACCGGAGATATAAGGAAGATAATCCCTTGTTAACCCCCTTTGAGCCTTGAAGTGGGAGTTTCTTTTCTACACACAAAAAAAAAACCTCAAATTTTAACCTGGGGCAGGGTAGTTTTCAGTTAATCTGATTGAGTGTTCAAAATTCATAAGGAGGATATTTTTGAAGAGAAACTACGAGGGCTATCCTTCATGTATAATGAATCTAGAAAATGTGGAACCACAATGTTATCCCTCATTCATCAAGAAACGAGGCAGTCACAATCTTTTCAACAAGTTAAGACAAGCTAACGTCACACGTTTTGTTCAAAAATCAAGAAAAGAGAAAGCCCGCTAAGTCAAAAAACTTGAAAACGTGCGGCTTAGGCAAAAATTAAGGCATCCCGCTGGACTATCAATTCAAAAGAATTAGTCCAGGCAAAAGTTAGGGAAAATAAAATTGCAAAGAAAGGACTACAAAGAAAAGTCCTCAGCAAATAACAAATTGGTGACTACAAACACGAAGACATAAGGGTGGTTTCTACTCCGAAAGCCTCGTCGTTTCCTTAACCGTCACAAAATCCTTTTGAGAGATGAACACTCATGTTGAATTAACTGAACATAGGATTGGAGAACATCACGAAGAATGGGTGGGCACCTATAAATTTTGAGCCTTAAAAATATTTTTTCTAAAAAAACCATGAACCAGGCCACGTTACAACCCTCAAAAGTCCTAATTGAAGCAAGGTTATTTTGAAAGCATACTTCAATGAGATAGTATTCCTGACTCCCATGAATTTTCTAAATAGTTATGTTGGTATCATATGTTTTTCCTATACAAAAATAAATGGTGCTCTAACTCGCAAAATTTGTGCGATATCTTTTCAAAACCTTCAAGACTTACATAACTGTTGCATTAGAATTTTCATTCTCATAATAAACTTTTCTAACTGCAAAACATTTGTTTGATATCAAGGAAGCTCACATATAAGCACTAGTGATAAGTTTATTCTTTTAAGGCCTGAAACTCTATTGAGTAATTATAGAATCATTTCAAGAAAAAATCATATCAGGGGGCATGTCACATGAAGACCTTAAGCACGAACATGTTGCTTCTCCTAGTTAATGCTCTCCCAACTTGTTTACTCTTTTGGGGCAAAATTTGAAGACTTCGTTGTGCCAACTACAGTCAATCCGGGGCAATCACGTCCAGATTTGATGAATCTCTCTAAGAGTTTGAAGACACCAGAGCATGGTGAATGCCATGTCTTTTGTAAAATCCTCTTGAGACGATTTCTCCTTATCAACCATATAGCTTGGGGCATTTTAGAAGTGAAGTTATTTGCAAGAATTATCGTGCAACATGCAGCTTATCAGCAGTAAACTTGGGGCATCTAAAATTAGTCCCAAGGGAAATCCAGATTTGTTAAGATATGTGATATGTTTTGCACACATTATCAGAGGGTGGTGTTCCCAGTATCTCCAACTAAGCATGACTTTTTCCAGCTGAAACATTGTTTGTGTTGTTATCCTTTCAATGGATTGTTTGCGATAGAAGACTGGACTTTGGGTTTTCTACCTGAAAATATCTTCCCCTCCATAGATATTTAAGACTTGTAAAAGGAATTTGCTCCAATGATGGCTTTTGTTTTTATCTCCAGTAATGTTACCATCTTGTTGAGATTAGCTGAGTGTCGGGTTGTGCTGTGATGTCTTATCATCTTCTGTCTATCTCCTCTATTTGTTTTGTCAGCATATACATGACATTCATTTATTCATTCACACTTGCATCATGCACACACATTGATATTTGTTGATGTTCTTGATCTGTATACTTTGGTTATCGTATTTCCTCTTCTCAAATAGAGTGTCAACTTAAGCAGAAAGCGCCTCCTTTCTAATTCCCCACTGAGTTAACTCTCGTGGAAGAATCTTGCTTTAGCTTTCCTTTTCCATCTCTGGATAGGATAAATCCCCATTTGAGTTGTTTGCTCATTTGGTGGAGTCTTGTTTGACTGTTTTCTCTCCAGTTTATTCCTGGATTGAGCTTTGTCTCTTGTGAATGACACCCTGTGGATCTTTCTAGGCTGTGAAACCTAGATGGAGAGTTCATTGATCTTGCGTATGTAAATACTTGGTCTCCTCAGGAAGGATTTATTCATGGTTCCCCATTGAGGATGAACTTTATTCCCTAGTAGTGTTATCATAACCTTCTTCTGGAATATCGACGTGACAACAAGCGACTGACTCCTTATTTGAGCAGTTTGATTATTTCTGAATTTCTTTATGTTATGACAAGCGGCGGTCTCTTCATGAGCAGTTTGTCCATCCCAGATGAAATTATTGATTCTCACCTCAAACAATATCTTCACGATATTTTGTCGATACCTTTGAAAACAACAAGCGGCGATCTTTTCATGAGCAACTTGTATGTTATTGTTACCTTTGAAAAAACAGCAAGCGGCGGTCTCTTCATGAGCAACTTGTGTGTTATTGTTCTCTTGAAAAACAACAAGAGGTGGTCTCTTCATGAGCAACTTGTATGTTATTGTTGCCTCTTGAAAAACAGCAAGCGGCGGTCTCTTCATGAGCAACTTGTGTGTTATTGTTCTCTTGAAAAACAGCAAGCGACGGTCTCTTCATGAGCAACTTGTATGTTATTGATACCTTTGAGAAAACAGCAAGCGGAAGTCTCTTCATGAGCAACTTGTATGTTATTGTTACCTTTGGAAAAAACAGCAAGCGGCGGTCTCTTCATGAGCAACTTGTGTGTTATTGTTCTCTTGAAAAACAGCAAGCGGTGGTCTCTTTATGAGCAACTTGTATGTTATTGATACCTTAGAGAAAATAGCAAGTAGCGGTATCTTCATGAGCAACTTGTATTTTATTGTTACCTTTGGAAAAAAACAGTAAGCGGCGGTCTCTTCATGAGCAACTTGTGTGTTATTGTTCTCTTGAAAAACAACAAGCGACAGTCTCTTCATGAGCAACTTGTATGTTATTGATACCTTAGAGAAAACAGCAAGCGGCGGTCTCTTCATGAGCAACTTGTGTGTTATTGTTCTCTTGAAAAACAACAAGCGGCGGTCTCTTCATGAGCAACTTGTATGTTATTGATACCTTAGAGAAAACAGCAAGCGGCGGTCTCTTCATGAGCAGCTTGTATGTTATTGATACCTTAGAGAAAATAGCAAGCGACGGTCTCTTCATGAACAACTTGTATGTTATTTTCACCTTTGAAAAACAGCAAGCGGAGGTCTCTTCATGAGCAACTTGTATGTTATTGATACCTTAGAGAAAACAGCAAGCGGCGGTCTCTTCATGAGCAGCTTGTATGTTATTGATACCTTAGAGAAAATAGCAAGCGGCGGTCTCTTCATGAGCAACTTGTATGTTATTGTCACCTTTGAAAACAACAAGCGGCAGTCTCTTCATGAGCAACTTGTATGTTATTGATACCTTTGAGAAAACAGCAAGCGGCGGTCTCTTCATGAGTAACTTGTATGTTATTGTTACCTTTGAAAAAAACAGCAAGCGGCGGTCTCTTCATGAGCAACTTGTGTGTTATTGTTCTCTCGAAAACAGCAAGTGGCGGTCTCTTCATGAGCAACTTGTATGTTATTGATACCTTTGAGAAAATAGCAAGCGGCGGTCTCTTCATGAGTAACTTTAATGTTATTGTTACCTTTGAAAAAAACAGCAAGCGGCGGTCTTTTCATGAGCAACTTGTGTGTTATTGTTCTCTTGAAAAACAGCAAGCGGCGGTCTCTTCATGAGCAACTTGTATGTTATTGACACCTTTGAAAGGAAGCAAGTGGCAGCCTCTTTATTTGAGCAGCTTGTGTATCCCCAACAATAATGCAAACGACACCTCTTCGGAAAAGTTCCATGGGGAAATTTGTATTTTATCCTTTTCAAGTGATATCTTAGTTAAAGAAGAAATGTGTTACCGTTCTTGATAAAATTCAGAAGTCAGAAATGTTTATTTCCAGTCTCAGTACTGATGCCAATCATTTTCCAGTCTCAGTACTGATGCCAATCATTTGCCAGTCTCAGTGCTGATGTCAATCATCATCTGCCAGCCTTAGTGCTGATGTTAATCATTTCTTTTCTAGTCTCAACACTTATGTAAATCATGCATTTCTTCCCTCAAAGTTATTCTCTAATAGGAGTCTCTCATTTGAAGTCTATGACTCTGTTTCCCCAGTGGAGTTATAATCTCTTCCCCTGTGGGATTATTGTATAATGTACTTGGTTTCTCCAGTAGTAGTTTGTCTCATGCGGCATCATCCCTCATTAAAATATCACATTCATATCATATCATAAACTATTTGCGGTATCTTAAGGCCAAAAATTGTGTATTCTATATTTAAGTCCCTTCAATCTCGTCAAAATGAAGATTCCAATCTTCATATCTCCAGATAGAAGAAACTTAAATATGGGCAGCTGTCATACCCCAATTTTTTACCTAAGATCCCATTTTTATTTTTTGCATTTTTATACAAAAGTCAAGGTCACTAAATACAGTCGGTTTTAACCTCTCACCTTCGAGCATTGATTATGCAGAAATTGTCAAGTGTTTTGAACATTCTTAGCCTATGTATCACTAACTTCTAATCAAGCACGAAATGTGTGTTTTTTTTGTTTCTTTGATTTCATGTGCTGACAGGTATCCTTTGATTCAACATTTCGATTGGACAAGTTTACTGCCTGCAAGCCTGCTTCGACTGGACAAGTTTACTGCCTGCAAACATGCTTCGATTGGGCAACATTGCTTCCTTCGAACACGGGCTTTCGATTGGGCAATATGTTTGTTTCGACCCACATGCTTTGATTGGGCAACATTGCTTCCTTCGAACACGGGCTTTCGATTGGGCAATATGTTTGTTTCGATCCACATGCTTCTATTGGGCAACATTGCTTCCTTCGAACACGGGCTTTCGATTGGGCAATATATTTGTTTCGATCCAAGATTCGTTTGGGCATGTGGCTCCCTTCGTGCAAGTCTTTGTTTGAGCATTGACCTTTTTGTGTGCTTGCTTGGAGTCACAAAGTTTAGACCTCCTCCATGCAGGCTTCGACTATGTTTGTACTAGCTTCGACTGGACAACATTTCTCTTTAGTATGCTGCATTTCCATCCTTGACAAACTTCAGCACATGGTTGATGGCCCCCTCAAAAGACATATAGTGGTGGACTTGAGGGGCATACATATGAGTCCCTGTCGAAGGGTACGCCTTAGTAGTCCATTCGAAGCACACATTTGGCCCCTTCAAATGATGCACAAAGATGATTCGTTCGAAGGACACTTGTTGGAGGAAAGTCAAACAATGTGTTGGAAGAAGAATTTGGTCGAAGGAGGGTCAAAATGAAAGGATAAAATATTCAAAGATGCTTGATGCCAAGTTAAGACATGGTACACTGGCCAAAACTACTGCATAGCAGTCCTGAAACACTGCCCTATTCTTGCACCGAAATAGCATACAAGCACTGTCCCTCGAAGGTTGCAAAGAGCAGTTTACCCAAATTGTTCAAATTATTTTGTTTTCCCTCCAAAAGCTTCAGCCAATTTTTCCTATAAATAAGAGGCTCCAACACATGTTTAAGGGAGGATCTTTGGACCAGAGGAACGAATCCCCCAAATTTTCTCAAACACAACAAAACTCTCAAGTTCATCAACACTTGAGAAATCAAAACCCAGAATCCCAAACACTCATCTATTTTGATTCTGAAGAACACCCCACACATAGAAGTTTGTTCAAACTCAAAGACAACCTTCTGTGATAACCCTTCGAACCAAAAGCAAACCCCTGTGACTATTCTTCAAATTCCAGAAACATCCAGGTAGTAGTTTAAGTTCGAATCCCACATCCATTCAAGGCCTGAAGCAAGGTAAGTTATTCTTGCCTTTGAACTTTTCGTTTCATGACATAACATGTAAATAATCTTTTCGTTCGTTTCAAACATGTACATACCATTGTTCCTTTCGTTTCCACCATTTTAACATGTTATTTTTCAGAGCTACCCCTTTCGTTTTTTTGCTTTCTGTTTACTTGAACTTGCTTTAACTGTTAAACTGTTTACCAAACAAATACTAGCATGGCCTCAGGCCATGTTGCCATTTAATGCTTTAAATGAAAGAAACAAGAAACAGGAAATAGGAAACGAAGCTTCTGGCTTCTATCCTCTTTCTCTAGGTCGAACGAAAGAGACAACCAGGAGTATGAAACGAAGCCTTTGGTTTCCACACTGACTTCCAGGCCCAGCCAGAGAGACGCTCACACTAATTTCATTGGCCCAATCGAAGAAGGCAACAAGGCAGAAAGGCCCAACAAGAGGAACACTTGCACTAATTCCAGGCTCAGACGAAAGGCACTCCCATGCTGGTGCCAGCCTCTAATCGAAGTACATGACCTGACTGGTGCCAAAGCCTAATCGAAAGACGTGACTTTGCTGTTGCCAGCCCCAATCGAAGGAGGCCAACCGAATGCAAATCGAAGGGTGCTACTGCCTGGGTCGAAAGACACTCATTTTTCTTACTTTTATCTTCTTCTTTTTTTTCTTCATATTTTTTATGCCTTTCGATACGATTGTAATAGCGTAGGATTTTATCTTTCTGCATTTTATTTACTTTGTATAAATGCTAGTAATTAGGCGTGTATGGCAAGATAAAATCAACAAGTAAACAAACCAAAAAATCCAAAAAAAACTCTTTAATCCTTACTTGAATATATCTTAAAACCCGCAAAACACTCAACAAATCAAAACTCCCCCAAAGGGCATGTTATCTCCGTTCTACCGCGATACCGGCCATGCCTATTGCTAGAATGTGTGCGTTAATGTCGCCCACTAAAAAACACAAACAAATCAACTTTTTTTCTAGAGGAACTACGGTGTTTTGATTCCTTCATTGGATACGTAGGCAAAGGGTCGCGAAACCCTCACGAACGCAATAATAAAAACTCATTTCTTTCCCCTTAAGCAAACATAGTTGTAGATAAATACACCCTTGTATATAACAAACAATTTTAACCAAAAACAAATATTCCAAAAGGTTCATGCGAAGTACCGCAGATGCATTGGGTGCTAATACCTTCCCATTATATAACCAACTCCCGAACTCTTGATCTCTTTCAAAAACGCATTGTATTTTCATTACTTTTAAGTATTATTTTACATTGCATGTTTTAGGGTTTTATTTCGCTCTTTTCCCTTTCCCCTTGGAAATAATAAAGCGCGGTGGCGACTCTTGCTTTTATGAGTCAAGTTAATTAATAGCTTGATCTCTGATTTTCACCGCTACAGGTTCCTAGCAGGGGAACATTGGGATACTCTCCACAACGATCAATGATAGTCACCTCATCCATACCCTTGAGAGTCCAGATAATGTCATTATGAGAGAGAGACATCATCCTATAAGCCCAACCCATTCCTTCTTTATTCTTTAGCACTGACTTAGGGAGGTGCGAAATAAACCACCTCGACAATAAAGGAGCACATCACATCAAGGTTCCCCGCTTTCGGTAAGTACGAGCATAGAGCTGATGAAGAATGTCACCCAAGAGAGTGGGTACATGGCTCTGAGAAATGAAGATCTTTATGGAATTCACATCAACAAAAGTATCAGGATTCAGAAACAGTACCAAGCCATAAATCAAAAGAGCCAGAATATCCTCGAACGCTTTAAAGTCTAGGCTATCCCAGAAGTAGTTGTATTACCACAAATTTGTCCTACCCTTTTACTTTTATTTGGTTTATGCATTTTCACGCTTTTCTCATGTACATATTTCCATTAGGTCATTTAACATTGCATACATTCGCTAACAACATAATTTGGCATGAGATCGGGGATCTTGAAGAATTAGGGTTTTCACCTGTAATATTCAATTAAGGATCATTGGATTTTCAAGTCAAAGCTATCTTCCGTATTCCTATGTTTATTCTCCAGATTTCCTCAAGGCTTTGTTATTGTGTTAAGACCACTGTTGAACCATGATAAAAGGTGTTGAGTTTGGAGATCCATTGTGCTCAGGGCGTCATTATTCCAAATACTTATTGCTTCAATTACAATTTAACTAGGATTTCAAGAGAAATGAGATGTCAATTTAGGTTCATTAAAGCTTCTAATTGCACTCAAGATTAATATTGGTTTAAGGTCTCGGTTTCACGATTTATCATTTGGTTGATTCAAGATAAGGTTGGATAGTTCATTCATATGGTTCTCTTGGTATACAACTTATAAATTTGCAAAGACTTACAAGCCCATGAAACCATTTAAGTTTCAATAAATTTATAACCACTCATAATTCATTCAAGTCTCATCCAAAATTCCATCATTGGACCAAGTGTGCAAGTTTGTACAAAAATATCAAGTTTTATTCAAGTTTGGGACAAAAGGTACAAGTACAAGATATTTCATGGTACATAGACATTACACCAAAATTACAAAATAACACATTACATTAAACCTATGACTTTATCCTCATCTATAACCTCCTTTGCCAAAACTCCATGAGATCCATATTTTAAGCCCTTTTCAAGCTTCTACATCATGACCATGATCAATTCTCCAGCTATGCCAAAACCTGCAGCCCTGTATCAAATAAATAAAACTAGCTTAGGGAAAAATGCAAAACAATTAGCAAATATTTAACAGTTTCATTCAGATTCCAGAATAACCACAAACAGAATAACCAAAATAGATTCTAACAACCCTTAACTGTCAAAACCATTTCCCTAACTGCTATCCAAAACAGAATTTTCTAAACCTACCAACCATTTTCCAAACTACCCTGTAATTGAATCCCAGCTTAACAAAAAGACCTGCATAATGAAAAACCAAAACAGAATTTTTTATAAAACATTCTCAAACCACCTCATAACAACCTTCTAACAGAAATTACACTAGCCTTCAAAACTAGTATAACTAACTCTCAAACCTCTAATCCTCACCATTCATTTGTCATAACAAACTTCTGATCCATTGGCCAAGATTGTTTAATCTATAACTAATTTTTCCTAACAGCAATAACAGCATAAAGGAGAAAACTCACCAGAATTTCAGGGAATTCTTGATTCTGCAGAAAGATCACACCTTCTTCTTCCATTGATCCTTCTTCATCCTCCACCTTCATCTTTATCCACCAAAAAAGCAGAACAAAACTCTATCATCTTCTCTCTACACTCTTCTTCAACCTTCCGCATCTCTTCACTCATCTCAGAAACTCTCTCTTCTCTCGACTCCTTCTCCATAACCATCATTCCTCTACAACCTTGCACCTTCAAGTTTCTGCAATAAACTCCATCAACTATGCATCTTCTTCCTCACCTCACTTCAACACAGCATCCTCAATCTCTATCATCATCACCTTTACACTGCAAACATCTACAACTTCAACGATCTTTTTTTCTGCATCTTGCTTCAATCATCATCATCAACATTTCATCGTCATTTCCTACAACTTGAATCATCAATAACGCTTTAACAACAATCATCATGAATTCGTCAATATCACGTATCAGAATCATAAAGAACAACACAAAGATTCTCAAGTAAGCAGAAATCGAAGAAGTGGAAGAAAGAGAAAGCCAACACAAGAGGCGAACCTGAGTTCTTGAAGAGATTTTCATTGGTTTTCTCGTTGTCAATGCCGACGTAATTGTCGAAGGAGTACCAGACTCATCTTCCGGTAGGCACCATTTTCTTTGAGCTTTGAATCAGTGAGATGAGCACGAAGTATGATAACCTTTTATCATGAACGGAGAGTTCTCAAAGACAAGAAGAGAACGATGTGCATCGTAAGGTGAACATCGAGTGGAGGTTGGGATGGAATCACAGTAACCAGACGAGTTTGGCCGCTGTTCGAGAGAGAGAAACAGAGGAGTTCACCGCGTGAGATAAGAGATGAGACAAGGGTGTTCAGCGCGATTTCATCTGAGAAGAGAGGCGAAGAAGTGACACATCAAATTGAAGAGGGCGATTTTGCAATTAATCGGAAGTGAGATGGATATGAGATCGGAACTGAGGCGAGGAGAGTGCGAGTTAGGGGTGTAATCCAAGCGCCGCCGTGTACAGTGTTGTGGAAGGAGAGCGCGTTTGAAGGAGAAGGCAAAGAGACGCATACAGTAACCCTAACAAAGCCATCAAACGACTGCGTTTTGTGTTCCCTCTTCTTCCATCTTTTTTAATTGTTCTTTTAACTCATTTTTTATTTAATCTGAATAATAAGAACAAATGATATATGCTGGAAATTGTTGTTGGTGGATTCAGACTTAACTGGATCGCAACACCCCCCTTGGCCCATTAGCACTTTTTATATAACCTTGTGTGTCACAAAAGAAGATTATTGGAGTCAAGCTTAGCCTATAGAATCATTTTTTATATATCACGTCCTTCTTATGCAATGCACCCCCCGAATACTTTCTATTATTTCTTAAATAATTTTGTGTGATATTTCTACATGGTTTTTTCTTTAATTGTTCACATGATAAAAATCCAAAAATATTAGAATAGAATTTTACTTCTTTTATTAACTTTTTGTTGTTATTTTATCCATGTTTTTGGTAGATTTTAATGCCAATTTTGTGTCGGATTTTGAAATAAAAAGATACTTGAGTGAGGAGTTTCATGAAGTTTCAAAGCTAGCTAAGAGCATAATTTTTATCAAAGAATTAAAGGAGGCTAATGCAGAGTTTTCTCATTGCTTGTGTGATTATGAATAGGCAATGGACCTTCTCCGTTCGGTATCGTCCCAACTCTATTTATTCCTGTACTTTACCACTTTCTAGATACCATGAGAAGTAGGAAATAAAGAGCGTGCGCTCGAAGTCGCTGTTTAAAGACCTGTAGCAGGCATTCCGCACTTCATTTGCTATATGTGTTGTGCTTGTGTTTGTTTACTTTCTTGTCGATCGATGAGTCACTCAATTTAGCAATTGAGATCACGACTTTGCTCTCAGTGCATGCTCCCTATAGGACTTTATCGCTTTCATTTATTTCCTGCCGATCGATGAGTCACTCAATTTAGAAATTGAGATCACGACTTCACTCTCATTGCATGCTCCCTATAGGATAGTTTTTTTAGACTTTTCTTCGACATGCTAACCTAGGCAGGATCCCTTTAGGTGTGCTTCCTTTTTGCTGGCTTGCTTGCTTTATCCTTGTACATACCATGTTCCCTTAGGATGCGTTCTCTCCGTTCGGACGCAAGTTAGACCTTAGGTTGCAAACCACGCATGCTAACAGTAGGTAGAAACTTCCCCTTTCATCCTTGACATAGGGCTACCATCGTATGATAACATTAGGTTTGAAATAGGCTGGTCTCCCTTTGACTCTTTTCTTCCCCTTTTTGCATCCCTGCATTCTAAAACAAAAACTTCTTTTCTCAGCAAATCAAAAACATGTCAATCATACTTAAACCCTTTTTCAAGGTAATAAAAATACAAAACAAATTCAAATCATTTTGTGCGCTCGAGCACCTTCTCTCTAAAACCCTTTTCAGGTAATGACATGATTAATTTACTTTTGTGCCAACGCATAAGTCTCTAAAGGTCGAGCTGCGGCAGAAGGCGGAATTAACATTGTCCATAAAAAACACAAAACAAACAAAACATATGAGCCGAACTACGGTAGCTCTGATTCCTCAAAAAGGATACGCAGGCATTGGGGTAGGGCCTAGGCGAGCACAATTTTATTTTCCATACTTTCTTTTCTCCTTTCTTTTGCATGCATTTTCCCTCCAGTAGTATAATAGACATTAAGCATAGATTGAACACACCCATAAGATAGATAACAAGAGTGGATACCATAGAGTACTACGGGCGTGTGGGGTGCTAATACCTTCCCCTCATGTAACAGACTCCCTTACCCGATCTCTCGGTCGCAAGACCGTGACTTCTCCCTTCTCAGGTTTTCTCGATGTTTACCTTTCCCTACGTGTGGGATAAAAGAAGTTCAATGGCGACTTCATTGTTTGATGATTTTCAGCCGGTTGTTTCAGCTGGCGACTTCACTGGGGACAGGTCAACCAAATGTTGGTCCATCCCGGAGTCGCTCCTAGCTCTTGCCTTCTTTCATTTGGGTGTTTATCTTTACGCTTTCAGTTTATTCATTCATTTTGTATATACTTGAGTATACATATGCATTGCATTTTACTGTCTTCCATATACTTTTGTTGTACTGGATCTGCTTCTTATTGGGTGGGTGTTACTATGAGGTAAAAGGCCCAATACCCAGGCCAGAGTTGTATACCATAGGAACCCTAGGAATAAAGTGGAACATGAACGGCTAGTTGACTTAGGTCTGACTATCTCCGCCATGTCGTCCACGCTCAGATGAGGTACAAATGAGGGGCTATCATTTTCACTTAGGTGATACGGCGATTGTTTTTCAGGAGTACCCTCGATTCTGAGTTACCATTGCCTTACCCTGACCTAGTTTTCACCCATGAGCGGGGAGGGAATTCTTATTACAGGTACAGGTGGTGACTATGTTCAGATGGTTACTCATGCTCGGATGGTGACTACGCTCAGACGGTAACTATTGGTTCTAATGGCTATGATCTGGATTTCTGTTATGACTTTATGCAGATGCTATATCCTGTTGGTGACCGTATGGTTCTCAGATTTATTTTCTGAGTTCCTAACTTGTTTACTTGGAGGTTCATTCAAGCCTTCGATCTTGGTATTCCCAGCATGTTCAGAAATCCTCAACAATATCCAGTCCCAGAAGCCTTGATCCCGTACAATCAGTGATCTACATGGTACTTGGTTCTTATATGTGCAAAAGCTATGTCAGACCTCTGATCTGATGACACTCACATGATTCAGAGCAGTGCAACAATCTTATTCAGGAATGATGGAACCTTGATCCTCTTTGATCTCATGCCTTTGCATACATAACATGGCTAACCACATGCTTAACATACATGTTCTGTTATTTTCAAGGAATCATATTTGCAAGTCTTGTGCTAAACTCTTCCATCCCTTACTTGCGTAAAACCAAAATAAAAGCGCGTAAATCCCTTGGAAATAACAGAACATGACATGGCATTCATTCATGCACCCCATGCATATTCATGCATTCATAAAAGGTACTCGAAGATTGGGGATTCTTATTCAGACCTGGGGTTCTCTTCAAACGTTCAACCTGATTTCTCACCGCACATTCTCAGAGATCAGTTATGGAATAACTCCGAGTGGCACATGCAAGCTTTGGCTCGTAGTCAGAAATTTCTTCAAGCAGGAGGATAATTCAGAGCAGTGCAACAATCTTATTCAGGAATGATGGAACCTTGATCCTCTTTGATCTCATGCCTTTGCATACATAACATGGCTAACCACATGCTTAACATACATGTTCTGTTATTTTCAAGGAATCATATTTGCAAGTCTTGTGCTAAACTCTTCCATCCCTTACTTGCGTAAAACCAAAATCAAAGCGCGTAAATCCCTTGGAAATAACAGAACATGACATGGCATTCATTCATGCACCCCATGCATATTCATGCATTCATAAAAGGTACTCGAAGATTGGGGATTCTTATTCAGACCTGGGGTTCTCTTCAAAGGTTCAACCTGATTTCTCACCGCACATGCTCAGAGATCAGTTATGGAATAACTCCGAGTGGCACATGCAAGCTTTGGCTCGTAGTCAGAAATTTCTTCAAGCAGGAGGATAATTGATTAAATACTCAGATAAGCCAAATGGTATGTCATCCAAAGACAATGTCAAAGACAGGCTCAGTCCAGAGACTACTGTATTCACATCAGATCTGAAGGGGAATTCTCTCGCACACTCGAGCATCAAGACTGCGGAAAGTCGTCAGAATCAGCAAGTCCATACGGAGTCAAGTCTCCTCAAAAATGGCAATCATTGGTTTCTTTAACTGCATTTTCATTTGCATTCTTGGTTGTTTGTTTAAACATTGCTTGTATATAGAAACTTGTATATTTTTGAACAAAAATCTTACTACAATAAGTATGCTTGTCTTGAAGTGTTCCTTTCATTTTTACTCATCCATTCGTTATCACTCTTTAAATGTTTTACTTGCATATTGATGCCAGATTTCCTAGTCTTATGCTTAGGTGAAGATTCAAAGGAGGATGATGACAATCTGAAAACGCAAAAATCTCTGGTCGGTACGCTTTTGAGTAAGACCCTACTGACGATGTACATGCCTTGTTTCAAATCCCTAAACACCAGAGATATAAGGGAGATAGACCCTCGTCAACCCCTCTGAGCCTTCGAAGTAGGAGTTTCTTTTCTTTTCAGAAAAAACCCTCATTTTAACCATGGGGCGGGTAGTGTTCAGCTAATTTGACCAAGCATTCAGAACTCATCAAGAGTGTGCATCCAAGGATACAACAATGGTTATCCATCAAAAGGATGAGAAAAGTCAAAACCACAATGGTTAACCCTCATCTAACAACAACGTGCGTCTATTTGACTATATCTCAATGGGTATCTCTCGCACATCAGGAGTTCAACAAATGACAATACAACAATGACTATCCCTCGTCTATCAAAGACTCACGCAATCACGATCTAACAAATCAAAAACAACGCAAAGATCAACGACTTGTTTAAAATGAAAAATACGAATAAGAAAGAAACAAAAATCCCCGCTAAGTCGAAACATGAAAGCAAGTCGCTTAGGAAAAAATTGAGGCATCCCGCTTGACTTCCAAATTGAAATTCAAAAGAATTTGTCCAGGCAAAAATTAGGGAAAGCAAGAAATAAATCGAAAAGCCTAAAAGGCGAGAAAAGGATTACCAATGAAAATCCTCATCAAAGAACAAAGTCGTCTGATCAGACATCAAAATCAGAAGTTAGTGACTGTCGTGTCCAAGAAAACACAGTGGTTCCTCAACCATCGCAAACTCTTCTAGAGAGATGAATGCTTGTATTGGGTCAACTGAACGTAGGAATGGAGAACATCATGGAGAATGGGTGGGCGCCAAATAATTTTGAGCCTTAAATCCTTTTTTCTAAAACCGTGAACCAGGCCACGTTACAACCCTTTCAAAGCCCTAACTGAAGCATGGGTCAATTTGAAAGCGTGCTACAACGAGATAGCGTTTAACTGACTCCTAAGAGGTACGTTTGAATATCTGTGGTGGCATCATATGCTTGCATTATCTTTCATAAAAAAGGAATTTGCAAATGTTTCTCTCTAGCTAGTGACTCGTTCACAACAGAGTTGTGACGTCATTTCATTCAAAGTTTTTTCAAACTTCAAGACTTACTTATGTGTTGCATTAGAATTATCATTCTCATAATAAACATTCTTCTGCATACAAAACAACTGATTGACATCGAGTAAGTTTGCATAATGAACAACCGGTGAAGAGCTCAATCTTGTCAGAGAAGAGAGGCTTGAATACCCTGTTGAAGCAAGAGTCAGCTGCCACAAGAGAAATGACTTATCCAGCAGCATGTTAAACCAGAGATTATGTCAAAAGAAATCATCTTGATACTTCACAGTTTGAGTGCCATTCAGGGATGAAGTTAGCAGAGCCTACCAATCTAGGGCAATCAAGTCGAGAATCGATCCCTCCAAGTTTAGCCAAATCTGGGGCATTCCCTCAAAGCTGTCAATTAGAGGCTATCACGTCGATAAATATCTTCAAGCTCGATCAATCAGAGGCTATCACATCGAGAGATCTATTTATAATTCATTCAACCTCGGGCAGTTACGTCGAGATTCGACAAATCTCTCCAAGAAAGCTGTAATCAAGAGCAGTTTATTTCGTGGCTCAAGACATTGGGGCGGGCAACCTCATATCATATTGTGGCATGAATATTCTGGTATCCTATTCAACATAGATCTTCTCAGAGACCCTCCAGACAGGGGCATTCCTCATCCGTACTCGCAAAGTTGCTCAAGCCAATTATGTTGCACGAGACCACTACGATCAAGCTGAAAGCATCATAACAGTCACCTTGACTTAGCCAGCACACGAAGCTGCCTTCATCTGCTACAGACAATTTCAAACCTAGATTCCGCAAGTGAGTTCAGAAAATTCGGATTCGCCATTTAACCAGCACGCGCAAGTGCATCCTCAGTGGAGTTAATCAAGAACATCCCCAATGGAGCTAAACCGGGGAATTCGCAGAGCTAAACCGGGGCATTCGCAGAACCAAACTGGGGCATTCGCAAAACCAAACTGGGGCATTCGTAAAGCTAAACCGGGGCACTCGTAAGTGTCCATGCCCATCTCTTATCCCCAAGTGATTCAAGAGATAATTCCCCAGTGTGCGTAAACTTGGGATGTGCATTCAAGGGGATTCACATGGTGTTCAGTATCCATTCTTCGGCATATTCAGTTCTATCATCTTCTCAACGGTTCAGGATGTTTGGAAGTCTGGCCAGATTATCTCTTCCCCAACGGTACGGTTCAGAATCCAACAGTGTACCTAAAAACTCGCTTCGTCAGCAATTCAATCCTCAGCAGAGTCAACAACGATCTTTGGTCTTCAAGATCTCCCCAGTGTGTACTCTTATCAGTATCCCCAGCGATCTTTGGTACTGTAGGCTTCCAACATTGATATATACTGACATCCCCAGTGATGAGCATGGCTCCCAGCAAGCTTTCTCTTATCCCCATATTTCTTTGCATTGCGTATAGTTATCATTACATAACATTGCATCCTCAAAAGCGCGTAGCTGATCCATCAGAGTGGATCTTTGCGTCAAAAGAAATTCAAACATGCATACAAAGCATAAGCCAGATCAGGTACCTTACATGAAAGACCTGAGTTATTCAAGGTCAACAATACATCCCTACAGGAGGGTATCATGCCCAAAGTCCCCAGTCGGTGACCTTCACCTTTTCAATGCCAAACAAAATCAATACACTTTGCCGTTCTAAACCCAGTTCTTGTCTGGTAGTCGGTTCCCTAAACACTCGTCCGTGTCCATTCCTAAACACTCGTCCGTGTCCATTCCTAAACACTCGTCCGTGTCCATTCTTAAACACTCGTCCGTGTCCATTCCTAAACACTCGTCCGTGTCCATTCCTAAACACTCGTATGTGTCAAGTTTCCTAAACACCCACCCGGGTCAGTTATTCAAACACTCGTCCGTGTTTAAACTTTTGATACTCATCTGTATCTTCTTTCAATACTCGTCCGTATTGATTCAAACACTCGTCCGTGTTTAACCTTTTGATACTCGCCTGTATCTCCTTTCAATACTCGTCCGTATTGATTCAAACACTCGTTCGTGTTTACCTTGGATACTCGTCCATATCTTCTTTCAATACTCGTCCGTATTGATTTAAACACTCATCCGTGTTTAACCTTTAATACTCGTCCGTATCTCCTGTCAATACTCGTCCGTATTGATTCAAACACTCGTCCGTGTTTAACCTTTTGATACTCGCCTGTATCTCCTTTCAATACTCGTCCTTATTGATTCAAACACTCATCCGTGTTTACCTTGGATACTCGTCCGTATCTTCTTTCAATACTCATCCGTATTGATTCAAACACTCGTCCGTGTTTAACCTTTGATACTCGTCCGTATCTCCTTTTAATACTCGTCCGTATTGATTCAAACACTCGTCCGTGTTTAACCTTTTGATACTCGCCTGTATCTCCTTTCAATACTCGCCCGTATTGATTCAAACATTCGTCCCTGTTTACCTTGGATACTCGTCTGTATCTTCTTTCCATACTCGTCTGTATTGATTCAAACACTCGTCCGTGTTTAACCTTTGATACTCGTCTATATCTCCTTTCAATACTCGTTCGTATTGATTCAAACACTCGTCCGTGTTTAACCTTTGATACTCGTCTGTATCTTTTTTCAATACTCGTCCGTATTGATTCAAACACTCGCCCGTGTTTAACCTTTTGATACTCGTCTGTATCTTCTTTCAATACTCGTCCGTATTGATTCAAACACTCGTCCGTGTTTAACCTTTCTTGATGCTCGTCCGTGTCTCTTATCTAAACAATCATCATGTCGTAACCCATGTTTTCGTCGTCGAACCTGAGATCGCCTCTTGGCTAGGTTCTTCCTTCAAATCATCGTCGAACCTGAGATCGCCTCTTGGCTAGGTTCTTCCTTCAAATCACCGTCGAACCTGAGATCTCCTCTTGGCTAGGTTCTTCCTTCAAATCATCGTCGAACCTGAGATCGCCTCTTGGCTAGGTTCTTCCTTAAAATCATCGTCGAACCTGAGATCCCCTCTTGGCTAGGTTCTTCCTTCAAATCATCGTCAAACCTGAGATCGCCTCTTGGCTAGGTTCTTCCTTCAAATTATCGTCGAACCTGAGATTGCCTCTTGGCTAGGTTCTTCCTTCAAATCATCGTCGAACCTGAGATCGCCTCTTGGCTAGGTTCTTCCCTCAAACCTTCGTCGAACTTGAGATCGCCTCTTGGCTAGGTTCTTCCCTCAAATCATCGTCGAACCTGAGATTGCCTCTTGGCTAGGTTCTTCCCTCAAATCATCATCGAACCTGAGATCGCCTCTTGGCTAGGTTCTTTCCATTTACTTTGTCTTAGAACCTGAGATCGCCCTTTGGCTAGGTTCTCTGTCAAATCACTCTCATGTGTCACCTTAGGATCGTAGGTCGCCCGTAGACCCCGTCCGCTGTCTTTTCATACCAACCATTTGTCTTGTATTGGCATCAAGCCACGTTACAAGTTCAGTCTCTGTCTCTTCATTGGAATTTTTTTTTCCTTTCCCTCGTAAATATCACAAAAAAAATAAAGAAAACACTTACACTATCTCCCAGAACAAATTTTTGGCATTGGTATTTAATCATCTTCAACCTTGAACTTCCGAAAGGCATGCACCAATCGTACTTTCAGGTTTAAGACGTTTAAATAGGGGCAGCTGTAATACCCCAAATTTTTCCTACCCTTTTACTTTTATCTGGTTTATGCATTTTCGCGCTTTTCTCATGTACATATCTCCATTAGGTCATTTAACATTGCATACATTCGCTAACAACATAATTTGGCATGAGATCGGAGATCTTGAAGAATTAGGGTTTTCGCCTGTAATATTCAATTAAGGATCATTGGATTTTCAAGTCAAAGCTATCTTCCGTATTCCTATGTTCATTCTCCAGATTCCCTCAAGGCTTTGTTGTTGTGTTAAGACCACTGTTGAACCATGATACAAGGTGTTGAGTTTGGAGATCCATTGTGCTCAGGGCGTCATTATTCCAAATACTTGTTGCTTCAATTACAAGTTAACTAGGATTTCAAGCGAAATGAGATGTCAATTTAGGTTCATTAAAGCTTCTAATTGCACTCAATATTAATATTGGTTTAAGGTCTCGGTTTCATGATTTATCATTTGGTTGATTCAAGATAAGGTTGGATAGTTCATTCATATGGTTCTCTTGGTATACAACTTATAAATTTGCAAAGACTTACAAGCCCATGAAACCATTTAAGTTTCAATAAATTTATAACCACTCATCATTCATTCAAGTCTCATCCAAAATTCCATCATTGGACCAAGTGTGCAAGTTTGTACAAAAATATCAAGTTTTATTCAAGTTTGGGACAAAAGGTACAAGTACAAGATATTTCATGGTACACAGACATTACACCAAAATTACAAAATAACACATTACATTAAACCTATGACTTTATCCTCATCTATAACCTCCTTTGCCAAAACTCCATGAGATCCATATTTTAAGCCCTTTTCAAGCTTCTAAATCATGACCATGATCAATTCTCAAGCTATGCCAAAACCTGCAGCCCTGTATCAAATAAATAAAACTAGCTTAGGGAAAAATGCAAAACAATTAACAAATGTTTAACAGTTTCATTCAGATTCCAGAATAACCACAAATAGAATAACCAAAACAGATTCTAACAACCCTTAACTGTCAAAACCATTTCCCTAACTGCTAGCCAAAACAGAAATTTCTAAACCTCCCAACCATTTTCCAAACTACCCTGTAATTGAATCCCAGCTTAACAAAAAGACCTGCATAATGAAAAACCAAAACATAATTTTTTATAAAACATTCTCAAACCACCTCATAACAACCTTCTAACAGAAATTACACTAGCCTTCAAAACTAGTATAACTAACTCTCAAACCTCTAATCCTCACCATTCATTTGTCATAACAAACTTCTGATCCATTGGCCAAGATTTTTTAATCTATAACTAATTTTTCCTAACAGCAATAACAGCATAAAGGAGAAAACTCACCAGAATTTCAGGGGATTCTTGATTCTGCAGAAAGATCACACCTTCTTCTTCCATTGATCCTTCTTCATCCTCCACCTTCATCTTTATCCACCAAAAAAGCAGAACAAAACTCTATCATCTTCTCTCTACACTCTTCTTCAACCTTCCGCATCTCTTCACTCATCTCAGAAACTCTCTCTTCTCTCGGCTCCTTCTCCATAACCATCATTCCTCTACAACCTTGCACCTTCAAGTTTCTGCAATAAACTCCATCAACTATGCATCTTCTTCCTCACCTCGCTTCAACACAGCATCCTCAATCTCTATCATCACCACCTTTACATTGCAAACATCTATAACTTCAACGATCTTTTTTTATGCATCTTGCTTCAATCATCATCGTCAACATTTCATCATCATTTCCTACAACCTGAATCATCAATAACGCTTCAACAACAATCATCATGAATTCGTCAATATCACGTATCAGAATCATAAAGAACAACACAAAGATTCTCAAGTATGCAGAAATCGAAGAAGTGGAAGAAAGAGAAAGCCAACACAAGAGGCGAACCTGAGCTCTTGAAGAGATTTTCATTGGTTTTCTCGTCGTCAATGCCGACGTAATTGTCGAAGGAGCACCAGACTCATCTTCCAGTAGGCACCATTTTCTTCGAGCTTTGAATTGGTGAGATGGGCACGAAGTATGATAACCTTTTATCATGAACGGAGAGTTCTCGAAGACAAGAAGAGAATGATGTGCATCGTAAGGTGAACATCGAGTGGAGGTTGGGATGGAATCACAGTAACCAGACGAGTTTGTCCGTCGTTCGAGAGATAGAAACAGAGGAGTTCACCGTGTGAGATAAGAGATGAGACAGGGGTGTTCAGCGAGATTTCATCTGAGAAGAGAGGCGAAGAAGTGACACATCAAATTGAAGAGGGCGATTTTGCAATTAATCGGAAGTGAGATGGATATGAGATCGGAACTGAGGCGAGGAGAGTGTGAGTTAGGGGTGTAATCCAAGGGCCGCCGTGTACAGTGTTGTGGAAGGAGAGCGTGTTTGAAGGAGAAGGCAAAGAGACGCATACAGTAACCCTAACAAAGCCATCAAACGACTGCATTTTGTGTTCCCTCTTCTTCCATCTTTTTTAATTGTTCTTTTAGCTTATTTTTTATTTAATCTGAATAATAAGAACAAATGATATATGCTGGAAATTGTTGTTGGTGGATTCAGACTTAACTGGACCGCAACACCCCCCTTGGCCCATTAGCACTTTTTATATAACCTTGTGTGTCACAAAAGAAGATTATTAGAGTCAAGCTGGGCCTAGAGAATCATTTTTTATATATCACTTCCTTCTTTTGCAATGCACCCCCTGAATACTTTTTATTATTTCTTAAATAATTTTGTGTGATATTTCTACATGGTTTTTTCTTTAATTGTTCACATGATAAAAATCCAAAAATATTAGAATAGAATTTTACTTCTTTTATTAACTTTTTGTTGTTATTTTATCCATGTTTTTGGTAGAATTTAATGCCAATTTTGTGTGGGATTTTGAAATAAAAAGATACTTGAGTGAGGAGTTTCATGAAGTTTCAAAGCTAGCTAAGAGCATAATTTTCATCAAAGAATTAAAGGAGGCTTATGCAGTGCTTTCTCATTGCTTGTGTGATTATGAAGAGGCAACATACCTTCTCCATTCGGTATCGTCCCAACTCTATTTTATTCCTGCACTTTACCACTTTCTAGATACCATGAGAAGTAGGAAATAAAGAGTGTGCGCTTGAAGTCGCTGTTTAAAGACCTGTAGCAGGCATTCCGCACTTCATTTGCTATATGTGTTCTGCTTGTGTTTGTTTACTTTCTTGTCGATCGATGAGTCACTCAATTTAGCAATTGAGATCACGACTTCGCTCTCAGTGCATGCTCCATATAGGACTTTATCGCTTTCATTTATTTCCTTCCGATCGATGAGTCACTCAATTTAGAAATTGAGATCACGACTTCGCTCTCATTGCATGCTCCCTATAGGATAGTTTTTTTAGACTTTTCTTCGACATGCTAACCTAGGCAGGATCCCTTTAGGTGTGCTTCCTTTTTGCTGGCTTGCTTGCTTTATCCTTGTACATACCATGTTCCCTTAGGATGCGTTCTCTCCGTTCGGATGCAAGTTAGACCTTAGGTTGCAAACCACGCATGCTAACAGTAGGTAGAAACTTCCCCTTTCATCCTTGACATAGGGCTACCATCGTATGATAACATTAGGTTTGAAATAGGCTGGTCTCCCTTTGACTCTTTTCTTCCCCTTTATGCATCCCTGCATTCTAAAATAAAAACTTCTTTTCTCAGTAAATCAAAAACATGTTAATCATACTTAAACCCTTTTTCAAGGTAATAAAAATACAAAACAAATTCAAATCATTTTGTGCGCTCGAGCACCTTCTCTCTAAAACCCTTTTCAGGTAATGACATGATTAATTTACTTTTGTGCCAACGCATAAGTCTCCAAAGGTCGAGCTGCGGCAGAAGGCGGAATTAACATTGTCCATAAAAAACACAAAACAAACAAAACATATAAGCCGAACTACGGTAGCTCTGATTCCTCAAAAAGGATACGTAGGCATTGGGGTAGGGCCCAGGAGAGAACAATTTTATTTTCCCTACTTTCTTTTCTCCTTTCTTTTGTATGCATTTTCCCTCTAGTAGTATAATAGACAGTAAGCATAGATTGAACACACCCATAAGATAGATAACAAGAGTGGATACCGTAGAGTACTACGGGCGTGTGGGGTGTTAATACCTTCCCCTCGTGTAACAGACTCCCTTACCCGATCTCTCAGTCACAAGACCGTGACTTCTCCCTTCTCAGGTTTTCTCGATGTTTACCTTTCCCTACATGTGGGATAAAAGACGTTCGATGGAGACTTAATTGTTTGATGATTTTCAGCCGATTGTTTCAGTAGTTAGCCTTGCCAACCAAGAACTTAGTCAGAAATCCTTTTGCTCCACTTCTAGTCTCCCAATTAGCCATTACCTCCTCTTTGGTCAAATGGAGGGCTGCAACAATTTCTTCGGGCCTAAGAGTCTTCTCCCAACCAGTAAACAGGGTCTGCTCCAGAACAGAGATACCGAGCAGCTCAGAGAACTCTTCTAGGGTAGGAACCAACTGATAGTCTTGAAAAGTGAAGCAATGGTATAGCGGATCATAAAACTGGACCAGGACACTCATCATTTATTTGTCTAATTTGGAGGCGACCAAACTGAGAAGAGAACCATGCCTCCTGATGAAGGAAGTAGTGTCAGGCATCTTGGCAACCAACTCTTTAAGCAAGGTAGGGATTGGACAAAGTTGATCCGGATAGTATTCTTACGCATGGGCATCATGATGACCTACAAAACAGAGCAAAGATGAAACCCTCTTATATTTGAAATAGGTTAGTCCTTATGAAAGATGTATGCAATGTTATGATGTCATGATGTCATGATAAAGGCACACCACAAGTATCCACAAAAAGCAAACATGGTAAAGGCACACAAGTCACACTGAGAGCCCTTAGATTTCAGGCTGGCATGGAGCTTAGGTACTACCCTCTTTCAGTTTAGTTGGTTAAAACCTGTCCTAAAAATAGTAACCGGGTTCTAGAGGATCTCAATATCACTGACTACCCTCAATCGATCATAATTCCAGTTTAGCAACCTTTTCTTGCGGCCGGAATCATCGCGAGAGTTTAGTCTCAATGAGTGTAGCATACTGCTACTGTTCTATGGCCAAGTTGGTCAATTTAAGGTTCTAAGGTCAGTTGGTGCTTAATGACCCCTTAGAAGACCCATATTCTCCTCGTTCCAACACAAGGGATATCGGTACAGACTAAAGTGCCACACCAACGTAGCTACTGCTTCATCCGTATCGGTCTACGCCGTACAGATCCCTCACATCTTATTTCTACTTACCTAAAGGGTATCCCCAGATCCGGGTTAGAATCTATAGAACTCGGATACAAGCCTACAAAATTAAAGCATACAAAGCATACAATTGAAAACACAGTGATCTAATCCTAAGGTACACCTAACATATATAATTCCCTAGTAGAGTCGCCAGCTATGTGATCGGTGGGAATAGAGAACTGACTGTTTTGGAATGTTGGTTCGCATTTGCGTTTGTTTTCGCAAAATGTCACGGTAAGCAAGAGTCGCCACCGTCTTTTATTTTATCCAACAAGGAAAGGACAAAAGCACAGAAATATTCCTTTTTGAGATATTTCTCGGGTTCGGGAGGTAGATTATAGAAAGGGAAGGTGTTAGCACCCTTTCTATCCGTGGTTATCCACGGGCTCTTAGGTACTTTCTCATTGTGTTTTCAAAAGTTTGCTTTTCTTTGTGTTTGTGGGTTTGAAAGAAGTTTTTGTTTGAAAGAGAGTGTAAGTGCGAAAAGTTTTTGTTTTGTTTTAAAAGGAACAAGTACTTAAGAACCATCTACCTACTCGAAAAGGGAATTAAACTGTGCTAATGTCCTTTAGACAATGCTATCCCACTATTGAGGAGTAGGTAGCATCGTCGTTGGAGTTTTTAGGGTCAATTCGATTAAGGGACGTGTGATCACTAAAGCAATGTTAGGACGCCTTAGCGGTAACCCTAATATCCTAGATCATTTTTCCGAGGCAACCGTTTCGAGGCAACTATGATCTTTGGACAAGAGGGCGACCTCTAAAACTTCCTATACTCAATGACCACGTTCGAGGCAACCAAGTGAGGTGTACCCTAAGAGTGGCATGTGCAAGTGTGTTATTTCGATTAATTTTATCTGTACATGTCAATGGTTATCTATGTTTATTTTAGGTTAAAGATTGATCTTGTCATGCATTTCCTAGTCATCAAACATCTAACAGTTAATATTGTGCGGAAATTAAATTGCGAGAAATTAAATCTAAACTATTACAAGGCGTCGGGTATTTACATCGCCAAAGACAAACCCTTTAATTTAAATTGCGGAAAATAAATAAAAGTGATAAATAAATAAAGTCCTAATTAAAAAATTATTACATACCGGAAGCAATTACAACATTGGATAAAAATAATACGCGTGCGAGAAAATTAAATCGGAGCGTTTTTAGGGTTTTGACCCTTTTTATTAAAGAAAGCATACTTTTGTTATTTTGAATTAAATGGAAATTAAATCTAAGTTAATTAATAAATTAAATAATAAAATATATTTTTGGGTTTTTTATATTTTAGGAAATAAAATAAGAATGATCAAAATTATTGAAAACCTAATTCTACATTGATTTTAATTTATTGCAAAAAATGTTAAAATTGTACCTAATTAAAAAGAACTAAATTGATTAAATTATTTATTTACAAAATAAAATAATGAAATTAAATTTAATAAATAAAAATAATGTTTTTTTTTGTTTTCTGATTTTATTAGGAAAAATAATTGGTTAGTGTAAATGATAATAATAATTAATAAAACAATTGAATAATAATAAATAAAAAATAGTGAAAAGAAATAACCAAGGGGGTGCTGGGCCTGACTGGTGGTGAATCTGGCAATTCTCCAGGCCCAATAACGCTCAGCCTGGTTTGACTTATGTGATTCCATATGCACCTGTTGACCAGAGACCATGGTGGGTGTCCAACCTAGGCCATTGAATTGGATTTGTAGGCCACTTGGCGTTTGATGGGATGAGGAACATGATGGTCCACGCCTAAAGCTTTGCATTGGATTCCCTGGAACAAAATAATACAAATGTTTTGGGGGACCTGGGATTCGAACCCAGGTCCCATTACTCAAATGCCAGCGCTCCAACCACTCCACCAACGCTTCATAGTTGTTAATAAAATACATAACAAATAATATATAGAAAACATAACACTATGCCTGAAAAATAAAAAAATATGGCGCGAGTTTTGAATGGCCCAGTAAGGAGAAGACGCATGGTCGTCTTCTTCAACAAATCCCTGGTTATTTACCTGCGGATTCGCAAACGCCTAAAAACCAAGCAAAGAAACCCTAGGTTCGGGCATTACAACACAGGCTATGAAAACAAAATTAAGTATTGCAAAAATGTTCTAAATGAAGCGACAAACACAAATATGCAAAGATTTTAGTGAGAAGATACAAGAATTAGAGGTTTGCATCTCATGTTCAGAGCCATATTCGTGACGACTTACATGGCAATTCTGGTGATGAGAAGGCTTGGTTCTGATTGCTTTCGCTTCAGGGGATTGCCAACAAGAGAGCTGTGTGGAGATTTGGCTTTGAATCGTGCTCTAAGATGGATTTCAGATTTCAAGTTTTCAAGATTTTTCTCAAACTTTGTCTGGCCGTTTCTGCAATGCCTAGGTCGTGTTCTTGCTATGCCTCACTTGTGTATGTATATTGGAATGCATTTAGGTCAAAACTTGGGCTTGAATCCATAAGAATTGATGAATGGAGATTTGATTTGATCACCATTGATAAGGTTTCCATATTTGCCTCAAATCCAAGATTTTGTGCATGTTTTGACTTGGCACGAGTTTGGTTGAGTGTATCATGATATATGCAAGCTGTAATGGTCACAAGAATCTCATTCCATTAATTTTTGGATTTTATTTGAATTAATATTGATTTAAAATGAATTAAATCAATAAAAATTAAATAAAATAGAAAAATAAATGATTGGTCATGAAATTAAAGATGGGACACGTGTGTTGTATGAAAAGACCAAATCAAGTGGAAAAAAGTGGGCCCTTTTGTCAAAAATTGGAGTTTGGAGGATAGTTGACTTTTGGCAATTTTGGAAAAATGCCCAACTTCAACAATGCATAACTTCTTCAATTTTGAACTTTTGGAGGTGTTATTGGACTTTTTAGAAACCTTGAGATGTCCTATAATCAACCCTGTTGGTCTCATATCATTTTGATATTCCATGCTCAAGTTATAAGCTTTGGCAAAAAAAGGTGTTTTTGTTGACTTTCAAAAATGACCTATAATGTCCAAATCTGTAACTTCTTGTGAGTGCATTTCTTGATCTTGGGGTGTGAATATGGATTTTAGGAAATTGCATCCTCTTCAAAATGAGCTTTGGATGGGTCATTTATCATAAAGTATGAGAAAGTTATGCTTGGTCAAAGTTGAGTTGACTTTTCCTACAAAACCCTAATTTAGCAACTTTTGAATCTTGATGAATCTTGAGCAATCCTTGATGAATCATGATCAACCCTTGATCAAATGATGAATTATCCTTCAAAATGATAATTTTGGCAAAAAAATCTTGAGGTTTGACTACTTGTAGGCCACAGTTGACTTTTGCCCTAGCATAGTCGATTTTTGGACTTCTTGAGCAATTGACTAACCAAACTTCCTCTGCAAGGCTTGAAATTTGACATGGATGAACTTGAGAACATTTTAGGACATTGGGGCGCATTTGAGACCATTTTGATGCAAGGACCTTGATGCAACACAAAACCCTAATTTTGAATTGACTGCCTTATGAGGTGATTTGACTGTCCAACTCTTGAGCCATCTTGAGCAACTTTGGGGATGATTCTTGGCCTATCTTGAGAAATATGGGAGGGAAAATTTTGGGGTACAACAATATTCCTACTCACTTTCATTATCGCCAACATCATCTGATGTAATCACACATTACTACAAACTTGCAGGCATGTATCTCGTTCTTCGACTCCAGCTTGGGCTTGCTTCACCTCTGACTTCTTCTTGTCGAACTTATTCTATTTTGAATTTAGTTGTTGGTTCTTCACGTAAGATTATCATTGAATCTCTGTTTACATTTTCAGTATAATCTCATTCCTTAAGCTCATCTATGATCATGTCTCTTCTGATCACTACTTTCTTTCTCACTGGGTTGAACAACTTTTATCCTCCAGCCGAATGATATCCTATTAGGATATTTGACTTAATTTGTCATCAAGCTTTCTTCTCAACTAATTTGGCACATGTATATGTTCTATAGATCTAAATACCTTCAAATTACTCAAGCTAGGCTTGACACCAGACCAACATTCTTCTAGCGTGATTCCTTCTAGCTTCTTCGTTGGACATCTCTTCAAAATGCATGTTGCAGTCGACTTAGCTTCACCCCAAAACTCATGATGGTTTGATTCCTCCTTTATTTAGTTCCATTTTATTGTGGAGTGTAGGGTGGCACAATCTCATGCACAATCCCTTCTTTCTCACTTAACATGTCGAAGTCTTTCAACACATATTCTCCACCACCATCAGTCCCAAAAATATTGAGTTTCCAATCACTTTGTCTTTCGACCATAAATTTAAACTTGGCATATACCTCTATTACTTCACTTTTCTTCTTGATCAGGTAAGTCCATAATTTTTGACTAAAATCATCTATGGATGTGACAAAGTATTTGTTATCTCCAATCGAATCCACCTGGATTGGTCCATATACATCAGTATATGACTTCAAGGATTACCTTCGACTTGCTTCCTGAATTCTTGTTGAAGTTGTTCTTGTGTTGCTTCGCCTGCACACATTCCTCAGACACTTTGTTTAGAATGTCAATTTTTGGTAACCCTAAAACCATATTTCTTCTTTTCAAATTTGTGATGTCTTTAAAGTTGAGATGATTAAAGTGCCATATTGATTCAACCCTGCTAGCTGCAATTGCAAGGCACTTGTGCTCCATCACATTTAGTTCAATCTTGAAGGTTTTATTCTGAGACATAGCAGCATTCAAGATTAACCTTCCTATTTCATTGACGACTCTCATCATCTTGTCTTTGATCGACACTTTATAATTTTTTTCGACCAACCGCCCTATACTGAGAAAATTTCTCTTTATGTCTGGTATGTACAACACATTAGAAATTATTAACCTTTTGCTATCTTTCCTCATAATCATAACATTACCAATACCTTCAGCTGCTAGAGTATTGTCATTTTCAAATTTCACCATGTTCTTCATTAAGGGTTTTATGTTGACAAACCAATCTTTCCTTCCAGACATCTGTGATGAGCATCTTGAGTCCAAGTATCATTGGTTCTTGAATATCTTTTCATCTCTTGTTGTGACCATCAACATCATCCCTTCTTCTTTGTGTTTTGGAAACTTTGCATCATTGTCTTGATTCTTCTATTTTTTAGAACACTCACTAGAGTAGTGACCATACTTCTGAAAATTGAAACACTGGATGTGAATTTTGTCAGGCTTTTGACCATCACCTCTACCTCTACCTGTAACACCACTTCTTTGGTTGCTTTAGTACGAGGGTATTCTCCGGTTCGACGCATTTCCTTCTTATTGGTTTCCTCAACCAGTCGAATTGTTGTAGCCTCCTCTACCTCTATTGTCGAACCACTTTGGTTTGCCTTTCTTTTCTCTTGTTGATTGCGTCTGCAGAACCACACCACTTTTCGACTTCCATGCATCTCTTTCAGAAATTATTTGTTCATCAGATTCAAGTGTCCCTTGAAGTTCTTCCTTCATCAAAATTTACATGTCTTTCGACTCTTCTACAGCGACTACCACATGGTAAAACTTTGGAGCCAAAGATCTCAAGATATTTGCAACAACTAATCTTGTGGTTAATGCTTCTCCACATACTTCGATTTGATTCACTGGTTTCATAACCCTAGTGGATAAATATGTTATTCTCTCACTTACTTCCATCTGAAGCAATTCATACGTTCTTTTGTGAGTTTATAACCTCACCTCTTTCTCCTTTCCTACGCATCAAAACGATTTTTCCATAATTTCCCATGCTTCTTTCGCTGATTCAACATCACTCAGATTCTCAAAATTATCCGGACTAACACATTGATGAATTATAAAGAGAGCTTTATAAATCTTCTTATTCTTAAATTCTTTGTTTTCATCCTTTTCTTCATCTATCGCATCTTCATCAAATGGTTCTATTCCTTCTTTCATAAGATCCCAAAGATCTTGATGATAGAAAACGATCTTGATTTTATTGCACTAACTATCATAGTTATCAACTTTCAGAATCAGAAGACTTGATAGAAAATGCCCATTCAGACAATTCATTGTCATTGTGATTTTCTTCCCAATAATCGCTCAGTCAGTGCTCTAGATACCAGATGTTGGAATTTCACCAAGAACTATGAAGATTTCCAAATTAATCTTGATGAACAAGATTCAATCGACTCAATTGAAATCCCTTGTTCTTCACTCTTTACTCGAGTGATTCAACCATCCTTGGTTGCAAGATGATTTTGCGCAAAAATTAACAATGAAAGAAGAAAGAAAGATAATTTGGGAAGAAGAAGAAGATTAAGGTTTAACAAAATAAGGAGAAGATGAAGATTTTCTGTAAAGTTTCTCTCTGCTCACAAACTGTGAATTTATTATTCAATTTTGCAAGTGAAGTAGTTACAAAATAGGGTTTACTCCCTATTTATAGTTTTAGGTTTGCTTATTCCCTAAGCCAAAGCCCAAAACTATAAAAGCACAAAATACCTAATTCAGCTAACACTACTAAAACTAGGCCTATGTCGAAATCTCTATCGAGGCAACTCCTTCGACATATCGACGCACGAACACACTAGGCTATTCAATACAACCTTTTATATGTCGAGCAACATGCCTCAACCAAGAACTTTCATTCTCAACATAAAGAAAGGAGAAAGAAGAGAGGAGAGAACGATTGGAATCAATAATCGAGAATCGAAAAAAAACAATGTTATGGATTCGAGCACATTTATATTGTTTTTCATAAATATTAGAATAGTTTGAAAATCATAATATCAAGATCTTAAACATAAAATTTTGCTATCAATCGATATTAGAGCATTAATTATCAATATATTTATTTTCCAAATATAATGGTATTAACAATTATTGATAATGGCTTAAGTAAAGCAGAGAAATATATTATACATTAATTGAAAAATTGATTGTACGTAAGGTAATTGAATTCCTATGTATATATATCCATGGTGGAACATACAAAAAAATAAGTTGGTGAATCAATGGTGAAAAATGGTTAATTAGAGAAGATGAAGTTGGAGAGATCTTGAAATGTCTTCAACTGGATAAGCAACAGGGAGATCTTAGGGTCGATCTGACTGAACCAGAGAAGGCCTGTGACTGGATAAGAAACAGAGAAATCTTAGGGTCGATTTAACTGAACCGGTCTAGGTCTTGAATATAGCTGAGAACTTGACTGAATTCTTCCTGAAAGGCAAATGTCAGTCATATGCCATGCATGATATGGATCAAGCAATGATGTTCTCAACATAAATGAGATTTGTAAGATATGATGCGTATATGCATGCTATAATGATGTATGGAAGTGCGATGTTTATGAATGTATGTTTTCGTCTTAGAAAAGTAAATCCTTTGACGGGTGCCGGGAAGTCACTCCTGGGCTGATGTTGAAGAATAGATTTTTGCCTCCGCCGGGGATGATAGTTTCAAGAATACCGGCAGGAGAAGATAACTCCGTTGGGGGATAAACTTGGCGAACGGATTACTCTGCGGGGAGAAAAAAGTACTCTAGTGGTATTGCTGGGAATAATACTCTGTGGGGAGAGAGATACTTTGCTGAGTCGTTGATAATAACTTGCTGGGGATACCCTTGTTGTGTTGGAAGTGTTGATAGACTTCGCTGGGGATAAGAAGACTTCGTCGAGGACGATCTTTCCGTGGCTTTTGGCTGAGGATAACCCAGTTATATCCTGGTAAGGAAATAACTCTTTGAATAAATCCGGAAGACGTGTTCGTGCTCTGCGAGGATAAGCTTCCAGAATCTACTGGGGATAAGCTTTCTGCTTAGGGAGATGGATTCCAACCTTCCTGGGGAACTAGATTGGACTCTCCTGGGGGAGTATTGAACTGTATTGGTTGTGTTCTTCAACGGAACCTACATTGATACCTTGGAGGACAGAACAATCAGATTGCTTAGACAACTCCTTATTGCCCCTGTTTCTTAGGTGGGAGAGGAAGCCCTGTGAGGTGATCATAGTTGTTGAGGGTCAAACCTTCTTCAGGTAGGCAGATGACAAGATGTCAGGACATAGTCGTACGCTTTAATCCCTAACTTTTGCCTGGACCGCCCTTTCGGGTTTTCAGTCCACCGGGATACCCTTTTTTGCCCAAGCCGCCTTTTCAGGTTTTCGACTTGCCGGGTGTACAGGTTTTTTTCATTTCATCCCTTCATTTTGCCCGAACCCTTTTGGTTCGTCGGGAAGCCCTTATTTTTGCCGAGGTATGTCAACCTAGCGGGTCTTTGATTACGCGTAGTATTTTCTTTGACTATGTCCACGCTCTCAGGATGTAGGGAGTTGCCCCTGTTAGAAGTATTTTGTCCTGCCCCAGAAGGTGTTTGATCAGGCAAGATTCGTTGCTGGAATGCCCCAAGTGATTCAGGCAGAGATTTGCCCCAGGCTATTTGGCCTTTGAGAGATTCTCTGAATCTTGATTGGATTGCCCCAGATGATGGACCATGGTCATGTCTGCCCCTTGATTGGAGGTACTTCTGTTCATTAGGACTTCGTCGTGCGAATTTCTATGCTGTTCAAACAAAAAGTCATATGCAAACAAAGTTATGTTAAAAATGCAAAGCCTATGTCTGTCTTGCAGATTTTGAAAATGCATTCTTTTTCCATAAAACAAGTGAATGTTTGTAAAACGTGATGTCAACTCCTTCTTTATAGTAAGCCTTAAGGAGTCAGGATACCTTTCGTCACAGTATGCTTTCGAACTAACCCATGCTTCAGCTAGGACTTTTAAGGGTTATAACGTGGCCTGGTTCACGGTTTAAGAAACAAAGGATAAAGGCTCAAATTTTATTTGTACCCACCCGCTCTTCGTGATGTTCTCCAAACCTAAACTCAGTTGATCATACGTTAGACCTTGTTTGAGTCTTTGCTCTGATTTTCCGGTGATGATTCGGATGTTGATAACTTATTTTGAATAGGCAGTCATTCCTTTCTTGTTGAGGGTTGGTAAGACCTCTTTCTTGTCTGATTTTTTTTTGTTATCCCTTTCTTTTTTTGCCTGAACTGTTTCCTTTTTTTTTTGGAATTACAGTCAGCGGGATGCCCCAGTTTTGTAAGTCTCCTTCGTGGGTTTGACTTGATGGGCTATTTATTTTTTGAAATAATGATTGCCTTTCTTTATTGATTATTCGGAACCATCACTGTCTTTCCTTGTTTTGTAAGGACCTCTTTGGTGCCATTCGTTATGCATTTGGATCAACTGAGAGACTACCCTGCCCCAGGTTATGATTAAGGGTTTTAAATTTCGAAAAGAAAAACTCCTACTTCTTTGGCTCGGATGGGTTGACGAGGGATTATCATCCTTATAACTCCAGTGTTTAGGGATTGAAACAATGCCTGTACCTCATCAGCGGGGTCTGTTCAAAAGCATACTGTAGATTATGGTATCGTTTTCGTCATCCTCCCTCAAGAGGCTTAGAATTATTAAGTGAGAGTTGATCATCAGAAAAAATATGAAAATAATTTGCATTTAGTGAATACGAATATATTGTTTCAGAACAGACATATGTGATGCATTAATGAAATAACAATGTTTCACATGAGTAAATGTTTGAACAAAAGAAAATTGCAACATGAACATTCAAATGAACAACAGTTTCTCAATCCTAGCCATGTTTTGGCAAGGGAGCAGTGATCACGTTGGGAGTCTCGGCGGGCTCGAACTCGATCTCTTTAGCATCGATCATATTATGAATCTTGTACTTTAGTGCCCAACAGTCCTCAGTATCGTGCCCCGGACTACCAGAATGGTAAGCGCACCTTGCTTCTGGGTTGTAGTTTGGAGAGGAAGTCTTTGGATTTGCAGGAGGGTTGATCACCGCAATCAGGTTCATCCTTAACATGTGCTGCAAAGCTCGTGACCATGACATGTTGATGAAAGGTGAATTGTCTCTTAGGCTCGTCCGACCTGTTCTGATCAACCCGCTGTTCTTGACGAGGTCGTTGTTGGCCCTGAGAAGTAGTAGCAACTCGGAGAGGTCTATTCATTGGACCCGACTTTTGCCTTCTTGGAAGCTGTTCCATGACCTGGTCCCTGATTTGGGCTGGTTGCTTCATGCCTTGAGGAAGCTGACTGATCGTGGCCCTCACCTCTCCTTGCTCCTGAGCTAAACCTTGAATGAAGGCCCTTTTCCCCAGCATCTGGGTTTTCATTGTATCTACCTCAGCTTGTAGGCGTTTCAGCCGTTCGTCCTTGTCATCCTCGGGACTTTCCTTGTCCAGATTCCCCATGAGGAGTGTCCTTAACTCTTCCTGCCCCTTGGATAGGCTTAGAAAGATCTCCCTGAACTGAATCTCCTGAGCATGAAGACCCTGGTTATCTTGTTGGGAAGCCATTGCTGAAATAAACAGCGAACAGGGGTAAGTGACCTGCAACAAGGGTACCTGTAATGCAATGATATGTATGATATATATGCAATGTTTTCAAGGATCTCGCGGGGTAAGCAAAAATTGTTAGAACTAGGTAGCTTGATTGAGGGAACTTCATGTTTGCTGAGATTCCTTCTTCAAGGGTCAAAGGCTCACCATATCCAGTGGGTCATAGCCCCTGACTTTAATCATCATGTCTGGTTTTGATTTCCAAACAACCTTGGTTAGGGGAACCTTCTTCAAGAGTCAGAGCTCACCATATCAAGTGGGTCATAGCCCCTGACAACTTTGTCTACAGGAAAATAAATCCTCTTTGCCCCTTGCTGGGATAGTTGATTCACTATGACCTGCATCACAAGCCCTTGAGATCCTTGAAGTGGGTTAGGATGTATGCAATGGTATGATGGTATGCTATGCATGGGGTAATATGGATAAACCCTGTTATGAGTCCCCATCAAGGACTGCAAACCAAAACCTGCAAGAAACTCAAGTAAAACCTGTCATGAGTCCCAGTTAAGGACTAAAAACAAAACATGCAAGAAACTCGGTAAACCCTGTTAAGAGTCCTAATTAAGGACTGCAAACCAAAACCTGTAAGAAACTTAGGAACCCTGTTATGAGTCCCTATTAAGGACTATAAACAAAACCTGCAAGTAGTTCATGTGTCAGATAACAAGCATGCAAGTAGTCAAGTACGAAGGCACGCAAGTCACATAAGAGAAACCCTTAGAGTTTAGGCCAGCATGAGGTCTGGGTATTACCCTCTTGAAGTTGGTGGGCTCAACCTGTCCTATCAGAAGTAACCGGGTTCTAAGGGTCCCAATATCACGGGATTGCTTTCATTGTTCATCGTTTCGATTTAGCCACTGAACTGGCGACCAAAATATTCCAGGAAAGCAACCCTCAATTGAGTGTAGTATCGAGTATCAACCAACCTCGGACTGCACCAAAGTCAGTTATCTCACTACCCTAAAGAGGCCAAGATAGTTCAATTAAGGTTCCTAAGGTCTGTTGATGCTTCACGACACCACGCGGAGGCCCCGTACTCTCCTTGACTGAACTCAAGGGTTACCGGTACACACCAAAGTGCCACATCAACGTAGCAGACTGTTTCAACCATGTCGGTATACCCCGCATAGTTCTCTCACAGCCTTGTTGCTACTTTCTAAGAAGGTATTCCCCAGATCCGGGTTAGGATCTATAGAACTCCCGAGACAACACCCACAATTTAAAGCAAGCAAAGCAATACAATTGAAAACACAGTGATCTTAGTCCTAAGGTACACCTCACTTTAAGTTTGTGTCCCCAGCAGAGTCGCCAGTTCTGTGATCGGTGGATCTGGAACTGACTGTTTAACGCTGGTTCGCGAAATGTCGTGGAAGCAAGAGTCGCCACCGTCTTTTATTTTCTCCAAATGGAAAGGACAAAAGCACAGAAAAATTCCTTATAGAGATTGCTCTCGGTTCGGGAGGTAGATTATAGAAAGGGAAGGTGTTAGCACCCTTTCTATCCATGGTTATCCATGGGCTCTTAGATACTTGCTCATTTGTGTTTTCAAAAGGTTTGTTTGCTTTTCAATGTGGGTTTTTAAAAAGTTTCTTTGAAAATTCCAGTTCGACTCTTGTATCGGTCCTCAAGAGTGTTTGAAAAAATGCTTTCGAAAGCTTTTTGAAAATGTGTTGGTGTGAAAAGTATTTTTGAATTTGTTTTGAAATTAGAGCAAGTATCTAGAGTCGTCTACCTACCCTAAGGAATTCGTCTATGTAAATGTCCTTTAAAGTAGTGCCATCCCACCATTGAGAGGTAGGTAGCACCACCGTTGGAGGTGTTCGGGTCAATTCGAGGTTCGGAACATGGTGATCACCAGAGCAATGGGAAGACACCTTAGAAGCTACCCCCATGCCAGGTTCCCGGATCATGAGGACTTACTAAGACATCCTCTACTCGACGATCACCTTTCGAGGCAAGGCAACAGTGAGGCGTACCCTAGGGGTGGTGTGTGATTTGTGTGTCTGATTCATTTATTTTTGTCTTGTCAGGTTATGAGTGATCTATGCGTTTGTTTTTATTTTTTTGTCATTTATTCTTGCATGCATTTATTTAACTGTTAAAAAAGATGCGGAAATTGAAAGTTCTAAACTATTACAAAGGCGCGGGTCCACATCGCCAAAATTAAAATCCAGGACCCGATTTGACGGAAAGTAAATAAAGAAATAAAATAAAGTGCGAGAAATTAAGTTTACACGGTTTTGGGAGAGTTACATAAATATTTAAAAGAAGGAAATAAATAAAAATGTGCGAATAGGAATTAAAATTGGAAACGAGGGCGTTGGACCCTTTTTAATGAAATTAAATTAAATGATTAAACTAATGAAATTAAAGAGAAAAAAGAAAATTTTTTTTTGTTGAGTTTTTGGTATTTATGTTTTTTATGTATTTTTATGAGAAAGATTAAATGAAATTAAAATATTAACCCTAATTCTAATTTTATTTATTTATTAAGAAAAACATGTTAAAATTAAACCTAAAATTAATCTAATTATTTACATGCAATTTTGATTTCTAAAAATAAATAATTAATTATTACTGAAATTTATTTACAAAAAATATTAATTAAATAAATAAATTTTATTTTTATGACTTTTCTGTTTTTTACTATTTTTTATATTTTATGAAAATAAATTAAATTAAAGGAATTAATTAAAAAAAGAAATAATTGAAATAAATAAAATAAGGAAAAGAAAGAAAATACAATACCTTGGGGGGTTTCTGTCCCCTTTTTGGAGGTGAATTGGAGTGGTTTGGCCATTTGTGTTCTGGCCTCATCATGCATAAGTTGTTCTACTTTGGCCATTTGGCTTTTGGCTTTTGGCCATTTGCGTTTTGGCCTCAACGTTTCTTAATCTTCTCAGGATGTCTGTCTCGCCATGTATTGGTGTCATGTGTAAAATGTTCTGTTTTAGCCATTTGGCTTTTGGCTTTTGGCCATTTGTGTCTTGGCCTCAACGTTCCTTGATGAACCTGCATGGGATCCTGTCTAAATCTGCAACCTCATGAACAAATTAAATAAAATCATAAAAATTCAAATAAAACCAACATATGAAGAAATTTAGTGTTTAAGCACAATATGGCATGTATGAATGATTATACCCTTTTGATCATGGAGATCAAATCAATCTTACCCTTACTGGAAAACTAGTGACCTGAATACTTTTATGCCTTACTGGAAAATTAGGATCATGGAGATCAAGCCAGCCTTACCCTTACTGAAGAAGTAGTGAGGTGTTGGTTTGTAACTGTGATGGCTTGTTTGTAGTGAGAGAGGGATTTGTAATAAGGATTTCAAGGTTTTAGGGTTCTTGAAAGAGTTTGATATTCTAACAGTATTGTGGCAAGGTTTTTTCTCTCTTTTTCTCCTCTCCGGTTTGTGTGAAAAGAAGGTGATTATATAATGAAAATTAGGGTAAAGCAAATGGGCTTTGAATGTGCAATTGGGCCTCCAATATTCACTTGAATTCGTCACTTTGCAGGCAAAATCGCAAGGACTTAAATGAATTTTTTGAAGTTGAAATGTGAAAACAAAATGTAGCCGACATCGAGAACTAACTCCTGTCCGAAAATCGACTCAATCGGATAAACGGTCAATTAGTTATGAATTTTTGAAGTTTCAGCTCAGACAAACTTATTTTGGGCTTCAGTGTCGACTCTGACACGTTCTTCAATAAAAAACTGGTATTGATCGGAGCATAATCCGGTCTCGACTTTTGAAGCAAAGTTGTAGATCTACGAGTCAGGGACCTTGTGTAAAAATATGAGCCCAATCCGATAAAAATTGACCGAGTTATGAATTTTCGAAGTTTCGGCCCAGATGAAATAATATTCAGCATTCAGGATTTTCAGCGTGTCACGCACTCTGAGCAAAAAACGAAGGCCTTTTGAATACCATTTGAACTCAATACCTTCTGTGAAAATGTAGCCAACTCAATTTGTGAAATTTTGGCACCGGAACAAGCTCGATACGATGAAAATCGACCAAGTTATGATTTTTTGAACATGACGCAAATAAACTTCTGTCACAAATTTTCTGCACGAAAATACTTGATAAATCCACATTTTTGAAGACCTTCTGATCGAAATTGGCTTCCAACCGTGAGAGATGAAAACGTAGATAATGTCAAGACAGAATTTTGGCCACCGGAACGGGTTCAAAACGAGTCACGATCTTCAAGTTATGAATTTTTTAGCGCGTAAAAACTGCACTTTCAGCACACTTTTTCACTATATTTCTTCAAGAAAACTCACACATTCGGATACCTTCTTTAAAGAATTGACTCTTGAGTCAAACCTGAATTTGAGAATACGTTATCAGAGATATCTTGGCGAAAGAATACCTGAATATGACGCGCCAGGTTGGACTTGTGAATTTTTCTTGAAATGTTTTGAGAAATATGGGAGGGCAAATTTTGGGGTACAACAGTTGCCCCTGTTCAATCTTCTTAAACCTGAGGATGCAGATTGGCTGACGTGCCTTTCGTAATCCGAAGATGGAAGATGATTGAACACTAGAGTGCCCAGAAATTTGCGCTCACATAGTAGCAGTGTGATGATGAGAATGGGCTTATAGATGCCATTTGGAGATTGATAGATAGGATGATGGGCTTATAGATGCCATGCTGAGAGATGCTGGAAGATGGTGGATGGGCTTATAGATGCCATCTGGATGTTGATCGCGTAAGAGATTCCTTAGTGAGAACTTGCGTACCTGCAAAAGAAAAAGATTACCTGACCCGTTACAGGAGCTGGTCTTCAGACTCTTTGTAGATGTGTCCTGACTGGTTACAGGAGCTGGATCTGGAGCTTCAAATGATGATGAATGAACCAGGGATGGTTACTACCTCAACAGGAACGGTGAGAGAACCTTGGATGACTTTAACCTCAACAGTAATCTTTGAGAAAATCTTGGGATGATTACTACCTCCGCAGTATCGGGGAGAGAACCATAGGCGACTACAACCTCAACAGCAATCATTGAGAGAATCTTGGATAACTTCAACTTCAACAGCAATCGTTGAGCGAATCTTGGGATTACCACCTCCGCAGTATCGGGGAGAGAACCATAGGCGACTACAACCTCAATAGCAATCATTGAGAGAATCTTGGATAACTTCACTTCAACAGCAATCATTGAGCGAAATCTGGGATTACCACCTCCGCAATATCAGGGAGAGAACCATAGGCGACTACAACCTCAATAGCAATCATTGAGAGAATCTTGGATAACTTCACTTCAACAGCAATCATTGAGCGAAATCTGGGATTACCACCTCCGCAGTATCGGGGAGAGAACTATAGGTGACTACAACCTCAATAGCAATCATTGAGAGAATCTTGGATAACTTCACTTCAACAGCAATCATTGAGCGAAATCTGGGATTACCACCTCCGTTGTATCGGGGAGAGAACCATAGGCGACTACAACCTCAATAGCAATCATTGAGAGAATCTTGGATAACTTCACTTCAACAGCAATCATTGAGCTAAATCTGGGATTACCACCTCCGCAGTATCGGGGAGAGAACCATAGGCGACTACAACCTCAATAGCAATCATTGAGAGAATCTTGGATAACTTCTACTGAGTCTTTATCAAGAAAATATGTCTGGGGTTGATTTAACTGGACTAGAGAAGGCCTTGGACTGGATAAGAAACAGAGAAATCTTTGGAGTCGATTAACTGAACCGGTCTAGGTCTTGAAATGTCTTCAACTGGATAAGCAACAGGGAGATCTTAGGGTCAATCTGACTGAACCAGAGAAGGCCTGTGACTGGATAAGAAATAGAGAAATCTTAGGGTCGATTTAACTGAACCGGTCTAGGTCTTGAATATAGCTGAGAACTTGACTGAATTCTTCCTGAAAGGCAAATGTCAGTCATATGCCATGCATGATATGGATCAAGCAATGATGTTCTCAACATAAATGAGATTTGTAAGATATGATGCGTATATGCGTGCTATAATGATGTATGGAAGTGCGATGTTTATGAATGTATGTTTTCGTCTTAGGAAAGTAAATCCTTTGACGGGTGCCGGGAAGTCACTCCTGGGCTGATGTTGAAGAATAGATTTTTGCCTCCGCCGGGGATGATAGTTGCAAGAATACCGGCAGGAGAAGATAACTCCGTTGGGGGATAAACTTGGCGAACGGATTACTCTGCGGGGAGAAAAAAGTACTCTAGTGGTATTGCTGGGAATAATACTCTGTGGGGAGAGAGATACTTTGCTGAGTCGTTGATAATAACTTGCTGGGGATACCCTTGTTGTGTTGGAAGTGTTGATAGACTTCGCTGGGGATAAGAAGACTTCGTCGAGGACGATCTTTCCGTGGCTTTTGGCTGAGGATAACCCAGTTATATCCTGGTAAGGAAATAACTCTTTGAATAAAGCCGGAAGACGCGTTTGTGCTCTGCGAGGATAAGCTTCCAGAATCTACTGGGGATAAGCTTTCTGCTTGGGGAGATGGATTCCAACCTTCCTGGGGAACTAGATTGGACTCTCCTGGGGGAGTATTGAACTGTATTGGTTGTGTTCTTCAACGGAACCTACATTGATACCTTGGAGGACAGAATAATCAGATTGCTTAGACAACTCCTTATTGCCCCTGTTTCTGAGGTGGGAGAGGAAGCCCTGTGAGGTGATGATAGTTGTTGAGGGTCAAACCTTCTTCAGGTAGGCAGATGACAAGATGTCAGGACATAGTCGTACGCTTTAATCCCTAACTTTTGCCTGGACCGCCCTTTCGGGTTTTCAGTCCACCGGGATACCCTTTTTTGCCCAAGCCGCCTTTTCAGGTTTTCGACTTGCCGGGTGTACAGGTTTTTTTCATTTCATCCCTTCATTTTGCCCGAACCCTTTTGGTTCGTCGGGAAGCCCTTATTTTTGCCGAGGTATGTCAACCTAGCGGGTCTTTGATTACGCATAGTATTTTCTTCGACTATGTCCATGCTCTCAGGATGTAGGGAGTTGCCCCTGTTAGAAGTATTTTGTCCTGCCCCAGAAGGTGTTTGATCAGGCAAGATTCGTTGCTGGAATGCCCCAAGTGATTCAGGCAGAGATTTGCCCCAGGCTATTTGGCCTTTGAGAGATTCTCTGAATCTTGATTGGATTGCCCCAGATGATGGACCATGGTCATGTCTGCCCCTTGATTGGAGGTACTTCTGTTCATTAGGACTTCGTCGTGCGAATTTCTATGCTGTTCAAACAAAAAGTCATATGCAAACAAAGTTATGTTAAAAATGCAAAGCCTATGTCTGTCTTGCAGATTTTGAAAATGCATTCTTTTTCCATAAAACAAGTGAATGTTTGTAAAACGTGATGTCAACTCCTTCTTTATAGTAAGCCTTAAGGAGTCAGGATACCTTTCGTCACAGTATGCTTTCGAACTAACCCATGCTTCAGCTAGGACTTTTAAGGGTTATAACGTGGCCTGGTTCACGGTTTAAGAAACAAAGGATAAAGGCTCAAATTTTATTTGTACCCACCCGCTCTTCGTGATGTTCTCCAAACCTAAACTCAGTTGATCATACGTTAGACCTTGTTTGAGTCTTTGCTCTGATTTTCCGGTGATGATTCGGATGTTGATAACTTATTTTGAATAGGCAGTCATTCCTTTCTTGTTGAGGGTTGATAAGACCTCTTTCTTGTCTAATTTTTTTTTGTTATCCCTTTCTTTTTTTGCCTGAACTGTTTCCTTTTTTTTTTTGGAATTACAGTCAGCGGGATGCCCCAGTTTTGTAAGTCTCCTTCGTGGGTTTGACTTGATGGGCTTTTTATTTTTTGAAATAATGATTGCCTTTCTTTATTGATTATTCGGAACCATCACTGTCTTTCCTTGTTTTGTAAGGACCTCTTTGGTGCCATTCGTTATACATTTGGATCAACTGAGAGACTACCATGCCCCAGGTTATGATTAAGGGTTTTAAATTTCGAAAAGAAAAACTCCGACTTCTTTGGCTCGGATGGGTTGACGAGGGATTATCATCCTTATAACTCCAGTGTTTAGGGATTGAAACAATGCCTGTACCTCATCAGCGGGGTCTGTTCAAAAGCATACTGTAGATTATGGTATCATTTTCGTCATCCTCCCTCAAGAGGCTTAGAATTATTAAGTGAGAGTTGATCATCAGAAAAAATATGAAAATAATTTGCATTTAGTGAATACGAATATATTGTTTCAGAACAGACATATGCGATGCATTAATGAAATAACAATGTTTAACATGAGTAAATGTTTGAACAAAAGAAAATTGCAACTTGAACATTCAAATGAACAAAAGTTTCTCAATCCTAGCCATGTTTTGGCAAGGGAGAAGTGATCACGTTGGGAGTCTCGGCGGGCTCGAACTCGATCTCTTTAGCATCGATCATATTCTGAATCTTGTACTTTAGTGCCCAACAGTCCTCAGTATCGTGCCCCGGACTACCAGAATGGTAAGCGCACCTTGCTTCTGGGTTGTAGTTTGGAGAGGAAGTCTTTGGATTTGCAGGAGGGTTGATCACCGCAATCAGGTTCATCCTTAACATGTGCTGCAAAGCTCGTGACCATGACATGTTGATGTAGGTGAATTGTCTCTTAGGCTCGTCCGACCTGTTCTGATCAACCCGCTGTTCTTGGCGAGGTCGTTGTTGGCCCTAAGAAGTAGTAGCAACTCGGAGAGGTCTATTCATTGGACCCGACTTTTGCCTTCTTGGAAGCTGTTCCATGACCTGGTCCCTGATTTGGGCTGGTTGCTTCATGCCTTGAGGAAGCTGACTGATCGTGGCCCTCAGCTCTCCTTGCTCCTGAGCTAAACCTTGAATGAGGGCCCTTTGCCCCAGAATCTGGGTTTTCATTGTATCTACCTCAGCTTGTAGGCGTTTCAGTCGTTCGTCCTTGTCATCCTCGGGACTTTCCTTGGCCAGATTCCCCATGAGGAGTGTCCTTAACTCTTCCTGCCCCTTGGATAGGCTTAGAAAGATCTCCCTGAACTGAGTCTCCTGAGCATGAAGACCCTGGTTATCTTGTTGGGAAGCCATTGCTGAAATAAACAGCGAACAGGGGTAAGTGACCTGCAATAAGGGTACCTGTAATGCAATGATATGTATGATATATATGCAATGTTTTCAAGGATCTCGCGGGGTAAGAAAAAATTGTTAGAACTAGGTAGCTTGATTGAGGGAACTTCATGTTTGCTGAGATTCCTTCTTCAAGGGTCAAAGGCTCACCATATCCAGTGGGTCATAGCCCCTGACTTTAATCATCATGTCTGGTTTTGATTTCCAAACAACCTTGGTTAGGGGAACCTTCTTCAAGAGTCAGAGCTCACCATATCAAGTGGGTCATAGCCCCTGACAACTTTGTCTAGAGGAAAATAAATCCTCTTTGCCCCTTGCTGGGATAGTTGATTCACCATGACCTGCATCACAAGCCCTTGAGATCCTTGAAGTGGGTTAGGATGTATGCAATGGTATGATGGTATGCTATGCATGGGGTAATATGGATAAACCCTGTTATGAGTCCCCATCAAGGACTGCAAACCAAAACCTGCAAGAAACTCAAGTAAAACCTGTCATGAGTCCCAGTTAAGGACTAAAAACAAAACCTGCAAGAAACTCGGTAAACCCTGTTAGGAGTCCTAATTAAGGACTGCAAACCAAAACCTGTAAGAAACTTAGGCACCCTGTTATGAGTCCCTATTAAGGACTATAAACAAAACCTGCAAGTAGTTCATGTGTCAGATAACAAGCATGCAAGTAGTCAAGTACGAAGGCACGCAAGTCACACAAGAGAAACCCTTAGAGTTTAGGCCAGCATGAGGTCTGGGTATTACCCTCTTGAAGTTGGTGGGCTCAACTTGTCCTATCAGAAGTAACCGGGTTCTAAGGGTCCCAATATCACGGGATTGCTTTCATTGTTCATCGTTTCGATTTAACCACTGAACCGGCGACCGAAATATTCCAGGAAAGCAGCCCTCAATTGAGTGTAGTATCGAGTATCAACCAACCTCGGACTGCACCAAAGTCAGTTATCTCACTACCCTAAAGAGGCCAAGATAGTTCAATTAAGGTTCCTAAGGTCTGTTGATGCTTCACGACACCACGCCGAGGCCCTGTACTCTCATTGACTGAACTCAAGGGTTATTGGTACACACCAAAGTGCCACATCAACGTAGCAGACTGTTTCAACCATGTCGGTATACCCCGCACAGTTCCCTCACAGCCTTGTTGCTACTTTCTAAGAAGGTATTCCCCAGATCCGGGTTAGGATCTATAGAACTCCCGAGACAACACCCACAATTTAAAGCAAGCAAAGCAATACAATTGAAAACACATTGATCTTAGTCCTAAGGTACACCTCACTTTAAGTTTGTGTCCCCAGCAGAGTCGCCAGTTCTGTGATCGATGGATCTGGAACTGACTGTTTAACGCTGGTTCGCGAAATGTCGTAGAAGCAAGAGTCGCCACCGTCTTTTATTTTCTCCAAATGGAAAGGACAAAAGCACAGAAAAATTCCTTATAGAGATTGCTCTCGGTTCAGGAGGTAGATTATAGAAAGGGAAGGTGTTAGCACCCTTTCTATCCATGGTTATCCATGGGCTCTTAGATACTTGCTCATTTGTGTTTTCAAAAGGTTTGTTTGCTTTTCAATGTGGGTTTTTAAAAAGTTTCTTTGAAAATTCCAGTTCGACTCTAGTATCGGTCCTCAAGAGTGTTTGAAAAAATGCTTTCGAAAGCTTTTTGAAAATGTGTTGGTGTGAAAAGTATTTTTGAATTTGTTTTGAAATTAGAGCAAGTATCTAGAGTCGTCTACCTACCCTAAGGAATTCGTCTGTGTAAATGTCCTTTAAAGTAGTGCCATCCCACCATTGAGAGGTAGGTAGCACCACCGTTGGAGGTGTTCGGGTCAATTCGAGGTTCGGGACATGGTGATCACCAGAGCAATGGGAAGACACCTTAGAAGCTACCCTCATGCCAGGTTCCCGGATCATGAGGACTTACTAAGACATCCTCTACTCGACGATCACCTTTCGAGGCAAGGCAACAGTGAGGCGTACCCTAGGGGTGGTGTGTGATTTGTGTGTCAGATTCATTTATTTTTGTCTTGTCAGGTTATGGGTGATCTATGCGTTTGTTTTTATTTTTTTGTCATTTATTCTTGCATGCATTTATTTAACAGTTAAAAAAGATGCGGAAATTGAAAGTTCTAAACTATTACAAAGGCGCGGGTCCACATCGCCAAAATTAAAATCCAGGACCCGATTTGACGGAAAGTAAATAAAGAAATAAAATAAAGTGCGAGAAATTAAGTTTACACGGCTTTGGGAGTTACATAAATATTTAAAAGAAGGAAATAAATAAAAATGCGCGAATAGGAATTAAAATTGGAAACGAGGGCGTTGGACCATTTTTAATGAAATTAAATTAAATGATTAAACTAATGAAATTAAAGAGAAAAAAGAAATTTTTTTTTTGAGTTTTTGGTATTTATGTTTTTTATGTATTTTTATGAGAAAGATTAAATGAAATTAAAATATTAACCCTAATTCTAATTTTTTTTATTTATTAAGAAAAACATGTTAAAATTAAACCTAAAATTAATCTAATTATTTACATGCAATTTTGATTTATAAAAATAAATAATTAATTATTAGTGAAATTTATTTACAAAAAATATTAATTAAATAAATATATTTTGATTTTTATGACTTTTCTGTTTTTTACTATTTTTTATATTTTATGAAAATAAGTTAAATTAAAGGAATTAATTAAAAAAAGAAATAATTGAAATAAATAAAATAAGGAAAAGAAAGAAAATACAATACCTTGGGGGGTTTCTGTCCCCTTTTTGGAGGTGAATTGGAGTGGTTTGGCCATTTGTGTTCTGGCCTCATCATGCATAAGTTGTTCTACTTTGGCCATTTGGCTTTTGGCTTTTGGCCATTTGCGTTTTGGCCTCAACGTTTCTTAATCTTTTCAGGATGTCTGTCTCGCCATGTATTAGTGTCATGTGTAAAATGTTCTGTTTTAGCCATTTGGCTTTTGGCCATTTGTGTCTTGGCCTCAACGTTCCTTGATGAACCTGCATGGGATCCTGTCTAAATCTGCAATCTCATGAACACATTAAATAAAATCATAAAAATTCAAATAAAACCAACATATGAAGAAATTTAGTGTTTAGGCACAATATGGCATGTATGAATGATTATACCCTTTTGATCATGGAGATCAAATCAATCTTACCCTTACTGGAAAACTAGTGACCTGAATGCTTTTATGCCTTACTGGAAAATTAGGATCATGGAGATCAAGCCAGCCTTACCCTTACTGAAGAAGTAGTGAGGTGTTGGTTTGTAACTGTGATGGCTTGTTTGTAGTGAGAGAGGGATTTGTAATAAGGATTTCAAGGTTTTAGGGTTCTTGAAAGAGTTTGATATTCTAACAGTGTTGTGGCAAGGTTTTTTCTCTCTTTTTCTCCTCTCCGGTTTGTGTGAAAAGAAGGTGATTATATAATGAAAATTAGGGTAAAGCAAATGGGCTTTGAATGTGCAATTGGGCCTCCAATATTCACTTGAATTCGTCACTTTCCAGGCTAAATCGCAGGGACTTAAGTGTATTTTTTGAAGTTGAAATGTGAAAACAAAATGTAGCCGACATCGAGAACTAACTCCTGTCCGAAAATCGACTCAATCGGATAAACGGTGAATTAGTTATGAATTTTTGAAGTTTCAGCTCAGACAAACTTATTTTGGGCTTCAGTGTCGACTCTGACACGTTCTTCAATAAAAAACTGGTATTGATCGGAGCATAATCCGGTCTCAACTTTTGAAGCAAAGTTGTAGATCTACGAGTCAGGGACCTTGTGTAAAAATATGAGCCCAATCCGATAAAAATTGACCGAGTTATGAATTTTCGAAGTTTCGGCCTAGATGAAATAATATTTAGCATTCAGGATTTTCAGCGTGTCATGCACTCTGAGCAAAAAACGAAGGCCTTTTGAATACCGTTTGAACTCAATACCTTATGTGAAAATATAGCCAACTCAATTTTTGAAATTTTGGCACCGGAACCAGCTCGATACGATGAAAATCGACCAAGTTATGATTTTTTGAACATGACGCAAATAAACTTCTGTCACAAATTTTCTGCACGAAAATACTTGATAAATCCACATTTTTGAAGACCTTCTGATCGAAATTGGCTTCCAGCCGTGAGAGATGAAAACGTAGATAATGTCAAGACGGAATTTTGGCCACTGGAACGGGTTCAAAACGAGTCACGATCTTCAAGTTATGAATTTTTTAGCGCGTAAAAACTGCACTTTCAGCACACTTTTTCACTATATTTCTTCAAGAAAACTCACACATTCGGATACCTTCTTTAAAGAATTGACTCTTGAGCCGAACCTGAATTTGAGAATACGTTATCAGAGATATCTTGGCGAAAGAATACCTGAATATGACGCGTCAGGTTGGACTTGTGAATTTTTCTTGAAATGTTTTGAGAAATATGGGAGGGCAAATTTTGGGGTACAACACTGCCCATGATCAATAAATTATCCACATATAAGCAAAGTATGATCATATCCTTGCTTGCATTCGTCTTCACATAAACACCATGTTCGGATACACACTTCTTGATGCCAACCTCAACTAGAAAAGCATCAATGCATTTTTTCCAAGCTCTAGGAGCTTGTTTCAAACCATAAAGTGCCTTCTTCAATTTGTAAACTCTTCCCTCTTGATTTGTCACCACAAAACTAGGGGTTCCTCTACATAGACTTCCTCCTCAAGTGGACCATTCAAAAATATGGATTTTACATCCATTTGATACATTAACCAATTATTTATATTTGCAATACCAAAAACCAGCCATATAGTTTCTAATCTAGCCACAGGAGCAAACTCCTCAAGTGGATCGTTCTCTTTGAATAAATCCCTTCGTAACTAGTAGAGCGTTATGCTTGACAATTTCGCCTTTTGGATTTTCCTTCACTTTATAGACCCATCTCACTTATATTGGATTTTTATGTTCTGGTAGATTGACCATCTCCCAAGTATTTTTTTCAATCGATTCTAGCCCCTCTTTCATCACACACACCCACTTTGGATTGCTTAATGCCTCCTTCGTGCTTACAGGCTCGGATTCAGCCATAAGCGTAAAGTGAATAAGATCACCATTATTGTTGATCTCATTATCTTGTATGATACGGTGACAGAACCGACTGTTTAATAATGGTTTGCATTTTGCGTTTTGTGTTTGCAAAATGTCTCGATAAGCAAGAGTCACCACCGACTTTTATTTCATCCAACCGAAAAGGAATAAAGTACAGAAAAAATTCTTTTTCGAGATTTTGAGTACGGGGGGTAGATTATAGAAAGGGAAGGTGTTAGCACCCTTTCTATCCATGGTTTTCTATGGGCTCTTAGGTACTTGCTCATTTTTAAATTTTTTGTGTGTGCTTTGTTTTAAAAAGTTTTACTTCGTGTTAACCCTCGTATTAGTCCTCAAGGGTGTGACGAAGTTGTTTTTGAAAATTGTTTTGAAAGGTGTAAGTGTGAAAAGTTTTGATTTGAGCAAGTACCTACTAGCATCTACTTACTCGAAAAAAAGATTGTTTCTATTCTTTTTCCTTTAGACAGCGCTATCCTACTATTGAGAAATAGGTAGCACCGTCGTTGGAATTTGTAAGGGTCAATTCGAAAGGGACATACGGTCACTAGATCAATATTAGGACACATTAGTAGTAACCCTAGAGTCTTAAGAACTCTTCGAGGCAACATTTCCGAGGCAACATTCGAGGCAACATTTCCGAGGGACAATTTGATCTTTTAGACTGGAGGGCAACCACTAAGACACCCTATGCTTAATGATCGTTTACCGAAGGCAACAAAAGTGAGTGTATACCCTAAGAGTGAATATGTGAGAGTGATTTGTTTCAATTATTTAATCTTTGCACATTAGGGTTTTCTAACCATTTTAATTTTGTCATGCATTCTTGCCATACAATCATATTAGCATACATCTAGCAGTTAAATATTTACGGGAATTAAAAATGCGAGAAAATAAACCTAGCTATTACAAGGCTTCGGGGATGGGGATTAATTACTTAACCAAAAATCGGGGATTTAAACAGTAAATAAAAAACCCTAAGTTAACTATTACAAACCCTGAACAGTTACAAAATAATAGAAAAATAATTAACAAGCGCGCAGCGAATTAAATATGAAGCGATTAGGGTTTTGACCCTTTGACTAATCCTACTTACGATTGATTAAAGAAAAAAATGTTTTTTTGTCATGTTTTGTTATTTGAGAAAATAATGGAAAATTAAATTAAAAGAAAATTCTCAATCCTAATTTATTAATTTTTGAAAATATATTAATTAATTCTAAACAACCTATTTTTTGTATTTTTTTTATTTTATTTGAGAAAAAGAGAAAAATTAAATCAAGAGGTAACCTAATTTCCTAATTTAATTTTAATTGTGAAAGAAAAACAAATTAAAGTTACCCTAATTTAAATATTAATCTAATTAATTAACAAAAATTAAATTTAATAAGAAAACAACTAAATCTAACTTTTTATGACTTTTTTATGATTTTTTTATGATTTAATTAAAACTGATTTTAAAATGTAAAGTAATTAAACAAATTAAAAGATAAAAATAAAAAATAAAAAAAGTTGAGAATTGGGCCTGTGTTGAATAGCAATGCAGGGGGTGCATATCTGAATTTCCAAGCCCAAATTACTCCAGGCTCAGTTGACCATGCTTGATCTGGTGCAATATTGACTTTGTGTGTACCATGGTCCTTTAGGCTGGAGCGTTAGATCTGATGAGCTGAGCATCCAGTGGCCAGGCGTTGGGGATGTATGGAAGGCACATGAGGAAATGTGGCATTAGATCTACAAAGGTAAAACAAGAAAATGCATTTTGTTGGGACCTGTGATCGAACCCAGGTCCTTGTACTCCCTACCAATGAAGCGTTGCCAACTAAGCTGCGTTGTTAACTTGTTATTATAATAACAATAAAACATAATATGAGAAAAAATAAAAAGAGCTGAATCCAAGGCGCGAAATTCAAACGTCCCAATGGCTGCTTGACACGCCAGCGTCTTCTTCCTAGCAACCGTCGTTTTAAAAAACAAGACTTTTACCTACAGACGGTCACTGTAGGTATAACCTGTTCATCTCAAAAACTGCATACGAGCAAGATAAATTAAAAGTAATGGTACCAATCAACTCGTCTCATCCTCACGAGCATCATGGTAGCTGCTTCAAAGCCTAATTTTGCCTGCACAAAAAGACCCTAAAAATAATACAGAAACCATAGCAATGGCAACATCCTGCACAGGCCTAAAAAATGCAATTAAATGACATGGTTAGCTTGCAAACATGATGACAAACATGAATATAAAAATCAAAAGTGCTAATGATGCAAGAATTGGGATAATCGAATTGAAAAAATATGCCAAACCGTATGAAGCGTAGCGCGCGTTTCTGGGTGTTTCAGGCCTTGCAAACGATTGGGACAACTTTCTAGGACGTCCAACAATGGATTGGGATAGCTAGGATGGCTTGAGATGGCCTGTGGAATGAAAACTAACTCACACTTTTCTTTGAATTTTGTGACTTTGCTCTGCCTCTTTTCACGACTCTAACCCCCGTTTTTTGATCTGGAATTCTTCATTATATAACCTAGAATGAATTAGGTTAACAAACTTGGACTAAATCTTTGCATTTATCCAAGAGTTGATTCTATATGATATGTTGCTATTTTGAGCCAAATCATGCCTTTCTTGTACCAATTGGCCTTGATTCGAATTGATCTTGTAAACTCAGCATATCTTGATTGCCAATCTGTCAAAAAAACAAATCAAATCATATCTTTGTTAATTTTCATCATTTATTTGATTTAATTCACTTTTTAATTAATGAAAAATCAAAATAAATTGAAAAATGAAGCACATAATGGGTGAGTAAAAATTTGAGTCGTGGACCATATTATAATTGAGGTGCAAGCATAAAAAGTTGGGCCCATTTAGCAAAAAATGCAAATTTGGGAACATTTGACTTTTGGCAATTTTGCAAAAATGGTCAACTTGGCCAATGCATAACTCTCTCAATTTTGAACCTAGAGAGGTGTTCTTTGACTTTTTAGAAAGCTTAGGATTTCCTATAAACAAACATTTTGTTCTCATCTCAATTGAGTCTTCCATTTTCATTTATGAAACTTTGACCCAAAAGGTGTTTTTGTTGACTTTTCAAAAGGACCTATAATTTCAAAATTCATATCTTTTTGTGAGTGTATATTATGGACTTGTGAGATGAAGATGAATTGTAGATAATTTCATCCTCTTCAAAATGAGATTTGGATGGGTCATTTCTGATAAAGTATGAGAAAGTTATGCTTGATCAAAGTTGAGTTGACTTTTCCTATAAAACCCTAATTTAGCAACTTTTGGGTTTTGATGAATTGTGAGAAATCCTTGAGGAATCATGATCAACCCTTGATCAAATGATGGATAATACTTCAAAATCAGGATGTTGACCAAAAATCTTGAAGTTTGACTGTATGTGGGCCACAGTTGACTTTTGACCTAGCATGGTTAATTTTTAGGCATTTGAGCAATTGACTGAGCAAACTTCTTCTGCAAGGCTTGAAACTTGACAAGGATGATCTTGAGAACATATTAGGACAATGGTGAGCATTTGATTCCTTTGTGGTTCACACATCTTGATGAAGATGGAAACCCTAATTTGAGGTGTACTGCCTTAGGAAAGAGTTTGTCTGGTTAACTCTTGAACTTCCTTGAGCAATTTGGGGACTTCACTTGCCATGTGTTGAGAAATATGGGAGGGAAAATTTTGGGGTACAACAACTTCCCCTGTTTAATCTTCTTAAACCTGAAGATGTAGATTGGCTCGTCTTCCTTTCTTGATCTGAAGGTGGAAGATGATTGAACACAAGAGTGCCCAGAAATTTGCACTCGCATGAAGTGATACTTGGTTTATGATATCGGGAATGGGCTTACAGATGCCATTCGGAGGTCGCTAGAGAATTGTCGGAGATGGGCTTAAAGATACCATCTGAAGAGGTGTCGATCGCATAAGAGATTCCTTTGCGAGAACCTGCATACCTGTTGTCGAGGAGGATTTCACTGGGGAATGCTGGTCTCTGTCTTGAGAGAAATAGAGTTTTAGGAGCTTCAGTTGTCTGTTACTCTACTGGGGAATAACTTCGGTTTGTGGAAGCGTAAATGAACTGCGTATCTGGTCGAGGTATATGCTGCACCGCGACTTACTGGAGAGATGCGAAACCAATCGTGTTTGATCAGGTCCCGGTCTTACAGTGTTGTGGACTGCTGTCTGGGGATAAGAGAGGAAGAACCCATATAGTAAGGTTATGAGAAGGAACCTGGATAGTAGGGTCACTTCGAGATGAAAGCCTAGATAGTAGGGCTTGAGAAGGAACCTGGATAGTAGGGTTACTTCGACATGAAAGCCTGGATAGTAGGGCTTGAGAAGGAACCTGGATGGTAAGGTTATTTCGACATGAAAGCCTGGATAGTAGGGCTTGAGAAGGAACCTGGATAGTAGGGTTACTTTCATATGAAAGCCTGGATAGTAGGGCTGTGAGAAGGAACCTGGATAGTAGGGTTACTTCGACATGAAAGCCTGGATAGTAGGGCTTGAGAAGGAACCTGGATGGTAGGCTTACTTTGACATGAAAGCCGGGATAGTAAGGCTTGAGAAGGAACTTGGATAGCAGGGTTACTTCAGTATGAAAGCCTGGATAGTAGGGCTGTGAGAAGGAACCTGGATAGTAGGGTTACTTCGACATGAAAGCCTGGATAATAGGGCTTGATAAGGAACCTGGATAGTAGGGTTGCTTTGGTATGAAAGCCGGGATAGTAAGGCTTGAGAGGGAACCCGGATAGAAGGGTTACTTCAGTATGAAAGCCTGGATAGTAGGGCTGTAAGAAGGAACCTGGATAGTAGGGTTACTTCGATATGAAAGCCGAGATAGTAAGGCTTGAGAAGGAACCTGGATAGTAGGGTTGCTTCGGTATTAAAGTCGAGATAGTAAGGCTTGAGAAGGAACCTGGATAACAGGGTTACTTCAGTATGAAAGCCTGGATAGTAGGGCTATGAGAAGGAACCTGGATAGTAGGGTTACTTCGATATGAAAGTCGGGATAGTAAGGCTTGAGAAGGAACCTGGATAGCAGGGTTACATCAGTATGAAAGCCTGGATAGTAGGGCTGTGAGAAGGAACCTGGATAGTAGGGTTACTTCGACATGAAAGCCTGGATAGTAGGGCTTGAGAAGGAACCTGGAGAGTAGGTTTGCTTCGGTATGAAAGCCTGGATAGTAAGGCTTGAGAAGGAACCTGGATAGCAGGGTTACTTCAGTATGAAAGCCTGGGTAGTAGGGCTGTGACAAGGAACCTGGGTAAGGTTGCACTTGTCGCACCGATGATTACTCTATTTAGCTTCGAGTGTTGATCATGGACCTACTGGAACATTGTTGATAATAACTGTCTTTCCTGAAAGAAATACAGGGTTAGTTGTATGCGATGCATGAAATGCAGGGTGAGAGGTTCTCAAAATAACTGAGATTATGTTATATGTAATGTATGCACATGTCATGATGTATGCACATGAAATACTGACGTAATAATCTAAGTCTGGGAAAATAAATCCCTGACTGCTATTTGGAGAGCAGGAGAAATGGTGTTCCTGACTGCTGTAAAAACCAATAGTTCCTCTACTTCTGTTGGGGATGGTGAACAAAGATGACTAGCTGGGGATGAATTTCCATTCCTGGTGATAATGAGTTCTGTTGGAGATTAAATTTCTGCTTGTGAGAGAAATAAACTCTGCTTGGGGAAAAATTTTCATTGTTGGTGACAATGAATTCTGTTGGAGACTGAATTTCTGCTTGTGAGAGAAATAAACTCTGCTTGGGGAAAAATTTCTGACTCACTAGTGATTGTGAACCTCAGTTGGGGAGAGTTATGTCCTGTTCGGGAAAGCTAACATCACTGTCTTTGGATACCTTTTACTCTGTGGGGAGTGTATGTACCCCTAGTCATGTTCTCAAGCTGGCTCTATCCCGGTACCTGATGGGCAGAGTAATTGTAAGGTTTGGGCACTTCTTATTTTCCCTATTTTTGGCATTACGAGTAATCGTCTTTTGTTTCTTGTGTAAATATTTATGAGCAGTCATTATTTTCAAATGCATATATCAAAAATGAATCATTGGACGTTCTTGCAAGACAAAACAGAAAAAAGAAAAAACAAATTGAAATTTCTTGTGAAAATGACTTGTATTGATTTTTGAAGTTGGCCTGTAATAGGAATTTTTGTACAAAGAGGCTGACGTCCTAGTAAGAGAACGCCGCTGAAAGATAGAAATTATAATTTGTGTTAAAGAAATAAAAATAGCTATGTGGAATGATCCCATCGAGTTTAAACTCTTCTATTGCCTTTATATCTTCAAGCGTCTCATCACCTTGCTACTTGGTCGAAGGTGGATCAGATTGATTGGCACCGTCTGAGCTTGATAGTTGATACTGAATTCTGGTTGTAAGATGATCCAATGAGACATAGTGTTACGCTTTGATCCCTAATTTTTTTCTGGACCGTCCATTCGGGTTTTCATTCCACCGGGATACCATTTTTTGCCCAAGTCGCCTTTTCAGATTTTCGACTTGCTGGGTGTATAGTTTTTCCATTTTCATCCCTTACTTTTTCCCGAACCCTTTTGGTTCGCCAGGAAGCCCTTATTTTTTCCTAGGCCAGTCAACCTAGCGGGTCTTTGATTATACGTAGTATCTTTTCACTATATCTGCATTGACGGGGTGAGGAAGGTCGTCACCACCCATGGTGGTTAGAATCATAGCTCCTCCCCGAGAAAATGTTCTTAACCACAAATGGCCCTTCGTATGTGGGGGTCCATTTGCCCCTGGGATCAGCTTGCGGTAGTATGATGCGTTTGATTACTATATCCGTAACTTGATATTCTTGACGTCTAACTTTCTTATTAAAAGCCTTGATCATTCGCTTTTGATACGTCTGACCATGACATATAGCAGTAAGTCTCTTTTCATCGATTAGATTCAACTGATCAAGTAGAGTTTAGATCCAGTCATCTTCGTTCAAACCCGCATCCTTCATAAACTTGAGAGAGGGTATCTGGACTTCGATGGGTAGGACTGCCTCCATATGATACACTAAAGAGTAAGGTGTTGCCTCCGTCGACGTCTGTGCTGAGGTATGGTACCTATGAAGAGCAAATGGTAACATCTCGTGCCAGTCTTTGTATGTCACTGTCATCTTCTGTACAATCTTTTTGATGTTCTTGTTAGCTGCTTCAACAGCCCCATTCATCTTCGGTCGATAGGGAGAAGAGTTATGATGCTGAATATTGAACTGTTTGCAGAGCTCGGTGATCATTGTGTTATTGAGATTTGTACCATTGTCAGTAATAATCCTCTCTTGTACACCATATCGACACAACAGATTGTGCCGGCTGAATTTCACCACAACGTTCTTGGTTACTGTAGCAAAGGAAGCTACCTCAATCCACTTCGTAAAGTAATCAATTGCTACCAGAATGAAGCGATGCCCGTTAGACGCGGTAGGTCTTATTTCTCCGATCATGTCGATGCCTCACATTGCAAAGGGCCAAGGAGCTGTCAAAACGTTTAGAGGAACTGGAGGTACATAGACCTTATCAGCATAGACTTGGCACTTATGACAGGTTCGAGAGTGCTGATAATAATCAGCTTCCATAGTGGACCAGTAGTATCCTGCCCGTAGGATCTTCTTCGCCATGGTATGTCCACTGGAATAAGTTCTGAAGGTACCTTCATGTAACTCTTCCATGATCCTTTCTGCCTCGCTCTTGTCTACACACCGCAGTAAGGTTGAATCATGGTTACGCTTATAGAGGATTCCATTACTGATGAAGAACTTCGCAATGAACCTTCTCAGAAACTTCTTATTATTAACAGATGCCCCCTCGGGGTATTCTTGAGCCTCAAGATACCTCTTTACCTCGTGAAACCAGGGTTTATCTGCTACTTCTTCAGTCTCAATGTCACAACAATATGCGGGTTCTTCCAACCTCTCAATGGTAATCTGGGGAGCTTCATTGTCCCACCTGACTCTGAACATAGAAGACATGGTAGCTAGCGCGTCCTCCAACTGGTTCTCTTCTCGTGGGAAATGTTGAAAGGTTATCTCCTTAAAGTGTGGGAGCAATGTTATTACATACTCTTTGTAAGGAATAAGATTTGGGTGCTTCGTATCCCACTCGCCTTTGATCTGACTTATTACCAGAGCGAAATCTCCGAATACACTCAAGAACTTAATCCTCAAGTCAATAGCAGCTCGAAGACCCATGATACACGCTTCATACTCCGCCATATTGTTGGTGCAGCTAAAACATAATCGGGCGATGAACGGAGTATGAAAGCCCTCGGGAGATATAATTACAGCGCCAATGTCATTACCCAATGCGTTCGAGGCTCCATCAAAATTCATAGACCATCGGGATCCCTCCTCGGGTCCTTCATCCGGTCCAGGTTCTTCGTAATCAGTCACCAACGTGATATTCTCATCCGGGAACTCGAAATTCATGGACTGGTAATCATCCACGACCTGATGCGCCAAATGATCCGCCAATACACTCCCCTTGATTTCTTTTTGGGTTATGTATTAGACGTCGTACTCGGTTAAGATCATCTGCCATCTTGCTATCCTTCCGGAGAGAGCGGGCTTCTCAGAAATATACTTGATCGGATCTATCTTTGATATCAACAAAGTAGTGTGAGTCAGCATATACTGTCTCAGTCGGCGAGCAGACCATGCCAAAGCGCAGCAAGTTTTCTCGAGAAATGAGTATCGGGTCTCACAGTCGGTAAACTTTTTGCTAAGGTAGTAATTGCATTCTCTTTTCGACCAGACTCGTCATGCTGCCCCAGCACACACCCCATTGAATTGTCTAGCACTGTCAAGTATAATATCAAAGGTATTCCTTCAACTGGAAGCATCAAAATTGGTGGTTTTTGAAGGTATTCCTTGATTCTTTCGAAAGAGGTCTGGCATTCATCATTCCACTTTACCACTTGATCTTTCTTCAGCAGCTTGAAGATTGACTCACAAGTAGCAGTCAGATGTGAAATGAACCTGGCGATGCAATTCAGGCGTCCTAAGAAACCTCTAACTTATTTTTCTGTGCAGGGAGCCGGCATCTCTTGTGTGGCTTTTACCTTTGCGGGGTCTACCTGAATACCTTTGTCACTGACAACAAAACCCAGAAGCTTACCAGACCTTACCCCGAAGGTACACTTGTTCGGATTCAACCTCAGCTTGTACGTCTTCAACCTGTCAAACAGTTTCTGGAGATGATCAAGGTGCTCTTCCTCAGTCTGGGACCTGGCTATCATGTCATCAACATAAACCTCAATCTCGTGGTGAATCATATCGTGGAACAAAGCGACCATGGTGCGCTGATAAGTTTCCCCAATAGTGTTCAACCCAAAAGGAATTACCTTGTAACAGAAGGTGCTCCACTGCGTAACGAAGGTTGTCTTCTCCATGTCTTCAGGAGCCATCTTGATCTGGTTGTAGCCAGAAAAACCATCCATGAAGGAGAAGATCTTGTGCCGTGCGGTGTTGTCGACTAGAACATCAATGTGAGGAAGTGGGAATTCATCCTTGGGGCTTTCCCTGTTCAGATCTATATAGTCCACACACATCCGTACCTTACCGTCCTTCTTAGGTACCAGAACGACGTTGGCAACCCACTGCGGATAAGAAGTGACAACTAAGAATCATGCGTCGAACTGTTTCATGACCTCTGCCTTGATATTCTTTGATATTTCAGGGCGCATACGGCGGACCTTCTGCTTTACCAGAGGGCAGTCTTCTTTAGTCGGCAGGCGATGTACCACAATATCAGTGTCCAAACTAGGCATATCTTCATAGGACCAGGCAAAGATCTCAACATAGTCGTGTAGCATCTGTATTAACCGTTGTTTGACACTAGGCTCCAGATTCGCACCTATTTTAACCTCTTTCTTGTCTTCCTCTGTACCCAAATTCACTGACTTGACTGGCTCTTCATGAGGTTGTATGGCCCTTTCTTCCTTTTGTAATAGTCTAGCAAGTTCTCCAGGCACCTCACAATCATCCTCACCTTCGTCCTCGACTTGGTTGATCGGATTTTTGAAGTCATAACTGGCAATAGCAGAGTTGTTATCAATGGGATCCAGATTGGATATGGATCTGCAGTATGATATGTGAGTGTGTGTAAGAGAATAGTTGTTTTGATAAAGTGAGAGACAGAAAAGAAAAACAAGGAGCACAAAATTTGTATGCAAGAAACGTCCAATGCTTTATTAATGATATATGAAATGACAAATAATAGCCCTCACAAGCAAAGCCAAGGTGCCTCGGGAAAGGCACCGGGCCGTAAAGTTTTAAATTGTTTATTACAAATCTTAAAACAAATGAGCCCATTAATGCGGAATAAAAGAAACAAGTATGAATTCCCTAGTCGTCCAGTTATTCGGTCCACCGTTGGTTGTTTGGTAGATCCAGCTCTCGATGTCTGAATCCTCTTCACTATCTTCAATTGCATTAATTCCCCGATTGCTAATGTGTAGAGGAGGTCTTCCAACCCGAGCGCGCCTAACAGCCCTTTGAGCCCCTGTAGTAAAGCCCAAACCAAATTTGTCAGTTTTGTGAGTGAAATCAGGGAGATGGCCCCAATTGGTACACCCACCTTCTTCAATTACAGCCCTGGCGTCCTTGAGAGAAGCCATCTTCAATGGAGGTTTGTTGGTAGTAACTTGAGTTGATGCCAAGATCGGAGGGACCTCTTCGAAATTCTGACAAGGAGTTTCTATGAATTCCCCGTCCATCTCTACGTAGCGGAAGGAATTGAGGTGACTCGCCATATATTCTTCTTCATATTGCACTGTGACAATCTTTCCCTTTACTGAATACTTCAGCATTTGATGGAGTGTGGAAGTAACTGCCCCAGCCTCATGGATCCAAGGACGACCCAGCAAGCAATAATACGACGGCCTGGTATCCATTACGTAGAAGGTGGACCCAAATGTCTGAGAACCCACTTTGACAGGGATGTCTACCTCCTCATGCATCATTCTCTTCGTTCCGTCAAAAGCCCTTACCACAATGTTACTAGGCTTTAGAGTCAAACCCTCACAATCCAAATGGTCCAATACTTTCTTCGGCAGAACATTCAGTGAAGACCTGGTATCTACTAGAACGTGAGCCATAGTGGTGCCCCTGCACTCAATCGAGACATGCAGAGCATCATTATGCTTCCTTCCTTTTGATGTCAGATTCGCATCTGAAAAACCCAGCCCATTGTCAGCAGTCAGGATGACCATACAATCTTTGAACTGATCTGCTGAATTTTCCTGCAGCACATGTGCAGTCTTGAGAAATGCAATCAAATCCTTCACATGGGCTTCAGAACATAATAGTAGAGACAACATGTATATCTTTGATGGGATCTTCCCCAACTGCTCGACCACATTGTAGTCGCTCTTCTTAATGATTTTCAGTATTTCCTCTATTTCTTGTTTAGAGGCTTCCACAATGATTTTTCTAGGCGCCTCCATCCGGGCAGGCTCACCTATAATTTCCTTGCCCCGAGTCCCAGATGGCTCAGCAGCAGGGGTGATAACTAGAGTAAGAACAGGAACAGTAGTTGATGTACTAGCGGGAACAGCAAATGGAATGACAATAAGCTTGTTGATAGTCTCAGGGGAATTATCGGAAGAGAAGACCCTTCCACTTCAGGTGACTTTGCTAGTCCCGACAATATTACTGACATCAGTATCAGCTTCTTCATTCTTCAGATCTTGCTTTATGCCATGATAGTACACATCAGCACCATAATGCCATGGGACAACCTTGTCTGAGGTGTACGAGATGAGACCAGGAACAATGATTATCAATGGAGCAATTCTTTGAACAGGTGTAATCCTAACAGGTCTTCTCGAGGAAACCTTGGAAGGATTTGTGGAAATGGTTATAATGTCAACGTCTTCATTTGGAACAACATGAATCATAGTCTCGGACAAAATATCTTTATTATCCATCAGGCGCCGAACACCTGACTTCAACAAATGGCAACCAGAAGGTAGAATCGAACACATGTGGCAACCTTCACCATAACCCGGAAATAAACCGGCCAACAGAAAATTCTTCTTAATGGTCATAAGAGGAGTAGAAATTTCTTCAACAGAGGTTACAAATAAATCAGTGTCAACAACATTAACTCCACGACCATGTGTGGGCATGGGAGCAGTTATAACATTCGGCTTTTCTAGAGCATCGAACTTTATCTCCTTGGCTTCAAGCAAGTCTTGTACTTTGTTTCTCAGAGCTCAGCAGTCATTTGTATCATGGCCAGGACTCTCAGAATGGTAGGCGCACCACGCGTTGGGATTGTATCTGGGAGAGGTAGTGTTTGGATTCTTGGGAGCCTCTCTCAAGGTTGCCAAGTTAGATTTCAATAAATGAAGTAGAACTTCATCCAAAGTCATATTGATGCGGGTAAACTGCCGTTGTGGTCTTTCCACCCTTTGTTGATTGTTGCATTATGGAGCAACTGCGGGTCTTGGTATCACTACAGCATTTACCGTTTGACGGTGTTCAGATCTGCTTTAGCCCATCGGGCTCTAGACTGCACTGGCTTACTTCTTACCAGTGAAAGGATTCTTTTCTGAACTCGAGGAGGCATCCTTCTGTATTTTACCACTCTGAATTCCAGCTTCTACTCTTTCTCCAGTTAAAATCAGCTCGGTGAAACCAGATGACGAGCTACTGATTAAGTGATTCAAAAATGGACCAGATAGCGTCCCTAGAAACATATCAACCAACTCCCTATCTGACAAAGGGGGTAGAACTCTCCCAGACAAGTCTCTCCATTTTTTAGTGTAATCTTTGAAACCTTCACCTGCACCCATGGACATACCCTGGAGTTGAGTACGCATGGGAGCAAGGTCGGCATTATACTGATACTGCTAGTAGAAAGCAGCAGCAAGATCTTCCCAGTTTCAGACATTGGCTCCCTCCAACTGGTAGAACCATTTAAGCTGAGTCCCTGACAGACTATCTTGAAAGAAGTGCACCCACAAATTTCTATCAGCGGTGTGGGGTTGAATCTTCCTGACATACGAGTGGAGATGGAGTTTTGGGCAGGACACTCCATCATACTTGGCAAAAATCGGAGCTTTGAACTTCTGAGGTATGACCACTCCCGATACCAGTCCTAATTCTTCAAAATCCAGTCCAGATATCCTCTGAACTTCCATGGCACTCAGACGGTCTTCTAGTTGCTTGTATCTATCCTCAGTAGGAGGATATTGCTCATCATCATAATCAGTATCATTGTCGGAGACTGCAGAACTAGGGTCCTTTGCCCCTTCTTGATTCTCCCCTTCCTTGGATGAAGAGGTCAAATCAGTTTGTTGCTTCAACCGCTCTCCAAACCTTCTGCCCATATTCAGAATACCAATCTTCTTCTTTTTCTTCTTCTCTTTCAGAATGAGGGCTTTCAGATCCTCTTGCCCTTTTTCTAGACTGATGAACATTTGTTGGAACTGGGCATTCTGTGCCTGAAGATCTTTGATGACTTGATCGGAAGACATTTCTGTTGAAATAAACAGCGAAGAAGATGAGAAACCTGAAGCGGTACCTGTAATGATATGTATGATAATGGGATGCACATGTAATGATTTCAAAGACTTCGGGAAATTTAAGTTTGCAAACCAAAATAAACAAAAACTTTATTAGCTTAACTTTGAAGGTTCAAAATGCCTTTAAGGCGTTATAGATAAGTAAATAAAACAAATCTAAAACTAGAAAAGAAAAATCAAAAGTCCCATGGACGCTTTCTCTTTGTGCTGATATAATCATTGAGCACTCTTTCTTCCTGCAGCTTCCTGGTGAGCTTTAAAATCTTCCTCTCCTGATCATGGAACTGCTCCCTGTAAGTATCCCACTCATTCTTCAGCTGGATCCAAGACCTATGTAACTCCCCAAGATCTGTGGGCATGTAAGGATAGAGAACCGTGTAAGGAATGCCTTCTTCAGTAGTGGGCTCCACAATCACTGGTAATACGGCCACATAATGCATCATAAGCTTCTGGGCACGAGCTCGTACCCATTGGAGGTAAGGCTCCATAGGAATGGAAGTCTTTGGTCCCAACTCTTTAGGGTCAGATCTGTTTACCATGCCCCAAGCTCGTATGAACCTCCGACGATACTCATTAACATCATCCTTATAGTTGAATACAATGCCCTCAATAAGTAACTCATGGGGACCATCCCTTCGAGCATGACCAAATTTCCGCAAAGCTAGACAAGTATTGTAAGGTATACCCCCTCTTATACCAAGTAATGGTACATTAGGGTACTCCCCACAGCGGTCAATAATATCAATGTCTTCCATAGCTCAGAAACACCAAAGAATATTCGTATGAGCGAGTGACATTATCCTATGCGACCAACCTAAACCTTCTTCGTTCTCCGGTACAAACTTAGGGAGGTGAGAAATAAACCACCTCGACAGCAATGGAATGCAGCACATAAGAGTCCCTCTTCTCTTCATGGTACGAGTATAGAGAGCGTGCAAAATATCTCCAAGCAAGGTAGGCACAGGGTTGCGAGAAAGGAAAATCTTGATAGCATTCACATCTACGAAGGAGTCCGGATTAGGGAAGAGAACTAAACCATAGATAAGAAGAGACAAGATCTCCTCAAAAGCCTGAAAATCCATATCATCCCAAAATAGTTGAGCCTTATCTATCAGAAATTTGGCTAGAAAACCCTCGACTCCGCTTCGAGTTTCCCAATTGGGTACCACATCGGCCCGTTTCAAATGCAGAGATGAGGCAATGATTTCTGGCTTAGGAACTTCTTCCATACCTGTGAAGGGTACCTGTTCAAGAATGGATATGCCCAATAGCTGAGAGAATTCTTCCAAGGTGGGTACCAACTGATAATTTGGAAAGGTGAAGCAGTGATGCTTGGGATCGAAGAACTGAAAAAGTACGCTCATCATCTGTTCATCAGGGTTTGAAGTAACCAGGCTGAGAAGTTGACCGTGTCTCTTAATGAAAGTAGAAGTTTCAGAAACTCTTGATACTAGCTCTTTGAGTTGGGAAGGTATCTGCACAAAGCTTATTCGGATAGTATTTCTATGCACGGAAGCCATGATCTGCCAAAGATAAATTCCCTTGGTCTTTGAAATGGTTAGTATAATGAAGCATGAATGCCATGTTATGATGCATGATGTCATGATAAACCACAGGTATAGCAAACACAGGTATTGCAAACACAGTTAAATCACAAAAAAGCCCTTAGGTTTAAGGCTTGCATGAGGTCAAAGGTGATACCCTCTTGAAGTTAAGTTGGTTTCAAACCTGTCCTAGAAAAGTAACCGGGTTCTAGAGGATCTCAATATCACTGACCATCCTTTATCGATCATGGTTTCAGCTCACACAATCTTTTCTTGCGGCCGAAATATTCTGAAAGTATGATCTCAATGAGTGTAGCATCGAGTATCAACCAGTTCTCAGCTCTACACCGAGGCCAGCTATCTCGCTACTTTCTAATGGCCAAGTTGGGCAATTAAAAGTTCTAAGGTCAGTTGATGCTTCACGACACCATGTAGCGGCCCCGTATTCTCCTCGTTTCACCACAAGGGATACCGGTACCAACCAAAGTGCCACACCAACGTAGCTACTGCTTCAACCGTATCGGTCTACACCATACAGTTCCCTCACAGTCTATTGCTACTTACCTAAAAGGTGTTCCCCAGATCCGGGTGTAGGATCTATAGTAACCCCAAACAAAACCCTCAAAAATAAAGCAAACAAAGCAATCAATATAAGCAATTTTAATGACCTAGATCCTAAGGTATACCCCACTTATTGTTCCCCAGCAGAGTCGCCAGTTCTGTGATACGGTGGCAGAACCGACTGTTTAATACTAGTTTGCATTTTGCGTTTTGTGTTTGCAAAATGTCGCGGTAAACAAGAGTCGCCACCGACTTTTATTTCATCCAACCGGAAAGGAAAAAAGTACAAAAAAAAATCCTTTTTCGAGATTTTGAGTACGGGGGGTAGATTATAGAAAGGGAAGGTGTTAGCACCCTTTCTATCCATGGTTTTCCACGGGCTCTTAGGTACTTGCTCATTTTTAAATTGCTTGTGTGTGCTTTGTTTTGAAAAGTTTTACTCCGTGTTAACCCTCGTATCAGTCCTCAAGGGTGTGATGAAGTTGTTTTTGAAAATTATTTTGAAAGGTGTAAGTGTGAAAAGTTTTGATTTGAGCAAGTACCTACTAGCATCTACTTACTCGAAAAAAAGATCATTTCTATTCTTGTTTCCTTTAGACAGCGCTATCCTACTATTGAGAAATAGGTAGCACCGTCGTTGTAATTTGTAAGGGTCAATTCGAAAGGGAAGTACTGTCACTAGAGCAATATTAGGACACATTAGTAGTAACCCTAGAGTCTTAAGATCTTTTTGAGGAAACATTTCCGAGGCAACATTCGAGGCAACATTTCCGAGGCAACATTTCCGAGGGACAATTTGATCTTTTAGACTGGAGGGCAACCACTAAGACACCCTATGCTTAATAATCGTTTACCGAAGGCAACCGAAGTGAGAGTATACCCTAAGAGTGAATATGTGCGAGTGATTTGTTTCAGTTATTTAATCTTTGCACATTAGGGTTTTCTAACCATTTTAATTTTGTCATGCATTCTTGCCATACAATCCTATTAGCATACATCTAGCAATTAAATATTTGCGGGAATTAAAAATGCGAGAAAATAAACCTAGCTATTACAAGGCTTTGGGTAGGGCGATTAATTACTTAACCAAAAATCGGGGATTTAAACAGTAAATAAAAAACCCTAAGTTAACTATTACAAACCCTGAACAGTTACAAAATAATGGCAAAATAATTAACAAGCGTGCGGCGAATTAAATATGAAGCGATTAGGGTTTTGACCCTTTGACTAATCCTACTTACGATTGATTAAAGAAAAAATGTTTTTGTCATGTTTTGTTATTTGAGAAAATAATGGAAAATTAAATTAAAAGAAAATCCTCAATCCTAATTTATTAATTTTTGAAAATAAATAAATTAATTCTAAACAACCTATTTTTTGTATTTTTTTATTTTATTTGAGAAAAAGAGAAAAATTAAATCAAGAGTTAACCTAATTTCCTAATTTAATTTTAATTGTGAAAGAAAAACAAATTAAAGTTACCCTAATTTAAATATTAATCTAATTAATTAACAAAAATTAAATTGAATAAGAAAACAACTAAATCTAATTTTTTATGACTTTTTTCATTTTTTATCATTTAATTAAAACTGATTTTAAAATGTAAAATAATTAAACAAATTAAAAGATAAAAATAAAAAATAAAAAAAGTTAAGAATTTGGCCTGTGTTGAATAGCAATGTAGGGGGTGCACATCTGAATTTCCAGGCCCAAAATACTCCAGGCCCAGTTGACCACGCTTGATCTGGTGCAATATTGACTTTGTGTGTACCATGGTCCTTCAGGATGGAGCGTTAGATCTGATGAGCTGAGCATCCAGTGGCCAGGCGTTAGGGGGTGTATGGAAGTCACGTGAGGGAATGTTGCATTGGATCTGCAAAGGTAAAACAAGAAAATGCATTTTGTTGGGACCTGGGATCAAACCCAGTTCCTTGTACTCCCTACCAATGAAGCGTTTCCAACTGAGCTGCGTTGTTAAATTGTTATTATAATAACAATAAAACATAATATGAGAAAAAATAAAAGAGCTGAATGTAAGGCGCGAAATTCAAACGTCCCAATGGCTGCTTGACACGCCAGCGTCTTCTTCCTGGCAACCGTCATTTTAAAAAACAAGACTTTTACCTACAGACGTTCACTGTAGGTATAACCCTGTTCATCTTAAAAACTGCATATGAGCAAGATAAATGAATAGTAATGGTACCAATCAACTCGTCTCATCCTCACGAGCATCATGGTACCTGCTTCAAAGCCTAATTTTTCCTGCACAAAAAGAACCTAAAAATAATACAGAAACCCTAGCAATAGAAATATCCTGTACAGGCCTCAAAAATGCAATTAAATGACATGGTTAGCTTGCAAACATGCAAACAAGAATATAACAATCAAAAGTGCTAATGATGCAAGAATTGGGATAATCGAATTGAAAAAATATGCCAAAATGTATGAAGCGTAGCGCACGTTTCTGGGTGTTTCAGGCCTTGCAAACGATTGGGACAGCTTCCTGGGACGTCCAACAATGGATTGGGATAGCTAGGATGGCTTGAGATATCCTGTGGAATGAAAACCAACTCACACTTTTCTTTGAATTTTGTGACTTTGCTCTGCCTCTTTTCACGACTCTAACCCCTGTTTTTTATCTGGAATTCTTCATTATATAACCTAGAATGAATTAGGTTAACAAACTTGGACTAAATCTTTGCATTTATCCAAGATTTGATTCTATATGATATGTTGCTATTTTGAGCCAAATCACGTCTTTCTTGTACCAATTGGCCTTGATTCGAATTGATCTTGTAAACTCAGCATATCTTGATTGCTAATCTGTCAAAAAAAAAAACAAATCAAATCATATCTTTGTTAATTTTCATCATTTATTTGATTTAATTCACTTTTTAATTAATGAAAAATCAAAATAAATTGAAAAATGAAGCACATAATGGGTGAGTGAACATTTGAGTCGTGGACCACATTATAATTGAGGTGCAAGCATAAAAAGTTGGGCCCATTTAGCAAAAATTAAAATTTGGGCACATTTGACTTTTGGAAATTTTGCATAAATGGTCAACTTGGCCAATGCATAACTCTCTCAATTTTGACCCTAAAGAGGCGTTCTTGGACTTTTTAGAAATATTAGGATTTCCTCTAAACAACCCTTTCGATATCATCTCAATTGAGTCTTCCATGTTAATGTATGAAGCTTTGACCCAAAAGGTGTTTTTGTTGACTTTTTAAAAGGACCTATAATGTCAAAATTCATATCTTTTTGTGAGTGCATATTCTGGACTTGTGAGCTGAAGATGAATTGTAGGGAATTGCATCCTCTTAAAAATGAGTTTTGGATGGGTCATTTATGATAAAGTATGAGAAAGTTATGCTTGATCAAAGTTGAGTTGACTTTTCCTGTAAAACCCTAATTTAGTAACTTTTGGGTTTTGATGAATTGTGAGCAATCCTTGAGGAATCATGATCAACCCTTGATCAAATGATGGATAATACTTCAAAATGAGGATGTTGACCAAAAATATTGAAGTTTGACTGTATGTGGTCCACAGTTGAATTTTGACCTAGCATAGTTGATTTTCAGGCATTTGAGCAATTGACTGAGCAAACTTCTTCTGCAAGACTTGAAACTTGACAAGGATGATCTTGAGAACATATTAGGAAAATGGTGAGAATTTGATTCCTTTGTGGTTCGCACATCTTGATGAAGATGGAAACCCTAATTTGAGGTGTACTGCCTTATGAGAGAGTTTGTCTGATCAACTCTTGAACTTCCTTGAGCAATTTGGGGACCTCACTTGTAATGTGTTGATAAATATGGCAGGGAAAATTTTGGGGTACAACATCATGGAATACTTCACAATATCAGAGCCTCATAGGTAGACCTATACGTCTTCACTACGCAAAAATTGACTTTTGGCATCACCAAAAAGACAACACTTTAATGAGAAAATGCTGCTGCAGGTCTTTTAAAAAATTCGCTAAAAAAACGCTGCTACAGACAGCCTTTAGAAAGCACTTTTAAAAAGCGCTGCTAAATGCCCTACCTTAGAAAGCGCTTTAATAAGAAAACGATATTGTAGGTCTTTTAAAAAAATCGCTAAAAAAAGCGCTGCTACAGACAGTCTTTAGAAAGCGCTTTTAAAAAGCGCTGTTAAAGGCCTTAAATTCGCCCCACTTAAGAAAGCGCTTTCTCGTGAAAGTGCTGCTAGATCTTGTATGATAGAAAACACTTTTAAAAAGTGTTGGATTAGGTCAAATTATAAAATTAAAATATAAAATTTCCCCACTTAAGAAAGCGCTTTCTTGTGAAAGCGCTGCTAGATCTTGTATGATAGAAAGCGCTTTTAAAAAGTGTTCTCTTAGGTCAAATTATAAAATTAAAATATAAAATTTTCAGAACCCTATTCATTCATTTCTAATCGTTGTCTTCTTCTTCGCGACTGTTTCTTCTCCGACCGATTCTTCTTCGACCGTTCCTAATCGTTTCTTCTCCGACGAAAACGAAAAAGTTGTAACAATGTTCTTGCTAACGAAAACAAAGAAGTTGCTTGACGAAAAAGAAGAAGTTGTTGACCGTCGTAGATCACCGTAGTTCAGGTACATCATTCTTGATGTTGTAACATTGTTCTTGTTGTACATTGTTGCTGTTTTCTACATTGTTGTTGTTATTGTTCTTATTTTCTACATTGTTCTTACTGTTGTTCTTGTTGTTAAGAAGTTTGTTAAGAAGTGGAAGTTAACGTTTTTGTTTAGCTTAATTAGTATAAAATCATTTGAATGAACTGCTATGATGGATAAGCATTTCATTTTTTTTATATTTCCTTAGTGGATTTTTATATTTGTCATTTCATTTTTATTTTTTTCTTTATTATAGGTCAATGGCTAGTAATCAAGAAAACTCACAAGATACAAATTCTCCAGATAAGACATCAGAGGGAGAAATTATATGAGGTATCACTATTATGAGAAAAATCATTCTTGATAGAGATAAAGGAGTAAAATATGATGTACATTGGAATAGTGATAACCAACTAATTGATCCTAATGGTGCAAAGTTGACAAGCTACATTGGTACACTTGCTCGTATGCTCGCTCCAATCACCTTTGATAAATGGACTAATAAAGATTTAGCTTTAAAGTATAATGTTTTTTTTATTTTAGTCCTTAACTAAGTAAGGCTTGGGAATGTCTTATATGTATGCTTAATATTTGTTCCCTTAATCAAGATCACATGGTAATGTCTTTAAATTACTTATACTAACACACTATAATGCGTATGTTTTTTCATATAGGTCTTTTAACATTGAAGATAACCGGAAAAGTATTGTCTTCAAGTGGCCGTAAAAAGACACAGGGTGGAGAACTTTTTTAACAAACAAATTTCTTACGGATGAGCAAGGAAATCTTGTTAAAGCGGATTGTCCAATGAAGTATAGCAACTTCATTGGACCCGGAGAATGGGATGAATTGGTATCCAAACAAATAGAAAATGAGAAATTCAAGAAAGTGAGTGACACAAATTGCGAGAGAGCATCAACACCCACGTATCCATACAAAAAAGGGTGTTTGAGATATGCGCGCTTACAACAAAAATTGTAAGTATATATAAATGCTATGATCTTATTAATTGTCTCAATGGGTTATAATTAATGACCTTATGATTTGTGTCAATGCGTAGTTAGAGGAGACGAAAAGTGATGAAACATCACTTCTGACGCATGTTTTGTGGAAGGAAGCTCGTGTGGGCAAGGATTGAGTTGTTAGGGAAGATGTTCAACATATTTATGATGAATGTATAAGTATAACATTGTGTCTTTAAGTAAATAAAAAGTTTATTAGTATATACTTAATTTTTTATCTCCACTAATAATTTTCGATATATATTTAAATGAATTTCAGGAGACTCTATCTCAATCGGTAACCACTGATGAGGACCAGGATAACATGAGCGTACTTAGTCGTGCCCTAAATGTTGTTGTGTATCCCGGTCGGGTGAGGGGTAAAGGACATGGTGTGACTCCATATTCCTTGTATAAGCATCCAAGGAAAATAAATCCTAGCAATCAAGAAGTGATGCAAACGTTGGAGGAATTAAAGGCGCAAGTCCGTGAATTGCAACAGGATAGAGAAAGATATATGGCACAAAAGTGCAATTCAGAGGCGAAAGAAACTAGTGACAAAGCTAATATCAATTGTCAAAATAAATTTCCCGAGGTAATTATATATGTTATTATGAAATTAAACTAGCACATTTGTTTTAATTGACATATATACACATTAATAGTAACATATTTATTATTGGTTTAGGGCATTTCATCTTGTCAGCTATACTTATCGTCACCGACTTATCGCTTAGTTGGAAAGGGAAAAGTGCATAACACTTTGGGAGATTTACTTCACCATAGACCGCTCCCTGATGGATATATGAAAGTATCGGTTGATGTTGCATTAGATCTGGATACGTTGCTACCGATACCTGGAATTATTTCAGAGACAACATTGCTACGAGATGCAATAGGATCATTTGTTGCATGGCCGTCAGACCTCATTTTCATAGATGATAAGGTATGTTGAAAACTATTATGAATCTTTTAGTATTCAAGTTTCAATTCTGAACCATTACGTACATTTTTATTACATGTTCATTTCAGACTCCTACAAAACCCGCATCTAAGGGTAAAGAGATTTTGCAGCACAATGAGTCTATTGCATCACAAAAAGAGGTACATTTAAAGTGTTAATTATATGATCTAAATTCAAAAATTGCATGATTTTATAATTTACCTAAGTTATATGATTTTTAGGTACCTGCTCAATGGTCACAACAAGTGAGCCAGAAATTTAGTAGCGTACCCAACAAGAAAAATGATCTTCCAAGAACCGGGGCAAGAAAACCTTTTGTACCTCGATTCCGGATGTGTCTTGAAACACTTGTGGGAACATCAGATTTGATGAATGGTGCTATTCGTCAAATGGATATGGAGGAAGGTATATTTGGTTTTTCTTACTTCGAAACAATTGCAAAAGAGGAAATGGAACAAATTTTTCAGCATACAGAATTAGGCATCGGTGTTGTACACTCATACATCCGGTAATGCGATCAATCTATTATTTAATTAGTCGAACAATTTATTTACACATTTCAATGAAAATAGTATAATGTTTATTATGTTTTTATTTAAGGTTCTTGTATGAAAAATTGATGGGCAGGAATCAATTGTTAAACCGATTCCATTTCGTGTCTGCCTCCCGTGTCAACGGAGCGTCAATTATTCAAGATCCAGATTCAGTAAGAAATCACTTAGTTGAGAGATTCATGGACAACAGTATAGAAAGCTTGTATCTTTTACCGTATAATACGATTCCTGTGGGGTTAGTACTTCATTCTAAGTTCATTCTAATCTTTGTATCTTTTGTGTTAAAGATTTCCATCTAAACTTTTATTTTAATTTATAGACATTACTGGTTGTTGGTTGCTATTGATCCTTTCAAAGAAGTGGTGTATTATCTGAATTCGATAGATGGTGAATGGACAAATTATCGAGATATGAAGTTAATGATTGATACGCAAGTGAGATAGTTCTAAATATTCGTGTGTATTTGTATATTTAATTATTTCTGTGAGATTGTTCTAAATATATGTTTTTATTTTGTTAGATCAATACAAGTATTCCGCTCTCAAAGAGAAGCTCGAGTGTCACGGTCTAGATCAAGAAACATTACATGGATCAAAGTGGAGGTACATTAATTTTCATAATTTTGCCTATAATAGTGATGTTACTTGATAAAAAAAGACAACTATACATTCTTATTTGTTTTTCTATGTAGTGTGCTCAACAGCGTAACAATATAGATTGCAGATACTTTGTTTTGAGGTTTATGAAAGAAATCCTTCTTTTGAATCGAATAGAGATTCCAGTCACGGTATGGATTTATAACTTAGGATTTATTTTAATATTTATCGAATATTTCATATAATTTATTACTTTTAACTAAATCATGCATATTATGTTTTGTTATGTAGTACTTTGATGAATGCAAGTGTGCTCATTACACGAAAAATCAATTGGAAGAAATCAAGGAGGAATTGTGTGAATACTTTATTCAGAAAAGAATCATATAAGGTATTGGAAGTTGAAAAGTGTTATGAAAATTTTTAATTGTGTTGGACCCAAGTTAGTTTAATTGACCGTGTTGTTCTGTTCATACCTTATTTGCAAGACCAAGACCGTTCGCTCATCAGACTTTGGCTATTTCAGGCTGAAACGAATTTGGCACATATCATATATAAGCAGATTCGAATAGAAGGTTTTGTTGTACTTGAGTACTATCACCTTTATACGAAATTCTTGGAGTTTGTTGTTCGAAATAGTCATAAATTTGTCATTATTATAGTGCATCCTCCTCCTACTTAGTAGCAAACATGTGAATTGAATTATAATGGTGTTTATATTTTGGTATATAATGGTATTATAATGGTATATAATGCCTTTTTTTGTATGTAACGACTTCTTTGTTGAAATAAAGGGTCGTTGAAATGTAAGGCTTGAAGTACAGGTTTATGGGATTAATCCCAAAAATATGGCTTCTAAAAAAGAAAGAATACGCAGCATTTTTACATAAAAAATGCTTAAATTTACGTGAAGCAACGAAAGCGCTTTTTAGGAAAAAGCGCTGCTAAACGCCTACTTTAGAAAGCGCTTTTCCTAGAAAAGCGCTGCCTAAAGATGCCTTAAAAATACATTAGACAGCGCTTTTGAAAGCGCTGTCTGAAGGGGGTCAATAGAAAGCGTTTTTTCAGGAAAAAGCGCAGCTAGAGGTCTACCTTAGAAAGCGCTTTTCCAGGGAAAAGCACTGCTAAAGAATACATATGGCAGCGCTTTTGAGTAAAAAAAAAAGGCGATGTCTATACCTACGACAACGCCACCAGAGGCAGCACTTTTAAGCGCTGCTAAAGGGAAAAAAAATGCTTTCTTAGGTCTTTTTTGGCGTAGTGCTTGTTGGTCGTCTACTAGATTCACCATTTTCAACTTCGACAGGCTGCTGAATTGTTTATGCAGAATGCTGATTTTCTGCATTTTCTGGTGGAAATCGGTTTCCAGAAATAGGGGAACCAGTTTCTAGTGGCTTCATGGTGTAAAAATCACGCTAGAAACCAGTTTCCCTCATCTAGGAAACTAATTTCCTGTACTGTCATGGACTTTTTTCTGCTGTCAAACACCTGCAACTCGTCCACGAGCATATCTCGACTTATCATAATCTTCTTTCTACTGACATCAAATGATTTATAGCCTCCAGTAGGATGATAACCAACAAGTAACATCATCTCCCCCTTGTCGTCCAACTTCTTTCGAAGCTGGCCTGGAATATGTCAAAATGCAACTTAACCGAAAACTTTTAAATGACTCAAGTTTGGTTTAAAACCAGGCCATATCTATTATAGATTTATTTTATCAAGCTTCTTTGTAGGGCACTTATTTTCAAGAAATAGGCGGCTATAGACACGACTTCATCCCACAACTCTTTTGGTAAATTTTTACTCTTTAGCATGCTACGGACCATAATCATTATTGAATGGTTTTTCCTCTTGACAATACCATTTTGTTGAGGCATATAAGGTGGTACAACCTCACGCATTATACCCACTTCATCACAATAATTCCAAAAATCACTCGAGGTATACTCACCTCCACCATCGGTTTTGAGAACGTTTAACTTGTGACCACTTTGTCACTCCACCATGGATTTAAAATGTTTGAACACATTAAACACCTCATCTTTCTTCTTGATTATAAAACCCATAGCTTACTAGTAAATACGTCAATAAAAGTGACAAACTACCTATTTCCACCATACGAGTCGACTTGCATTGGCCAGCAAACAATCGAGTACACCACCTCAAGGTGATGTTTGGTCCTATGACCTTCATCCTGTAACACCATAATTCTCTCAACAATATAAATATAAATCAGAGTTATAAAAATTATACAACTGAATCAGGATGCCACAAATTCAACTTAAAAACCATTGCATTCAACATGGATACATAACACTTTAAAACTTCGGATGAACCAACAGCAAAATAAATTAATCTTTTAAATCAACAACTTGAACAACTACGCAGCGAAATCAAAATAACATTTGTATCCAACATTAAAGAAACTTCTGAATAACAAGTACTTAACAACAATCAACTTAAAGTTCAACAACTGAAATAACAAATACTAAAGCAACTAGCATTCATCCCCCTCGAGTGTTACGTATCAGAGAAATGACATCGACTCGAACTACCGAAGGTAAACCGCCTTCACTCTGGATTACCTGCATGTTACCAACATAAGGGTAACATTCAAACTGAAGGGATGGGATATCAAACACTATAATAGAACTTGTGATAAATATTATATTAGAATTAGTTCATGCAAAATCACCACTTCCCAACTTTCAAACAATTTTAATCTCAACAAAACATCAACACGACACAACAACTAATTCACAACTTTTAGATGATACCTGTCATAACAAGTCAACAACATAAAGCAACAACAAATTTATCTTCACCACAACTCAAGATGCAACATCAAATGCGACTCAATTACAATGCACATTGTTGTACCCCAAAATTTTCCCTCTCATTTATCAAGTATTTTCTCACAATATCTCCTTTGGTTCAAGACTGCACTAGGGTTGATCAACACAAGACATCTCCTTAAGCATTGATGACTAAAATTAGGGTTTGAGCTTGCACAAGTATAATTGAACTCTTAATTCCTCATATGACTTTCATGGATCATTATGGACCTTCAAAATTGCTCATGTCAAGTTTCAAGTCTTGGATCAAATTTTTGCTCAGTCAATTGATCAGTTGACCAAAAAATCAGTTGTATTGGGGAAAAAGTTAATTGTGGTCAATTTAGAGTCAAACTTCATAATTTTTTATCCATATCAACATTGTGAACTCCTATATGTCATTTGCTCAAGTTTGGACCACAATTCCTCAAGAAATTTGATCAGATCATCAAAAGGGAAAAATCATCAAAATTAGGGTTTTGACTAAGAAAAGGCAATTTCTGATTTTCGACCTAGCAAATGATTGATTGGTTGGAAACATGATCTCAAGGATTCAATTGCATCATTTTGGCGTAATGGCATGACTCAAAAACATCCCTCAATATCAATTGATTAATAGTTGATTTTCAGTCAACTGATCAAAAGTCAACTGTACACTGAAAAGTCAAACTTTGACTTTTTGTTCAAAATCAAGTGTCAAAGATCACAATTCATCAAAACATGTCAAAATATGAAACTTGTTCATCAAGAAATCAAAAAGTCAAGAAATGCTTGGATGATTCAAAGGAAACTTTCAACATGAAAGTTGTAGATCTCAATGAGATATAAAACATTGTTTTACACAACTCCTCCTAGAAATGCTTGGATTTCAAGTTATTAATCCATGAAATCATGGTCATGAAACTAAAACACTTAGTGAAATTTTAAGCATTTTGGTCAGGATTTTGACCTAACTTTTGGGCCAAGTTTCACATAGTTCCATTTGGATTTTTCAAAAGTGATTCAAAGAGGTATTGTAGAGCACATTACAAGCTTTCCAAAATGTCCAAGAGCTCATTGAGATCAATTTTGAGCAAGGATAATCAAAGGTTAGAAGTTAGGGTTTCAAGTTGTTTTACAAGGCAGAATTTCATGATGAACAAGAATGAAAATCTATGCTAGGCTGCACAATCTTTGCTTTGCAGGCCTCAAACTTATTTGGCACTCCATAATTAAATGTTTGCACAGCTGTAAGAAGCTTCAACTCAAGCATTCAATGCATTGCCCATGCTTATTCCATTTTAGGAAGAAAGTAACCATTCCATTCTAGTAAAGTTGCTTTAACCACAAAATCAGTTTTGTCTTGAGCATTGAACTTGTCCTTTCTGCACAAGCTTTCCCAACACTGAAATTCTGGATGCAGATACTCAATGTCACGTTCAATGTTATGACACCGTATCTGACTTACTATATGACAGTTAATACAAAAGCAATAAAGAACACAGTCAATTGTTTACCCAGTTCAGTGTGCAACAACACCTACTCTAGGGGCTACCAAGCCAGGGAGGAAATCCACTATAAGAGATGTTAATTCAGGAATAAACCAACCAGTTTATCTCCTTCACTTAAGACCTACCCAATGCAATTCCAATCTAAGTACAACTTAAACCTGAGTTCCTACTCACTCCCCCTCAATCACAGCAGTGATACATAAAACAATTTGACTAAAGAATTGATGAAGACACTCTTCAAAAACAAACACTTGATTAAGCTTCACAGCTTTTTAATCAAGTAACACAATCACTCTTGCTTCACAGCTTTGAGTGATGCACACAACTAACTTGACTCTGCTTCACAGCTTTAGTCAAGGAACATTCAAACACTCTTGCTTCAAAGCTTTGAGTGCTACACAACCCTTACAATTAAAAACCTATTCCAAGTCACTTATCACAATGATAATTGCTTGGAGTATAATAATCAAACCTATACAGTTTACAAATGATCTTCTGATCAACAAAAAGGGATACCTTGCAAAACAGCAGCTCTGTTGAATATATAGCAGCTGCAACTTCAGTTAGGGTTTCCACAAAAACCTAGGGTTAATTCCGTTTGACCTAAAGACCAGGTCATAGGACTTTATTAACCAGGTTAGGGTTGAGCTAGGTTACCCCTCAGAAAACGCAGGATTCTGTTCTGGAAAGACTGAGTTATTTTCCTGAAAAAACTCAGACTTATCCAACCTGCAAACCTGTTAGTTCAGAACAGAATGTCATAACATCTGTTATGACATCTGAGAAAACATGTCTACTGATTTAGCAAAATGTGATCATTTTGCAAAATGCTCAGATACACACTTATAAACATCAGTACTTGAATTACAATATTTTTCTGCAAAGGTACCTAATGAGTCAGTACAAACTAAACTAGAATGTTATGACATCAGTCATGACATTCACACATACACTTGGGTTTTACCAAAAATGCAAGCCAATACCTAAACAACTACAAACTCCCCCTTTGGCAGATTTTTGGCTAAAGACCCTAAGCAATCAGAGATAGATAGCAGCAGAAATAAATGACTGCAGAAAAATAGAATGTCTAATTGAGCAAGTACATATTAAGTACCAAACTATTCTCCCCCTCTTTAGCCACAAATGGGCCAAAGATACATGTTCATAATGATTATACAGTTATCCAAAACAATTAATAAGAGCAGCAGCAGAAAAAAAAGAACTGAACACACTTCCAAACTCCACCAGATATCAACACCAACCAGCAACACCACCAAACAGCAACCAACCTTCAAGCACTGTCATCAGACTCAGAGGAGCTAGTTTCTTCAATGTTGAGATGACCTTCAGCTTCTACACCTTCTTCCCTTCTATTTTCTTCAGCTTCCTCCTTTTCTAGCCTGGCAATTAGAATTTCTAGGGTCTTTTTTCTAGCATCCAGCTCTTTGCAAGTTTCTTTTAAAACAGCTATGACATCTGATGTCTTGGACTGGGTCTTCACAGACGATGTCTCAGCTGATGTTATGACAATGTCTGGAGCATGAGATCCCTGAAACAGTTTGTAGTGCAAGCCAAGGGCAGGAGCTCTTTTGCAGACTGTATCTCTTGCCACAAGGATATCAGGGTATTGTGCAAGGATGATTCCACAAAGGAGGGAGGGAAAGGAAATTGGTCCTTTGACAGCATAACTGCCAGCATGCTTTAAAGTTTGTTCAAAGATGTACCTGCCATAGTCAAAAGCAGTCTTGGTTCCCACAACATAAATAAATCTCCCCAATCCTGTGGAGATAGTTGATTTATGATTTGTAGGCACCCAGTTGGCTGCACCTATTTTATGCAAGATGGAAAATTTCATGCTGAGTTTACTGGCATTCAGCTTGCCTTTCAAGGGCCAGCACTTTACTTGCCTAGCTGTGATGGTTTGACAAACTTCATTGTCAGTTGCCTCCAGATCAAGACAATCCTCATTTGTTCTTCCAAGAAACTTGTTGATTTCTGATGGAGAGAACTTGACCCTTCTTCCTCTAACAAAAACACTTTCAAAGTCAGCTGACCTTCCATCAGCACAATCATTAGACAAGTTCACTACAAACTCCTTGACCAGATTTTCATAACATTTGTTAAATTTTATCACTGTCTTCATTAGTCCAGCATTCTTGATCAGGTCCATGATGTCTTTGCACTCCAAGGCATCATTGTTGAGTTCTCTCTCTAAAGCTATTCTCTTTAAGCAAACATACTTCCATCTGTTTGCATTGTCAGGATGATGAAAAGAGATGTTGTCTGTTGGGACTTCAGGCACTCTAGCAATTTTGCTGCAGGGGAGCTTCCTTCTGATAGGAGTTTCTTCAATATCAATCTCAAATTCTGATTCCTCATCAGAATCAGAAGATTCAGGTTCTTTTCTCTTCTTAGAGATTGGTTGTCTAGCAGTATGCACCTGGGCCTTCTTCCCTTTTGTCTGAATACTTTTCTCAGCCATGCCTTCAGCCTTGGATTTCTTAGCAGCAGGTTTATCATTCTGACTACTCTTTCTTTTCATCAATCTCCTAGCTATGCTAGGGTTCACATTAGCAATCAGATCATTATCTGAGTAATCCTCATCCACATCAATGATAGGTGGATCAGCAGCCTTTTCTGAAGGGTTCTGAATGTTGTCTTTTTGTGTCACAACATTCTCAGTGACATCTGCATTCTCAGAGACTTCCACATTTGGACTTTCTGATTGATTTAAAGGGACAGAAATCCCCGGTACATATTGGTTTCCACTCAGTATACTAGTAACAAGCCTAGCAATAGCTTGATGAACTTGAACTGATCCTTCTCTATTTGGTACAGAAGAAGAAGGATGAGAAGAATTACCAGAGGCTGTAGCTTGAGCTCTTCCTGCATGTCTGGTTCTGAGCTTTTTGACTTTGGCTGGGTCAGTTGCCATCTCTCTGAGAGGAGTGACCTCAAGAACTTCATATTCTATGCATGTGGTGATTGCCCTAGAGTCTTGGTCAGATGATGAAGATGATGAGGATGACGAAGTCGCCATGGTTGAAGACGATGTCTGAGACATTTTGATTGACTTTGAGTAATGGTAGCAATTTGAGAAAAATCTTTGATTGAGAGGAGGAAACAGGTTGCAAGGACGAGAGAGGTAGGGGGCAAAAGGGAGTCTTTTCAACTTCTTAAAGATTTTGAAAGAATTGTGAAAGCATATGATTAACCCACTAAAGATAGACTTAATAAAATTAATTCCTTCAACCTTTGTTTTAAGCAAAATTAATTGCTATAATTTCTCATGTTGGTAAATACCCAACCTGCCCCTCAAATTTTCAAGTTTATTTCCAACAAGAGCCTTGGTAGAAGAATCAATCAGCTGAAGCTTAGAGAAACTATGTTCCAGTTTAAATGACTTCTTCTCTTCAAAGTCAATGTGCTTGTTCCAGTTATGGTGAATAGGGTTCAAGGAAATATTGATTGTATTCAGATTGTCATAACACAATGTCACAACATCTTGTGTGACATTGTACTCAGTGAGCATCTGTTTTGACCAGATGTTTTGAGAACAGTTTTTCCTAGCAGCAACTATCTCCGCACAGAATTGGGAAGGCATTCTTTTGATATGAATCATAGTTCTGGTTGATTCTTGAATAATTTTCTGTTTGTCCAGTCCATTTTGATGGAGAGTTATAGGAGAGGAGACTTCAAGCCTCATTTCTTCAGGGAAACAGAATTTATTAGACTTGTTATTTCCAACATCCTTGTCAAGATAACTTATGGTTCTGACAACACATCCTTCTTCAAGTTTATTTGCCACATCACAGATATTATCAACCTGTAGTTTTGGAGTTCTTCTGACTGCTTCCATAGAAATAGCTCTTTTCATTCTTCTTAGATGAAGAGGACCAAGCTTATGCTGCCACAGTTTCATCTCTTTTTCTTCTTTGGTAATTGGACACATGGTGGAGATATCAGTGTTCTCAGGCTGCCACAAGTAGCAGTTATCTTTGGATCTGATTCCTCTCATTACAACTTCTAGTTTTTCATTAATTACTAGACATTCAGATCTTGAGAAGTTGACCTTGAATCCTAGATCACATAATTGACTGATACTAATGAGATTAGCAGTCAGCCCTTTTACCAGCAGTACTTTATTCAGACTTGGAACTCCAGGGCAGTCCAAATTACCAACTCCTTTGACTTCACCTTTAGCACCATCTCCAATGGTCACAAAACTGGTGGTGTGAGGCATAACATTATTGAGGAGATTTTTGATTCCAGTCATGTGTCTGGAACATCCACTGTCAAAGTACCAGCCTTCCTTTGCAGACACTCTCAGGGAAGTATGGGCTATCAGGGCAGTAGCCTTTTTCTTCCAATGAGGAGTATGTGGTACCCTTTTTGGCTTAGGTTTAGCACCTGAGTTTTGATTAGGGTATCCATGCAATTTGAAGCAGAAGGGCTTTATGTGTCCATACCTCCCACAATGATGACATCTCCATCTTTGGTATTTTTTCTTCATGTATTTCTGATGTTGAGAGTTGTGTTGAGACATCTGCTTTGACAATTGTTTAACATGCCTGATCTTCTTGTCTGCACCAGGTTTCTTAGCTTCCACAAATCCTAGACCAGATTTGTTTCCCACATTTTGTCCCACTTGTAGGATCTCTTCCAATTTATCTGATCCATTGGTCAACATCTTGACAGATTTTGTCATTTGGTTCAGTTGTGAGTTCAGTAATTGAACTTCCCCTTCTAGGTGACTTATAGTTTCAAGATCTGCCCTTTTTTCAGCCTCCAGCTTTATAATGAGTTTTGATTGTTTCTCATTCTGCACACAGACTTCAGCACTTCTGATACACAATTTCTTGTAGGTATCAGCCAGTTCTTCAAATGTCACTTCTTCATCACTAGTGTCACTTTCAGAAGTACAAACACTAGTTAGAGCAGTAACTAGTTTGGCAGATTCTTCTTCAGAATTACTTTCTGAATCATAGTCAGACCAAGTAACAGTCATTCCTTTCTTTTGTTTCTTAAGAAAGGTAGGACATTCAGCTCGAATATGTCCATATCCTTCACATCCATGGCATTGAATACCTCTACCTTGGTTTCCCTTATCTTCTGACCTTGGTCTTCTGCTGGAACTGTCAATGTCAGAGGGAATGTTATGAACATTAGACCTTGACTTTGGATCCATTCTTTTGATGAGCTTGTTGAACTGTCTTCCAAGCATGGAAATAGCTTCTGATATATTTTCTTCTTCATCCTCCTTGTTTTCAACATCAGTGTTGGATACAAGTGCTATGCTTTTGTTCTTCTTGTCACCATTATCAGTGATCCCCATCTCAAAAGTCTGAAGAGACCCAATAAGTTCATCCACTTTCAACTTGCTGATGTCCTGGGCTTCCTCTATGGCAGTTACCTTCATTGCAAATCTTTTAGGCAAGGATCTGAGAATCTTCCTTACCAGTTTTTCTTCTGACATCTTTTCTCCCAGTGCTCCTGAGGTGTTGGCAATCTCCAAGATGTTCATGTGAAACTCATGAATGGTTTCATCTTCCATCATTTTTAGATTCTCAAACTTGGTAGTCAACATCTGAAGCCTTGACATTTTTACTTTGGAAGTGCCCTCATGAGTAGTTTTGAGAGTGTCCCAAACTTCCTTGGCCAGTTCATATTGATGTACTAGTCTGAAAATGTTTCTATCAATTCCATTGAACAAGGAATTTAAAGCTTTTGAATTTCCCAGAGCTAACTCATCTTCTTCTTTACTCCAATCTTCCTCAGGCTTCAGACTGATTGTCCCATCTTTCTCAGTTATGGTGGGATGAATCCATCCTTTGTCAGCAGCTCTCCAAGCCTTTTTGTCCAGATATTTTAGGAAGGCAATCATACGAGGTTTCCAGTAGTCATAATTAGTTCCATCCAGAATGGGTGGTCTATTTCCAAAAACTCCTTCTTTGTCCATAGTGCCAGAAAGTGATATCCCTAGATATCACCCAGTAATACAGGCAGGGTGCCTGCTCTGATGCCAATTGAAATTCTGGATGCAGATACTCAATGTCACGTTCAATGTTATGACACCGTATCTAACTTACTATATGACAGTTAATACAAAAGCAATAAAGAACACAGTCAATTGTTTACCCAGTTCAGTGTGCAACAACACCTACTCTGGGGGCTACCAAGCCAGGGAGGAAATCCACTATAAGAGATGTTAATTCAGGAATAAACCAACCAGTTTATCTCCTTCACTTAAGACCTACCCAATGCAATTCCAATCTAAGTACAACTTAAACCTGAGTTCCTACTCACTCCCCCTCAATCACAGCAGTGATACATAAAACAATTTGACTAAAGAATTGATGAAGACACTCTTCAAAAACAAACACTTGATTAAGCTTCACAGCTTTTTAATCAAGCAACACAATCACTCTTGCTTCACAGCTTTGAGTGATGCACACAACTAACTTGACTCTGCTTCACAGCTTTAGTCAAGGAACATTCAAACACTCTTGCTTCAAAGCTTTGAGTGCTACACAACCCTTACAATTAAAAACCTATTCCAAGTCACTTATCACAATGATAATTGCTTGGAGTACAATAATCAAACCTATACAGTTTACAAATGATCTTCTGATCAACAAAAAGGGATACCTTGCAAAACAGCAGCTCTGTTGAATATATAGCAGCTGCAACTTCAGTTAGGGTTTCCACAAAAACCTAGGGTTAATTCCGTTTGACCTAAAGACCAGGTCACAGGACTTTATTAACCAGGTTAGGGTTGAGCTAGGTTACCCCTCAGAAAACGCAGGATTCTGTTCTGGAAAGACTGAGTTATTTTCCTGAAAAAACTCAGACTTATCCAACCTGGAAACCTGTTAGTTCAGAACAGGATGTCATAACATCTGTTATGACATCTGAGAAAACCTGTCTACTGATTTAGCAAAATGTGATCATTTTGCAAAATGCTCAGATACACACTTATAAACATCAGTACTTGAATTACAATATTTTTCTGCAAAGGTACCTAATGAGTCAGTACAAACTAAACTAGAATGTTATGACATCAGTCATGACATTCACACATACACTTGGGTTTTACCAAAAATGCAAGCCAATACCTAAACAACTACAAACACAATCAGAATAAACATGTTTAAAGGTTAGACCACCATACAAGATTGATACTTCACATTGAAACAAGATTTTTCAAGCTTGCTTCAAAAACAAGCAAAAATCCCATAACTTGTACTTGTGTGATTCTGACCCTCTCAAGCCTCACAATCTTTTCCATACATATACACAAGTCATTTTCAAGAAAAGGCACGCATGCTTAAGCCCTCAAACTCCCTAAAACTCAAAATCACACACAAAAACTCCATTGTTGCATAATCTGATCAAAAACTTGAAACTCATATCTCCCTCATGCGTTTCCAAGCCTTTTGGTTCCTAAAGCTTCTAAACATCAAATAAAAACCATCCAAAGTCCTTTTGCCTAACTGTAACACCTCCATCATCAAGTTCAATTTTCAAAAACAGAGCTTTCCAAGTGCACTTCTCCAAAACTCCTCAACCACTTTCATCTCAAGCCAAGCAGCACATTAGCTTCCTGGGAACTTGAGGAAGCTAACCCAATCACTAGGACTCATTGAAATTTGCTCAAACTCAAAACACGATACCCTCTTACAAGGTGAGTTTTCTGACTTTTGAACTATTCATATAGGCATTGTTAGGCTTCCATTTTCAAAGATAAAATGTAGATACCATTGCCACAAAACTGTACATATCCATAGTTTGCATTTATATGGTCTGAGTTTATAGAATTTTGGAGTTGAAGTTTCTGAAAAAATTAGGTTTCAGTTTAGGGCCAACAAAATTCTCAGTCATCTGTGATTTATAGCTTTAGTTATTTACATGGTTGAATTTGTATTGAAATTCCAAGCAAGTTTCATGTTTGTATTTTTCAATTTGGTTGAGAAATGAAGAAGTTAGAAAATTCAAAAGTATGGCAATGGCTTCTGGCGCAAGGAAGAAGAAGATAATAGCCATGGAGTTGTTTTCCAATATATATTTATGGTTTTATATTAATAAACAGATGTATAGTCACCCTAGTGGTAAAGTGCGCGCCTGTTAACCTATGGGACCTGGGTTCGAGCACCAGTGGTACCCTTTTGTTCACTTTTCACATATTTTCTTCTTTTTTGTTCCAGCAAACAGGTACATGGGCCTCCATCATTGGGCTTAGACATTTTTGCAGATTGTTGATCCCCCTGCCTATTTTCATGCCCCTGACCCAAACCTTTTTATTTTTATTTTTTATTTTATTTATTTTCTTTTATATTTTATATTATATTTTTATTTTATTTATTTTTATTATTATTATTGTTATTATTATTATTATTATTATTATTTTTATTAATAAAAAATCTAAAAATATTTTGTTTATTATTTTTACACTTACTTAGTTTATTTCTTTATAAAACAAAAAGAACAAAAAATATTTTCTTAACAATTTAATTTTTTTTAATAAATAATAATTAGATTTAGGTTTTTGATTTCTTAATTAAAATACATTTAGAACTTATGTTTTCTTTTAATTAATTAATTTTCATAATATTATTAATTTAAAACCTTTTCATAAAAAACTCTAAAAACATTTTTAACTTAATTTCTTTCTTAATTAATTTAGGTTTAATTTTTGTTAATTTTTTTAATTAATCATTTTCTAAATTAGGTCAAGACTAAACCCCTTTCATAAAAAAACCAAACAAAAATCATTTCTTTTTCATTTGCATTTGTACATTGTTATTTATTTAATTCTTGTATATTATTCAATATGGTTGTAATAGTTAATTAGGTTTAATTTTCTTGAAAAATCCCCATTTGTAAATTTTTATACCCCCTCCCTAATGATGTAATAGCTTAGTATTTTTATTTTCCGCAATTTAATGCTTTATATATAAATGCTAGTAAATTAGGGTTTGTATGGAAAGATAAAATCAATTCTTAGAAAACCCTAATTCAAAGACAAAACAATGCATGTAAACCAATACACTTGCACAGTTACACCCTTAGGGAAAATTCACTTTGTTGTCTTATGAAAATGGTCATAATACGCATGTAAGATGTCTTAGCAAAAACAAACAAAATACAAGATCATAGTCCCTCGATGACGCTACAAATGTTGCCCTAAGAATGATCTTAGTCCCTCAAAGAAAATGCTAAGATATGTTACAACATTGTTATTCATGACTATACGATGACCCTTGCCCGTCCCTTTTACATCCAAAGATAGGGTTTCTTACCAAATCAATGGTAAGATAACAAAGTCAAAGGAAAGAGGAAATAAACAAGAAAGACATTTGAGTAGGTAGAATGTTCCTAGTTGCTTGCTCATTTTTAAACTAAAACATCCTTGCTATTTTCAAAAACAAACACCAACACTTTCAAAACATCTTCCAAACAAGAAATATTTTCAAAAAGTCCAACACTTTGTATACGTTCTTACGAACGAGAACCATTACAAAGTTTTCCTAAACGATGGCGCCTTTTCAAAACACTTTCAAAAAACCACACAAAGCACATTTTCAAACAAAAGCAAGTGATCTAGCAAGCAACTAAGAGCCCGTAGATAACTACGGATGAAAAGGGTTCTAATACCTTCGCTTTTCATAATCTATCCCCCGAACTCAAGAAAATATCTCAAAGGTCTTTCCTATTCTTTTCAACCTTTCCTTTTGGATAAAAGAAAAGTCGGTAGCGATCTTGCTATCCGCAACATTTGCAATCAAACGAAAAACAACCAAGTCAGTTCTCCCACCGCGTTACAGAACTGACGACTCTGCTGGGGAAAAATTTAAAAGTGGGGTTACCTTAGGGCTAGATCATATTTACTTGCTTTCTTTGTTTGACTTGCATGCTTTACATTATGGTTCCTTGTTTGGGCTTGCTTTGAACCTCCACCCGGATCTGGGACACCTTGTTAGGTAAGTAGCAATAGATTGTGGAAAATGTACGGTGTAGACCGATATGCTTGAAACAATGGCTACGTTAGTGTGACATATTTATGGGTACCAGTATCCCTTGTGTTGAATCGAGGAGAATACGGGGCCGCTGAGTGGCGTCATGAAGCACTAATTGACTTTAGAACCTTAATTGAACAAACTTGGCCAATTAAGACGTAGTGAGGTAACCGGTTTCGGTGGAAAGCTGAAAATTGGTTGATACTCGATACTACACTCATTGAGACTAGACTTTTGGGATATCCCGGCTGCAAGAAAAGATTAATTATGCTGGGACAATGCCTAAAAGAAAGGTCAGTGATATTGAGATCCCTTAGAACCCGATTACTATTAACTAGGACAGGTTTGATCCAACTAAACTTCAAAAGGGTACTTACCTACAAACTCCATGCAAGCCTAAGCCTAATGACTTGTTTTTGCCTTGTGTGTATATTCTTACTTGTACATAACATCATGAACATCATAACATCATACGTAATCTCACTACCCATTTCAAGGATTTAGGAATTTATCTTTGTTTTTGTTTTGTAGGCCATGAACGTCATCCAAAGAAACACCATCTAAATCAGCTTCGTGAAAGCACACCCTCAACTCCAAGAGTTAGCATCAAGAGTGCCAGAAGATTCTCCTTTTACCAAGAAATATGGACGACTCCTTGGCTACCTTCAATTTCCAAGAAGAAATGATGTGTGTGCTCTTCAAATTCTTTGATCCCATAAATCATTGCTTCACCTTTCTTGACTATCAGTTGGTACCTACACTAGAAGAGTTCTCTCTACTATTAGGAGTGCCCGTGCTTGATCAGATACCATTCACCGGTCTAGAAGGGATCCCGAAACCTGAGGTCATGGCTGAAGCTCTACATCTGAAGAGAGCCGACATCATAGTAAATTGGGAGATTAGAAGTGGAGTCAAAGGGTTCCTAGCCAAATTTCTATTAGAGAAAGCTCGTTCATTCCGGGAATATATGGATTTTCAAGCCTTTGAAGACGTTCTGGGCTTTCTCATATATGGTCTGGTTCTTTTCCCCAACTCGGACCAATTCATAGATGTAAATGCCATCAAAGTCTTTCTCTCCTGTAATCCTATACCTACCTTGTTGGGAGACATCTTACATTGCATCCATACCCGCACCATGAAGAAAAGAGGTACCCTTTTGTGTTGTATTCCCCTACTCGCCAAGTGTTTCATTTCACACCTACCTCGATCAACATTGAATAAAGAGTAAAGATTGACATGGCCTTAAAGGATGATGTTCCTCACCCACTCTGATATTCAATGGTGTTCAAGATCCTTAGATGATACTTATATGATTGACCATTGTGGGGAATTACCTAACGTCCCTCTACTTGGCGTTAGGGGAGGTATCACTTACAACCCTTTCTTAGATTTACGACAGTTTGGGTATGCCCGGAGAGATGGTCCTCATGAGATGCTCATCCAAGGTTTGGTGTTCCACTATGAAAGCGATGATCAAGGATACCGTCAGAGGTTTATGCAAGCTTGGAGGATGGTAAACAAGGTGGATAGCAAGACACTAGGGCACAAGAATTCCATCCCTCTTGAGCCTTATCTCAAATGGTTACGAGCCCGTGCTCAAAGTCTTATGATGCCTTACCCATACATTCTCCAAGTTATTATAGAGCCTGTTATGGAAGGAGATGTTACATACATTATCCTTCATCCTAACATGCCCACCTCTCTCGAAGACTTGCAAAGGGATTGGATACAGCTTAAGGAAGAGCGGGACACTTTTGAAGCCCAATTCTATGTCAGCGAGAAGAGAGTTCTGGAACTCACCAAGCATATTCATGAAGAGCGGAGTCTGAATGCCTACATCGCACCAAAGAGGATGTGTTTAACTTTTTTGTCTTAGAGTTTTGTATTTTATTTATTTCATTGTAAGCCCAAAGAGGCATGATGTACTCAAACTTTGATTTATTAATATAACGTGTGTTCCCTTTTGTCTAAAGCAAATTTAAATCTCTACTTTCCTTGAAATCATTTGCATATGCATCTTCATTCATCATAACACAAACGGGTTTCTTACAACAGGTCTCCTTATCTTTCTACTATTTATTTTAGTGAGATGGATATGGAATAGACAGTAAAAGATCTTCAGGCGCAGAACACTCAGTTTCAACAAATGTTCTTGACTCTGGCTAAAGGACAAGAGGATTTGAAAAATTTACTGATCAAAGAAAAGAAGAAGAAAGCGAAGAAATTAACCGATGTTTTGAATCTGGGAAGAAGGTTCCAAGGGCCAGCCAGACATACCTTAGACTTCGCAACATCATCAGGTGAAAGGGACAATCAAGAAGGGAAAAACAAGGAAGTGACTGACCCTCCAGAATCTGAAGAGGAAGAAGAGGCTGACTACTCTGAGGAGCAGTATCCTCCAGCTGACGACAAATACAAACAGTTGGAAGATCGCTTAAATGCTATGGAGATTCAGAAAGTTCTCGGGCTGGACTTTGAAGAGCTGGGTTTAGTGTCTGAGATTGTTATTCCATCAAAGTTCAAGGCACCCGTTTTTTCTAAGTACGACGGGGTTTCGTGTCCCAAGATGCACCTCCGATCTTACATGAGGAAGATACAGCCTCATACTGCTGACAGAGATTTGTGGGTCCACTTCTTTCAGGATAGTCTATTCGGGACTCAGCTAGATTGGTTCTATCAACTAGAGAGGGCCAATATCCCTAATTGGGAAGACTTGACCGCTGCTTTTTATAAGCATTATCAATACAATGCAGACCTTTCTCCCACCCGTACTCAACTCTGGAGTCTGGCTATGGGTTCGAGCGAGGGTTCCAAAGACTACGCTCAGAAGTGGAGGGACTTAGCAGGAAGAGTCCAGCCTACCCTGTCTGACAGGGAGCTAGTGGACATATTTCTAGATACCCTGTCTAGTCCTTTCTTTAATCATCTAATTGGAAGTTCCTCAGCCGACTTCACTTAATTAATCTTGACCGAGGAGAGAGTGGAAGATGGGATTAAGAGTGGGAAGATCCAAAAGGATGCATCCTCCAGTGCCATGAGAAAACCATTCATTGGGAAGAAAGAGGTTGGTGTTGTGTACGATCAAAGGAATCAGGACAGAACTGAACGCCATCCAATGATAGGGGCCATCATGACCCCTAAGCCCGCACCTACTCAATAAAGGAACAATCAGCCTAAAACAGAAAGACCGGTAAGACAATTTACCTGGATAAATATGATGATGTCTCAAGTCTTGCCACATTTCTTGAGATCTAATCTCGTAACCTTGCGAGAAGCTCCGAAGAATCCCAACATTGCCTCTCCCCGTTACAACCCAAACGGCTTTTATGCTTACCATTCAGAAAGTCCAGGTCATGATACAAACGATTGTTGGGTTTTGAAAAACAAGGTGCAAGACCTTCTCGAGGCAAAATAAATTGAATTTGACGCTCCTGAGATCCCAAATGTTATCACCGCTCCTATGCCCAAGCACGACCGTGATGTTAACGCTATTGAAGATGATGTGTTTGTTACTGTTGTTGATGAGCTTGTTACTCCTCTCTTGACCGTCAAGAGGAACCTTTTGAAGCCCGGTTTATTTCTGGGCTGTGGCGAAGGTTGCCACCTCTGTTTATCCCTACTAACTGGTTGTCATTTATTGAAAGCAGGTGTCCAGCGCCTGATGGATGACAAAGAGATTTTGTTTGAAAAGCCTCCCATTCCAACCATTGCTTACAAGGATGTTTTGATAGTAACTATTTCTGCCAATCCTCCCAGGGTCTCCACCAAAAGACCCGTCAGGATTACATCCGTTCCGAAGGTGACCCCACTGATAATTACTATGCCAAGGCCAATCCCATACTCCTCAGATAAAACTGTCCCCTAGAACTATGGGGGTGACATCTACTACCACGGTGTCAAGCAAGATTGGCTGGCTGATGAAGACTCAGTTTTTGAGAGGGTTGTCCCTGATATCGGCAACATTGTGGGAACCAGCAAAATAACCAGAAGAGAAAGAGTGTTCTCCCTTGAGATTTCTCCTCCGAAAATTGTTATCGGTCCTGTAAACATCCCTGCTTTTGTTCCCGTTGATACTACTACTACATCTCCTATGGTTACCCCTACTGACAGCCCTATCACTGAGTCGATCGAGACTCGGGGCAAAGGCATTTTAGTTAAACCTGTCCAGATGAAGATGTAATCAATATCTATCACAGAGGCCTCCAAGAAGGAGATGGAAGAAATTTTGAAAATTATAAAGAGAAGCGACTACAATGTGGTCGAACAGCTAGGGCAGACCCCTTCAAAGATCTCTATGCTAGATTTACTGTTGTGCTCTGAGGCTCATGCGAAAGCCTTGGTGAAATTTCTTAAAACTGCCCATGTGCCATAGGAAACCTCTACTGACCAATTCGAAGATTGTGTGGCCAGTTTGACCACTGACAACGGTTTGGGCTTTTCTGATGCTGACCTGACACCTAGAGGGAGGAAACACAACGAGGCGTTGCATGTCTCTGTCGAATGTAGGGGAACTACTTTGGCTCATGTCCTGGTAGATACTGGTTCATCATTGAATGTAATGCCTAAGAAGGCTCTAGATAGACTAGACTGTGAAGGTTTGACCTTAAAACCCAGCAACATAGTGGTAAGGGCCTTCGACGATTCGAAGAGAATGGTGCACGGGGAGGTGTACATCCCCATTAAAGTTGGAACTCAAACCTTTGATTCAAATTTCTTTGTAATGGATATTCGCCCTTCCTATTCCTGTTTATTGGTCCGACCTTGGATTCATGACGCTGGTTCCGTCACCTCAACATTACATCAAATGTTGAAATACCCAACCAAGGGAAAAATCATTACTATTCATGGAGAGGAGGAATATAAGGGTAGTCACCAGAACTCCTTCAGATATGTGGAAATGGATGGTGAATTCATCGAAACTCTGTTCCAGCATTTCGAGGAAGTCCCACAAACAGTTGCGGTAACCAAGACTATTTCTAAAGTTCCAAAGATCACCAGACCTCTGCTGAAGATGGATTCTCTGAAATATGCCAAGGCAGTAGTCGAAGAAGGTGGGTGTACTATTTGGGGCCAACTCCCGGATATTCCCTACAAGTTTGACAAATTTGGTTTGGATTTTAATTCAGGAGCCCAAAAAGTTGTTTTTCATGCTCGTACCAAGGGACCACCTTTGCGAATCAACAACCATGGAGTCAATGCAGTGGAGGATAGTGATGACAGCTGTGACTTGGAAGAATGGATTTTCCCAACTATCAGCGGAGGACTCAATAACTGGGAAGCCAAAGAATTTATTCCTATTACTTTTATCCAACAATAATTGTCTTAAAATTTTTGTCGGACTTGTAATAATTAAAAAATTTAGACTTTTAAAACCTTGTGTCTTACCTGAGGCACAACGGTCCATTTGTAAGGGTTGTTACTTCATTTTCATATGTCATCAATGAATCATGGACGTTTTTGCATGCAAACTTTACGCTCTTTGTTTTTCTTTTTTCTACATGTTTAGTTTTTCAAAGATAGTTATGCTCTTACACACACTCACATATCAAAATGCAGATCCACATCCACTCAGGATCCCATGGGTAACGATTCTGCTATGGCCTATTGTGACTTTGAAAATCTGATCAACCAAGCCAAAGACGAAGGTGAGGAAGATTGTGAGGTTCCAGGGGAACTATCCAGGTTACTACAACAGGAAGAAAGGACCATACATCCCCACGAAGAACTGGTTGACACATTTAACTTAGGTACTGAAGAGGACAAGAAAGAAGTCAAGGTAGGTGCCAATCTAGAACCTAGTGTCAAGAAGCGCTTAACTCAGTTACTACATGACTATGTTTAGGTCTTTTCCTAGTCATACGAAGACATGCCAAGACTTGATGCTGATATCGTGGTCCATCGTCTACCAACAAAAGAAGACTGCCCTCTGGTAAAACAGAAAGTCAGTCGCATGCGGCCAGACATGTCAGAGAAGATTAAGACTGAAGTCATGAAACAATTCAACACCGAATTCTTAGTCGTTACCTCCTATCCACAATGGGTCGCCAATGTTGTTCCAGTGCCTAAAAAGGATGTTAAAGTACGCATGTGTGTGGATTACAGAGATTTGAATAGGGCAAGCCATAAGGATGATTTCCCACTTCCCCATATCGATATTCTGGTTGATAATACCGCACGACATAAAGTGTTCTCATTTATGGATGGTTTCTCAGGCTATAATCAAATCAAAATGGCACCTGAGGACATGGAGAAAACGACCTTCGTCACACAGTGGGTCACGTTCTATTACAAAGTTATGCCATTTGGGTTGAAAAATGCTGGGGAAACCTATCAGTGCGCCATGGTAGCTCTGTTTCACGATATGATCCATCACGAAACAGAGGTCTACGTGGATGACATGATAGCCAAATCTCAAACTGAAGAGGAACATCTTGACCATTTGCAGAAACTGTTTGAAAGGCTAAAGAAATACAAGCTAAGGTTGAACCCTAATAAATGCACATTTTGGGTGAGGTCCGATAAACTCCTAGGCTTCATCATCAGCGGTAAAGGTATCTAAGTGGACCCTGCAAAGGTAAAAGCAATACAATAAATGCCTACTCCTCGCACCGAGAAGGAAGTCAGAGGATTCTTAGGACGGATAAACTACATCGCCAAATTCATTTCTCACCTAACCGCTACTTGTGAACCAATCTTCAAATTACTGAAGAAAGATCAAGTAGTAAGATGGAATGATGAATGCCAAGCTGCCTTCAACAAGATCAAGGAGTACCTTCAAGAGCCTCCTGTTTAGATGCCGCCAGTCGAGGGAAGACCTTTGATCATGTATCTAACTGTCTTGGAAAATTCAATGGGTTATGTGCTAGGGCAGCATGACGAGTCTGGCCGAAAAGATCATGCAATATACTACCTGAGCAAAAATTTTACCGACTGTGAAACAAGATATTCATTGCTCGAGAAAACTTGTTGCGCTCTGGCATGGGCTACTCGCCGGCTAAGACACTATATGTTGACTCATACTACTTTATTGATATCCAAGATGGATTCAATTAAATACATATTCGAGAAGCCTGCCCTCTCTGGGAGAATAGCAAGATGACAGATGATCCTGACTGAATATGACATTCAGTACACTACCTAAAAAGAAATAATGGGCAGTATGCTAGCCGATCACCTTGCTCATCAGGTTGTGGATGACTACCAGTCTATGAAATTTGAGTTCCCAGATGAAGACATCATGATAGTAAACAATTGTGAAGAACTCTAACCATATGATGGACCTGAACAAGGATCCCGATGGACCTTGGTTTTTGACGGAGCCTCCAACGCACTCGGCAATGGAATAGGTGTTGTAATCATATCCCCTGAAGGATGTCATACTCCCTTCACTACAAGAATTTGTTTCAACTGTACCAATAATATGGCGGAATATGAAGCGTGTATTATGGGTCTCAAAACTTCCATAGATTTGGGAATCAAGTCCTTAAGTGTATTTGGAGATTCAGCCTTAGTCATCAGTCAGATCAAAGGAGAATGGGACACAAATCACCCTAATATCATCCCCTACAAATAACATGTGTTGACATTAATCCCACATTTTAAGGAAATTACCTTTGAGCATTTTCCACGATAGGAAAATCAACTAGCGGACGCGCTAGCCACTATGTCATCCATGTTTAAACTCAAGTGGGGTAACGAGGCTCCCCAGATAACCATTGAGCGGATGGATGAACCAGCTTACTGTCACGAGATCAATACTGAAGAAGTAGTGGACAAGCCTTGGTTTCATGAAGTTAAAAGGTATCTCGAGGCCCAAGAGTATCCGGAGGGAGCTTCAGTCAATGATAAGAAGTTCTTGAGAAGATTCTCTGCTAAGTTCTTCCTCAGTAATGGAATTCTCTACAAGCGCAACCATGACTCTACTCTACTTCGTTACGTAGACAAGGTTGAGGCAGACAAAATCATGGATGATCTACATGAAGACACTTTTGGCACCCATTCTAGTGGGCACACGATGGCTAAAAAGATCCTATGGGCGGGGTACTACTGGTCTACCATGGAAGCAGATTGCCATCAGCATTCACGAACCTGTCACAAATGTCAGATCTATGCTGATAAAGTACATGTGCCTCTAGTTCCTCTAAATGTTCTAACTGCTCCCTGGCCATTCGAGATGTGGGGCATCGATATGATTGGAGAAGTCAAACCTACAACTTCTAATGTACACAGCTTCATCGTGGTGGCCATTGACTATTTCATGAAGTGGGTTGAGGCAGCTTCTTTCGCTTCTGTTACCAAGAACGTTGTGGCCCAATTCATCAAATAGAATCTCATCTGTCGGTATGGTATCCTGGAGAGAATCATCACAGACAATGGTACCAATCTCAACAATACTATGATCACCGCACTATGCGCGCAATTCAAGATCCAGCATCATAACTCTTCCCCTTATCGAACGAATATGAATGGCGTTGTAGAAGATGCTAATAAAAACATCAAAAAGATCATACAAAAAATGACAGTCACCTACAAGGACTGGCATGAGATGTTACCATTTGCTCTCCATGGTTACCGTACCACGACACGCACATCAACAGGGGCAACTCCCTTCTCCTTAGTATACGACATGGAAGTTGTTCTACCAATTGAAGTCCAAATACCTTCTCTGAGAATCATAAAGGATACAGGGCTGAATGAAGATGAATGGATTCAAACTCGACTTGACCAGTTGAATTTGATTGACAAGAAGAGGCTTACGGTTGTTTGTCATGGTCAGATGTACCAAAAACATATGATTAAAGCTTTTAACAAAAAGGTCAAACGTCAGGTATATCGGGTTGGTGACTTGGTAATCAAGCGTATCATATTTCCACAAGGTGATCCCAGGGGAAAATGGACTCCTACACACGAAGGACCGTTTGTGATCAAAAGCATATTCTCTGGTGGAGAAATGATCTTAACCACTATGGATGGCGACGACCTTCCACACCCTGTAAACACGGACATAGTCAAAAGATACTACGCATGAATAAAGACTCGCTAGGTAAACTGGACTAGGCAAAAATTAGGGCATCCCGGCGAACCACAAAGGTTCGGGTAAAAATTAGGGATAAAACAAAAAAAATTTGTACACCCGGCAAGCTGAAAACCCAAAAGGGCGGCTTGGGCAAGAAAGGGTATCCCAGTGGACTAAAAACCCTAAAGGGCGGTCCAGGCAAAATTTAGGGAATTAAAGCGTATGACTATGTCCCGTTGGATCACCTTATAGGCAACCTTTAGCATCGACTGATAAACTCAAATGGGTCTAATCAATCCAATCAACTTCAGACAAGGCGGCAAGTGGATGAGACGCTCAGAGACATGAAGGCTATAGCAGAATGGGAACCCAATGGGATTATTTCACATAGTTATCTTTTCTTTGTATCAGTTTTCGTATTCTATGACGACATTATCTTACTAGAATGTTCGTCTCGTTGTAAAGAAATACTTATTCAAGTTAATACAAAGATATTCCTTTGAAAGTGCAAAACTATTTGTTTTTCTTTTATTTCCGCGTTTTGTTTGCAAAAACGTCCAATGATTATTTTTAAACACATCCATTTGAACGTGACTACTATTTACAAATGAGCAAAAAAAAGGGAACAGAAAATAGAAAGACAATCACTAATGGCTTTAAGAAATAGGACAATATCGATAGACCATTCCATAAAATTCCCCGCAGGTACTTTTCCAACAAGAGCGGAAATCAGGACATCCCACTGCAGGATCACTAACGTATCTCCAAGTACGCAGCCTAATGATATCAAGCTCTCTCACATCCCCGGCGGAACAAAAATTCCAATTACCGCTCCTAAGATTCCATAGTGAAAGTCGCCCAGTTTCTCAGGATTCCCCAGCAAATTTTCACAAGGTCCACAAGCAATTCACGGCGTTTCCCTTACACAATAGAGTTTATTTCTCTAAAAAATGGAGACCCATTGTTGTACCCCAAAATTTTCCCTCCCATATTCTTCAAAGCTTATCAAGAATCATCCTCAAATGGTTCAAGACTTCTCAAAGATTGCACAGTCCAACTGCCTCCTAAGCCAGTCAAAATTAGGGTTTTGGTTCCTGCAAGGAAGTTAAGGTTTTCAAGGGCTCAATCAAGTCATATATGCCTATATACATTGCCAAGCATCTACATGCCAAGTTTCAAGGTTCACAGTATCAAGTTGCACAGTCAAAAGCTTCATTTGGTTCACAATCAACTGCAGGGGCAAAATGGTCATTTTACAGTCAAAAGTCAAAATTTTTGGTCAACATCTTATTTTGAATCCACAAACATCATTTGATCAAGTCTTGATCATGATTCCACAAGCATGGTTCAAAAATCATCAAGATGCCAAAAGTTTCTATTTTTGGACAGCTGAAAATCAACTATAACTTGACCAAGGCATAACTTTTTCATGGTTCATCAGAAAAATCCCATCCAATGCTCATTTTGAAGGGGATGACATTTCCTACAACTCATCTTCACATTACAAGTCTAAGAAATTCTCTCACAAAAAGTTATCAATTTCTACATTATAGGTCAATTTCAAAAGTCAACAAAAAGGCACTTTAAGTCAAAGACCAAAACATGAGATTGGTAAATCCAAATGATATGGGACCAAATGCATTGGTTAGAGGACTTCAAGACCTTTCCAAAATGTCCAAGAACATGTTCATATGATCCAAATTGAGCAAGATATGCATTGGAGAAGTTGCGAAATTTTTGGGAATTTGCAAAAGTCAACTTTGCCCAAAACACTTCATTTTTGCTAATGGGCCTCAAATTCTTTCTTGAAACTTTGTCCAAGGCCTATGCACGACCCATTGAACTCAAATTGATTTATTTTCTTATTTTTAATTAATTAATTGAAATTTTATTAATATTAATTCATTTAATTTATTTAATTGTAGGAAAATTCAAAAGATATGGTTTTCAAATCTTTTTGTGATGCAAATAGACTCAACACATGCTGAAGATTTCGTGTATAAATCAAGGGGACCAAAATCTCCATGTTTGGCAAGTTTTGGCAATCAAAAAGATGCAAAATTATTTGATTGGAAATCAAATATTGAAAACTTTATTCCATGGATCTTTAACCTAGTTTTTACCCTAATTCCATTCCAATACAAATACTGAAGCCAACCCTAATGCCTCACACGTGCAAAACTGCTGCAAGAACCATAGCCAAATTCCAAAAATTCAAAGAAAACCAAAAACTCTTTTTCATCTTTCAGCATAATTCAAAGCCTTAGAGTGATTCAAACACATTGCTGACATTCCCAGGAACGGATTGGAATAAAAAACAAGCCTTAACACTCCAAGAACACGCAAGAACAAGTCACACGGTTTTTTTTTTCTTTTCATAATCGCATATCATTATTCATGCATATTTAACCTCTTTTTTGGATTGTTTTGTATTAATAGGACTGATATGAAGCTGTTGGTATGATTCAATTGGATTATGGTGCCCTGAAACGTAAACCACCATTGTTGAATCCTAGGGTTTTCAAGCTCTCGAATTAGGGCTTTACAGCATAAGTAAAATTAGACCTCAAGACGCACATGGTTAAAACCGTCTGAATGAGACAAAGACATTGAGACCCTCGCGATGAATTTATATGAATCACACGCCTATTCACTATTTTCTCTTGATGCAGGTTGTGGGGGTTAAAAACCCCCGCTATTTGATTTTATGTTGCAGGGAAAAGGAAGAAGATGACTGACGTGTTGAATGATGGTTGGAGCATTCAAACGTAGCGCGCGTTTTGTTAATTTCCAGCATAGACGTTGTTTTTAAATTTTATGTTTATTGCCCATTATAATATCAAAGCAAGCAGGTGGTTGAGTTGGTGGAAGGCGCGTCCAATAACCATTGGGACCTGGGTTCGATTCCCAGGTCCCCCAAATTCCTTGTTCATATTTTTTCCAATATAATCATATGCAGGAATTCTCCAAGTGTCCCACCATGCGCTCCAGGCATCAGCTTGCCAAGTGTCTCACAATGCCAATCTAATGGTCAAAAGATGAAGACCATGGTACGTTCCAGTCAAAGCCAGCGTAGACCATCCAAAAAGTCAACCAGGCTTGAGTGTTCATGGGCTTGAATCTCCAAACACACCTCCATACATGGGCCAGCACCCCCCTTGGTTTCTATTTCTTTTTTATTTTCTTTCTTTTTTATTTTCTTTTAATTATAATTATTATTATTATTAATTAAAAAATTATTTTTTATATAAAAATTCAGATAATCAAAAGATGTAAATATTTTTATTATTTATTATTTAACTATTAATTATTATTTTTGTAAATAAAAAATGTAAATTAATTAACTTAGTTTAAATTAGGTCTAATTTTAATCTTTTCATAATAAATAAAATCAACTTAGAACTAGAGTTTTCTTGACTTTTAATTTCTTTTATTGTTATTTTTATTAAAGACTTAAAAAACACAAAAACATTTTTTCTTTTTAATTAAATAATTAATTAGTAAATTAGGGTTAATATTTTAATTAAATTGCAAAAAAGGACAAAACTTAAATTCTTTTCTCAAAAAGGGTCAAAACCCTAAGGACGTCCCGATTCTATTTCTTTTCGCACATTATTTTTATTTTGATTATTGATGTATCTGTTTCCGAGGATGTAATAGTTAATTAGGATTTTATTGCTTTCTTTACTTTTCCGCATTTATTTTCCAAAACGGGTTTTTGTTTTTGGCGATGTATAGACTCGCGCCTTGTAATAGCGTAGATTTACCTTTCTGCACTTTATTTTCTGCACTCTTAACTGTTAAAATGCATGAAAGACTTGTATGAAAAATAAAACCAATCTGTAGCTCACAAATAACATGTACAAGATGATATAACATGAAAACAACACACATGCACATGCCACTCCTAGGGTACGCCTCATTGGTTGCCTCGAATGTGGTCATCAAGTATAGGGTGTCTTAGAGGTTGCCCTCCTGTCTAAGATCCAGTTGCCTCGAAACGGTTGCCTCGGATAAAAAGGATCTAGGACATTAGGGTTACCGCTAAGGTGTCCTACCATTGCTTTGGTGACCACACATGTCCCTAATAATCGAATTGACCCGAATACCTCCAACGATGGTGCTACCTACCTCTCAATGGTGGGATAGCACTATCTAAAGGACTCTTACACAGCCTAATTCCTTAGAGTAGGTAGATTTCTCATGGGTACTTGCTCTCCCAAAACAAACAAAAACAACTTTTCGCACTTACACTTTCAAAAGGTTTTCAAACAAATTTTTCATACACTCTTGAGGACAGATACAAGAGTTACTTAGAAAATTTTCAAAACAAACTTTTTCAAAACCCACACACACTTGAAAAGCAAACAATTTTTGAAAACATAAGAGCAAGTACCTAAGAGCCCGTGGATAACCACGGATAGAAAGGGTGCTAACACCTTCCCTTTCTATAATCTACCTCCCGAACCGAGAAACATTCTCAAAGAAGGAATTTTGTTGTGCTTTTGTCCTTTCCATATTGGAGAACATAAAAGACGGTGGCGACTCTTGCTTACCGCGACATTTCGCGAACCAGCTTAAAAAACAGTCAGTTCTATTTCCACCGATCACAGAACTGGCGACTCTGCTGGGGATTATTTATAAGTGAGGTGTACCTTAGGATTAGACCACTCTTATGTTTTCAATTGCCTGTTTTGATTTCTTTAATATTGTGGGCCTGTTTTGGGAGTTTCATAGATCCTAACCCGGATCTGGGGGATACCTTTTAGGTAGAAACAAACTGTGAGGGAACTGTGTGGGGTATACTGACACGGTTGAAGCAGTTGCTACGTTGATGTGGCACTTTGGTGAGTACCAGTAACCCTTGAGTCAAGTCAAGGAGAGTACAGGGCCGCCGCGTGGTGTCGTGAAGCATCAACTGACCTTAGGAACCTTACTTGACCATCCTGGCCTCTTTAGGGTATTGAGATGACCGACTTTGGTGCAGTCCGAAGTTGGTAGATACTCGATACTACACTCATTGAGGGTTGTTTTCTTGGAATATTTTGATCGCTAGTTCAGTGGCTAAATCAAAACAATGAACACAGAAAACAACCCAATGATATTGAGATCCTTAGAACCCGGTTACTTTTGATAGGACAGTTTTTGAGCCCACCAACTTCAACAGGGTAGTACCTAGACCTCATGCTGGCCTAAACTCTAAGGGCTGTCTGGTGTGACTTGTGTGCCTTATCATGTTTGCTTTTTGTGGATACTTGTGGTGTGTTTTTTATCATAACATCATAACATCATATAGCATCATATGCATCCACTAACCACTTCAAGGGTTCGAATCTTCATCTTTGTTCTTGTTTTGTAGGACATGGAAACTATCCGCAGAAAGACAATTCAGATCAACCTTGTAAGGATCCCTCCTCAGCTTAAGGAACTTACATCCAGGATTCCCGAGAACTCTTCCTTCACTGAAAGGCATGGTAGACTCATCAGCTTGTTCAACACCAACATTGAAGAAGATATGATAAAAGTTCTCTTCCAGTTCTTTGACCCTTTGCACCACTGTTTTACTTTCCCGGATTATCAATTGGTGCCTACCTTGGAAGAGTTTTCCCAGCTTCTGAAGGTCCCTATCCTTAGTCAACTACCCTACAACGGTACGAAAAGGGAACCAAAACTTGAAGAGGTTGCTAAAGCATTACGTCTACAACCATCTGACATCAAGGGACATTGGGAAATCAGAAGTGGTATCAAAGGATTCTTGGCAAAGTTCCTGTTTGAGAAGGCTCAAGAATGTTGGAATTCCCTTGACCTACAAGCCTTTGAAGAAGTTGTGGCACTCCTTGCTTATGGGTTGGTGTTGTTCTCGAATCCAGATCAGCTTATAGATATCAATGTTGTCAATATCTTCATGTCCAGGAATCCTATACCTACGTTGCTTGGGGACATCCTCCACTCATGTTACACTCGAACCATGAGAAAAAGAGGTGTTCTCATGTGCTGCACTCCTCTCCTGGAAAGGTGGTTTATTTCACACCTTCCACAATCAGTTTTGAAGAACGAGCGGGGTTTGAGATGGTCACAACGATTGATGACTCTTACACATGCTGATATACATTGGTGTTCTCGGTCCAGAGAAAATGTCACTATCATTGATCGTTGCGGAGAGTTTCCTAATGTTCCTTTACTTGGAATTAGAGGGGGAATTACTTACAACCCATGTCTGGCTTTGAGACAATTTGGATATGCTCGGAGGGATGGCCCTCATGACATGTTGATTCCTGACATAGTTTTTGACTTCGACAACGATGCACAAGGACTTCGCCAGAGATTTATCAGAGCTTAGAGGATGCCCAACAAGGTAGATAGCAAGACACTGGGGCACAAGAACTCCATTCCCCTTGAGCCTTATCTCAAGTGGGTACGAGCCCGCTCCCAGAAGCTGGTGATGCCATATCCTCATGTTCTCCCTGTGATCAAAGAGCCAGTTTTGGAAGGAGAGGTGCCCTACACCGTTCAACATCCTGACATGCCAACATCTTGGGAAGAAATGCAAAAAAGCTGGATCCAACTCAAGGAAGAACAGAATTCTCTTGAAACCAGTTTACATGCTAGCGAGAAGAAGGTCTTGGAGCTCACCCGCCTACTGCACGAGGAAAAGACCCTCAACACCTACATTGCTCCAAAGAGAATGCGCAGTGTCTTTTGGGATTAAGTTATTTTGTAATGTTTTTCCCCTGAGGCCCTGATGTACTGAACAAATTATTTCTTAATATAACGTGTGTTCTCTTTTTGTCTACAACAAATTTGAACTTTCGAACCCTTGAATGCATTGCATAAATAGCATATCATGCATCATGTGCATAACAGGTACTCTTTTCTACAGGTTGCTTAATCTTCTTCGCTGTTTATTTCAGCAATCATCATGAATCCTGAATCATCCAATGAATAAGCTTTCAAGGCCCTCCAGGCCCAGAACGCCCAGTTTCAAGAGCTGGTCATGAGTTTAGCCCAAGGTCAACAGGAACTGAAGGCTCTGCTGGTAAAGAAGAAGAAGAAGAGAACTGTATTGTTCAACACTGGATGGAGGTTTGGGAATACACTGCAAAATGAGGCTGATCAAGCTACTTCCTCTGTAGGGAAAGATAGTCCCCAAGGGGGAAGGGTTCCTAGTCCTGTGGTCTCCGACAACGAGACGGATTTCAATTATGAACAGTACCCTCCTGCTGAGGACAAGTACAAGCAACTAGAGGACCGTCTGAGTGCTATGGAGATTCAGCATGTGCCCGGGTTGGATTTTAGAGATCTAGGTTTATCTTCTGGGGTGGTGATCACACACAAGTTCAAAGCACCTACTTTTGCGAAGTACGACGGGGCTTCCTGTCCTAAACTACACCTCCGTTCTTATGTGAGGAAGATCCAACTGTATACTGCAGACAAGAATCTATGGATCCATTTCTTCCAGGATAGCCTTTCAGGGGCTCAACTCGAATGGTTTTATCAGCTGGATGGAGCCAGTATTCGAAACTGGGAGGACTTGGCTACTGCATTTTATAAGCAGTATCAGTATAATACCGACCTTGCTCCTACACGTACCCAACTCCAGGGTATGTCGCTAGGATCGGGAGAAGGTTTTAAGGAGTACGCGCAAAAGTGGAGAGACCTGGCTGGCAGGGTGCAGCCACCGTTGACTAACCGTGAACTCGTGGACATGTTCTTGGGGACCCTGTCTGGTCCGTTCATTAACCACCTGATTGGTAATTCTTCTGTAGGGTTTACAGACCTCATTCTGACTGGTGAAAGGATAGAAGTTGGTATCAAGTCGGGGAAGATACAGAAGGGTGCCTCCTCGAGCTCTGAAAAGAAGCCTTTCAAAAAGGAATCTAGTGTTGTTTATGGGTCGAGGAAACAGAATAAACCGGAACGCCGCCAAGCTGTCAACGCGTTGGTAATTTCAAAGCCTGCTGCCGCTCCTCGGCAATATAACCAACCAAGGGGTGAGAGACCCAGAAGAGAGTACACTCGGCTTAGTATGACCTTGTCTCAGATCTTGCCGCAACTGCTGTCAACCAATCTGGTAACTATCAAGGAAGCTCTGAAGGTAGTGAATACAACCTCTCCAAAATACAACCCCAATGCCCGTTGCGCTTATCACTCTGATAGCCCGGGGCATTCTACGGATGATTGTTGGGCTCTAAGGAATAAGGTTAAGGACCTTATTGATGCTAAAGAAATACAGTTTGAGGCGCCTGAGAGGCCCAATGTTGTGACTGCTCCCATGCCCCAGCATGGAGTGGGTGTTGTGGAAGAAGACCGGTATGTAGCCTCTGTGGAAGATATTGTTACTCCGTTGTTGACTGTCAAAAGGAACCTGTTGCTAGCCGGTTTATTTCCGGGATGTAGTAAAGGTTGCCATCTATGTGCTGTTTCCCCTGCTGGTTGTCCTTTGTTGAAGTCAGGCGTCCAAAACCTAATGGATAACAAAGAGATCTTGTTCGAGAAGGTTGCCGTTCCTGTTACCCCTGCTGAAGAAGTTTCTATTGTCACTATTTTCAACAAACATCCTAAGGCTCCCTCAAAGAAGCCCGTCAAAATCCTTTCTACTCAGAAGATTGATCCCATCATCATTACTATTCCGGGGCCCATCCCTTATGCATCTGACAAAGCTGTCTCGTGGCACTATGGGGCAGATGTTTATATGCTCGGAGTAAAACAAGAGTTTGATACTAGTACCGGCGTCAGTAACATCACCGGGCCTGCCAAGGTTACTCGTAGTGGTAGGCTGTTCTCACCAGATATTGCGCCACCAACTATTCAGAGACCTCTTGTCATCACACCTGCAAGTGTGCCTGTTTCCCCTCCTGTTCAAGTTTTTACCCCTGCTGCCGAGTCATCTGACGCTCGGGGAAAAGGGATTGCTACTGATGTGCCTGCCCAGACGGAGGTACCGAAGACCGTCAATGTTGAAGCTTCCAAGCAAGAGATGGAAGAGATCCTTAAGATTATCAAGAAGAGTGATTTCAATGTAGTTGAGCAGCTGGGGCACACCCCCTCTAAAATTTCTATGCTATCATTGTTGTTGTGTTCAGAGGCCCATGCCAAGGCCTTGATTTCCTTCCTGAAGACGGCCCACATGCCACAAGAAACGTCTGCTGATCAATTTACCGATTGTATGGCCAACTTGACTGCTGATAATGGTTTGGGTTTCTCTGACGCCGATCTGACTGCCAAGGGAAAGAACCATAACGATGCCCTGCATGTCTCCATTGAATGCAAGGGCACTACTCTTACCCATGTGTTGGTTGACACTGGTTCCTCGTTAAATGTATTACCCAAGAAGGCCCTAGACAGGTTGGATTGTGAGGGTTTAGAGCTCAAGCCTAGTAACATTGTTGTTCGGGCCTTTGACGGTTCGAAAAGGATGGTACATGGGGAAGTTGACATTCCAATCAGGGTTGGTTCTCAAGTTTTTTATTCTACTTTCTATGTGATGGACATCCGACCATCCTACTCTTGTTTGCTGGGTCGTCCTTGGATCCATAAGGCTGGAGCTGTGACCTCCACATTACATCAGAAGCTTAAGTACCCGGTCAGAGGGAAGACTGTTACAGTGCAAGGGGAGGAAGAGTACATGGTCAGCCACCTCAACTCGTTCCGATACATAGAGATGGATGGGGAGTTCATTGAGACCCCCTTTCAACATTTTGAAGAGGTGTCTCAGACACTGGCATCAGCAGAGACTGTGACTGAAGAAGATTCTTCGTTGAAGATGGCTTCCTTGAAGGATGCCCGGGCTGTGGTTGAGAAGGGTGAGTGTGCCAACTGGGGCCGACTTCCTGATTTTACTCCGAAGACTGACAAATTTGGTTTGGGTTTCACTGCAGAAGCTCAGAGGGTTGTTCGTAAGGCGAGGATTGGAAGACCTCCTGTATTCATCACCAACCCGGGAGTGAATGCTATTGAAGATGACGCGGAGGAATCTGAATTCGACAGCTGGATCTACCCAATGACCAACGGTGGACTGAACAACTGGACTGCCAAAGACTACATACCTATTACTTTTGTCACTCAGTAATGAACTCCTTTGTTTTGAATTTGTAACAAACAATATTACTAAACTTAATGGCCCGGTGTCTTACCCGGGGCACTGTGGCTTCATTTGTGAGGGCTTATTATTTGTCATTTTCATATATCATGAATAAAAGCATTGGACGTTTTTTGCATTTCAAATCTTGAGCTCCCTTTCTTTCTTTATTATATATTGCAAAACAGCTATATTTACACACACTCACCTATACAGGTTCTAATCCACTCTGGATCTCACTGGTAACGACTCTGCTACTGCCAGTTATGACTTCGAAAATCCGATCAACTTAGCCGAAGACGAAGGTGAAGATGATTGCGAAGTGCCTGGTGAGCTTGCAAGATTTTTACTCCAGGAAGAGAGGGCCATTCAGCCACATGAAGAGCCAGTGGAAACGGTAAATCTGGGTACTGAGACAGATAGAAAGGAAGTCAAGATTGGTGCCAATCTGGGGCTCAGTGTGAAACAACGGTTGATTCAGATGTTGCATGATTATGTGGAAATCTTTGCCTGGTCTTACGAAGACATGCCTGGGTTGGATACCGACATTGTGGTTCATCACCTGCCTACCAAGGAAGACTGTCCTCTCGTAAAACAGAAGGTCCGCCGTATGCGTTCAGAAATGTCCGAGAAAATCAAAGCTGAGGTTATGAAACAATTTGACGCCGGTTTTCTAGCAGTGACTTCTTACCCTCAGTGGGTTGCCAACGTGGTTCCAGTGCCGAAGAAAGATGGTAAAGTCAGAATGTGTGTTGACTACAGGGATTTGAACAGGGCGAGCCCCAAGGATGATTTCCCTCTGCCTCATATCGACATTCTGGTTGACAATATTGCTCAACATAAGGTATTCTCCTTCATGGATGGGTTCTCAGGTTATAATCAGATCAAGATGGCTCCTGAAGATATGGAAAAGACTACTTTTGTTACCCAGTGGGGCACCTTTTGCTACAAGGTCATGCCTTTTGGGCTGAAAAATGCTGGGGCAACCTACCAATGTGCCATGGTTGCTTTATTTCATGACATGATCCATCATGAGATCGAAGTATATGTCGACGATATGATTGCAAGGTCCCAAACTAAGGAGGAACACCTTGACCATCTGCAGAAGCTATTTGACCGTTTGAAGTTGTACAAGCTGAGGTTGAACCCAAACAAGTGTACCTTCGGAGTGAGATCTGGAAAACTGTTAGGCTTCGTTGTGAGCGACAAAGGTATTCAAGTGGACCCTGCCAAGGTAAAAGCCATACAAGAGATGCCAGTTCCCAGGACAGAGAAAGAAGTCAGAGGCTTTCTGGGACGTCTGAACTACATTGCCCGATTCATCTCACATATAACTGCTACCTGTGAACCGATCTTCAAGCTACGGAAGAGAGATCAGGTAGTACGTTGGAACGATGAATGTCAGGCAGCTTTCGACAGAATCAAAGAGTATCTCCAAGAACCACCCATTCTTATGCCACCGGTTGAAGGGAGACCTCTAATCTTATACTTGACAGTACTGGACAACTCAATGGGGTGTGTGCTGAGTCAGCATGACGAGTCTGGCCGAAAAGAGCATGCTATTTATTACCTTAGCAAAAAGTTTACCGACTGTGAGACCCGATACTCACTGCTCGAGAAAACTTGCTGCGCTTTGGTATGGGCTGCTCGCCGGCTGAGACAGTATATGTTGACTCACACTTCCCTGTTGATTTCCAAAATGGATCCTATCAAGTACATATTCGAAAAGCCCGCCTTGTCCGGAAGAATAGCAAGATGGCAGATGATCTTGACAGAATACGACATCCAGTACACGACTCAGAAGGCAATCAAGGGAAGTGTATTGGCAGACCATTTGGCACACCAGGCAGTGGATGACTACCAGTCCATGAACTTTGAATTTCCAGACGAGAACATCATGGTAGTGACTGATTGTGAAGTACCTGGACCGGATGAAGGACCTGAGGAAGGATCCCGATGGTCTATGCACTTTGATGGAGCCTCAAACGCTTTGGGTAACGGCATCGGCGCTGTGATCATATCCCTAAAAGGCACTCATACTCCACTTACCGCCCGACTATGTTTCAACTGCACCAACAACATGGCGGAGTATGAGGCATGCATCATGGGTCTTCAAGCTGCAATTGACTTAAGGATCAAGTTTCTGAGTGTCTTCGGAGATTCAGCTCTTGTGATCAATCAGATCAAAGGCGAGTGGGATACGAAACACCCAAATCTTATTCCTTACAAAGAGTGTGTGTTGACATTGATTATCCATTTCGAGGAGATAACTTTTAAACACTTCCCAAGAGAGGAGAATCAGTTGGAAGACGCGTTAGCTACGATGTCTTCTATGTTCAAAGTCAAATGGTACAACGAGGCTCTCTGGATCATTATCTGGAAGTTGGACGAACCTGCACATTGCTGCGATCTTGAGACTGAAGAGGTAATTGAAAAACCTTGGTATCATGAAGTGAAGAGGTACCTGGAAGCTCAAGAATACCCCGAGGGTGCATCTGTTAATGACAAAAAGTTTCTGAGAAGGTTCGCGGCAAAGTTCTTCCTCAGCAACGACATTATGTACAAGCGAAACCATGATTCGACCTTACTGTGTTGTGTGGATAAGACTGAAGCATAAAGGATTATGGCAGAGCTGCATGAAGGTACCTTCGGAACACATTCCAGTGGGCATACCATGGCAAAGAAAATCCTTCGGGCAGGGTATTTCCGGTCCACAATGGAAGCCGACTGTTACCAACATTCTCGGACATGTCACAAATGCCAGATCTATATTGATAAGGTGCACATTCCTCCGGTTCCTCTGAACGTCTTGATAGCACCTTGGCCTTTTGCAATGTGGGGCATTGATATGATCGGCGAGATCAGACCTACGGAATCCAACGGGCATCGCTTCATCCTGGTAGCGATTGATTACTTCACAAAGTGGGTTGAAGCAGCTTCCTATGCTACCGTAACCAAGAACGTCGTGGCACGGTTCATTCGGCACAACCTGATCTGTCGATACGGTGTACCTGAGAGGATCATTACGGATAATGGTACCAATCTTAACAACAAGATGATCACTGAGCTCTGCGAGCAATTCAAGATACAGCACCACAACTCTTCTCCATACCGGCCGAAGATGAATGGGGTTGTAGAAGCAGCTAATAAGAATATTAAGAAGATTGTGCAGAAGATGGCAGTGAACTATAAAGATTGGCACGAGATGTTACCGTTTGCTCTTCAGGGGTACCGTACCTCAGCAAGGACGTCAACAGGGGCAACTCCTTTTTCCTTGTTCTATGGCATGGAGGCAGTCTTGCCTATTGAAGTCCAGATACCCTCTCTCCGGATAATGAAGGACGCAGGTTTGAGCGAAGACGACTGGATCCAGACTCGGCTTGATCAATTAAATCTAATCGACAAAAAGAGACTCACTGCTATTTGTCATGGTCAAACGTACCAAAAACGGATGATCAGGGCATTTAACAAGAAAGTCAGACCACAAGAGTATCAAGTTGGGGACCTGGTAATCAAGCGCATCATTCTTCCTCAAAGTGATCCCAGGGGCAAATGGACTCCTACGTACGAAGGGTCATTTGTGGTTAAACATATCTTCTCAGGAGGAGCTATGATTCTAACCACCATGGATGGTGACGACCTTCCTCACCCCGCTAATGCAGACATAGTAAAAAGATACTACGCATGACTAAAGACCCGCTAGGTTGACACACCTAGGCAAAAATAAGGGCTTCCCGGCGAACCAAAAGGGTTCGGGCAAAAATAAGGGATGAAAATGGAAAAAATCTGTACACCCGGCAAGTCGAAAACCTGAAAAGGCAGCTTGGGAAAAAATGGGTATCCCGGTGGACCGAAAACCCGAAAGGGCGGTCCAGGCAAAAGTTAGGGATAAGCGTAATACTATGTCTCATTGGATCACCTTGCATCCAGAATCAGGTATCAACTATCAGGTTCAGACGGCATCAATCAGCTTCATCTTCAACTGAGCAGCAAAGTGATGAGACGCTTGAAGACATAAAGGCGATAGCAGAGTTGGAACCCAGTGGGATTATTTTTCACATAGCTGTTTTGCTTTCCTTTGTACAAATTGTATAAAACTCTATTTTGTTCGGCGGCGTTCTCTTACTAGGACGTCAGCCTCTTGTACACAAAAACGCCTATTTACAGGCAAAATTCAAAAATCAATACAAATTCACTTTTTCAGACAAATTGCCAAACTGTTTTTTTCTTTTTCTGTTTTTTCTTGCGAAGAACGTCCAATGTTCATTTTTTTGATATATGCATTTGACATTAATTGCTAACTCATAAATACTTGAATGCGAAACAAAGGATTAATTACGGGTGACATCAGAAACAGGGGCAATAATGAGTTGTCCAAGCGATCTAGTTGCTCTGTCCACCAAGGTACCAAGGTAAGTTCGGCTGAAGAACGTGACCAAGATACCTTTACTCCCCGCAGAGTAAGACAAGAATCAACAACACTCTCCCCCGAGCAGAGTTGGTCTCCCATCAGCCCTGAAAAGGCACAGTATCTCCAGCAAGTCATCAACACTCTCCCCTGAGCAGAGTTAGCCTACTGTCAGCCTTAAGGAAGTTGGATACCCCCAGAAGATCTCAATATTCCCCTAGCGGAGTATACAGATGTTCCTAAGCAAGCATCCCCGACAGTCTTAATATAAGATTGTTCCCCGGTGGAATCCAGACACCCCAGTGGAGCCACTTCCCCAGTACAATCCAAAAGTTTCCCCAGGAGAGTTGAATTATCCTCCCCAGTAGATTCTGGAAGCTTATCCCCTACAGAGTACATGCATCTCTCCCCGGCTCTATTCAAAGGTTATTCCCCACCAGAGCTTATAACTGGGTTATCCTTAGCTAATTACAACAGAAAGATCGTCCTCGGCGAAGTTCTTCCTACCCCCAGCGGAGTTGATCAAATTCCCCGATATAACTTATCAACGGAATCCCCAGCGGAGTTCCCATCAAAACCTCAGCGAAGTATCTCTTCCCACAGAGTAATTCCCCGCAGAGTAATCTCTCTAACAAGTTTATTCCCCAACGGAGTCATCTTCTCCTACCGGTTTATTCTTGCAACCATCATCCCCATCGGAAATGAAGAACTCTACTCTTCAAACATCAGCCCAAGATCCCACAAACTCCCGGCAGTCGTCAAGGATTTATTTTCCTAGACGAAAATAAATTCATCACATTATCATACACCATGACGCATGCATATACGCATCATAACACACGATTTCATCTATTTTTGAGAACATCATGACACCATGCATTTCATACATCATGACATTGCATACAACTAATGTTTTTCCTTTTCAGGAAAAGGTCAATCCAAAGATGATTACTATCAACTGTCGCTGTTCCAGATTCGATACCTGTATCTAGCCAGGGCATATCTGTGAGTGATTTATTGTAGATTCGATACCTGTATCTAGCCAGGGCATGTCTGCGTGAAGAGTTTAGAGATTCGATTCCTGTATCTAGCCAGGGCATACCTGTAGACGACCAATTCCAGATTCAATACCTGTATCTAGCCAGGGCATATCTGTAGACGACTAATTCCAGATTCGATACCTGTATCTATCCAGGGCATATCTGTGGACGACTAATTCCAGATTCGATACCTGTATCTAGCTAGGGCATATCTTTAGACGAAGAATTCCAGATTCGATTCCTGTATCTAGCCAGGGCATATCTGTGAGCGATCAATTAGGGATTTGACTCCTGTATCTAGCCAGGGCATATCTGCATGAAGAGTTTAGAGATTCGATACCTGTATCCAGCCAGGGCATATCTGTGAGTGATTGATTGTAGATTCGATACCTGTATCCAGCCAGGGCATGTCTGCATGAAGAGTTTAGAGATTCGATACTTGTATCCAGCCAGGGCACGTCTGTAAGCAACCTTTTGAAGTTCCAGATTTGATTCCTGTATCTAGCCAGGGCACATCTGTGAGCGATTGTTTGTAGATTCGATACCTCTATCCAGCCAGGGCACGTCTGTAAGCAACCTTTTGAAGTTCCAGATTCGATACCTGTATCTAGCCAGGGCATATCTGTGAGCGATTGATTGTAGATTCGATACCTGTATCTAGCCAGGGCATATCTGCGTGAAGAGTTTGAAGATCAACACCTGTAACAGGCCAGGAAACCATCTTTCTTTCTCAAGTACGCAAGTTCTCGCTAAGGAATCTCTTACGCGATCGACACCCCGATGGCATCTATAAGCCCATCTCCACGACTATCCATCACATTTCCAAATGGCATCTATAAGACCATTCCCGACAAGTTTCTGTCACATCTCCAGATGGCATCTATAAGCCCATCCTCTTACCCATCATATCTCCAAATGGCATCTATAAGCCCATTCTCGCCATCACATTGCTGATATTCTACTATGCGAGTGCAAATTTCTGGGCACTTTAGTGTTCAATCATCTTCCACCTTCGGATCACGAAAGGCACGCAAGCCAAATCTACATCCTCAGGTCTAAGAAGATTGAACAGGGGCAACTGTTGTACCCCAAAATTTTCCCTCCCATATTCTTCAAAGCTTATCAAGAATCATCCTCAAATGGTTCAAGACTTCTCAAAGATTGCACAGTCCAACTGCCTCCTAAGCCAGTCAAAATTAGGGTTTTGGTTCCTGCAAGGAAGTTAAGGTTTTCAAGGGCTAAATCAAGTCATATATGCCTATATACATCTCCAAGCATCTACATGCCAAGTTTCAAGGTTCACAGCATCAAGTTGCACAGTCAAAAGCTTCATTTGGTTCACAATCAACTGCAGGGGCAAAATGGTCATTTTACAGTCAAAAGTCAAAAATTTTGGTCAACATCTTATTTTGAAGCCACAAACATCATTTGATCAAGTCTTGATCATGATTCCACAAGCATGGTTCAAAAATCATCAAGATGCCAAAAGTTTCTATTTTTGGACAGCTGAAAAGTCAACTGTAACTTGACCAAGGCAAAACTTTTTCATGGTTCATCAGAAAAATCCCATCCAATGCTCATTTTGAAGGGGATGACATTTACTACAACTCATTTTCACATTCCAAGTCCAAGAAATGCTCTCACAAAAAGTTATCAATTTCTACATTATAGGTCAATTTCAAAAGTCAACAAAAAGGCACTTTAAGTCAAAGACCATAACTTGAGATTGGTAAATCCAAATGATATGGGACCAAAGGCATTGGTTAGAGGACTTCAAGACCTTTCCAAAATGTCCAAGAAAATGTTCATATGATCAAAATTGAGCAAGATATGCATTGGAGAAGTTGGGAAATTTTTGGGAATTTGCAAAAGTCAACTTTGCCCAAAACACTTCATTTTTGCTAATGGGCCTCAAATTCTTTCTTGAAACTTTGTCCAAGGCCTATGCACGACCCATTGAACTCAAATTGATTTATTTTCTTATTTTTAATTAATTAATTGAAATTTTATTAATATTAATTCATTTAATTTATTTAATTGTAGGAAAATTCAAAAGATATGGTTTTCAAATCTTTTTGTGATGCAAATAGACTCAACACATGCTGAAGATTTCGTGTATCAATCAAGGGGACCAAAATCTCCATGTTTGGCAAGTTTTGGCAATCAAAAAGATGCAAAATTATTTGATTGGAAATCAAATATTGAAAACTTTATTCCGTGGATCTTTGACCTAGTTTTTACCCTAATTCCATTCCAATACAAATACTGAAGCCAACCCTAATGCCTCACACGTGCAAAACTGCTGCAAGAACCATAGCCAAATTCCAAAAAATTCAAAGAAAACCAAAAACTATTTTTCATCTTTCAGCACAATTCAAAGCGTTAGAGTGATTCAAACACATTACTGACATTCCCAGGAACGAATTGGAATAAAAAACAAGCCTTAACACTCCAAGAACACGCAAGAACAAGTCACACGGTTTGGTTTTTTTTCCATAATCGCATATCATTATTCATGCATATTTAACCTCTTTTTTGGATTGTTTTGTATTAATAGGACTGATACGAAGTTGTTGGTATGATTCAATGATCGCACTAAATCGCACTATGTTTCTGACTCAAATATCACATGTTTTCCTTAGTTTTTATTATCATTTTCTCGTATTATGTTCCTTTTTCCTTTGTTTTCAGGATTCTTGTCATTTCAGAGCCTTCTGTGAAGAAACGAGCCAAAACGCCAAGAAATTAGGGTTTTTCAAGATATTCTGCACTTATGGCGTTCAGCGCCGCGCTGGCTACAGGGAACGCGATGACGTGGCCCACTTTCACCCAGAGACCAACTACCACGTTCCCATGATGTGGCAGTTCCAGCCACCGCGCCCGCGGCCACTGCCACCGCGCCCGCGGCCTTCACGAAAAGCTTCCCGCTCAAAAGAAGTTAAGGGGTATGCTGGTCTTTACGCATCTCAAGGATCCTCTATAAATAGTTTTCGATTTTTATTCTTTAGTTTCATCCAAGCTTAGTACAATCTTAAGCCATATACTATCAGTTTCTGTAAAGTGATAATCTCTTCACATCAGGGAGTTATTGCGGTGTAGATTGAGTTGTAATCGAGTCTTGGAGCACTTTGGTTGAAGTTCATCATACCAGCCTTACCATTCCGTAGATTTGTATCAGATTCAAGTCTCCGATTGGAGCAAGGTTCTATTTTATTGCATTTCTTTACTTATAATTGCTCTTACCATAGTCTACACGTTTTATAGACTTTAAATGCTCTTACCATAGTCTACACGTTTTATAGACTTTAAATGCTCTTACCATAGTCTACACGTTTTATAGACTTTAAATGCTCTTACCATAGTCTACACGTTTTATAGACTTTAAATGCTCTTACCATAGTCTACACGTTTTATAGACTCGCACTTATTATGTCTGGCTAAACTATAAAGGTTTGGATGTAATGATTGTCATCATGGTCATGTTCTAATTATCATGCTAGTGAAAATACTCTGGGGATGTTTTGCTTATAACTTAAGTCAATTATGTTTAAATGTTTATTGGGTAAGATCGAAAGCCGTCCAAACTAATGATACGATTTGATTATTATTTAACCAAACAAAAAGAGCGAAAGCCGTTGATTGGTTAAATAGGAATCATTGACCTTTTTAGAAAACGATTTTGAAACTATTTTCGGACGCGTTTGTAGGTTTGAAATCTGACTCTTGGTCAAAAGCCAAAAGTCTCTTTAAGTTAATCTTTCCAAGTAAAATTACTTTTCTGTTAAGTCAAAACTATCAATTTCTTAAAAATAGGTTTACCTCTTTAACGCGGAAGGCACCCTTTATATGTGACAATAAAGGAATTTAATTTAAAGAGTAAACTCGGTTCTTAGTAGTCAAAAGCTACAAGTTCCCGTTAAATTGATTCTTTGCTATCAATAGAAAATACTGCCCCATAAGTAGTTTCATCTACGCATGACCGGACCAATATCTGATTACATGATTTACATTCCAACCTGTCTTTTAAACTGTTATTTACCTCGCTCATTTACTTTGTGCACTGCACTCACATCAATATTCTTGTTCGCCTTAGATAAGCACCTTAGCAATAGAGTTGATAGATTGACAATTGGTCTCTGTGGTTCGATAATCTTATATATTACTTCGATAGGCTGTACACTTGCAGTGCTACATTTAGAATATACGTTACAGAATAAACCCATCAAGTTTTTGGCGCCGTTGCCGGGGACCAACTTCGTCAAATTTCGTGCCCTATTGTTATCCCGTTTAGACTAAGGCTATTCTAGCTGGTAGATGCGTAGAAATCGTAGCACCGGTAACCTAATAGATCCTTTAGTAGAACCTGAATGTTACGCTCGTGCCCGTCTTTTTATACGCAAGATAAGAAGAGCTATGGCAGAAGATCGTAACCAAAGACCGCTCAAGGAATTCGCCCAACCATCTAACGAGGAACCTAGTTCTAGTATAGTAAACCCTGCTATAACTACCAACAACTTTGAACTAAAGCCATCATTATTACAATTAGTACAACAAAACCAATTCGCTGGTCTCGCTACCGAGAACCCGAATCAACATTTAAAGGTATTTATCCAGTTAGCTGACACCCTTAAGGCAAATGGAGCCACACCCGAAGCTATCCGTTTAAGACTGTTTCCTTTTTCCCTTAGAGGTAAAGCTCACGACTGGTTAGACGCCCTTCCAACTAACTCAATAACAACTTGGGAAGACCTTAGGAGAGCTTTTCTTGCGAGGTATTTTCCACCAAGCAAGACCGCTGTTCTTAGGAACCTGATCACTTGTTTCACCCAAAACCAAGGCGAATCACTTTTTGATGCCTGGGAGAGATATAAAGAACTTTTAAGAGCTTGTCCGCACCATGGCCTGGAGCAATGGTTAATCATACATACCTTCTATAATGGACTCCATTACAACACAAAGATGTCCATAGACGCTGCCGCTGGCGGAGCGTTGATGAACAAACCTTACCCTGACGCTTGTGCCCTAATAGAGGACATGGCCCAAAACCACGCCCAGTGGGGATTCGAACGAGCGACAGTAGAGAAAAAGGAGAGCCATGGAGGAAAGCATGAGGTAAGTTGCATGGACATGATTAATGCCAAGATGGACGCCCTAGCTTTGAGAGTCGAGAACATGTCTCAAAACCCAACCACAGTAGCAGCAATCCAATCGGAATGCGAACTCTGTGGAACTCAAGGACATCAAACCGTTGACTGTAACCTTTTGAACGAATCTAGCTCAGACCAAGTTAACTATACCCAAGGGAACCCTTTCTCGAATACCTACAATCCTGGATGGAGGAACCACCCGAATTTCTCTTACAAAAACAATAACCCTATCCAAAATCCCGGACCTTCGAGACCTCAAGGATTCCAAACGCAAAAACAAAACCAACCTATGCAAATAGTACCCCCAAGACCAAACCTTAAAGAAACCATAGACACCTTTATTCAGACTTAAACTCAGCAAAATAAGGAGTTTATGAACCAACACATTCATACGAACGAACTAGTTACTCAACTGGAAACCAAGTTTGACCAGATAATAACCCACACCAAAATGCTTGAGACTCAGATTTCCCAAGTAGCACAAAACACCTCTGTACAAATTGCACCTGGAGGACAATTTCCTGGACAAACTCAACCAAATCCAAAAGGCCAAGTAAATTCTATCACATTAAGAAGTGGAACTGCTTATGAAGGGCCTAGAAATCCTAACTTAAGCACATCAGAAAAACCTATGGAAGATGCTACACCTAAAGACCAGGTAGAGGAACCAGAGAAACCAGAAAAGCAATCAAAACCAGAAGTAGGGAACAACACTCAACAACCTTATAAACCAGCTATTCCGTTCCCACAGAGGCTGAAAAACACCAAAGTAGAAAACCAGTACCAAAGGTTTATTAAGGTAATAGAGAAACTCCATGTAGAGATTCCTTTTACTGAAGCTATAACCCAGATACCATCATATGCTAAGTTCTTGAAAGATATTTTGACCAATAAACGGCGACTCGATGATCCCAAGCCTTTAGAATGTCATTCTATATCCGAAAATAAACTCGCCAAGAAAGATAAAGACCCTGGAAGTTTTTCTATCCCTTGCATCCTAGGTAACCATATGATAGACAAAGCATTTTTAGACTTAGGAGAAAGCGTAAGTCTGATGCCTCTGGCCGTCTGTAAGAGGTTAAAATTAGGAGAACTTCAACCTACTAAGATGTCCTTACAACTAGCTGATAGATCTGTCAAATATCCCATGGGTATTTTAGAAGACATACCTGTCAAGATTGGTCAGTTGTACATTCCGACCGACTTCGTCGTAATGGATATTAAAGAAGATGAAGACATCCCAATCCTCTTAGGAAGACCATTCCTATCGACCGCCGGAGCTATAATAGATGTTAAGAAAGGGAAACTGACTTTCGAGGTAGGAGATGAAAAGATTGAGTTCATTTTATCAAAGTTTCTAATGGCACCAGTGATAGGAGATGCGTGTTATGCCATCGACGTCATTGACGAATGTGTAAATGAGCTCAAACAAAATGAATCTTTAATCAAATTACCATCAACCCCTATTTTAGAGGATGACGGATTTAAGAGTATCGAACCGTACATTGACGACAACCTTTTCGAATGCTTAGCTCTTACCCCTGACCTTATGCCGCGTACTGAGAAACCCACTATAGAACTCAAGGAACTACCCAAGAATCTAAGATATGAGTTTTTGGATGAGGAGATGAATAGACCTGTTATAATTAGCGCCGCTCTAAACCAAATAGAAACAAATCAACTCTTAGATACCTTGCGAAAATATCCCTCAGCTTTAGGGTATAAAGTTTCAGATTTAAAAGGTATAAGCCCATCCGTAATCATGCATCGGATTATGCTAGAAGAAGATTCAAAACCCTCAAGAGAACATCAAAGAAGAATAAACCCTATCATGAGTGATGTAGTCAAGAAAGAAGTTCTTAAGTTATTAGATGCTGGTATCATATACCAAATTTCGGATAGTGAATGGGTAAGCCCAGTCCATGTGGTACCCAAGAAAGGAGGTATCACTGTTCTGAAAAATGAGAAAGGTGAGCATGTGGCAAAACGAACAGAAGGAGGATGGCGTATGTGTATAGATTACAGAAAGTTGAATAAGGCAACGAGAAAAGACCATTTCCCTCTCCCATTTATAGATCAGATGCTTGAACGTCTAGCAAGACACTCATGTTTCTGCTATCTTGATGGGTATTCGGGATTTTTCCAAATCCCTATTCACCCAGAGGACCAAGAAAAAACCACATTTACTTGCCCTTATGGAACATTCGCTTGTAGACGAATGCCCTTTGGACTCTGTAATGCACCTGCCACTTTCCAACGTTGTATGATGTCAATTTTCGCAGACTACCTAGATGGAATTATGGAAGTATTTATGGACGATTTTTCAGTGTGTGGGTTTGATTTCAAAAACTGCCTCTCAAACTTAGAGAAAATCTTAAAAAGATGTGTGGAAGTAAACCTTGTGTTGAATTGGGAAAAGTGCCACTTTATGGTAAATGAAGGGATAGTCTTGGGACACATTATTTCTGAAAGAGGTATAGAGGTCGATAAGGCCAAGATAGAAGTTATAGAAAACCTAAACCCACCTAAGACCGTTAGGGAAGTAAGAAGTTTTCTAGGACATGCCGGGTTCTACCGACGTTTCATCAAGAATTTTTCCGGAATAACAAAACCTTTAACTAACTTATTGATGAAGGATGTCGAGTTTGAATTAGACCAAAAATGTCTTGAGGCCTTTGAAGTTTTAAAGCAAGCTCTTATTTCAGCACCTATCATAAGACCACCTGATTGGACACAACCCTTTGAAATCATGTGCGATGCTAGTGATTTCACTGTAGGAGCTGTACTAGGGAAAAGAAAAGACAAGAAACTGCATGCAATTTACTACGCTAGTAGAACACTAGACGCTGCCCAGCTAAATTATACAACCACAGAAAAGGAATTGCTAGCCGTAGTTTTTGCTATTGATAAATTTCGATCTTATTTGGTGGGAGCAAAAATAATAGTATACACAGATCATGCAGCAATCCGGTACTTGTTAAGTAAGAAAGATGCTAAGCCTAGATTGCTCAGATGGGTACTTTTACTCCAAGAATTTGACTTGGATATTAAGGATAAAAAAGGAGCTGAAAACTTAGTAGCTGATCATCTCTCTAGGTTAGAACACCTTAAACCTGAACTTATACCTATAGACGATCACTCTACTTATGAAAGATTAATAGCTGGGATAAACTCAACTGAAGAAGAGACCTATGAGGAAATCTCAACCATGAACAACATACCATGGTACGCAGATATTGTGAATTATCTGGCCGCTGATATCATACCCCCTGACTTAAGCTACCAACAGAAGAAGAAGTTTTTTAGAGATGTTAAACACTTCTTTTGGGATGAACCCCTCCTATTCAAAAGAGGAATAGATAATATATTCAGACGATGTGTGCCGGAAGAAGAAGTAGGCAACGTCATTAAACATTGTCATGCTTCACCTTATGGTGGACATGCAAGCACATCTAAAACATGCGCCAAAATATTTCAAGCAGGTTTTTATTGGCCTACTGTATGGCGCGATGTCCACACTTACATTACAAAATGTGACCGATGCCAACGCACTGGGAACATCTCAAGACGTGATGAAATGCCTTTGAGTAACATCCAAGAAGTGGAAATATTTGATGTCTGGGGTATAGATTTCATGGGACCTTTTCCTTCCTAAATGGGTAACAAGTATATCCTAGTAGCTGTCGATTATGTCTCAAAGTGGATAGAAGCTGTTGCATCACCCACAAACGATACCAAGGTAGTTATCAAACTGTTTAAGAATATTATTTTTCCTAGGTTTGGAACCCCGAGGTTAGTCATAAGTGATCGAGGATCGCATTTTATATCTAAGATATTTGACAAGCTTCTAAGCAAATACGGAGTAAAACATAGAGTAGCAACACCATATCACCCACAAACCAGTGGCCAAGTAGAAGTATCGAATAGGGAGATTAAGCAGATCCTAGAAAAAACCGTATCATTATCCAGAAAAGACTGGTCTGGAAAACTTAAAGACGCCTTATGGGCTTATAGAACGGCTTATAAAACCCCTATTGGAACAACTCCTTATCAATTGGTTTATGGAAAGTCCTGTCATTTACCCTTCGAACTAGAACATAAAGCCTATTGGGCCATTAAATCCTTGAATCTAGATTACCTAAAAGCCGGAGAAAAACGTATCCTGGACATTCACAAGCTGGAAGAGCTTCGCTTGAATGCCTATGAGAATGCCATCATATATAAGGAAAGAACCAAGATGTGGCATGATAAAAAAATCATCAAGAAAGATTTCAACATTGGTGACCCTGTTCTCCTATTTAACTCAAGGTTACGTCTTTTTCCTGGTAAGCTTTGTTCAAGATGGACAGGTCCATTTGAAGTATCAAAAGTTCTAAAGTCTGGAGCAGTAGAAATCAAAAACAATTCATGCGCTCCATTTGTGGTAAATGGAAAAAGACTGAAGCTATACAAAGGAGGCGATTTGCCTGTTGACTACTCTAGCCATATTCTTATAGACCCACCAATACCCACATAAAGTAAGATCTAATCGTCAAGCTAAAGACGGTAAACAAGCGCTGCATGGGAGGCAACCCATGGTTTATTCTTTATTTTATTTTATTTTTATTCATTTATATATGTTTTATCTGGACTAATTTCTTGTGTTTATATTTTCAGGATGCATTACCCCGATGGTATGGTTGTGATTTTCAGGGATGAAGCACAAAAAGCCTGATTTGCTACCTTATCTGCTAGACCTATGGTACCCACTAGGTACCCCGATCAGAGCTGCATGGAGGCACTCGGGATTGAGCCAAGTATTCGGTATCTGTGCAACCAACTTGGCTGGGATCATTATGCTGATGATGTCCACAAAACTTACAGGAACCTTACTCTGGAGTTTCTTAGCTCGGTGGATTATAACCCACGGGTGGGTGAAGGAGATGAGCGAGGATGCCTAAGTTTCAGATTGTTTGGTACCGAGTATACCCTGACCATCAAAGAATTTGGGGATTTGCTTGGTTTCCAAACTGGACCGACCGCTATCACTGAGTTTCCATTGAGTTACTATATGGACAGAGATATTGATAAATTTTGGTAGGACATTACTGATAGAGCCAGCCTTGACCCCTCTACCCAGCTGTCCAGGAAGATCCATAACCCGGCTTTCTGATACTTCGAGATGATCCTGTGCCACACTTTCTTTGGGAGGAGTTACTGTGACCACTTAGTCACCACTGAGGAGATCCTTTTCCTATACTGTGCCAGTCAGTCCAGACCTATAGCTAGTGGAGGTTTTCTGATAGAGAGCCTCGAGCAGACTGCTCGATCCGCTGTAGGACTCATTCATTCCGGAGGGAATGTGACACAGATAGCTTCTGCTTTGGGTTTGGACAGTATGATAGCACAGCTGACCCCATACTGTGGATATACTTTCCTGGATTTAGACTTTTGCATGGATCGTGGACTCATGAGGAGGGCCTCTTTCCACCCATATCAGTACAGATTGCTCATCGATGACCAAACAGTTTACACCTTCACAATGCCAGACCCTCAGATGACTTGTGTTTCCAACCCTGCTAATTGGAACTATTCTGTAGAAGGTTGGGGTGAGATATCAGAGTACACTCCAGAATATACTCCTGCTTCCGAAGATCCCACTCAAGAATACACTCCTGCTTCCGAAGATACTACTCCTGAATACACTCCTGCTCCCGAGGACTCTACTCCAGATCACACATCCCGACCCGAGGTTACACACACTACTGTTCTTACTAATAACCTCAGCTTGCAGGAACCTGATATTCGCACTCTGTTGACTGCTATGCGCATTGAGATAACCACTCTCCGCAATGAGGTGGCTGACCTTCATTTACAGTTGGAAGTGAATGATGTTACCTTTGCTGGTGAGTTAGATGAATTAGCTCACGAGGTGGCAGAGATTCGACGCCAACTGACTGAGCTGCGTGGCCCAGACACTCCTGCAGAGCATCCTACCGGTTGGCGATAGATCTGTGTTATTCACAAGATATCTAGTTCCAGTATTATTAGTATTATGTTGATTTCCTTTTCAGACTCATTTTTATTTTGCATTATCTATTTCCTGCATTATTAATAATTATTTTGGTGACCCGATGTCCGTACCTATATATATATATATATGCATGTGTTTCATTTATATATCTTTCATTTACTAATGTTTTTGTTTTTCTGGTCACCATAATTTTAATATAAAAATAAATAAATATACATGTATATATGTATTCACATACATATATGCACGTTCATAAGAAAAATAGGTACACCTCCAAAAATTGAAGCTAATGGCAAGGAAGGAAAAGCCCAATGGAAAGGAAGCACGACCGGCCCAACTTGCATCGACCTCACCGCGCCCGCGGTGACCCCTGCCACGCCCGCGGTGACGTAACGGTCACCTAACGGCTAGTGGCTCGGTTTTCCCCCCATTTTACCACTTTTTCCACTTCCAATCCCATTTTCTTCCATTCTTAACCCCCCATAACTTCCTTTATTATCCATACCTACCCCACTACATTTATTCCCCTCATAAATATTCATCAACCACCATATTTCTTCACTACCTATAAATACCCCCACTATTTCATTTTCTTCCTCACACCTTCACTACTTCTACATCCCATTCTTTCTCTTTATATTCATACTCAAGAAAGTCCTATGGAATATCACGGCTACATTTTGCGAGATGGCCAACCCGAAGAAAGGCAACAAAAGCGGCTTGAGAAATTGTTGACAACACCAATACACTCTACCAGGATTGGATACGGAACTTGCCACCCTTGAGCCACTTCCTCCTCGTATTGCAAATCTTAAATTTTTCAGGGATATGCGTTTATGCAAGACGAGGAGGGAAGGTGGTTACTTCCTCATGGTTGGAGGTGCCGCTGTACCCAGTGTTGTTATTCCTTGCACCCGTCGTACTGATATTAGATTTGAGCGTAACTGTGTTGGCTCCTAAATTCGACACCTTTGTTTTATTGATGTCAGCCATTAAAGCTGAAGGATGTTTTCGACTGGCTAAGTCTGTCGAAATGCCCGTCGAAAGATGGCAAAGTACTTAGAAGATTTCTTCCCAGGGAGAAGTTGGTTGCCTTCGACGTCGAAGGAGTTTCTCTTCGAAGATGTCTCTCGACGAAAATGTTCGATAGTTCAGAGTGGAGCAGTTTGAAATTCAAGCGTTTGGAGGGAAAACGGTTTCCAACAGTTACCACGTGCAGCGTGCAAAGATCTGGAGCGTCGAACGTTGAGAACGTGCCAAGTGGAATCATCTCGAAGCAGTGTAACTGCCCGACGGTTACTTGGGATGTTTTAGTATAAATAGTAGTAGACATGTAGTTTCTCGCGTGTGTTCACAATTCTATATAAAGTCACTCATATAGATTCGAGTACCCAACGTGTGAGAAAGAATTGTTGAGAAATGTATGTGTGAAACACCAATTTTATTAATCAAAGTCATTTACTTTTCCAGAAATTTACTTGCTTTCCTCTTTACATTCCTGTCGAAGCCTTTTACTTTAAGCCTTGTTTATTTTACCAAGTCCTTTCTTCATGCAATTTACTTGAAACCTCTTTATTTTATTTAAAGCCTCTTTATTTAAAGCCTTATCCAATTTAATCAAAACTTCAAAATCAACCTATGTCCTAGGATCAATCTGATCGATCCTGCGAGTAACCAAATAAGTAACCATTTGGAGGATCAGCGGTTGTTTACCAAAACCCAAGGTAAACAAATTGGCACACCCGGTGGGACAGTGTGTTGATTGTTGAAAATAATCTCATCTTTTCGAGGAGTGTTGTATGTTATTGAGAAGTGATAGAATATACACAAACGATAACAATACTGCCAGAAGAAGGGAAGAGATGGCGAATCCGCCAAACAATAACGAAATCCCACAAACGAATGTGGGAGCAACGGTTAGTACGACCGTAAGTGAAGCGACAAATGTTGGTTCGACACCAGCAGTATCGGTCACAACCACGGGGCCAATACCTTCATTAACAGGCCCCAGGATGCCTTTGGGAACTCCCCCACCAAGGGGAAATTTAGGCACAAGGCCTTTGGTTCCCCCAGGATTTATTCCATTCTATGGTATGCCAACTTCTGAAGTGGCAAGCCTGACGAATGCTGCGTCCACTTTTTCAGACCCTTTAGTGAGTGCCTCTTCGCCACTCCAAGGCTCTGGAGTAGGCATGGCGAATAGAAATAGGACCCAACTCTTAGGAGGAGCGTCCCAAGTAGCCCATGGCCTTACAAATGCCTCGACATCAGTCTTGAGGCAACAAATGGACGAAAGCAACCATGATATGGTGCAAATGTTGGCACAGACTTTGAGTACAGTGCTAAACCCTCTAATACAAAACACTACTCAATCGAATCAGCAAATGACAGCGCAAATGACGCGCTTGGCTGATTTCTTTGGAGTACCCCAACCGATTCGACAGCCCCAAAGGGCGCAAATAAGGGGAAACCAGGGGATATTTTTAGAGGAAGAAACCACCATTAACCAGGCTCAACAGCCTGTCGAAGAAAACCTTAGGGAACGATTGGAACAACCTGTCGAGGAACCTAGGGTAATAACCCCAGAGGTAAGGTTAGTTAACAGAAACCAAAATGCTGACGAAGTGGTTCAGCATATCCAATACCAAAACATGGGTTTGGAAAACAATCTGGCAACCATGATTGAAAGGATCATGACTCAGAATGGGATGAACATGGGCTTTCGAAGGCCCAACTTTACATCTCCATTGTCAGAATACGTGTTACAAACGGACTTACCTCCTAGATGCAAAGTCCCCAAATTTACTAAGTTCTCTGGGGACACGACAGAATCTACTGTCGAGCATGTGGCGAGATATTTGATCGAAGCAGGTGACATTTCGAATAACGAAAACCTAAGGATCAAGTACTTCCCAAGTTCTTTAACAAAGAACGCTTTTACTTGGTTTACAACTCTCCCCCCCAATTCGATCCATCATTGGACCCAGTTGGAAAGATTGTTCCATGAACAATTCTACATGGGGCAAACCAAGATAAGCCTGAAAGAACTGGCCAGTGTGAAGAGACGTTTTACTGAACCTATAGACGAATATCTAAATAGGTTTAGGTTGCTCAAGGCGAGATGTTTTACACAAGTGCCAGAACATGAGTTGGTCGAAATAGCCGCAGGCGGTTTAGATTATTCCATTAGGAAGAAGCTAGACACCCAATACCTAAGAGACATGGCCCAACTGGCCGATAGAGTTCGACAGGTAGAACGCCTCAAAGCTGAAAAAGCTAAGGCAACGAAAACTCACAAGAGAGAGAGGATAGCGTACGTTGAGATGGATGACGAAGATCCAGAATCCTTCGACGATACTTTAACTGTCGAAGAAGGAGAAGTCGATTTAGCAGAACTGAAACAAGGGCCACCATACTCTTGTAAACTGTTAGTCCCCTCAAGTGGGAAAAATCCCATTGGTCCAGAAAGGACCAACGATAGGTTCCCAAAAAAGACTTATAGTTTTGACATCACAAAATGTGATGAAATATTCGACTTGCTGGTTAAAGATGGCCAAATGATAATACCCCCAGGGGTAAAAGTGCCTCCTCTTGATCAAAGAAAGAAGAGAGGTTTTTGCAAATATCATAATTTTTTGGGCCATAAAACCTCTCAATGTTTTCTTTTCAGGAATCTTGTGCAAGACGCTATCGAAGAAGGGAGATTGAAGTTTGCTGACAAATCCCCCATGGCTGTCGACTCAAATCCATTGCAGGCTGAAGCCCACTATGCTGAACCCTCTGAGGTGAACGTGATAGAGGCAACCAGGATCCAGTCGAAGAAGCCAGGAATTACCATGGTCGAAGTCTCAAAGGACCACATCAACATGCCAATCTTTGGCAGTTTTTCTGGAAATTTATCCAGGAAGACAATTGAAGCTGTTCAGAAAGAGGTCGAAAGCCCGAAGTCGGAGACCGCTGAAGCACAAAAAACTGGACCAAAACCCAGTTCCCACTTGGCCGCAGTTCAGGGCCAGACGGAGAATCTGGAGATACAAATGAAGCAGTTAACTCTTGCTAACAAAGATACAATGAATATCAACATGGTCGAACTTTCTGATCCAAAAGCATCAGAAGAGGCCATGAGGCAAGAACAAGCTAATAAGACTGCTTTCCCTCGGGAAAATGAAAACTTGGCAGATTTTCTACAAAGATGCCAGAAAAAGAAATCAGAGGTGATGCTGTGTCCAAGATGCAGTTCGATCTTTGATAAAAAAGCTGCTGAGCACATTCAAGGCGTAAGAGCAGCGAATAAGAGGAGGGAGAATGTTGACCTTTGACATGATCCCAGAAGAGCCTCCCAAAGAGGTTCTAACCAAGAAAAGAGGCCATTGACTTTTAGGCCTCCAACAAATGTGCCAGTAGATACTTGGTACAAAACCTCTGGTCGGAAAAGGCCAAGTGAGGAGAAATTGCATTCTTTCGATGTGCCAAGAGGTTCCTCTTTGACTCAAAATAAAGAGCCTCAAGTTGCTGCACCTAAGGTTGCACAAGTGTCCAGCAACTACACAGGTAAAAATCCCATGTCTCGATCTCAATGGAGGAGATATCAAAGGAGACGAAAAGCTGAAAGGGAGGCTGCCAACGAACCAAAGGCAGAAACCAGTTTGAACGTTCCTCAAAGGAAGCAAAGGAAACCTCTAGAAAGAGAGCCAGTAACCAACAGGCTAGTTTGGCCTAACCAAAGTGAAGTCGAAGACGAAGACGATGCTAAGTCTGATGATACTTTGGACATAATGGTGAATATAGTTTCAGTGCTGCCCAGAGAATTCAATCGACAGGTAGAAGTCGAAGCAAGTGACTGGGAAGTGGAGCAAGAAATGGCCAAACATAGGCCAGTGTGCTATTTTGTCATGGACAATGGCACTACTGAGGAACAAAATGGCTTCTTCGAGCCACCTACAGAGGCGATGAAAAATCACCTCAAGCCTTTATTCATAAGGGCTAGACTCGAAGAAACTACTATGAATAAAATATTGGTGGATTGTGGGGCAACCATCAACATTATTCCTCACTCTATGCTAAGGAAAATTGGCAAAAGGGATGAGGACATTAAGCCTCACAACATGGTCCTGTCGAACTATGAGGGCGGCATAGGGACCACTATGGGAGTGATCCAGCTAGATATCAAAGTAGGGTCGATCCTTCGACCAATGATGTTTATGGTCATATCGGCCAAACCTAACTACAATCTTTTGTTGGGCCGTGAATGGATTCATGGTGTTGGCGTTGTGCCTTCATCAATGCACCAAAGGCTGCTGTTATGGCGTCCAGATGGGATGGTCGAAAACATAGAGGCAGATCAAAGCTATTACCTTGGCGAAGTGAATCACCTGGGTTTGGCAGATTTCGACAAGAACTTGGCTCACATAGGGCCATGTCCAACACCTGACTTCGACATGGCGCCAGCGCCAAACACTTTTTGTTCCCTATACCTGCATCCTGAGCATGGTTTCCAATGGGACAGAGAAGACTTGTCCCACATAGACTTCAGTGGGTTAACTGATATCCAACCAACTGGTTGGGGAAGTGAATTCAGTGATAATGACTGAGTCACAATCTTTGAAGCGAATTTCGGCTTATGTAGCCGAAACCAAGATGATAACGGCTCTCGAAGCCGAAGTAAAGTACATGGCCACACAGGCCAATAATCAACAATTATCTGCTGTAGGCCCAGGAAAGGATTTCGATCCAAAACCTCCTGATATCATGCCAGAAGAAATGCAGGAATAGAGGCTCGACGCCATCTATGACGATGAGCCTTTGGGCTTCGAAAATGACCCCTTGGCGAACAACATTAAAATGTTAGCGCAAGACCCTTTAGAAGAAATCAACTTAGGCGAAGGATCAGAGAAAAGGCCAACTTACATCAGCGCCAAAATCGATCCAGAACTTAGGTTGGAAGTAATCCAATTGCTGAAAGAGTTTAAAGACTGTTTTGCATGGGATTATGACGAAATGCCTGGTCTCGACAGAGGATTGGTAGAACTTCAGTTGCCAGTCAAACCTGGGAAGAAGCCAATCAAGCAAAATCCAAGGCGCTTCGCTCCAGAAATACTGTCGAAGATCAAAACGGAGGTCGAAAGACTTCTGAAATGCAAATTCATCCGTGTTACAAGGTATGTCGAATGGATTGCAAACATTGTGCCAGTAATTAAGAAAAATGGTACGTTAAGGGTATGCATAGATTTCAGAGATTTGAATGCTGCTACACCCAAAGATGAATATCCTATGCCTGTGGCGGAAATGCTAGTCGATTCTGCCGCTGGCTATGAATACCTGAGTATGCTCGATGGTTATTTAGGATATAATCAAATATTCATTGCTGAAGAGGATGTGTCGAAAACAGCTTTTCGATGCCCTGGGGCCTTAGGCACTTACGAATGGGTAGTGATGCCTTTTGGCCTAAAGAACAATGGGGCAACGTACCAGCGAGCAATGAATACTATCTTCCATGATTTTATTAACACTTTTATGCAAGTATATATTGATGACATTGTTATAAAATCTGTTTCCAGGAAGAATCATATTGACCACCTTCGACAATCATTCGAAAGAATGAGAGAACATGGTCTGAAGATGAACCCTTTGAAGTGTGCGTTCTGTGTGAAAGCTGGAGATTTCTTGGGCTTCGTTGTCCACAAGAAAGGAATCGAAATCAACCAGAACAAGACGAAGGCAATTTTGGAAGCGAAAGCGCCGTCGAATAAGAAGGAACTGCAATCTCTCTTAGGCAAGATAAATTTTTTAAGGAGGTTTATATCTAATTTAAGTGGGAAAGCTCAGGCCTTTTCACCCTTACTTCGACTGAATAAAGAGGGGTTCGAATGGGGGCAAGAGAAACAAGAAGCCTTCGACAAAATCAAAGGGTACCTCACTAAGCCACCTATTCTGGTGCCTCCTTGTAGCAATAGGAGTATGAGATTGTACATAGCTGCATCCGACAAAACTCTGGGAAGCATGTTAGCCCAAGAGGATGAGAATGGAGTCGAAAGACCCATTTATTATCTCAGTAGAGTTTTGAACGATGCAGAAACTAGATATAGTGAAGTTGAAAAATTGTGTCTATGTCTGTATTTCTCTTGTACAAAACTCAAGCAGTATATAAAACCAGTTGATGTGTATGTTTCGTCTCATTTTGATGTTTTCAAGTATATGTTGTCGAAACCTATCTTGCACAGTCGAATTGGCAAGTGGGCATTAGCATTAACTGAATACTCCTTGACCTTTATGCCTCTTAAGGCAGTAAAAGGACAAGTGGTTGCAGACTTCATAGTCGACCACTCAATTCAAGTCGAGGATATTAATTATGTGGAGATAGAGCCTTGGAAATTCTACTTCGATGGTTCCAGCCATAAAGATGGAACAGGGGTAGGAGTCTTGATTATTTCTCCAGATAAAATTCCAACAACATTCAAGTACAAAATATCAGGTTCTTGTTCGAACAATGAGGCTGAGTATGAAGCTCTAATTACTGGCCTTGAGATATTGTTGGAATTGGGGGCAACTCGAGTCGAAATCATGGGAGACTCAGAGTTAGTCATTAAGCAAGTCACAAAGGAATAAAAATGCATAAGAGAGAATCTCATTATGTACTTTGTGATAGCAAATCGTTTATTGAAAAAATTTGAAACGATCAATATTCGACACATACCCAGAGTCGAAAATCAAATAGCCAATGACTTGGCACAAATTGCATCTGGGTATAAGATTTCAAAAACGAGATTATAAAGAGCAATCGAAGTTCGAGAAAAGATAAAAGCAACTTGTCTATCACCATCAGACTTGGAATCGACGAGACTAGGATATGCTGATCACAGTAACTTCGAGATTTCGTTCATTGATAATTTGTCAGAGCAAGATTGGAGGAAAGCCATTGTGGACTATCTTCAAAATCCAGGAGCTTCGACAGAACGAAAAACAAAGTACAGGGCGTTGAGTTATGTACTCATGGGTAATGAGTTATTCAAGAAAACGCCTGAAGGGGTATTGCTAAAATGCTTAAGTGAAACTGAGGCATACGTAGCCCTTTCGACTACGCATGCTGGGGCATGTGGGGCTCACCAAGCAGGCCATAAGATGAAATGGTTGTTGTTTCGACAAGGACTATATTGGCCCACTATACTGAAAGATTGTGTTGAGTTCGCCAAGGGTTGTCAAGAGTGTCAAGTCCATACAGGCATCCAACATGTACCAGCAAGCGAACTTCACTCGATAGTGAAGCCTTGGCCTTTTAGAGGATGGGCGTTGGACCTCATTGGAGAGATTCGACCAGCATCATCAAAGAGTCAGAAATACATACTGGTAGGCATTGATTACTTTACTAAGTGGATCGAAGCTATCCCTTTAGTCAATGTAGACCAGGAAAATGTCATTGAATTTATTCAAAAGAACATTATCTTTAGGTATGGAATCCCTGAGACAATAACAACTGATCAAGGATCAGTTTTCACTGGTCGAAAGATGCAAGAATTTGCTCAGGAAACAGGTTTCAAACTCCTGACATCCACGCCTTATTATGCACAGGCGAATGGTCAAGTCGAAGCAGCTAACAAAGTGGTGATTGGCTTGATAAAGAAACATGTCGGGAAGAAACCAAAGAATTGGCATAAGACGTTAGACCAGATTCTGTGGGCTTGTCGAACGTCCCCAAAAGAAGCCACTGGTACAACACCGTATAGGCTAACTTTTGGCCATGATGCAGTGTTGCCAGCAGAAATTTGTCTTCAATCTGCAAGGGTTCAGAGGCATTATGATATTCCTTCTGAAGTCTATTGGAACATGATGTTAGACGAACTGCTGGATTTAGACGAAGAGAGATTACGCGCTCTCGACCTACTCAGGCTTCAGAAGAAAAGAGTAGAAGACTCTTATAATAAAAAGGTAAAACCTAAGGTATTTTTGCCTGAAGAACTAGTTTGGAAGGTAATTCTTCCCATGGATCGAAGGGATCGAAGCATGGGGAAATGGTCACCCAAATGGGAAGGACCCTTCAGAGTTATCCAAACTTTTTCTGGTGGAGCCTATGAAGTCGAAGAGTTAGGTGAAGATAAAAGGCTCTTGAGAGTAAATGGTAAATATTTGAAAAAATACAAACCTACACTTCAAGAGATAAAAATAAAATAATAAAAGAACAAGACTAAATTAACCATAAAAATGCCAAAATGGAAATTTTATAAATTTCAGCCAAGATGGCAATGTTGTCGAATATAGATTACAAAATATGGTTACAAAAGAGAATCAATCAAAAGGGAATAGAGTCCTTGAGTCGAAGGTACTTGGCTTGCTGCAGCTCCAACCTTTTCTTGCACCAGGCGTTCTCCTGCACTAGTTTGGCAATCTGAGCGTCGAAGCCTTGGGCCTTCTCAGCGAATTCCAGGCCTTGTTTGATTTCAGTTTGGCTCTCGGTGTCTGAGATGGTCGAAAGAAGTTCCTCCTTGCGTATAGTGTTGGCATTTATCTTCGCCTCTATTTCTTCGATTTGTGCCCGGAAGGAAGCATTCTCTCGATCGATGGCATCGACTTCCTCCTGCGTAGATGCTTTTTGCTTCGACAACTCCGCAATTCGAGAAGTCGTATCCGAGACAGCAGTCCACGCAGAGGAGCTTTTGCCATACAACACCTCAAGCTGACTGTTAAACCCCCTTTGGCGCCTGTAATCTGCTGAGACTTGATCAATCATAGAGTGTAACTCCATGATCAAGCCTGAAACTTCTGGGGCTACAGCTAACAAGTCGACAGCATTCAAGACATCCTTCAAGTATGATGGAGCAGTGGGGTCCCCCTCTAAAGCCTTCATCAAGTCCTTCTTGAAGAACTGGGCCTTAACCTTCGTCAAAGCTTCATCGAGAGGAGAGGTTTCAGTAGACTTCCCCGACAGGGTAGGAATCTCCTGACTAGCATCAGACGAACTCTTGCTCTCGATGATTGCGTTGAGATAGCTAACAGGGTCAGTTTGTTTCAAGAGTTCTAAGTCCTCTTTTGACCTGTGCTTCGTTGAGGTAACCCTTGCAACAGCATTGTCTTGGGTTTGAGGCTGTTGAGTGTTAGGTGCCTCGACTTGTTGCTCTTCGACTCAGACTGGGGCAGTACCAGCGTCATCTTGGTGCTCTTCGCTAGTGTCACCTTGGTTCTCTTCGCCAGCAGCACCTTGGTTTTCTTCGCCAGCATTGCCTTGGTCCCCTTCTTCGCGATTCTCTTCCGACAGGTCCACCACCTGAACCTCTGTTGGCTGTTGTTTTTCCGTTTGAGGATCTTCTACTGGTTTTTCTACCGTCTCAGCATTGGCCTCATTTATTCCGGTGTGGGCTTCGTCAGTTTCCAAACCTTTTTCTTGTGGCCTGCTGAGTTCAGCAGACTCCAGTGTTTCAGAGGTCCTTGGCGGAGAGCTGTCAGTGGTGTCCTGAAAAAGGAAAGAAGAAGAATCTTCAGAGAACGAAAGAGACACAATCGAATATGGGTATCTATACCTAAGTTATAAAAGGGTCTAAGAGATTACCTGTAAATTAGCTTCAGCCCCAGGGCTGGAATTGTCGCTTTCGACAGGCTTGTTAAGAAGAACGTTTAGTTCCTCCTCCGTTGGCTCCTCAATGATCACTGGAGGTGGCCTGGGCTTTCTCCCAACAACCTTTATTCTGATGGTTCGACCTTCAGAAGCAGGAGCAGGAACAGGAGCGTCCTTCGTCAACTTTCGCCTTTTTAGAGGGGCAGGAGGAGAATCACTTTCTTCATCGCTCCCAGATTCGACCACCAGTGCTGGCCGTTTCTTGGGCGAAGGTGCCTAGAAAACCAATGGGAATTCGATTTAACAATTGCATCGAAAGTCAAAAATCGAAAGCCAGGAGGAAATAATGAAAGTCTGGTTACCGATATAGAAGGCTTCTTCGAAGAGCCTTCCCCCTGTTGGTTGTTTGTGGTCTTCGCCGGCGCTGTAGTCTTCGCCGGCGGTGGAGGTTTTGTTGAAGGGCCTCCTCCCTGTTGGCCTTCTGTAGCCTTCTTGGCTACAGGCTTTCGAACAACTGAAAGCAAATAAAAAAGTTAACAGGCTAGCAGTCGAAAAAAAGACAAAGTAATGTAAAAGGATGAACTTACATTTCTTTATTTTGTCCAACACAAGGACAAAAGATTTCTGAAGCTCATCCATGAAGTCCTTCTCGTCGAAGAACTCCTCAGCATAATAGCTTTTCCACCACTCCTCGAAGGATGGTGAGCAAAGAAAATTGAGCTGGTAGTCAAACAACGAGAGAACTGTTCGACCAGAATATCTTCCGATATGCTTGATGGTAGCTTCTTCGGTGTAATCATTGCAGAAGTACAACATTGACTTCTCTCTTGGAAAAATCGGAGAAGGTAGGGTTTGGATAATACCAAACTGGCGAGATACCAGGTTTGGTTGGTATGCAATCAGACTCAAGTGAGTCTTAGAGCTCCTGAATCGAAGAGGCATGATCCTTGGTGTGAGGAACGCCTCCCACAGTATTGTATGTTCGTCAACATTAGGACCACTCGACGTCCTTGGATGTGGCCTTGTGAACCATGCTGGGCCTACCTGCCGTCGAGCAAATGGAGCCATAGTTGAAACAAACTCTTTCCTTCGAGCAAACATCAGAACGAAGTTGGTGAAGGTTTGCTGAAACTCCAGTCCATCTTCCATAGGTGTCAACAGAGCCAGCCTGGTTCCTTCGATGCGTCTGTTCGCTATCTCTGGAGCCTGCTCATTTATCTGAACCTTCTTAGGCAAGAAAGATTCGAAAGTGGCATTGAGCCACAGTTGGAGCAGCCAAAAAGGCCCAGCAAGTAGCAAACTGGCCCTGTTCTCGATAATTTTTAGAAGAGTTGCCCCATTGCTGATCGAATCATAGAGGCTAGCCAGAATCAGTTCTGCCAAACAGATATTTTGGTGACGATGCAGTTGAGTAGCGAGAGTGACCATCTTTTTGGTCACCTGTAAAGACTTCGAGAAAAATACAAAGCGAGTCAGCCATAGGGCTAGAAGCGCTATGTGTTCGACATCCGACACAGCATCTGTCGACCTGTCGTGATAGTGGTTGATGAAAGTGGTGTATGTTGGTTTGGTGTCAGAGAAGCCAATTTGATCTTCCGACATCTCCTCCGGATCGAAGTAGTCCCCGGTGGGTCGAAGGCCAGTAATAGCGGCCACATCGAAGAGTGTGGGGGTTAGCATCCCACAGGGAAGATGGAAAGTAAAGTGGGAGTAGTCCCAGAAAAGCAGAGAAGCTATCAGCATCTCCGGAGAATAGTTCAAACCTGTCTTCGACAGCATCACCAGGTCGAAAATCCCCATATCCTTCCAGATCGAAGTTTGGTGCTTCTCCATCTTTTCTAGCCAAGCAACGTAATCAGGAGTAAGGCTAGGGCCAGACCTGAAGGCCCTAACACCTCTGTTGAAGAAGCGGAGGTCGATTTTTTCATGTGCAGGGTCTTCATTGTCTTCTGCGTCTTTCTTGGCGCATGCAACCGGTTTGAGTTTCTCAACTACCGGGAAATAGCTCTTGATCTTCATAGCCTCAGAGATACTTGGATACATGGGGCCAGACATAGCAAAGATCTGGTTGGAGTATCCAACCGGGATCATAAGGTGGCGTGAGTAGGCATCGCGAACGGCGATGTCCAAGGGTTCAGGAACCCTTCGTTTGCCTGTAGAAGTTACTACTGGAGCAGTGACGAAAACCTTAGGTTTAGCGTTTTCAGACGGTACAGTAGCGCCAGGAGCATTGGAAGCAGATGCCATTGTTAGTGTTGAGGTTGAAGACGAAGTGAAGGAGGAAATGTTTTTGCAAAGATGACAAGTTGTATGAAAACAGAGAAGTTTGAAAGCTAGATGGCGTAAAAAGTCCCACAATGGGGTACTTACTGCTATTTATAGTAGTGGAGGAAAATCCCCAAAACCGAGGACATTAAATGCCATTTAATTATTGCAGGAGCTAGTGGGACGCGTGGCAGCCCCCTGTTGTTTTAGCCGTTCTGCAGAAATAGAGGGACGCAGCGTGCGTCCTCGTTTTTGGGAATTGTCATAATGACAAATTCTGAAATGACGTTTGGTACTGCACGCCGTACTGAAAGTGACGTCCTAGGTACGGATAAATGATGGTTTTCTTGGGATTGCCAATAGTTGGTAGAAAACAACAAAAAGTGCACAAGTTAATTTGTGACTAAGCGTGAAAAGACAGGTGTCGAATGGCGTTTCAAAGAATGCCTTTTTCTTTCAGAGTCGAAATAAGGCATTCTTGGGGGGCAATTTGTTGGCTCCTAAATTCGACACCTTTGTTTTATTGATGTCAGCCATTAAAGCTGAAGGATGTTTTCGACTGGCTAAGTCTGTCGAAATGCCCGTCGAAAGATGGCAAAGTACTTAGAAGATTTCTTCCCAGGGAGAAGTTGGTTGCCTTCGACGTCGAAGGAGTTTCTCGTCGAAGATGTCTCTCGACGAAAATGTTCGATAGTTCAGAGTGGAGCAGTTTGAAATTCAAGCGTTTGGAGGGAAAACGGTTTGCAGCAGTTACCACGTGCAGCGTGCAAAGATCTGGAGCGTCGAACGTTGAGAACGTGCCAAGTGGAATCATCTCGAAGCAGTGTAACTGCCCGACGGTTACTTGGGATGTTTTAGTATAAATAGTAGTAGACATGTAGTTTCTCGCGTGTGTTCACAATTCTATACAAAGTCACTCATATAGATTCGAGTACCCAGCGTGTGAGAAAGAATTGTTGAGAAATGTATGTGTGAAACACCAATTTTATTAATCAAAGTCATTTACTTTTCCAGAAATTTACTTGCTTTCCTCTTTACATTCCTGTCGAAGCCTTTTACTTTAAGCCTTGTTTATTTTACCAAGTCCTTTCTTCATGCAATTTACTTGAAACCTCTTTATTTTATTTAAAGCCTCTTTATTTAAAGCCTTATCCAATTTAATCAAAACTTCAAAATCAACCTATGTCCTAGGATCAATCTGATCGATCCTGCGAGTAACCAAATAAGTAACCATTTGGAGGATCAGTGGTTGTTTACCAAAACCCAAGGTAAACAAACTGGACCTACGATCTCAACGCTCCTGCTTTTATTGGTCCGTTGCCCCCAAATCTACCTTTAAATGAGGGTAACAACACTGATGATGAGTACGATTTCCAAACGGAAGAACCACCCGACTTTTCACCACCACACACGACACCATCTACTTCTAACCCACATGCAGGTACAGCTCCTAGTTTCCATGTCACTGAGGACATGTGGCGTGAGCATATGGCCCGAGAGGCCCAGAGGGACACCCTTCTTGCTACTTTGCAGCAACAGGCGACCGATAACATGGCCTTCATGCAAGCATCCCAAGAGCAAAATGCTAGCTCTCTGCGCACTATTATGGAAAGTCAGCTGGCTTTCCAGAGAGAATAACACCTAAACCAGACCACATACGCTCGTCACTTCCAATTGATGGAGGCAACCCAAGGCACCCTCATTGGTAGGACCCAAGAGCTACAAGCGGATAATGCCGCCTTGACAGAGAGAATGGAGCAGCTTGTTTTGGACCGAGAGAGCCGCCGTCGCAGCCGTAGCCGCCGTTCCGGTCGTACCAACCAGGATGGTGAAGGTCCTAGTGGCCCCCACTAGTTTTTCCAGGTACCTCCTCCTACCTTATTTTGGAACATTGAGGACAATGTCTGATTTAAGTGTGGGAGGAGCATTTATCGCTTTTATTTAGCATTTATCGCTTTTATTTATCGCTTTTATTTCCCGTTTTTCCTGCTTTTATTTCCCTTCTGCATTTATCCTTTTAGGTATGTTATATTCGTAGTCAATAAAATGCATGTGATAGGCGAGTCTTTCTGCGTAGTGTACCCTTTCATTTCCCCCACTTTTTAGCCTTACAAAATTTTTCTTTTTCAAAGAATTGTGGTTGTTTTTAAGGATTTGGGCTATGAGACAGGTCCTAGATAGGGTCTATTTCTTGGGCACTCACTTTTTGAAAAATTCGTTATCGTTTTAACACCGTAAGCCTTTTTGAACATTTAGATTAGATCCTTTCTTCCCAATATGCTATGATTTTGAATAAAACTGTACAAATAGGTCTTCAAGTAGTTTATCTTAGCAGTCAGCTCCGGCCTAAGCATGCTCTAAGTGTAGGATCGATGAATATAAGTGGATGATCTCTATTTTGCCTTAAAAATTATAAAATAAAGTATGAATACGACTACGAGTTGGGTGATCCTCACAAAGATTACTCAACTCAAGAAAGTTGTAAGCACCAATAAAAACAAAGAAAAAAATATATATATATAAGGCACATCCATTGTAGTTGGTCCAGAGGTATCTGGTGCTGGACTTGGTAGGGCGGACTACGGTCCGATCCCCCGCAACTGCAAATGGGTAAAATAAAAAGGGGTTAAACCAACTCTTGTACCAGAATCCCATCACTTGAGATCAGAGTCACTAACCGGTCACTACACCATGAGTATGTACGGATAACGGGCTTAATGTGATTGCGCCTGAATGAAAAAGGACCTCGTACAAAAAGAAGTCTTAGCATAGTAAGGATATTAGGATCGATCTGTATACTTATGAGGTTTATGTTTGCATTTCTGCGAGTAGTGTAATTATGATACCCTTGATTCAGATAGTTAGTGCCTGACAACACACCCTTACTCGGACTTAAAATCCCTCTTTGCCCAAAACCTGTATACACCATAATTTTCTTTCATCTACTTCTAAGAGTTGTTGCTTGAGGACAGGCAAAGGTCTAAGCGTGGGAGGATTTGATCGCACTAAATCGCACTATGTTTCTGACTCAAATATCACATGTTTTCCTTATTTCTTATTATCATTTTCTCGTATTATGTTCCTTTTTCCTTTGTTTTCAGGATTCTTGTCATTTCAGAGCCTTCTGTGAAGAAACGAGCCAAAACGCCAAGAAATTAGGGTTTTTCAAGATATTCTGCACTTATGGCGTTCAGCGCCGCGCTGGCTACAGGGAACGCGATGACGTGGCCCACTTTCACCCAGAGACCAACTGCCACGTTCCCATGATGTGGCAGTTCCAGCCACCGCGCCCGCGGCCACTGCCACCGTGCCCGCGGCCTTCACGAAAAGCTTCCCGCTCAAAAGAAGTTAAGGGGCATGCTGGTCTTTACGCATCTCAAGGATACTCTATAAATAGTTTTCGATTTTTATTCTTTAGTTTCATCCAAGCTTAGTACAATCTTAAGCCATATACTATCAGTTTCTGTAAAGTGATAATCTCTTCACATCGGGGAGTTATTGCGGTGTAGATTGAGTTGTAATCGAGTCTTGGAGCACTTTGGTTGAAGTTCATCATACCAGCCTTACCATTCCGTAGATTTGTATCAGATTCAAGTCTCCGATTGGAGCAAGGTTCTATTTTATTCCATTTCTTTACTTATAATTGCTCTTACCATAGTCTACACGTTTTATAGACTTTAAATGCTCTTACCATAGTCTACACGTTTTATAGACTTTAAATGCTCTTACCATAGTCTACACGTTTTATAGACTTTAAATGCTCTTACCATAGTCTACACGTTTTATAGACTCGCACTTATTATGTCCGGCTAAACTATAAAGGTTTGGATGTAATGATTGTCATCATGGTCATGTTCTAATTATCATGCTAGTGAAAATACTCTGGGGATGTTTTGCTTATAACTTAAGTCAATTATGTTTAAATGTTTATTGGGTAAGATCGAAAGCCGTCCAAACTAATGATACGATTTGATTATTATTTAACCAAACAAAAAGAGCGAAAGCCGTTGATTGGTTAAATAGGAATCATTGACCTTTTTAGAAAACGATTTTGAAACTATTTTCGGACGCGTTTGTAGGTTTGAAATCTGACTCTTGGTCAAAAGCCAAAAGTCTCTTTAAGTTAATCTTTCCAAGTAAAATTACTTTTCTGTTAAGTCAAAACTATCAATTTCTTAAAAATAGGTTTACCTCTTTAACGCGGAAGGCACCCTTTATATGTGACAATAAAGGAATTTAATTTAAAGAGTAAACTCGGTTCTTAGTAGTCAAAAGCTACAAGTTCCCGTTAAATTGATTCTTTGCTATCAATAGAAAATACTGCCCCATAAGTAGTTTCATCTACGCATGACCGGACCAATATCTGATTACATGATTTACATTCCAACCTGTCTTTTAAACTGTTATTTACCTCGCTCATTTACTTTGTGCACTGCACTCACATCAATATTCTTGTTCGCCTTAGATAAGCACCTTAGCAATAGAGTTGATAGATTGACAATTGGTCTATGTGGTTCGATAATCTTATATATTACTTCGATAGGCTGTACACTTGCAGTGCTACATTTAGACTATACGTTACAGAATAAACCCATCATTCAATTGGATTATGGTGCCGTGAAACGTAAACCACCATTGTTGAATCCTATGGTTTTCAAGCTCTCGAATTAGGGCTTTACAGCATAAGCAAAATTAGACCTCAAGACGCACATGGTTAAAACCGTCTGAATGAGACGAAGACATTGAGACCCTCGCGATGAATTTATATGAATCACACGCTTATTCACTATTTTCTCTTGATGCAAGTTATGGGGGTTAAAAACCCCCGCTATTTGATTTTATGTTGCATGGAAAAGGAAGAAGATGACTGACGTGTTGAACGATGGTTGGAGCATTGAAACGTAGCGCGCGTTTTTGTCAATTTCCAGCATAGACGTTGTTTTTACATTTTATGTTTATTGCCCATTATAATATCAAAGCAAGCTGGTGGTTGAGTTGGTGGAAGGCGCGTCTAATAACCATTGGGACCTGGGTTCGATTCCCAGGTCCCCCAAATTCCTTGTTCATATTTTTTCCAATATAATCATATGCAGGCATTCTCCAAGTGTCCCACCATGCGCTCCAGGAATCAGCTTGCCAAGTGTCTCACAATGCCAATCTAATGGTCAAAAGATGAAGACCATGGTACGTTCCAGTCAAAGCCAGCGTAGACCATCCAAAAAGTCAACCAGGCTTGAGTGTTCATGGGCTTGAATCTCCAAACACACCTCCATACATGGGCCAGCACCCCCCCTGGTTTCTATTTCTTTTTTATTTTCTTTCTTTTTTATTTTCTTTTAATTATAATAATTATTATTATTATTAATTAACAAATTATTTTTTATATAAAAATTCAGATAATCAAAAGATGTAAATATTTTTATTATTTATTATTTAACTATTAATTATTATTTTTGTAAATAAAAAATGTAAATTAATTAACTTAGTTTAAATTAGGTCTAATTTTAATCTTTTCATAATAAATAAAATCAACTTAGAACTAGAGTTTTCTTGACTTTTAGTTTCTTTTATTGTTATTTTTATTAAAGACTTAAAAAACACAAAAACATTTTTTCTTTTTAATTAAATAATTAATTAGTAAATTAGGGTTAATATTTTAATTAAATTGCAAAAAAGGACAAAACTTAAATTCTTTTCTCAAAAAGGGTCAAAACCCTAAGGACGTCCCGATTCTATTTCTTTTCGCACATTATTTTTATTTTGATTATTGATGTATCTGTTTCCGAGGATGTAATAGTTAATTAGGATTTTATTGTTTTCTTTACTTTTCTGCATTTATTTTCCAAAACGGGTTTTTGTTTTTGGCGATTTATAGACCCGCGCCTTGTAATAGCGTAGATTTACCTTTCCGCACTTTATTTTCCGCACTCTTAACTGTTAAAATGCATGAAAGACTTGTATGAAAAATAAAACCAATCCGTAGCTCACAAATAACATGTACAAGATGATATAACATGAAAACAACACACATGCACATGCCACTCCTAGGGTACGCCTCATTGGTTGCCTCGAATGTGGTCATCAAGTATAGGGTGTCTTAGAGGTCGCCCTCCTGTCTAAGATCCAGTTTCCTCGAAACGGTTGCCTCGGATAAAAAGGATCTAGGACATTAGGGTTACCGCTAAGGTGTCCTACCATTGCTTTGGTGACCACACATGTCCCTAATAATCGAATTTACCCGAATACCTCCAACGACGGTGCTACCTACCTCTCAATGGTGGGATAGCACTATCTAAAGGACTCTTACACAGCCTAATTCCTTAGAGTAGGTAGATTTATCATGGGTACTTGCTCTCTCAAAAAAAACAAAAAAAACTTTTCGCACTTACACTTTCAAAAGGTTTTCAAACAAATTTTTCATACACTCTTGAGGTTAGATACAAGAGTTACTTAGAAATTTTTCAAAACAAACTTTTTCAAAACCCACACACACTTGAAAAGCAAACAATTTTTGAAAACATAAGAGCAAGTACCTAAGAGCCCGTGGATAACCACGGATAGAAAGGGTGTTAACACCTTCCCTTTCTATAATCTACCTCCCGAACCGAGAAACATTCTCAAAGAAGGAATTTTGTTGTGCTTTTGTCCTTTCCATATTGGAGAACATAAAAGACGGTGGTGACTCTTGCTTACCGCGACATTTCGCGAACCAGCTTAAAAAATAGTCAGTTCTATTTCCACCGATCACACCCATCTATCAATACTTCAACTTCAAAATATGAAGACTTACACTCCTCATACCCAGCAGTACTCAGGGATTTATTTTCCCAGACTCTAGCAACAATGCGGGATAACAATTAACGTGTCCATACATTACATCCATACGTCATATAATTGACAACACAAATGTATACAACGTGATCTCATTTATTTTGAGAAACAACATTATATCGTGCATTTCACACATCATGGAATTGCATGCAACTAACCTTTAACCTTTTTCAGGAAAAAAAATCAATCAACAGAAAATTATCGTCAAATTTTCAACAAGTCAATTATATATCAATTCCCGAGAAAGGACTGGTCAACCATCTACCTAACAGATATTTCCTTCAGATCCCTGCTGGTTCAGTTTAAATCTCTCAATGGTTTATTCTGATTCTTTCCCGCAGACGTTTTCTCTGGTTCAGATAAATCTCTCAATGATTTATTTTGATTCTTCTCCAGATCCCTGTCAGTTCAGTTTAAATCTCTCATTGGTTTATTATGATTCTTTCTCGCAGACGCCTTCTCTGGTTCAGATAAATCTCTCAATAATTTCTTCTAATTATTCTCCAGATCCCTGTCGGTTCAGTTTAAATCTCTCAATGGTTCATTCTGATTCTTTCCCGCAGACTTTTTCTCTGGTTCAGATAAATCTCTCAATGATTTATTCTGATTCTTTTCTAGACCCCTGTCGATTCAGTTTAGATCTCTCAACGGTTTATTCTGATTCTTTCCAGCAGATGCTTTCTATGATTCAAATAAATCTCTCAACAATTTATTCTGATTCTTCTCCAAATCCCTGTTGGTTCAGATAAATCTCTCAACGATTTATTCTGATTCTTTCCTAGTAGGCACTTTCTCTGGTTCAGATAAGTCGCTCAAAGATCTACTCTGATTCTCTCCAGTTAAAGAATATTCAAGACCTCTTTTGGTTCAGTTTAAACCTCTCAACAGTTTATCCTGATGCTTTCCAAATGAAAATTTATGGTTCAGATAAATCGCTCCAAGATTTGTTCTAATTCTTCCCAGTCAAACAACATACAAGACTTCTGCTAGTTTCAGATAAATTGCTCCAAAGATTTATTCCGATTCTTTTCCAGTTGAAATCAAGTTCATACTTAGTCCATTTTCTGTCAACAGACACCTTTGGATGGAATCTACAAGCCCATATCCGGAAAATCTCCCCCATTCCTCCAAATGGCATCTATAAGCCCATTCACAATCCATCTTCGAGTGCAAATTTTTGGGCACTCTAGTGTTCAATCATCTTCCACCTGCGAGTCACGAATGGCGGATCCGCCAATCTAACTTTTCAGGTTTAAGAAGATTGAACAGGGGCAGCTGTTGTACCCCAAAATTTTCCCTCTCATTTATCAGGTATTTTCTCACAAGATCTCCTTTGGTTCAAGACTGCACTATGGTTGATCAACTCAAGACATCTTCTTACGCATTAATGACTGAAATTAGGGTTTGAGATTGCACAAGGATAATTGAACTCTAAATGCCTCATATGACTTTCATGAATCATTATGGACCTTCAAAATTGCTCATGTCAAGTTTCAAGTCTTGGATCACATTTTTGCTCAGTAAATTGATCAGTTGACCTAAAAATCAGTTGTATTGGTGAAAAAGTCAACTGTGGTCAATTTACAATCAAACTTGATAATTTTTTATCCATATCAACATTGTGAACTCCTATATGTAATTTGATCAAGTTTGGACCATAATTCCTCAAGAAATTTGATCAGATCATCAAAAGGGCAAAATGGTCAAAATTAGGGTTTTGACTAAGAAAAGGCAATTTCTGATTTTTGACCTAGCAAATGGTTGATTGGTTGGAAACATGATCTGAAGGATTCAATTGCATCATTTTTGCCTAATGGCATGACTCAAAAACATCCCTCAAGATCAATTGATTAATAATTTATTTTCAGTCAACTGATCAAAAGTCAACTGTACACTGAAAAGTTAAACTTTGACTTTTTGGTCAAAATAAGTGTCAAAGATCACAATTCATTAAAACATGTCAAAATATGAAACTTGTTCATCAATAAATCAAAAATTCAAGATTTCATTTTGAAAACTTCATAGTTTTTCACAACTTTGAGCCAATTTTTCATCATGATGAAAGATGATTCAAAGGAAACTTTCAACATGAAATTTGTAGATCTCAATAAGATATAAAAAATTTATTTACACAACTCCTCCTAGAAATGCTTGGATTTCAAGTTATTAATCCATGAAATCATGGTCATGAAACTAAAACACTTAGTGAAATTTTGAGCATTTTGGTCAGGATTTTGACTTAACTTCTGGGCCAAGTTTCACATAGTTCCTTTTGGATTTTTAAAAAGTGATTCAAAGATGGATTGTAGAGAGCATTACAAGCTTTCCAAAATGTCCAATAACTCCTTGAGATATTTTTTGAGCAAGGAGAATCGAAGGTCAGAAATTAGGGTTTCAAGTTGTTTTACAAGGCATAATTTCAAGATGAACAAGAATGCAAATCCATGCTAGGCTGCACAATCTTTGCTTTCCAGGCCTCAAACTTGTTTGGCACTCCATAATTAAATGTTTACACAGGTGTAATAAGCTTCTACTCAAGCATTCAATGCATTGCCCATGCTTATTTCCATTTTAGGAAGAAAGTAACCATTCCATTCTAGTAAAGTTGCTTTAACCACAAAATCAGTTTTGTCTTGAGCATTGAACTTGTCCTTTCTGCACAAGCTTTCCCTACACAATCATAATAAGCATGTTTAAAGGTTAAAGCCATCCTACAAGCTTGATACTTCGCATTGAAACAAGATGTTTCAAGCTTGCTTCAAAAACAACCAAAAATCCCATAACTTGTACTTGTGTGATTCTGACCCTCTCAGGCCTCACAATCTTTTCCATACATATACACAAGTCATTTGCAAGAAAAGGCACGCATGCTTAAGTCCTCAAACTCCCTAGAACTCAAAATCACACATAAAAACTCCATTGTTGCATAATCTGATCAAAAACTTGAAACTCGCATCTCCCTCGTGCGTTTCCAAGCCTTTTGGTTCCTAAAGCTTCTAAATATCAAATACAAACTATCCAAAGTCCTTTTGCCTAATTGTAACACCTCCGTCATCAAGTTCCATTTTCAAAAATAGAGCTTTGCAAGTGGACTTCTCCAGAACTCCTTAGCCACTTTCAGCTCAAGACAAGCATCACATTAGCTTCATGGGAACTTGAGGAAGCTAACCCAATCACTAGGACTCATTGAAAGTTGCTCAAACTCAAAACACGATACCCTCTTGCAAGGTGAGTTTTCTGAATTTTAAACTATTCATATAGGCATTGTTAGGCTTCCATTTTCAAAGATAAAATGTAGATACCATTGCCATGAAACTGTACATATCCATATTTTGCCTTTATATGGCCTGAGCTTAGAGAATTTTGGATTTGAAGTTTCTGAAAAAATTAAGTTTCAGTTTAGGGCCAACAAAATTCTCATTCATCTGTGATTTATAGCTTTAGTTATTTACATGGTTCAATTCGTATTGAAATTTCAAGCAAGTTTCATGTTTATATTTTTCAATTTGGTTGAGAAATGAAGAAGTTAGAAAATTCAAAAGTATGGCAACGGCTTCTGGCGCGAGGAAGAAGAAGATAACAACCATGGAGTGGTTTTCCAATATATGTTTATGGTTTTGTATTAATAAACAGATGTATAGCCATTCCAGTGGTAAAGCGCGCCTGTTAACCCATGGGACCTGGGTTCGAGCCCCAGTGGTAACCTTTTATTCACTTTTCACATATTTTCTTCTTTTTTGTTCCAGCGAACACGTACATGGGCCTCCATCGTTGGGCTTAGACATTTTTGCTGATTGCTGACCCCCTGCCTATTTTCATGCCCCTGACCCAAACCTTTTTATTTTTATTTTTTACTTTATTTATTTTCTTTTATATTTTATATTATATTTTTATTTTATTTATTTTTATTATTATTATTATTATTATTATTATTATTATTATTATTATATTATTATTATTAATAAAAGAAATCCAAAAATATTTTGTTTATTATTTTTACACTTATTAAGTTTATTTCTTTATAAAACAAAAAGAACAAAAAATATTTTCTTAACAATCTAATTTCTTTTTTTTAATTAATAATAATTAGATTTAGGTTTTTGATTTCTTAATTAAAATAAATTTAGAACTTAGGTTTTTTTTAATTAATTAATTTTCATATTATTATTATTAATTTAAAACCTTTTCATAAAAAACTCTAAAAACATTTTTAACTTAATTTCTTTCTTAATTAATTTAGGTTTAAGTTTTGTTAATTTTTTTAATTAATCATTTTCTAAATTAGGTCAAGACTAAACCCCTTTCATAAGAAAACCAAACAAAAATCATTTCTTTTTCATTTGCATCTGTACATTGTTATTTATTCAATTCTTGTATATTATTCAATATGGTTGTAATAGTTAATTAGGTTTAATTTTCTTGCAAAATCCCCATTTGTAAATTTGTATACCCCCTCCCCTAATGATGTAATAGCTTAGTATTTTTATTTTCCGCAATTTAATACTTTATATATAAATGTTAGTAAATTAGGGTTTGTATGGAAAGATAAAATCAATGCTTAGAAAACCCTAATTCAAAGACAAAACAATGCATGTAAACCAATAAACTTGCACAGTTAAACCCTTAGAGAAAATCCACTTTGTTGCCTTATGAAAATGGTCATAATACGCATGTAAGATGTCTTAGCAAAAACAAACAAAATACAAGATCATAGTCCCTCGATGACGCTACAAATGTTACCCTAAGAATGATCTTAGTCCCTCAAAGAAAATGCTAAGATATGTTACAACATTGTTATTCATGACTATACAATGACCCTTGCCCGTCCCTTTTACATCCAAAGATAGGGTTTCTTACCAAATCAATGGTAAGATAACAAAGTCAAAGGAAAGAGGAAATAAACAAGAAAGACTTTTGAGTAGGTAGAATGTTCCTAGTTGCTTGCTCATTTTCAAACTAAAACATCCTTGCTATTTTCAAAAACAAACACCAACACTTTCAAAACATCTTCCAAACATGAAATATTTTCAAAAAGTCCAACAATTTGTATACGTTCTTATGAACGAGAACCATTACAAAGTTTGCCTAAACGATGGCGCCTTTTCAAAACACTTTCAAAAAACCACACAAAGAATATTTGCAAACAAAACAAGTGATCTAGCAAACAACTAAGAGCCCGTAGATAACTACGGATGAAAAGGGTGCTAATACCTTCCCTTTTCATAATCTACCCCCCAAACTCAAGAAAACATCTCAAAGGTCTTTCCTGTTCTTTTCAACCTTTACTTTTGGATAAAAGAAAAGTCGGTGGTGACTCTTGCTATCCGCAACATTTGGGATAAAACGTAAAATAACCAAGTCAGTTCTCCTACCGTGTTACACACATGCATGTGGTACCATTGGAGTAGAACTCCCAACATAAAAACGGAGCAGAACTCCCATCTTAAAATCTGCCAGTAAATAGAGGCATCAACAAGGCATAAACCTTCTTCACAATTTGCCAATCCAGGCCATCACAGAGTATGCAAATGTATATGAATGCACTATCACATAGTCACAACAATCATCATCGTCGCAAGGCATAAGCCCACATCACCATTATTACCAGTAAATAGAGGTAATTCATCATCATGTAAATTTCCTACAACTTCGCATTATCAATAAGAATTCACAACATCATCATAACCAAACATAAATCAACATTGGCCATAAGCCTATCACATCAATCAATGATTCAGTCATTAACATAATCAAACAACAAATTAACAATAATTTCACACAACACTAGTAACGACCAAAACACAACATGTACGGGCAAAAGGGATAGGGAACTACGTGCCCCTCGACATGCATAACAACTAGGAGAGCCTAACGAATAATCCATACTCCTCGACACGCACAGGGGAAAACAGGGTAATGACAAACCTATGCTCCTCGACATGTCCTGCAATCTAATTCTGCTCGAAATCTAAAACATAATTCCTGACATGCCTCGCATCCTAAAATGTCGCTCGATACCTACTTGTTCAGTATCCTCCCCTGACCACAAATTCGGCCAACACCACAGGCACGATACAACGTCTTAACGACCACACCGCTATAATTCATAACTTCCGGCCAACCGCTCGGAGTAACACGGTAACAGGCAACGATATTTCCTATCAACATATTCATCAACATACAAGACAGTCACACAAAAACTCCCTAAAACAACGACTTCAACAATTTACCAATTTTCCTGCCAATCGCTCGGAATAACTTAACGTCCTAACGACCATCACGACCTAACCTACACATCGATTAATTCGACAGTCACGTAATTTAAAATGTCCATAATATACCGGAATGGGCATCTTCCCTTTACAAGTTCAGCAACATCACAGGAAACAATCACAATTACGACCAATTCTCCATTACAAACATCATAAATCCCATTATAAGGTCAGAACCCCACCCTTACCTGGATTGAAGGTCGCTTAACCAAAAACTCAAATCGACGGCTTTTCTTCATTTTGCTCGACACCGAGCAGCTTGCTTCTCTCTCCGTGCAACTCTTCCGGGTAACGTACATGGCTTCTTATTCTCCAACTAAAACAAATCCTTGTGTTAGCTTCTCCTTATATATCACTCCTATTAGGCCTAACCTACACCCCCACTTTACTACTTCCAACCAATAGCTTAAGCCCAACATTATATATATATATTCCCTTTAATTCCATATTATAATTATTATTAATCAACTAATTAATTAATTAATAATAATCTAACAACTTATACCAATGATCCTCAATATAACACAACTTCACAATTATTCCAAAATAATCTAATTAAATAAATGATTAAATTAAATTACGAGCGTTACAACTCTCCCTCACTTAGAATATTTTCGTCCTCAAAAATTTACCTTATTCAAACAACTTAGGATAGGAGACCCACATCTTGCTTTCCAACACCCAAGTCATGCTTTCTCCAGCAGCTCCTAACCAGACTACTTTCACCAAAGCAATCTCCTTGCCTATCAGAGTCTTCATTTCACGATCCGCGATTCGTACGGGCATCGTCTCAACAGTAAGATTATCCCGCACTTGTACATCATCCACATGAATCACATGAGATGGATCTGAAATATACTTCTAGAATTGTGACACATGAAACACGTCATTTAAATTCAAAAGATTAGGCGGTAAAGCCACTCTATAATCCACATTCCCAACTCTTTCTGAAATATGATATGGACCAATAAAACGAGAAGTGAGCTTTTTAGACTTCAATGCCCGCCCAACACCAGTTACAGGTATAACTCTCAGAAACACATGGTCACCATCTTGAAATTCCAAATCCTTCCTTTTCTTATCATGATAAATCTTCTGTCTACTTTGGGAAGCTTTCATCTTTTCCCGAATCATCTTCACCTTCTCAGTAGTCTCACGAACAGGTCCTGGTCCAAGCACTACATTTTCTCCAGATTCATGCCAACATAAAGGAGTTCTACATCTCTGACCATACAATGCTTTAAAAGGTGTCATCCCAATACTAGAATGGTAATTGTTATTATAAGTGAACTCTATTAATGGAAGATAAGTATCCCGCGAACCTCCCTGCTCAAGAACACATTCTCTCAACAAATCCTCCAACGACTGAATAGTCCTTTCTGTCTGACCATCCGTCTGAGGATGATATGCAGAACTCAACCTCAACTTAGACCCCAACGCCTCTTGCAAACTCTTCCAAAAATCAGAATTAAACTTCGGATCTCTATCCGACACAATGCACAAAGGAACACCATGCAGCTTCACAATTACACTAGTGTAAATCTCAGCCAACTTCGACACTGGAAAGCTGATCTTAATAGGAATAAAATGAGCCGACTTCGTAAGCCTATCAAAAATCACCTAAATCAAATCATGTCCTCTTAGAGTATTAGGTAATCCCGTCACAAAGTCCATCGAAATGTTATCCCATTTCCATTCTGGAACTTCTAACGGTTGCATCAACCATGCAGGTTTCTGATGTTCAACTTTCGACTTCTGACAAGTCAAACATGCATACACAAACCGAGCCACATAAATCTTCATCCTAGGCCACCAAAACAAATTCTTCAAATCTTGATACATCTTTATAGCTCCTGGATGGATACTCAACTTGCTTCTATGACTCTCTTCAAGAATCACTTTCTTCATCTCCGCATCATCAGGAATACAAATCTGATTACGAAATCTCAACATACCTTGCGCATCTAACTTAAAATCACTATTCTCAGACTGATCGATCCCAACCATCGAATCTACTAGTTTTACATCTAACTTTTGAGCTTCTCTAATACTATCCATAAAATCATTATTAATCTTCAACATTCCCAACATAACACTCCACAGTGTCACTTCGCAAACTAAGCTCATATCTCTGAACTGTTCAATTAATTCCAACTCTTTAACCATCATTGCTGACATATGTAAAGTCTTTCGACTAAACGCATCAGCTACCACATTCGCTTTTCCTGGATGATAATTCAAACCGAAATCATAATCCTTTAACAACTCCAACCATCTTCGTTGTCTCGTATTTAATTCCTTCTGATCAAATAAATACTTTAAACTCTTATGATCGCTAAATACTTCAAATTTGGAACCATAAAGAAAATGCCTCCAAATCTTCAACATAAAAACAACTGCAGCAAGCTCTAAATCATGCGTAGGATAGTTCTTTTCATGAGTCCTCAACTGCCTTGACGCATAAGAAATTACCGTATCATTATGCATAAGCACAACTCCTAAGCCCATCTTAGAAGCATCACAATATACCATAAAAGGCTCTCCTGGATTAAGTAACGTCAAAATCGGAGCCGACGTCAATCTTTTCTTCAATTCCGTAAAACTTTCTTCACAATGGACATCCCACACAAAAGCTCTACCTTTACAAGTCAACTTAGTCAATGAAAGTGCCAACTTAGAAAAACCTTCGATAAACCTTCTATAATAACCAACTAATCCCAAAAAGCTTCTAATCTCGGTAGCTGACTTAAGAGTTTCCCATTGCAATACATCATCTACTTTTGATGGGTCGACAACAATGCCACTACCTGAGATCACATGACCAAGAAAACTAACCTCCCTTAACTAAAATTCACACTTTGATAGCTTTGCATAAAACTTCTTCTCTTTCAAAACTTACAATATTATTCTTAAGTGTTCTGCATGCTCTTCTTCTGACTTAGAGTAAATCAAAATATCATCAATGAACACCACTACGAATCGATCCAAATAAGTATGAAATATACGGTTCATGTATTCCACGAATACTCCCGGCATGTTGGTAACACCGAAAGGCATCACTGGATACTCATAGTGTCCATAATGCGTTATGAAAGCCGTCTTCTAGATATCATCATCCTTCACTTTAATCTGATGATATCCCGACCTAAAATCAATCTTATTAAACACACGAGCATCCACCAATTGATCCATCAAGTCATCTATTCTTGGAAGAGGATACTTGTTCTTAATCGTCACTTTATTTAACTTCCTATAATTAACACAAAGCCTCATACTTCCATCTTTCTTCTTTACTAACAACACTGGAGCTCCCCACGGCGATACACTTAGCCTCACAAACTTATTTTCAAGTAACTCTTCCAATTGCTTCTTTAATTCTGACAATTCAGATGTAGACATCCTATATGGTGCCATAGAAACAGGTCTGGTACCAGGTACAAGATCAATAGAAAATTCAACTTCTCTCTCTGGCGGTACATCAGGAATTTCATCAGGGAAAACTTCAGGAAATTCACACACCACCTTCAATTCCTCAATTATAGCTTGATTCTCGACAGATAGTGACGCCATCAACAAGAACATTTGAGATTCTTCTTGCATCAACTTCCTCAACTGTTTAGCAGACAACAGGCCAACTTCCTCAACTGTTTAGCAGACAACTGGCCAGCTTCCTCTTCCTCAGGAGTAGAAAACCTCACAGATTTGTTATAATAGTTGATATGAACACAGTTATGCTCTAACCAGTTCATACCCAGAATCACATCCAACCCTCTTAAAGGAAAACAAACCAAATCAACAGCAAAGTCTCTATCAAATATCAACAAGGGACACTTTAAACACACAAAATAAGAAGTCACTGACCCCTTGGCTGGAGTGTCGACGACCATCTCTCCATTCATAGAAGATAACATAAGACTCAATCTTTCAACACAATCAGCAACAATAAAGCAATGCGTAGCACCAATATCAATAATAGTAATTAAAGGAGTACTATTAATGAAACATGCACCTCTGATGAGTCTGTCCTTAGTAGTTGCCTGATCCTCAACCAAAGCGAACACTTTACCATTGGTTTGTGCCTTCTTTGGTTTTTGACACTGGCTACCAATGTGTCCTTCTTCACCATAATTGAAACAAATCACCTCCTTATGCTTGCACTTAGATACAACATGTCCAGTCTTACCACAACACAAACACCTCTTTACCTCAGCAGTACACACATTACTCTTATGCCTAGGTTTTCCATATTTGAAACAAACCCCACCAGAAGGAGCATCTCCCCCACTAGTCCTCTGACCCTGAGCAACTTTCTGTTTACCTTTCCCGGATGGGGCATCATAAGGCTTACCCCGATTCTGTTGGTGCTTACCCCTCTTCTCACTGATAATCTTGTAGTGAGCATTATTATTATCTTCATAAATCCTGCAACTATCAATCAAATCAGCAAAGACACGGATCTTTTGGTATCCAACTTCCTTCTTGATCTATGGGTGAAACCCGTTATCAAACTTGATACACTTCGAAAACTCAGCATTAGCCTCACTATAGTGCGGATAAAACTTAGCCAACTCCACAAACTTTGCAGCATACTCTACAACCGACATACTCCCTTGCTTCAGCTTAAGAAACTCAATTTCCTTCTTACGCCGAACGTCTTCAGGGAAATACTTCCTCAAAAATCATCTATGGAACACAACCCAAGTAACATTTTAACCTGCAGCTTCCAACCTCTGACGCATCTCTAGCCACCAGTCATCAGCCTCGACTGCTAGCATATGAGTACCATACCGAACCTTTTACGCTGGAGTGCAGTCCATCACACAGAATATTCTCTAAATCTCTTTAAACCAATCTAGCGCTCCGTCAGGTTCATACTTTCCCTTGAACATAGGCGGATTCTCCCTCTGGAAAGTCGCCAAACTACGAGATCCAACATTACCGTCAACATTTGGTTGATTCTCCATAGCATGCGCCATTGCTTCTAAAGTAGCATCAAGTGAAACATCATTCCTTCCAGTCATCTCAACTTATCACTATAACATAAACAACGGTTAGAACTCAAATTAACAATACTCGATTGTTAAACAACCTACGACTCGACAACTTGGTCGGTCGGACCGACTTTGCTCTAATACCAACTTTGTAACACCTTAATTCTACTCGACAATATAAATGTAAATCAGAGTTATAAAAATTATAAAACTAAACCAGGATGCCACAAATTCAACTTAAAAACCGTTGCATTCAACATTGATACATAACACTTAAAAACTTTGGATGAACCAACAGCAAAATAAATTAATCTTTTAAATCAATATCTTGAAAAACTACGCAGCGGAATCATAATAACATCTTTATCCAACATTAAAGCAACTTCTGAATAACAAGTATTTAACAACAATCAACTTAAAGTTCAACAACTGAAATAACAATACTAAAGCAAATAGCGTTCATCCCCCCTGAGTGTTACGTATTAGAGCAATGACATTGACTCGAACTACCAGACGTAAACCGCCTTCACTCTCGATTACCTGCACGTTACCAACATAAGGGTAACATTCAAACAGAAAGGATGAGATATCTAACACTATAATAGAACGTATGATAAATATTATATTAGAATCAGTTCATGCAAAATCACCACTTCAAAACTTTCAAACAATTTTAATCTCAACAAAACATCAACACGACACAACAACTAATTCACAGCTTTTAGATGATACCTATCACAACAAGTCAACAACATAAAGCAACAACAAATCTATCTTCACCATAACTCAAGATGAAACATCAAATGCGACTCAATTACAATGCACATACATGTGGTACCATTGGAGCAGAACTCCCAACTTAAAAATGGAGCAGCACTCCCATCTTAAAATCTGCCAGTAAATAGAGGCATCAACAAGGCATAATCCTTCTTCGCAGTTTGCCAATCCAGGCCATCACAGAGTATGCAAATGTATATGAATGCACTATCACATACTCACAACAATCATCACCGTCGTAAGGCATAAGCCCACATCACCATTATAACCAGTAAATAGAGATAATTCAACATCATGTAAATTCCCTGCAACTTTGCATTATCAATAAGAATTCACAACATCACGACAACCCAACATAAATCAACATTGGTCATAAGCATATCACATCAATCAACGATTCATTCACTAACATAATCAAACAACACCTTAACAATAATTTCACACAACACTAGTAATGACCAAAACACAACATGTACGGGAAAAAGGGATAGGGAACTACGTGCCCCTCGACATGCATAACAACTAGGACAGCCTAACGAATAATCCATACTCCTCGACACGCACAGGGGAAAATAGGGTAACGACCAACCTATGCTCCTTGACATGTTTTGAAATCTAATTGTGCTCGAAATCTAACACATAATTCTCGACACGCCTTGCAGCCTAAAATGGCGCTCGATACCTACTTCTTCAGTATCCTCCCCGACCACTAATTCGGCCAACAACACAGGCACGATACAACGTCTTAACGACGATACCACTATAATTCATAACTTCCGGCCAATCGCTCAGAGTAACACAATAACGGGCAACTATATTTCCTATCAACAGATTCATCAACATACAAGACAGTCATTCAGAAACTCCCTAAAATGACCACTTTAACAATTTACCAATTTTCCTGCCAATCGCTCGGAATAACCTAACGTCCTAACGACCATCACGACCTAACCTACACATCGATTAAATCGGCATTCACGTAACTTAAAACATCCACAACATAAAAGAACAGGGATCTTCCCTTAACAAGTTCAGCAAAATCACGGGAAACAATCATAATTACGACCAATTCTCCATAACAAACATCATAAATCCCATTATAAGGTAAGAACCCCACTCTTACCTGGATTGAAGGTCACTCAACCAAAAACTCTAGCTGAGGGCTTTACTTCGTTTTGCTCGACACCAAGAAACTTGCTTCTCTCTCTGTGCAACTCTTCCGGGAAATGTACAGGGCTTCTTATTCTCCAACTAAAACAAATCCTTGTGTTAGCTTCTCCTTATATATCATTCCTATTGGGCCTAACCTACACCCCCACTTTACTACTTCCAACCATTAGCTTAAGCCTAACATTATATATATATATATATATATATATATATATATATATATATATATATATATATATATATATATATATATATATATATATATATATATATATATATATATATATATATATATATACCCTTTAATTCCATATTATAATTATTATTAATCTACTAATTAATTAATTAATAATAATCTAACAACTTTTACCAATGATCCTCAATATTACACAACTTCACAATTATTTCAAAATAATCTAATTAAATAAATAATTAAATTAAATTACGGGCATTACACATCCTTGTTGAAACTATCCTTTTTTTATTCCCTTGAACACACTCATCACATATCTCAGCTGGAACATTGATCTTAGGCAGCCTGGTCACCATACCATTTCTTTGTAACACGTCAAGGTCTCAAAAATTGAGATAACCACGAAGGTAATGCCACAATCACTCATCATGACTTTCTATTGTAGCAAGACATGTATGTTCCATCACTTTCAATTCTATCTTGAAAGTTCGATTGGAAGCCATGGGTGCTCTAAGAACCAAAACACCATTTCGGTCCAAAATGCACAAAATCTTGTTTTCCATGCGAATTATGTAATTCTTCTATAGCAATTAGTCAACATTCAAGAGATCACATTTAATTATAGGGATGTATAACACATATTTAATCAAGGAATGACTCCCATCCTTCTTCATGACCAAAACATCACTGACACCGTCGGCCGCTAAAGTGGTGTCATCCGCGAATTTTATTATATTCTTTGTGACTTGATTGATTTTGGTAAACCAATCCTTTCCACCAGTCATATGTGTTGAATAATCGGAATCCAAGTACCACTTATCACTGCCTTGGACTCCATCTCAAACGGTTACCATTACGTTTTGCTCCATACACAGTTTTGTAGCTTTTTCTGTACTACAGACACTGCTGCCCAGCCACTCAGCTGCTACTGCTGCTGTCCAGCAGCTTTTCCTTGCCATAATTCTCCTTTGTGATCATGACCAGAAGTGTGTAATCATCATCCACGTCTTGTCGAGCTACCTTAGCCTCATCACTTTGATTTTCTCTGGATTTTGCATTACATTCCTTTGCGAAATGCCCAAGCTTGTGACAATTGTAACACTTTACACCACTCTTATCAAACTTTTTGGTGTTGTTACCTTGACCACTACCTTTGGAGATGCTCTCACCTCTTTGCAACATCGAAACCCTTGAATTTGTAACTCTTTTCAACCAAAATTATGAGAATTTATCTTCCCTTTTGAAGACCATTTTCCTTTCGATCTCTTGTTCTTCTTATTGAACTGTGCTTGCAACGCAATCTTCACTTTGGCCTTGTCATTTCCTCTTTCATCCATCATTTGTTCATAAGCCTCTAATGAGCTTTGAAGCTCCTCCTTGCTCAATGTAAGAAGGTTCTTCGATTCTTCGATTGTAACCATAATATTGTCGAATCTTGACGTTAAAGAATGTAAGATCTTTGCAATAATATTCTGCTCTGACACGGTTTCACCACAAGACTTCATTTGATTCACCAAACGTGTTATATGTGTAACGCAATCATTAATTGATTCCTTCTCTTCCATTTACACCAACTTGAACTTCCTCTTATGAGTTTATAACCTCACATCCTTTGCTTTATAAGCCCCTTCATAAGCTTTCTTCAAAATCTCCCACGCTTATTTCGCTGACGTGCAATCACCAACCATTTCAAAATTATCGCTATCAACGAAAGAATGCATCAAGAAGAGTGTCTTATAGTCTTTATTCTTCTTCTCTTCCTTGAATGTAGCTTGTTGAATAGTTGTAGCTTCTGTCCCAAGTGGTGTAACACCATCGTTAACGAGTTCGAGAACTTCTTGATACCTAAACAATAATTTCATTTGTTTGCACCATTTATCATGTTCTTGGAATCTAGAATTAGAAGGTTGGTAGGAATTCGATCATTAGAAATGGTAGACATATTTGCAGCGGATTAATAGATCAGAATCAGACTCTTGATGTCAAATATTGAAACATACACAAAAATAAGTTGGTGAAAAATGGTTAATTGGAGAAGATGAAATTGGAGAGAAATTTAGAGATTATTAGAGAGAGAGAGAGTAATCGAGGAGAAAAATAAATTTTGACATTAACTGAAATCACACATTACTTGAGATATTTATAGGATACATCTAAAAACACAAAAAGAACCAAAACTGGTCCAACAAACAACTTTAAAACTCAAAAAATCGCGCTAGAAACCAATTTCCTAAAACAGGAAAATCAATTTCCTCAACTGAAAAAAGAATTACATAAACTGAAACACGTAACAGAAATCGGTTTCTTCAAACTAAAAAACCGATTTCTTCTTCAAAACCTTCAAATTCCAACTTTCCAAAAATATTTTTTAAATAAATTATTTTATACCAAAACGATCACATAAACTTTTATCATACAATTTAATAAAGTTGTTATAACAATGTTATATAATAATAAAGTATTTTTGCAGTCTTGACAAGTCATTCATATCATTAACATGTATGTTCTATGTGAATTTACGAATTTTGTTAACATATAAGTGGTTAAATTTGAAATATATAATGTTACTGTACAAGATTAAAATAATTTGAAATGCTTTATAATCTTATTTTCTGTACGAAACAAGCCTAATATGAAATGAATACATATTTGTTACATATGCACACACATTGACAAGGTACTAGAGGGGTACCTTATATATTCATGGATATGGAAACGTTACACTATCCATTCATGTAACTTTATATATAAAGTAGTTTTTTTTTTAAATTGTTCTGTTAGCTTTTCAAATTTTTGTGTGTGCATATCTTAGTTTGATTGAGTTGCAACATTGCCATGTTAATTTTTAAATTCTAGTGTATAGTTTTTCTTTTATATTAAATATAATATATTGTTTTAAAATTATTATATTAGAAATTTGTTAATCAACAAAGTGATCAAATTCATTAAAATTTACAATTCTAAATTATATAAATAAATTTGTTAATCAGTAAAGTGATCAAATTCATTAAAGTTTACGATTCTAAATTATATAAATAAATTTTGATTTGATGCTATATAGATAACATGTTTATGTTAAATCATATTTATTATTATAAGGTATATATAGATTATCTAATGATGGATCATGATTTATAATTAATGAAATTAAAGTATTTATTAACATATTGTTGCTTGTATATCTAAAAATAGACATGAATGTTATTTTGAATATGATTAATCTTTATTAAAGTATATTCATTTAACATCAATTTATTTTTGAAATGTATTTAGGTATCATCTAAAGGTGAATTTACATACATGATTAAAGGTAAATTAGTTTGAATCTATGGAATTTATTCAAAGCATTAACATATAAGTGTGTTTTAAATGTTTGCAATTGCTACTAAAATGTGTGCTTTGGACAATGTAATGACAAAGTTCAATGGGTTGAACTATGTTGATCGGTCTGAAAAGATTCAGTTTCAACTGGGTGTTATGGACTTGGGCATGACATTGATAATGGATGAGCAGTCTGCAGCCATTACGGAGGACAGTACGGAAGATAAAAGATCTCTTTTTGAGGCTTGGGAAAATTCCAACTGGTTGTCTTTGAACTTAATGAGAATGACAATGGCTGAAAATGTTAAGCCATCTATACTCAACACTGAAAACGCAAAGGAATTTATGAAAGATGTGAAAGAGTATTCAAATTCTGAAATTACTAGCAAATCTATTATGGGAAATTTGATGAGTGAGTTGACGACTAAAAAGTTTGAAGGATCTCAATTCATTCACGATTATGTGACTCAAATGAGAAATATAGCGGCAAAGTTGAAGTCCTTAGGTATGGATGTAAATGAATATTTTCTTGTACAATTTATCATTAACTCGCTTCATCTTGAGTTTATTGAGTTCCAGGTGAATTACAATACCATCAAAGAAAAATGGAACTTTCAGGAAATTAAATCCATGTTGGTTCAAGAATAAGAGAGGTTAAAGAAAATGAAATATCATTTTGTTCATCTCACAACTCATGATGAAGTCGGTAGAAGTAAAGTCAAGCCTGGAAAGAAGGATAAGAAAAAGGGAAAAGCTCCACTAAAGGTTAATGAGCACAGAGTCCAGAAGGAAAATAAGTGTTATTTCTTCAAGGAGAACAAACATTTCAAAAAAGATTGTCCTAAAAGGAAGATGTAGTTCAAAAAGAAAGGTGTTTTTATATTTCCATAAATTTCGAATCAAATCTTATTGGAGTGCCAAATAATACTTTGTAGCTTGATTTGGGTGTAACTATTCATGTATCACATATTATTCAGGGATTCCTTTTGATCTAACCCATAAAAGAAAATAAAAAGTTTCTTTATATGGAAAACATAATAAAGACACAAGTAGAGGGGAATTTGAATGTATAGATTGATCTTGGATACTGGATGTCATATAGGTCTGAAAAAGTTGTCTTTATGTGCTTGAATGTGCTAGGAATTTAGTTTCTATTACAAAGATTGATGAATTGAATTTTAATTTTAGGATTAGAAATGGTGTATTTTCTTTATTTAAATATTCCCACTATTATGGTTCTAGTATTTTAGTTGATGATTTATATCGGTTTAATCTTGATGTTAATTTTAAAGAATCTCTATTTAATATTGAACATGCTGTTGGTAGTGTGTGAAGTACAAATAAGGAGTTCTGCTTATTTGTGACATCAAAGATTAGGTCACATATCTAAAGAAAGAGTTGTGAGGTTAATAAAAGGTGAAATATTACCTCAATTGGATTTTGGCGACTGAACTATACGTTTGGATTGAATTAAAGGAAAACACACCGAACAAATTACTAAGAATCCGTCTACCAGAAGCAATGAACTCCTTGAATTCATACGTTGATATTTTTGGTCCCTTTCATGTCCCTTCTTAGGATGGAAAAAAGTAATTTATCACTTTTATTTATGACTTCTCACGTTATTGTTGCCTGTATTTATTGCATGAAAAATCTCAATCAGTGGACATGCTAAAAGTATTTATTAATGAGGTGAAAAGGAAATTGGATAGAAAAGTAAAGATAGTGAGGTCTGATAGAGGTGCTGAATATTATGGAAAATACAATGAGAAAGGAAAATGTCCAGATCCATTTTCAAAGTTTCTCGAAAGACGTGGCACATATGCAAAATATACTATGTGTGGTGCTGAAGCAGTAAAGCGGCAAGCAAAAGTAAGTATTTATTTAGTTTTATCATATCATATCCACAAGGATTAATGCTACTGAATTATCGTTCGACAATTTATCGCATTTATGAGTTTGGGTTTAAATGGGTTTAAAGTAATTGCGGGAATTAAAAGTTATGAACAAAAAAAGAATTCATTCATTGGAGTAAAGACTTATCAAGCATGCATATAATCCACTTCTCACAAACTTAAACCTATCTACCAGTCATACTCACCCAAGAAGACTCATCAATGTCATCACGTATCAACCACAACAGCCAATGTATCATCTCAGAGGCGATCTCTCAACCAATCTCAATAACACATAAGATAATTGTGCTACTCTCATTGACGATCTCTCAGCACAACACAATCAACAGAGACATTAAGCACAGACATTTAAGTGAATAATAGCTCTAAATCTATCTCTAGAATCTAGGAACTATTAAATAATCAACCTAGATAAGAATTCGAGCAGTATATTTCTACAGAAACCCAAACCCTAAAGCCTAGAGTAAAAATCCAGGATAATAATTGACAAAGATTTGTACACCAAACTTTATAAAATGCCATGGGCGACAAATATACATCAGTTCACAGTAAATACATATAGAAAACCCAAAAAATGAAGAATACCCAAAGAAGAAGAGAAATGAATCATAAATATCCCAGTTTGTCAATGCCGGTCAATGAGAAATCCACCCAGGCTCATCCATATGCAAGCTCCATTGTTCTTTTCTAAATTAATCTACCAAAAATTGAGTTTGATGGTGTTGGGACTACAAAATAACCAACCATAACCTAAAAATGTGTTTTTTCACCTATTTAATGAGTTTTGAAGTCGCAAGGCGCGCTAAGCGCGCACAAAGGGTGCTTAGCGCCAAACCTGTTGTGTCGAAAAAATTCAGCACTTGTTTTCCTCATAACTTGAGACCCGTAACTCCGATTTACGCCCGGTTTGAAGCGTTGGAAATATTATTCAATGATCTATCTAAAAATTCCTAATTATAAACCAAATTGATGATTTTTAACATCTTTATTTCGAGCCTTATCCGTTGATAAATTACTTAAAATCGCATCTTTGAAGTTGTGCCTTTGACTCTTATTGCTCAATGCTTCAGCCATGCATGAATACCTATAAAATAGATAAAAAAACATCAAACGTTACAATATTTACACAAATAAACTATTGAACTATTATTTACACTAAAGTTGGGGTTTTAACATAAAAATCACAAGAACAAAGTCAATAAGTGCCATAAAATAATAACGAAAATAACGATATTTTGGACCTTATCAATCTCTCCCCTACTTAAAACTTATTTGTCATCAAATAAAGTCAAACAACCGAAAGAAACAAAAAGAAAAAAAAATCAAAGAATCACGAATTAATAGGTTTTGAAAACATAAAACAAATATATGGTTCAAAATAAAATTGCACAAGCAAAGTAAATACTTTCCACCAAACTACAACGATAACATGAAAACTAAATATCTCCTAAATACAAAACACATGTCAAATTATCAAAACAATAGAAAGTTCAAAAATGAATCACACCTAGCACACAATTCATCGGTAGATGAATAAAAAGAACAATGTGGTGCTTTTACTCTCACCCAACAATCAAGTTAACAACAAGTTAAATTATGCACTCATCAAGAAAAAACTCATATTAAACAATATAAAAGCGAGAATCAAGAGGGATTTTCAAGGGTTGTAATTGGGCTCAGTTAACAAAGAAGGGTCAATCCCAAGGTTAACTAAATGAAATTGCCTAAATCTATGGAAGCATTTAATGACTCACATTCAAGCAATCAAAAATGATTTTTATTCACCATTCACTTTGCTTATTTGTACAACCTTAATTTTATTCCCATACACATTTTTTTCTTTCCTTTTCTTTTTCTTTCTCTTTTATTTTTCTTTCCTTTTCCACATTTTTTTCCTTTTCTTTTTCAACCACTTATTTCTTTTCAACCACAAAGTAAATAACACATGAGAAACACAAAAAGTGCTCTCCCCAACTTGAATACAACCTAACAAGAAGTATGAATGCTCCCTAACATTCTAAGGTAATGGCGAAAATTCAAACCACAAGTTAAAGTTAAAGGGTCAAGTGTTTCAAAAAAACAAATTCAAGATCCATACAAAAATTGAAGAAGAACTAGTTAGTTATTTACAAGTTCAACAATTTCTATACAAATATGGATCATGACATTAAGGCTCAAAGAGATAACAAATACGCGCACACTCACAGGGTAAATTTTTTTTGGAAGGTGGTTATACTGAAAATTAAAAAATGCCTCGATCCTTTTCATACTTTCATACATATTCAATACAAATAAACAATTAAACATAATAAAACCGAGTTACCAAGAAAGTTGGTCTCCTGCATATAGTAAATAATGAAAGCAACCTCACAAAAAGGGTTTAGTCCTAAAGTGATTCAAGAATGAACAAGTATGGAAAAAGAATGAATGACATAAAACTTTGGACAAACGAAAAATCTCCTAATCATGCTATGTTTTAGAGAGCGATAAATGTGTACCATGTATGTACTAACTTCAAAAAATATCATTATCATGCATCCGCAAGTTGAAACAATCAACTTGGAAAATCACCTCAAATTTCCTCAAGCTACTCAAAACAAGCTCTCGGACAAACACAAAATAAAAAAATAAAAAAACTATTATAAACATACTAAAAGACCGGGTGAAAGTGAATTAAACAAGTTAAAAATTGAAGATTTGAGAATTTTAAAAACTGGTCCAATTTCAACTTGTTTCATTGAAATTGGACCAGTTTTTAAAAATAAAACATTCTTGTTTTACGTCGTTAGCTCGACGCCTTTTATTTAGACACATTCCTCCCAGTTGCCTCCTTACACTATTAGTTCTCACTGATGGCAAAACCTAACCAAACACTTAGCAAACACGAAGAAAAACAAAGAGAACACTATATTCACAAATATCGAAAACATGTACAAGTGTGGTAAACATAAACAAATAAATGCACAAGTATAAATATACAAGTTTAATTACACAATATACAAAATATGAACATTATGTGCAAAACTCAAAAACAAAGAAACTATCACAATGTGATCCAATGTTAAACACAAATCCCCGGCAACGACGCTATTTTGTTGAAGCGGTAAAGCGACAAGAAAAACTAAGTATTTTCATAGGTTATATCATATCGGCTCCACATGGATTAGTGTTACTGAATTGTTGTTCGACAATTTCTCGCATTTATGAGTTTTGGTTTGAATGGGTTTAAAGTAATTTGCGGGAATTAAAAGTTATGAACAGAAAAAGAATTCATTCATTAGAGAATAGACTTATCAAGCATGTATATAATCCATTTAAAAAAAACTTAAACCTATCAGTCAGTCACACTTAACCTACAATACTCGTCAAAATTATCAAGTATCTCTCTAAATGTTCCACAATAGAGGTTATATCTAACGCAAAGTTGGAGACAACTGTATTATTCGTGTTGACGATCTCTAAGAATAATACAAACAACACAGAGGCATTAAGCTCTGATACCTACAATGATTATTAGCTCTAAATATATCTATAGAATCTAGAAATTAATAGATATCCATATGTAATACAGATTTGTGAGGTATATGTCTATAACAACTTAAATCCAAATATAAAGCAAAAAGATTAAGGAAGACATCAATAATGATTTGTAAAGCAAGCTTCGTACAACACCGTGATCAATAAATATACATATGTTCAAAGTAAATATACAAACATAACCCAACAAAATAGAGTTTAAAAAAAGAGGAAAAAGAGATAAACCAACACTTCTCGAGTTGTCAAGACAATTGGTGAGAATCCACCTCTGATTCAACAAGATGTGACTCAATTGATGTTTTATAAGCTCTCTCTATCAAAAAATGGGTTTGATGGTGTTGGGACTCAAAAATACCCAACCCATAACCTAAAAATGTGGGTTTTCACCTATTTAATGAGTTTTGAAGTCGCAGGGCGCGCTAAGCACGCATAGAGGGCGCTAAGCGCCAAACCTGTTGTGTCGAAAAAATTCAGCATTTATTTTCGTCATAACTTGAGAATCGTAACTCCGATTTACGCCCGATTTGAAGGGTTGGAAATATTATTCAATGATCTATCTAACAATGCCTAAATATCAACCAAATTGATGATTTTTCTCATCTTTATTTCGAGCCTTATTCATTGATAAATTTCTTAAGATTGCATCTTTGAAGCAGTGCCTTTGGCTCTTATTACTCAATGCTTCAACCATGCATGAATACCTACAAAATAGATTAAAAAACCATCAACCGATACAATATTTACAAAAATAAACTATTTAACTATTATTTACACTACAGTCAGAGTTTTAACATAAAAATCACAAGAACAAAGTCAATAAGTGCCACAAAATAATAGCAAAAATAACGACATTTTGGAACTTATCTAACTCTCCCAAACTTAAAACATTATTTATCATCAAGCAAAGTCAAACAACCGAAATAAACAAAAAGAAAAAAAATCAAATAATCACGAATCAACAGGTTCTGAAAACAGAAAATAAATGTATGGTTCAAAATAAAATTGCACAAGCAAAGTAAATACTTTCCACCAAACTACAACAATAACATGAAAACTAAATATCTCCTAAATACAAAAAACATGTCAAAATTTCAAAACAATAAAAAGTTAAAAAATGAATCACACCTAGCACACAATTCATCGGTATATGAATAACAAGAACAATAGGGTGTTTTTACTCTCACCTAACAACCAAGTTAACAACAAGTTAAATTATGCACTCATAGATAAAAAACTCATACTGAACAATATGAAAGCAAGAATCAAGAGGGCTTTTCAAGGGTTGTAATCGGGCTCGGTTAACAAAGAAGGGTCAATCCTAAGGTTAACTGAACGAAATTGTCTAAATCTATGTGTTGCACCTCAAAATTTACCCTCTTGATTTTGGCTTATGTCTTATCATGAATATCATATTGCATTGCATTCATACATTGTGATGGAATCAAAGTACTTTGGTTATCAAGTCTTCCTCAAGCTTTGAAGGTTGATTGCATTGACAAGTTGCTCAAGTAGAACCTTATCATCTAAACCTCTGGATCTTTCAAGCTCAAAAGTTATTGCATGTCTCAAGATATTTTATCCATCTCTTTGGATCATCAAAGGATTGAAGTTTATGTTTGATTATAAGAAGAGTCACTCTTTTGATTCACCAATCAAATTAGTGTTTTTCTTGATCAAGGTTATTGATCAATGTAAAAGTCTTGATTTTGAAGGTACAACATCTCATTGGTATTTGGAAGGTTTTTTGTACAAGAGATTGGTCAAGATATCCAGAGAACTTGAAGTTTTGAAGATGATTCATTACTCTCCTTAGAGGAATCAGTCAAAATTAGGGTTTGGTCCAAGCTGAAGTAATTGGGGTCTAGATGAGCCAATTCATGAAGCATCACTATCTTATCATTATTAGAATCAAATTTGATCAAGGAATCTCTCATGATATGCAGTGGAAGTAGGGTTTTGAAGCTTGATCAGTTATCTCCTAACACATGGCACCAAACTAGGGTTTTGGTTTTAATCAAGATTTCTCTGACTTTTTCATCCAAACTTGTCTCCATGGTTCACCACATGTTATTAAGCATTTAGGATTGAAAGATTAAGGTTCAATTTGGATTGGAAATGTTTCAATTGATCAAAAAGGGCAAAATGGTCATTTTGGTCAAAATCAGAAGTTGACCAAGTGGACTTTTGGTCAAGTTGACTTCTTGAGTGTAACTTGTTCAAGAAGTAACTTAAATTTTGGAAAAAATTCTAAGTGCCAAGTTGACTTCTCTTGGGCAAGCCATGCGTGTAATTTCATCAAACACTTGGCATGCCATTTTGTGGAATCAATTTCTGGTGATTTAAGCTTCATTTTGAAAAATTAAAAAGAGCATTTTGTAGTCTCCCATGAGAGCTTCCCATTGAACTTTGAATCGTTCAGTTTGGCCAAGAATTGAGTGAGTTATGATTTTTCAAAGTTGGTATTTCAAAACTGGCCTCATGCACACCATGCATGCCCATGCACGTGCGCGGACCAGGCAGGCCAATTTGCATTTTTGCCTCAAGTTTTCAACACCATTTCTCCATCAAGTATGCATCAATTTGGAAAAATTAAAGTCCTAAGATGTTCTACATTTTGAAAGCTCTTGAAAGGCCCCTCAAGCATCCAAAACGCACGAAGGATTTTCAAATGACCTAAGCATAAAGTCAGCTAGCCAGATTTTTGGAAAACCATGCCCATGATTGTAGATTTTGAACAACTTCAGTTTTGTTTGTTATCAACGTAGCCATCTCACCAAATGCACATGTTTTTCTCACAATGCCACTCAACATGACATCACCAAAACGACCTCTAAGCTGGGCATAAGTAGAAACAAAATGCATCACCATTTGGACACTTTTCCTTTTTTCCGTTTTTTGCAAATTTTGCTTCTAATGGACTTGAGCTTTCCAAAGACCCTTCTACCCTCAGCAATCACTCTTTATAAGCCACATTTCATTCCCTTTTGCAGAGAGGCCTTTATTTCTCTCAAGAAATCAGAAACTGTAATCTCTCTCTCAAAAAATTTCTACTTAGAAGCTTCTCTATTCTCCATTCCAGAGCTCGGTTCGTGATCATTTTCACTTCATTGGAGCATTAGAAGCAAGGGACAAGATTTTTCACTTTGTTTCAGAGGACATAGTTGAGTTTATTTCTCAACTCAAAAGGTAATTTTCAGATCTTGATTCTCCATAATTTTGCTTGATTCATGAGATTTAAAGCTTGTAATCATGTTCATAGCTGGCCAGATCTTACATCTGATGTTTAAACTTGTTTGATTTTGAAGCATATGCGATTTGGTGAACTTCTGGTTTTTCCAGATTTAATGATTTTCTCAATTTTCTTGCTCTGATTTCTACTTCCATGGTCAATCATTTTGAATTTTATAAAAAGCGTGATGTAGTTGGTAGTTTGAACTTTGATTTGTGATTGTAATCATTGATTTTGGTGGAGAAATGAGTATGTACGATGGACCTGAACATGAGCCCTAGAACTGAAAAACGTGCGTTTTGAATTGATCCGGAGGTTGAAGATGAAGTGAGGTGGCGCGCTGTGATTGGCCTGTTTCAAATTATCATGCATTTTTCATATTTTTATTTTAATTGATTTTCTGATTTTTATTTCTTGATCAAAACAATTTAGAAAATTCTGAAAAAATTCTCACAAGTTCAAAATAATTTCCACTATTTTGCGGAATTTTATTGGAATTTTTTAAAAACGTTCTGATTGGCTTAAAAATTATTGAATTTAAATAATTGTTTGTTTAGGGATTATTTTTGTTTTAATACTTCTTTGACCTAAAAAATTTCACAAAAAATATTTTGAACTCATAAAATAATGTAGAAATTGATTCTGAAATTTGTTTGGCCTTTTTTTTCTATTTTTGATTAGAAATTTAATTTCAAGGGTTTATTTGAAATATTTGTTTCGTAATTTTGGTTTTAATACATCCTTTAATTAAAAAATTCTCAAAAAAAATCATGCAAGCTTGTTTTTAATCATAGACTCTGAATATATTTTTGTTTTGACTTTGTTGTGACTTTTTGGCCAAGGTTTGCATTTTTGCCCTTAAATAATATTTTAATTGTTATTTGTTTTGTTTAATTTTTATTTTAATATTTCCATTAATTCAAAAATTCCAAAAAAAACCAGGGATGCATGTTTTTAGTTCTAATATTTGATTATAATTTTGGTTGGACATTTTCCTGACCTGTGTTTAAAATTTCATGTTGAGATATGATTATTAAACTAATTGATTAATTGTGTGAATTTAATTTTATTTTGGACTTTTCTTTAATTCAAAAAATGTGGAAAAATATGTTTTCTGACTTCTAGGGTCTCCTTGTGGTTTGTATCATCTTGATTTGATTTGTTTGGATTTTTATCTTGCTTAATCTATATTTAAGATTAAAAGTCAAGAATTAGGGTTTTGTTGCTTATGGTGGAAGTTTCTTTTTCAAAACCTTTATGCCTTGGATTTTTATTGGAATTCAAGTCTTGATTATGGTTCATGAATATGTTAGGGTTTTGAAAACCATTTTCCTTGAATTGTTTGACTTGGTTTGACATTTTTTCACAAATTATTTTGAAAACTTGTCCAGTTTGGTAGTTTTGCCAACTAGTTTTGAATTTTGGGCCTCATTTGATCCCCTCCTCAATCATTCATGAACATAAGACTTGCCTTCTGACTTCTACACACTACAAATATGCTAAGATGTTTTTTGTTTGAATTATGGATCTTTGTTTCTATTTTTGATATATTTTTGAAGTGAAGGTACCCAATTGATGAAGCATATCTTGTTGCATATTGTTTGATGGCCAATGAACTTGAGTGAGGTCTATGATTGGGAACCTAATGATCATGTTGGATATGTTTAACCAAGGAGACTCAAGTCATTTCATTTAATGTCTCATGTTGGAGTGTTTGAATCTTTTGATGCATTTTGTGGGTTTCACCTTCTATTGTGTTTGTGAAGTTGTGGTTGAATTAATTGTAAATGATTGAAATGTGTTTGCCCCTGACCTCCATGGTCTTTTACTGTATTCTTTTCAAGCTCCCTTGATCCTTGATTGATATTTAATTGTCAACTCAACATGGTGATAAAAAGGAGCAACATTCCTCTGATTCTTTTGACCAAATTGTGCATATGCCTGTTTCCTCTTGTCTATCATGTCTAATGTTTGATAATTGTTATCATGTTCTCACTTCATCATATTGTATCCATCCCTTATGTGAGTCATCATTCACCTTGTGGAATACTAACTTGGTTGTTGAATGTGCGAGGTACTTTGAGAGAGTTTCCACTTTTAGCTTGAGGCTACTATGTTTCACTTTATTTGTGGAACACAACTTATTATACAGGCACTGCTATTGTGATTGGCATGTTTGATATTCCATGCAGGATATATACATGAGATTGTGAATGCTATACATTGCCCATGGGATCTGTTCATATCTGATGATCTCATTACTTATATCCTTATGGCGTAATTTCTGACTTGATCTGTCTACTGATGCCAGCTTGCTTGAAGTTCTCTGGGTTTCTTTTACTCTTGCTCAGTTGTTACGGATAATTATCCATTTCGTATTGCACTATCTCCTTTCTTCCATTAGGGCCTCTGTTACTGATATATGTCAGGAGGCCCTCTGGTTTTTGTCTAATACATGTGTTGTGTTTGCTGTTGATCGATGAGTCACTCAATTTAGAAATTGAGATCACGACTTCGCTCTCATTGCATGTTCCCTATAGGATGTTTATTGATTTTCTTCTTTAATTGTTGATCGATGAGTCACTCAATTTAGAAATTGAGATTACGACTTCGCTCTCATTGCATGTTCCCTATAGGATGTTTATTGCTTTTCTTCTTTAATTGTTGATCGATGAGTCACTCAATTTAGAAATTGAGATCACGACTTTGCTCTCATGGCATGCTCCCTATAGGATAGTTTTGTTAAGATTCCTTTGACATGTTGATTAAGGTAGGGTTTCCTTTGTCCTCAACCTTAGGGTCAACCATCGTATGATAACATTAGGGCTAGAAATTAGGATAATTTCCCCTAGTTTTTTTTTCTTTGCATTCTGCATCTTAAAACAAAAGTTGTTTTCTTGGCAAATCATAAAACACTTCTAATAATCTAAAACCCTTCTTCAAGGTAAAAGATACAAATCAGTCTTATTTGTTTGTGCGCCTCTTGGCTTTGTTTTTAAATCTGGTATAGCCGATGTTTCGCCATCGCACATGTTTGTTATCCTACTTTGATTCTCAATATCATTGTTAGGTGTGATGTTTTGTCATCCGTTTTATTGATGTTTCGCCATCTTTTCCATGATATCTTGTTATCTTATAGCCGATGTTTCGCCATCGCACATTTATTTGAAGCCGATGTTTCGCCATCGCATATTTGTTTGAAGCCGATGTTTCGCCATCGCACATGTTTGTTATCCTACTTTGATTCTCAATATCATTGTTAGGTGTGATGTTTTATCATCCGTTTTATTGATGTTTCGTCATCCTTGCCATGATACCTTGTTATCTTATAGCCGATGTTTTGCCATCGCACATTTGTTTGAAGCCGATGTTTTGCCATCGCATATTTATTTGAAGCTGATGTTTCGCCATTGCACATGTTTGTTATCTTACTTTGACTATCAATGTCATGGCTAGGTGTGTTGTTTTATCATTTGATGTTTCGCCATCTTTGACATGTTACTTTGTTATTATTTAGCCGATGTTTTACCATCTCATTGTTTTGTTGTTTTATTTGATGTTTTTCCATCTTGGCTATTTTTGTTGTCTTAACTAAAAAACACAAACCAACCAAAATATATAAGCCGAACTACGACTGCTCTGATTCCTTAAAAGGGATACGTAGGCATTGGGGTAGGGCCAAATCGAGCACAACTTTTATTTTCCCTACATTGTTTTCTTTTCTTTCGCATGCATTCGCTTTTCAGTTTTAAACCATAGACATAGGATTTGACCATACCCATTAGATTAGACAACAAGAGAGGATACCGTAGAGTACTACGGGCGTGTGGGGTGCTAATACCTTCCCCTCGCGTAACAGACTCCCTTACCTGATCTCTCGGTCGAAAGACCGTGATTTCTCCCTTTTCAGGTTTTCTCGATGTTTACCTTTCCCTTTCGGCGGGATAAAATATGTTCGGTGGTGGCTTCATTGATGTTTCATTACATCCAGATGACAGGTTCGGCCAGGTCGTTTCACTATGGGAGCGTTTAATCACTCACATTCAAGCAATCAAAATCAATTTTTATTCACCCTTCACTTTGCTCATTTGTACAACCTTAATTTTATTCCCATGCATATTTTTTTCTTTCCTTTTCTTTTTCTTTCTCTTTTCTTTTTCTTTTCTTTTCCTTTTTCACATTTTTTTCTTTTCTTTTCTTTTCCAACCACTTATTTCTTTTCAACCACGGTAAATACCACATGAGCAACCAAACAAGTGCTCTCCCTAACTTGAATACAACCTAACAAGAAGTAGAATGCTCCCTAACATTCTAAGGCAAGGGAGAAAATTCAAACCACAAGTTAAAGTTGAAGGGTCAAGTGTTTCAAGAAACAAATTCAAGATCCATACGAAAATAGATGAAGAACTAGTTAGTTATTTACAAATTCAACATTTAATATACAAATATGGATCATGACATAAAGGCTCAAAGGGATAACAAATGCGTGCACACTCACGAGGTAAAATAATTTTGGAAGGTGGTTATACTCAAAATCAAAAAATGCCTCGATCCTTTTCATGCTTTCATACATATTTAATACAAATAAATGATTAAACATAATAAAACCGAGTTACTAAGAAAGGTAGTCTCCTTCATATAGTAAGCAATGAAAGCAACCTCACAAAAAGGGTTTAGTCCTAAAGTGATTCAAGAATGAACAAGTATGGCAAAAGATTAAATAACATAAAATTTTGTACACAAGAAAAATCTCCTAATCATGCTATGTTCTAGAAGGCGATAAATGAGTACCATGCGTGTACCAACTTCAAACAATATCATTATCATGCATCCGCTAGTTGAAACAGTCAACTTGGAAAATCACCTCAAATTTCCTCAAGCTACTCAAAACAAGCTATTGGACAAATACAAAGACAACAAATTAAAACAAATATTATAAACATACTAAAAGACCGGGTGAAAGTGAATTAAACAAGTTGAAAAGTGAAGATTTGAGCCAATTTCAACTTGTTTAACGAACATCCACCACACTACCTATACTAATACAATGAAAAACAATAAAACATGCTTGTTTTAAATTGTTAGCTCAACGCTTGTTATTTATACACATTCCTTCAAGTTGCCTCTTTACACGGTTAGTACTCACCGATGGCGAAACCTAACCGAACAATTAGCAAATGCAAAGAGAAACAAACATACACACTATATTCACAAATATCAAAAACATGTACAAGTGTGGTAAACATAAACAAATAAATTCACAAGTATAAATATATAAGTCTAATTACACAATATGAACATTATGTGCAAAACTCAAAAACAAAGATACTATCGCAATGCGATTCAATATTAAACACCAATCCCCGACAACGACAACATTTTGTTGAAGCGGTAAAGCGATAAGAAAAAGTAAGTATTTTTATAGGTTATATCAAATTAGCTCCATAGGGATTAGTGTTACTGAATTTTAGTTCGACAATTTCTCGCGTTTATGAGTTTGAGTGTGAATGATTTTAAAGTAATTGCGGAAATTAAAAGTTATGAACAAAAAAAGAATTCATTCATTGGAGAAGAGACTTATCAAGCATGCATATAATCCACTCAAAACAAACTTAAACCTATCGAACAGTCACACTCAACCTACAATACTCGTCAAAATAATCAAGTATCTCTCAAAATGTTCCACAATAAAGGTCATGTCTAACACAAAGTTGGAGACAACCGTATTACTCGCGTTGACGATCTCTCAGAATAATACAAACAACACTGAGGCATTAAGCTCTGATACCTAGAGTGATTATTAGCTCTAAATCTATCTCTAGAATCTAGAAATTAATATATATTCATCCCTAATCAAGATTTGTATGGTATATGTCTATAACAATCCAAATCCAAACATAAAGCAAAAAGATTAAGGAATACATCAACAATGATTTGTAAGGCAAGCTTCATACAACACCTTGATCAACAAATATACATATGTTCAAAGTAAATATAAAAACATAACCTAACAAAATAGAGTTTACAAAAAGAGGAAAAATAGATAAACCAACACTTCTCGAGTTGTCAAGACGATTGGTGAGAATCCACCTCCGATTCGACAAGATGCAACCTCAAGTAATATTTTATAAGCTCTCTCTACCAAAAAATGGGTTTGATAGTGTTGGGACTCAAAAATACCCAACCCATAACCTAAAAATGTGGTTTTTCACCTATTTAATGAGTTTTGAAGTTGCATGGCGCACTAAGCGTGCACAGAGGGCGCTTAGCGCCAAACTTGTTGTGTCGAAAAAATTCAGCACTTGTTTTCGTCATAACTTGAGAATCGTAACTTCAATTTACACCCGATTTGAAGCGTTGGAAAGCTTATTCAATGATCTATCTAATAATGCCTTAATATCAACCAAATTTATGATTTTCTTATATTTTTTTCGAGCCTTATTCATTGATAAATTGCTTAAAATTGCATCTTTGAAGTTGTGCCTTTGGCTCTTATTGCTCACTGCTTCAACCATGCATGAATACCTACAAAATAGATATAAAAACTATTAAACGATACAATATTTATACAAATAAACTATTGAACTATTATTTACACTAAAGTAGGGGATTTAACATAAAAATCACAAGAACAAAGTCAATAAGTGCCACAAAACAATAGCGAAAATAAGGACATTTTGACACTTATCATGTGGCACACCACAACTAAAAATGGTGCTGCTGAGAGGAGGAATCGTACTCTCATGAATATGGTTAGGTCAATGTTAAATTATAATAATGTACCTTTATCATTATGGAGTATGAATTAAGAACCACTTTGTATTTGCTATATAGAATTCCTAGCAAGGAAGTTCATGAGACTCCTTATGAATTATGGACATGAAGGAAACCTAGTTGAAGACATCTTCATGTTTGGGGATAGCAAGTTGAAGTAAGGGCGTATAATCCACATGAAAAAAAGGTTGATGCAATAACCATTAGTGGTTCTTTCATTGGGGTATCCTGAAAAATCAAAAGGGTATACATTTTATTGTCCTAATTATAGTACACAAAATAATTGAGTCTTATAATGCTCGATTTACTGAAAATGGCCAGTTCAGTGGAAGTGGGAAATCACGTAAAGTGGATATTATAGAGACTCGTGGAGAATATTTTTCACCTAAATTATCTTCTCAGGTTGTTGTCCCTCTGGTTGTGTTACTATCATACAACACACATAGGCAACAAATTAATATTCAAAACCCACAAAATGAACATATAGTTGATGAAACGGTTGATAATGTGCAAGTCATAAATGAGAAAGAAGAAGTGATTGAAGAAACACAAAAAAATAGTAGTAAGACGGTCTAAAAGGAAAAAAGAACAATTATTTTAAAATATTATGTTATTTATTCACTTGAATATGAACATGGCTTGAGCACTGATAAGGATCCAGTCTCATTTACACAAGCCATGGAAAGTGACAATTCTGAAAATTGGATCAATGCTATGAAAGAAGAGTTAAAATCAATGGATAACAATAATGTATGTGATCTAGTTGAGTTTCCTAAAGGTTCAAAATGGGTTGGTTGTAAATGGGTCTTTAATGTTTCAGATCGTCTTGAAGTGGTTGGCTACTCAGCTTCAGACTTTACGGGATGCGTGGACTCAAGAAAATCCACATTTGTGTATGTTTTTCTTTTGGCTGGGGGAGAAATATAATGGAAGAGTGGAAAATAGTTCATCATTACTACTTCTACTATTGATGCAAAATTTTTGGCGTGCTTTGAGGCCACAATTCAATCATTATGGTTGTGGAACTTCATCTTATAGCTTGGTATTGTTGATAATATAGCTAGGCCTCTAAGGATTTACTGTGATAGTTCTGCAGTTGTCTTCTTCTCTAAGAATGATAAATATTCCAAATGTGTTAAACACATGGAATTGAAGTACTTATCAGTGAAAGAAGAAGTGCATAAACAAAAGGTGCCATTTGAACATACTAGTATAGATTTAATGATAACGGTTCTGTTAACTAAAGGTTTACCATCCAAGACATTTGTTGGCCATTGTGATACGGTGAGAGAACTGACTTGAGGTTTTGCGTTTGTGTTCGCAAATGTTTCGATTTAGCAAGAGTCGCCACCGACTTTTTATTTTATACAAAGGAAAGATCAAAAAGCACAAGAAAGACCTTTGAGATATTTTCTTGGGTTCAGGGGTAGATTATGAAAAGGGAAGGTGCAAGCACCCTTTTCATCCATGGTTATCCATGGGCTCTTAGTTACATGTTTAGATCATTTGCTTTTGCTTTTCAATTGTTTGAAATGGTGCTTTGTGTGTGGTTTTGAAAATGTTTTGAAAAGAGGCCATCGTTGTGGCAACCTTTGTAATGATTCTTGTTTGAATATATACAAAGGTGTATTGTCTTTTGAAAAGATGTTTCAATGTTTGAATGTTTGAAAGTTTGTTTTGGGAAATGTTTTGAAATTGTGTTGTGAGGTGTGTTTGAAAATAGCAAGGATGTTTTTGCAAGTTTTGATCAAGTAACTAATATTTGTCTACCCTATCTACTCAAAGATCTTTCCTACACATTTTTAACCCCTTCGACAGTGTTGTTTTACCATTGCATTTGGTAAACAACCTTGTATTTGGATGTTAAACGGGACAGGCGCGGGTCATCGTATTGACCATGATAGCAATAGTGCCAAGTATCTTTAGCAATTTTTTTGAGGGACTAGATCATTTTGTATAGTAAACCAAGATAGCGTCATCGAGGGACTATGATCTTTTGTTTTGTTTTTGTTTTTCCAAGATACTCAACATGCGTACCATGGCCATTTTAAAGGCAACAAATGGGTGAAACGCTAGAGGTGCATGTGTGCATTGTGTTTGTCATTTTCATGCATTTAGGTCTTGTATTAGGTCTAGCTATTTGTTTCGATTTTGGATTTTTTGCATACAAACCCTAATCTCTATCATGGCATACTTGAAAGCTATAAATGCGTAAAATAAATCTACAATTATTAAAACATTGATATGGGGAGGGGGATACAATTTTGAATAGGGGATTATTTTGCAAGAAATTAAAACCCTAATATTTACTATTACATCTAAATTGAACTCTTTGCATCAAATAATAAATAAGCAATAATTAAATAAGCAATTTAAATATAAATGTGCAAAATATTATAAATATGTAAAAAATGTTTTTGTTTATCTTTATGTGTATAAAAATATGATATTTAATGTATTAAAAAGAAAATAAAATGAAAGATTATTTTTGCTAAGGGTAGAAACCCTAATTTTCTTTAAGAAAGTATATTCATATTAATTATATTATTTATGTACAATAAAATAATAAAATATATACAAATGTCAAAAAATAAAAATATATTGGAAAAAATATTATTTAAGTATGTAAATAATAAAAATAAAGGTATAATATTTTTAAGTATTATTTTCAAGTTTTTATTAAAAATAATAAAGTATATACTAGTTAATAATTATTTTCATGTTAAAAAAAATAAAATAAAATACAAAAATAAATATGAAAATTTATAAAAATATTTTTGGTAAGTTTTTATGTTTAAAAAAAAGAGTAAAATCAGAAATGAAAATAAAAATAGAAAAATGTCAAATAATAATGGAATGGGCCAAGGGGGTGCAGTCAGTAAACTGGAGGTTTCAAAAGCAAATTAAGGCCAAGCCCAGCCCAAACTGATCTTCATCTTCAACCTTTGAACAAAAACGCGCGCCCTGTAACTCCAATCCTGTTCTCTCTATTCGTTGCATGAAATCAAAAACTCAAAACATGAAACTTGTAGAGCATTAAACCACGATTCTAAACATATAAAAAACTTAATCTAACTCTCAAAGACCAGAGATAATTTCTCTGGCCCTAATTTCTAACCTAACTTTTTCAGGAAGTTCATCAACCAAATTCTCTTAGCACACTTAATTTAAATGATTTTATGCATATGTACAGCTTCAGGGCTATGAGTACTACATTTTTATTCACAAACCTAAGCCTAATGATTCCTAAATAGAGAGATAGGAAGTTGCAAAATACGTGTTTCACTTGAACACCAGTATGACAATGTAGAGCTTTTCAGTGAGGCCTGAGATGCTTGGGAGCTTTGCTTGAACTTCCTCTGACCTTCCCCAATGCTTAGTTTACTTTGGATGTGCTTGAACAAGCTTGTAGAAGTCAACCTGCACAAACTGAAAACAGAAATGGTGAAGCTTGCAAATGGAGTTAAAGTCAATGGCCAATGGTTGGGATAGTTCATATAGGTTGTATAAAGTGTGTTAGAAGTGGTTTGGGGAAAAACGCACGAGTGGTTTGTGAGATGGAACTCAAAGTGTAGAAGCTGCCCTGTTTTGCAAGAGGAAGGTGATTTTGTGTTTTGGAAGGCTTGAGGGTTCAATAACTCGTGTTTATGGCTCAAGGCAAAGTGCAAAACTTGTTTCAAATGCTTGCAAGGGTTGGTTATAACAGATACTTAAGTTGTCTAGACTTTTGCACATTTCTTGGTTATGAAGCAAAAGGTGGGAAGTGACCAAGAGCAGGCCTGTACAGGCTAGCTCTAACCCTGCATACATTTGGTGAGCTTGGCCCCAAGTTTGTGGATTTTGTTTTCTGTCTAAGATTTGGTTCAAGGCTCAAGAGATGTAATTTGACATAAAGCAAGTTTTGACAAAAATGGCAATGTTGCCTTTTTTGCTATTTTTGGATTAATCTCTTGTGTAATCCTCTAATGATAAGAACAAAGCTTCAAACTATTGGATTTGCATTTAATTATTGAGTATGGAAGGGTTTAGGGACCTGTAATCAAGTACAAACAATGCTGGATGGAAATTGCAATTTGTGTCAACATGAAACATGCCATGGATCAAAGTGAGTTTTTGCCAAATTCAAACCTTCGATTCTCCCTAACCACAAATGACTTTGAAGAGTTCTTGGACATTTTGGAAAGCTTGTAACATGCTCTAGAATCCATCTTCGAAATATATTTTGAGATTCCAAGTGGAACTAGGTGAAAAATGGCCATGAAGATAGGCAAAATCCTGCCTAAACTAGGGCAAAATTTCACTAAGTTAAAAGTTTCATGGACCCTTGTTCCAAATATCGTAACTTGAGATCCAAGCTTCTTTTGGGAAAACTTTGTGAATAAAAGTTGTAGATTTTGTGGAGGAATACAACTTTCATGTTTGATGTTTTGTTTTAATCCAATTGCATCATGGTGAAAATGTTGGGCAAAGTTGGGAAAAAATAAGAAAATTTCATAACTTAGAAAAATTTTAAGTTATGAAATTTTTTCAATTTTAAACCCTAATTTGAAAAATTAGGTTTCTTGATGAACAAGTTTCATGTTTTGACTCATCTTGATGAAAAATGACCCTTGGCACTTGATTTTGACCAAAAAGTCAAAGTTTGACTTTTCAGTGTACAGTCCAATTTTGATCAGTTGACTGGAAAATTCATTTGTCAATCCAATGCAATTGAGATCTTTTGAACCTTGTGAATAGGTCAAGATTATGCCATTGAGTCACTGAATCCATGCTTGAACCCAATTTTCCATTGGCTAGGTGAAAAATCAGAAATTTCCCTTCTGCGGTTAAAACCCTAAAAATGACCATTTTGCCCTTTTGATGATCTGATCAAATTTCTTGAGGAGTTGTGGTCCAAACTTGATCAAATGGTTCATATGAGTCTATAATGTTGATGTGGATAAAAAGTTGTGAGGTTTGACTATAAATTGGCCACAATTGACTTTTTCCATACAGTTGATTTCTAGGTCAACTGTCCAATTGACTGGGCAAAAATTTGATTCAAAGCTTGAAACTCGGTAGAGGCAATCTTATAAGTCCAATATGAAGTATGAAAGTCACTTTGAGCATTGAAAGTCCAAAAACCCCTGTGCAAACTCAAACCCTAATTTAGGTCATCAATGCAAGGAGATGCCTTGAGCAGAGAAAAACCCTAATCCTGGTCTTGATTTCAAAGAGTCTTGTGAGGAGAAATCTTGATAAAATGAGAGGGAAAATTTTGGGGTACAACAACTGCCTCTGTTCAATCTTGTTGAACTTGAAGAGTTAGATTGGCAAGTTTGCCTTTCGTGACTCGAAGGTAAAAGAGGATTGGACACTAGAGTGCCCGTAAATTTGCGCTCGTCAGAGTGTAGTTGAGGGAATAGGCTTAAAGATGCCATTTGGAAGATGTGACATAATCTTGTCGGAGATGGGCTTAACGATGCCATCCAAGAAAACTGATCGCATAAGAGATTCCTTTGCGAGAGCCCGTATACCTATTATTGAGGAGGACTACGCTGGGGGAATGCTGGTCTCTGTCGTGGTAGAAATAGAACTTCAGTCGTCTGTTATTCTACTGGGGAGTCATCTCTTGGTTGAAGAGGTGATAATAAACTGCTATCTGGTCAACATCCAAGCTTCACAGTCTTGTATTGCCATCTGGTCAACATCCAGGCTTCATGATACTTTACTTCCTATCTGGTCAACATCCAGGCTTCAGAAGAAAATCAAAATGGTTATCCGGTCGCCTCCGGTTTTCCCTTTGTTTTTGGGGCCTACTAATATTCGGTTGAATCTAGGTTTCAAAGTAATTGGTCGACTAAACTGTTATTTGGTCAACATCCAAGTTTCACAGTATACCTTACTATTATCTGGTCAATATCCAAGCTTCACAGTCTTGTATTGCTATCTGGTCAACATCCAGGCTTCATGATACTTTACTTCCTATCTGGTCAACATCCAGGTTTCAGAAGAACTTGCAGGGGATTCCACTATTTTCCGGTCGATCTCCGGGCTTCCGTATAGTCAAGATAAAATCTGGTTGAATCCATGTTTCATAACTGGATCAAGAATCTGTCCCTTGATTTGAATAAGAAAACAAGAGAGCATCCGTGTCTGGAGCCTCTCTAAGCCGTTTTCTGAGCTTTGAACATCTATTTTAGGTAGTTATTAATTTTATCCTGAAAAGGGTAAAAGGTCAACTGAAACACAAATGCTATGTTGCATGAAATGTATGATGCAATATATGTGTTTTATTAACGTTCATGATTTATGAATGTAATGTATGTGCATGTAAGCTGATTAGCTGTTTTGCTGAGGAAAATAAATCCTGGATAGCTGGAGATAATACAACCTTTGGCTGCTGTTGGGGAAAATAAATCCATGACCACTGTTGGAGATTCCAGATCTTTGACAACCTCTGTGGGGAGAAGCTATACAGCTGGGGAGGTCAGGAGTTTGGGTTGTATGCCAATCTATCGGGGACTTCAGGAATGAGAACCTTCATTCTGTTGGGGATATCAGGGGAAAACAGAATGGTTTCCGCTGGGGATTGGTAGCTTAAGGTTTCCTCTCCATTGGGGATCTTAATGACGTGCTGATTTGATCGTGTATGGAAATTTGACTCCCTTGAGGAAGAAGGTTTTAAAATAACTCCCTGGGGAATTATCTGTTTTTAAAACGACTCTCCGGGGAAGTTGGAGGGAACTGGATGGTCTTCACTGGTGTTCACGGGTTAAAGGTTCGACTCCGTTGGGGAAGAAAGTTTCATCTTCACTAAGGGTTTGCAGTTCAAAGTTTTGCTCCGCTGGGGATTGGGAGTTTTGAAAACTCAACTCTGATGGGGATTTTTTGAAACTTAACTCCACTGGGGATATGTATTTTAAGATTTTAGTTCCGCCGAAGATCTGGATGATGTACTGCAGGGGATTTCTTCTAGAATAGCCTAAAGACGTTTTCCTATACTTTCAAACTATCAGTAATTATCCTTTCTCATTTCGTTTTATTTGTAAGCAGTGATTATATTCAAATGCATATGCTCATTTAATAAATCATTGGACGTTTTCAAATAAAACATAAGTGTAAAAAAGAAAGAAAAGGAAAACAATTTTCTGCACTTTGAAGTATCTTTGTATTAACTTTGTGTAAGTATTTTGTACAAAGGAGACAGACATCCTAGTAAGAGAATGTTGTCATAAAATTGAGAAAAAATTTATACAAAGAAAGATGGCTATATGTAACAATTCCATGGGGTTCCCATTCTGCTATAGCCTTCGTAACTCTGAGTATCTTGTCCATTCGTTGCTTCGTCCGCAGATGATTGGATTGATCAGAAGCTTGGAGCTTGTCCGTGAAGAAATTGTCCTTAAAGTGATCCGACGAGACATAGTCATACGCTTTAATTCCCTAACTTTTTCCTGGACCGCCCTTTCGGGTTTTCGATCCACCGGGAAACCCATTTTTGCCCAAGTCGCCCTTTCGGGTTTTCAACTTGCCGGGTGTACAGATTTTTTTATTTATCCCTAAATTTTGCCTGAACCGCCCTTTCGGGTTTTCGATTCACCGAGATGCCCATTTTTTCCCAAGTCTCCCTTTTGGGTTTTCAACTTGTCGGGATGTTTATGCGTGGTATCTTTTGACTATGTCTGCGTTCGCAGGGTGCGGTAGGTCATCGCCATCCATGGTGGTCAAAATCATTTCCCCACCAGAAAAGATGTTTTTGATCACAAATGGTCCTTCGTAAGTAGGAGTCCATTTGCCCTTGGGATCACTTTGCGGCAAGATGATTCGCTTGATTATTGATGACACACAAATATGTGATATTTCTGGCTTGATATACACCAAATATTTCTCATACTTTAGTTTGAATTAAATTATTTTATAAGTATTATGCACGTATTTTTCTATTTTTACAGATATGCACTGAGTCGAACACTTTTGAAGAAATAAAGAAAAAAGGGTGCAAAAAGTAGTAAAAGAGCCTAAGGAGAAGAAACCAGCCCAAAAGCCCATTACAAGTGTGAGCACGTGTCCCACAAGCAACCAAGCCCTGACGACCATCAAGGGGTTGTGACGAACGTCACGCTCCATGAAGACCAAGTGACGATAGTCACTTGCGTGTGACGAACGTCACAGCCTATCACCCCACTTTCTCCTCATCCAACGGACAAAAACACGTTCAAAGGTTAATCCAACGAGTTCCTACATTCTCTCACCCACTCAGTCAAAAGAGCAACGAACGTGACAATTAAATGGCCTATTATTTCTCAAGGAAGAAAAGTGAACCGTTCCTACATTTTCGAGAGCAACGAATCAAGCAAGCACTATAAATAGAGCCTGAGACCACAATAGAAAGGGTTCTGCTTTTTGGCGAGAAAGTTTAGAGATTTTATTAAGCAGATATTATTTTCAGCAGAATATTATTTTCAGTATTATTTCTTTTCAGCATTATTTTCTTTTCCCAGTTATTTCTTTCCAGCATTATTTTCTTTTGTACGGTTAAATATATTCTCCGATCGAAGCAAAGCCTACAATTTGTGATGGAGTGCTTCTGTCTTCAGAGTTATTACCAAGTTTATGTTTACAAATTCTTATTGCTTATTAATTAATATAATTATGTTTATTTGTGTTTGTCCTTTATATTATTCTGCGATTTGGTTTAATATTATGTCAGGCTAGAAATCCTATACCGGTATGTAAAGTCAATCAACCGAGGGAACGAGTAACTTAGTCGTGACTATTTTTACTACGAAACTTTCTTTTCTGGCTTAAGTTACTATTTTTCAAATCATTAAATTGTTTTGTTACGAAAGTAAAAAACAAATAGAGGTTAGGGTCAACAAAGCGGAAGTTTGAGATCTTTTAACTGGACAATAGTAATTAGGCATTGGCTTAAAATACAGCGGAAGCACTTTAAAGTTAATTAAGATTTTGTTTAGTTTCCAAAAAGTGTTTTTAACTCCTGTGGGATGGCGGAAGCGTACGTTAGGACTTAACTGCATAGCCTAGATCAACAAAACGACAGTGTGAGACGAGGGTTTTTAAACTAGATAAGTTTTACTGAAAACTGTTTTGAAAATATAAAGACGCCCGACAGGTCGCTAGTTCCCGAGGTAAGACTGTTGCATACTGGTAATTAAGCTCATCGATTATTAAAATACAACTTAATTTAGCAATTAGTTTCCCTACAACCCAAATCAAATATTCATTAGCTTTAGATTTACATAGTAACAATAGAAAACGGTAGATCGATTCATCAGTCTCTGTGGTTCGATATCTTTTAAAACTACTCGACAAGACTGTGCACTTGCAGTCCGAATCATTGGATACATAAGTACAAATCCCACGATCAAGTTTTTGGCGCCGTTGCCGGGGACTAATTTAAGTCGATATCGCTACTCTTTTGTTACGCAGTAGAGACTAGAGCAAAAACTTCTCTCTTTCTTTTCTATCTCTATTTCTTTTCTTATCTTCTCTAATTTTGTATGCCAAACACTCGTTCGCAAGACGAGCCGTTATACATACAAATCAACGATATTGAGCGTTATCTCAGACTTAGACGCCGCATTCAAGAGTACCATATCTTGCATAACACTCAACCTCGTCAATCACTCGAACCTCCTATTTCTCCACCAACCAAAGAAATGGCTGCAAATCCTGCTCCGCGCCCACTCAAATCCTATGCCATACCCTCACAAGATGAACCACATAATAGCATTGCTGCCCCTCCGATCGAGGCTAACAACTTTGAATTGAAACCCTCTTTGTTATCTGCAGTGCAACAAAACCAGTTCTCTGGTGGTTCGATGGAAGACCCTAATCTTCATCTATCAATATTCCTACAGTACGCAGATACAATCAAGAACAATGGGGTCAGTCAAGAAGCAATAAGACTTCGTCTCTTCCCTTTCTCTCTAAGAGACAGAGCAAGAGCTTGGCTCCAATATCTACCCGCAAACTCAGTCACTACATGGGACGAGCTGAAGAAAGTTTTTCTTGCGAGATATTTTCCACCAAGCAAAACAGCTATGCTAAGATCTCAGATAAGCGATTTTAGACAAAAGGAGAACGAATCCCTTTTCGATGCTTGGGAAAGATACAAAGATCTGATGAGACCATGCCCACATCATGGCCTGGAAGAATGGTTGATTATCCACACCTTCTATAATGGTCTCCTCTACAATACAAGATTAACAATAGACGCTGCCGCAGGTGGTACACTTATGGACAAATCCTACACCGCTGCCTATGCTCTAATTGAAAGTATGGCCCAAAACCACTATCAGTGGGGAGGTGAAAGAGGACACGCAGACAAACGTACTACAGAGAAAGCACCGACAAAAGGAGGAATGTATGAGATAAGAGACCTAGACAGTGTCCACGCTAAGGTAGATGCCCTCACCCTAAAGATTGATAATTTGACCGCAATACCTCCAGCCACCGTGGCTGCTATAACTCCCAATTGCGAAATATGCGGAGTACCTGGACATCTAGTCACGGAATGTAAGATCTTGGCAGGAACTCCAGCTGACCAAGTGAATTATGCTCAAGGAAACCCTTACTCAAACACGTACAACCCTGGATGGAAAAATCACCCAAGTTTCTCATATAAAAACCCCAATGCGTTGTATGCTCCAAACCAAGCACCTGCCGTACCACCTGGATATCAGAAAACTCCTGCAAATGCTCCTAGTGCACCAAAAAAATCAAACTTAGAACTGATGATGGAGAACTTCATAGCTACTCAAGCGCAAACAAATAAAGACGTCCAAAATCAAAACATACACACTAATGAGCAGATAAAACAATTAGCAAACAAAATAGATGCTTTGGCCACCCACAATAAAATGTTAGAAACCCAAATATCTCAAGTGGCTCAACAACAAGCGCCTACAGCCGCACCGGCTGATACGTTTCCCGGTCAACCACAACCTAACCCAAAGGGGCATGCTCATGCCATCATATTAAGGAGTGGAACCGATTTAGATGGACCGCCAGACCCAAGACTATCAAATGAAAGTATGTATCAAAAGGCTGAAACGTCAACTGAGAAGGAGAATCAACTAGAGAAACCAGAGGTAGACGAAGAAGATAAAGGAGGAGAGGCCAAAGAAAAAGAAAAACCTTATGTGCCTCCACCGCCTTATAAACCCCAAATCCCTTTTCCTGGTAGATTAGCCAAACCCAAGAACGTAGGGCAATTTAAAAAATTCGTAGAACTTCTGAAACAACTCAATATAACAATTCCTTTCACAGAAGCTATAACTCAAATGCCCTCCTATGCCAAATTCCTCAAGGAAATCTTATCTAACAAGAAAAAGCTAGAAGATAACGAAACGGTAACGCTTACAGCAGAATGTAGCACGATTATCCAGAACAAGATGCCTCCTAAGCTGAAAGACCCCGAAAGTTTCTCTATACCATGCCATATAGGTAAGTTTGTCATAGACAAAGCCCTATGTGATCTAGGCGCTAGTATTAGCGTTATGCCTTTATCCATATGCAACAAACTAGAAATGGGTGAACTAAGACCGACAAAGATGTCAGTTCAATTAGCGGATCGCTCCGTCAAATACACAGTAGGAATCTTAGAAAATGTTCCGTACGAATAGGTCAATTCTACATCCCTACAGATTTCATAATCATGGATATAAGAGAAGACGAAAGCACACCTATCATCTTAGGAAGACCATTCTTAGCCACAGCTGGAGCTATCATAGATGTAAAAAAGGGCAAACTAACCTTTGAAGTAGGTGAAGAGAAATTCGAATTTATTCTAACACAATTCTTACAAGTGCCCGCCATAGATGACACATGTTATCTGGTGGACATCGTGGACGAATGCGTAAGAGAAATTGAATGGGAACCAATACCTTATTCCGAAACCATGAAGATTCCCACACCTCTTATATTCAAAGATAACGAATGGTGTCCTGAATACCGAGACGATAATCTGAGTGAATGCTTAGCTCTGACACCCGATCACATGCCTTGTCCAAGAAAACCGTCATTGGATCTTAAGCCATTACCTAAGACCCTCAGATATGAATTCCTTGACACCGAGTTAAAGCAACCTGTAATTGTCAACGCGGACTTAGGACAACAAGAAACAGACAAATTATTACAAGTCTTAAGAAAATATCCCTCCGCCTTAGGATACAACATTACAGATCTCAAAGGAATAAGCCCTTCCATATGCATGCATCGTATTATGCTGGAGAACGACTGCAAATCTTCTAGAGAACATCAACGAAGAATTAACCCAATATAGAGCACCATAGTTAAAGATGAAGTTAAAAAATTTTTGAACGCTGGAATCATATACCCCATCTCCGATAGTCAATGGGTAAGCCCAGTCCACTGTGTACCAAAGAAAGGTGGTATAACGGTAACAACAAACAAAGCAGGCGAAGCTGTAGCGGAACGAACTATAAGCGGAGCTAGAATGTGTATTGACTATAGGAAGCTAAACAAGGCCACTCGAAAGGACCATTTCCCTCTACCATTCATTGATCAAATGCTTGAACGACTAGCTAAGCACTCACATTACTGTTATCTAGACGGTTACTCCGGATTCTTTCAAATCCATATTCACCCCGATGACCAAGAGAAAACAACATTCACATGTCCTTATGGAACTTTCGCCTACCGACAAATTCCGTTTGGATTATGCAATGCTCCCGCCATGTTTCAGAGATGCATGATGGCAATCTTTGCTGATTTCATAGACAACATTATGGAGGTATTTATGGACGACTTCTCTGTATGTGGAGAGAGTTTTGAAGATTGTCTGGTGAATTTGGAGAAAGTTTTGGAGAGATGCGTAAAAGTTAACCTCGTTCTGAATTGGGAAAAGTGCCACTTTATGGTCAAACAAGGAATCGTACTAGGACACGTTGTGTCCGAAAAGGGGATTGAAGTCGATAAAGCTAAGATCGAAGTCATAGAAAACTTGCAACCCCCTAAAACAGTAAGAGAAATACGCAGTTTCTTAGGACACGCCGGTTTCTACCGACGATTCATCAAAGATTTCTCGCAAGTATCAAAACCTCTAACCACCCTCCTTATGAAAGACGTTGAATTTTATTTTGATGACAAATGCCTAAAAGCATTTAACCAACTAAAAACAGCTCTTGTATCCGCACCAATCATGCAACCACCCGATTGGAGACTTCCATTTGAAATCATGTGTGATGCAAGTGATTACGCCGTAGGTGCAGTCCTGGGACAACGAAGAGATAAGAAGCTTCATGTGATATATTATGCTAGTAGAACCTTGGACCCTGCACAAATGAATTATGCAACAACGGAAAAAGAACTTTTAGCCGTAGTCTCCGCACTAGACAAATTTCGCTCCTACCTCGTAGGTGCAAAAATAATCATCTATACAAACCACACAGCTATTAGATATCTCTTAACCAAGAAAGACTCAAAGCCGAGACTTTTGAGATGGATTTTGTTTCTACAAGAGTTCGATCTAGAAATTAAAGACAAAAAAGGTACCGAAAATGTGGTAGCCGACCATTTATCTCGAATGGAACAGCTGACACCAGAAGAAGTACCTATTAACGATGACTTCCCGTATGAACGTCTGATGGCTCAGATGGACTTAGGTGAAGCCAGAAAAGAACCGTCTGGATCAAATCCAAATCAACTGCTCTTAGGACTTGACACACAAGCTGCTAACAGCGATTCACGAGAAAGCCAAGACCAAATAAATAATGCTATACAAGAAGCCGTGGTCTCTATCCAAACCATACCATGGTATGCAGACATAGCAAATTACTTAGCTGCCAAAATCCTACCCCCTGATATGACTTATCAACAGAAGAAGAAATTCTTTCACGATTTGAAACATTACTTTTGGGATGAACCTTTACTATTCAAGAGGAGTGCAGACGGTATTTTCCGAAGATGCGTCCCGAAAAACGAAATAGAAAGCATTATTTCTCATTGTCATGATGCCCCTTACGGAGGTCATGCAAACACATCAAAGACATGTGCCAAAATTTTGCAGTCTGGCTTCTACTAGCCAAATTTGTGGAAAGATGTGCACACAGCCATCCTAAACTGCGACCGATGCCAACGCACCGGAAATATATCCAGACTCGATGAGATGCCTCAGACTGGCATCCTACAAGTGGATGTCTTTGATGTATGGGGAATCGACTTCATGGGACTATTTCCATCCTCATTCAGAAACAAATATATACTCGTGGCTGTAGATTACGTTACAAAATGGATTGAAGCAATAGCTTCTCCAACAAACGATACTAGAGTCGTGATTAAACTCTTCAAAACCATTATATTCCCAAGGTTTGGTGTACCCAAAAAAGTTATAAGCGACGGTGGCTCCCACTTCATATCATGAATCTTTGATAAACTCCTAACCAAATATGGGGTGAGGCACCGCGTCGCAACACCATACCACCCCCAAACAAGCGGACAGGTGGAAGTCTCAAATCGAGAAATAAAACAAATACTGGAAAAAACTGTTGCCACTTCAAGAAAGGATTGGTCGGCTAAGTTACCGGACGCATTATGGGCTTACAGGACGACATTCAAGACACCGATAGGTACAACACCCTTTAAACTCATATATGGAAAATCATGCCACCTGCCAGTGGAAATTGAACACAAAGCTTACTGGGCAATTAAAACTTTAAACCTAAGCTACACTGCGGCAGGAGAGAAAAGGATCCTCGACATAAATGAATTAGAAGAACTAAGATTAGATGCATATGAAAATGCAAGGATCTACAAAGAAAGGACGAAAAAATGGCATGACACACGTATCTCAAGGAAAGAATTCAATGAAGGATATGTAGTACTCCTATTCAACTCTCGTCTGAAACTGTTCCCTGGAAAACTCCGTTCACGATGGTCTGGACCATTCGAAGTAACCAAAGTTTTCCCCAGTGATGCCATAGAAATCAAAGGAAAATCCATGAATCCATTCTTAGTAAATAGCCAACGCCTAAAGCATTATTACATCATCGAAAATAAGGATTACACCGCGAGCTTAACGCTATTAGAGCTATCGCACCAATTTAATAACTAATTCACGTCTAACAACAAATGTCAAGCTAACGACATTAAACAAGCGTTGTGTGGGAGGCAACCCACAATTTTTTATTTTATTTATTATCTCTCAAATATCTTTATCTTTTATTTGTATTTTTATTTTTTTTCATTTCTGCATTCTGATTTTTACTTTCCGATTTTCTCCTTTTTCTTTCTTTCTCCCACAACATATTTTACTCATTTGCATTTTTCTTTTCCAAATTTTAGTACCGATTCACAGGAACCTACAAGATAAAATTCATGGATACTATCATTTTTGCCTCGGAGACTCAGCAGAGACGATATGAGATTTTGGCTCAGCGCCAGATGAGTATGACCACGTATGTGCATGATCCCACCTTGACAGCCTTAGGAATCAGGGAATGTGTCTATTTCATGTTTAACCAGATAGGATGGGAGGGGTTCCTAGCCCATAAACACCCTACACACCAACGCCTCACCTTGGAGTTCTTGAGCTCCCTCATCTATAAACCCACACAAGGCTTAGGGCGTAGTAGAGGTCATATGTCCTTTAGATTGTTCGGTTTCACCCACCAGTTTATAGTTTGCAGTCTAGCTCAGCTGCTAGGATTCCCTAGCTCTTTAGACGCCCACATGGAAACCCAGGCGGATGAGTACCTCAACTTTGAGCTTAATCACTTTTGGAGAGACATAGCGGGCCAATATCCCGAGGACCCCGACCACCTTGATGCCACCGAGATTCATAACCCTGCTATTCGGTATTTCCATCACATTTTAGCTTTCACATTTTTGGAAAACCTATTAGTCAACTCTCGGTTTCTAGGGATGAGTTGTTCATTATTTACTGTGCTTTTCAGACCAGACCAGTCATTGGCGCATCATTTATGATCGCCAACATGTCAGCTATAGCTCAGTGTACCCATGTCCCCATCTGTGTCGGCGGGCTAGTTACTATGATAGCCGAGGCCCTATCCCTACGGTCATCTCTATCGCGCCTTACACCGTACGGCAGATATTATACCATGGACATCCCTTTTTGCTTTAACATTTCCTTAATTGGTAACCTCAGCCCACCTCACTTTCAGCTGCTTGTCCAACGTAACCCTGTCTATTGCTTCAAATTGCCTAGTCCCGAGCATACCAGTGTCTATACCAAGACAAATTAGCTATATCCCCTAGAGAAGACAGACGAAAACGACCCTGAAAGGGAGGAGAGCGACCCATCTACACCCACAGGTTACCACGATTATACACCTTTGGATTACCCTACACTACCCCTTGTTACTACAGCTGATGATATACCCATGCCTGATCATGCACATACGATCAAGACTCTGCAGACAGATGTTACCACACTCCGAGGAGAGCTCGACACTGTTAAAGAAAATGTCAGCACACTTCGGCGTGACTTCTTTCATTTCATGGACGTCGTCACGGAGCAGTTTGACCACATTTATCAACATCTGCACGCTTCTGCACCACCTCCCGGAGGCCCTCATGCTTGATAGTTTTTCTGTACCGCCCCAGTGAGGACACTGTTTGTTCTTAGTATGGGGGGGGGGGGGTTCATTGTTTTTCATTGTTTTTAATTATTATTATTCTCAAACTCATTATGGTTTTAATTATTTTCAAATAATATATTCGTTTTCGATCCTAAAATTTTATTCATATCCATTTTATTTATTTCTATTTACAAAGTATGCATTCATTTTTGCAATTTCCATTATTATTTTCATTTGTTTCTAATTTCTATTATTATTTTCATATGTTTCTTATTTCTGTTACTATTTTTATTTTCTTCTTATATCATTCTTCCAATTATACAATGTGCTACTATATCCCTTGCAATATACTTCTCAAAATTAAAACTAATTAATTAATTTAGTGGAGCACGCGTTCAAAGAAGTCAAAGAGACCAACATGACCTGACCCTGACGAACGTCAGTATGCATGTGACGAACGTCAGGGAGTGTCTTTGACTCTGACGAGCATCAGAGAGAACGTGATGGGCGGCAGGCATTGTCCCCCACGCTTTTCAAAACCGTGACCATTGAAGAGCATTGATGCACGAAAAAATTGTTTTAAAATCCTACCACCCCATTTACTCCACTCACCCATAACTTCCATAACCTCTCAAATTTCAAAATTCTCCCATAAACACCATTAAATTTCTTACTCCACAAAACCATCTATATAAACCCTCCCCTTCCATCCTTAGTTTCATCACTACCACTCCCTTTCCATCTCTCTACCACATATACATTTTTGTTCCTATCAAGTTCAACACTCATGGCCAACCAACCCGAACCCGACATGCGACATCTCGTGCTCCGACAAGGAGAAGCCGGTGAGCTTCAAAAATAGAGGTACATAAAATTCTATCACCGAGGGATAACATCCACACGGTTCGTCGACAACACTTGCTTGCAAGAATTAGGCTTACAACCTCATATGGAAGGCTTGCTGAATAAAGCTGGCCTAAGCTTTATTAGCACGATGAACACACCAACTTACAAAGCTCTCACGTTGGAATTCTTGAGTTCCTACGCATATCACACCCGAGAAGATGCAGACGCACACCTAACGGGAGCCGCTCATTTTCGGATGTTCAACCAAGAGTACCAACTCAACCATGAAATTTTGAGCGACATATTTCATTTTCCCCGAGGGAATAATGTGCAATACCGGATACCCCTAGAATTGGATTGGAATGGAAGTGCATACGCACTATGGGAGAGGATAACCGGCGAACCAAATGTCACACCCGAAGCACGATACGCCTCTCACATCCACAACCTGAACATCCGCTTCTTACACCGTGTTATGGCAAACACAATATTCGGAAGGGCAAACAACAACAAGGTAAACACTAAAGAATTATATGCTATCCACTGTACCTTTTCGCAAAACATCCGTCTTAATCCCGTCACTTTAATGATGGAAAATATTCAAAACCTCGTTGAAAGAGAAGGGACCACACCTTTTTGCATCAGAGGCATCGTCACCACTATCGCAGTTCACTTAAACTGGGGGGAAAGGATCCAACTCCTACCTCCGCTGCCAGCAGTTTTTATGGACATTGATAACTGTAGAGCTGGCCGCCTGATTAAAGTACGAGAAGCTGGAGGATACTATTTCATGGTTAAGAATGCAAGAGTTCGTAGTGTGATCATGCCAAATCATAATCGTACTTACTTGGAGAATCTGGATAACTGGCTTTACAACCTGAACGCCCCTGAACCCGGAGAAAATGTGCAAGGAAATCAAGGTCAGGCTAACAACGTTGCCGTTGACGAAATCAAAGAAGAATTAGAGCATCAAGAGCCCCAACCACATCAAGCCAAAAATCCTGCAACTATCGACGCAATATATGCCGCGATAATGCAATAAAACCAGCTGTCCACTCAACGCCACCAGAGTATCGAGACACGCCAAATCGAGATGATGACTATCATGCAACAAATGCAGAGAGACCAAAATGACTACGCTCGCAGGCACGATCAAAGTATGCTGGAATTCACCACCGGAATAACGGCAGATATGCGAGCCTTAACACTCCGTGTTGATGACTTGCATAATATCATATCCCAGAGAGATGGCGGCGAATCTTCCAGACATGGCGGGCAAGCACGTCGAAGAGCAAGGACACGTGGCCGATACCAAAGACAAGAGGAGGAAGAATGATTATGTTGTTATCTTTCCCCTTTCCCGCTTCTATCAATACATTGAGGACAATGTATGATTCAAGTATGGGGGAGGAAGTATTTCCCTTTTTCTAATAATTTTTATTTTCTTTGTAATTTCCCTTCTGTTATCTTAAATTCAATAAAAAATTTTTTTTTCAAGTCATCTATTGCAGTAATTTGTGTTGTTCTTTTAGACTCCCCTTTCTTTTTTTTTGAGCCCATAAAATTTTTTTTCTCTCACTCGACAAGTAAATAGACTGCAAAATCTTTAATCATCAGGAATTGGGGCAAGATTAAGCGAAATTTCTACCGTCTAGACACTCTACAACCCCAGAGTATGATAGATCAGTTCAAGTACCCGTTGTTTCCAACAACCTGATTTTAGTCTTTATAGTAACCTTGAGTAGTTTATATTAGTAGTCAGCACCGTCTTAAACACAAACTACACAGGAAGTCGATGAATATATGTGGATGATAGAATATTTCAGCAAAATGTGGCAAGGAAACACACTGATTAAATTGGACGATCCTCACCCGATCGCCTAATACAAAGGATGTAAACCTTACAAAGTAACATGAAAACTCATTTGATGGATGGTTCAGGAGCATCTGGTACTGAACTCGGTAGGGCATATTACGGTCTGATCCCTCGCATCCAACATTTGAATTAAAAGTTGCCACATTAATGTGCCAGAAACCTCTAAAAGTTTAAAAGGATCATAACCACTAACCGGCTGTTCTGCTATGTGCGTGTGAAGATAAAGGGCTTAATGTGATTGCGCTAGAATGAAAAAGGCAAAACAAGACAAATACTCGAGGTAGGCTATGATAGGACCTGTAACTAGTTTACGTAAAATGGGATTGTCTAGCGTCACCGACGTAGTTATGGAGCACGAATCAAACCACCGATTTTCTGACAAAAACACAATGCATCTATATATTAGTCGATCCGAGTCATAACCATGTTTAGAAAAACATCGTACTTAGCATTTGCTTGAGGACAAGCAAAGTTTAAGTATGGGGGAGTTTGATGACACACAAATATGTGATATTTCTGGCTTGATATACACCAAATATTTCTTATACTATAGTTTGAATTAAATTATTTTATAAGTATTATGCAAGTATTTTTCTATTTTTGCAGATATGCACTGAGCCGAACACTTTTGAAGAAATGAAGAAAAAAGGGTGCAAAAAGTAGTAAAAGAGCCTAAGGAGAAGAAACCAGCCCAAAAGCCCATTACAAGTGTGAGCATGTGGCCCACAAGCAACCAAGCCCTGACGACCGTCAAGGGGCTGTGACGAACGTCACGCTCCATGAAGACCAAGTGACGATAGTCACTTGCGTGTGACGAACGTCACAGCCTATCACCCCACTTTCTCCTCATCCAACGGACAGAAACACGTTCAAAGGTTAATCCAACGAGTTCCTACATTCTCTCACCCACTCAGTCAAAAGAGCAACAAACGTGAAAATTAAATGGCCTATTATTTCTCAAGGAAGAAAAGTGAACCGTTCCTACATTTTCGAGAGCAACGAATCAAGCAAGCACTATAAATAGAGCCTGAGACCACAATAGAAAGGGTCCTGCTTTTTGGCGAGAAAGTTTAGAGATTTTATTAAGCAGATATTATTTTCAGCAGAATATTATTTTCAGCATTATTTCTTTTCAGCATTATTTTCTTTTCCCAGTTATTTCTTTCCAGCATTATTCTTTCAGCATTATTTTCTTATGTACGGTTAAATATATTCTCCGATCGAAGCAAAGCCTACAATTTGTGCAGGAGTGCTTCTGTCTTCAGAGTTATTACCAGGTTTATGTTTATAAATTTTTATTGCTTATTAATTAATATAATTATGTTTATTTGTGTTTGTCCTTTATATTATTCTGCGATTTGGTTTAATATTATGTCAGGCTAGAAATCCTATACCGGTATGTAAAGTCAATCAACCGAGGGAATGAGTAACTTAGTCGGGACTATTTTTACTACGAAACTTTCTTTTCTGGCCTAAGTTACTATTTTTCAAATCATTAAATTGTTTTGTTACGAAAGTAAAAAACAAATAGAGGTTAGGGTCAACAAAGCGGAAGTTTGAGATCTTTTAACTGGACAGTAGTAATTAGGCATTGGCTTAAAATACAGCGGAAGCACTTTAAAGTTAATTAAGATTTTGTTTAGTTTCCAAAAAGTGTTTTTAACTCCTGCGGGATGGCGGAAGCGTACGTTAGGACTTAACTGCATAGCCTAGATCAACAAAACGACAGTGTGAGACGAGGGTTTTTAAAGTAGATAAGTTTTACTGAAAACTGTTTTGAAAATATAAATACGCCCGACAGGTCGCTAGTTCCCGAGGTAAGACTGTTGCATACTGGTAATTAAGCTCATCGATTATTAAAATACAACTTAATTTAGCGATTAGTTTCCCTACAACCCAAATCAAATATTCATTAGCTTTAGATTTACATAGTAACAATAGAAAACGGTAGATCGATTCATTAGTCTCTGTGGTTCAATATCTTTTAAAACTACCCGACAAGACTGTGCACTTGCAGTCCGAATCATTGGATACATAAGTACAAATCCCACGATCAATTACAAGGTCCCCGACTTGATATACTTGTCTCTTGACTTTCTTGTTGAAGGCCTTGATCATACGTTTTTAATACGCCCGACCATGGCAAACAACAATAAGTCACTTCTCGTCAATCAAGTTAAGTTGATCAAGCCGGGTTTGAATCCAATCGTCTTTACTCAAACCAGCATCTTTCATGATTCTCAAGGAGGGAATCTGAACTTCGATAGGTAAAACAGCCTCCATGCCGTATACCAAAGAAAAGGGTGCTGCCCCAGTCGAAGTGTGTGTCGTGGTACGATACCCGTGCAGAGCAAACGGTAACATCTCGTGCCAGTCCTTGTAGGTGACTGTCATCTTTTGAATGATCTTCTTGATATTTTTGTTTGCGGCTTCGACAACACCGTTCATCTTAGGCCGATAGGGAGATGAATTATGATGTTGAATCTTGAACTGCTCGCACAGAGCGGTGATCATAGTATTGTTCAAATTTGTACCGTTGTCAGTGATGATCCTGTCGGGGGTACCATACCGGCATATGAGGTTCTGCTTGATAAAGCGGGCAACCACATTCTTTGTAACGGAGGCAAAGGAAGCTGCTTCGACCCACTTGGTAAAGTAATCAATGGCCACCAGGATGAAACGGTGTCCATTGGATGCTGTAGGCTTGATCTCTCCAATCATGTCGATTCCCCACATCGTGAATGGCCAAGGAGTTGTTAAGACATTGAGAGGAACTGGAGGAATATGTATCTTGTCAGCATAGATTTGGAATTTATGACAAGTACGAGAATGTTGATGACAATCAGCTTCCATGGTAGACCAGTAGTAGCCTGCCCGTAGAATCTTTTTAGCCATCATATGACCGCTTGAGTGGGTGCCAAAGGTGCCATTATGTAGTTCAGCCATGATCTGCTCAGCTTCAACCTTGTCCACACAACGGAGTAGGACATAATCAAGATTGCGCTTGTATAGGATACCATTTCTCAGAAAGAACTTGGCCGCGAACCTCCTTAAGAACTTTTTGTCGTTGACTGAAGCTCCTTCAGGGTATTCTTGTGCTTCGAGATACCTTTTGACATCATGAAACCAGGTTCGGTCCACTACTTCCTCGGTATTAATATCGTGACAATGTGCAGGTTCGTCCATTCGTTCGATGGTGATTTGAGGTGCCTCATTATCCCAGTTAAGTTTAAACATGGATGATATTGTAGCTAGCGCATCTGCTAACTGATTCTCTTGTCGCAGGAAGTGCTCGAAGGTAATCTGCTCGAAATGTGGTAACAATGTCAAGACATGTTCTTTGAAAGGGATGAGGTTTGGATGTTTAGTATCCCACTCTCCTTTGATTTGACTGATAACCAAAGCTGAGTCCCCAAACACAACCAAAGATTTGATTCCTAAGTCGATTGTAGCCTTGAGACCAAAGATGCAAGCTTCATACTCGGCCATGTTGTTGGTGCAACTGAAACAGAGTCTAGCGGTGAAAGGTGTATGGAAACCTTGTGGAGAAATAAGTACCACGCCGATACCGTTGCCAAGTGCATTGGAGGCACCATCGAAGTACAGGGTCCATCGGGATCCTTGTTCAGGTCCGTCATACGGTCTATTTTCTTCAATGTTGCTCAAAGTCATGATATCCTCGTCGGGAAAGTCGAACCTCATAGATTGGTAATCTTCGACAGCTTGATGAGCTAGATGGTCAGCTAGTACACTCCCCTTTATAGCTTTTTGGGTTGTATACTGGATATCATACTCGGTGAGGATCATCTGTCATCTAGCGATTCTTCTGGATAAAGCAGGCTTCTCGAAGATGTACTTGATCGGATCCATCTTAGAGATCAGTAAAGTGGTATGTGTTAACATATACTGCCTTAGTCGGCGAGCAGCCCATACCAAAGCGCAACAAGTTTTCTCGAGTAGTGAGTAACGAGTCTCACAGTCGGTAAAATTTTTGCTAAGGTAATAAATAGCATGCTCTTTTCGGTCAGACTCGTCATGTTGGCCCAGTACGCACCCTATTGAATTCTCCAGGACAGTCAGATACATGATTAGCGGCATTCCTTCGACGGGTGGCATCAAGATGGGAGGTTCCAGCAAATACTCTTTGATTTTATCGAAAGCAACTTGACAGTCATCATTCCATTTAACCACCTGATCTTTCTTCAACAGCTTGAAGATTGGTTCATAGGTAGATGTTAGGTGAGAGATGAACCTTGCAATGTAGTTTAGGCGTCCCAAGAAACCTCTAACCTCCTTTTCAGTGCGAGGGTCAGGCATTTCTTGTATATCTTTGACCTTGGCAGGATCAACCTCGATGCCTTTGTTACTGACGATGAATCCCAAAAGTTTACCGGACCTGACTCTGAAAGTGCACTTGCTAGGGTTCAGCCTGAGCTTATATTCCTTTAACCTGACAAACAAATTTTGCAGATGGTCGAGGTGTTCTTCTTCTGTTTGTGAACAAGCTATCATATCGTCTACGTAGACTTTGATCTCATGATGTATCATGTCATGAAACAAAGCTACCATGGCGCGCTGATAGGTTGCCCCGACATTCTTCAGTCCGAATGGTATCACTTTATAGCAGAAGGTACCCCACTGCGTAACAAAAGTAGTCTTCTCCATGTCTTCAGGGGCCATTTTGATCTGGTTGTACCCTGAAAATCCATCCATGAAAGAAAATACCTTATGCTGAGCTGTGTTGTCCACCAAGATGTCAATGTGCGGTAATGGAAAGTCATCTTTAGGGCTAGCCCTGTTTAAGTCTCTGTAGTCCACGCACATTCTCACTTTACCGTCCTTCTTAGGCACGGGTATAATGTTAGCGACCTATTGGGGATAGGAAGTAACAACAATAAAGCCAACATTGAACTGCTTCATCACCTCAGCTTTGATCTTTTCGGACATGTCGGGCCTCATTTGGCAGACTTTCTGTTTGATTGGTGGACAATCTTCTCTTGTAGGGAGATGGTGAACCACAATATCTGTATCCAGTCCCGACATGTCTTCATAGGACCAGGCAAAGATCTCAACATATTCATTCAAAAGCTGAACTAAACACTCTTTGACACTTAGTTCTAGGTTGGCACCAACTTTAACCTCTTTTCTGTCTTCGACAGTACCCAAGTTGATAGTCTCTAACAGCTCTTCATGGGGCAGAACAACCCTTTCTTCCTGTTGTAGGAGTCTAGCCAACTCTCCAGGCACTTCACAGTATTCATCACCTTCGTACTAGGTATGGTTGACCAGATCTTCAGAGTCACTGAAGGCCATAGCAGAATTGTTACCCATAGAACCCAGAGCGGAAAGGTACCTGCATTTTGTGAGTGTGGGTGTGTGTAAGGGATAGCCACCTTTAAACAAATGAAATTTAAAAAGAAATAAAATGAACACAAAAGTTTATATATGAAAACGTCCATGATTCATTAAAAATGGAATATGAAGATGAAAAATCAAGCCCTTACAAATGGACCTATATGCCCCGGGTAAGGCATAAGGAAAAAAGTGTACGAATTGTTTTAAAATTATTACAGACCAATAGAAAATGTTCAAAAGATAAATTACTGATTGATGAAAGTAATGGGAACGAAGTCTTTCGCCTCTCAGTTGTTCAGTCCTCCTTCAATAGTTGGAAAGATTCAGCCTTCAAAATTGCTTTCTTCTTCATCAACCTTTAAAGAATGAACTCCATGATGAGTGATTTTTAATGGCGGTCCTCTAGCCCGGGAGTGACACACAGCCTTCTGACTAGCAGCAGTGAAACCCAAGCCAAACTTATTTGTCTTGTAAGGAAAATCTGGCAGTTGACCCCATACTGTGCTTCCTCCTTCCTTGATCACAGCTTCCGCATCTTTAAGGGATGACATCCGGGACATAGGTTTGGTAATGATGGGCGCAGAAGTCAATGTCTTAGCTACCACAACTTCAGGAGAAACCTCTTCAAAGTGCTGAAAGGGGGTCTCGATGAATTCACCATCTAATTCAACATAGCAAAATGAATTCAGATGGCTTATCATGTACTCCTCCTCGCCATGAACCGTTATGATTTTCCCCTGGACTGGGTATTTGAGCATTTGGTGTAGAGAAGAAGTGACTTCCCTAGTGTTGTGGATCCATGGTCTTCCTAACAAGCAAGAGTAGGAGGGACGGATATCCATGACATAAAATGTGGAGTGGAAAGTTTCAGTACCCACTTTAATTGGGATGTCCACCTCCCCGTGGACCACCCGCTTAGAACCATCAAAGGCTCTTACAATGATATTGCTGGGCTTTAAGGTAAAACCTTCACAGTCCAATTTGTCCAATGCTTTCTTAGGAAAGACATTTAAAGACGACCCGGTATCAACCAGAACGTGAGCAAGTGTGGTCCCCCTGCATTCCACCGAGACATGCAGCGCGTCATTATGCTTTCTTCCCTTAGATGTTAGACCGGCATTAGAGAAGCCAAGACCATTGTCGGCGGTTAGGCTGGCTACACACTGCTGGAACTGGTCCGTGGAGGTTTCTTGAGGCACATGGGCGGTCTTCAGGAATTTGATCAAGGCTTTGGCATGGGCTTAGGAACAGAGCAATAGGGCCAACATAGAGATTTTTGAAGGGGTTTTCCCCAGTTGTTCTACGACATCATAGTCGCTTTTCTTAATTATTTTTAAAATCTCCTCCATTTCCTTTTGAGTGGTCTCGGGGATGGACAAAGGCTGAGCCCTCGTCCTGACAGGCGATTCTTGGATCCCCTTGCCTTTATCAGTAGTAACAGCAGAGGGTACAGCTTCGGGAGTTATGATCTCTTCAATCACTGGAGTTCGTACAGATGCGTCGACGGGCACCGGAGTAACCTTAGGAGCACTTGAGGGTCCTAAGACTTCCCTTGGAGGAGAAATCTCCGGAGAGAAGATTCTTCCGCTGTGGGTGATCTTACTTGTCCCTGCAATATTTCCTACGTCAGGAGTGTCTTCATCGGAATTATCTTCAACTGATTCAATCTGCTTAACACCGTGGTAGAAGATCTCTCCTCCATAATTCCACGGGATTGTCTTGTTGGACTTGTATGGGATAGGCCCCGGCATTGTTATCTTCAGAGGTACAAACTTTGGATCGGGTGTAATCTTAACAAGTCTTTTGGAGACCTTGGAAAGATTGTCGGAAATGGTGATTATAGCAACATTGTTGATTGGAGTAACAGGAGTAACCTGAGTTTTCTTAAAGAGGATTTCTTGATTATCCATCAGGCGTTGGATGCCTGACTTCAATAGCGGATAATCAGATTGCAAGGTCGAACAAAGGTAACAATCTTTTTCACAGCCCGGGAAAATCCCGGCTTTCAACAGATTCATCTTGATCATTGGCAATGGAGTCATTAAGTCTTCAACAGCAGTAACATAAAGATCTCCTTCAATAGCATGGACATTATGACCATGTTTTGGCATTAGAGCGGATATCACATTAGGTTTTTCAGGTGCATCAAACTCCATCTCCTTGGCATCTATTAAATCCTAGATCTTATTTTTGAGGGCCCAACATTTGTTGGTGTCGTGCCCTATGATGTCTGAATGATAAGCGCATTTAGCGTTGGCATGGTAAAAAGGAGAAGTTGTATTCGGATTTTGTGGCGGATCTCTCAAGGTTGTAAGATTTAACTTTAATAGATGGGGGAGAACCTGGGCAGGCATCATGTTTATTTTGGTGAATTTCCTAGCAGGCCTTCCTCCTCTTGGTTGGTTGGTTCTGGGTTGACTGTTTCGAGGTTGATCGGCTGCGGAATTCTGAATCATCACAGCCCCCACCGCTGGTCGGCGCTCCATTCTTCCTTGATTTCTCGAAAGGTAAACAGCAGAGACTTCTTTCTTGGCTGGAAAGGTCTTCTTGATAGCAGCGGAAGCAGATGCATCCTTTTGAATTTTAGCGCTCTTAATTCCAACTTCGACTCTTTCACCAGTCAGAATTAGCTCGGTGAACCCTGCAGATGAGCTCCCGATCAAGTGGTTAAAGAATGGACCTGACAGGGTCCCCAAAAACATATCCACAAGCTCTCTCTCAGACAATGGTGGCTGCACCCTTCCAGCCAAGTCCCTCCACTTCTGGGCATACTCCTTAAAGCCTTCATTAAAGACCATACCCATACTCTGTAATTGAGTACGAGTAGGTGCTAAATCTGCATTATATTGATATTGTCTGTAGAAGGCAGCAGCCAAATCCTCCCAGTTGTGTACATCAGATCTCTCAAGCTGATAAAACCAATCCAATTGCGTACCCGACAAACTATCTTGAAAAAAGTGGACCCACAAATCCTTATCAGAAGAATGAGGTTGGATCTTTCTGACGTAAGACCGCATATGCATCTTTGGACAGGATAAACCATCATATTTAGCAAATGTAGGCACCTTGAATTTAGGGGGAATCATAATCCCAGCAACCAACCCTAGCTCCTCGAAATCCAATCCAGGCACTCTTTGTACCTCCATGGCTGCCAAACGCTCTTCCAGATTCTTATACTTATCGTCCGCAGGAGGGTACTGCTGCTCAGAGTAATCTTCACCCTCTTCTTCTTCTTCTTCAGCCTCAGACTCGGAGGGCACTGCAGCTCCCTTTCCTTTGCCAACCCCTTCATCAGACGTCGAGGGGAAATCCAAGACTCTTCTAGCTTGGTTCTCAAATCTTCTTCCCATAGTGGCCACACCAACTCTTTTCTTTTTCTTTTTATCCTTTTCTTTTTCCAGTAGACCTTTGAGCTCCTCCTGACCCTTTGCCAAGGTCATGAGTAGTTGTTGGAATTGTGAGTTTTGCGCCTGTAGATCTTTGATCGTCTGCTCTATATCCATCTTGCTGAAATAAACATCAGAGAGATAAGGAAACCTGGTGTGAAGACCTGCTTATGCATATGATGAATGATATGTATTCATGTAATGCATTCAAGGATTCAGAAATTCAAATTTGTTGCAAACAAAAAGAACACATGTCATATTAATAAGAAGAATTTGTTAGTACATAAGTGCCCCATGGGCAAAAACAATACAGAATTCTAATGTAAAAAGACGTTGCGTATCCTTTTCGGTTCTATGTAGGTGTTGAGAGTCTGCTCTTCATGGAGTCGACGAGTAAGTTCCAAAACCTTCTTCTCACTGGCATAGAAGCTGGCTTCAAAAGTATTTTGTTCTTCCTTGAGCTGTATCCAACTCTTTTGCAAATCCTCCAATGATGTTGGCATGTCAGGATGTAGGAGGGTGTATGGAACCTCTCCTTCCATAACAAGATCTTTGATCATAGGCAGAATGTGGGGGTAAGGCATCATAAGACTCTGGGCGCAGGTTCGTACCCACTTGAGGTAAGGCTCAAGGGGAATGGAATTATTGTGCCCCAATGTCTTACTGTCTACTTTGTTGGGCATCCTCCAAGCTCGGATAAACCTTTGTCGAAGTCCTTGAGCGTCGTTGTCAAAGTCAAAAACCAAGTCTGGAATCAGCATGTCATGAGGGTAATCCCTTCGGGCATACCCAAATTGTCTCAGAGCCAAGCAGGGGTTGTAGGTAATGCCTCCTCTAACACCGAGTAGTGGGACATTAGGGAATTCCCCATAACGATCAATGATGATGACATTTTCTCTGGACCGATAACACCAATGAACATCAGAATGTGTAAGAGTCATCAATCGTTGTGCCAACCTCAAGCCTTACTCATTCTTCAAGACTGATTGGGGAAGGTGAGAAATAAACCACCTTGCTAGAAGAGGAGTACAACACATGAGAACACCTCTTTTCCTCATTGTTCGTGTGTGAAATGAGTGGAGGATATCCCCAAGAAATGTAGGCACAGGATTCCGAGATATGAAAATTTTGACAGGATTCACATCTATAAGTTGATCAGGATTTGGGAACAAGACCAACCCATAGATGAGAAGTGCTACAATCTCCTCAAAAGCTTGCAGATCTAGAGAATTCCAGCAGTCTTGTGCCTTCTCAAATAGAAACTTTGCCAAGAAACCCTTGACACCACTTCTGGTTTCCCAATGACCTTTGATATCAGATGGTTGCAAGTGCAAGGCTTGAGCAACATCTTCAGGCTTTGGTTCTCTTTCTGTACCGTTGTAGGGTAGTTGATGGAGAATAGGAATCCTCAGGAGTTGACAAAATTCCTCCAAAGTAGGCACTAGTTGGTAATCAGGAAATGTAAAGCAATGGTGTAGGGGGTCAAAGAACTGGAAGAGAACTTTCACCATGTCTTCTTCAATGTTGGAGTTGACCAAGTTGAGAAGTCTACCATATCTTTCACTGAAGGGAGAATTCTCTGGAATCTTGGAAGCAAGCTCCTTGAGTTGAGGAGGGATTCTCACAAGATTGACTTGAATGGTTTTCCTGCGAAGAGATTCCATTACCTACAAAACAAGAACAAAGATGAAGATCCAAACCCTTGAAATGGTTAGTGGATGAATATGATGCTTTATGATGTTCATGATGCATGCACAAGTATATGTACAAGCAAGTCACACAAGTTCCTAGTTTCAGGCTTGCATGGGGTTTCATAGGTAAGTACCCTCTTGAAGTTAGTTGGCTCAACCTGTCCTATAAATAGTAATTGGGTTCTAAGGAGCTCAATATCACCGGATTATTTTCTGTGTTCATTGTTTCAGTTTAGCCACTTAACTGGAGACCGAAATATTCCAAGAAAACAACCCTTAATGAGTGTAGTATCGAGTATCTACCAACTTCATACTACACCAAAGACGGTCATCTCACTACCCCTAAAAAGGCCAAGATGGTCAAGTAAAGGTTCTAAAGTCCATTAGTGCTTCATGACATCACTCAGCGGCCCTGTATTCTCTTTGATTGACTCAAAGGCTACCGGTACCCACAAATATGTCACACTAATATAGTTATTGCTTCAACCATGTCGGTATACCCCGCATAGTTTCCACAACGTATTGCTATTTACCTATGAATGTTTCCCAAATCCGGGTAGAGGATTTCAAACCCAAACAATAGAACCAAGTGTAAAGCAATCAAAGCAAACAAGGTAAGCATGTAAAGGTGATCTAAACCCTAAGGTAACCCCACTTTTAGATTGTCCCCAGCAGAGTCGCCAGTTCTGTGATACGGTGGGAAAACTGACTTGAGGTTTTGCGTTTGTGTTCGCAAATGTTTCGGTTTAGCAAGAGTCGCCACCAACTTTTTATTTTATCCAAAGGAAAGGTCAAAAAGCACAGGAAAGACCTTTGAGATATTTTCTTGGGTTCGGGGGGTAGATTATGTAAAGGGAAGGTTCAAGCACCCTTTTCATCTATGGTTATCCATGGGCTCTTAGTTACTTGTTTAGATCACTTGCTTTTGCTTTTCAATTGTTTGAAATGGTGCTTTGTGTGTGGTTTTGAAAATGTTTTGAAAAGAGGCCATCGTTGTGGCAACTTTTGTAATGATTCTTGTTTGAATATATACAAAGGTGTATTATCTTTTGAAAAGATGTTTCAATGTTTGAATGTTTGAAAGTTTGTTTTGGGAAATGTTTTGAAATTATGTTGTGAGGCGTGTTTGAAAATAGCAAGGATGTTTTTGCAAGTTTTGATCAAGTAACTAAGAGTTGTCTACCCTATCTACTCAAAGATCTTTCCTACACATTTTTAACCCCTTCGACAGTGTTGTTTTACCATTGCATTTGGTAAACAACCTTGTATTTGGATGTTAAACGGGACAGGCGCGGGTCATCGCATTGACCATGATAGCAATAGTGCCAAGTATCTTTAGCAATTTTTTTGAGGGACTAGATCATTTTGTATAGGCAACCAAGATAGCGTCATCGAGGGACTATGATCTTTTGTTTTGTTTTTGTTTTGCCAAGATACTCAACATGCGTACCATGGTCATTTTAAAGGCAACAAGTGGGTGAAACCCTAGAGGTGCATGTGTGCATTGTGTTTGTCATTTTCATGCATTTAGGTCTTGTATTAGGTCTAGCTATTTGTTTCGATTTTGGATTTTTTGCATACAAACCCTAATCTCTATCATGGCATACTTGAAAGCTATAAATGCGTAAAATAAATCTACAATTATTACAATATTGATATGGGGAGGGGGATACAATTTTGAATAGGGGATTATTTTGCAAGAAATTAAAACCCTAATATTTACTATTACATCCAAATTGAACTCTTTGCATCAAATAATAAATAAGCAATAATTAAATAAGCAATTTAAATATAAATGTGGAAAAAATTATAAATATGTAAAAAATGTTTTTGTTTATCTTAATGTGTATAAAAATATGATATTTAATGTATTAAAAAGAAAAGAAAATGGAAGATTATTTTTGCTAAGGGTAGAAACCCTAATTTTCTTTAAGAAAGTATATTCATATTAATTCTATTATTTATGTACAATAAAATAATAAAATATATACAAATGTCAAAAAATAAAAATATATTGGAAAAAATATTATTTAAGTATGTAAATAATAAAAATAAAGGTATAATATTTTTAAGTATTATTTTCAAGTTTTTATTAAAAATAATAAAGTATATACTAGTTAATTATTTTCATGTTAAAAAAAATACAAAAAAAAATATGAAAATTTATAAAAATATTTTTGGTAATTTTTATGTTTAAAAAAAAAAGAATAAAATCAGAAATGAAAATAAAAATAGAAAAATGTCAAATAATAATGGAATGGGCCAGGGGGATGCAGTCAGTAAACTGGAGGTGTCAAAAGCAAATTAAGGCCAAGCCCAGCCCAAACTGATCTTCATCTTCAACCTTTGAACAAAAACGCGCGCCATGTAACTCCAATCCTGTTCTCTCTATTCGTTGCATGAAATCAAAAACTCAAAACATGAAACTTGTAGAGCATTAAACCACGATTCTAAACATATAAAAAACTTAATCTAACTCTCAAAGACCAGAGAGAATTTCTCTGGCCCTACTTTCTAACCTAACTTTTTCAGGAAGTTCATCAATCAAATTCTCTTAGCACACTTAATTTAAATGAAATTTATGCATATGTACAACTTCACGGCTATGAGTACTACATTTTTTATTCACAAACCTAAGCCTAATGATTCCTAAATAGAGAGATAGGAAGTTTCAAAATACCTGTTTCAGTTGAACACGAGTATGGCAATGTATAGCTTTTCAGTGAGGCCTGAGATGCTTGGGGGCTTGCTTGAACTTCCTCTGACCTTCCCTAATGCTTAGTTTGCTTTGGATGTGCTTGAACAAGCTTGTAGAAGTCAACCTGCACAAGCTGAAAACAGAAATGGTGAAGCTTGCAAATGGAGTTACAGTCAATGGCCAATGGTTGAGATAGTTCAGATAGGTTGTATGAAGTGTGTTGGAAGTGGTTTGGGGCAAAACGCACGAGTGGTTTGTGAGATGGAACTTAAAGTGCAGAAGCTGCCTTGTTTTGCAAGAGGAAGGTGATTTTGTGTTTTGGAAGGCTTGAGGGTTCAATAACTTGTGTTTCTGGCTCAAGGCAAAGTGTAAAACTTGTTTCAAATGCCTACAAGGGTTGGTTATAACAGATACTTAAGTTGTCTAGACTTTTGCACATTTCTTGGTTTTGAAGCAAAAGGTGGGAAGTGACCAAGAGCAGGCCTGTATAGGCTAGCTCTAACCCTGCATACATTTGGTGAGCTTGGCTCCAAGTTTGTGGATTTTGTTTGTTGTCTAAGATTTGGTTCAAGGTTCAAGAGATGTAATTTGACATAAAGCAAGTTTTGACAAAAATGACAATGTTGCCTTTTTGCTATTTTTGGATTAATCTCTTGTGTAATCCTCTATTGATTAGAAAAAAGCTTCAAACCATTGGATTTGCATTTAATTATTGAGTATGGAGGGGTTTAGGGACCTGTAATCAAGTACAAACAATGCTGGATGGAAATTGCAATTTGTGTCAACATGAAACATGCCATGGATCAAAGTGAGTTTTTGCCAAATTCAAACCTTCGATTCTCCCTAACCACAAATAATTTTGAAGAGTTATTGGACATTTTGGAAAGCTTGTAACATGCTCTACAATCCATATTTGAAATGCATTTTGAGATTCTTAGTGAAACTAGGTGAAAAATGGCCATGAAGATAGGTCAAAATCCTGCCTAAATTAGGGCAAAATTTCACTAAGTTAAAAGTTTCATAGACCCTTGTTCCAAAAATCATAACTTGAGATCCAAGATTCTTTTGGGAAAAATTTGTGAATAAAAGTTGTAGATTTTGTGGAGGACTACAACTTTCATGTTGGAAGTTTTGTTTGAATCCAATTGCATCATGGTGAAAATGTTGGGCAAAGTTGGGAAAAAATAAGAAAATTTCATAACTTAGAAAAATTCTAAGTTATGAAAATTTTTCAATTTCAAACCCTAATTTGCAAAATTAGGTTTCTTGATGAAAAAGTTTCATGTTTTGACTCATCTTGATGAAAAATGACCCTTGACACTTGTTTTGACCAAAAAGTCAAAGTTTGACTTTTCAGTGTACAGTCAAATTTTGATCAGTTGACTGGAAAATTCATCTGTCAATCCAATGCAATTGAGATCTTTTGAACCTTGTGAATAGGTCAAGATTATGCCATTGAGTCCCTGAATCCATGCTTGAACCCAATTTGCCATTGACTAGGTGAAAAATCAGAAATTTCCCTTCTGCAGTCAAAACTCTAAAAATGACCATTTTGCCCTTTTGATGATCTAATCAAATTTCTTGAGGAGTTGTGGTCCAAACTTGATCAAATGGTTCATATGAGTCTATAATATTGATGTGGATCAAAAATTGTGAGGTTTGACTGTAAATTGGCCACAGTTGACTTTTTCCCCAATACAATTGATTTCTAAGTCAACTGTCCAATTGACTGGGCAAAAATTTGATTCAAAGCTTGAAACTTGGTAGAGGCAATCTTATAAGTCCAACATGAAGTATGAAAGTCATTTTGAGCATTGAAATTCCAAAAACCCCTGTGCAAACTCAAACCCTAATTTAGGTCATCAGTGCAAGGAGATGCCTTGAGCAGAGCAAAACCTTAATCCTGGTCTTGATTTCAAAGAGTCTTGTGAGGAGAAATCTTGATAAAATGAGAGGGCAAATTTTGGGGTACAACAGTCATGTAGAAAGGATGAACATTATGTAAAAGTTCTTGTTTGTATAACACTTGTGAATTCAATTAAGGTTATATTTCAGTTGAGTTTTGATATTATGTTATATGTGTTATTGTTAATATGTGATGACAAGGGTATATTTGAAAAGACATGAAAGACACGTCATTGTATCCCTTAAAATTATTTGAATTGAATTGATTCGTAATACATAGAAAGAATCAAATTGATGAATAATTTGTGACCACCGTGATTCGATCATTTCAGTTTATTAAAGATAATGACTTGGTGTTTTAAAAGAATTGTGCATAATTATGATATAAGATTGAAACCATAACTTTGATAAGAAGATTTTGACTTCATAAACTATTCATACAATGCTCAAACAGAATTCCACCATTCTTTCTTGAAATTTGAGATCGTCGACATTCTTAAAAAGCACAGAAGATGACTTTTGTTTAATTATAATAAAGTTATACACAAGTGTTTACAACTATATATATATATATATATATATATATATATATATATATATATATATATATATATATATATATATATATATATATATATATATATATATATATATATATATATATATATATATATATATATATATATATATATATATATATATATATATATATATGCTTAATCAATTCACTAAACATGTTGTGATAAGCTTATTCAATTGGTGGGTTGTTTTTGGAATATGAACATGTGCAAATCGGATGCCATACATAATATATTAAAAAAACCTTAGGTTCCCAGCTCTACAAATATGGATATGTGTAAATCGGCAAGCATACATAATTTATTCTTGCTGACAATGCAAGATGGAAATTCATGCCATCAACATCAACCATCCTTTCTCCAAATATAGCCATTGTAATATAACATGGTCATTAAAATAGTAGTAGTAGTTGTGATTATAGATCACTTATAATGACGCCTTAAAAATGATCAGTAACTTGAATATAAAGAAATAAAGTTGTATACAAACCTTCACAACATTCCGTTCATGTGCTTCCAATGGTTCACCAAAAAAATCTTGCCATTTCTTAAAAGTTGCTCTCTTTCCCACTTTATAGTTCTAGAATTCCAAGGTTTCATATCTCCCACAGGATTATACTCATAAAGCTTTGTCAAAGCTTCCACCACTATATTATATGCCCTTCCACCCACTTCTTTGCACCACTATATTATATGCCATTCCACCCACTTAGTTTTTATTAGTGCGTGAAGCACTTTTAGTGAGAACATAAAGAAAGAATAATAAAGGAAATAAAGATTTGTAATATTTAATTGTACAAATAATGATACACACTATGACTATTTATATACAACTCTAATTGGGTTTGGGCTAACACAACTTAGATTATATTTAAATATCAAATCTAATCAAATCTAATTTAATATTAGAACACACCCCCATAATCTAAATTGTCGAACATCCTCAAAAATAGTCAATCTGAAATATTCCTAATTTCTTTCTCAAATCAGGAATCGGTCGATCTTCAATCCTTTGGTGAAAATATCGGGCAACTGTGCTTCACTTGAGCAATGTCAAACTTCAAATTCACCTTGATTTACTTTTTCCCTCAAGAAGTGAAACCTTGCTTCAATATGTTTACTTCTTCCATGCAGAACTGGATTCTTCGCCAGATTTATGGCTAACTTGTTGTCGATTTGCAATACTAGAGATTTCTTCACTTCGATAGTCACTTCTTCAAGTACAGATCTGATCCAAATTGCTTTACATGCAGCATATGATCCTACCATATATTCAGCTTCACACGATGACAATGCCACCACAGGTTGCTTCTTCGAACACCGTGAGATTGGGGCACCAAAATACTTGAAAGAAATATCCAGTTGTGCTTCTTCGATCTTCCTTATCTTCACACCAATCAGAATCTAAAAAACAATTAACTCTTGCTTTTTTGCCTTCAGAATCTCGTCGAAATAGTATTCCACAATTTATTGAATCCTTCAAATATCTCAGGATTCTTCTTGTAGCCTTCATATGTGACACTCTTGTTTACCCATATATCTGCTTACTAATCTGACTGCGAAACATATATCAGGTCGACTGTTACACATATACCTCAGAGATCCCACAATTTGCTTGAACAAAGTTGCATCGACTTTGTCTTCCTCTCCATTCCTATCCAACTTCACATTTGGTTCGAAAGGTGAGGATGCATGATTCGAATCATCCATTCTGAATCTCTTGAGTATCTCTTTGACATACTTTCTTTGATGTAGCACCTTACCTTGCTTCGACATTTGAAATTCCATGCCTAGAAAATAAGACAATTTTCCTAGATCCGACATTTCAAATTCCTTCATCATCAGATCTTTGAACTTCGATAAGTTCTCCAAACTATTTCCAGTTACTAACAAGTCATCAACATACAAGCAAATGAATGTTATATCTTGTGCTACAACCTAAACATAGACACCATACTCTGATTTGCATTTGACAAATCCCAATTTGACTAAGTATGAGTCAATCTTCTTGTTCCATGCCCTAGGTGTCTGCTTGAGGCCATAGAGCGCTTTGTGCAATCTATATACTTTACTCGCTTCCTTATGAATCACAAACCCAGGAGGTTGTGTGACATAAACTTCTTCGTCTAAAGGACCATTCGGAAATGTTGATTTCACATCTAAATGGAATGTCGACCAGCCTTGGTTGCATGCCAATGCTACCACTAGTCGAACAGTCTCTAATCTTGCTACTGGAGAAAATACTTCAGAGTAGTCGAGTCCTACTCTTTGAAGAAAACCTCGAGCTACTAATCTTGCTTTATGTCTTGCTATTGACCCATCTGCATTGTGTTTCAACTTGAACACCCACTTTACTTCGATAGCTTTTGTATATGCTGGCAATTCGACTAACTCCCATGTGTTATTTCTTTCGATTTCTTGTAACTCTTAGACCATAGCTAACTTTCACTTGTTAATCTTCAAAGCTTCGCTATAGTTGATTGATTCAACACCTGCAAGTAAAGCAAAATGAACTAATTCTCCATCTGGTGTGATTTCATCATCACCCACCATTTCATAATCATGAAGTCTGGTTGGAAGAACTCTACTTCTTTGAGGTCTTTGGCTTGTTTCAGCCATAGCCTCTTTGACTTAGATTGTGTCGGGAGTGTCAGCAACTGCTTCTTCTTCGACTTCGATTGGATTCTCAACAATTCCTTCGACCTCTACTTCATCAGTTTCTTCGTCGAAATCAAAGTTCATTAATGGCTTGTTAATTGAATTGCTAGAATTCCAATCCCAGGAAGAATTTTCATTAATCACAATATCTTGACTCAACATAATCGTCTCATTAACTGGATAGAATAGTCTGTATGCACCAGTTTTATGATATCCTACAAGAATCATAAGTTCACTCTTGTCTTCAAGCTTCATTCTCCTTGCATCAGGAACATGCTTGTAACACATAGAGCCAAACACATTCAAATGACTTACTGATGGTCGTTTTCCACTTCACACTTCTTCAGGAACCTTGTTCTTCAAAATATTAGTAGGACACCTATTCAAAATATAAACTGCATTTGAAACAACTTCTCCCCATAAAGACTTTGGCAAATTCTTTTGCTTCAGCATGCATCTCGCCATATCTAATATGATTTTGTTTCTTCTTTCAACAATTCCATTATGTTGAGGTGTATAAGGAGCAGTTACCTCATGATCAACACCATGTTCTGCACATAAATCTTCAAACATCTTGGATGTGTATTCGCCACCTCCATCTGTTTGCAGAACTTTGATCTTCTTCTCACTCTGGTTTTCGACAAGTATCTTGAATCTCTTAAAGATTTTGAATACTTAATCCTTTCGTTTGATCACATAGATCCATAACTTTCGACTAAACTCATCAATAAATGAAATAAAATATCTGTTTCCACCAATTGTATGTTCTTCGAATGGACCACATACATCTGAATGCACCACTTCGAGAATGCAGGATGATCTCATTGACATAGTCGAAATGAAAGAATTTATGGATTTCTTTCCCACTAAACAACCTACATAAAGTTTTCCAGGCATCTCAAGGCTTGGAATACCAGTAACCATATCTTGATTAATCAGTTGATTAAGTGATCAAAAGTTAAAATGTCCAAACCTCAAATGCCACAACCAACTATCCTTGTGGTCGACAACAGTTTTCAAATATTGAACTTCTATCGAACTGATCATAGTCTTAAATATCCTGTTCTTCGACAATGGAAATTTTAAGACCAAATTATTCTTGGTGTCTAAAAATTTCAAAACCCCATCTTTCATGACAATTGAGAAACCTTTTTCGACTAGTTGTCCAACACTTGGAAAGTTTCATTTCATTCCACGTACATAGAGCACATCTTTGATCATAGCTTTCCCTCCATTACTCATTTGAAAGATTATGTTGCCACTACATTTTGCTTGCAATGAACTATTATCAGCAAGTTTTACCCTGCTCTTCTTCGACTCATCAAAATCTTCCAACCACTCCTTTCGACCAGTCATATGGTTTGAGCAGCCTGAGTCGAGAAACCAGATCTTGGATTCGACATGGTTATCTGTAACTGCAGCCATAACCACCATACCACATTCAGAATCATCTGAATCTTGGCTTGCAAGGTTCGCTCCTTCGTCCTTGCCTTTCGATCCCTTGTCTTTTTTGTACCAACAATTCTTGGCCAAGTGTCCCCACTTTTCATAGTTATAACACTGCATACCTTTCTTATCTTATTTATCCTTTCAATAGTTTCCTCCTCCCCTTTTCGAGGATTCAGAAGATCTATCTTTGACCTTATTCTTATGGGGATTCGACCAATACTTCTTTCAATGAGTCTTGTCGAACTTGCCTTTAAATTTGTTGGAACCACCATCCTTTTTCCATGACTGAGCTTGCAGTTCCTGTATCGAGTCCTGAACTCCTTTCCTTTCGACAATCCTCATCTCATTCGCCTCCAACGAACCAACGAAATCTTCCACTTTAGTGATTTCAAGATTGTTGGATTCTTGAATAGATATGATAACATGATCAAAGTGAGAGGTCAACGTTCTCATTACCTTCTCAACTATTATCTTATCAGTAATGGTTTCACCACAACCCTTCATGAGATGGACGAGTCTCTGAACCTTTGACACATATTCTGCAACTTTTTCATCTTCTCCCATCGACAACAACTCATATTGTCGATGTAAGCTTTGTAATTTGACAACCTTGACTTTCTCACCTCCTTCGAAATACTTTACCAGAATATCCCATGCCTGCTTTTCCGTTTCAGCATGAGAGATTCTGTCGAAGTTAGCAACATCGAAAACCATTTGAATGCAATAAGAAGCCTTTCAATCTTTCTTCTTGACTTCGTTGTGGGATTTTTCTGTTCGTCGGTTGCATTTACAGCCAATGCAGGAACACCGTCGGTAACTACTTCTAGGGTTTCATGGAAGCCAAACAAGGATTGCATCTGTTTTTTCCATCGGATCCAATTTTTTCCATCAAGCATTGGAAGAGAATTCAGAATGCCCTTATTACTAGCCATCTTCACAGCGATTGATTCACTCGCCCTAGAAAAATAATCTCTGACGTGATATTCTTGAAAACTTGATCAAGAATAATAACCGGAAGCTCTGGATACCAATTTGTTAGTGCGTGAGGCACTTTTAGTGAGGAGAAAAAGAGAGAATAATAACGAAAATAAGGATTTGTATTATTTAGTTGTACAAATAATGATAAACACTATGACTATTTATATACAATCCTAATTGAGCTTAGGCTAACACAACTTGGATTATATTTAAATATTAAATCTAATCAAATCTAATTTAATATTTCAACACTTTTCTCAACCTTTTCATCACCATCTTTAATAAGTTGCTGGAAAAAAACATATATGAAACCAGATAAACAAGTGCAACTATTAAAAGTTTCACCAAATCAGAAACAGAAAAGGGTAATTGTAAATTAAAATTAATCTAAAACCATTGTATACTAGTCATATATTTTACTTCTCTCCTTTGTACAGATAATTTGACATCAGTCAATGAAGGAATTATAAGGTATATCACTTATTCTTACTTTCTCTAAAGCTGGAAATTAAAATAGAGAAAAATACAAGGTATGCAACATAATATTTGAGGTATCTATTTAGAAAACATCACACCAAGTTATTATATTTCCCACCCTTCCTCTCATTCATATATTCAAGTTTTCTAGAAACTAATTTTATCTATTTTTTCTAGTTTTCCACAAAACTAATTTCATCCTTCAACAAAGTCACACACGCTTTATAAAGTCCATATAACATTTTCCTCCTTTTTCTCTTTTCGAACATTCAAAACCCATTGAAAAAGTCATCTTCATCGAAGTAATACGAGTAATGTTCAGAAGTGAAAATCTATACTTGTTGGTCTTGTATGTTGAATCAATTATGAGTGCAGTGGGAAATGTGTTAAACAACTTAATGGTATTGGAATGAGTCCAAAATATAGATCGAACATTGATTCCATCTTCACACACTCTGTACCTAGAAACGTAGTGATCATAATCCATAAGCTTCAATAGTTGTTGAATTTTAGATCTTAGTCCTCTTATCATATAATTGTTTATGACACAAATATCATATATATGCTTGATATTTGAGACATTTTGAGGTTTTTCTGTTTCAAAGTTGCAAGTATGTTCTTGGGCGGCACCATATTCAATCCCATGTCAGAAACAAGTTCCTTCTTCAGGATTAAGACGACATATAATGGGAGGACCAACTAACTTGTGACACAAGTCATTATTATATATATATATATATATATATATATATATATATATATATATATATATATAAAACTACATTAAATTTCCATGTAATATTCGGCTTAAGGTATCCAAACAATATTCGTCTTAAGGTATCCACACACCTTAAAAAGACACTCACATTTTCTCATCCCAGTGTCATCCTGTTTGAACTTTCAAATAGGTTGTTGGTACTTTCCACTTCTTTTGCATCACATTGTTACAAAAGCTTATCTTCTATCATAACCATTACCAGGCAATCCAATTATAAAATTGAACTCCAGTCTGGAGGCCTCTGTGTGAATCTATTGGAGCATATGTTCACGAATAACAAACTCTTGTTTACTTGTAAATTATTCACGAACAACAAACTCTTGTTTACTTGTAAACTATTCACGAACATCTACGTCGACATCAATCGGTTTAACATCTACCTTAACATCAAGCGGTTTAACATCATCTTCGACGTCATCCAGTTTAACATTATCCTCTACTTCACCCGAGTTAACATCCATAGACACAATAGCTTTGAGAAAAGTATCAGAGTGCACCATATCTAAGGCCAATCTTAATAGAAAACATATTTAATATACAAATTTAACTTTAGAACTATCCGGAAATGCATATCCGGAACACATGCAATCTAATCCAGAAGTGCATCTCTGAACTCAACGTTCACTTTTTTGCCAACAAAACCAGATTAAAACTAGAAACGAGGAAGGAAATACATGTACATTACCTTAAATTTCAGTTTTTTTTTACGTGATAAAACACAAGAATAGTGTTTTGGATTGAAAAAATTAATTGAGAACGGAAAGATTTTTAAGGGTTGAGAGAAAACAGTACTTTGATCATGAGGAAAAAGAACATGCAAGACGGTGTTTTATTAAATTTCCCACTTTAAGAATCTTGAATGCATTTCCGCAATTGGCATTTAGTTGAGAAATAAACAACCTCAGTGAATAAATACTCCTTTAGGGGTTATACAGAAATGTATCTTCAGATTAGCCCTTTAACCGATATGGAAATGCATTTTCAAACTATTTTTTTAGCAAAAAGAGAATATCTCACCTACAACGTATTTTTTGTATATATTTGGTGCGTTCAGAAGTACACTTCTAAAAAAATAGAAAAGGAAAATTTGATTTTCCAAAAGATGGTCCTTCACCCCATAGGTAACAAAATATTAATTTTTTCTTTCTCTAATGAGTTTTTTCATCTTCTTTTTGATATTGACTAGGGGTGGCAAAATTGATGGATTAGATGGATATGGATTGTTAATGGATGAATCAAAGCAATCTATTAACAACTAAAACTTCTCTAAAAATATTCAATCTAATTCATTGATTAAAGATAAAATCCATCGAATCAATTCATTAATATATTTTTAATAGCTGGACACATATCCATCCAAAATCTTTTTTTCATTTTCGAAAAAAGATGATTTTTTTATTTTCGAAAAATTGATTTTTTGTATTTTAAAAAAAAATCTTTTTTTTATTCTTTGAAAAAATCTATTTTTTATTTACCAAAAAAAATTGTTTTTTTATTTATTTAAAAACCATTTTTTTATTTTTGGAGAAAATTATTTTTTATTTTTCTATTTATTTTAAAAAAAAAGAATTTTTTTTTTTCAAAAAAAAAAGATTTTTTTATTTTGAAAAAAATGAAATTTTCTTTTATATAAACTTACTTCAAAAAATAAAAATATCATTTATATTATACTTATTTGACTTATATAGTTTCTAAAATATTTTTTTGTTATTTTTTAAAATAAATTTAATTGATTTAAAGTATATGATAAAAAATTTTATTGAGTCATTAAAGTAGGAGATTTCTTATTCCACCACATGCCTAAAAGAAGTACCTTTTACAATTCCAAAAATTCCCCTCGAAAATCGGAAATGTATTTTCGGTTCGCACTATATTTTACAAAAACAGATCAAATGTGGTTTCAACCTTCAAAATGTAAAAAACAAAACTGGATATATACTTCTGGTTCCGTACCAGTATTATATTTCCGATTTTTAGAGCGGGAAGATTGATTTTTTCCGCCACCTTCTCACTTCGTATATAATAGGAAGTATCCTTCTGGTATTATGGAAAATTCATAATGCTTAAATCAGTAACCAACATTTTCAACTTTGATCAAACTATTTCTTCTTCTTTCCACAAAACCTCTCAAAAACCCTTCCATTCTCAATCTATTTTCCACTCTAAATCTTCATTTTTGTAGTTCATCATATCAAAAGGAGCTCACGGAAGTAGAATTTAAAGTAAAGTTTATTCATTTCAATCCGCATTCCTTACATGAATTTATTTTTCATTATGGAAAAAGGTTACGTGAAATCAGATGTATATTTCTGGTTTATAATAGAACGTAACCAAGAATACATTTCTGGTTTCTGTCCGTGTTTAATTGACAACAGATTTTGCCATGTTCTAAGTAAGTGTTAATAAGTTATATGTTTTTTATAACATTAGGTATGGTGCATCACGATAACATTCTCAAACCTAATGTGTCTAAAGTTATCTCACCTCTTGTATCTCCTATCGTAACTAAGGTGGTAGATATTCGTGAGGATTTTGAAAACAGAGAAGAGTTTGAATTACGTGAAGACATGTTGTAGTGGATTCGTATAGAGGCTACGAAACTAGGATTTGGTGTTGTGATTGGAAGGTCTGATAATGGTACGGATAGAAGAAATGCATTTGTGACTTTGATATGTGAAAGAAGTGGGAATTATATCCGTCATATCCAAAAATTGAAACGTGACGACACCGGTTCAAGAAAATGTGAATGTTCATTTAGGTTGTGCATTTATCTTTTGGCAAATAACAAATGGATATTTAATGTGATATATGGTTTACTCAACCACGATTTAAGTTAAAAGTTAGTCGATCATCTAATTGCATGTCGACTCCTTCCGGATGAGAAGACAGGTGTTTCTGACATGACTTTGAACTTGGTACCGCCCAAAAACATACTTGCAACCTTGAAGCACAAAGACCCGAGAATACATCAAATATCAATCAAGTTTACAATAGGCGCTATCAATCCAAATTAGCGATTAGAGGGGATCGAACCGAGATGCAACAACTCTTGAAACTTTTAGATGAAAACAATATGTTTGTAGGCACCGACGAGGTGATGATGAGGTAACAGTAAGAGATATTCATTGGACTCATCATGACTCCATTAAATTGTTCAATACATTTCTCACTATTCTCATAACTAATTCAATGTATAAGACCAATAAGTACAGGCTTCCATTGTTAGAAATTATTGGTGTTACGTCAACTGAGAAGACGTATTTTGTTGGTTTTGTATTTCTAGAGTGCAAAAAAGAGGACAACTTTTCATGGGCTTTAGTGGTTTATAGGTAAATTTTGGAGGATCAAGAAGATGTGCCAAAAGTCATTGTTGCCGACCGAGATATAGCATTAATGGATTTGGTTGCAATGGTATTTCCCACTTCTTATGCATTACTTTGTAGGTACCATATTACTAAAAATGTGAGAAGTCGGGTTAAACCCATGATGGGGACAAAACAGATTGCGGGGGAAGATGGAAATTGGTCAAGGCAGGTGTTATTATGGAGAAAATTATGGATGCATGGAATATTATCATAAACTCATCTACAAAAGATATATACATGGATGTTGTTTTACAGTTCCAAAAGGTTTGCGAGAAATATCCCGATCTATTGAAATATATTGAAATCACAATACTAGATTAGGTAAAGGAGAAGATTGTTTGTGCTTAGACCAATAAGGTTATGCATCTAGTAAATACAACAACAAGCCGAGTTGAGTTTGCTCATGCTTGTTTGAAGAATTGGTTGGGAAATAGCAAGGGTGATTTGATTACGGGTTGAGATTCTATGAACCAGATGATACTAAACTAACATAATAAGATACAAACAACATTTGGTTGTGGTATCACAGTGTTGTAACACAAGTTCAAAGACAACACCCTATATTCTCAGTTGGTTTGTAATTTGTCTCGGGAAGCTCTAAATTTTATTTTTTACAAAGCCAAACGAGCTTCTAATGTCGGTTCATACAACTCAAAGTGTGGTTGTACAATTGTGAAAACATTTGGTCTCCCTTGTGCTTGTGTGATATCTAAGAAGATTAAATTTTATTACCCGATATGTATGGACGAGGTCTCTAGTCATTGAAAGACACTCAATTTTAAAGATGACAGTAAAATGAAAAGTAATAAATCAAGTATTTCCATCTTGAGTGAATGGGAAGCGATACAAGAAAGATTTTTGAAAGCCGATGACGCTACCAAACTCCACATCAAAGAGTAGTTGAGGAATATTGTGTTCCCGGAGACCACAGACTTGAAACTACCATCTCAATCGGTAAAAACTAAAGGGGCACCTAAGAAGGTGAAACCAGCACCGGGAAACATTTTAACTACGAAGTGTCCTTCATATTTTGAACATGTTGACAAAAAATTTCCTGATTCACCTACTCCAAAATCTTAGAAAAGTGCTTTTAAAGGCGCCCGTATTAGTGAACCACCTCCTGCACTGACTCCACCCAAAATACCATTAATTGATCACATGTCAGTTTTTATGCACAAGTACATTGAATGGATCATTAATGTTGAGGTTGACAGTAACTGGTTTTCGAGCTGTTTCTAGTTTGCTCGATTAAGGGGAAGAGGATCACCAGCTTGCTCGTGATGTTCTTATTAGAGAGTTGAGGGGAAATAGAGATTTATACACACGGGTGCTCGGGACTAAAGAGAAAGTTGAAGAGATTTATAACGCTCTTGTACCTTGCATAAGTGGAGATACACCAGAGCATAAATAGATCGCTTCCCAGATATGGGTCATCTCATAGAGAGTGCATATGAGAGGATGTGTATTAATCTTACAAGATACAGATTCTCAGAGACTTTTTTCCCACTCCGTGCTACTCCAACACCAAATCCCAATGATCGTATCATGTGTTGGGTGGGTTTCAAATACGCGGTGTTTTGTTCAAGTGTATTTGAAATCGGGATGCCCTATACCACCTATATCACCGGAGTGGGCACTTCATTTTTCACAATCCCATTCGAGATCTGGCTGGACCAATTCATTAAATGGATGCAAGAATACAACAACTTGAACAACATTGAAATAGAAAAAAAAATAGAAAAGTCAAAAGGGGTGCCACCGGTGGATTTGGACGGTGACCATTTTTTCGGCTCATTTAAGTAGTTCGGTATCATTTTATTGTAAATGTAATTTTGTTCATGTATTATGATGCGGAAATATAGCCATTCTTTGTAGTTTGAACAAAATACAATATTTGAATACATGAGGTTTTTTGAATGATAATATATGTTTTTGGTTTTTGAATGATAATATATAGCCATGTTGTTTATGTTTTATTTCTAGTTTTTCACTCCCAGGGGACTAACCAGGAATATATTTCTGGTTCCAATTTATATTAAACCAGAAGTTTAATTTCGGTTTTAACTCAGACACAGGGATATGATTTGTATGGTTCATGTTTTCCTCCAACTACTATAAATAACCTCACTTGTTATTGTCGCAACTGGTTTTTTAAATCATAGTCGCCACCCTTAATTTTTATCCTAAAGGAAGGGAGTGCAAAGGAATAACCCTACAAGGTTCAGAAATTCTAGATTTGGACTCGGTTCTAGACGAGGGGAAGGTATTAGGCACCCCTCGTTTACCTTGTTCACAAGGATACCAGGTTTTAGAAGCGTAATTTTTAGGGAATAAGGTTTTTAAGTTTTATTAAGGAAAAGGATTTTAATTTTAATCGGGGGGGACTCGCCATGATTTTAATCGTATGCCTACCTATCCTCTTAAGAGGAATCAGAGTCTCATTTCGTAGTTCGCGGTGTTGTTTGTATTTTTTATGGATTGCGAAATATATTTTGAATTTCCCGCATACGTAGTCTAAGAGTGTGAATAAGCAGCGTTTGTTAGACCAAGTACGATGTTAATTTAAATATATTCGTATTCCTTTTCGAAAATTAATGTTGAATTAATTTATTACGAAAAATAATTGGGTGTTCGTTTGAGTATTTTTTTTATACGTATATCAAAGGAGTCTGATATAGTCTCCTCGTCACGTAGCCAGATATTTGTCACATGTCGCTCGCACATATAGTAATTTGGTGAATCGTGCAGGTTTTAATATTTTGATATAAAATATTAAATTAAATTATATGGTGAGAAATTTTTTTAAATATGTGGTTGAAAGATATGATCTAATATAAATAAATATTGTATTTTAAATGAGTTTTAAAATACTAAATTATTTATAATAATAAATAATATACAATATTATAATTATTAAAAAATAAATATAAATATAAATATATATAAATACAGAAAATAAATAAATAAATATATAAATGAATTTATAAAAGAAAATAATAAATAATAAATAATTTAGTGGGGGTGCAAATTATATTATAGTAGTAAAATTGGGAGGTTCTAATAGAAATGACCTGAATTCAGATTTTGAATTCAAGCCCAAAAGGCCAGGGGGTTTGAGTTATATTAGTCAGCAAGAATGTAGGGTGTGAGAAATAGGAGGGCCCCAGTCCAGATTTTGGACTTGGCCCTGTTAGCGTGGGGGTGTATGTTTAAGCATGTTATCAAAAAAATAATGGGAGGATGTACGAATAAAATGGGTCAGGCCCAAAAATATTGTTTTTATTTTATTTTACAGGAGGGTCCGCTAGGCAACGTGTGGATGGTCACACGATGATTATCATGGGGGCGCGTTTTGGAGCCTATGATTGTGATCGTGAGGTCGATATTGAGAGAACATTGTAATTGTCACGGAATGGCATGCACTAGATTGTTAGTTATAATATATTTTAATTACAGATAACAAAAAAAAGGTATCATTATCTCTCTCTCTCAGCCTCACCCCTTTCCTCTTCTCTCTATCAGCCCTGTTCAAATGAAACCCTACCCTCTCCCTCCCGCGGCAGCATCAGCCATTTTCTTCCTTTCTCGCCTCTGATACACAAAACCCCCATACAACTACATGACTTTAAAAAAAAGAAAACAAAAACATGGTTGAACTACCTCGTGGTGCTTCTTCTTTTCTTCCCTTCTAATCTTCTCCTTGTTCTTGATTGCAGAACCGACAGGTAACGATTGGGAGCGACGGTTTAGCGTTTGGAGATGAGTGGCGGCTTCGAGAACTCAGCGAGACAGGTCGAGATTTTCTCCTCTATAAAAGAGCACTTCCCTGGAAAAATCCGATTTTCCGTGTATTTTCTCTTCGTGCTCTTACTGTTTTTTTCTTCCTCCTCTTTTTTCTGTAAATCACTTCAATTTATAGTACTTTTTAGGTGAAGACGAATTAGGGAATTAGTTAATTGGTCTTGTAGTTTTAATTTTGTATTGATTAAGGGTTTTTCGAATTAGACATGTATTTTGAATTCTGTCTGTACTCTCAAGAACAATATTGATTTTCTATATTGTGTAATGAATTTGTTTCTACTTTTGTGAAATTTGCTTATGCGTTTTAAGTTGTTGTCTGTAAATCGAATAGCCTCTTAATGTTGTTTTTGTTTTTAGTTTTCCCTGCACTAATTCGAACCTTCTCTGTTTGTATAGCAATAAATTGCTTTAATTTGTACACTGATTGTTTGAGGAAAAAAACATGTGCATTTTTATTCAATCTAAGAAGTTCCCGTTAATGAATGTTTGGGCCATGCGCTATTTTGGGCCTGAGCTGGTTCCAAAATGAAGCAGAAAAAACAATACTTAAAAAACACAAATTTTCTCAAAACAATAGAAATGGGCCTGCCTGCACAACAAAGATGGTTTCCAACCTTAATTAAACTGGACTGGGTTGTGAAGAGCACTTCTCAAGAAAAACAGAAATCAAATTTAACTAAGCTTTTCTTTATAATGTTTTAATTAAAAAGGCTTAATTAAAAAAAAGTGTTAACAATAGTGTAACAATATCAAGAATAATCAACGATTTAATTATAATGATAATGTTGTAATAAGAATAAAAACAAACCAAAACCGATTGGGTCGTACCATTTTAATAGTCATTGGGCCTCAGCAAAAAACATAATTATTTTGTACACCAAAAAAGAATAAAATTTAATGGGCCTTTAAACAAAAAACAGATTGTTTTTTTATCAAAGGCCTAAATGGGCTTAATTAACTTAAATATATTTGGCCTATAAACGAAGCGAATTATTTTATACACCCTCATTTTATTATTCAATAACCAAAAACAAATGGGTCGGCTGAATAGCTTAATGGGCATGTCGCAAGAAACTTACACCCCCTCATAAAAGACCTTAATGGGCCATCAGATTTTAATGGTCCATTTTGGAATAATACACATCTTTTTATAAATTTATACCCTCATTAGGACAAGACTTAAAACAATCAAATTTATATAATATGATTTATAAATTAGGAACAAAGAACTAATATGACTATTGAATTGATAGGGCAATTTTGGGGTATGACAGTTGCCCCTCTTTAATTACTTTTCGACTGAATAATGTGAGAATACGCAGGTCTCACATGTTCTGATCGAAAATTTATTAAATATTGGAAGACCCCAAAATTTGTCTGAAATATTATGAGGATATGTTGTACAGCGTTCCCCTGAGAATGAAGAGTAGGAATAGATGGTGATTTATCATCTAACTAGTGTTTGAACCAAAGTTTATTTTAATTTAGACATGACGAAGCAGATAACTCGTTAGTATCCAAAAGAGATTGTAAAGTTTTGCATATTTATCAGGACTCGATAGCCGGATGCAATATGTTAAGTTTGAGGTAATGGAACCCAAAATTCTTTGATGGTGTCGGTTGTGTCGTCCTCAACCACAACCATCAACGTGCAGAACACCAAATTCATGATGAATTCGGTTGTGTCATCCTCAACCACAACCATCCACGTGCAGAACACCAAATTCATGATGAAGTCGGTTGTGTCATCCTCAACCACAAGAAGCAAACATACCCCAAATTCACGATGTAGTCGGTTTTGTCGTCCTCAACTACAACTATCACCATGCAGAACACCAAATTCATGACGAAGTCGGTTGTGTCTTCCTTAACCATAACTATCAACACAAAACAAATATACCCCAAAATTTCAAGATGAAGTCGGTTGTGTCGTCCTCAACCATAACTATCAACATGCAAAACACCAAATTCATGATAAAGTTGGTTGTGTCATCCTCAACCACAACTATCAACATGAAATAAATATACCCCAAAATTTCACGATGAAGTCGGTTGTGTCGTCCTCAACCATAACTATCAACATGCAGAACACCAAATTTCATGATGAAGTTGGTTGTGTCGTCCTCAACCACAAATATCAACATGAAGCGGATATACCCCAAAATTTCACGATGAAGTCGGTTGTGTCTTCCTCAACCATAACCATCAACATGTAGAACACTAAATTCACGATGAAGTTGATTGTGTCGTCCTCAACCACAACTATCAACATGAAACAGATATACCCCAAAATTTCATGATGAAGTCAGTTGTATCGTCCTCAACCATAACTATCTATATGTAGAACAACAAATTTCATGATGAAGTCGGTTGTGTCGTCCTCAACCACAACTATCAACATGAAACAAATATACCCCAACATTTCACGATGAAGTCGGTTGTTTCATCCTCAACCATAACTATCAATGTGAAGAACACCAATTTCATGATAAAGTCGGTTGTGTCGTCCTCAACCACAACTATCAACATGAAGCAAATATACCCTAAAATTTCACGATGAAGTCAATTGTGTCATCCTCAACCATAACTATAAATGTGAAGAGCACCAAATTCATGTAAAACTTGGTTGTGTCTTCCTCAACCACAACTATCAACACGAAACAAATATACCCCAAAATTGCTTTAAAGTTTGAACTAATAGTTCGTACAGATAAACTTGCTGAAGATGAACCCCAAGAAAATTTGTAATCTTAACCAGAGTAGCTTTGCAAGATGCCATGTATGCATAATGCCCTAAACTGATGTGTTATCCAAGTGTGATGTATGCCCCAAATGTTTATATGTGTATATACAAAAATGCTCATGTGCTTATGCCTCAAATGTGCATGCCCCAAGTATGTGTATGCCTCAAATGTATATGTATGCCCCCAATGTATGTATATGCCACAAATGTATATGTATGCCCCAAATGTATGTATATGCCCAAATGTATGTGTATGCCCCAAATGTGTGTGTATGCCCTAAGTGTATGTGTATGCCCCAAATGTATGTATATACCCCAAATGTATGTGTATTCCCCAAATGTATGTATATACCCCAAATGTATGTGTATGCTTTTGATAGATATCTTTTGTTAAACCATCGGGTTCTCGTAGTCACCAACTCTCCGACGGTGTTTGTTGCCCCTTATTGTATCTCCAAGTGGATTTGGATTTGGTGATAGGTGTTAGCGAGATCTTGATGTCTGCATCGTAGGCGTAGGCGTAGGTGTGGACGTAGACGTGGATTTTGGCATGGATATTGACATAGCCGCAGACGCGGGCGTAGAGATAGACATGGACGTGGATGTAGGCGTGGATTTTCCTTCAATTTTTTTCTAACCAAAACGCTCTTTGATGTTTTATCAAATGCTTTTATTGGTATGTCAATTCCCTAACATGATTTCAAACGATATTCACAAAAAATAATTGTAGTATTTTGCAAATAAGTCAGAAAAGAAAGAAATGCAATAGAAATATTTGAAAGAAACTTCAAAGTTTTTCATTGATAAATATGCCTCTGAATAGGCAAGTGTACAAGATGCAATCCCTAGAAAGGGGTAATTATAGAAAGTTTTTATAAAAGGTTGTAAATGGAAATGAAAATAATGATCGCTACTTCTATTTTCCCCAATATTCCTTTGATAGCTCCAATCTTCTTTGCTTTTGAGTCGGATGATTTAGACCAATCCCTTCCTTCGTGGTTCGTAGTCGTGGTTCTTAGATTGCAGTCTTTTTGTTCTTTATTTCTTTGAATGAAATCCCTAATTTTTGCCTAGATCTCCATTTCGGGTTTTCAATCCACCGGGCTAATTTTTTTTGTATGTCCCTGATTTTTGCCTGGATTACCCTTTTAGGGTTTTCAATCCACCGGGACGCTCCTTTTTGCCTAAGTCTCCTTTTTAAGGATCAAGCTTAGAGAGCTTTCTTATACATATTATTTTTTGACTGCGTCTGTATTTTTCGGATGTGATAATTCTTCCCCATCCATTGTTGTGAGGATAAGACCACCACCGGAGAATTTCGTTTTTACCACAAATGGGCCCTCGTAGTTGGGTGTCCATTTTCCATGTGAATCGAGACGAGGTAGCATGATCTTCTTCAATACTAGATCTCCTTATTTGAATACATGAGGATAGACTTTCTTGTCGAAGGCTTTCTTCATTCATTTCTGATATAATTGACCGTGGCATACACTTGTCAAACGTTTCTCTTCAATGAGGTTGATCTGTTCAATTCGTGTCTGAACCCACTAGGCTTCTTCGAGCTTTGCTCCCATTAGCAATCAGAGTGATGGAATTTCTATCTCAACTGGGATTACTGACTCCATGCTATATACTAGAGAAAAAGGGGTTGCACCTGTCGATGTGCGTATGGAGGTATGATAGCCTTGTAAAGCAAAGGGAAGCATTATGTGCCAATATTTATATGTCTTCACCATCTTCTGAATGATTTTCTTGATATTCTTGTTTGCAGCTTCGACAGCCCCGTTCATCTTGGGTCGATATGGTGAGGAATTATAATTATCGATTTTGAAATCGTTGCATAATTCTTTCATCATTTTGTTATTCAGATTAGACCCGTTATCAGTTATGCTCCTGTTTGGAACCCCATATCTGCATATGAGATTTTTCTTGATGAAAAGAGTGACCACTTGGCTTATCACATTTGCGTATGATGCTGCTTCTTCCCATTTGGTAAAGTAATCAATGGCGACTAGTATAAATCGGTTTCCATTAGATTCCTTCAGTTCGGTCATACCTATCATATCAATTCCCCATATTTAGAACGGCCAAGGAGGGCTCATGACATTCAGGGGAGTAGGCGGTACATTCATTTTGTCGGTGTAGATTTGGCATTTGTGATAGGTTTTCATGTAATGATAGCAATCTTCTTCCATTGTTAACCATTAATTCCCTGCTCATAGAATTTTTCTTGCCATAGCATGCCCATTTGTATGGATTCTGAAAGTACCTTCGTGGATTTCCTTCATAAGCGTGTCCGCTTCTTGTTTCTCCACACACTTGAGTAGCACCATATCGTAGTTTCTTTTGTACAGTACATTACCACTCAGACATAACTTTGATGCTAGCCTTCACAGAGTTCATTTGTCGATGGTAGATGCATTTTTAGGGTATTCTCACTTTTCAAGATATATCTTGATGTCGTAGAACTAAGGTTTGTCATCTGGTCCTTCTTCAATAATGAGATAATGTGTTGGCTCTTCAAAATGTTTGATAGTGATGTGTGGCTCGTGGGTGGGCCAGGTTACCTTAAACATAACTGACAAGGTTTATAGAGTATCTTCCATTTGATTTTCTTCTTGCGGGATGTGGTTGAAAGTAATTTCGATAAATTCCGCAACTAGCTTTAAGACATGATCCTGATATGGAATCAAGTTAGGGTATTTAGTGTCCCATTCACCTTTGACTTGGCATATGACCAATGTAGAGTCTCCGAATACTTGAAGGTATTTTATTCTCAGATCGATGGCAGCTTCCAGACCTAAGATGCAAGCTTGGTATTCAGAGATATTGCTGGTGCAGTTGAAACATAACCTTGCTGTATAAGGTTTGTGATAGTTCTTTAGAGAAGTTAAGACTGCCCCGATACCATGTCCCAATGCATTTGAAGCTCCGTCGAACATGAGTGTCCAACGTGCCCCTGGTTCAGGTCCTAGTATTTCGTAGTCATCTATAGCCATAACATCTTCTTCTAGGAAGTCAAATTTCATGGGCCGATACTCTGGCAATGGTTGATGGGCTAGATGATCAGCTAGTACACTACCTTTGATGGAATTTTGGGTGACATATAGTATGTCATACTCTAATAATAACATCTGCCATCGAGCAATCCTTCCTGTAAGAGTTGGTTTCTCGAACACACATTTCAAAGGATCCATCCTTGATATTAGCCATGTGATATGCGTTAACATGTATTGCCTTAATATTTTAGTAGCCCAAGCCAGTGCACAACAAGTTTTCTCGAGGAGCGAATACCTGGTTTCGTAGTCACTGAATTTCTTACTGAGGTAGTAGATCGCATGCTCTTTTCTACCTGTTTCATCTTGTTGGCCCAATACACATCCCATCGGTCCTTCAAGTATTGTTAGGTACATAATAAGAGGTCTTTCCGGAACTGGTGGCATCAATATTGGTGGCTCTTGCAAATATTGCTTATCGTCTCAAAAGCTATCTGGCAATCCTCATTCCATGTTACAGTTTGATCTTTTCGCATCAATTTGAATATATGCTCGCATGTGGAAGTTAGGTGTGATATGAACCTTGAAATGTAGTTCAATCGTCCTAAGAAACCACGAACCTCTTTTTCCGTCTTTGGCGCCGACATTTCTTGTATAGCTTTTACCTTGGCGGGGTCCACTTTGATACCATGCTGGCTTACAATAAAACCCAATAAATTTCCTGACCTGACACCGAAGGTACACTTGTTTGGGTTCAACCTTAATTTAAACCTTAGCAGTCAGTCAAATAACTTCTGTAAATGTATGATGTGGTCCTCCTCTGTATGAGATTTGGAGATCATATCATCTACGTACACCTCAACCTCCTTGTGAATCATATCATGGAACAGTCACCATTGCTCGTTGATAAGTTGCCCCTGTGTTTTGCAAACCGAATGGCATTACTTTGTAGCAGAAATTTCCCCATGGTGTCATGAAGGTAGTATTCTCCATGTCTCCGGGCACCATTTTAATCTGGTTATAACCTGAGAAGCCGTCCATGAATGAGAATACTGAAGCTTGAGCCGTGTTGTCTACAAGAACATTTATGTGAGGTAGAGGGAAGTCATGTTTAGGACTTGCTCTGTTTAGATCCCGATAATCCACACACATGCGTACTTTTCCATCTTTCTTGGGTACTGGCACAATGTTAGCTATCCAAGGTGGATAGTCTACCACTGCCAAGAACCTTGCATCGAATTGTTTAAGAACCTCTTCCCGAATTTTGCTGGACATATATGGACGATTTCTCCTGAGCTTTTGTGTGACCGGAGGACAACCTTCTTTGAGAGGTAATCCGTGTACTACAATGTTCGTATCCAATCCCGGCATGTCTTTGTAGGACTAGGCGAATATATCCATATACTCGTATAATAACTTGATCAGTTTTTCTTTGACGCTTTCTTCTAATGCTTCCCCTAGCTTGATCTCTTTTGGATCCTCTGTTTTGCTGAGATTAATGGTCTCAATAAGCTCTTGATATGGTTGTATACTGCCATTCTTTTGTTCTATGCTCCTTGCCAGTTCTTCAGAAAGTTCAAGATCCTCAACATCTTCCTTTTCAGCTTGGTTGATGGGAGTATCAAAATCATATCAGATAGTAGCAGTAACATCATTAGTAATTTTTGGCATGGATATGCACATTTATCATGTTTTGGTGCAATTTTTGTTAGTACGTGAATTTAGAAAATGCATATGAGAGAAAGTATTTCCATATTTAAAATATATAGGATAAATGAAAAAGAAAAACAAGGTTCTTTATTGAATACAAAACACATTTTTATTAATCGTGAATATTGATTAAAACACACAGGGACCCTTACAAACAACCCCTATGCCTCGGGCTTGGCATATGTTCTTTCAAAAAACAAAGAAAATTACTTTGGAAAGAAAATTTTAGGAATCTCCACAACTGTCCAATTCTTCAACTCTTCACCTAAGGCGCATTCACGGATGAAATCTGACGCGCTTTTAATGTTTTTTTATGGGACACCATTTCCACTTGTTCGCCATGTTCTACCCCTTTGCTGATGAAGGTCTCCTGGATTGGTGGAAACCGTGCTTTCCCTTTTAGAGTAGCTTTCGATGATTCATAACCCAAGCCAAAATGGTTCTTCTTCTCATATATTTCAGGGAGCTTCCCCCAGCCTTTCGAGTCACCATTCTCCACTGCTATATGTATGTCTCTCCAAGAGGTCATAGTAGGCTTTTTGACCTTTTCTATCAGTAAGGTTATCATTGAAGAACCTCCAATACTTGAAACGGTGTAGCTATGCAATCTTCGTCAGCATTAATATACTTGTAGGACTCAATGTGACTTACACAGATATTTTCCTCCCCACTAATTATGACCAATCTTCCTTCAACAAAGAACTTCAATTTTTGATGTAAAGTAGAAGTGATTTCCCCTGCGGCATGGATCCAAGGTCGTCTGAGTAAACATGTATATGCCGGTTTTATATCCATAACTTGAAAGGTGATATAGAACATGTATGGACTAATCTTGACGGGAATGTCTACTTATCCAAATACTACACTCTGAGAACCATCGAAAGCTTTGACTATCGTGGAACTCGGTCTAATTACAACATCGACTAGTGTTAACTTCATCAGGCTAGACCTGGGTAACACATTAAGGGCAGAACTGGTATCGGTAAGTACTCTAGATAGACTCGTAGTACCTATCTGTATTGAAATGTGTAGTGCTTGATAGTGAGCTCGACCTTGTGAAGGTAAATCACTATGGTTGAAACCCAAATAGGACCCAAATGTTAGATTTGCTACCACATTATCAAATTGGTTCACAGTGATTTCTTCTACGACATGAGTAGAACTTAAGAATTTCAGCAAAGAATCTCGATGCGCTTCTGAATTGATGAGCAACGAGAGTATGTAAATATTGGCTGGAGTTTGGTGAAGTTGGTCCACTACTCTATAGTCACTTCTCTTAATTATCTTCAAGAATTTGTCAGCCTCTTGGTCGGTGAAGCTTTTGCTTACAGGCTCTTGATTCACCTCTTCTAATGCTTTTCCTTTTTCTTTTGTCAACAAGTCATTTTTGCTTTTCAACACATTGTCATTCTTCTCCAATGGTTTAATTTCCAACACCCAACCACTACGGGTTATGCCCCCTGTCCCTGCTATATTTGAAATTGCAGGTTCTTGACTTGATGATGGCTCACATTCTTGTTTCGAGCCATTGACATACACATCCGGATCATAACTTCATGGTACCGCCTTGTCACTTTTGTAAGGGATAGTGAAGAAGTGAAAAAAAAGAGGGGGGGGGGGGGGGGGAGGTTGAATCGAGACTTAAAATCAAAAGCGCAGTAGACACGATATTTTTATCCTGATTCGTTTGATCTCAAACTACTCCAGTCCACCTGCCAAGGTGATTTCGCCTCTCTCCAACCTGGACTTAATTCACTAATCAAAAACTGATTACAACACTACTTTGACAACTGCCAAAGTCTTCTTGAGTACAACCACAACCCGATTTATCTCAAGGAAAACTAGCTTAATCAAGATAAAGGAGTATACTAGGTATTTTTGTTTTTCTTTACAAAAACTGTATCACAACTGTGATATTTTAGACAATTTTGAGCGTATATCTGAATATGTAAGATTGCAGCGTTTGAGAGGTAGTATTAGTCGTGTGTCAAAATCGTAAACTATTTGTCCTCTAAGCTTGTTTATATAGGCATGGAAATCTTGTTCAACATAAAGCGTGAAAATGGACATTCAATGTTGTTTTCATATTGAGAAGATTCTTGTCTGAATGAAGTCGTTGCATATGATGTTGTCTTGATTGAAAAGTAACGCTTTAGAACTTAGAATCTTGCATGCTACAATTGCTTCAGAACATTGATGACTCAGAGATGTGAGGATCTGATGGTATATTAAACTTCTGTTCAAAATCAGAGTATTCTTCACTTTAGTGCAGATTCTGATTACCTCAGCTTGAAAGCTTTTGTAGCTTAATTTCTGATGCTATTTCAGTCAGAACTTCTGCATACAAAATAACACAAATTTAGAGTGCATATTTGTTATTTGTGTTTGTTATCATCAAAACTCTAATTAAGGGTTGTAAAATCAAACTATGTTCTAACAATCTCCCCCTTTTTGACGATGACAAAAACTGGGATTTTCAATGAAAAATATAGAACAAAAAGCTTAAGAGAGTATCCCCCTGAGTTGATTACTCAGATATACATGAGTTACTTTCCTGAAGTTCCTTCTCGTCATATCTTTTGATGCATCTCCTTCTGTCCTTATCAAAATGTGTTCCTATTCAAGCTTTTCAGAAAATATAGAGGTTAAGATATTCATAATGTTTGAGACTTTGTCCCGGTATACTGTTATTGAAAATATCTTACTTTCTCCCCCTTTTTGTCATGTATCAAAAAGCATATAATCAGAGTCAAAAGGATGATTTATATTGAAAACAGAATGCAATGACAATTTTCAGAAACAAGGAGGATATGATGAAAAATAAAAATACAGATAAAAATTTAAAGAAAATCTAAGAAGGAGGTGGAAGACGTGTGAACAACGCTTTCGACAAGCTCTTAATCTGAGTGCTTAATTCTTTCTTCTTTCCCAGAATGTCTTTGATTTCTTTTGTTGTATCTTCTTGTTTATCCAAAATAACCTTGATCTCTTTGTTTTTGTCCTCTTGCTTATCTAGTCTGGCATGGATTAAGGCATTCTCCTTCTTCAACTCTTCCAGAGTTTGCATGACTAGAGACGAAGTCGGTGTATCTTCAGGGGTTGCATGTTGTTCAGAACACCCTGCCGCCTCTTCTGATTGAGCAACTTCTTCTGTTGTAATCATCTTTTCTGGAGCAGTAGTCAGAGGGTGACTATCAAAATCTGGTTTAGTGACTTCTGAAGGTTGGTGCTCTTTCCAGGGAGCATTATCTAGCGGAAGAATTTATTTCTTGTACCATTGGCTCAGAACTTGATCTTGAAAGGCTTTCAGCTGATCACTGAAGTTTTTTTGAGCCCTTTCATAGCCCAATTCTTTCAGCTTCTGGGTTTCAGAGTTGATCCATTTTCTGAATCTTTCCCACAGAGAATCAGAAGCAGCAGGATTAGAAATCTCTTGACTTGCTTGCTTCAAAGAAGTAATCCATTCCTGCATTTCTGTTTCAAAAATCAACAGATTCTTACCAACATCTGATTTGGTTGAGGTTGGTTTAGGTTTGGGAGTGGAAATTTTGTTTGAGGTAGAAGCTAGTTGGTCCAGCACATGTGGATCAATGACAAGTCTGAGTTGGTCAGTTGGACGGTTGATATGTGAGGGAGTGGAAGAGTAAAAAATCAGGATTGGTGAGTGAGGGGTGTTTGGTGGTGTAGATTCATATGGTGAAGGGATTTCTGGAATATCATGAATGGTGAGAGGTAAACGAACCGTAAGAGGTTCTGTTATCCTAGGAATTAGGGTAGTGGTATCAGAATCTGAAAGGGAGTCTTCTGATTGGTTTGAGGTAGCGTGTTGAATTTCTAGTTCAGGTATTTCAGAAGATGGGTTTTCAGATGGAGGAGTGAGAGGGTTTTCATTCTCTTGTTGGGGTGAGTTGAGGTTCAGATGTTCTGGTTGAGGAGAGTGTGGTTGTGGATTTTCTGGTTGTTGAGGTTGAGTGTTTGGATTTTCTGGGAGTGGTGAGGAAACGTCTTGATCAAACAGTTCAATATCAGATAGAACTCTAGCAAGTTCTGGTTGATGTTGTTCGAGATTTGGATTTGGATTGGAGGAGAGAGGTTCATTCAAGAAATTTCCAAGAGTTACAGATGGGTCAAACTCTATGTCAAAATCCTTAAATGTTTGGGGTGAAGGATTTTCTGTTTGTTGAGGGGGAATGGTTTCAGATGTTGGAATAGCTATTGATTCTACAACAGAAACAAAAGATGGGTTACCTTTCTTTTTCGCAGCCTTGGGTGTCCTCTGAGAGGATCCTTCTCTTGCTTCCTTCCTCTTTTTGGATTTTTATAGCACAATCTTTGGAGCTGGCTTGTGCAGATCTTGGATGTTAATTTCTGGAATAGTACCATCAGCCTTGCAAGCTTCAAGGTATCTAACTATGATCTCTAGGGAGGCATCTATCTCAGAAAATAGTGGAAAATCCTTCAGAGGGATTCTCCTAGAAGTGATGACCTCATGAGAAGCAGTTGTTGGTTCCTTCTTAATGTTCTCAATAATATTCATTTTCTTCAGATTCTTGGCATTTAAAGGTTTCCCAGCAGTTGCTTCCAGACTGCTAATTTCTTGAGCCTCTGTCAGATGTTCTATCAGCCTGTTTTATATTAGAATATCTGAAATAAATCTTCCTAGAGGAATCCAATCCCTCTTAGTTCTTTCTTCTTCTATTGTCTCTTTCACAATTGTTTTGAGATGGTTGAAGATCAAATATGGAAGGTTTATCTTGGTCTTCTTTGCAATGAAGTAAATCAGAAACTGCTGATCAATATTGATGTAATCAGGGGAGCTTGTAGGCTTCCTGTGATTGATACATCCCAGAATTATTCTAGCCCAGATTCTGTGATGATCCTTTAAGTCTCTGATCTTGCTGGATGGTTGTCCAGAAGTGAAGATTTCGCTAGCAATAGATTTTAGGTCAGAGCACCTATCATCCATATCAATGCATCTGACTCCATCTCCATTGTATCCAATGAGTTTTCCAATCAAATCTTCTGTAATCACTATCTTCTTCCCCATAACATATGATGTGACCTGATGGTTGGATGAGGTAGCATGAAACCAGAACTCTTTAACAAGAATGGGAAAAGTTGGACCCAACAGACGATCAAAGTATCTGTTCCATCCATATGCAGTTACATCTTCATACAGATCAAACTCATTTTCTTGTAAGCTTTCAAAATCAACGATCAATTCACAGAGAACTTCAAGGTTGTCAACCAGAGTGAGTAACGTTCTAATGGGTTCTTCATACTGTTCAGTTGATGAAGAATCAGGAGCACTGTTGAGATTCTCGAGACATGATGATGATGCCATTGTTTACACCGATTCTTTGAAGAAAACTGAAGGAAAGGTTTTTTTTTGAAAAAGAAACTAGAACAAGAGAGAATATTGAAGATGGTAAAGCATGAATGAATGAAATAGTAAATTGAGTTTATATAGGTTTTTAGAAAACGTAATCAGTAAGAAAGAAAATAAGTAATGATTATATGCATTAATGAAACCTGAAATTAGGGGATTTAGAGAGATATTGAATAGTTACCAATGACAAGTGTCTCAATGCATCCAATCAGAGCCTTGAACCCTTCAAAATTTGAACGCGTGTTCAGCCTCAGAAGGTAGCTTGTGAGAGGATGACAGATGTTTGATGGTGTGAACTGCAAACCTCTATCCTTGAAATGAAACGTTCAGATCTTCATAGATAGATTCTGAGGCAACTGTACTTCTAACTTCTGAAGACAAGTTGATCAGATGTTCACAGAAAACAATAAAGATCTGAGGGTTAGGATATGCAAATAAAACATTTTATTCTGGACACAATTTCATGCTGAGATGTTTCAAAATGAAATTGAATCTATCTTCAAAAAGGGGTTTTGTAAATACATCAGCCCATTGATGGTCTGTGTCAATAAATTTCAAATTAAGAATTCCTTTCTGAATATAGTCCCTAATAAAGTGATGTTTTATTTCTATATGCTTAGCCCTAGAATGCAAAATAGGATTTCTAGAGAGACATATGGAAGAAGTGTTATCACAGAAGATAGGAATGTTACTCTCAAATATGTTGAAGTCTTCAAGTTGACTTTTCATTAAGAGCATTTGAGTGCTACATCCAGCAACTGCTATGTATTCAGCTTCTGCTATTGACAATGCTATTGTGGACTGTCTCTTGCTGGTCCATGAGATCAAATTGTCTCCTAGAAACTGGCAACTTCCAGAAGTGCTTTTACGCTCTACTTTGTCTCCAGCAAAGTCAGCATCACAGTATCCTACTAAGTTGTACTCATTGGATTTTCTATAAAACAAACCCAGATTAGTAGTACCTTTCAGATACTTGAAAATTTGCTTAACTACTGTTAAGTGAGATTCTCTATGATCTGATTGGAATCTAGCACATAAGCAAACACTGAATAAAATATCATGCCTTGAAGCCGTCAAATAAAGGAGAGATCCAATCACACCTCTGTAGATTTTATGTTCTACCTTTTTACTTACCTCTTCCTTTTCCAGAATGTACGTGGGATGCATTGGAGTCTTTGAGGGCTTACATTCTGAGAGGTCAAATTTATTCAGAAGTTCTCTGACATATTTTCTCTGATGAATGTAAGTTCCTTCTGGATTTTGGTTTATCTAAATGCCTAGAAAGAATTTGAGAGAAGGTTTAGTGGATCCAAAAATGATATCATCTACGTAAATCTGACAAACTAAAATGTCATTCTTAAATGTCTTACAGAACAAGGTTGTGTCCACTTTCCCTCTGGTGGATTCCTTTTCTAACAGGAAGTTACTTAGTCTTTCATACCAAGCTCTGGGAACTTGTTACAGACCATTTAGTGACTTCTTCAATTTGAAAACATATTCTGGGTGTTTGGAATTTTCAAACCCAGAGGGTTGGTGCACATATACCTCTTCATCTATGTAACCATTTAAGAATTCACTTTTGACATCCATCTGATACAGAGTGATGCCATTGTTTACAGCAAATGAGATTAAGAGTTTGATAGATTCTAACCTGGAGACTGGAGCAAAGGTTTCTGTATAGTTTATTCCCTCTTGTTGACTATAACCTTGTGCCACCAGTTGTGCCTTGTTTCTCATGACTTCTCCTTGCTCATTCAGTTTGTTTCTGAACACCCACTTTGTTCCAATGATGTTGAATCCTTTTGGTTTGGGAACCAGATCCCATACATCATTTCTAGTGAATTGATTTAATTCCTCCTGCATTGCCAGAATCCAGTCATTTTCCAGAAGAGCTTCATCAATTGTTGTTGGTTCAATTAGAGAGACCAGTCCCATGAGGGTTTCTTCAGAGTTTCTGAATGTTGATCTTGTTTTGATTGGATCATCCTTCTTTCCTAGGATCTTATCTTCTGGGTGAACTATGCTGCTTCTGGATAACCTTTTCTGGAGTTGATCAATAGAAGGTATAGGATCAATTGTAATATTTCTTTCTGAAGTTGTTGGAGCGTCTCTGTTGGGAACTTCTGACGGTTGTCTTCAGTACCTGTGAATTCAACTTCTATATCTGCAAAAGATTCATTTTGCTTTGACTTTTTAGGGTCAAGCTTATCATCAAATCTAACACTGATTGACTCTTCAACAATATGTGTTTTTGTATTGTATACTCTGTACCCTCTTGAGCGTTCAGAGTATCCTAACATAATACACTTTTGTGCTACTGTTCCAGAGCCAATGATCTTCCCTCTTTGGTTGCCTCCAAAGCCCACGTAGCCTCCAAAGCCCATGTAGCCTCCAGGTTTAAGTTCCAGGCTTTGGAATATATGCTTTCTTCCCGTCATGTGTCGAGAGCATCCAGAGTCCAGGTACCATGACTGGTGTTTTAGCCTTGCCGCTAAAGATATCTGCTACATATATAATTTTGTCCTTGGGTACCCATATCTTTTTGGATGTTGGTTTGTTAGTTTTACCAAAATTCTGGTTGAATTTCGGTTTGACAGAGTAATCATGACTAGTGTATTTTAGGTCACGTGTGTGCCCATATGTGAAGTGTGATTTTAGTGGTGTGTGTTTTATAACAAGGTCCATGACTTTCTTAGGTGGAGATACCTTACCTTGGTATCCTATTCCTTTTCTGCCATTCCTGTTAACTCCATAGATCATTGAAGCCATCTTGCTTTTATCTATGTTTTTAGCCAGAAACTTCTGAAAGTTGTGATCATACTCTTTGATGATCTTATCAGTGTTACTGGGAGTCTCTGAGATTATTTATTTCTCAGAGTTTTGTAAATCATTTTCTAATTTTAAAATCTTTTCTTTTAACTCAAAATTCTCTAATCTAAGAATCTCAGTTCTTTCAGAGTCAGAGAGAAGTTCCCTTTTCAAGTTCTTGAATTTGACTCTGATCTGCTGATATCTTTCCAGAATTTCATTCAGACTTTTTGCAAGTTCAGCCTTAGTGAAATTAATAGTGAAATCAGGTAATACCTCTTCTGTGTCTGATTCTGAGTCTGAACCAGAAGTTTCACTGTCTTCTGACACATTTGACATGAGAGCTATGTTGGCTCTTTCATCATCTTACTGAGTCAGTATCAAAAGTATCTGAATCGTCCCATGTTTCCATGAGGCTTTTCTTCTTCTCTTTGAAGAACTTCTTTTTGGGCTTCTCCTTCTGAAGCCTTGGACAGTCACTTTTGTAGTGCCCTTGCTCATTGCACCCATAGCAGATGATGTCCTTGTTATTTGACTTTCTGTGTACTGAAGAAGCTTCAGATCTTCTGTGTCCAGAGGAGGAATCAGACTTTCTGTATCTGGAGGAGGATTCATTTTGATTCTCTGATCTTCTCGGGTTTTTGAATTTCCTTTGTCTCTGCTTCCACAGTTGATTGACCCTTCTGGAGAGAAGAGACAATTCATCTTCTTTTGATGAGGATCCATCAGAGGTTTCTTCCATAGCCTGCAAAACCTTAAAATCAAATTTTTTGTTAGATTTTAATGCTAGAGGCTTACCTTGCTTTTGAGGCTCATCTTCTTCTAGCTCTATCTCATGACTTCTGAGGGAGCTGACAAGTTCCTCCAGAGATATCTTGTTGAGATCTAGCTTAAGTGCAGTGACCATTGGCCTCCATTGCTTGGGTAGACTTCTTATGATCTTCTTTATGTGATCAACAGTAGAATATCCTTTGCCAAGAACCTTTAACCCAACAACAAGAATCTGTAATCTTGAGAACATTGCTTCTATGGATTCGTTGTCTTCCATCTTGAATGCTTCATATTTCTGAATGAGCGCAAGGGCCTTGGTTTCTTTGACTTGTATGTTTCCTTCATGCGTCATTCTCAGAGAGTCAAACATGTTTTTGGCTGTCTCTCTGTTTGAGATTTTCTCATATTCTGAGTATGAGATGGAACTGAGAAGTATTGTTCTGGCTTTATGATGGTTTCTGAAATCACGTTTTTGCTGGTCAGACATCCTTTTTCTGTCTATCTTCTGACCACTTTCATCCACAAGATATGTGTATCCATCAATCACTATGTCCCATAGATCAACATCATGATCCAGAAAGAAGCTCTCAATTTTGTCTTTCTAGTAGTCAAAATTTTCTCCATCAAATACTGGAGGTTTGCCACTGATTCTATCCTTGTCCTCATGATAGTCATTGCTTATGTTTTGGCTTGGTCCCACCATAGTGTTTTTCTAAAGCTTGGATCTTGTATTAACACGGTTAAGTGTATGAACTCAGAACCAGGCGCTCTGATGCCAATTGAAGAAGTGAAAAACACAAGAGGGGGGGGGGGGGGTTGAATTGAGACTTAAAATCAAAAGCACAATGGACACGATATTTTTATCCTGGTTCGTTTGATCTCAAACTACTCCAGTCTACCCGCCAAGGTGATTTCACCTCTCTCCAACCAGAACTTAATTCACTAATCAAAAACTGATTACAACACTACTTTGACAACTGCCAAAGTCTTCTTGAGTACAACCACAACTCGATTTATCTCAAGGAAAACTATCTTAATCAAGTAAAGGAGTATACTGTGTATTGTTGTTTTTCTTCACAAAAACTGTATCACAACTGTGATATTTTACACAATTTTGAGCGTATATCTGAATATGCAAGATTACAGCGTTTGAGAGGTATTTTTAGACGTGTGTCAAAATCGTAAATGATTTGTCCTCTAAGCTTTTTTATATAGGCATGGAAATCTTGTCCAACATAAAGCGTGATAATGGACATTCAATGCTGTTTCCATATTGAGAAGATTCTTGTCTGAATGAAGTCGTGGCATATGATGCTGTCTTGATTGAAAAGTAATGCTTCAGAACTTAGAATCTTGCATGCTGCAATTGCTTCAGAACATTGATGTCTCAGAGATGTGAGGATCTGATGGTATATTAAACTTCTGTTCAGAATCAGAGTATTCTTCACTTCAGCGCAGATTCTGATCATCATTCTTCAGCGCAGATTCTGATTACCTCAGCTTGAAAGCTTCTGTAGCTTAATTTCTGATGTTGTTTCAGTCAGAACTTCTGCATACAAAATAACACAAATTTAGAGTGCATATTTGTTCTTTGTGTTTGTTATCATCAAAACTCTAATTAAGGGTTGTAGAATCAAACTATGTGCTAACAGATAGGAGATGACCCTTTAATTACCATCGTAGTCTTTGGTGGTACTGGTATTTTCAGAGTTTCCTTTATTATAGGGGTTTTAGTTGAATCTCCCCACGGAATCACGAGAGTTTTCTTATCATGCCTTGTCTTTTGATAAGGAATCACCAATGGTTTCTTCATACTTCCTTTAATTGCTGCTATATATTTAACTTCAGGGTATGGTCCAAATTGGACTATCCCCTGATTCACAAATTATTGTAAGGTTTTTTCGAAATCTTTGTTATGTTCAAGAAGGAATCCACATTCCAATAGATATTCTTTTAAAAGTCTTACCATAGACTTTGCTTGTTTTCCCACCCTACAATCAGTGACTACTTCGATCGCATTTATTATCGGACCACCATGTGAAGGCATAGGGTTTGATTTGATGTTCGATTTTTCAAAGGTAATATCTTGAGCCTCCAATAAGTCTTGCACCTTATGCCTAAAGGTCCAACATTTCTCTAGGGTATGGCCCGAAGAATTTGCATGATATTCACATCTAGCATTGGCGTCGTATCTTGGTGGGAGTGCCCCAGCTGGTGGAGCTATAGGTTTGAGCTGTACCAAGGACGCCTTGACCAAGTGTTGTAATAGTTGGCTATATGGCATAAGGAGGGGATCAAACTTCCTCGGAGGTCTGTCAAACTTATTTTGTTGATGCTGCTCTCATGGAATCATCAATGGCTGTTGTGCTCTTGGTTGTGAAGCCACAACATTAAATTTATCCTCTTTCCTTTTTGTAAAATTAGGAACCGACCGTTTTGTATTGAAAGGAGAATTTGATAACCCCCTTGAATCTTTATGTTCTTTATCCTTGTCTCAATTCTTTCTCCAATAGTTACTAAGTCAGAAAATCCTGAAGACATGCTTCCAGCCATCTTTTCATAGTATACCCCTTGTAGGGTTCCCATGAACATGTCGACTAGTTATTTCTCCAGAAGTGGTGGTTGCACACGAGACGCCATTTCTCGCCACCTTTAAGCACACTCTTTAAAGGACTCTTCCTTCTTCTGGGATAAGTACTGGAGTTGTGTGCGGGTAGGCACCATATCCAAGTTGTATTTATACTGCTTTAGGAATACATTGGCAAGATCTTCTCATGTTTTTATATGCGTCCTTTCCAACTACATATACTAATCCAGTGATGCCCCACTCAAACTATCCTGAAAGCAATGAATCATTAACTTCTTGTTCTAAGTGTAAGCATGCATTTTCCTATAGTACATGCGTAAGTGGTTTCTCAGATAAGTGAGTCCTTTGTATCTTCCAAAGTCAGGCACTTTGAATTTCAGTGGGATTATTACATCCGGGACGAGAACCATCTCGAAGGCATCGACGTCAAAAGCATCAAATCCTTCCACGAATTTAAACCTTTCTTCTAGAGCTTTGTATCGGTCCAGTGCCAACGAGTTTTCAACCGTAGGGGTGTTGGTCATTCTTTGCGGTGTTTGATTAACATCCTCTAAATCGTGGTCTCCGTATTGTAAGTCCAAGTAATTGTCAACATGATTAACCAGAATTTGCAGGGTATGAGATGCCCCTGCCTTTGGTGGAAGTGGGACAAACCCCTCAGATTCTTGTCTCATCTCGTGTTGAGCCATGACAAATTCTTGTGGCCCTGTCTCCAGTCTCTTTTTCAGTTGGTGACCGCTCGATGCACCGATAGCTTGGGTTATTTCTTCGAAAGCTACTCTTGGAATCTGTTCTTGTCTATCAATGATGTTCTTCAAAGCTAGAAGAACTTGAATCATATCTCCCCTCATTGAGTCGATGTTGCTCTTAACTTGCTCCAAATTTATTTTTGAAAGCTGCTTGATTCTCTTCTATTTGTTCCATGGCTCTTAGTTGGTGAGCTCTTGTCTGATAGGATGGCCAAGGAGGTGGTGGTTTCCTTCTACCAAGGGTTCAACTGGAGAACATTTTTGAATGGCAAATTTATGATATGTAATGTTTTTATGGGTGTATGCATGATGTTAAGATTTATGCTTTGCGTGTCTTATTCACCTGGGCATGTTTTTTTTTATAATATCGTGCATATATGTTTTTTTTTAGGTTTTTCTTTTTTATTTGGTGAGTATTTGGAAAATAAATACACAAACAAGATAGGAAACATAACGCTTTTATCGAAATGCCAATTGTCTTTAAAAAAGATAATACATTTTAGATATTGAAAAATATTACAATTCTAAAATAGTAAACTTGCTGGAAAGGAAATAAACAAAAGGAAAACAATCTTCTAAGCCCGTTTGTGAAGGTCTTCTCTGAAACGATCGACCATCGTCCTGTATAGCTTGAGAAAATTGTCAACGTCTTCTAGGAGAGGGACCATTACACTTTCTACGTCCTTTAAGCTTCTGGGAATGTCTTCGATGAGGTTGTTGGACAAGAACGCAAGCTTGTCATGCTTATCTTTGTAGTATTGGTACTCCTGGTAGAGGTTATGAATTATCTTGTGGTTATCCCTTCCTGCTTGGGCAATCTTTGTATACTGCTCTTCCCAATACATATTTTCAGCTCTCAGCTCCATATAGAGTCTTCGCTGTATTAGGAAGTCCTTCTGGAGGCCCTCCATCTCGAGGCATACTTGCTCATTCTCATCAGTTTTCTGGGCCAAATGTCTTTATGCCCTCATTTTCATAAGGCGCTCTCTGACTTCTGACTCTTGGCTATCCTGAAGCCTGGTAGTGGGGTATTACAACTGTTCTTCTTGGTCTAAAGATGCTTGGGCCAAGCTTTGGATTTGAGCCCTCAACTCTTCCTCTAGTACTTTCTTTTCCTGCATAGCTTTTTCATACCATCTATTCAACTTTCCAATTTCATTGGCAGCATCTTCCAGCCTCTGATTATGGGAATCCAGATTAAAAGTAGCACTTAACAACCCTTCGGTTGAACGCTTCCTTTTCAAACTTTCCTTTTCAAATGCTTCGCGTTCTTTTTGAATCTGTTGGTCTTTTGATTGGAGTATGCGCTGCATTTGTCTTTTCTCTTTGGTCAAGTTAAGGAGATTGAGCTCTAACTCTTCCTTCTCCCTCTGAGCCTGTTTCAGTGATTTTTCCAGATCATCTACCTCTTCTAAAGATATAGGAGGATTGATTGGGACCTCTTTCTTATACTCAGGATCTATATCAAAAGGAATTTTGATAATTTTCCCCCTGTTTAGAACTCATTGAGTGTAAGGTTCTTTTGCTACTGCATTTTTCTTTTCTGCCTTTCTCTTGTTAACCCTACTCCAAGCCCAAATCATTTTGTTGAGCAGCTCTCGGTCATTTCTTCCCATGTCATGAACGATCAATTACTGGAGTTTTTCATCTGAAGGTTTGTCTTCTAGAGGATACCCTAGTTGTTGTAGGGCTAGGGCGAGATTTAATTGATGCAACCTTGTGATTCGATTAATGGGACATTAGGAAAATCTCTGCAAATATAGACAATATCACCGATATCTAACTTCCTGGCATACCACAACATAGAGCTATCAGTGAGAGACCTTAACTTCTAAGGCCATTCATACCTTGTCAGATTCGGGACCAAATAATCTTCCTTGTAAAGGTGAGGCATGGACCAGGAGTATAGCAATGGAATACATCAATTTAAGGTACCCCGTTTCTTCTCGTACCGTGTATGATAACATAGTAGATATCAGCAAGCAGAGCTAGAGGGGGGTTTGTATTAAAAGTCTTTGTACCCCAAAACACACTGATGGTTAGAGGGTTGATATAGTCTATAGTACGTGGAAATAAGACAACACCAAATATAAGTATCCCAAGACAGTCGACATAAGATTCCCGTTCTTTGTTATTTTCCAAATCGAGAGTTTTACTTTCTAGATAACACCTTTTAATTCCTTGCACTTCTCCTTCTTTCTTATAATTAATAACAAACTCAGGATAAGGGATTCTTAAACCTTTGTGCAGTATTTTAATATCAATGTTTGTCTGATACCCGTATAAGCCTTCTCTTTGGAGAAGTTCAGAATTCTATCCAGTTATTCTAAGGTCGGAGCTAACTGGAAATCTTGAAATGTGAAGCATCTGCGTGGAGGATCATAGAATTGTACTAGAGCATAAATAGCGCCCAACTTCACTTCGACTTTGGTTAAATCAAAAATATCCCTATAGCGACGAGTAAATGTTTCCATAGCCCTTTATGATAATCTTTCCTTTATAACTTTGATTTGAGTCACATCTGGCTTGGTAGAATTGATACGAATGAGTTGTTTTCCTTTGGCATTCATTTCCAGATGCTAAAAAAAAAACCTTTATTTTATTTATTTATTATTCTTTGTACCATGTGAATAAGACAAACAAAAGCAAATGATGTATGATGAACATGTGAAATGTAGAGATGCATGAATATATGAGTAAAAGGTTAAACGACGGGATCTAATGAACAGTAACCCTTAGAAGGTGGGATCTTAGCTTGGTTTTATGGATATTTTACCCTCCCAATAAAGTGGTTTCCTTAGGGGTATCATAAATAACACTAGAGGGAAAGGCACAAGGGCCTCTCTTAAGCGGAGTCTCTTTGCAGACCAAAACTTTCGTCTCTAGGTCGTGAAAATGTCTCATCATGAGATTTTAGTTTAAGGTTTATACAAAGAGGAATAGGTATCATTCCAAAGTCCTACTTCCCAAGAGGATGTCTCTTGAGATGTATTTCTTTTGTAGAATTCTACCGACTCTAGGCGAAGTCGTCACATAAACTCATATGGATGATGTATCCCCTTGGCTAATAAACGAACCTTCTTTCTAAGGGTTTTTTGAAAATATATTTTGTGAAAATTGAAGTCCCACCATAGATATAAGCATAATAAATAATAAAACAAAATAAGCAATAAATAGATAAATAAATAAATAATAAAGAATAAAACCCAAAAAAAAAGAAAAACCTTAAAACCTAAAGGGGAGGCTTTTAAACCTAGGGTTGAGTCCTCAGCAGAGTCACCTGCTGTTGCAACTGGTTTTTTAAATTAGAATTGCCACCCTTAATTTTTATCCTAAAGGAAGGGAGTGTAAATGAATAACTCTACAAGGTTCAAAGATTCTAGATTTGGACTCGGTTCTAGACAAGGGGAAGGTATTAGGCACCTCTCGTCTACCTTGTTCACAAGGATACTAGGTTTTAAAAGCGCAATTTTTAGGGAATATGGTTTTTAAGTTTTATTAAGGAAAAGGGTTTTAATTTTAATCGGGGGGGGGGGGGGGGGGGAGGGGGGGACTCGCCATGATTTTAATCGTATGGCTGCATATCCTCTTAGGAGAAATCAGAGTCCCATTTCATAGTTCGTGGTGTTGTTTGTATTTTTTATGGATTGTGAAATATATTTTGAATTTCTCGCATACGTAGTCTAAGAGTGTGAATAAGCAGAGTTTGTTAGACCAAGTATGCAGTTAATTTAAATATATTTGTATTCCTTTTCGAAAATTAATGTTGAATTTATTTATTACGAAAAATAATTTGGTGTTCGTTTGAGTATTTTTTATACGTAGAGCAAAGGAGTCTGATATAGTCTCCTCGTCACGTGGCCAGATATTGGCCATGTGTCGCTCGAAGATATAGTAATTTGATGAATTGTGTGGGTTTTAATATTTTGATATAAAATATTAAATTAAATTATATGGTGAGAAATGTTTTTAAATATGTGGTTAAAAGATATGATCTAATATAAATAAATATTGTATGTTAAATAAGTTTTAAAGTACTAAGTTATTTATAATAATAAACAATACATAATATTATAATTATTAAAAAATAAATATAAATATAAATATATATAAATACAGAAAAATAAATAAATAAATAAATATATAAATGAATTTATAAAAGAAAATAATAAATAGAAAATAAATTAGTAGGGAGGGTGTGATTTACGTTAGTCAGCAATAATGTGGGGTGTGAGAAATAGGAGAGCCTAAGTCCAGATTTTGGACTTGGCCCTCTTAGCGTGGGGGTGTATGTTTAAGCATGTTATCAAAAAAATAATGGGAGGCGGTACGAATAAAACTGGTTAGGCCCAAGAACATTTTCATTTTATTTTACAGGAGGGTCCTCTAGGAAACGTGTGGATGGTCACATGATGGTTATCGTGGGGGCGTGTTTTGGAGCGTATGATCGTGATCGTGAGGTCGATATTGAGAGAACATGGTAACTGTCACAGTATGGCATGCACTAGATTGCCAGTTACAATATATTTTAATTACAAAAAACAAAAAAAAACAGTATCATTATCTCTCTCGCAGCCTCACCCCTTTCCTCTTCTCTCTATCAGCCCTATTCATACGAAACCCTACCCTCTCTCTCCCGCTGCGGCGCTAGGCCTTTTTCTTCCTTTCTCGCCTCCGATAAACCAAAACCCCCATACAATAATATAACTTTACAAAAAAGAAAACAAAAACATGGTCGAACTACCTCGCGATGCTTCTTCTTTTCTGCCCTTCTAATCTTCTCCTTGTTCTTGATTTCAGATCCGGTAGGTACCTATTGGGAGTGACGGTTTAGGGTTTATAGATAAGCGACGGCTTCGAGAACTCAGCGAGACAGGTCGAGATTTCCTCTTCTGTCAAAGAGCGCTTCCCTATAAAAATTTTATTTTTCGTGTATTTTTCTCTCCGTGCTCTTACCGTTTTTTTCTTCCTCCTCTTCTTTCTGTAAATCACTTCAATTTATAGTCTTTTTTAGGTGAAGACGAATTAGGGAATTAGTTAATTGGTCTTGTAGTTTTAATTTTGTTTTGATTTAGGGTTTTTAGATTAGGCATGTATTTTGAATTATGTCTGTACTCTCAAGAACAATATTAAATTTCTATATTTTGTAATGAATTTGTTTCTACTTTTCTGAAATTTTCTTATGCGTTTTAAATCGCTGTATGTAAATCGAATAGCCCTTTAATGTTGTTTCTGTTTTCAGTTTGCCCTGCACTAATTCGAGCCTTGTCTGTTTGTATAGCAATAAATTTCTTTAATTTGTACAGTGATTGTTTGAGGCAAAAAACATGTGCATTTTTATTCAATCTAAACAGTGCCCGTTAATGAATGTTTGGGCCATGCGTTATTTTGGGCCTGAGCTGGTTCAAAAATGAAGCAGAAAAAACAATACTTAAAAAACACAATTTTTTTCAAAACAATATAATTGGGCCTGATGTTTTGGTTATTGGGCCTGTCTGCACAACAAAGATGGTTTCCAACCTTAATTAAACTAGACTGGGCCATGAAGAGCACTTCTCAAGAAAAACATAAATCAAATTTAACTAAGCTTTTCTTTGTAATGTTTTAATTAAAAAGGCTTAATTAAAAAATAGTGTTAACAATAGGGTAACAATATCAATAATAATCAATGGTTTAATTATAATGATAATGTTGTAATAAGAATAAAAACAAACCAAAAACCGACTGGGCCGTACCATTTTAATAGTCATTGGGTCTCAGCAAAAAACACAATTATTTTGTACACCAAAAGAGAATGAAATTTAATGGGCCTTTAAACAAAAACAGATTATTATTTTTTATCAAAAGCCTAAATGGGCTTAATTAACTTAAATATATTGGGCCTCTAAACGAAGAGAATTGTTTTACACACCCTCCTTTTATTATTCAACAACCAAAAACAAATGGGTCGGCTGAATAGCTTAATGGGCCTCTCCCAAGAAACTTACACCCCCTCATAAAAAAACCTTAATGGGTCATCAGATTTTGATGGTCCATTTTGGAATAATACACCCCTTTTTATAAATTTGTACCCTCATTAGGACAAGACTTAACACAATCAAATTTACATAATATGATTTATAAATTAGGAACAAAGAACTAATATGACTATTGAATTGATAGGGAAATCTTAGGGTATGACAATTATATTGTTTCATACCACAACACCAAAAACCAAAAATGAACATCAAATGGCATGTTGGTGTTGTCCACTTTACATCGTGTTAACAAACAATTTTCGACTGGGGTAATAAACCTTAACCTGTGGGATTTATTTGGCTAAAGAGGCATAAGTTTTGTAGAAAAAGACAGAGCATCTCAACCAAGTCAAGAGATATCGACCAAAAGGAGCTAGTCGACGAGAGGCCTAGGACCTATATGAGGTTATCGACAGGATTAGGTGTCGACAAGTAGGAGTTATATTGGCAGGAACGGTTACTAGCGTGCAAGCTAGTGAAAATGTGGGAATATTCAAACAGTTTTCCTTGAAGCCCAATGTGGGCTAGTAACCGTCGACGGTTACATTACTTAGGATTTCTATTTAAGAAAATGTTTGTGTTTATGTCAGGGGTCACATTTCATCACATTTAATAGTAATATACTCAAAGTACCTACATCTAAGAGAGAAATGAGTTCAAGCATAAAAATGTATGAATACTTCCACATCTAAATTTATAGCAATTTTCAGATTTTCTTTAAATTACAAGTCTTGTCTTTAATTTATTTGCTTTGTATGATACGGTGGGAGAACTTACTTAGGTGTTTTGCGTTTTATCGCAATTGTTGAGGATAGCAAGAGTCGCCACTGACTTTTCTTTTATCCAATAAAGGAAAAGGTGAAAATAACAGGAAAGACCTTTTGAGAATTTTCTTGAGTTTGGGGGGTAGGTTATGAAAAGGGAAGGTGTTAGCACCCTTTTCATCCGTAGTTATCTACCTGCTCTTAGTTGCTAGTTCATTTTAAAATTCTTTGTTTCAAAATTTGTTTATGATGTTTTTGAAAGTAATTTTGAAAAGTGCCTTCGTTTAGGCGAAATTTGTAATGATTCTCGTCTCTATAAGAATGCATACAAGGTGTTGACTTTTGAAAATATTTCATGGAAAGTGTTTGGTGTGTTTGAATGATGTTTTGAAAATGGTTGTGAGCAAGCAAATATGATCGTTCTACCTACTCAATAAGTCTTAGGTTTTTTCCACCTCCTTTGGATATTGCTATCTTATTATTGATTGATAAGAAGTCTTATGCGTGGATGTGAAGGGACATGCGTGGGTCATTGTATAGTCATAGAAAGCAACATTGTATGATACCTTAGAAATTTTTGTAAGGGTCTAATATCATTTATAAAGGCAACATTTGAAGGGTAATCGAGGGACTATGATCTTGTTTTTGATTGTTTTTGCTAAAGTATCCCATGTTTGCGTAACATGACTATTTTTATCTTAGGAAACGAGTGAGGCCAACCCTGGAGGTGCAAGTGTGCAAAGTGTTTGTTTTCATGCTCTTTGTTTTTGAATTAAGGTTTTCTACTTGTTGATTTTATGTCTTGCCATACAAACCCTAATTACTAGCATTTATATTGAAAACGATAAATTGCGAAAATGTAAAATTCTACGCTATTACATCATTTGGGGATGGAGGTACAAATTTACAAATGGGGAAAGTAAGCAGATAAAACCTAATTTTACTATTACAACCATAGTGAATGAATAAATAATGTACAATAATGTAAAGGCAATATGAAAGAAAAATGAAATTATTTTTATTTGGATTCTTGTAAAAGGGTTTAACCTAATTAAACTAAAAATAAAATAATTATTTAGTTTAGATTACTTTGAGAGAACTAAACCTAAATTAATTAAGGAGAAGAGGTGAAATAATTAAGAAAACAAATGTTTTTTAGGATTTTATATGAAAAAAGGTTTTTAGTGTTGATAAAAGCAAGAAATTAATTAATAAAAATTCCTAAGTTCTAAATTGATTAAATGAAAAGAAAAATTTAGATAAACCTAAGTCTAAATGATTTAAATAATAAATTAAATTAAATTAAATAAGAAAATATATTTTTTGTCTTTTTGTTTTAGGAAAACATTTTTAAGGTGTAAAAGAAATAATCGAAAACCCTAGTTTCTAATTAGTTTACAAATTGATTAATAAAAATAAAATAAAGGGCGATTAAAATAAATTAATTTTTATGTAAAAAATTAAGTTAATTAGATAAAAAAACCCAAGTCTATATTTTTTTATGATTTTATGATTTGAAATTAAAAAAATGATAAAACAAAACAAATAAATTAAAATAGTAAAAGAAAATAGTTTGGGCCTGCGCAATATAAAGTAAAATGGAGGTGAGACAAAGCAAAAATAAAAAAACAGGACAAGACCCAAGTTCTGGGAGGCCCAACGCCTTGTTTGGATTCTATATGGCTGACTTATGAGAGCTCATTGTGGACAAGCGTATCTGGCGTTGGATGTGTTGGCACAGTGATGTGATGGCATTAGTGTGAAGCACATGGTGGATGCGCGTGGCCTTCTTGCACGGAATCTGTAAGGAAAATATGAAGAAAAAAATACAAAAGGGTACCACTGGGGCTCGAACCCAGGTCCCAAAGGTTAATAGGCGCGGGATTTAATACTGCGGTGGCTATACATCCATTTATTAATACAAAACCATAAATATATATTATAAACAAGTTCCTGAAGACATGTTCATCTTCTTCCTCGCGCCCATGACTGAAACACCATTTTTGAAATTCGTATTTCACTCATTCTCAATGAAATTAAAAAATATAGACATGAAACTTGTGTATTTTTTCACCACGAATCCAACCATATAACTTATGTAAGCTAAAAGTCAAATATGAAGAGCAATTTTGTTGGCCCTAAATTGAAACCTAATTTTTTCAGAAAGATCAAATCTAAAATTCTCTACACACAGTCAATATAAATGAAAATTATGGACATGGTTAGCTTTAGGGCAATGATATCTACATTTTTACTTCAGAATGTATGCACAAAGGATGCTTGTATCAAGATATTGAAGTTAGAAAACTTACCTCTTGCAGATGGATTAGTGTATGGAGTTTAAGCAAACTTTAAGGTGTCATAATGATCTGTTTAGCTTGCCTGGACCTCCCTGAGTGTGTTGCAACCTTTACTTTGCTTTGAAAGTCCCTCAATCTCCCTACTCAAGTCAAACTGCAAGCTTGATTTTTTAAAATGGTAGATAGAGAAGATGGAGTTACAGTCAAGAAACAGGTGTTAGAATGGCTTGTATATGAGGTATGTTAATTATTTGGATGATTAAAAGTTAATACGCACGAGTGATTTTTTAGTTTCAAGTTTGAAGCTCAAAAATGGAGTTTTTAGCCAACTCTGTGTTGCAGAATGTTAGGGAAGTTTTTAGGGTGCTTGAACTCATGTCCTTCCTTTCTAATAACTTGTGAATCTATAATAAAAAGGTTAGAGATGTTTTACACAAAGGGATTTCTGAGTAATAGGGTTATGGCTAGGTTGCTTGATTTTGAAGAAAAGTGAGAAATGTGGTTTCAAGGTAGAAGGTACAAGCATGTAGAGTGGTTAAGCAATTAAAACATGTTTTCTTCTGATCACTTATCTTGAGTGTGGACAGAGACAACAAGTTAGGAGCTCAAGGAGAGTTGACCTTTCCAAAAGCAATGTTTTATCAAAATGGAAATGGTAACTTTGTGCCATAAATGGAAAATCAACTTGGACAAGGCTTCAAACACTTGGATAATGGATCCAAAAGTTGTGTAAACATTTAATTATTGAGTGATTAGAAAGGTTGAATCCTACAAAGCAATATTTATGAAGCATGGTTTGAGATTTGATTATGTCTTCATCACAAAATTGACTTGTAATTCAAGTTTGAAACCCTAACTTCATCTCTTCGATTCTCCTAGCTCAAGAATGATCTCAATAAGTTATTGGACACTTTGAAAATCTTGAAACATCCTCTACAACTTTCATGTTGGCCATTTTTACAACATCATCTTGGAGCTTGATGAAAATTGGCCAAGAAGTTAGGTCAAAAATCTGCCTAAACTAGGTCAAATTTTCACTTATTTTTATAAAAAGTGCATGACTTTGTGAATTTATAACTCAAAATCCATGAATTTATAGGACTTGATAAGTAAATAAAAGTTGTATATATCATCAATATCTACAACTTTCATGTTGAAAATTTTCTTTGAATCATCTTGCATCTTGGTGAAAAGTTGGCATGGAGTCATGAAAAAAATAAGACTTAAAAACACTTAGAAAAATTCTAAGTCTTGAAAAGTTTGACTTTTTAAGATGAATTTTGACTTTCTTAATTTCTTGATGATCAAGTTGCATATTTTTGAATTTCTTGATGAAATGTGATCTTTGAAACTCAATTTTGACCAAAAGTTCAAAGTTTTACTTTTGGTGTATCAATTGACTTTTCATCAGTTGACTGAATTTCAACTATTAATCATTTGATCTTGAGAAATGAATTAAGATATGCAATTAGGTCAAAATGATGCATTTGAATCCTTGAGATCATGTTTCAAACCAATAAGTCATGTATTAGGTCAAAAGTCAAAGATTAGTCATTCTCAGTTAAAACCCTAATTTTGACCATTTTGCCCTTTTGGTGATTTGAACAATTTTCTTGGGGAATTGTGATCCAAACTTGATCAATTGATACATATGACTTCAAAATGTTGATATTGGTCCAAAATATTTAAGTTTGAATGTAGGTTGACCATAATTGACTTTTTACCCAATATTGCTAATTTTAGGTCATCTGATCAATTGACTGAGCAGTTTCATGATCCAAGACTTTAAACTTAAAATGAGCAATCTTGAGAAAAGAGAGGGAAAATTTTGGGGTACAACAACTTCCCCTGTTCAATCTTGTTAAACATGAAGAGTTAGATTGGTGGGTCCGCCATTCATATCTTGAATGTGGAAGATGATTGAACACTAGAGTGCCCAGAAATTTGCACTTAATGATTTGTTACTTGTTTATGTCAGGAATGGGCTTAAAGATGCCAATTGGAGAAGTGATAAAGAATTTGTCGGAGATGGGTTTACAGATGCCATCCAGAGTTGCTGTTGGTAGAAATTGGAAGAAGTATAAGAATAAATCTTTGGTCGATTTATACTGAAATAGTAGATGTCTCTTGCCTGTTTTTAACTAGAAGAGGTAAATCAAACAAGAAGAGGTTTGTCGTTTGGCGAATTCATTGGGGAAATATTCCTAACCAGAAGAGGTCTTCTGATTGTTTGTCTTTAACTGGAAGAAATAAATCTAACTAGAAGAGGTCTGACGTTCGCCTGTCTTTAACTTGAAGAAATAAATCTAACTAGAAGAGGTCTGTCATTCGCCTGTCTTTAACTGGAAGAAATAAATCTATCTAGAAGAGGTCTCCGTCTACCTGTCTTTAACTGGGAGAAGTGAATCTAACAAGAAGCGGTTTGTTGATTTCCTATCATTAATTGGAAGAAGTGAATCTAACCATAAGAGGTTTTTCGTTTGCCTATAATTAACTAGAAGAAGTGAATCTAACTAGAAGAAGTATGTCGATTTCTTATCATTAACTGGAAGAAGTGAATCTAACTAGAAGAGGTATGCCGATTGCCTATCATTAACTGGAAGAAGTGGATCTAAACATAAGAGGTCTGTCATTTGCCTATCATTAACTGGAAGAAGTGAACCTAACCAGAAGAGATATGTTGGTTGTCTGTCTTTAACTGGAAGAAACAAATCTAACCAGAAGAGGCCCGTCATTTGCCTGCCTTTAACTGGAAGAATTAAATCTAACCAGAAGAGTTCCGTTGATTTCCTATTATTAACTGGAAGAAGTAAATCTAACCAGAAGAAGTCTTTGTTTTTGTTGATTGACTTTTCCTGCAAGGAAGAGGGTTAGTTGCATGTAGATTTATGCATGGCATAATAATGTTGTCAAAATAAATGAGATTATGCGGCATGCATTTCTCATGTATGTGCTATGATGTATGAATGTTATTGAAATGTATCTTTGTCTATGAAAATAAATCCTTGACAAATGTTATGGAGTGTTGGGAAGCAAAATCCAAAACTACCGCTGGAGATGAGGAGTATGTGTATCTTCGACTTTGTTTAGAGTGTTTTGCTGGGGGTTCCTGTCTCGTTGTTTTAAGGAAATTCTGCGGGGAATGTCGATTTCTGCTTGAAGGATAGAGTACACAAACCTTGGTTGTCCATTACTCTACCAGGGAATTATAACTTGACTGGGGATAAAAGTTAAATGGTATCTGGTCGGATTCTAGGCTTCGCAGAAACTTACTAGATGAAGTTAACTGTTATCTGGTCGGTTTCCAGGCATCGCAACAACTTACTAGGGATAGTAACGACTCCGCTGGGGAAAAATGGTTTTGTCCGTTTATTTGCAACAGTCTGCGAAAAGCCTCGTGTTGGGCAATCTATAGTTTTTTTAGAAGAATATTTTGAAGACCTTATTAGGGAGATGAATTCTTTTGGGGATAACTCCACAAAGTTTCTTTTTTTTCAATTAAGACCAACTTAGCTGGGGAGAGGGTTTTCAGGAGATTATACTTTATGGGGATAATCTTATTGAAGCAACTCTGTGGGGGTATCCCAATTACATACATTTGTTAATAGTTAATCATGTTCATATGCATATGTTCGTTCAATTTTAAACATTGGACATTTTTGCACTCAACACAGAAAAACAAAAAGTTTTCACTTTGAAGTATATATTTGTATTGATGTTTTGCCTATAAACAAGCGTTTTTGTACAAGAAGACAGAAATACTAGTAAGAGGAAATCGTCGAAAGAGTGAATACAAAGTGAAAATAAAATAATAGCCATGTGGAAGTAATCTCATTAGGTTCCAACTCCACCATTGCCCCTATGTCTTTGAATATAATCCATTGCGTTGAAAGAGATTGATTGAATTGATCTTATACCATTGAACTTGGACCTTGGTAATAACGTTGGATGTGGTGATTTCACGGGACATAGTCATACGCTTTGATCCTTAAATTTTTCCTGGACCGCCCTTTCGGGTTTTCAGCCTACCAGGATACCCTTTTTTTCCCAAGCTACCTTTTTGGGTTTTCGACTTGCCGGGTGTACAACCCTTTGTATATATCCCTAACTTTTTCCTGAACCCTTTTGGTTTTCCAGGATGCCCTTATTCTTTCCTAGGTATGTTAACCTAGCGGGTCATTTTTATGTGTAGTATTTTTTAACTATGTCTGCATTCACCAGATGCAGAAAATCTTTACCGTCCATAGTAGTTAGCATCATAGCTCCGCCAGAAATACTTTTTTAACAATAAATGGCCCTTTGTAAGTGGGAGTCCATTTTCCCCTGGGATCGCCTTGAGGAAGAATGATGCGCTTTATTACCAAGTCGCCAGTCTGATACACTCGAGGTTTGATTTTTTGTTGAAAGCCTTGATCATACGCTTTTGATAAATTTGACCATGACAAACAGCAACCAGTTTCTTCTCATCAATTAAGTTCAACTGATCCAACCTAGTATGAATCCATTCATCTTTGCCTAAGTCCGCTTATTTCATAATCCTTAAGGAAGGTATCTAAACTTCCACGGGCAGGACAACTTCCATTCCATAGACTAAAGAGAAATGGGTTTCCCCAGTTGATGTTCAAGCAGAAGTATGGTAGCCATGAAGAGCAAATGGTAACATCTCGTGCCAGTCTTTATAGGTTACTACCATCTTTTGCATAATCTTCTTTATGTTTTTATTGGCAGCTTCCATTGAGCCATTCATCTTATGTCTGTATGGAAAAAAATTGTGATGCTTTGAACAGAGTGCAAAGTTCAATGATCATAGCATTGTTGAGATTGGTTCTGTTGTCAGTGATGATTCTTTCAGGGATACCGTATCGGAAGATGATGTTATGCTTGATAAACCGGGCTATAACATTATTAGTGATTGAGGCAAATGAAGAATCTTCGACCCATTTGGTGAAGTAGTCGATGGCAACAAGGATGAAACGATATCCATTAGAGGAAGTGGGCTTGATCTCTCCAATCATGTCAATGCCCCACATTGCAAATGGCCACAAATTAGTCATGACATTCAAAGGAATTGAAGGCATATGAACCTTGTTGGTATAGATTTGACACTTATGGAAAGTCCTCGAGTGATGGTGACAATCAGTTTCCATAGTCGACCAATAGTAACCAGCCCTCAGAATCTTCTTGGCCATAGTGTGCCCGCTAGATGAGTTCCAAAGATACCTTCATGCATGTCTTCCATGATTTTATTTGCCTCCTTATTGTCCACACAACAGAGCAGGGTTGAATCATGGTTGTGTTTGTATAAGATCCCATTTCTTAGGAAGAATTTGGATGATAACCTTCACAAGAATTTCTTGTCATTGACTGATGCTCCTTTGGGGTACTCTTGTGCTTCAAGATATCTCTTTACTTCTTGATACCAAGGTTTCTCTTCATCAATGTCAATATCATAGTAGCGCTCAGGTTCGTCAAATCTTTCGATTGTAATTCTGGGAGTTTCGTTATCCCAATTGACCTTGAACATAGATGCCATAGTTGCTAAAGAATCTTCCAACTGATTTTCTTCTCTTGGAAAGTGTTAAAAGGTGACTTCTTCAAAGTAAGGGATCAAGGTTGACACAAGTTATTTGTAAGGGATCATATTTGGATGCTTAGTGTCCCATTCTCCATTAACTTGATTGGTTACTAGAGATGAGTCTCTGTATACGCTTAAGAATTTGATTCTTAGGTCAATGGCAGCCTTAAGACCCAAGATGCCCGCTTCATACTCGGCCATTTTGTTTGTACAATCGAAGCATAGTATAGAAGTGAAAGGAGTATGGCCACCTTCGGGGGAAATAATCACAGCACCAATTCCGTTACCTAAAGCATTAGAAGCTCCATCAAAAACCATAGTCCTTGGGATCCTTGTTCAGGTTCGTCATACAGTCTAGGCTTTTCACAATCAATTATCAACATGATATTCTTGTCCGGGGATTCAAAGTTCATGGGTTGGTAGTCATCAATAGCTTGATGGGCCAAATGATCTGCTAACACACTTTCTTTGATGGCCTTTTGTGTAGTGTATTGGATATCATATTCAGTCAAAATCATTTGCCATCTAGCTATTCGTCCGGAGAGAGCTGGCTTCTCGAAGATATACTTGATAGGATCCATCTTAGAAATCAACAAAGTGGTATGAATCAACATATATTGTCTTAGCCAGAGAGCAGCCCATGCCAAAGCGCAGCAAGTTTTCTCGAGCAGTGAATATCTTGTTTCACAGTCGATAAACTTTTTGCTCAGGTAGTATATTGCATGCTCTTTTCGGCCAGAGACGTCATGTTGGCCCAACACAAAACCATTTGAATTCTCTAATACAGTCAAGCATATAATCAGAGGTCTTCCTTCAACTGGAGGCATCAGGATGGGAGGTTCTTGCAAATATTCTTTAATTTTGTCAAAGGCTGCTTGGCAGTCGTCGTTCCATCTGACTACTTGATCTTTCTTCAATAGTTTGAAGATTGGATCACAAGTAGTAGTTAGGTGAGATATGAATCGGGCAATATAGTTGAGTCGACCTAAGAAACCCCTGACTTCTTTCTCGTTACAGGGAGCCGGTATTTCTTGTATGGCTTTGACTTTTGCAGGGTCGACCTCAATACCTTTTCCCTTGATGACAAACCCTAAGAGTTTTCCAGATCTTACATCGAAGGTGCATTTATTGGGATTCAGCCTTAGCTTCTATTTCTTCAACCTCTCAAACAACTCGTGTAAGTGATCAAGGTGTTCTTTCTCAGTATGCAACCTTGCAATCATATCATCCACATAGACTTCTATCTCATGATGGATCATGTCATGAAATAGGGCTACCATAGCTCGTTGATAGGTTGCCCATGCATTCTTCAAACCGAAAGATATGACCTTGTAACAGAAAGTGCCCCACTGTGTGACAAAGGTGGTCTTCTCCATGTTCTCGGGAGCCATTTTAATTTGTTTGTAGCCGGAGAAGCCATCCATGAAGGAGAAGACTTTATGTTGAGCAATATTATCGACCAAAACGTCAATATGTGGTAGTGGTAAATCATCTTTGGGGCTTGCCCTATTCAAATCTATATAGTCTACACACATGCGGACTTTCCCATCTTTCTTCGGCACTGGGATAATATTTGCCACCTGTGATACGGTGGCAGAATCGACTGTTATACTGGTTTTGCGTTTGTATTTGCAAATGTTGTGGTAAGTAAGAGTCGCCACCGAATTTTCTTTTATCCAACAAAGGAAAGGGTGAAAAGAACAGAAAAAGACCTTTTCGATAATTTCCTGAGTAAGGGGGGTAGATTATGAAAAGGGAAGGTGTTACCACCCTTTCCATCAGTAGTTTTCTAAGGGCTCTTAGATGCTTAGATTATTTTTGAAATACCTTGTGCTTTGTGTTTTTGAAAAGTATTTGAAAAATGCCTTAGTGTGATGATTCGCTTTATGATAACTCTTGTATCAGTCCTCAAGAGTGTTGATAAAGCGAATGTTTTTTGAAAGTGTTTTGAAATGTTTTGTGTAAGTGCAAAAAGTTTGTTTTTGAGCAAGAATCTAACAGCTATCTACTTGTACTCGAAATTTTTTGTTCTTTTGCTCCTATCCTTTAGACAGTGTTATCCTACTATTAGTGAGTAGGTATCCCTAACGTTGGATGTACGAGGGACATTCGAAAGAACGATTTATAGTCACAAAGGCAACTGGGCAAGAAGTTTTAGTAACTACCTTAAAGTTTTAAGATCATATTTTTACTGAGGCAACGTCGAGCGGGTCATCGAGGGACTTATGATCTTTTTGAACCAGAGGGTAGCCACTAAAACCTCTCACGTTTCGAGAGTTATGACTATTTTCCGAAGGCAACCAAAGTGAGATACCCTAGAGGTGTATACGTGCAATTGATTCAATTCAGTTTATTTATCTTTGTTATTAGTTTTGCTAATTGTTGTACCCCAAAATTTTCCCTCTCATTTCTCAAAGCATTTTCTCACAAGAATTTTCAAAAGCTCAAAATTTGCACAAATACAAAGCAGACAAAATGGGCAAAACAGATAAAAACTGATTTTTTAGAAAATTGAAGAAAAGAAAGCTTGCTTCGACTCATTCATCCTTTGAATGGACATTCTGGCTTCTTCGATGCAACCTTGATTCACACGCTTCGACTGAACATGAGGCCTCCTACATGCAAGCCTCAATTCAGGGAGCAATGACCTTCTGCAGGAAAGCTTTGATTGGGCAAGGATTACCTTCTCACAAAGCTTCGATTGGGGTATGGTCTCCTTTCAAAACAACATACATCGAATCCAACTTTGTACCATTTCATGCATCCTTTAGTCCACAAGCTTTATTCAAGCAATTTCCTTCTGCATGCAAGCTTCGATTCAGAGAGCAATGGCCTCCTGAATGTTTGTCTCACAAAGAATTTGCCTTCTACATGCTAGTTTCAACTGGGCATTATGACCTTCATATTAGTTTCCTTTGATTCAGAAGGAGACGATCTTCTGAAATCTTTCTTCGATTCAGAGGGCAATGGCCTTCTGAAGGTTTTCCATTGACACAAAGTATAAACCTCCCGCATGTTGGTTTCGATTGCACCATTAGCTCCATACGTGTTTACTTTGATTCACAAGCCATGATTTTTTCCTCTTGTTAGCATGCACAGGGAATTGTCCCCTACATGTCTCCTTCGAATATGCCTACATGCTGGCTTCGAATCAATCTTCAGGCTTGCTTCAAATCAATTTTCATGTAAACCTTCGAATCCTCCTACAAACTTGTATGCATAAGGCAGGAGTTTCTCTCGTGCTAGCAGCCATAAAGCAATGATTCCCTTTTAAATTGCTTCAAATACACCTACATAATGGCTTTAAATCCACCTTCAGGATTGTTTGGAGTCACCTTCATATCACTTTCAAACCCACCTTTCAAGATTGTTTTGAATCACTTTCATTTCACCTTCGAATCCATCTGCAGACCCTTCAACACACATAGCGCTGCATTATGATACACAACTTGGTGGCCCATGCGAAGGACTTGCCATGGTTGGGAAATGATTGGTTTTGTTTACTTCTGGGTCTGGTCAAAAGGTTGGGCTTAAGTGATCAAAAGAAAGAAGATTCAGTGGCATATTTAGTTGAAGGAGGGCCATTCAAAGAACACACAGTTGGTCCATTCGAAGGATACACAACTGGTGGAAACGAATGCTGCTTTGTTAATTCTGGTCGAAGGCTATGAAAAAATGAAAGAATCGATTCAAAGAGTCAAGTTGTCCACAGGTCAGGCTACATAGGCCTCCAACTTGTGCCTCACTCCATATTAAATTATTATTCAAGCCAACTTGCTCTAAATGACATCACTACCTTTTTAGAAAGTTCTTGAGCCTTGCGCCTGCCTCTTTTGCACACTTGCCCCCTATAAACTAGGAGCCACCCATCTCAACCATTGATTTTAGTGATTTTATCTCGGGATTATAAAAAGTTGACACAAGTGGATGTTGGCCTTTCAAAGAAACTATATTTTATTCCTTCACAAAGTTGTTCATTCAAAATTTTCTCTATAAATAGAGAGTTCACTTGCACTTCAAAGGGGCTGAAAAAGAAAGAGATAAAATAAGAAAGCTGAAGAATATTTTGGATGTATGAAAAGAATCATCAAAAACTATCAAAAACTTTCAAACACTTAACACCCTCCCAAACCCAGAACTTGAAGAAGCACCACACTTGTTTCTTTAAAATCAAGAAATAAGCAAACACAAATTTCTTGATTTTTGAATCTAGCCAATGAAACACCACGTTTTCTTCTTCCCCTTCGAATCCAAGAGCGCCCGGGGAAACAAATCAAGTCCAAAACCCACATCCCAGTTTCAAGCAAGGTAAGTTCTCTTGACTTTAACCTTTCGTTCAAGCATAACATGTGAATACTCATTTATTTTCAAGCATCATCATTACTTTGTTTTGTTTGTCTTTATTTTCACCTTTTTCGTTTGCTTTCTTTGCTAAGTTTTTTTGGTTTGTTTTCTTTATTTATCAAACATATTTTTTAAGAATTAATCTGGCCAAGAAGCAATATTAGCATGGCCTCATCCCATGCTTCTATTTAGTACCCAAACAAAGAAAACAGGAAGAAGGTTATATGAATCGAAGCCTTTTAGGCTTCACCCCGTGCTGCTATCTAAAACAAAAGAGGTGTAGTCGAAGGACAGATATTCATTTTACTCTGCAGGACCAGTCGAAGTAAGCAGAAAAAGGGGTGTGGTCGAAGGATACATTCATTTTTGTTTTGCAGGTCCAGTCGAAGTGAGCAGAAAGAGGGGTGTGGTCGAAGGCTACATTCATTTATGTTTTGCAGGCCCAGTCGAAAGAAGCTGAAACAGGATGAATCAAAGGAGCATAATTCCTGGGTCGAAGGACTCACTTTTTCTTTTTTTATTCTTTTGGTTTTTTATAGTTGTAATAGCTTAGGATTTATTCTTTGCATTTTTATTATTAGTAACTAGGCTATGTGGCAAAATAAAATCAACAAATAGATAACTTTCAAATTCAAACAAAAACGCATGAAATCAAACACACTATTTACGCATATGCACCTCTAGGGTAATTTCACTTGTTGCCTCGGAAAATAGTCATGTCCCTCGAATATGGGCATTTTATAAAAAGTCCCTCGATAAAAAGATCATAGTCCCTCGATGTCCCTCAATGTTGCATTCAATAAGTGATTTAGTCCCTAAACGAAAATTTCTAAAACGTCTCATAAGGTTGCCTTCTATGACTACATAATTGACCCACGCCCGTTCCTTTACATCCAAAGATAAGGCTTCTTACCAATCAATAGTAAGATAGCAATATTAAAGGAAGATAGAAATGAACAAAAGGATTTTGAGTAAGGTAGAATGTTCTTAGTTGCTTGCTCAAAATCTATTCTAAAAAACAAAACATTTTTTCAAACACACCAAACACTTTTCAAAAATATGAAATATTTTCAAAAGTCCAACACTTTGTATACATTCTCATAGAGACAAGAATCATTACAAAGTTTGCCTAAACGAAGGCACTTTTCAAAAATACTTTCAAAATCCACCACAAACACATTTTCAAACAAAGCAAGTGATCTAACAAGCCACTAAGAGCCCGTAGATAACTACGAATGAAAAGGGTGCTAATACCTTCCCTTTTCATAACCTACCCTCCGAACTCAAGAAAACATCTCAAAGGTCTTTCCTGTTCTTTTAACCCTTTCCTTATTGGATAAAAGAAAAGTCGGTGGCGACTTTTTCTATCTGCAACAATTGCGATCAAAAGCAAAAAAACCAATTCAGTTCTCCCACTGTATTACAGAACTGGCGACTCTGCTGGGGTATACCGAAATGATTGAAAAAATAGCTACGTTAGTGTGACACATTTGTTGTTACTTGTAGCCCTTGAGTAGTCAAGGAGAATACGGGGCCGATGTATGGTGTCATGAAGCACTAACTGACCTTAGAACCTTTAATTGAATAGCTTGGCCATTAGGAAGTAGTGAGAAAACCGACTTTGGTGCAGTCCGAAGTTGGTTGATACTCGATACTACACTCATTGAGATCTGACTCTTGGGATATTTTGGTCGCCAATAAAGAGGCTTGCACTGAAACAATGCCCGATGAAGAAAGATCAGTGATATTGAGATCCCTTAGAACCCGGTTACTTTCTAGGAGAGGATGAGCCAACTAAAAGGGTACTTACCTATGAACCCCATTCCAGCCTAAACCTAAGGGCTTAATTTTCTTTGCTTATATATTTGTGCATAAATATCATGACATCATACCATGGCATTTTGCATTAACCATTTCAAGGACCTAGGGATTTATTTTGTTTTGTTTTGTTTTGTAGGACATGACTCCCACTCGAAGAAATACTATCCAAGTCAACCTCGTAAGAGTACCTCCTCAACTCAAAGAATTAGCATCAAGGGTTCCTGGGAATTCTTCATTTTCCGAGAGACATGGTCGACTTCTCAACTGGGTCACTTCAAGCTATGATGAAGACATGATGAAAGTACTTTTCCAATTCTTCGACCTCTTGCACCATTGCTTTACCTTTCCTGATTACCAGCTTGTGCCCACTATGGAAGAATTTTCTTGACTCTTGGGGATCCCTATCCTTGATCAGTTACCCTTCAACGGTATTGAAAGAGACCCAAGACCTGAGGTTATTGCTCAAGATTTACATTTGCAACGATCTGATGTTACGGCTAATTGGGAAACGAGAAGTGGCGTCAAAGGGTTTTTGACCAAGTTTTTGTTTGAAAGGGCTCAATTATTTTGGGATGATTTGGATTTGCAAGCCTTATAAGAGGTGTTGGCTCTTCTCATATATGGGATGGTCCTGTTCCCCAATTCGGACCAACTTATAGATGTGAACGGTGTCAAAAAATTTCTATCTCACAATCCGGTGCCCACTTTACTTGGGGATATTTTGCATTCTTTTCACTCCCGCACCATGAAGAGAAGAGGACTCCTGATGTGTTGCACTCCTCTTTTAGGTAGGTGGTTTATTTTGCACCTACCCCAATCTACTGTAAAAAACTAGCAAGGTTTAATATGGTCTAGTAGGTTGATGTCGCTTACACATTCAGATATCTATTGTTGCACGTGATATATGGAAAGCATTACCATTATTAACCATTATGGAGAATTACCTAATGTCCACCTACTTGGAATTAGGGGAGGTATCACTTAAAATCCTTGTTTGGTGTTGTGACAGTTTGGGTATGCTAGGAGAGACGATCCTCATGATACACTGGTTCAGGTAATTGCATTCAACTATGAGAACAATGTCCAAGGGTACCGTCAGAGGTTCATTCGTGCTTGGGGTATGGTGAACAAAATGAATAGCAAGACATCGGGGCATAAGAACTCCATCTCTTTAGAGCCTTATCTTAAATGGGTGCGAGCACGCGCCCAAAATCTCATGATGCCTTACCCCACCATTTTACCTATCATCATGGAACCTGTTGTCGAAGGAGACGTTCCATATACTATCTTCTATCCGGATATGCCAACAAACTTCAAAGAATTGAAAAAGTCTTGGGTCCAGCTCAAAGAAGAACGAGATACCTTTGAGACCCAATTTTATGCCAGTGAGAAGGAAATCATGGAGCTCACAAAACAGCTTCATGAAGAGCGAAATTTGAACACCTACGTCGCGCCGAAGAGGATGCACTTGACCTTTTTATCTTAAAAAAGTTGTTTTATGTTTATTCCTTCCATTGTAAGCCCAAGAGGCGTGTTTTTAATTGAATCAAACTTATTAATACAAATGATGCTTATTCTTTTTGTCTAAACAAATTTAAATTTTCTAAGTCCTTGAAATCATTTGCATACGCATTTTTTATGCATCATGACATAAACAGGTTCTCCACAGCAGGCTTCCTTATCTCTCTACTATTTATTTCAGTAAGATGGATATCGAACAAATAGTGAAGGACTTGCAAGTGCAGAATGCCCAATTCCAAGCAACTTTGTTGACCCTGGCTAAGGGACAACAAGATATGATAGCATTGCTGACAACCAAAAAGAAGGCCCATACCAACATGGACAGGAGATTCAAAGGTTCGATTCGTCAAGTACAATTAGTTGAAAAGTCGTCTGAAACCGATCAGTGCTGAGCTCTGAAGAATAAGATTTAAGATCTGATACATAACAAGACAATAAATTTTATCCACCAGCTACTCCTAATGTAATAACCTCACCGATGCCAAACCACGGAAAAGTGCTAATGCAGTTGATGATACCACTTTTGTTTCCTCCATTGGAGATTTAACAACTTCGTTAACTATCGTGAAGGTTAACTTTTTAAAAGTCGGGGTTTTCCCTGGCTATTCAAAAGATTATGTCCATTGTGATCAACAAGTGAGTGGGTGCAAGCGATTGAAGGAAGGTGTGCAACGCTTGGTAAATAGTCGCAAGATTATGTTTGAAAAGATTCCTGCCATCAAGAGTTTGACCAATAAAATTGAAGACCTGACTGTGATAACAATTTCCAGTAAGCCTTTTAGGATCCCCTCAAAGGGTCCTATTAGGATTTCAAATGAATTAACCATCTCCCCTTTAATAATCACCGCCACTGGGCCCATCCCCTATTCCTCTGACAGAGTAGTTCCACGGAACTATGATGTTGAGGTTTATTACCACGGGATAAAACAAGATTCTTGGATCGACGAAAATAAAGTTGATTTCACCAACATCCGGTTCTAGTAAACTAACGAGAATAGGGAGGATCTTTTCCCCTGATATCTCACCATTTGTTGCTACAACAATTCCCGCCCGCATAACCAATAACAAGTCCAGTACCAACACCAAAGATAAAGAAAGAGAAGGTGAGCCTACTAGGACAGAGGCACCTACCAAAGAGACTAATACTGAAGAACCCTCCAATCAAGAGATGGAGGAAATATTAAAAATCATAAAGAAAAGTGACTTTAAAATAGTGGAGCAGCTAGGGAAGACCCCTTCCAAAATTTCCATGTTGTCATTATTACTGTGTTCAGACATTCATGCCCAAGCCTTGATCAAATTCTTGAAGAAGGCCCACATACCTCAAGAAACCACTGCTGACCAATTTGAGAATTGTGTGGCAAGTTTAATGGCTAGTAACGAATTAGGATTCTCTGACGCGATCTGACCCCTATGGGAAGAAATCACAACAAAGCCTTACGTATCTCTGTTGAATGCAAGGGGACTACCCTAGCTCATGTCTTATTTGATACCGGCTCATCGTTAAATGTGCTACCCAAAGGTGCTTTGGATCGCCTAGATTGTGAAAGACTGGTTTTAAAGCCAAGCGATATTGTCGTGAGGGCTTTCGATGGGACTAAGAGATTTGTTCATGGAGAGGTTGATCTCCCAATTAAAGTTGGCTCCCAGACTTTCAAATCTACCTTTTACATAATGTACATACGTCCCGCCTATTGTTGTCTGCTTGGACGCCCTTGGATCCACGGGGCAGGAGCAGTGACATCCACCCTTCATCAAAAACTAAAGTATCCAGTCCAAGGGAAGATCGTTACTGTCAGCGGTGAAGAAGAATTTATGGTGAGCCATCTTAATTCCTTCAAATATGTTGAAATGGATGGCGAATTCTTAGAAACTCCATGCCAGGCCTTTGAAATTGTTCCTCCTATGGTCGCCTCCACCAAAGCCTCCTCCATTGTGTCAAAAGCTAATAAAGTTGTACCAAGAATGATTTTTCTCAAGGATGCCCGTGCCATGGTCGAGGAGGGAGATTATACTATCTAGGGACAACTTCCCGACATCCCGTTTAAAACAGATAAGTTTGGATTGGGTTTCACCATTCAAGCTCAAAAATAGGTTAGATGCGCTCGTGTGGGAAAGATACCTCTCCGCATCAGAAATCATGAAGTGAATGTTGTAGAAGATTCTGACAATGAATGCCCTTTTGAAGAATGGATCTACCCTACTGTCAAAGGAAAGCTCACCAACTGGCAGGGAAAAAACTTCACACCCATCTCCTTCATAGAGGAGTAATTACTGTTTACCATTTTGTGCCAATTCAAGAATTTATGTCTGACTTTTAAGCCATGTGCCTTGCCCGGGGCACTTCGGTCTTTTTTGTTAAAGGGTTTTGTTCATATTCATCTATCATATGACCATTTAATATAAACCATTGGACCTTTTGGCATTCAAATTTTAGCGTTCATTGTCTTTCTTTCCTTTTATTGCATTTTTCTAAAAATAGCCATGTACCTTACATGCATACACATACACTTGCAGATCGTCATCTATTCTGGATCCCATTGCCCATGACTGTACTATTGCCAGTTATGATTTCAAACATCTAGTTAACCAAGCCGAAGACGAAGGCAAGGAAGATTGTGAAATATCATGAGAATTAGCCAGACTTCTAATACAAGAATAGAAAGTTATTCAACCTCACGAAGAATCGGTTGAAGTTATCAACTTAGGCACGGAGACAGATAAAAGAGAGGTCAAGATCGGGGCCAACATAAAAAATGGTATTAAGAGCAAATTGGTTCAGATATTACATGATTATGTTGAAGTGTTTGCTTGGTCATATGTAGATATGCCCGGGTTGGATACCGATATTGTGGTGCATCGTCTACCAATGAAGGAAGATTTCCCCCCTGTTAAGCAAAATGTTCGTCGCATGCGGCCTGACATGTGCAAAAAGATAAAAGCCGAGGTAATGTAGCAGTTTGATGCAAGTTTTCTGGTTGTCACATCTTATCCTCAATGGGTGGAAAACATGGTCCCTTTGCCAAAGAAATATGGAAAGGTTCACATGTGTGTGGATTATAAAGATCTGAATAGGGCAAGCCCCAAATATGATTTCCCTCTACCACATATTGACGTCTTGGTTGACAACACGCTGGATCTTGAACTGTTTATAGAGTTCGTGATCATCGTGTTGTTGAGATTCATACCACTGTCAGTGATGATTCTCTCTGGCACACCGTACCGACAAATCAGGTTATGCTTGATAAACCACGCCACAACGTTCTTGGTAACAGTAGAAAAAGAGGCAGCTTCAACCCACTTTGTGAAGTAATCAATGGATACCAAGATGAAGTGATGCCCATTGGAAGCGGTAGGTCTAATCTCTCTGATCATGTCAATGCCCCACATTTTAAAGGGCCAAGGAGCCATCAAGATGTTCAAAGGAACCAGAGGTATATGCACCTTATCAGCATAGATCTGGCATTTGTGATAAGTTCGGGAATGCTGATAGCAGTCTTCTTCCATAGTGGACCAATAGTATCCTGCTCGTAGGATCTTTTTAGCCATGGTATGTCCACTAGAATGGGTTCCAAAGGCACCTTCGTGTAGATCTGTCATAATCCTCTCTACTTCTCTCTTGTCTATGCACCGAAGTAAAGTAGAGTCATGGTTGCGCTTGTAGAGAATTCCATTACTGAGGAAGAACTTTGTGGCGAAACCTTCTCAGAAACCTCGGGATATTCTTGAGCCTCGAGATACCTCTTCACTCCATAGAACCAAGGTTTGTATGCTACATCTTCAATGTCGATCTCGTAGAAGTAAGATGGTTCATCCAACCTCTCGATGGTAATTCGGGGAGCCTCATTGTCCCATTTGACCTTGAACATAGATGACATAGTAGCTAGCGCGTCCGCTAACTGATTCTCTTCTCATGGAAAATGTTCAAAGGTTACCGCTTCAAAGTGTGGAAGCAATGACAGCACATGTTATTTGTACGGGATGAGATTCGGGTGCTTCGTATCCCACTCCCCTTTGATCTGAATTATTACCAAGGCTGAATCCCCGAAAACGCTCAAGAATTGGATCCTTAAGTCAATAGAAGCTTTGAGACCCATGATGCATGCTTCATACTCCTCCATGTTGTTGGTACAGTTGAAACATAATCTAGCGGTGAAAGGAGTATGACTGCCTTCAGGAGATATAATTATAGCACCAATGCCATTTCCGAGTGCATTCGAGTCTCCTTCAAAAACCATAATCCATTGGGATCCTTCTTCAGGTCCTTCATCCGATCTAGGTTCTTCATAGTCAGTCACTAGCATAATATTCTCGTCCAGAATCTCAAAATTCATGGACTGGTAGTCATCCACGACTTGATGATCCAAATGATCAGCTAGTACACTTCCCTTGATTGCTTTATGGGTCGTGTATTAGATATCATATTCAATCAAGATCATTTGCCATCTTGCTATTCTTCCGGAGAGAGCGGGTTTCTCCAATATGTACTTGATCGAATCCATCTTAGATATCAACAAAGTAGTGTGGGTCAAAATATATTGTCTCAGTCGGCGAGCAGCCCATGCCAAAGCACGACAAGTTTTCTCGAGCAGTGAGTATCTTGTTTCACAGTCGGTAAACTTTTTGCTAAGGTAGTATATTGCGTGCTCTTTTCGACCAGACTCGTCATGCTTCCCCAACACACATCCCATTGAATTATCTAACACTGTTAAGTACATTATCCAAGGTCTTCCTTCAATTGGAGGCATCAGAATTGGTGGTTCTTAAAGGTATTCCTTGATTCTTTCGAAGGCATTCTAGCATTCGTCATTCCATTTTACCACTTGATCTTTCTTTAGGAGCTTGAAGATTGGCTCACAAGTAGCAGTTAAATGTGAAATGAACCTGGCAATGTAATTCAGTCGTCCCAAAAAGCCTCTGACCTCCTTCTCAGTGCGAGGAGCCGGAATTTCTTATATAGCCTTTAGTTTTACAGGGTCTACCTGAATGTCGTTATCACTAATGTTGTACCCCAAAATTTGCCCTCCCATTTCCTCAACATTTTCTCATTACAAGACCTTTGAAGATCAAGATCCAGTTAGGGTTTCCTCTGCTCAAGACTTCTCCTTGCACTGTGGACTCAAATTAGGGTTTGTGTTTGCCTAAGGATGTTTTGACCTAAAATGCCTAAGATGACTTTCATGCTTCATGTTGGACTCCCAAAGTTTATCCATACCAAGTTTCAAGCCTTGATTCCAATCTTTGCCCAGTCAATTGGACAGTTGACCTAGAAATCAGCTGTATTAGGGAAAAAGTCAACTGTGGCCAATTGACAGTCAAACCTCATGAAATTTGATCCACATCAACATTATGAACTCATATGGACCATTTGATCAAGTTTGGATCACAATTCCACAAGAAATTTGATCAGATCACCAAAAGGGCAAAATGGTCATTTTTAGGGTTTTGACTGCACAAAGGCAATTTTTGACTGTTTGACCTAGCCAATGGCAAACCAAGCTCACATATGGCCTCAAGGACTCAATGGAATTATCTTGACATGTTCATCAAGCTCAACAGATCCCAAATACACAAGATTGACAGTTGAATTTCCCAGTCAACTGATCAATTTTGACTGTATACTGAAAAGTCAAACTATGACTTTTTGGTCAAAATCAAGAGTCAAGATTCATTTTTCATCAAAACATGCCAAATCATGAAACTTGTTCACCAAGAAATCACAAAATGCAAATTAGGGTTTGAAAATGGAATTTTTCATAACTTAGAATTTTTCTAAGTTATGAAAAACCCTAATTTTTTCCCAACTTTGCCCCATATTTTCACCATGATCCATTTGGATTCAAACAAAAGTCAAAACATGAAAGTTGTAGCTTGTTGCATAATCTACAACTTTGATTCACAAAGTTTTCTCATTTGAAGCTTGTATCTCAAGTTATAATTTTTTGAATAAGGGCACTAAACCATCTTTTAACTTAGTGAAATTTGACCTATTTTGACAAGGTTTTCTACCCTACTTCAAGGCCACTTTTCATACCCTTCCACTTGGAATTTTGATTTTCATTTCAAATATGGATTGTAGTACACATTCCAAGCTTTCCAAAATGTCCAAGAACTCATCAAACAACCTCATAACTTGAGAGATTCGAATTTCACAAGTTGGCAAAAATTCACTTTTGTTCTTCATCAATACATGTTCATAAACTTGGCAAATTTGAACTCAGCATAGTTTGTGCTACTTTGCAGGTCCTTAAACCAAATTACACTCCTTAATTTAATGCAAAACCATTGAACCAAGTTGTTATTCTAAGCCTTTGGTCATTACACAAGGAATTAAGCCTAAACTAGAAAAAGCATTATTTCCATTCTTGAAAAGAAGAACTTTATGTCAAGTTTTGCAATCCAAGTGGTACAATCAAGATCTTCTTGGCACAAGTTTGTGAGCAAATTGCACTGATCAAGGCAAGGGATAGCAGCATAGTGGGAGGGCCTGTACTGACCTAGAGAGCCAAGTTGCACTTTGTAGCTTAAGTGTGAAGAAACATCCATAACTTATGCCAACACTCACCTCAGCTTAGAAACAGAAGAACCAAGTTATCAAACACCTTCCATAGACCAAATCCAAGCTAACACACGAGCCCTTGCCATCTGAAACACTCTCCATCTCAAAATCACCTCAAAACTGCACAAACAGGGGAGCCCCTGCAGTTTGAGTGCAAACTCCCAATCCCTTCGAGCATTTTGATCCAAACCTTTTCCTCTACCTTCCCTACAACATATGCAAACTAACCATGGCCTAAAACCTGACCTGTAATCACTCTAACAGTTTCCACCATTTTTAATTTCTCCTTTTGCAGTTGAAGTTCTGCAGCTTGATACAAGAAGGTTCAAGACAAAGTGAGCATTGAAAAAGCATCCCTGGACCTCAAGGAAGCTTTTCCAATCATTACATTGCACTGAAAGTTCCTCATTCTCCAGATTGAAGTTCAACTGCACAGGTAAAACTTTGAACTCGTATCTCTCTTATCATGCATCTTTAGCCTTAAGTTTGTGAAGAAACAAGGTCCTACTCATAGCTCTGAACACGTACATATCTTTACATTTCATTTCTTTTGCCTGAGTAGAGAGAATTTGGAGCTTGAAAATGGTAGAAAAATTAGGTTAGGATTTGGGGGAGGAGAAATTTTCCTTCATCTTAGAGAGATAGATCAAGTTCTTTATATGGTTAGAACCGTCTCTTCATGCTGAACATTTCTTGTGTTATGAGTTTTTGCTAAAAGGCCAGGAATCAAGAGTTAGAAGGAACTGAACATGGTGCGCGTTTTTTCAAATATTTTGTGCTGAAGGTTGAAGAAGGAGTGGAGTGGGCTGGGCCTGTGTTATTTCACTTTTCACACCACCCTTTTTGATTCACACCCCCCTGAGCCCATTTGTTCATTTCTTAATATTTTTGACTTTTTCTTTTTTGGTTGACTTTGTTTATTTTTTCTCATGGCATTAAAAAATTAAAAATATTTTTTTCATCATTTTTTGCATTTATTGCATATTTATTTGTTTATTTTCTTTGTTTGTACATAAATATATATATATACTATTATTAGAATAAATATAAAAATAATGCTAATATAATTTTTATTTTCATTTACTTTCTGAAAATATTTCACATAAAAAATACTCTTTTATTTATTTTATTAAAATATTAAATAAATATTTATTTTTTGTATAATACATATTTAGGGTTTAATAATATATATATATATGTGATTATTAATTCATTTAAGACAAAAATATAAAATACTTGATTTTTTATTTTTTATTAATATTTGATACAAAAATACTTTTTTCATGATATACTTCATTTTATTTTTATTTTACAAATAATAAATAAATACTTGTATTAAATTAGATAATAATACATTTTCTCTCAAATTAGGGTTTTTTACCCTAAATTCAAAATACTCAAAAAAAATAATACATTTTTATTTTCTTTTTCCTTTTACATAAATAATATTTTCTCATACACATAAAAACTTTCTTTTTGCATTTCACACATTTATTTAATTTCCATTTAATTATGCAATTTATTTACATTGCAAATATTCAATTGATGTAATAAATTAGATTTAAATTCTTGTCAATATTCCCCATTTGAACATTTGTACCCCCCTTCCCATATTTGGTTTTGTAATAGCTTAGTAATTTTAATTTCGCACTTTATCGCTTTCTAATGATAACATGTTAGAATTAGGGTTTGTATGCGAAAAAACGATAAAAAATAGTTTGACCTAATACAAGATAAACAAGCATGAAAATGGACACACAAATCACACTTGCACCCCCTAGGGTATTCCACTTGTTGCCTTCAAATAAATGGGCCATATTGTATGTTGAACATCTTTGGGCAAAGCAAACAGTTTGAATGATCGTAGTCCCTCGATAAAACTTTTCAAAACAAATAAAAACAAATGATCAAGTCCCTTAAAGAAATTGCCCAAAGACATTTAACGTCGTTACAATTATGGTCTAAACGATGACCCGCGCCTGTCCCTTTCACATCCTAACACAAGATTGCCCACCAAATACAATGGTGGAGCAAACTTGTTAAAAGGGTTAAAGTATAGCAATAATCTTTTGAGAAATTTAGGAGTAGATAACCTCTTAGTTACTTGAATCAACTTGCAAAACAAAACACTTGCCTAATTTCAAAATCACACATCACTACACTTTCAAAACAACTTTCAAAAACAAATGAAAACTTTTTCAAAAGACATACATCTTTGTATACATCCCCACATGGATCATTACAAAGGTTGCCACCACATTGGCCTCTTTTCAAAACATTTTTCAAACCCACATACTCAAGCACCATTTAAAACAATTGAAAATAAAAGGCAAGTGATCTAAGCAAGTAGCTAAGAGCCCATGGATAACCATGGATAGAAAGGGTGCTAATACCTTCCCTTTCTATAATCTACTCCCCGAACCCAAGAAAACATCTCAAAAGGTTTTTGCTGTGCTTTTTAACCTTTCCTTAGGATAAAATAAAAAGTCGGTGGCGACTCTTGCTAACCGCAACATTTGCGAATATGAACGCAAAACCTCAAGTCAGTTCTCCCACCGTATCACAGAACTGGCGACTCTGCTGGGGATTGCTTCTAAAAGTGGAGTAACCTTAGGGTTTAGATCACCTTTGTTTTCAATTGTTTGCTTTGTTTGCTTTTATATTTGTGGGCTTTGCATCGGAGCTTCATAGATCCTAACCCGGATCTGGGATGTACCCTTTTTAGGTAGCATAATCTGTGAGGGACCTGTCCGGCGTAGACCGACATGGGTGAAGCAGTGGCTACGTTGGTGTGGCATCTTAGTCTGTACCTATATCCCTTGTGTTGTAACGGGGAGAATATAGGTCTTCTAAGGGGTCATTAAACACCAACCGACCTTAGAACCCTAAATTGACCAACTTGGCTATTAGGACAGTAGCAGTATGCTACACTCATTGAGGCTAAACTCTCGAGATGGTTCTGGCCGCGAGAAAAGTTTGCGATGCTGGAGTTATGACCGATTGAGGGTAGCCAATGATTTGAGATCCTCTAGAACCCGGTTACTTTTGATAAGACAGGTTTTAACCAACAAAACCAAAAGAGGGTAATACCTGAAACTCATGCTGGCCTGAAACCTAAGGGTGTCTTGTGTGACTTGTGTGCCTTATCTGTCTATGTGAATATTTGTGGTGTGTTTCATCATAGCATCATTCCATCATACCATTGCATGCATCCTGTATAAAAGGCTAACCCATTTCAAAGACAAAAGAGGTTTCATCTTTGCTCTGTTTTGTAGGACATTATGATGCCTGTGCGAAGGAATACTATCCGGTTCAACTTTGTTCGTTCACCTGAGTTGCTTGATGAGTTGGTTAGCAGAATTCCAAATACCACTTCCTTCATTCAGAGGCATGGTTCTCTTCTCAGTTTAGTCACTGCAAAAGGGGACCAACAACTGATAAGTGTTCTGACCCAGTTTTATGACCCTCTGTATCACTGTTTCACCTTTCAAGACTTCCAGCTGGTTCCTACCCTGGAAGAATTTTCTTATTTGCTTGGGATTCCTGTCTTGGAACAAATTCCCTTCACTGGTTTGGAAAAGACTCCTAGGCCTGAAGAGATTGCTGCAATTCTCCCCTTGACCAAAGAAGAGATATTGTCCAACTGGGAAACTAGAAATGGGGTCAAGGGCTTTTTGGTCAAATTTCTGATTGGCAAGGCTAATGATTTCTGGAATGACTTGGACTTCAAGGCATATGAGGATATTCTGGCTCTTTTGATCTATGGTCTGGTATTGTTTCCCAATCCTGACACTTTTATCAGTATCCATGTCATAAGGATCTTCATGTCGCGGAATCCGGTACCCACTCTTTTGGGTGATATTCTACAACAACTCTATGCTCGTACTGCTCGAAAACGGGGGACTCCGTGGTGTTGTGCTCCTTTACTAGTAAGGTGGTTTATTTCGCACCTTCCTAAGTTCGTGCTGAAGAATGAAGAAGGAAAAGGTTGGGCTCGGAGGTTAATGTCTCTCACAGATAAGGATATCACTTGGACTCTCAGAGGTTTGGATGAGGTAGCTGTTATCGACCGTTGCGGAGAATACCCTAATGTCCCGTTGATTGGTATCCAAGGAGGAATCTCTTACAATCCGTGTTTAGCTCTCCGTCAGTTTGGAAGAGCCAGAGGAGATGGGCCTCATGAGATGCTGGTTCCTCACTTCCATTTTGAGTTTCAGGCAGACAGTGACAAACTACGCCAGGGATTCATTAGAGCTTGGGACAGAATTCACAAAGCTGACCCACATGAGTTAGGACCGAAGACTTCTCTGCCATTGAAGCCCTATTGCAAATGGGTCCGCATCCGTGCTCAGAAGTTGGGTATGCCGTACGAAGCTGTCAGACCAATCATCCTTGAATCTCCCAATGAAGATGGGGTTCCTCCAACTGTCCTCCCTCCTCAGATACCTACTGATTTTGACACCATGAAGAGATCTTGGGCACAGCTAAAGGAAGAACGGGATTTCTATCGGGAAAAGTTCAACGAGCAGGAAAGGAAGATCCAGAGGCTGACTAAGCAATTAGAGGAAGAACGGGTCCTGAACAACTACATCAGCACTGAAAAGAGGAGGCCATGGGAGCATTGATGAGCTTGGATGTTTCCTTTTGTAGTTTTATTTCCTTTTCAGTATTTTTCATTCCTGTAATGCCTAAGGGCGAGTTGTTGAACAATTGAAATTTTCATCTAATGAAGTGTGTTTCCCTTTTTGTCTACAAAGTTGAATCTTGTTTGTCTTTGAAAACATAAAACATACACATTCCATTGCACCATATGCATAGCAGGTACCCTATTTCACAGGTTGCTTAATTTTCTTCGCTGTTTGTGTGCACAGTCATCATGAATCCCGAATCATCCAGTGAGCAAGCAATCAAGGCCCTTCAGGCCCAAGGTGCACAGTTTCAAGAGATGGTCCTAAGCCTAGCCCAAGGTCAGCAAGAGTTGAAGACTCTACTCATGAAGAAGAAGAAGAAAAAGAGGACTGCATTGTTCAACACCGGACGCAGATTTGGGAACACACTCCACAATGAAGCTGATCCGACCACTTCTTCTGCTGAGAAAAATAGTCCCCAAGGGGGAGGAGCTCCTAGTCCCGCAGTCTCCGACAACGAGACGGACTACAATGACGAACAATACCCACCTGCTGCTGACAGATACAAACAATTGGAGGACCGCTTGAGCGCCATGGAAATTCAGAACGTGCCAGGACTGGATTTCGGAGATTTGGGGTTATCTTCTGGGGTAGTCATTCCACACAAGTTTAAGGCGCCTGCCTTCGCCAAGTATGATGGGGTCTCCTGCCCAAAGCTGCATCTGAGGTCGTACGTAAGGAAAATCCAACCTTACACGGCGGATAAGAACCTCTGGATTCACTTCTTCCAAGATAGCCTCTCGGGGTCACAACTTGAATGGTTCTACCAATTGGATGGAGCCAGCATCCGGCACTGGGAAGATTTGGCAACCGCATTCTACAGACAATACCAATACAATTCTGATCTCGCTCCTACACGTACCCAACTTCAGGGTATGTCTCTAGGGACGGGTGAAGGATTCAAAGAGTACGCTCAAAAATGGAGAGATCTGGCTGGCAGGGTGCAGCCTCCATTAACTGATCGAGAGCTGGTTGATATGTTTCTGGGGACGTTGTCTGGTCCGTTTTTCAATCATTTGGTTGGTAACTCCTCCGCTGGATTTACAGATTTGATATTAACGGGAGAAAGAATTGAAGCTGGCATCAGGTCAGGCAAGATACAGAAGGCTGCCTCTACAAGTGCTGAGAAGAGGCCGTTTAAGAAAGAAGCAAGTGCCGTCTATGGTCCTAGAAGACAAGTCAAGCCCGAAAGTCGCCAAGCTGTCAATGCTTTGGTCATCTCCAAACCTGTTGCTGCTCCTCAGCAGTACAATCAACAAAGAAGCGAAAGGCCCAAGAGGCAGTATACCCGACTAAGTATGACATTATCTCAAATTTTACCCCAACTGTTATCCACCAACCTGGTGACCCTCAAAGAAGCTCCTAAGGTCGTCAACACTGCGTCTCCTAAATACAACCCAAATGCCCGGTGTGCTTATCATTCTGATAGTCCCGGGCACACTACTGATGATTGCTGGGCCTTGAGAAACAAAGTGCAAGATCTGATCGACGCAAAAGAAATTCAGTTTGAAGCGCCGGAGAGACCAAATGTTGTAACGGCTCCTATGCCCCAGCATAGGGTAAATGCCATCGAAGAAGAAATGTACGCTGTTTCGGTAGATGAAGTTGTTACCCCTCTGAAGACTGTTAAGAAGAACCTACTGCGGGCCGGTTTATTTCCGGGTTGCGGTGACGGTTGCCTGTTCTGTGCTATTTCCCTATCTGATTGTCCCTTGCTGAGGTTAGGCATCCAAGGCCTAATGGATAGCAAGGAGATTCTATTCAAAAAGACTGCTGTTCAATTGGTTCCGATGAAAGAAGTTTCTGTGATTACCATCTTCAAAAATCCAATCAAGGCTCCCCTGAAGAAGCCTATTCAAATCATGACAGTTGCGCCTGTGATCATTACTGTTCCGGGACCCCTCTCTTACGTATCTGATAAAGCTGTCCCCTGGCATTATGGGGCAGACGTGTATGTAAATGGAATCAAACAAGAATTTGACACTAGCGCCAGTATCTGCGATATCACTGGTCCAGCCAAAGTTACCCGCAGTGGCAGGCTCTTCTCGCCTGACATTGCGCCGCCCGCTATTCGAAAACCCCTCCTCATAAAACCTACAAGTGTACCTATTCCTGTTGCTGATCAAGTTGTGTCCCCTACTGCCGAGTCATCAAATGCTCGGGGCAAAGGGATTGAAGAAGAGCCTGCCCGGATGGAGGCACGAATACCCTTAAATGCTGAGGCCTCCCGACAAGAAATGGAGGAGATTCTGAAAATAATAAAGAAGAGTGATTTTAATGTTGTCGAGCAGTTGGGGCATACGCCCTCCAAGATCTCCCTGCTCTCCTTATTTCTATGCTCTGAGGCCCATGCTAAGGCCTTGATCTCATTTCTCAAGACGGCCCATGTGCCGCAGGAGACGTCTGCAGTCCAGTTCACTGATTGCATAGCAAATCTAACAGCGGACAACGGCTTGGGTTTTTCAGATGCTGACCTGACCGCGAAAGGGAGAGACCACAATGATGCCCTGCATGTCTCTATTGAATGCAGGGGCACTACTTTGGCACATGTATTGGTGGATACTGGTTCTTCCTTGAATGTTCTACCGAAAAAGGCTTTAGACCGTCTGGATTATGAAGGCCTGGAGTTGAAACCCAGCAATATCATCGTCAGGGCCTTTGACGGTTCAAAAAGGATGGTTCATGGAGAGGTTAACATCCCTATTCGTGTAGGCTCCCAAGTGTTTGACTCTACCTTTTATGTGATGGATATACGTCCATCGTACTCTTGTTTGCTGGGTCGACCTTGGATCCATAAAGCTGGGGCAGTGACCTCCACCTTGCACCAGAAGCTGAAGTATCCCGTCAGGGGGAAGATCGTCACTGTGCAAGGAGAAGAGGAATATATGGTGAGCCATTTGAATTCCTTCAGGTACATTGAGATGGACGGAGAGTTCATTGAAACCCCCTTCCAGCATTTCGAGGAGGTGCATCCAATTTCAGCCGCTGCAGAGACAATAGCCGAAGAGAATGATTCCTTGAAGATGGCTTCCCTAAGGGATGCCCGGGCTGTGGTTCAGAAAGGCATTTGTGCACACTGGGGTCAGCTTCCTGACTTCACTCAGAAGAACGACAAGTTTGGGCTAGGCTTTACTGCAGAGGCTCAGAAGGCGGTGCGCAAAGAGAAGGTCGGAAAGGCTCCGGTATTTATTTCCAGCTCAAGGGTGAACGCTATTGAGGAAGATGTGGAAGAAGCAGAGTTTGATAGTTGGATCTACCCGACTGCCAGCAACGGACCGAGCAACTGGACGGCAAAGGATTTTACCCCTATCACATTTGTCACGCAGTAATTAATTTCTTTTGATTTCCAAATTTGTAACAAACAATATGTTAAAACTTTGTTGGCTCGGTGTCCTACCCGGGGCATCGTAGCTCCATTTGTGAGGGCTTTTTGTATGACATTTTCATATATCATCAATCAAAACATTGGACGTTTGTTGCATTTCAAATCTTTTGCTCTTTTCCTTTCTGTGTTATATATATTGCAAAACAGCTGTATTTACACACACTCACTTATACAGGTTTCAATCCACTCTGGATCTCACTGGTAACAGCTCTGCTACCGCCAGTTATGACTTCGAAAATCCGATCAACTTGGCCGAAGACGAAGGTGAAGATGATTGCGAAGTGCCTGGTGAACTCGCAAGACTGCTACTCCAGGAAGAGAGGGCCATTCAACCACATGAAGAGCCTGTGGAAACAATTAACTTGGGTACTGAGACAGATAGGAAAGAGGTCAAGATTGGTGCCAATCTAGAGCTCAGCGTGAAGCAACGATTGATCCAGATGCTACAAGACTACATGGAGATTTTTGCTTGGTCCTATGAAGATATGCCTGGTTTGGATGCCGACATTGTAGTTCACCATCTGCCAACCAAGGAAGATTGCCCCCCAGTAAAGCAAAAAGTTCAACGGATGCGTCCAGAGATGTCGGAAAAGATCAAGGCCGAGGTTATGAAGCAGTTTGATGCCGGATTCCTCGCAGTGACTTCTTACCCTCAGTGGGTTGCCAATGTGGTGCCAGTACCGAAGAAGGACGGTAAAGTCAGAATGTGTGTCGACTACAGGGATTTGAACAGGGCCAGCCCCAAGGATGACTTCCCCCTACCTCACATCGATGTCCTTGTTGACAACACAGCTCAACACAAGGTGTTCTCCTTCATGGATGGTTTTTCAGGGTATAATCAGATCAAGATGGCTCCGGAAGATATGGAGAAGACTACCTTCGTGACTCAGTGGGGCACCTTCTGTTATAAGGTCATGCCATTCGGGTTGAAAAATGCTGGGGCAACCTATCAACGTGCCATGGTTGCTTTATTTCATGATATGATCCATCATGAGATTGAGGTATACGTTGATGACATGATAGCGAGGTCTCAAACTGAGGAGGAGCACCTTGACCATCTGAGGAAGTTATTTGACCGACTCAAGTTGTACAAGCTGAGGTTGAATCCCAACAAATGCACCTTTGGGGTAAGATCCGGAAAATTGCTAGGTTTCATTGTCAGTGATAAAGGTATCCAGGTGGACCCTGCCAAGGTTAAAGCTATTCAAGAGATGCCGACTCCAAAAACAGAGAAAGAAGTCAGAGGTTTCCTAGGACGACTGAATTACATTGCCCGATTCATCTCACATCTGACCGCTACTTGTGAGCCAATCTTCAAATTGCTGAAGAAAGATCAAGTAGTACGCTGGAATGATGAATGTCAGGCCGCCTTTGAAAGAATAAAGGAATATCTCCAAGAGCCACCCATTCTTATGCCACCGGTGGAAGGAAGACCTCTGATACTATACTTAACAGTGCTTGATAATTCAATGGGGTGTGTGCTGGGGCAGCATGACGAGTCTGGCCGAAAAGAGCACGCTATTTATTACTTGAGCAAAAAGTTTACCGACTGTGAGTCTCGTTACTCACTGCTTGAGAAAACTTGCTGCGCTCTTGTATGGGCTGCTCGCCGGCTGAGACAGTATATGCTGACTCACACTACCTTATTGATTTCAAAGATGGATCCCATCAAGTACATATTTGAAAAGCCCGCTCTGTCAGGAAGAATAGCGAGATGGCAAATGATCTTAACAGAATATGATATCCAGTATACAACTCAGAAAGCAATTAAGGGAAGTGTACTGGCAGATCATCTGGCACACCAACCTGTGGACGATTACCAATCACTAAACTTTGATTTTCCGGACGAAGACATCATGGTGGTAACTGACTGTGAAGTGCCTGGACCAGATGAAGGACCTGAGGAAGGATCCCGATGGTCTATGCATTTTGATGGAGCCTCCAATGCTTTGGGTAACGGCGTCGGCGCTGTAATCATATCTCCCAAGGGAACTCATACTCCCCTCACCGCCCGATTATGTTTCAGCTGCACCAACAATATGGCAGAATATGAGGCATGTATCATGGGTTTACAAGCTGCAATCGACTTAAGGATAAAATTCCTAAGTGTCTTCGGAGATTCCGTTCTCGTGATCAATCAGATCAAGGGCGAGTGGGATACGAAACACCCGAATCTTATTCCTTACAAAGAGTACGTATCGACCTTGCTCCCTCACTTTGAAGAGATAACTTTTGAGCATTTCCCCAGAGAGGAAAATCAGCTAGCAGACGCACTAGCCACGATGTCTTCAATGTTCAAAGTTAAATGGGACAATGAGGCTCCCCGAATCATTATCTGGAAGTTGGATGAACCGGCATACTGCTGTGAGCTCGAGGTTGAGAAGGTCACTGAGAAACCCTGGTATCATGAGGTGAAGAGGTACTTGGAAACTCAGGAATACCCTGAAGGTGCATCCGTCAATGATAAGAAGTTCATGAGGAGGTTTGCGGCAAAATTCTTCCTCAGCAACGGCATTCTCTACAAACGGAATCATGATTCGACTCTGCTACGTTGTGTGGATAAGGTTGAAGCGGAGAAAATCATGATGGAACTGCATGAAGGTACATTTGGAACACATTCCAGTGGACACACCATGGCTAAGAAAATCCTTCGGGCAGGATATTTCTGGTCCACAATGGAAGCCGATTGTTACCAACACTCCCGAACTTGTCATAAGTGCCAGATCTATGCTGACAAGGTGCATATCCCTCCAGTTCCTTTGAATGTCCTGACAGCACCTTGGCCTTTCGCAATGTGGGGCATCGATATGATCGGTGAGATCCGACCGACGGCATCCAATGGGCATCGCTTCATTTTGGTGGCGATCGATTACTTCACGAAGTGGGTTGAGGCAGCTTCCTACGCCACAGTAACCAAGAGCGTCGTGGCACGTTTCATCCGGCATAATCTGATCTGTCGGTACGGCGTCCCAGAAAGAATCATTACGGACAATGGTACCAATCTCAATAACAAAATGATCACTGAACTCTGTGAACAATTCAAGATACAGCACCACAATTCTTCTCCCTACCGGCCGAAGATGAATGGGGCTGTAGAGGCAGCCAATAAAAATATCAAGAAAATTGTGCAGAAGATGACAGTGACCTATAAGGATTGGCACGAGATGTTACCGTTCGCTCTTCATGGGTACCGCACCTCAGCAAGGACATCGACTGGGGCAACTCCTTTCTCTTTGGTCTATGGCATGGAGGCAGTCTTGCCAATTGAAATCCAGATACCCTCTCTCCGGATAATGAAGGATGCAGACTTGAATGAAGATGATTGGATCCAGACTCGACTTGATCAATTAAATCTGATTGACGAAAAGAGGCTCACTGCTATCTGCCACGGTCAAACGTATCAGAAACGGATGATCAGGGCATTTAACAAGAAAGTCAGACCGCAAGAGTATCAAGTTGGGGACCTGGTAATCAAACGCATCATCCTCCCTCAAAGTGATCCCAGGGGCAAATGGACCCCTACCTATGAAGGGCCATTTGTGGTTAAGCGTGTGTTCTCAGGAGGAGCCATGATCCTAACCACCATGGATGGTGACGACCTTCCTCACCCCGCCAATGCAGACATAGTGAAAAAATACTACGCATAAATAAAAGACCCGCTAGGTTGACATACCTAGGCAAAAATAAGGGCTTCCCGGCGAACCAAAAGGGTTCGGGAAAAAATAAGGGATGAAATGAATAAAAAAAAATCTGTACACCCGGCAAGTCGAAAACCTGAAAAGGCGGCTTGGGCAAAAATGGGTATCCCGGTGGACTGAAAACCCGAAAGGGCGGTCCGGGCAAAAGTTAGGGATAAAAGCGTAACACTATATCTCATTGGATCACTTCGCATCCGGAATTCGGCATCAACTATCTGGCTCAGATTGCGGCATTGACCAATCAGCTTCATCTTCAAATTGGGCAGCAAAGCGATGAGACGTTCGAAGACATAAAGGCGATAGCAGAGTTGGAACCCAGTGGGATTGTTCACATAGCTGTTTTGTTTCCTTTTTCAAATTGTAAACTCTATACTATTTGGCGATGTCCTCTTACTAGGATGTCAGCCTCTTGTACAAAAACGCCTATTCACAGGCAAAGTTTAAATCAATACAAATTCACTTGTCCATACAAATTACCATTGTTTTCCTTTTTTTGGTTTTGTCTTGCGAAGAACGTCCAATGTTCATTTTTGATATATGCATTTGACATTAAATTGCTGATTCATAAATATTTGCATACGAAACGAGAGATCGATTACAGGTGACATCAAAGACAGGGGCAATGTGGAATTGTCTAATGCAGTCTGGTTGTTTTGTCCGCCAAGGCACCAAGGTAGGTTCAACTGAAGAATGTGGCTGAATCACCTCAATTCCCCGCAGAATAAGACAGGATGCGACAATACTTTCCCCAAGCAGAGTTGGTTCCCCGTCGATCCTAAAAAGGCACAACAATCCCCGGCAGGTCTTAAAGCTCATCCCCAGTAGATTCTGGAAGCTTATCCCCTGCAGAGTACGGACGTCTCTCCCGAGTTTTATTTAGAGTTATTTCCTCACAAGGACTTATAACTGGGTTATCCTCAGCTGGAAGCCACGAAAGACCGCTCTCGGCAAAGTTCCTTCAAATCCCCAGCGAAGTCTATCTTTGGTATTCCCAAGCAGAGTTTATCCTTGGAGTTCCCCAGCGGAGTTTATCATCATTATCCTCAGCGGAATCCGTCGTTAAAGTCCTCAGCAGGCCTCTCATCAAAACTTCGGCCAAATATCTCTTCCACAGAGCAATTCTCCGGCCGTTCGTCAAGGATTTATTTTCCTAAGATGAAATTACACTCATAAACATTTCACATTTTCATACATCTTGCTTACATACATGATGAAACGCATACAACATCTCATGTTGAACATCATGATATCATGCATATCATACGTCATGACATTGCATACAACTTACGTTTTTGCCTTTTCAGGAAAAAAGACAATCTCAAAAACAACTACCTTCAACTGTCACAATTCCAGATCCGATACCTGTATCCAGCCAGGGCACATCTGAGAGTGATCAGTTTCCAGACTCGATTCCTGTATCTAGCCAGGGCACGTCTGAAGAGTTCAAAGATTCGATTCCTGTATCCAGCCAGGGCACATCTATCAACTACAACATCTCCAAATTCGATTCCTGTATCCAGCCAGGGCATATCTGTTGACCACGTTTCCAGACTCGATTCCTGTATCTAGCCAGGGCACGTCTGAAGAGTTCAAAGATTCGATTCCTGTATCCAGCCAGGGCACATCTATCAACTACAACATCTCCAGATTCGATTCCTGTATCCAGCCAGGGCATATCTGTTGACCACGTTTCCAGACTCGATTCCTGTATCTAGCCAGGGCACGTCTGAAGAGTTCAAAGATTCGATTCCTGTATCCAGCCAGGGCACATCTATCAACTACAACATCTCCAGATTCGATTCCTGTATCCAGCCAGGGCATATCTGTTGACCACGTTTCCAGACTCGATTCCTGTATCTAGCCAGGGCACGTATGAAGAGTTCAAAGATTCGATTCCTGTATCCAGCCAGGGCATATCTATTAAACGACTATTTCCAGATTCGACTCCTGTATCCAGCCAGGGCACATCTGAGCAACCAATTGTAGATTCAATACTTGTATCTGGCCAGGGCATATCTGCATAAGGAGACTGAAGATCAAACACCTGTAACAAGCCAGGAAAACATCTGTCTTTCTCAAATACACAAGTTCTCGCTAAGGAATCTCTTATGCGATCAACACTTCCAAATGGCATCTATAAGCCCATTCCCGACAAAGTTCTGCCATCTCTCCAAATGGCATCTATAAGCCCATTCCCGGCACCACATTGTTGAGACTCCAGCATGCGAGTGCAAATTTCCGGGCACTCTAGTGTCCAATCTCCTTTTACCCCCAAGTCACGAAAGGCAAACTTGCCAATCTAACTCTTCAGGTCCAAGAAGATTGAACAGGGGCAACTGTTGTACCGCAAAATTTGCCCTCCCATTTCCTCAACATTTTCTCATTACAAGACCTTTGAAGATCAAGATCCAGTTAGGGTTTCCTCTGCTCAAGACTTCTCCTTGCACTGTGGACTCAAATTAGGGTTTGTGTTTGCCTAAGGATGTTTTGACCTAAAATGCCTAAGATGACTTTCATGCTTCATGTTGGACTCCCAAGTTTATCCATACCAAGTTTCAAGCCTTGATTCCAATCTTTGCCCAGTCAATTGGACAGTTGACCTAGAAATCAGCTGTATTGGGGAAAAAGTCAACTGTGGCCAATTGACAGTCAAACCTCATTAAATTTGATCCACATCAACATTATGAACTCATATGGACCATTTGATCAAGTTTGGATCACAATTCTACAAGAAATTTGATCAGATCACCAAAAGGGCAAAATGGTCATTTTTAGGGTTTTGACTGCACAAAGGCAATTTTTGACTGTTTGACCTAGCCAATGGCAAACCAAGCTCACATATGGCCTCAAGGACTCAATGGAATTATCTTGACATGTTCATCAAGCTCAACAGATCCCAAATACGCAAGATTGACAGTTGAATTTCCCAGTCAACTGATCAATTTTGACTGTATACTGAAAAGTCAAACTATGACTTTTTGGTCAAAATCAAGAGTCAAGATTCATTTTTCATCAAAACATGCCAAATCATGAAACTTGTTCACCAAGAAATCACAAAATGCAAATTAGGGTTTGAAAATGGAATTTTTCATAACTTAGAATTTTTCTAAGTTATGAAAAACCCTAATTTTTTCCCAACTTTGCCCCATCTTTTCACCATGATCCATTTGGATTCAAACAAAAGTCAAAACATGAAAGTTGTAGCTTGTTGCATAATCTACAACTTTGATTCACAAAGTTTTCTCATTTGAAGCTTGTATCTCAAGTTATAATTTTTTGAATAAGGGCACTAAACCATCTTTTAACTTAGTGAAATTTGACCTATTTTGACAAGGTTTTCTACCCTACTTCAAGGCCACTTTTCATACCCTTCCACTTGGAATTTTGATTTGCATTTCAAAGATGGATTGTAGTACACATTCCAAGCTTTCCAAAATGTCCAAGAACTCATCAAACAACCTCATAACTTGAGAGATTCGAATTTCACAAGTTGGCAAAAATTCACTTTTGTTCTTCATCAATACATGTTCATAAACTTGGCAAATTTGAACTCATCATAGTTTGTGCTACTTTGCATGTCCTTAAACCAAATTACACTCCTTAATTTAATGCAAAAACATTGAACCAAGTTGTTATTCTAAGCCTTTGGTCATTACACAAGGAATTAAGCCTAAACTAGAAAAAGCATTATTTCCATTCTTGAAAAGAAGAACTTTATGTCAAGTTTTGCAATCCAAGTGGTACAATCAAGATCTTCTTGGCACAAGTTTGTGAGCAAATTGCACTGATCAAGGCAAGGTATAGCAGCATAGTGGGAGGGCCTGTACTGACCTAGAGAGCCAAGTTGCACTTTGTAGCTTAAGTGTGAAGAAACATCCATAACTTATGCCAACACTCACCTCAGCTTAGAAACAGAAGAACCAAGTTATCAAACACCTTCCATAGACCAAATCCAAGCTAACACACGAGCCCTTGCCATCTGAAACACTCTCCATCTCAAAATCACCTCAAAACTGCACAAACAGGGGAGCCCCTGCAGTTTGAGTGCAAACTCCCAATCTCTTCGAGCATTTTGATCCAAACCTTTTCCTCTACCTTCCCTACAACATATGCAAACTAACCATGGCCTAAAACCTGACCTGTAATCACTCTAACAGTTTCCACCATTTTTAATTTCTCCTTTTGCAGTTGAAGTTCTGCAGCTTGATACAAGAAGGTTCAAGACAAAGTAAGCATTGAAAAAGCATCCCTGGACCTCAAGGAAGCTTTTCCAATCATTACATTGCACTGAAAGTTCCTCATTCTCCAGATTGAAGTTCAACTGCACAGGTAAAACTTTGAACTCGTATCTCTCTTATCATGCATCTTTAGCCTTAAGTTTGTGAAGAAACAAGGTCCTACTCATAGCTCTGAACACGTACATATCTTTACATTTCATTTCTTTTGCCTGAGTAGAGAGAATTTGGAGCTTGAAAATGGTAGAAAAATTAGGTTAGGATTTGGGGGAGGAGAAATTTTCCTTCATCTTAGAGAGATAGATCAAGTTCTTTATATGGTTAGAACCGTCTCTTCATGCTGAACATTTCTTGTGTTATGAGTTTTTGCTAAAAGGCCAGGAATCAAGAGTTAGAAGGAACTGAACATGGCGCGCGTTTTTTCAAATATTTTGTGCTGAAGGTTGAAGAAGGAGTGGAGTGGGCTGGGCCTGTGTTATTTCACTTTTCACACCACCCTTTTTGATTCACACCCCCCTGAGCCCATTTGTTCATTTCTTAATATTTTTGACTTTTTCTTTTTTGGTTGACTTTGTTTATTTTTTCTCATGGCATTAAAAAATTAAAAATATTTTTTTCATCATTTTTTGCATTTATTGCATATTTATTTGTTTATTTTCTTTGTTTGTACATAAATATATATATATACTATTATTAGAATAAATATAAAAATAATGCTAATATAATTTTTATTTTCATTTACTTTCTGAAAATATTTCACATAAAAAATACTCTTTTATTTATTTTATTAAAATATTAAATAAATATTTATTTTTTGTATAATACATATTTAGGGTTTAATAATATATATATATGTGATTATTAATTCATTTAAGACAAAAATATAAAATACTTGATTTTTTATTTTTTATTAATATTTGATACAAAAATACTTTTTTCATGATATACTTCATTTTATTTTTATTTTACAAATAATAAATAAATACTTGTATTAAATTAGATAATAATACATTTTCTCTCAAATTAGGGTTTTTTACCCTAAATTCAAAATACTCAAAAAAAATAATACATTTTTATTTTCTTTTTCCTTTTACATAAATAATATTTTCTCATACACATAAAAACTTTCTTTTTGCATTTCACACATTTATTTAATTTCCATTTAATTATGCAATTTATTTACATTGCAAATATTCAATTGATGTAATAAATTAGATTTAAATTCTTGTCAATATTCCCCATTTGAACATTTGTACCCCCCTTCCCATATTTGGTTTTGTAATAGCTTAGTAATTTTAATTTCGCACTTTATCGCTTTCTAATGATAACATGTTAGAATTAGGGTTTGTATGCGAAAAAACGATAAAAAATAGTTTGACCTAATACAAGATAAACAAGCATGAAAATGGACACACAAATCACACTTGCACCCCCTAGGGTATTCCACTTGTTGCCTTCAAATAAATGGGCCATATTGTATGTTGAACATCTTTGGGCAAAGCAAACAGTTTGAATGATCGTAGTCCCTCGATAAAACTTTTCAAAACAAATAAAAACAAATGATCAAGTCCCTTAAAGAAATTGCCCAAAGACATTTAACGTCGTTACAATTATGGTCTAAACGATGACCCGCGCCTGTCCCTTTCACATCCTAACACAAGATTGCCCACCAAATACAATGGTGGAGCAAACTTGTTAAAAGGGTTAAAGTATAACAATAATCTTTTGAGAAATTTAGGAGTAGATAACCTCTTAGTTACTTAAATCAACTTGCAAAACAAAACACTTGCCTAATTTCAAAATCACACATCACTACACTTTCAAAACAACTTTCAAAAACAAATGAAAACTTTTTCAAAAGACATACATCTTTGTATACATCCCCACATGGATCATTACAAAGGTTGCCACCACATTGGCCTCTTTTCAAAACATTTTTCAAACCCACATACTCAAGCACCATTTAAAACAATTGAAAATAAAAGGCAAGTGATCTAAGCAAGTAGCTAAGAGCCCATGGATAACCATGGATAGAAAGGGTGCTAATACCTTCCCTTTCTATAATCTACTCCCCGAACCCAAGAAAACATCTCAAAAGGTTTTTGCTGTGCTTTTTAACCTTTCCTTAGGATAAAATAAAAAGTCGGTGGCGACTCTTGCTAACCGCAACATTTGCGAATACGAACGCAAAACCTCAAGTCAGTTCTCCCACCGTATCACAACTAACAATGAAACCTAGCAGTTTACCAGACCTTACCCCGAAGGTGCACTTGTTTGGATTCAATCTCAGCTTGTATGTCTTCAACATATTAAACAACTTTTGTAAATGATCAAGGTGCTCTTCCTTAGTTTGAGACTTGGCTATCATGTCATCCACATATACCTCTATCTCGTGGTGAATCATGTCATGAAACAAGGCGACCATGGCTCGCTGATAGGTTTCCCCAGTATTCTTTAATCCAAACAGCATCACTTTGTAGCAGAAAGTGCCCCATTGCGTGACGAAGGTTTTCTTCTCCATTTCCTCGGGTGCCATCTTGATCTGATTGTAACCAGAGAAACCATCCATGAAGGAAAAGATCTTGTGTTGCATGGTGTTGTCAACCAGAACGTCAATGTGGGGGAGTGGAAAGTCATCCTTGGGGCTCGCCCTGTTCAAATCTCTGTAGTCTACACACATTCGTACCTTACCGTTCTTTTTAGGCACCGGAACTACGTTGGCCATCCATTTGAGATAAGAGGTGATGGCTAAGAAACCAGTGTTGAACTGCTTCATAACCTCTACTTTGATCTTCTCTGACATTTCAGGGCGCATACGATGGACCTTCTGCTTTACCGGAGGGCAGTCTTCTTTAGTTGGCATACAGTGGACCACAATATCTGTATCCAGTCCTAGCATGTCTTCATATGACCAGGCAAAGATCTCGACATAGTCATGCAACATTTGTATCAACCGCTATTTGACATTAAGCCCCAGATTTGCTCCGATCTTGACTTCTTTTCTGTCTACCTCTGTGCCCAAGTTTATTGTCTCAACCGGCTCTTCATGAGGCTGCATAGCCCTCTCTTCCTGCAGTAACAGTCTAGCAAGTTCTCCAGGTACCTCACAATCTTCCTCACCTTCGTCCTCAGCTTGGTTGATCGGATTTCTGAAGTTATAACTGGCAATAGCAGAACTGTTATCAATGGGATCCAGAGTGGATATGGATCTGCAATTTGATACGTGAGTGTGTGTAAGAGCATAGCTATATAGACAAAGTAAAAGTAGAAAAGAAAAACAGAGAGTGCAAAATTTGTATGCATAAACGTCACATGCTTTATTGATGCCATATGAAAGTAAAACATGATAACCCTCACAAATAAACCGATGTGCCCCGGGTAAGACACATGGCCACAAAGTTATATTGTTTATTACATATCCAAAAAACAAGAAAGACAATTACTTCTGAACAAAAGTAAACGATACAAAATATTTTTTCGTCAAGTTACTAGGTCCGTCATTGGTAGTAGGGAAGATCCAGCTATCCATGTCATTATCAGCGTCTCCGTCTTCTACAGCGTTGACCCCATGATTGCTGATGCGTAGGGGAAGTCTTCTAGCACGAGCACATCGAACAACCCTTTGAGCCCCGGAAGAGAAACCCAAACCAAATTTATCAGACTTGTACGGAATATCAGGGAGCTGACCCCGGATGGTAGACCCACCTTCTTCAAAAACCGCTTTTGCATCCTTGAAAGAAGCCATCTTCAAGGGAGGTCTGGTGATCTTAGGCACATTGGTAACAGTTTCAGTTGCAACCAGAGTTTGAGGTACCTCTTCGAAATTCTGGCATGGATGCTCGATGAACTCACCATCCATTTCCACATATCTGAAGGAATTTAGGTGACTGACCATGTATTCTTCTTCACTGTGTACAGTGACAGTTCTCCCTTTGACCGAGTATTTCATCATCTGATGTAGAGTGGATGTAACATCTCCAGCCCCATGTACCCAAGGGCGGCCCAACAGACAAGAATAAGAAGGTCTGATATCCATCACATAGAAGGTAGAGCCGAAAGTCTGAGAACCAACCTTAATGGGGACGTCCACCTCCGCATGTACCATTCTCTTTGAACCGTCAAAAGCCCTCACTACAATATTGCTGTGCTTCAAAGTCAAACCTTCACAGTCTAGTCTATGCAAGGCATTCTTAGGCAGCACATTTAACGATGAACCAGTATCTACAAGGACATGGGCCAAAGTAGTGCCTTTTCATTCGACTGAGACATGTAACGCATCATTGTGCTTCCTCCCTCTAGGGGTCAAATCAGCATCAGAAAAGCCCAAACTATTATCAACCGTCAAACTAGCCACACAATCTTCGAATTGGTCAGCAGTGGTTTCTTGGGGCACATGGGCAGTTTTCAAGAATTTCACCAAAGCCTTCGCATGAGCTTCGGAGCACAACAACAAGGCCAACATAGAGATATTTGTAGGGGTCTGCCTCAGCTGTTCGACCACGTTGTAGTCGCTTTTCTTGATAATTTTCAAAATTTCTTCCATTTCTTGCTTGGAAGCCTCTGGGATAGATATTGAATGCGCCTTTGTCTGAACAGGCTCAACCAGTATGTCTTTGCCCCGAGTCTCGGTCGACTTGATGATAGGGGTGTCAGCAGGGGTAATCACAGGGATTGTAGTAGTAGTATTAGCCGGAATGAAAGTAGGAATGATCACAGGACCGGTAACAACTTTCGGAGGAGAAATATCAGGGGATAACACTCTTACACTTCTGGTTATTTTTTTGGTTCCCGCAATGTTGACAATGTCGGGATCATCATTCTCAGAGACCTGGTCTTCATCAGCCAGCCAATCTTGCTTGACATCGTGGTAGTAGACGTCACCCCCATAATTCCAAGGAACAGTTTTATCTGAGGAGTATGGGATTGGCCCAGGCCCAGTAATTATCAGCGGAGTAACCTTCGGAGTAGATGTAATCCTGACGGGACTTTTGGTGGAGACCCTGGGAGGATTGGTGGAAATGGTTATTATTGAAATATTTCTCCAAGCAATATTCAAGACGAGATTCTTCTCAATCAAAATCTCTCTATCATCCATCAGGCGTTGAACACCTGCCTTCAACAAATGATAACCAGTCGATAGAGATAAACAGAAATGACAACCTTCACCACATCCCGGAAATAAATTGGCCTTCAATAAGTTCCACTTAACGGTCAAGAGAGGGGTAACAAGCTCTTCAACAGTAGTAACAAACATATCATCTTCAATAGCGTTAACACCACGACCGTGCTTGGGCATATGAGCAGTGATAACATTTGGAATTTCAGGGGCGTCATACTCAATTTACTTCGCCTAGATAAGGTCTTGTACCCTATTTTTCAAAGCCCAACAATCGTTTGTATCATGACCTGGACTTTCCGAATGATAAGCACATCGGGAATTTGGATTGTAGCGGGGAGAGGTAGTGTTGGGATTCTTTGGCGCTTCCAGCAAGGTTACCAGATTAGATTTAAACAAATGAGGCAAAACTTGGGACAAAGTCATATTTATCCGGGTGAACTGTCTTGCCGGCCTTTCTGTTCTCTACTGATTATTCCTCTATTGAGTGGGTGCAGGCTTAGGGATCATGACAGCCCCTAATGTTGAACAACATTCAGTTCTGTCTTGATTCTTTTGATTGTATGCAGCATTAACCTCTTTCTTCCCAGCAAATGGCTTCCTTACGGCACTGGAGGATGCTTCCTTTTGGATCTTACCACTTTTAATTCCAGCTTCCACTCTCTCCCCTGTCAAGATTAATTCAGTAAAGTCGGTCGAGGAACTTACAATTAGGTGATTAAAGAATGGACCAGACAGGGTTCCCAGAAATATATCCACCAACTCCCTATCAGATAGGGGTGGCTGGACTCTTCCTGCTAAGTCCTTCCATTTCTGAGCGTAGTCTTTGAAGCCCTCGCTCGAACCCATAGCCATACTTTGGAGTTGAGTACGGGTGGGAGCAAGGTCTGCATTATACTGATACTGCTTATAGAAAGCAGAAGCCAAGTCTTCCCAATTATGAATGTTGGCCTTTTCCAGCTGATAGAACCAATCTAGCTGAGTTCCGGATAGACTATCCTGAAAGAAGTGGACCCATAAGTCTCTGTCAACATTGTAAGGCTGTATCTTCCTCACATAATATCGGAGGTGTATCTTGGAACACAAAACCCCATCGTACTTAGAAAACACTGGTGCCTTAAACTTTGGTAGAATAACAATCCCATACACCAAACCCAGCTCTTCGAAGTCCAGCCCAGGTGCTTTCTGAATCTCCATTGCGCTCAGACGCTCTTCCAACTATTTGTACTTTTCGTCAGTCGGAGGATACTGCTCTTCATTGTAATCAGTATCATTATCATATTCCCCCGAACTGGGGTCTTCCTCTCTTGTCTCACCCTCTTGGTTCTCTCATTTATTAGATGAAGAGGTCAAATTAACCATTTGCTTCAACGGTACCTTGAATATTCTTCCCAGATTTACCATACCAGTTGTTCTTCTTGGCTTCTTGGTCTTGTCTTTAACAATCAGGGCTTTCAGTTCCTCCTGCCCTTTGGCTAGAGCCATGATCATCTGTTGGAATTGTTCGTTCTGAGTCTGTAAATCCTTCACAGTTTGTTCGAGAGCCATGGCTAAAATAAACAACGAAGAGGATGAGAAACCTGCTTTGACACATGTTTATGCAATGATATGTATGATATGTGTATGCAATGATTTCAAGGATTTCGGGAAAGTTAAATTTGTGAACCAAAATGAAACAAACATTTTATTAGTAGAATTCAAAATACAATTGCCTTTTAGGCGTTTCAATTGAAGGTTCAAAAACTTAAAACAAGATCAGGTTTCCCATGGGCGCTTCTTCTTTGCACCGAGATAGACGATGAGGCTTCTTTCCTCATGAATTTTCTTAGTGAGCTCTAAATCCTTCTTCTCATGGGCATAGAAATGGTCTCTAAAGGTATCCTGCTCTTTCTTCAGCTGAATTCAGGATCTCTGTAATTCCTCAAGATCAGTGGGCATATCAGGATGAAGAACCGTATAGGGAATATCCCCTTCAGTAATGGGCTCTACAATCACTGGTAAGATGGCTACATATGGCATCATAAGATTCTGAGCACGAGCTCGTACCCATTAGAGATAATGTTTCATAGGAATGGAAGTCTTCGGCCCCAAAGTCTTGACATCAAATCTGTTTACCATGCCCCAAGCTCGTATGAACCTCTGGCGATACCCTTGAACATCATCTTCATAGTTAAACATAATACCCTGGATAAGCATCTCGTGAGGACCATCCCTTCGAGCGTAACTAAATTATCGTAGAGCCAGAGAAGGATTATAGGTTATGCCTCCCCTAATTCCAAGTAGTGGGACATTAGAGAATTTCCCGCAACATTCAATAATAGAAATATCTCCCATAGATCGGGAATACCAGAGAATATCCGTGTGAGAAAGTGATATTATCCTTTGCGACCAACCCAAACCTTCTTCATTCTTCAGTACTATTTTAGGGAGGTGAGAAATAAACCACCTCGAAAGCAATGGCACGTAGCACATAAGGATCCCTCTTTTCTTGGCGGTACGAGTGTGGAAGGTATGTAAGATATCTCCGAATAAAGTGGGCACAGGGTTGCGAGAAAGGAAGACCTTGACAACGTTCACATCTATGAGTAAGTCCGGATTAGGGAACAGTACTAACCCATAGATGAGAAGGGCCAAGACCTCCTCAAAAGTCTGTAAGTCCAAATCATCCCAAAACAGTTGAGCTTTCTCTATTAGGAACTTGGCTAGAAAACCCTTAACTCAACTTCTTATTTCCTAGTTAGATACAACGTCGAACCGTTTCAGGTGTAAAGCGGCTGCAATGACCTCTGGCTTCAGAGCTTCTTCCAAGCCGGTGAAAGGCAACTGATCCAAAATAGGTATACCAAAAATCTGATAGAACTCTTCCATGGTGGGTACTAACTGATAGTCTGGAATGGTGAAGCAATGATGCTTAGGATCAAAGAACTGAAAGAGCACATTCATCATCTTCTCATCAAAACCTGAGGTAACCAGATTGAGGAGTCGACCATAGTTCTTGGTGAATGAAGAAGTCTCAGAAACTCTAGATACTATCTCTTTGAGTTGAAGAGGTTTTCTCACAAAGCTGATTCGGATGGTATTTCTACGAGCGGAAGCCATGATCTACAAAACAGAACAAAGATAAATTCCCTTAATCCTTGAATTGGTTAGTGTAATGAAAAATGAATGTTTATGATGCATGATGTCATGTTTGAGAAGATTAATCACACACAAGCAAAGCACACAAGACCTTAGGTTTAGGCTGCATGGGGTTTATAGGTAAATACCCTCTTGAAGTTTAGTTAGTTTCAAGCCTGTCCTAGAAATAGTAATCGGGTTCTAAGGAGTCTCAATATCACTGATCTTTCTTTATCGGTATTATCTCAGCTTAGCAATCTTTTCTTGCGGCTGAAACATCCCGAAAGTTCGATCTCAACGAGTGTAGTATCGAGTATCAACCAATTCCCAGCTTTACACCGAGACCGGCTATCTCACTACTTTCTAATGGCCAAGTTTGTTCAACTAAGGTTCTGAGGTTTTTTAGTGCTTCACGACACCATGCGGAGGCCTCGTATTCTCCTCGATTCGACACAAGGGATACCAATACAAATCAAAGTGTCACACCAACACAGCCATCGCTTCAACCATATCGGTCTATGTCGTACAGTCTCCATGATCTATTGTTGTTTACCTAAAAAGTGTCCCCAGATCCGGGTATAGGATCTATACAAGAATACCCCAATAAGCCTTTAAAAGTAAAGCAAACAAAGCAAACAATGGAAAGCAATCAAAATGATCTAGATCCTAAGGTAAACCCCACTTTATTTTTTATGTTCCCCAGCAGAGTCGCCAGGTCTGTGATACAGTGTCAGAACCGACTGTTAATATTGGTTTTGCGTTTGTATTCGCAAATGTCGTGGTAAGTAAGAGTTGCCATCGACTTTTCTTTTATCCAAAAAAGGAAAGGGTGAAAAGAACATAAAAAGACCTTTTTTCGAGAGTTTCTAAGTAAGGGGGTAGATTATGGAAAGAGAAGGTGTTAGCACCCTTTCCATCTGTGGTTTTCCACGGGCTCTTAGGTACTTGCTCATTTTTTAAAACAATTTTCGTGTTTGTGTGTTTTGAAAGATTCTGTTAGCTTTATGGTAACTCTCGTACCAGTCCTCGGGAGTGTGATAAAGCATTTTTTGAAATTAGTTTTTTGAAAATATTTTGGTGTAGGTGCAAAAAGTTGTTTTAAGGAAGCATCTAAGAACTTATCTACTTATACTCGAAAAGGACGTTCTTTTCTCCCTAACCTTTAGACACTGCTATCCTACTATTAGTGAGTAGGTAGCACTATCGTTGGATGTTGAAGGACTATCGAAAGGGACATAATGGTCATCAAAGGCAACATGTAAGGATACCTTAGCATTTCGAAGGGATTGTCGTCATAAGATCACTTCTCGTAGGCAACTCGAGGGACGTTTAGGGACTATGATCTTTATGATTATTTTTAACCGAGGGTCTTTGCTAAGGGTATCCCTACATTTCGAGGGACATGACCATTGTTTCCGAAGTCAACCAAGTGAGCTAATACCCTAGGGGTGCAAGTGTGAAAAAGTGTTCCTTTTTCAAATACATTTATCTTGGATTTAGTGATCTATTGATTAATTACTCATACATGCCTAGGTTGCTAGCAGTTATACACAAATATATACAGAATATAAAAGAGATAAAATAAAGGCCCTAAGCTATTACAAGGCTTTGGTGTAGATACATAAGGAATTGACTGAAAATAAAATGCCGAAACAAAACCCTAATTAATCTATTACATATCGGGCGCAGTTACATCAATAGTAAAAATTAATCGTACGGCAAAAATAGTTACGCGAGAGAATAAAAAAATTGAAATAAGTTTGAAACCCTAAAAAACCTAATTTGATCATGGAAAATATTTTTTAGGATTTTTGTGAAAAAGATTTGAAGTTTGACCTAATTTTTCTAATTAATTTTAATTAATGAAACAAATTAAAATTGATGAAATTAATTAATTTACAAAAATTAATTTATTGAGAAAAATACTAAATCCTATTTTTTGTGATGTTGATTTTTTATGATTTTACGGAAAAATTAATTTAAACAAAGTAAATAAACTAATTTAAATAAAAAAATTAAAAGGGAAAAAGAGTAAGCCTGAGGGGTGTAATCCCAAATTGGAGGGTGCATGTGGAATTTCTGTTCAAAGCCCAATCCAGTTGGGCCATAGCTGCGTGTGATTCAGTGTGATTGTCCAAGGAGTGTCCACCATGGGGAGCTTCGCTGGGAGCATTGGATCCAGGTACTGATTGATCCAAGAATGAGGATCTGGGGGTCTATGATGTGTGCTCTTGGAAAGGAGGCATTGAATATGCATAGAAATATTAAGAAAAATAACATGTAGGAGGCATGGATCGAACCCCTGACCTCCTACACACGCGCGCTAAAAATCCTTTCCCTTTGCCACTGAGCCAATCGTTCAATTGTTAACATAAACCAACAACATATATTATATGTGATGAAAAATCAGTGGCTGTAATAAAAAAGTGCAAGAATTCAAACGGGTCACTTAGGTTTTGACACGCAATCATCTTCTTTGTTGAGACTGTCGTTTTAGCCTAAAGGTTTTACCTACAGGCAGCGTTGTAGGTACAAACCCGCACATCTCAAAAATCATAATTATGCAATATAAATTCAAATCAAATATGCAGATCGATTAGGTTTGGTCTCGTGAGCACGATGGTACTCATCGTTTATCCTGATTCTGCCTGAAACGAAAGACCCTAAAAATAACCTTGAAACCCTAACCATGGCATTCAATCAAATATGCATCAAAACATATAATTAATCATGCGGGTATGTTCTAAATAATCATACAAGCATGAATATGTATTTAAAAATCATTGATCATGGATATATTTCAAAAACCAATTTCGAGAACCATGGCAAACTGTGATACCTGTATATACCGTTTCTTGTTGTGTTGATGCGTGAGAGTGGTCCAGAAAGCTTCCAAATACGCCTAGGAAGGTATTGAAGTCTTTGAAATTCCTTGAATCTCCCTCTAGAGAAAAACTCGTTCCACACTTTTTTGTCAAAATTCTGAGCAATCTTGTGTGTTCTACATGGCCAAAATTCCTCTTCCTTTTGATCAGGGCTCGTTATATATATATATATATATATATATATATATATGTATATATATATATATATATATATATATATATATATATATATATATATATATATATATATATATATATATATATATATATATATGTATATATATATATATATATATATATATATATATATATATATATATATATATATATATATATATATATATATATATATATATATATATATATATATATATATATATATATAGTAGACTGAATTAGGTTAACAAATTTGAACTGAATCTTGAAGATTGAGTGAGAAAAGATTGGATTTGTCTTGTATCTTTTGTTTCTAAATTGGAAAAATATTTGTGTTTTTCCCACGCGTTTTCCTTGATCTGCCAACCTGCTTCAATCTTCTTTCGATTATGGGCTTTCTGGCTTGTTTTGGACCAAGTCCCAGCTTCATTCCTTCGAATTCCTTCCTTGCCAGCCTTACTTCAATTTGAATTAATCAGGACATTCTTTGTTAGAAACTTGTTCTCCTTAATGGTTCTGAGTAGTACTGTGCCAGCTTCAATAATAAGACTTCTTCGATTGGACCCCCCCCCCCCTTGCTTCAATTTCCTGTCCATTTGAAGATAAGTCTCTGGTCGAATCATCTCTTGTGGCATAGTGACCCAACAAGGCAAGACTCTGGCCTGGATATATTTTCAGATTGCCTTCTTGATGACCTCCTTTGAATGGCCTGGAAGGAGTTCTTCGACTGGCTTTGTCCAAGTACCAATCGAAGGGTATTTATTGGAATATCAAACAAAGAGTCCTTTGCTACGCCAATCGAAATATGTTGACACAATGCCCATCGAAAGGCTTGTTATGAGGCCAATCGACAGGCCCTTCGCATATGTCAATCGAAGGATGCTATATGGATGTCATTCGAAGGACGCTATGTGGATTTCCATCGAAGAGAATTTTGGAGATGCCAATCGAAAGGCATTTTACGAACTCTAATCGAAAGGAGCTTTTGAGATGCCAATCAAAAAATCCTCGTTAACAGGCCAATCGAAGGAAACATAGAAAAAGGCCAATCGAAGGAAACTTAGAAACAGGCCAATCGAAGGAAGCTTAGAAATAGGCCAATCGAAGGAAACTTAGAAACATCATTTAAAAATTTCCTTGTCTTTAGGCGAAGGTCTGTAACCATCTATGCAAGGGAAAATCTTGGAAAAATATGAGAGGGCAAATTTTGGGGTACAATAGCAATCTATGCACCATTTGTTTTGAGACATGATATAGAGATCATGCTCCAATAACACTTAGTGCAATAAGAAAGGGATGAGATGAAGAAGGGTGGGAAAAAATATACAAACCACATTTGAACTAAAATTTAATCAAACTATTATTAAAATCATTCATCCATTTTTATGGAGTTAGACTCAACACCATGGACTCAATGATGTTAATAAAGTTCATGATTAAAATTCAACCCAAGATCAGCCATAAAATAATCACAATTTTTTTTTTCATTTAATATATACATTAAAAAGGTTTTAAAATAGAAATAAGAAAGAAAAATATCAACTATGTTCAAACTAACCAAGAAATATTAAGTATGGCCATAGAAAAATCAGAAATGAACTCAAACATTTTTATAAAAAATTTTGGTAATTTTTTAAAGTCAGAAACTATTTTTAAAATTAAAAGAAATGAGTAAAATAAACCAAAAATGATAAAAAATAACAAAGTCATAAATAAAAAATAAACGAGATCACCAATATTTGTCACAATATCAATGGATCATTCCATAATTTTTTCAGAATTTAAAAATGCATAAAAGTATTTTTAAACATTTAAAACAATTCAAATAAAGTGAAAATTTATAAAAAAATATCAAAACACAAAATAAAATTGTGAAAAAAATAAAAATCAGAAAAAGAAAAATCAAAAATATTTTTCATAATTTTTTCAGATTTTTTGGACTTAAAATGAATTTTTTATGATTTTTTGAAATTTAAAACAATTAAATATAAAAATCAGAAAAAAAAATAAAAACCAAAAATATGTGGACCAATGGATGAAATTCAAAACGCGTTAGTAATCAAATCCAAGGGATCTGGCGCGCTGTGCATATCAAGGTCATTACTAAATATCACACCGGATCCAACATTTTTAAAATAAAGCAACTTAAAATGTGGTGCGTTGGATGGAGTCTGACTCACAAAAGTAATCAGATCCAAGGGCTCTTGTGGCACGCGCATGGTAAGGCAAGCATATTGTATCCATTTCAAAAAAATAACGTGGCTTCATGTCATTGGTTGAAGATGGACATATCATCATCTTCAACCTCCAGCCATCCCCAAATTGAATCCGTCAAACTGTAAAATTAGAAAACCAGACTGGTACCATTAGATTCGTCTCTTCAAGACAATTCTAATGGTACCATCGTGCAAAATTTATATAAATTGTGCAAGGCTGTGTTTGAAGAAAACCAGAAAAAATAGCGAGCACGAAAATCTGGGATATCTCACTCAATTCTTAATGAAATTGCAAACTATAAAGAGCACGAGGATCAGAAGAATACCAGGAGTGGATTAGTCTTTTATTTGAATCAATTTGTCCAAGAAATCTACTTGAACGAAGTAGTGAGAAGTTTCTCTGAAACTAGACTTCTACAGATCAATATAGGGCATAATTCTTAAAGGTAAATTGTATGGTTAGCTTCAGGGAAGATAAAGGAAGGTGAATTGATAGAAAAATTGGATTGAAAAAGGCTTGAACATTGATTTCGAAGTTACAGAAAATTGAGTTATGGAGAAAGTTTGGCAGGGTGATTCTGGTTGTTCAAGCTTGAGAAAATGAATAGGGGATGACCCTCTATTTATAGGGAATCATATGGAATGTTCAAGCGTGTGAAATGATGAATTTTGGAGGGAAATCATGTGAACCTGATACACGAGTAAGGTGTGATCTGTTATGCATCAAAACTAATCCAAACTTTGCGTTTAAGGCTCTAATTCACTCTGGCAAGTTGGTTAAATATGTTTAGACCATAAACGCGTGCTAATTTGATGTTTAGAAGCCAAAACATGAATTTCAAATTCTGACTTATGAAGAAACTTCAGTTTCAAGTTACCAAGGTCAACTCAAAGGCATTCCCAACTCAAGGGGTCTTAGGGCATGATTCTTGATGATTTAGAAAGATGAGGTTACAAGCTTTCCAAGTTCAAGTTTTTCTTCAAAAGTGACTGTGATCGGTGGGAATAGAACTGACTGTTTTGGAATACTGGTTCACATTTTGCGTTTGTGATTGGTGTAAGCACCCTTTCTATCCGTGGTTATCCACGGGCTCTTAGGTATTTGCTCATTATGTTTTCAAAAGTTTGATTTTCTTTGTGTTTGTGGGTTTGAAAAGAGTTTTTTGTTTGAAAAGGGTGTAAGTCCGAAAAGTTTTGTTTTGTTTTAAAAGGAGCAAGTACTTAAGAACATCTACCTACTCAAAAAGGAATTAAATTGTGCAAATGTCCTTTAGACAATGCTATCCCACTATTGAGGAGTAGGTAGCACCATCGTTGGAGTTTTCGGGTCAATTCGATTAAGGGACATGTGGTCACTAAAGCAACGTTAAGACGCCTCAGCGGTAACCCTAATGTCTTAGATCATTTCAACCGAGGCAACCGTTTCGAGGCAACTTATGATCTTTGGACAAGAGGGCGACCTCTAAAACTTCCTATACTCAATGACCATGTTCGAGGCAACCAAGTGAGGTGTACCCTAGGAGTGGCATGTGCAAGTGTATCAATTTTCAGTTATATTATCTTTACATGTCATGGTGAGCTACTGTTGGTTTTAAATTAAAATTGGTCTTCTCATGCATTGCCTATTATTCAAACATCTAACAGTTAATGGTTGCAGAAATTAAATTGAGGAAAATAAATCTAAGCTATTACAAGGCGTCGGGTATTTACATCGCCAAAGACAAACCCTTAAAATTAAATTGCGAAAAATAAATAAAGCGATAAATAAAATCCTAATTAAAAACTATTACATTCCCGAAGCAGTTACAATATATGGATCAAAGATAATTCGCGCGCGAGAAAATTAAATTGGGGTGTCCTAGGGTTTTGACCCTTTTTATTAAATAAAACATATTTTTGTTATTTTTAAATTAAAAATTAGTCTAAATTAATAATTGAATTAATTAATTAAATGAAAAATATTTTTGGGTTTTTATTTTAATCAAGGAAAGAAAATAAGAATGATTAAAAAGTTAATAAAAATCCTAATTCTATATTAATTTTAATTTAATGCAAAAGATATTAAAATTGTACCTAATTAACACAACTAAATTAATTAATTAAAATTTATTTACAAAAATAAATAATAAATTAATGGAATTAATAAAAATATTATTTTTTTGTTTTCTGATTTTTTATGAAAAAAAAGAGTTAATTGGTTAATTAATTAATAATAATAAAATAGAAATAGAAAAATAGTTGAAAGAAAATAAAAAGAAGAACAAACTCAAGGGGGTGCTAGGCTTAATTTGGTGGGGAAATTAGCAAAGATCAGGCCCAATTGTGAGCAGCCTCGTTGACCCTTTCCATCCAATGTACGCCTTTGACTTGAGAATGTGGTGAGGACCCAATTCTGGCCATTGGATCTGCTTTGTAGCCACGTAGCCTTTGGGATCTGGAGGTATATGGTACTCCCTGCTTGCTGAATCCACATGGAATAGCCTGAAATAAAATTGCAATAAAGTTTTGGTGGACCTGGGATTCGAACCCAGGTCCCAATGGTATCACGCACTAACGCCTTGCTAGCTGAGCCATGTTGTTAACTTGTTAGTGGAATATATAACAAATATTATATGGTAAACAACTAATTATGCCTGGAAAAATAGAAAAACGCGCTAATTATTTAAACGGGCCAATCATGCTAAGCCACGTTATCATCTTCCTCAATGCAACCCTGGTTATTTACCTGCGGATTTTTATCCGCAGGAAGTTTCGTAGGGCATCTCAAAAACCCTCTCTAGGCCATATAAATGAGACCTAAGAGTACCAATGCACTCGTCTCTTCCTCTTGGTCGTCCCTGTAACCATTGTTTGATCCAATTTTCCTTGTAACACAAACGCCTAAAAACAACACATATGAACCCTAGATTCCGGCATCGTCATACAGGCCATGAAAATCAAATTGGATAATGCCAAAACATTCTAAATCAAATAACAATCACAAATATGCCAATATTTTAAAGAAAATATGCAAGAATTGGAGATTTGGAATCCATGTTCAGAGGTCTGTTCGTGATGACTTACAGTGAGTTTTAGGCAATGAAAATGCTTGGTTTTGATTGGTATTGCTTCACTGAATGTCAGGGAAGAGAACTATGTTGTGGTTTTGGATTGAATTGGCCTCCAATGTTGTTTTCGATCTCCCACTTTCCAATCTTTTTCACCAATTTGCTCTGGCCGTTTCAGCAGTGTTCTATGCATGTTTTAGGTCTGCCTCACTTGTATGCATATAATGGAATGTGTTTCGGTTAAAATTTGGGCCATAATCCTTATGCATTGAAGATGGAAGATTTGTTTGACCACCATTGATAAGCTTTCCAAAATTGCATCAAATATGAGATTTTGTGCATGTTTTGAATTGGCACGAGTTTGATTGAGTTGCACATGATATTTGCAAGCTGTATTGATCACAAGAATCCCCTTACATCAATTTTTAGATTTTATTTGATTCAATATTGATTAATAATGAATTAAATCAATAAAAATGAAATAAAATAGAAAAATAAATGTTTGGTCATGAAATTAAAGATGGAACACGTGTGTGGCATGAAAATACTATATCAAGTGGAAAAAAGTGGGGCCTTTTGTCAAAAATCGGAGTTTTGAGGATAGTTGACTTTTAGCAATTTTGGAAAAATGCCCAACTTCAACAATGCATAACTTCTTCAATTTTGAACTTTTGGAAGTGTTCTTGGACTTTTTAGAAACCTTGAGATGTCTTCTAACCAAACCTTTTGGTCTCATCTCATTTTGATGTTCCATGATCAAGTTATAAGCTTTGGAAAAAAGGTGTTTTTGTTGACTTTCAAAAATGACCTATAATGTTTAAATTTGTAACTTTTTGTGAGAGCATTTCTTGATCTTGGGGTGTGAAGATGGATTGTAAGAAATTTCATCCTCTTCAAAATGAGCTTTTTATGGGTCATTTCTCATAAAGTATGAGAAAGTTATGCTTGGTCAAGGTTGAGTTGACTTTTCCTGCAAAACCCTAATTTAGCAACTTTTGAATCTTGATGAATCTTGAGCAATCCTTGATGAATCATGATCAACCCTTGATAAAATGATGAATTATCCTTCAAAATGAGAATGTTGACAAAAAATCTTGAGGTTTGACTGTATTTGGGACACAATTGACTTTTGCCCTAGCACAGTCGACTTTTGGGTCTCTTGAGCAATTGACTGACCAAACTTTCTCTTGAGCCAATTTGAGTAACTTGAAGCTTCTTCTTGACAATTCTTGAGGAATATGGGAGGGCAAATTTTGGGGTACAACAGTTGCCCCTGTTCAATTTTCTTAAACCTGAGGATATAGATTGGCTTTCGAGCCTTTCGTGATCCGAAGGTGGAAGATAATTGAACACTAGAGTGCCCAAAAATTTGCACTCGCATGGTGTAGTATCAGCATTGTGATGTCGGGAATGGGCTTACAGATTCCATTTGGAGGTTGTTGGTAGGAGAATGGGCTTACAGATTCCATCTACAGGAGTGTCGATCGCATAAGAGATTCCCTAGCGAGAACTTGCATACCTGTTGTTGTAGAAGATTCCGCTGGGGAAGTCTAACTTTTGTTGAGATTTAGAAATCTGGCCTGTACTTCAACTGAGAGAATGCCTCGGCTGAGTCTTAAGAACTTGTCCATAATTCAACTGGGGGGAAACATCTTCATCAAGATCTAGGAACTGTCTCGTGCTCAACGTAGTATATCGCTGAGGTTATAGAACTTGTCCACACTATGACGGAGGAAAAAAATCAAGATCTAGGAACTGACTCGTGCTCAACGGAGTATACCGCTGAGGTTATAGTACTCGTCCACACTATGAGGTAGGGAAACATCTTCATCAACATCTAGGAACTATCTCGTGCTCAATAAAGTATACCGTTGAGGTTATAGAACTTGTCCACACTATGACGGAGGAAAACATCAAGATCTAGGAACTGAATCATGCTCAATGGAGTATACCGTTGAGGTTATAGTACTCGTCCACACTATGACGTAGGGAAACATCTTCATTAAGATCTAGGAACTGTCTCGTGCTCAATGGAGTATACCGTTGAGGTTATAGAACTTGTCCATACTATGACGGAGGAAAACATCAAGATCTAGGAACTGACTTGTGCTCAATGGAGTATACCGTTGAGGTTATAGTACTCGTCCACACTATGACGTAGGGAAACATCTTCATCAAGATCTAGGAACTGTCTCGTGCTCAACGTAGTATATCGCTGAGGTTATAGAACTTGTCCATACTATGATGGAGGAAAACTATCGAGATTGAGAACCTTATCCGAAATTCAATCGAGGATAATTCAATTGAGATTTAAGAATCGGTCAGGTCTTCGACATAACTGAGAACTTTAACTGTATCTTTCCTGAAAGGTAAAGGTCAGTCATATGCAATGCATGATATGGACCAGGAAATGATGTTCTCAAAATAAATGAGGTTGTATTTGTATGATGCATATATGTATGTATCATGATGTATGGAAGTGTGATGTTTTAGCTGGGAAAATAAATCCCAGAGCTGCTGGAGAATAGAGTTGAGTTCTTCGTTTCCGCTGGGGATGATGAACGAAGATGGTTGTGAGAATAAACCTGCAGGAGGAAAGAACTCCGTTGGGGAATAAACTTGATGAAGAGATTACTCCGAGGGGAGTTACTCTGTGGGGAAGAGATGTTCTGCTGAAGATTTTAACGATAAACTCCGTTGGGGATTCTGTTGATAAGCTCTGTTGGGGATTTTAATGATGAACTCCGCTGGGGATAGAAAGAACTTCGCTGGGGATGATCTTTCAGTTGTAACTTGCTGAGGATAACCCAGTTAGACTCTTGTGAGGATAACCTTCTGAATTTGGCTGGGGAGATTTATTTGCGCTCTACAGGGGATAAGCTTCCAGAATCTACTAGGGAAGATGATTCAGCTCTGGTGGGGAAGCCTTTTTTAGACTACGCTGGGGAAATGGCTCCACTAGGGGTATCTTGTATTCCGCCAGGGAACATTCTTATATTCTGTTGAGGAATATTAAGACTGTCGGGGATGCTCTTATACTTGCTGGGGAATATCTTTATACTCCGCTGGGGAAGATTAAGATCATCTAGGGATACCAAGCCTTTTTAGGGCTGATGGTAGATTAACTCTGCTTGGGGAGAGCATTGTTGATTCGTTCATAGTTGCAAGTCTCGGTGGGGAGAGCTACCATTACTGTTTTACTCTGCGGGGAGTGATGGTATCCTGGTCATATTCTTCAGCTGAACCTACCTTGGTACCTTGGTGGATAGAGCAATTACACTGCTCGGACAATTCTTATTGCCCCTGTTTCTGGTATTACCAGTAATTCGTCCTTTGTTTCGCATATAAATATTTATGAGCAGCAATTAATGTCAAATGCATATATCAAAAATGAACATTGGACGTTCTTTGCAAAACTAAACAGATAAAGGAAAAACAATTTGAATTTTGTCTGAACATGAATTTGTATTGATTTTGAAGTTTGCTTGTAAATAGGCGTTTTTGTACAAGAGGCTGGCGTCCTAGTAAGAGAACGCCTCCGAACAAATAGAATTTATACAATTTGTGAAAAGAAAACAAAATAGCTATGTGAATAATCCCACTGGGTTCCAACTCTGCTATTGCCTTTATATCTTCAAGCATGTCATCACTTTGCTGCTTAGTTGAAGATGAATCTGATTGATTGGTGTCGTCCGAGCCTGATAGTTGATACCGAAGTCTAGATGCAAGGTGATCCAATGAGACATAGTATTACGCTTTGATCCCTAACTTTTTCCTAGACTGCCCTTTCGGGTTTTCAGTCCAGCGGGATACCCTTTTTGCCCAAGCCGCCTTTTCAGGTTTTCGACTTGCGGGTGTACAGATTTTTTAATTTTCATCCCTTATTTTTGCCGGAACCCTTTTGGTTCGCCGAGAAGCCCTTATTTTTGCCTAGGCCAGTCAACCTAGCGGGTCTTTGATTATGCGTAGTATCTTTTTACTATGTCTGCATTGACGGGGTGAGGAAGGTCGTCACCATCCATGGTGGTTAGAATCATCGCTCCTCCTGAGAAGATGTTCTTAACCACAAATGGCCCTTCATAAGTAGGGGTCCATTTGCCCCTGGGATCACCTTGATGTAAGATAATGCACTTGATTTCCAGGTCCCCAACTTGATACTCTTGTCGTCTAACTTTCTTGTTAAATGCCTTGATCATCCGTTTTTGGTACGTCTGACCATGACAAATAACAGTAAGTCTCTTTTTGTCGATTAGGTTCAGTTGATCAAGTCAGGTCTGAATCCAGTCATCTTCGCTCAAACATGCAACCTTCATGATCCGGAGAGAGGGTATCCGAACTTCGATGGGCAAGACTGCCTCCATGCCATAAACCAAGGAATAGGGTGTTTCCCCTGTTGACGTCCGTGCTGAGGTACGGTACCCATGAAGAGCAAATGGTAACATCTCGTGCCAGTCTTTGTATGTCACTGTCATCTTCTGCACAATCTTCTTAATGTTCTTATTTGCCGCTTCGACAACCCCATTCATCTTCGGCCGATAGGGAGAAGAGTTGTGATGCCGTATCTTAAGTTGCTCGCAGAGCTCAGTGATCATCTTATTGTTGAGATTGGTACCATTGTCCGTAATGATCCTCTCTGGTACACCGTATCGACAGATCAGGTTATGCCGAATGAACCGTGCCATGACGTTCTTGGTTACAGTAGCAAAGGAAGCTGCTTCAACCCACTTCGTAAAGTAATCAATAGCTACCAGGATGAAACGATGCCTGTTGGATGCCGTAGGTCTGATCTCGCCGATCATATCAATGCCCCACATTGCAAAAGGCCAAGGTGCTGTCAGAACATTCAGAGGAACTGGACGAATGTGCACCTTATCAGCATAGACCTGGCATTTGTGACATGTCCGAGAATGCTGATAACAGTCAGCTTCCATTGTGGACCAGTAATATCCTGCCCGAAGGATTTTCTTTGCCATGGTATGTCCACTGGAATGAGTTCTGAAAGTACCTTCATGCAGCTCTGTCATGATTCTTTCTGCTTCAATCTTATCCACACAATGTAGTAAGGTCGAATCATGGTTACGTTTGTAAAGAATGCCATTGCTGATGAAGAACTTGGCTGCAAACCTCCTCAGAAACTTCTTGTCATTAACATATGCACCCTCGGGGTATTCTTGAGCTTCAAGGTACCTCTTCACCTCATGATACCAGGGCTTTTCTGTTACCTCTTCATTTTCAAGATCACAGCAATGTGCAGGTTCGTCCAATCTTTCAATAATGATCCGGGGAGCCTCGTTGTCCCAATTGACTTTGAACATAGAAGACATCATAGCCAACGCGTCCGCCAACTGATTCTCCTCTCTAGGGAAGTGTTCAAAGGTTATCTCCTCGAAATGGGGAAGCAATGTCAACACATACTCCTTATAAGGGATAAGATTCGGGTGTTTCGTATCCCACTCGCCTTTGATCTGACTGATCACGAGAGCGGAATCTCCGAAGATACTTAGAAACTTAATCCTTAGGTCGATTGCAGCTCGAAGACCCATGATGCATGCTTCATACTCCGCCATGTTGTTGGTGCAGTTGAAACACAGTCGGACGGTGAACAGAGTATGGGAGCCTTTAGGAGATATGATCACAACGCCAATGCCATTACCCAAAGTGTTCGAAGCTCCATCAAAGTACATAAACCATCGGGATCCTTCCTCAGGTCCTTCATCCGGTCCAGGTGTCTCACAATCATTTATCAGTATGATATTCTCGTCCGGGAATTCAAAGTTCATATACTGGTAATCATCCATTTCCTGATGTGCCAAATGGTCTGCCAATACACTTCCCTTAATTGCTTTTTAAGTCGTGTATTGGATGTCATACTCATTCAGGATCATCTGCCATCTTGCTATTCTTCCGAACAAGGCAGGCTTTTCGAAGATATACTTGATGGGATCCATCTTCGATATCAACAGAGTAGTGTGAGTCAGCATATACTGTCTCAGCCGGCGATCAGCCCATGCCAAAGCACAACAAGTTTTCTCAAGCAATGATTATCGGGTCTCACAGTCGGTAAACTTTTTGCTAAGGTAATAAATAGCATGCTCTTTTCGGCCAGACTCGTCATGCTGCCCCAGCACACACCCCATTGAGTTGTCAAGTACTGTCAAGTATAAGATCAGAGGCCTCCCTTCAACTGGTGGCATCAGAATGGGTGGCTCTTGGAGATACTCTTTGATTCTTTTGAAAGCGGCCTGAAATTCATCATTCCAACGTACCACTTGATCTTTCTTCAGCAGCTTGAAGATTGGCTCACAAGTAGCAGTTAGGTGCGAGATGAATCGGGCAATGTAGTTCATTCGTCCTAGAAAGCCTCTGACCTCCTTCTCTGTCTTGGGAGCTGGCATCTCTTGTATGGCTTTCACTTTGGCAGGGTCCACTTGAATACCTTTGTCACTTACAACGAAACCTAGCAGCTTACCAGACCTTACCCCGAAGGTGCACTTGTTCGGGTTCAATCTCAACTTGTACAACTTCAACCTGTCAAATAGCTTCTGTAGATGGTCAAGGTGTTCGTCCTCATTCTGGGACCTCGCAATCATATCGTCGACGTATACTTCAATCTCATGATGGATCATATCATGAAATAAAGCAACCATGGCACGCTGATACGTTGCCCTAGAATTTTTCAACCCAAAAGGCATGACCTTGTAGAAAAAGGTACCCCACTGAGTAACAAAAGTGGTCTTCTCCATGTCTTCGGGAGCCATCTTTATCTGATTATAACCGGAGAAACCGTCCATGAAGGAGAATACCTTGTGCTGAGCAGTATTGTCAACTGGAACGTCGATGTGAGGTAGAGGGAAGTCATCCTTGGGGCTTGCCCTGTTCAAGTCCCTGTAGTCAACACACATTCGAACCTTCCCATCCTTCTTCGGCACATGAACCATATTGGCGACCCACTGAGCGTAAGAAGTAACTGCTAGAAAACCGGCGTCAAACTGTTTCATAACTTCAGCCTTGATTTTCTCGGACATCTCTGGGCGCATACGACGAACCTTCTATTTTACGGGAGGGCAGTCTTCCTTGGTAGGCAGGCAATGAACCACAATGTCAGTATCCAACCCAGGCATATCTTCGTAAGACCAGGCAAAGATCTCAACATAGTCATGCAGCATCTGAATCAACCGCTGCTTCACACTAAGCTCCAGATTTACATCGATCTTGACTTCCTTCTTGTCTGTTTCAGTACCCAGATTTATCGTTTCCACCGGCTCTTCATGTGGATGAATGGCCATCTCTTCCTGGAGTAGCAGTCTTGCAAGTTCACCCGACACTTCGCAATCATCTTCACCTTCGTCTTCGGCTAAGTTGATCGGATTTTCGAAGTCATAAATGGCAGTAGCAGAGTCGTTACCAATGAGATCCAGAGTGGATTGAGACCTGTATATGTGAGTGTGTGTAAAATAACTGTTTTGCAATATATAATAAAGAAAAACAAGGAGCGCAAAATTTGAAATGCAAAAGACGTCCAATGCTTTTATTAATGATATATGAAAATGGCACACAAAAGCCCTCACAAATGAAGCCACGGTGCCCCAGGTAAGACATCGGGCCATAAAGTTTCACAACATTGTCTGTTACAAATTCAAAACAAAGAGTTCATTACTGGGTAACAAAAGTAATAGGGATGAAGTCCTTTGCTGACCAGTTGCTTGGTCCACCGTTGGTCGTAGGATAGATCCAGCTGTCGAATTCAGACTCCTCCACATCATCTTCAATGGCATTTACTCCCGAGTTGCTGATGAACACAGGAGGTCTTCCAATCCTTGCACTTCAAACAGCCCTTTGAGCTTCTGCAGTGAAACCCAAACCAAACTTGTTAGTCTTCTGAGTGAAATCAGGAAGTCGGCCCTAATTTGCACACTCACCCTTCTCAATAACAGCCCGGGCATCCTTTAAGGAAGCCATCTTCATAGGAAAATCTTCAACCACAGTCTCAGCTGATGCCAGTGTCTGAGGGACCTCTTCAAAGTGCTGAAATGGGGTCTCAATGAACTCCCCATCCATCTCTACGTATCTGAACGAGTTGAGGTGGCTGACCATGTACTCCTCCTCCCCTTGAACTGTCACAATCTTCCCTCTGACTGGGTACTTCAGCTTCTGGTGGAGCGTTGAGGTTATAGCTCCAGCTTTGTGGATCCATGGACGACCCAGCAAACAAGAATAGGATGGCCGAATGTCCATTACGTAGAATGTAGAATTGAAGACCTGAGAACCAACTTTAATTGGAATATCAACTTCACCATGCACCATCCTTTTAGACCCGTCAAAGGCCCTGACAATGATGTTAATTGGTTTTAGCTCCAACCCTTCGCAATCCAAACGGTCTAGAGCTTTCTTGGGCAAGATGTTCAATGAGGAACTAGTGTCAACCAATACATGTGCAAGAGTAGTGCCCTTGCATTCAATGGAGACATGCAGGGCATCGTTGTGGTTCTTCCCTTTAGCAGTCAAATCAGTGTCAGAGAAACCCAAACCATTATCAGTAGTTAAATTAGCCACACAATCGGTAAACTGATCAGCTGATGTCTCTTGTGGCACGCGGGCAGACTTCAGGAAGGTAATCAGTGCCTTAGCATGGGCCTCTGAACACAACAACAGTGACAACATAAAAATCTTGGATGGGGTTTTCCCCAGCTGCTCAACTACGTTATAATCACTCTTCTTAATAATCTTCAGAATCTCTTCCATCTCCTGTTTGGAAGCTTCAACAGTAATTGTCTTCGGTGCCTCCGTCTGGGCAGGCACATCAGTGGTGATCCCTTTTCCCCGAGCGTTAGATGACTCGGCGACAGGGGTAAGGATAGGAACTTGATCAGGAATCGTGATAGGTACACTTGCAGGTGTAATGACAACAGGTCTTCGGACAACTGGTGGAGCAATATCAGGTGAGAAAAGTCTACCGCTGCGGGTGACTTTAGCAGGTCCAGTAATGTTGCTGACGTCGATATCAGTATCCAACTCTTGCTTAACTCCAAGAACATAAACATCAGCCCCATAGTGCCAGGGGACAGCTTTGTTAGAAGTGTAGGGGATGGGCCCCGGAGCAGTGATGATTACGGGTGCGATCTTCGGAGCAGACGTAATTCTAACAAGCTTCCACGAGGGAGCCTTGGAAGAATTGTTGAAAATGGTAATGATGGCAACTTCTTTAGTAGGAATCGAAGGAACAACAATCTTCTCAAACAGGATCTCCTTATTATCCATCAGGTTTTGGATACCTGATTTCAGAAATGGGCAACTAGTAGGTAAAACAGAACACATATGGCAACCTTCGCAACAGCCAGGAAATAAACCGGCTAGCAACAGGTTCTTCTTGACAGTCATCAGAGGGGTAACAATATCATCCACGGAAACTAAAAACAAGTCTTCCTATACAACATTTACTCCATGTTTGGGCATGGGAGCAGTCACAACATTAGGCCTCTCAGGCGCCTCAAACTCAATCTCCTTTGCATCAATTAGGTCTTGCACCCTGTTCCTCAAAACCCAACAATCATCTGTATTATGCCCCGGGTTATCAGAGTGAAAAGCGCAGCGGGCATTAGGGTTGTACTTTGGTGACGTGGTACTTGGATTCTTCGGAGCTTCCTTTAAAACTACTAGATTAGTCTTCAGTAACTGTGGCAGAATCTGAGACAAAGTCATGCTGAGACGAGTGAATTGCCTTCGAGGTCTCTCGTCCTTTTGTTGATTGTGATGTTGAGGAGCACCAGCAGGTTTTGAAATAACAAACGCATTGACAGCTTGGCGGTGTTCAGGTCTATTCTGTCTTCTCGAACTGTAGACAGCACTGGACTCTTTCTTAAACGGTTTCTTCTCGGTGCTCGAGGAGGCACCCTTATGTATCTTCCCGGCCTTAATACCAGCTTCAATCCTCTCACCAGTCAAAATAAGATCTGTAAACCCAGCTGAAGAGCTTCCAATCAGATGATTAAAGAACGGACCAGCCAGGGTCCCCAAAAACATGTCAACAAGCTCACGATCAGCCAAAGGTGGTTGCACCCTTCCGGCAAGATCTCTCCATTTCTGAGCATACTCTTTAAATCCTTCACCCGTTCCTATTGACATACCCTGGAGTTGGGTACGCGTAGGAGCGAGGTCGGAGTTGTACTGATACTGCCTGTAAAATGCAGTAGCCAAATCCTCCCAGCTGCGGATACTGGCTCCGTCCAACTGATAGAACCACTCAAGCTGAGTCCCTGAGAGACTGTCTTGAAAGAAATGGATCCACAAGTTCTTATCAACAGTGTAAGGCTGGATCTTCCTCACATATGACCGGAGGTGCAGCTTCGGACAGGAAACTCCGTCATATTTGGCAAAGGCAGGTGCCTTGAACTTAAGGGGGATCACCACCCCAGAGGATAAACCTAGATCTCCGAAGTCCAGACCGGGCACCTTCTGTATTTCCATAGCGCTCAAACGGTCTTCCAACTGTTTGTACTTATCCTCAGCTGGAGGATACTGTTCTTCATCATAGTCCGTCTCGTTGTCGGAGACCATAGGGCTAGGAGCCCTCCTTTCTTGTGGACTATCTTTCCCTCCAGATGAGGTGGTCAGATCAACTTCATTCTGCAGCCCGTTTCCAAACCTGCGTCCAGTATTGAACAAGATGGTCCTCTTCTTCTTCTTCTTCTTCTCTTTCAGAATCAAAGTCTTCAGGTCCTGCTGACCCTTAGCCAGATTCATGAACAGCTCTTGAAACTGGGCATTCTGGGCCTGGAGGGCCTTGATAGCTTACTCGGTTGAAGGTTCAGCAGACATGATGATTGTTGAAATAAACAGCGAAGAAGATAAGAGACCTGTAATGGGGTACCTGTTTATGAAGTGCATGGGATGAAATGCGTATGATTTATGATTTCAAAGACAATCGGGATTCAAATTTGTAAACAAGAAAGGAAACACACTTTATTAGATTTAAACTTCAGAATTTAAATTGTTCAACAAACTTCCCTTAGGCGTTACAAGAATGGAAATACGGAAAAGTAAATGAAAATTGTAAAAGAAATCCTCAAAGGTCCATCAATGCTCCCATGGTCTCTTCTTCTCAGTGCGGACATAATCATTCAGGATCCTCTCGTTCTCCAATTGTCTGGTCAGCTTTTGGATCTTCTGCTCCTGTTCATTGAACCTCTCTCGGTAGGAATCTCTTTCTTCCCGTAGTTGCATCCAAGACCTCTTCAGTGTCCCAATATCAATGGGCATATAAGGGTGGAGAATAGTTGGAAGAACCCCCTCCTCATTAGCAACTTCAAGGGTAACAGGCCTGACAGCTTCATATGGCATACCTAACTTCTAGGCACGGATGCGGACCCATCTGAGGTATGGCTCCATTGGCAGAGAAGTCTTTGGACCCAATTCATGTGGATCAGATTGGTGAACTCTGTCCCAAGCCCTTATGAATCTACGACGCAGCTCGTCGCTATCTCCCTGAAAATCAAAGATGATATGAGGCATCAACATCTCATGAGGCCCTTCTCTTTTGGCTCTTCCAAACTGACAGAGAGCTAAGCATGGGTTATAAGAAATCCCTCCATGGGTCCCGATCAATGGAACACTAATATACTCTCCACAGCGATCAATGATAGTCACCTCATCCATTCCTTTGAGATTCCAGATAATGTCATTGTTAGAAAGAGACATCACCCTATAAGCCCAACCCATTCCTTCTTTGTTTTTCAGCACGAACTTAGGGAGGTGCGAAATAAACCACCTCGACAATAAAGGAGCCCAGCACATCAAAGTTCCCCGCTTTCGGGAAGTACGAGCATAGAGCTGATGAAGGATGTCACCCAAGAGAGTGGGTACCGAATTCCGAGAGATGAAGATCTTTATGGCATTAATATCAACAAAAGTGCCAGGATTCAGAAACAATACCAGACCATAAATCAAGAGAGCCAGAATGTCCTCGAAAGCCTTAAAGTCTAGGCTATCCCAGAAGTAATTATCTTTTTCAACCAAAAACTTAGCCAGAAAACCCTTAGCTCCACTTCTAGTCTCCCAGTTAGCCATTACCTCCTCCTTGGTCAAGTGAAGGGCTGCAACAATCTCTTCGGGCTTAAGAGTCTTTTCCTAACCAGTAAACAGAGTCTGCTCCAAAACAGAGATACCAAGCAGCTCAGAGAACTCTTCCAGGGTAGGAACCAGCTGGAAGTCTTGAAAGATAAAGAAATGGTATAGCGGATCATAAAACTGGACCAGGACACTCATCATTTGTTCGTCCAATTTTGAGGTGACAGAACTGAGAAGAGAACCATGCCTTCTGATGAAGGAAGTAGTGTCTGGACTCCTGACAACCAAATCTTTAAGCAGGGTAGGTACTTGGACAAAGTTGATCCGGATAGTATTCCTACGCATGGGCATCATGATGACCTACAAAACAGAGCAAAGATGAAACCCTCTTGTCTTTGAAATAGGTTAGTCCTTATGCAAAATGTATGCAATGTTATGATGCCATGATGTCATGGTAAAGGCACACCACAAGTATCCGCAAAAGGAAAACATGGTAAAGGCACACAAGTGACACAAAAGAGCCCTTAGATTTCAGGCTGGCATGGAGCTTAGGTACTACCCTCTTTCAGTTCAGTTGGTTAAGACCTGTCCTAAAAATAGTAACCGGGTTCTAGAGGATCTCAATATCACTGACTACCGTTAATCGGTCATAATTCCAGTTTAGCAACCTTTTCTTGCGGCCGGAATCATCGCGAGAGTTTAGTCTTAATGAGTGTAGCATACTGCTACTATTCTAGGGCCAAGTTGGTCAATTTAAGGTTCTAAGGTCAGTTGGTGCTTAATGACTCCTTAGAAGACCCATATTCTCCTCGTTCCAACACAAGGGATATCGGTACAGACCAAGGTGCCACACCAACGTAGCTACTGCTTCATCTGTGTCGGTCTATGCTGGGCAGATCCCTCACAGTTTATTGTTACTTACCTAAAGGGCATCCCCAGATCCGGGTTAGGATCTATAGAACTCCGATACAAGACAACAAAATTAAAGCATACAAAGCATACAATTGAAAACATAGTGATCTAATCCTAAGGTACACCTCACTTATAAAAATAAATCCCCAGCAGAGTCGCCAGTTCTGTGATCGGTGGGAATAGAACTAACTGTTTTGGAATGATGGTTCGCGTTTTGTGTTTGTTTTCACAAAATGTCGCGGTAAGCAAGAGTCTCCACCGTATTTTATTTTATCCAACAAGGAAAGGACAAAAGCACAGAAAAATTTCTTTTTGAGATATTTCTCGGGTTTGGGTGGTAGATTATAGAAAGGGAAGGTGTTAGCACCCTTTCTATCCGTGGTTATCCACGGGCTCTTAGGTACTTGCTCATTATGTTTTCAAAAGTTTGCTTTTCTCTGTGTTTGTGGGTTTGAAAAAAGTTTTTTGTTTGAAAAGGGTGTAAGTGCGAAAAGTTTTGTTTTGTTTTAAAAGGAGCAAGTACTTAAGAACATCTACCTACTCAAAAAGGAATTAAATTGTGCAAATGTCCTTTAGACAATGCTATCCCACTAATGAGGAGTAGGTAGCACCATCGTTGGAGTTTTTGGGTCAATCCGATTAAGGGACATGTGGTCACTAAAGCAACGTTAAGACGCCTCAGCGGTAACCCTAATGTCTTAGATCATTTCAACTGAGGCAACCGTTTCGAGGCAACTTATGATCTTTGGACAAGAGGGCGACCTCTAAAACTTCCTATACTCAATGACCACGTTCGAGGCAACCAAGTGAGGTGTACCCTAGGAGTGGCATGTGCAAGTGTGTCAATTTTCAGTTATATTATCTTTACATGTCATGGTGAGCTACTGTTGGTTTTAAATTAAAATTGGTCTTGTCATGCATTGCCTATTATTCAAACATCTAACAGTTAATGGTTGCGGAAATTAAATTGCGGAAATTAAATCTAAGCTATTACAAGGCGTCGGGTATTTACATCGCCAAAGACAAACCCTTAAAATTAAATTGCGAAAAATAAATAAAGCGATAAATAAAATCCTAATTAAAAACTATTACATTCCCGAAGCAGTTACAGTATATGGGTCAAAGATAATTCGCGCGCGAGAAAATTAAATCGGGGTGTCCTAGGGTTTTGACCCTTTTTATTAAATAAAGCATATTTTTGTTTTTTTAAATTAAAAATTAGTCTAAATTAATAATTAAATTAATTAATTAAATGAAAAATATGTGGGTTTTTATTTTAATCAAGGAAAGAAAATAAGAATGATTAAAAAGTTAATAAAAATCCTAATTCTATATTAATTTTAATTTAATACAAAAGATATTAAAATTGTACCTAATTAACACAACTAAATTAATTAATTAAAATTTATTTACAAAAATAAATAATAAATTAATGGAATTAATAAAAATATTATTATTTTGTTTTCTGATTTTTTATGAAAAAAAAAGAGTTAATTGGTTAATTAATTAATAATAATAAAATAGAAATAGAAAAATAATAGAAAGAAAATAAAAAGAAGAACAAACTCAAGGGGGTGCTGGGCTTAATTTGGTGGGGAAATTAGCAAAGATCAGGCCCAATTGTGAGCAGCCTCGTTGACCCTTTCCATCCAATGTGCGCCTTTGACTTGAGAATATGGTGAGGACCCAATTCTGGCCATTGGATCTGCTTTGTAGCCACGTAGCCTTTGGGATCTGGAGGTATATGGTACTCCCTGCTTGCTGAATCCACATGGAATAGCCTGAAATAAAATTGCAATAAAGTTTTGGGGGACCTGGGATTCGAACCCAGGTCCCAATGGTATCACGCACTAACGCCTTGCCAGCTGAGCCATGTTTTTAACTTGTTAGTGGAATATATAACAAATATTATATGGTAAACAACTAATTATGCCTGGAAAAATAAAAAAACGCGCTAATTATTTAAACGGGCCAATCATGCTAAGCCACGTTATCATCTTCCTCAACGCAACCCTGGTTATTTACCTGCGGATTTTTATCCGCAGGAAGTTTCGTAGGGCATCTCAAAAACCCTCTCTAGGCCATATAAATGAGACCTAAGAGTACCAATGCACTCGTCTCTTCCTCCTAGTCGTCCCTGTAACCATTGTTTGATCCAATTTTCCCTGTAACACAAACGCCTAAAAACAACACATATGAACCCTAGATTCCGGCATTGTCATACAGGCCACGAAAATCAAATTGGATAATGCCAAAACATTCTAAATCAAATAACAATCACAAATATGCAAATATTTTAAAGAAAAGATGCAAGAATTGGAGATTTGGAATCCATGTACAGTGAGTTTTAGGCAATGAAAATGCTTGGTTTTGATTGGTATTGCTTCACTGAATGTCAGGGAAGAGAACTATGTTGTGGTTTTGGATTGAATTGGCCTCTAATGTTGTTTTCGATCTCCCACTTTCCAAGCTTTTTCACCAATTTGCTCTGGCCGTTTCAGCAGTGTTCTATGCGTGTTTTAGGTCTGCCTCACTTGTATGCATATAATGGAATTTGTTTAGGTTAAAATTTGGGCCATAATCCTTATGCATTGAAGATGGAAGATTTGTTTGACCACCATTGATTAGCTATCCAAAATTGCATCAAATCTGAGATTTTGTGCATGTTTTGACTTGGCATGAGTTTGATTGAGTTGCACATGATATTTGCAAGCTGTATTGATCACAAGAATCCCCTTACATCAATTTTTAGATTTTATTTGATTCAATATTGATTAATAATGAATTAAATCAATAAAAATGAAATAAAATAGAAAAATAAATGTTTGGTCATGAAAATAAAGATGGAACACGTGTGTGGCATGACAAGACTATATCAAGTGGAAAAAAGTGGTCCCTTTTGTCAAAAATTGGAGTTTTGAGGATAGTTGACTTTTAGCAATTTTGGAAAAATGCCCAACTTCAACAATGCATAACTTCTTCAATTTTGAACTTTTGGAAGTGTTCTTTGACTTTTTAGAAACCTTGAGATGTCTTCTAACCAACCATTTTGGTATCATCTCATTTTGATGTTCCATGCTCAAGTTATAAGCTTTGGAAAAAAATGTGTTTTTGTTGACTTTCAAAAATGACCTATAATGTCCAAATTTGTAACTTTTTGTGAGAGCATTTCTTGATCTTGGGGTGTGAATATGGATTGTAGGAAATTTCATCCTCTTCAAAATGAGCTTTGGATGGGTCATTTCTCATAAAGTATGAGAAAGTTATGCTTGGTCAAATTTAAGTTGACTTTTCCTACAAAACCCTAATTTAGCAACTTTTGAATCTTGATGAATCTTGAGCAATCCTTGATGAATCATGATCAACCCTTGATCAAATGATGAATTATCCTTCAAAATGAGAATGTTGACAAAAAGTCTTGAGGTTTGACTGTATTTGGGACACAGTTGACTTTTGCCCTAGCATAGTCGACTTTTGGGTCTCTTGAGCAATTGACTGACCAAACTTTCTCTTGAGCCAATTTGAGTAACTTGAAGTTTCTTCTTGACAAGTCTTGAGGAATATGGGTGGGCAAATTTCGGGGTACAACAATGACCTATAATGTTTTGCATCCAAACATGGCCTTCCTCTTAGAATTTTCTCTTTACCAAAAAAGATGGCATGAAATAGACTCCTTGAAGGACATTTTGAGACTTGAACCATTCAAAATTTCCAAAAATTGAGAGAGTTATGAATTGTTGAAGTTGGAAAAAAATAATGAAATGACCTATAATCTTTTGTATCCTTAAGACATCTTCCATCCATTTTCTCACTTTGCACATAAAAGAAGGGATAAAGCTCACATCCTCAAGATCATTATGGAAAAAGAGTGGGCTCAAGGTGATAAAAATTGACAAAGTTATGATCATTTGAAGTCACACATGGGAAATTGGGGGTTCATCTGGAGGACTTGTAATCTTTCTTCATCATCAAGTTTCTTCCACATGAAAAATCCTTGAAACTTTTGAAGTGATTTGTTAATAACCCTTTGAAGAGAAGGATTTCTTTGGAATAACTCAAAAATACCAAAATATGAGCAAGATATACTTCTTTGAAGTTCAAAACTCTAGCTCCTAGATCAAGAAAATGCTTTGAGGAATTTTGACAATTTTGAACAACCTTCTTGTACCAACACTTTTGCTTTGTAAATAGAAGTTGTTGAGGATGATAATGAGAAATCATATCCACCAAAACCACTTTCATATCTTGATGATTGAGAGAAATATGCACTTGTGACCAATGGGAACAAAGCCTTGTCCAATCATGACAACTTCTTCAATCAACCCCTTGTACTTTTGAATCAATCTTGATAAATTTATGGTGAACCAAAATAACCTTGCCATGCCATTTTTTCCAAAGCAACTCTAATGGTGATGTTTGAACTTCTCAAGCTTTATAGACTAGGGCATGGAAATAAACTCATGAACCCATGGATTAACTTGCTAAGCCACGTTGCCTTTACCTACATTATTAATAAGTAAGACAAACCAACATTGCATTTTATTAATTAAAAGGAAAGTCAAAACAAAACATGCATGATCACAAAAGAAAATTAGGTCAAGGTGCTTGGTGATTCCTTAAAGAGAAAAGCTAAAGATGGGGAGGATAACCAAAAGCCCTAATGTGATCTTGTTGTGATTGAATCAATATGGTATGATGAAGGGATCTTAGGGGGGAAAATTGGGGTACAACAGCTGCCCTTATTTAAGTTTCTTCTATCTGGAGATATGAAAGTTAAAAATCTTCGTGTCAACGCGATCGAAGATACTTAAATATAAAACAAACCCTATTTTTAGCCCTAAGATGCCATGCAATGCTTATTAATATGAATTCACATGAACAACTTCAAAGGGACACAAAACACCACTGGGGATGTAGCAAAGGAAATAAAGATAAAAAGAGAAACCCAACCGGGAAAATAAATCACTGGTGGATCAAAAGACCCAACTCATAGAGGATGGTAAAAAAGGGTCAAAGGATACACCAACTTTTACTGAAGGCGAAACTAGCAACGTTCATTGAAGGTAGAAAGAGAAAATAATAACAACACCGACGTTCACTGAATCTGAGCTACTAACGTTTACTAAAGGTAGAGAGAAAAAATCATTGACATTCACTGACGATAAACTACCAACGTTCACTGAAAGTAGTGAGAAAATATATCATGACATCGTCGTTCACTGACGATAAACTACCAACATTCACTGAGGGTAGAAAAAAGATAATAATCACCAACTTTCACTGATGGTGATCTACCAACTTTCACTGAAGGTAGAAAAAGAAAATATCATAGCACCGCCGTTCACTGATGATGAACTACCAACGTTCATTGAGGATAGCAAAAAGATAACAATCACCAACTTTCAGTGATGGTGATCTACCTACTTTCACTGAAGGTAGAAGGAAAATATCATAGCACCGCCGTTCAATGACGATGAAATAACAACATTCACTGAAGGTAGCAAAAAGATAACAAGTTTTCCCAGAATTCCAGCGTTTCACCTAGAACGGGTCTCAACTTCTTCTTTAACCAAGGCATTTCGCCGGGAAAGGGTAATATATAAGCTGTCTCAAATAAAGAGACTACCACTTGCAAATATTTCATAATGAACTGTCTCTGTGATATTGAATGGCTCTCCATCCACTGGAGTAATTTGACAACGAACTGCAAACTATCCACTCATAGAGAAGATAGAAAAAAAGTAACACCGAATTTTATAGGGAAGTATAAGTTGCTCAAATAAAGAGACCTGCTACTTGTTGTTATAGGAAGGATTGTAAAAATGACTTTCTGGGGAAAACAATATGGCTTCTTGGGGAAAGAGATACGACTTCCTGGAGAACGAATCATGACTTCCTGGGGAATGAATCATGACTTCCTGGGGAAATGCCAATATATTTCTGCTGAGGAGATAAAGTCTTCTCGTGCAAAAATAAATGCACATTCTCAAACCAAGGCTCGAAGCTTGCGGATATCATAAGTAATAATATTGCTGAGGATCAAAGATTCAAACCAGAAATAAACTGGAATGAAACAGTCAACCATAATATATTCTTTAAGAAATAAACTCAAGAGGGAAACCTAAATCATCAGACAAATAGCTGTACAGGAAGGCTAAAGCAAAAATCTTCCACGAGGGATAACTCAGTGGGGAAATTTAAAGAATATACACTTTCTGCTTAAGGCCGACACTCTATTGGAGAGAGGACAACACAACTCTACAGAACAGGGTAATATGTCAACAAAATATTAACGAATGTGAATGAGCGATGATTTGCTAAATTTAACCATGCATGATGTATGTATGAATGTATGAGCGTTATTATGTATATGCTGACAAAATAGACATATAACACTGGGAGTGACCGGGCAAAACCAACTTTGGCACCATCAACACTCGGCTAAATCACATCTAAGATGAACATTCCATAAGAAAATAAGCACCAATTGAGGAAACAAAATCCTACTGCATGGCTTAATTTCACTGGGAAGGAACATAATTCGGAAGTAATCAAATCATAGCGACAAAATAGTACAGATACAGGGATATAACATCCTTCTCCGGGTTTCAACGGGGAATAGCGCTCAGACTTCAATAGGGAAACAAAAGTTTTCACGGTCTACACTTCTACTGGGGATTGCAATACTGATTTCAAATAAGGCAGATGGAAACCAAATCGGCAAAACATCAACTGAGAATTTCGAGCTGACTTCATTGGGGAAACATCATACAAACTTCATTAGGGGAGATAGCGCATCATCAAGACATCAACTGGGGACCTCGTGCTGACTTTATTGGGGAGTCCAACACCACATCGAATAGAGGAAACCAAGATACATTCTTCACTGGGGAAAACAGAGATACATCCTTCAATATTGAGAGTAAGTATTACACCAACTTCTCTGGGGAAAAAGTATGAAACCTCATGGGAAAATAACTTGGAGAGTTAAGAAGTCAAACATTATAGCAAGAAATCAATCTTATGGGGATTTTAAACCAAACCCAACACTTGGAGAGTGAAAATCCAAAAATTTGATAACCATCTCAACACTTCTTAAATAAAACATTGCCCTTGCCTGATTATCGGGCAATCGAATAAAATGCAAGTACAGCCGAAAGGGAGGTGCTTCATAAATGAGTTAAATCTCATCATGCACGAGGAGAAAAGACTTATATCAAATAAATGAGGCCTTCATTGGGAAATCTCAGATTGAGTCTTCATATCACACAAACCTATTCCAATAAAAGATGCACTGGGATAGCCTTCCTGAGGAATCAAGAAGTCAACATATAGAAAGAGGTCAAACTCTTGGGGATTTTAAATCAAGCCCAACACTTGGCGGGTGAAAACCCAAAGGGTTGACAACTGCCTCAACACTTCTTAGAAAATATACTGCCCTGGTCCAGTTACCTGGGAAATAAATACCAATAATAATGCAAACACTACCAAAAAGAGCAAAATTTTGCAAATAGTTCCATCTCAGTACACCAAGGGAACAAGACCTTTCATCATATGAGGGAAAACTTTGTTGGGGGAATCTTGGATAGAGGCCTCAGACCAAGCAAAACAAAAATTAGAAAATGAACCAACACTTGACTGGGGACACTGGGATCACAAACCTTATACTGCACCTTACGGTAATTGGTATCATCTTCAATATACAATAAAAACGTGCATACCAGCGAAAACAACCTGAGAAAACCTTCCAGGGGAAAACAAAACTTCTCAAAATTATGGGAGTTCGTCCATTCCTGGGATCACCACTTTTCTTTTCCTCTTGAATCACAAAATCTAAAGTAAAAGTAAGTTGTAAATTCTTTTTGAAAAATAATTTTGTTATTTAATCTTTTTTCTTTGAAAATTATTATCAATAATAAATGAAGTCTTTGTAAGCTGAATAAAAATAAGAAATATAAAGAATTGGGTAAAAGCTCAAATTTTATTGATAGAATGGTAGTCTGCGAATGGCGAGACTCCACGGATGATTACAAAGTTCGGAAAATGGTAATATATAATGCAAAAGATACATTGAGATACAATGACCATTATTCCCTCTAACAACTTTGAAATTCTCAGCAGCATCTTCTGTTGAAGTATGGTGAGGATCCAAGAAGATTGTTGCTTCAATGATCAAGTCTTGTCTGATGTAGTTACTTACCAAGAAAGTCCCTAACTTTTGCCTAAGCTACCCTTGCGGGTTTTCAACTTAGCGGGAAATTTTATTCTGTTTATGTCTCTAATTTTTTCCTAGACCGCCCTTTTAGGTTTTCGGCCTACCGAGACGCTCCTTTTTGCCTGAGCCAACCTTTCAGGTTTTAAACTTAGCTAGCTGTTCTTTTATTTCTTTAGGAGAAGTATTTCTTGATTGCATTAGCATTCATGGGACGTGGGAACTCCTCGCCATCCATAGTTTCAAGAATTAATGCACCGCCAAAGAAGGCTTTCTTGACAACATATGGGCCTTCAAAATTAGGAGTCCACTTGCCCCTAGAATCAGCGTTAAAAGACATGATCTTCCTGAGCACGAGGTCGCCTTCTCTAAATTCACGAGGCTTGACCTTCTTATCAAAAGCTTTCTTCATTCTCTTCTGATATAACTGTCCATGACACAAAGCTGTCGTTCTCTTCTCTTCGATCAAATTCAATTGGTCAAACCTGTTTTGGACCCATTCAGCCTCTGACAACTTGGTTTCCATTATCACACGCAAAGAGGGAATCTCAACCTAGATTGGGAGCACAACTTCCACTCCATACACAAGGGATAACGGGGTTGCTCCTGTTGAAGTGCTGATAGATGTCCGATATCCATGTAAAGAAAAAGGGAGCATTTCATGCCAATCTTTACAAGTAACAACCATCTTCTGGATGATCTTCTTGACATTCTTATTAGCAGCTTCAACATCCTCATTCATCTTCGGCCTGTACGGAGATGAATTATGATGGACAATATTGAATTCTTCACAAAGTTCTGTCATCATCTTGTTGTTCATATTCGAGCCATTGTCGGTGATAATTCTTCTCAGCACACCATACCGACATATGAGATTATTCTTAATGAAGTGCACAACCACCTGCTTAGTAACATTAGCATATGAAGCAGCTTCCACCCATTTGGTGAAGTAATCAATTGCTACCAAAATAAAATGGTGTCCATTCGAAGCTTTGGGTTCTATCATCCCAATCATGTTAATACCCCACATAGAGAAAGGCCACGGGGATGAAATAACATTTAGAAGTGTCGGAGGCACATGAATCTTGTCTGCATAAATCTGGAATTTGTGGCACTTCTTTGCAAATTTGTAACAGTCATATTCCATTGTCAGCCAATAGTAACCTGCCCTTAGCATCTTTTTAGCCATCGAATGTCCATTGGCATGAGTTCCAAATGAACCTTCATGAATCTCATGCATCAACATGTCTGCTTCGTGTCTATCCACGCTTCTGAGCAAGACCATGTCATAATTTCTCTTGTACAACACATTTTCACTGAGGAAGAAACTTCCAGCCAATCTTCTCAATGTCTTTTTATCTTTATTCAAAGCACCAATTGGGTATTCCTGAGTTTGAAGAAAATGCTTGATATCATAATACCAAGGTTTCTCATCTGCTAGCTCTTCTGTTGTAAACACATGAGTAGGCATATCCAGTCGCCGAACTATAATTTGAGGTATATCATTCCAAGTATTCACTTGATACATAGAAGTTATAGTTGCTAGAGTATCCGCCATTTGATTTTCGTCTCTGGGGATGTGATGGAATTCTACTTTATTAAAGAAGGGTAACAATATTCTAGCATAATCTTTGTAAGGGATCAAGTCGGGGTGACGAGTATCCCACTCTCCTTTAATCTGATTTAGTACCAAAGTTGAATTGCCATACACATCAAGAATTTTAATTCTGAGATCAATAGCTTCCTCGAGACCCATGATGCAAGCCTCATATTCTGCCATATTATTAGTACAATAAAATGCCAACCTTGCAGTAAAAGGGATGTGTGATCCATGTGGAGTAACAATCACAGCACCAATTTCTTTACCATAAGCATTCACAGCTCCATCAAATATCATACTCCAGCGAGATTCAGGATCCGGACCTTCCTCAGGCAAAGGTTCATCACAATATTTCACTTTCAGAAACATCACATCCTCATCGGGGAAATCATACTTAACAGACTGATAATCATCAACTGGTTGGTGAGCAAGATAATCTACCAACACGCTGCTTTTAATAGCATTTTGAGTGCGGTATTTCATGTCATATTCAGATAACAGCATCTGCCAGTGGGAAATTCTCCCAGTAAGAGCATGCTTTTGAAAAATGTACTTGATTGGATCCATTTTGGAGATCAACCAAGTAGTGTTATTCAACATATATTACCGCAAACGTTTTTCCGCCCAGACCAGAGCATAACATGTCTTTTCCATCATGGAATACCGCGACTCACAATCAGTAAACTTTTTACTGAGATAATAAATGGCATACTCTTTCTTCCCTGTTTCATCTTGTTGTCCCTGAATACAGCCCATGGAATTATCTAACACTGTTAGATACATAATCAATGGTCTTCCTTCAACAGAAGGGAGCAAGATAGGAGGTTCAAGCAGATATTCTTTAATACATTCAAATTCCATTTGGCAGTCATCTGTCCATACACAACCTTGATCTTTCTTTAACAACTTAAAGATCGATTCACACGTTGCAGTCATGTGGGAAATGAATTTGGAAATATAATTCAAATGCCCGAGGAACCCTCTGACTTGCTTTTCAATTCTCGGTGCTGGCATTTCTTGAATTACTTTGACTTTATCAGGGTCAACTTCAATCCCTCTCTGGCTAACAATGAAACCCAACAGTTTCCCTGACCGAACACCGAAGGTACATTTATTTGGATTCAAGCGGAGACGATACTTCCTCAAACACTGAAACAACTTCAACAAATCTTCTACATGCCCTTCTTCAGTCTGGTATTTAACAATCATGTCATTAACATATACCTCAATTTCCTTGTGCATCAGATCATGGAATAGGGTTGTCATGGCCCTTTGGTACGTTGCACCAGCGTTCTGCAACCCGAAGGGCATCACTCTGTAATAGAATGTTCCCCAGGGTGTGATAAATGTTGTTTTTCCATGTCCTCAGGAGCCATCCTTATTTGATTGTACCCGTAAAATATGTCCATGAACAAGAACTTTGAATTTTGTTGTGCTATCCACTAACATATCAATGTGTGGCAATGGAAAATCATCTTTTGGACTAGCTTTATTTATATCTCTGTAATCTAGCACATGCGAACTTTTCCATCTTTCTTCGGTATTGGGACAATATTGGCAATCCACTGAGGGTACACTGATGTCACAACAAAACCAACATTAATCTGCTTTAGAACTTCCTCTTTGATCTTCACTACCATATCTGGGTGAGTTCTTCGCAACTTCTGTTTGATTAGCGGACACTCTTGCTTCAGCGGCAAACGGTGCTCTACAATATTTGTATCTAGACCAGGCATATCTTGGTAAGACCGAGCAAAAATATCCACATACTCTTTAAACATCTCAATCAACATGCTCTTCACATCAGGATGCAACAATGCTCCGATCTTGACTTCCTTCGGATCTTCTTCTGAACCCAAATTAATTACTTCCAATGGCTCTTTATATGGATGAATGGCATTCTCCTCGCACTCAAGAAACCGTGAGACCTCCTCCAGAATCTCATCATAGTCTTCTTCTTCGGCCCCAAACACAGGACATTCAAAGTTGGGAGAGGGTGCAGGGTCATTGTATTCAACGAGTTTTTTAATTAATTTCCACATATGATTTATGATTGCTTTTAGAAACTGACACATATAACAAGTGATCATGCAGATTGAATTTCAGTTATCATTTATTTTGAAAGGTTTTTTCTGATTACCATTTTCCAAGAAAAAGCATAAAATAAAGACATAATTTGAGAAACAAAGATAACATTTATTATTGATTTTAAAAATCACAGCAAACAGATAAGCCCATACAATATTAATACTTTCACCTTGGGTAGAGTGAAATATTTTCAAAAAGATTAACAATAACAAATTACTGTGAAACATGTATGCAAGAGGGAACATCAATGGTGATCCAGTTCTGAACCCTAACTCCGTGCGTCACATAATTTGGCATTTCTGGCTCTGCTTCATCTTCCACAATGGCATTAATCCTGGAAATAGTTAGATGAAGATAACCCCCGCTACGAAAGATGTCTTGATACTTTCCTGCAGCAGACTTCAGCTTCATGCTCTTAACTTCATCATTCTTCACAGAGAACCCCACGCCAGCTCTATTCTTATTTACAGGTGGACCAATAATATGTCCCCATACTTCACTATGGCCATTACGCACAAACTGTTGCGCATCCTTAAATGAAGCCATAGAGTTATCATTTCCTCTTACATTATCAATGGATAAAGCTTGGAACTGGGTTCCAACAGCAGCTTCATCTGTAACACCCCAATTCTACCCGAAAATTATATAAGCAAATCAGAGTTATAATCATTCATGCAAACGAATCAGGATGCAACAAATTCATCATTAAAAACACATTGCATTCATCATGGATACATAACAATTTAAAGCTTCGGATGAACCATCACCATAATACTTTAATTAAATAATTCAACAATTTAAACATCTACGCAACAGAATTCTTAATAACATCTTTAGCATCGTTACAACAACTTCAAAACAACACAAGTTTAATAATAATCAACTTAAAGTTCAACAACTGAATAATCAACAATCAAAAGAAACAAGTGTTCATCCCCCCGAGTGTTACATATCAGAGCAATGACACTGACTCGAACTACTGAAGATATACAACCTTCACTCTCGATTACTAGCATATTGCCAGCGTAAGGGTAACATTCAAATAGAAGGGGTGAGATATCTAACAATATAATAAAGCGTATGATAATTAATATATTAAATTAGATCATATAACATCACCACTCCTCATCTTATAATCAACAATAATCACAATAGAAATACACATTCACAACATGAATACACAACCTCTTTATGCAATCATATAATGCGACTCAATACTATGTGAAAGCATATGGTACCATTGGAGCAGAACTCCCATCTTAAAAATCTACCAATAAATAGAGGCATCAACAAGGCATAAGCCTTCATCTTAATATTCGCCAATACAGGCCATCTTAACGAGCATAAGCTCCATCTTGAAATGCAATGTATGCGACACAATCATGAATGTAATGACAACACCATAATTAATAACATCTCAACACAACATCATCATTGGCCATAAGCCTACATATTAATAGCTGCCAATTATTAGAGGCATCTCAACATCTTTCATCAACATCATAATTCATCAAACATCATTTATACATCATAATTCATCAAACATAATCTAATTAATATCATTTCATCAACAACTCAGTCGTACAACAATACAACAGTAACTCGTCAATATCGCAACATTGGCCATAAGCCTACAACATAATATTGCCTATAATTAATTAATAATCTAAGGCTTACTTCTAAATTACCAAACCTCTACATATTACTATTCTGTAACATTGCATCATTATCATCATTAATCCCACTATTACAACCCAAACATCAATCTATGATCATATCATCCTCATCATTCTTCACAAAAATCAGCGTAGCGATTCACGCGGGAATTAACTCTAGTCCTAATTTGGATACTAGGATTGTCCTTCCTATTATTCATTTTAATCCTTAAGAATAAAGTTCATTGCTTTATCTATTCAATGCTTCGAACGACACCTCAAATGGAGTCCGAAAACTCAAGTTACAGCCTTTTCCAAACGAGTCTGTCAAAAACCAGACAACATGGATCGACGCATAACGCCTTGGGTCGAAGCGTACTGAACTGATCACGCTACATGAGTTGATGCATACTCTCTTGTATAGACTCATACTGAGCCTGCAACACTGCATGTATCGACACATGCTCCTATGTATCGACTCATCCTGAGTCTGAAAGCCCTCATGTGTCGACGCAGGACTCCTTTGCATCGACTCATCCTGAGTCTAAAAGCCTTCTTGTATCGACACATAACATTTGGTGTCGAAACATACTGCTCTGCTAAGGATAATTTTGTGATTTCTCTGAATTTTCACTATGGGTTCCATACTTTAGGCCCTAAAAACATCCTCTAATCATAGAAAATCATCAATTACGATTATCCTATAATTCTACTTCAAATATACAACATCGGGACATTGTTATTCATCTATAATTCATCGATTTCCATCATACAACATCATATATAATTCAATCATAAAACAAACAATCATTCACCTCTAATCCCACTTACCAATTATCATGAACTCTATTATACAGGCTTAACCCCACCCTTACCTTGGATTGAAGGTTGCTCTATAACTTCCAGTTGAATTTCCGTTCTGCCTCTTTTCCTCTTTTCCAACAGCTTTCACGTTCTTCCTTTCAACCCTTATTCTTCTTACTGCTTCTTCTTTCTTGTTATTTCTAACAATAATAAAATAACCCTATCATTCTGTTTATTCCTTAATGGGCTTAAGACTACTACACCCCCTTATTACTACTTCTATCCTTTAAAACAAGCCCACACCAAATAATATTATCATTCTTCTAATATTATTCAACTACTTAATAAAATTAATAAATCCAACTAATCACAACACATCAATTATTCCAAAAATAATTTAATTAAATAATTAATTAAATTACGGGCGTTACAACTCTCCCCCACTTAGAATATTTTCGTCCTCGAAAATTTACCTTAATCAAACAACTCAGGATAGGAGTCTCGCATCTTGCTCTCCAACTCCCAAGTCATGCTTTCTCTGGCCGCTCCTAGCCAAACCACTTTAACCAAAGCAATCTCTTTGCACCCTCAGCGTCTTTATTTCACGATCCGTGATCTGTACAGGCATCGTCTCCACCGTAAGATTATCTCGTACTTGCACATCATCCATATGAATCACATGAGATGGATCTGATATATACTTCCGGAGCTGTGACACATGAAACACATCATGCAAATTCGAAAGATTAGGTGGTAAAGCCACTCTATAAGCAACATTCCCCACTCTCTCTAAAATCTGATATGGTCCAATAAAATGAGAAGTGAGCTTCTTAGACTTCAATGCTCTCCCAACACCAGTCACATGTGTAACTCTCAAAAACACATGGTCACCCGCTTGAAATTCTAAATCTTTCATTCGCTTGTCATGATAACTCTTCTGTCTACTTTGGGAAGTTTTCATCTTCTCTTGAATCAACTTCAACTTCTCAATAGTCTCACGAACAAGTTCAGGCCCAAGTACTACACTCTCACCAGATTCATGCCAACATAAAGGAGTTTTACATCTTCGACCATACAACACTTCAAAAGGTGCCATCCAAATACTGGAATGGTAACTGTTATTATAAGTGAACTCTATCAACGGAAGATAAGTATCCCACGAACCTCCCTGCTCAAGAACACATGCCCTCAACAAGTCTTCCAACGATTGAATAGTCTGTTCAGTTTAACTATCTGTCTGAGGATGGTACGCTGAACTCAACCTCAACTTAGAACCCAACGCTTCTTGCAAACTCTTCCAAAAATCAGAAGTAAATCTCAGATCTCTATCTGACACAATCTACAAATGAACACCTTGCAGCTTCACAACCACACTAGTGTAAACCTCAGCCAACTTCGACACTAGAAAATTGATGTTAATAGGAATAAAATAAGCTGACTTCGTAAGCCTATCAACAATCACCCAAATCGAATCATGTCCTCTTAAAGTATTAGGTAACCCCGTCACAAATTCCATTGAAATGCTATCCCATTTTCATTATGGAACTTCTAACGGTTGCATCAACCCTGCAGGCTTCTGATGTTCAACTTTCTACTTCTGACAAGTCAAACATGCATACACAAACTGAGCCACATCACACTTCATCCTAGGCCACCAAAACAAACCTTTCAAGTCTTGATACATTTTTGTAGCTCCTGGATGAATACTCAACTTACTTATATGACTCTCTTCAAGTATCACTTTCTTTATCTCAGCATCATCAGGAATACAAATCTGGTTATGAAACGTCAACACACCTTGCGCATCTAGCTTAAAATCATTATTCTCAGACTGATCGATCCCAACCATCGAATCTACCAGTTTCACATCCAACTTTTGAGCTTCTCTGATACTGTCTAGAAATTCATTATTAATCTTCAACATACCCAACATAACACTTCGCGGCGTAACCTCGCAAACTAAGCTCATATCTCTGAACTGCTCAATTAATTCCAACTCTTTAACCATCATTGCCGACATATGTAAAGTATTTCGACTCAACGCACCAGCCACCACATTCGTTTTTCTTGGATGATAATTCAAACCGAAATCGTAATCCTTTAACAATTCCAACCATCTTCGTTGCCTCATTTTCAACTCCTTATGATCGAATAAACACTTTAAGCTCTTATGGTCATTAAACACTTCAAATCTAGAACCATAAAGATAATGCCTCCAAATATTCAACACAAAGACAACTGCAGCAAGCTCCAAATCATGCGTAGGATAGTTCTTATCATGAGTCCTCAACTGCCTTGACGCATAAGCAACTACCTTATCATTATGCATAAGCACACCTCCTAAACCCATCTTAGAAGCATCACAATACACCAAAAAAGGCTCTCCTATATTAGGTAACATCAAAATTGGAGCCGATGTCAACCTCTTCTTCAACTCTGTAAAACTTTCTCGCACTGAACATCCCACACAAAAGCTCTGCCTTTACAATTCAACTTAGTCAACGGAAGTGCCAACTTAGAAAAACCTTCGATAAACCTTCTATAGTAACCAGCTAATCCAAAAAAGCTTCTAATCTTAGTAGCTGACCTCAGAGTTTCCCATTACAACATAGCATCAACCTTCGATGGATCTACAGCAATGCCACTACTTGAGATCACATGACCAAGAAAACTAACCTCCTTTAACCATAATTCACACTTGGATAACTTTGCATACAACTTATTCTCTTTCAAAACTTGCAACACTACTCTTAAGTGTTCTGCATGCTCTTCTTCTGACTTAGAGTAAATCAGAATATCATCAATGAACACCACTACAAATCGATCCAAATAAGTATGAAAGATATGATTCATATATTCCATGAATACTCTAGGCGCATTAGTAACACCGAAAGGCATCACCGAATACTCATAATGTCCATAACGCGTTCTGAAAGCCATCTTATGGATATCTTCATCCTTCACTTTAGTCTGATGGTAACCCGACCTCAAATCAATCTTACTAAACACACGAGCATCCACCAATTGGTCCATCAAGTCATCTATTCTTGGAAGCGGATACTTGTTCTTAACTATCACTTTATTCAACTTTCTATAATCAACACAGAGCCTCATACTTCCATCTTTCTTCTTTACTAACAACACTGGAGCTCCCCACGGTGATACACTTGGTATTATAAACTTCTTTTCAAGTAACTCTTCCAATTGCTTCTTTAACTCTGACAATTCAGATGCAGACATCATGTATGGTGCCATAGACACACGTCTGGTACCAGGTACAAGATCAATCACAAATTCAACTTCCTTCTCCGGTGGTACATCAGGAATTTCATCAGGGAAAACTTCAGGAAATTCACACACCACCTGCAATTCCTCAATTATCACTTGAGACTCTACAGATAGCGACGCCATCAACGAGAACATTTGTGCTTCCTCTTGCATCAACTTCCTCAACTGTTTAGCGGACAACAGACCATCTTCTTCTTCAGGAGTAGAAAACCTCACGGACTTGTCATAACAGTTAATATGAACATAGTTATGCTCTATCCAGTTCATACCCAAAATCACATCCAAACCTCTTAATGGTAAACAAACCAAATCAACAGCAAAGTCTCTGTCGAAGATCGACAAGGGACACTTCAAACACACAAAATAAGTAGCCACCGACCCCTTGGCTGGAGTATCGACGACCATTTCTCCATTCAAAGAAGACAACATAAGACCCAATCTTTCAACACAATCAGCAGCAACAAAACAATGATTATCACTGGTATCAATAATAGTAATTAAAGGAGTACTATTAATGAAACATGTACCTTTGATAAGTCTGTCCTCAGTAGTTGCCTGATCCTCAACCAAAGCGAACACTTTACCACTTGACTGAGTCCTCTTCGGTTTCTGACACTGACTACCAATGTGCCCTTCTTCACTACAGTTGAAACAAATCATATTCTTATGTTTGCACTCAGGTACAACATGTTTGTTCTTACCACAATGGAAACACCTCTTCACTTCAGTAGTACACACATTACTCTTATGCCCATGTTTCCCATATTCAAAGCAAACCACACATGCAGGAGCATCTCCCCCACTAGTCCTCTGACCCTGAGAAACTTTTTGTTTACCTTTACCAGCTGGGGTATCATAAGGCTTACCACGGTTCTGTTGGTGCGTACCCCTCTTCTCACTGATAATCTTGTAATGAGCATTATTATCCTCTTTATAAATCCTGCAACTATCAATCAAATCAGCAAAGACACAGATCTTCTGGTATCCAACTGCCTTCTTGATCTCCGGGCGCAACATGTTCTCAAACTTGATACACTTCGAAAACTCAACATCTGCCTCAGCGTAGTGCGGATAAAACTTAGCCAACTCAGCAAACTTTGCAGCATACTCAACAACCGACATATTCCCTTGCTTCAGCTCAAGGAACTCAATTTCCCTCTTACCATGGACATCTTCAGGAAAGTAATTCCTCAAAAATTCCCTATGGAACACAGCCCAAGTGACATTCTCACCTGCAGCTTCCAATCTCTGACAAGTCTCTAGCTACCAGTCATCAGCCTCGACTGCTAGCATATGAGTACCATACTGAACCTTCTGCGCTGGAGTGTTGTCCATCACACGGAAGATTATCTCAATCTCTTTCAACCAATCCAAAGCTCCATCAGGATCATACTTTCCCTTGAACGTAGGCGAATTCTCTCTCTGGAAAGTCACCAAACTACGAGATCCAGCATTCCCGTCAGCATTCGGCTGATTCTCCATCGCATGAGCCATTGCTTCTAAAGCAGCAGCTAGTGCAACATCATTCCTTCCAGCCATCTCAACTTATCACTACAACATAACAACGGTTAGAACTCAAATTAACAATACTCGATTGTTAGACAACTACGACTCAACGACAAGGTCAGACCAACCTTTTTCTCTGATACCAACTTTGTAACACCCCAATTCTACCCGACAATTATATAAGCAAATCAGAGTTATAAACATTCATGCAAATGAATCAGGATGCCACAAATTCATCATTAAAAACACATTGCATTCATCGTGGATACATAACGCTTTAAAACTTTGGATGAACCATCAGCATAATACTTTAATTAAATATTTCAATAATTAAAACATCTACACAGCGGAATTCTTAATAACATCTTTAACATCGTTACAGCAACTTCAAAACAACACATGTTTAATAATAATCAACTTAAAGTTCAACAACTGAATAATCAACAATCAAAAGCAACAAGCGTTCATCCCCCTGAGTGTTACATATCAGAGCAATGACACCGACTCGAACTACTGAAGATATACAGCCTTCACTCTTGATTACCTGCACGTTACCAACGTAAGGGTAACATTCAAACAGAAGGGGTGAGATATCTAACAATATAATAAAGCGTATGATAATTAATATATTAAATTATATCACATAACATCACCACTCCTCATCTTATAATCAACAATAATCACAACAGAAATACACATTCACAACATCAATACACAACCTTTTTATGCAATCATATAATGGGACTCAATACTATGCGAATTCATGTGGTACCATGGAGCAGAACTCCCATCTTAAAAATTTGCCAATAAATAGAGGCATCAATAAGGCATATGTCTTCATCTTAATATTCGCCAATACAGGCCATCTTAACAAGCATAAGCTCCATCTTGAAATGCAATGTATGCAACACAATCATGAATGTAATGATAACACCATAACTAATAACATCTCAACACAACATCATCGTTGGCCATAAGCCTACATCTTAATAGCTGCCAATTATTAGAGGCATCTCAACATCTTTCATCAATATTATAATGCATCAAACATCATTTATGCATCATAATTCATCAAACATAATCTCATTAACATCATTTAATCAACAACTCAGTCGTACAACAATACAACAGTAACTCGTCAATCTCGCAACGTTGGCCATAGGCCTACAATATAATATTGCCTATAATTAATTAATAATCTAAGGCTTACTTCTAAATTTCCAAACCTCTACATATTTCTATTCTGTAATACTACATCATTATCATCATTAATCCTACTGTTACAACCCAAACAACAATCTATGATCATATCATCCTCATCATTATTCACAAAAACCAGTATAGCGATTAACGCGGGAATTAACTCTTGTCCTAATTTAGATACTAGTATTTTCCTTCCTATTATTCATTTTAATCCTTAAGAATAAAGTTCATTGTGTTAGCTATTCAACGCTTCAAACGGCACCTCAAACGGAGTCCGAAAACTCAAGTTACAGCCTTTTCCAAACGAGTCTGCCAAAAACCAGACAACATGGATCGATGCATAACGCCTTGGGTCGACGCGTACTGAACTAATCAAGCTACATTAGTCAATGCATACTCTCTTGTATCGACTCATACTGAGCCTGAAACACTGCATGTATCGACACATGCTCCTACGTATCGACTCATCCTAAGTCTGAAAGCCCTCATGTGTCGACGCAGGACTCCTTCGTGTCGACTCATCCTGAGTCTAAAAGCCTTCTTGTATTGACACATAACATTTGGGGTCGACACATACTACTCTGCTAAGTATATTTTCTGCAATTTATCTGCATTTTCACTACGCGTTTCATACTTTAGGCCCTAAAAACATCCTCTAATCATAGAAAATCATCAATTATGATTATCCTATAATTCTACTTCAAATATACAGCATCGGGACATCGTTATTCATCTATAATTCATTGATTTCCATCATACAACATCATATATAATTCAATCATAAAACAAACAATCATTCACCTCTAACCCCATATACCAATTATCATGAACCCTATTATAGAGTCAGAACCCCACCCTTACCTTGGATTGAAGGTTGCTCTATAACTTTCGGTTGAATTTATGTTCTGCCTCTTTTCCTCTTTTCCAACAACTTTCATGTTCTTCCTTTCAACCCTTATTCTTCTTACTGCTTCTTCTTTCTTGTTATTTCTAACAATAATAAAATAACCCTATTATTCTCTTTATTCCATAATGGGCTTAAGAATAATACACCCCCCTTATTACTATTTCTATCCTTTAAAACAAGCCCACATCAAATAATATTATCATTCTTCTAATATTATTCCACCACTTAATAAAATAAATAAATCCAACAAATCACAACACATCAATTATTCCAAAAATAATTTAATTAAATTACGGGCATTACATCATCCGCCTCCACAATGCTGAAAGAGGACAAATGAGATATCAATAATGCCTGTTCTCCATTTATAATTACCATTTTTCCTTCACGTACAAACTTCAGCTTCTGGTGTAAAGTCGAAGTGACAGCCCTTGCCTCATGTATCCACGACTTTCCCAACAAGCAGCTATAAGCGGGTACAATATCCATGACCTAGAAAGTAATCTGAAACAAATGTGGGCCTATATGAATAGGCAAGTCCACATCACCAATAACAGATTTCCTTGATCCATCAAACACTTTCATAATAATGCCACTCGGGCGCATGGGTGTTCCTTGATATTTCAACTTCATAAGCATGCTCCTTGGTATAAAATTCAATGCGGATCCATTATTAATCATCACATTGGATAATGAATCATTCTTGCAGTTCATAGAGATGTGGAGGGCTAGATTGTGATTCCTTCCTTCATCGTCGCGGAAACTCAGGTTATTACATGAAGTAATGTTCCCTACTACACTGCTGAATTGGTCTACAGGCATGTCACTTTCCACAAAATCTTGGTCCAATACCCTCATCAAAGATTCTTTGTAAGTAGAAGAGTTCATTAATAAAGCCAAGATAGATATTTTCGAATGAGTCTGCAGTAGCTGATCTACAATTTTGTAGTCGCTCATCTTGATTATCTTCAAAATATCGTCCACCTCTTTTTTTAGCGTAGCTCCACTAGATTCAACCACTGACTTCTTGGGTTCAACATTTTTAACAATTTTCTTTCCATTACTAACATCTCCACGAACAACCAGTGAAAATATACAACCATTGTGGGTCACTCTGCTAGTCTCAGTAATATTTCCAATATTAGGAATTGGCTGGATGGGAACTTCTACACCATCCTCTAAGATTTTAGCATTATATTTGTAGGGTACCGCCTTGTCTGACTTGTAGGGGACGGGACCCGACAAACTAATCACCAATGGAGTAATAGCTGGCTTGCCATGATATTTAACTTCAAAAGGGGTAGGAGCACCAAAAAAAGGAACAATAACGTTTACTCCTTCTTCAACACATTCAGTCATTAGAAAGTCATCCCTGGAAAACAATTCTTCATCCGAGGAGAAGAACTCATTTGTAGAGGTATACTCATCATCTGACTCTTCTTCAGCTAAATAAACCTCAATCACATCAACTTCATGGTAATCATCCCTTTGACCTGTAACCTTGATAGTTCCATTATCCAACAATAACTAAACACCCTTCTTTACAATTGGATATCCTCGGGAGTCCCAGCAACAAATTTGGCAAGATCCATACTGATGTTCTACCTGACCAACCATGTGGCAGAAAGTAGCATGCAATTGTACAAGATCCTCATTCATATACTCCACATCAAAGACTCTGAACTCTCCAGGACATCCAAAAACCATGTTTACTTCCTCTTCATACTCTGCCCTAGGCCTGATTATATGGATGAGGCCCTCATCCATCATCTCCTGCAAATCAGCCTTTATCTTGTCACAACCCTGTATATCCATACTGCAAATAGCACAACCAACATGGCCATGTGTATAGTAGCTAAATTCACAGAGGTCTGCATGCATTTTCACCAAATCTTCTCTAACCAAATTAGCATAAAAAATTTGGAAGTCGCCTGGACAACCGGCCACCATGTTCACAGCATTTGCTCCTCCATGCTTTGGTAGAGGATTATCTTTCACATTAGGACCAACATCCTTGAAAGATAAGATACCAGACTTCACCAATTTTTGTACTTCAGTCTTCAAAGGATAGCAGTTCTCAACATTATGCCCTGGTGCTCCCTGATGAAAAGCACATGTTTGGTTTGCCTTATAATACCAAGGTAACGATGACGGTACAACGGGAGGTGGTCGAGTCCGAACCAACTTCTTATGAATTAACTCCGCGAGTAATTCTGTATAGCTCATAGGGATACGGTCATAACTCTCCCTTCTCTGATTATACCCTTGATTCCCCTGATGGGATGGTCTTTGATAAGCAACAGTGGTTGGAGCTACACCAATAACTGGAGTTATTAAGGCGACTTGTTGATGATGCTGATAATTTATTCTAGGAATATTAACCCTCCTTTCTTGCATGACAATGTTTGTATCTCCTTCTTTCTTTTTGGAAAACCCATAGGATGGCTTCTTCGCACTTCCGGAACTTTCACTTTTTGTTAGGCGGCCTTCTCTTACAGCCTCTTCTAATCGGATACCCATGCCTACCATTTCAGTAAAGTCACTTGGCACACTCTCTACCATCCTCTCGTAGTAGAAAGCACCCAGAGTCTTCAAGAAAATCTTAGTCATCTCCTTCTCTTCCATGGGAGGAATCACTTAGGCGGTTACCTCACGCCACCTCTGTGCATACTCTTTGAACAATTCCCTATCTTTATGGACCATGTCCATATTGTATTTGTATTGTCTGATAAATGCTTCTCCCAAGTCGTTGAAAGTATGGATATTGACATTGTCCAAACTCATATACCACTTTAGCACAACACCAGTCAAACTATCCTGAAAAAAGTGAATCAGCAGACGCTGATCATCAGTATGGGTAGACATTCCGGGACCTTAAACTTCACAGGTATCTTGACATTCGGGACCAAGCATAAATCATTCACATTCTGCCCGAACAATTCCTTTCCCCTGAGGGCCTTCATCTCCCTCTACATCTTGTCAAACTGCTCTTGAAAATCATTCATTCCATCATAGAGACCCAAGTCTTCACTTGGTGGAGGAAAAGGACGATACATATCATCGTTAGCAAATGGGACCACATTTACCGAAAGAGGCACAGCAAGAGCAGCATGCACCACAGGAGGTGCAGGAGTAACAGTAGTCTGAACAACTGGAGTATCTTGAGGACCAAGATTAAAACCTTCTGGCGCACAATTCTCTGGCATTCCCCAAGGACAACCTTGAGGCATGTGATTCTGAATAACAGCTAGAGTAGTAGACACAGGAACAGTCGGAGCTTCAGTAGTAACCCTTGTTTGTTGAGGTTGAACACTCGATGGCTGATCTTGAGCAGCCACCAGAGATTCCATCAGAGCAGTAAGATTGGCCATGCCGGTCTTCAGAGCAGAAACTTCCTCGCGCAGCTCGCGATTCTCTTGCTCTAAGTTGTCCATCTTCCTTCTGAAATTAGCTCGAGTGTTGTAGTGGTGAGACAGCTTGCTGAACGAAGTAAAAAAGCTTGGTAAGACAACTAGATATGCATAAAAAATGAAAGAAATATGTGCAATATGATGCATGATATGCAATGCACATGATTTATTTTGTTAATATTTCAAGATACTTAAATATTTATAGACACATTGCAAATATCAAAGTAATAACACGTTTGAAATACTGGAATTTTTTATTATAATAACTTCAAAATGGATTACAAGTTTCAATAATCCCAAGTACAAGATGAAAGTAAAGTCTAAAACCCTAAGAAGTAAAGCTGATGGAGATCACTCTATACGCTGGCGCTTCCCTGTAAGCCTGGCAATCTGAGCCTTCAACCTCTGGTTTTCTTCCGCATATCTGGTGGCAACCTCCTTCCAATCACCTGCATCAGGAAGTGAGCAACTAGCATATGACTGAGGCTTAGAGGAAAATAAATCCCATTGCTTCTCTATTGTCTCTACCGCCCGACTCTCAAGAATCTCAATCAAGTCGTCTTTCTACTTCAAGTCTGCTCTATAGGAAATCTCTATAAAGTTTGGCACTTATTCTTCCAAGCATCCTTTTCTTGCTGCATCCTGACCAAAGCAAGCTGTAGCTCTTCTATATCATCAAATAGGGGAGGAGTGGTCTTCACGAACAAATCAGGCATAGGTGCTTCCCGAGAATACGCCATCTTCAACTAAATATCTCTCGTTTGGACCCACTGAAGATATGGCTCCAAAGAAATAGCCCCCCTAGGTCCTAAGTCTTTCCTACTATTCATGTGAATGTGACGCCAGGCCTTCGCAATCTGCTCCCTAGCTTCCTTATGGTCTTCTCCCTCCTTCAGAAAGAAACTACTCAAATGAATACTATTTGGTTTATCCCTCATCGGATAACCAAGTTGTCGTCGTGCCAGAACAGGGTTGTAGTTAATTCCTCCCTTTGTACCAAGAAGAGGTACATTGGGGAAACTACCACAATTGTCGACAATCACTACATCCTGGTAAGCCCGATGATACCAATCAATATCCGAGTGAGTAAGTGCCATGATCTTAGGAGCCCAACGGGGTTCCTTCCTGACATCCCAGAAAGCATCAGACTGAGGCATATGAGAAATATACCATCGGTACAACAGAGGCGTGCAACATATAATCATCTTCTCATGATAAGAATTTCGAAGATGAATAGAGTAATAAGCATCACCCAACAATGTAGGATTTGGGTTTCTAATCATGAAGATCCTAATATCTTTAATGTCAACAAACTTATCCACATTAGAAAATAAGAACAACCCGTAAGCGAGTAGAGCAAAGATGGCCTCAAAAGAGATTGTACTCTTCATCCTAGCAAATTAACGAGCTTTCTCCAATAAGAACTGAGCTGGTAATCCTCTAATCCCTCCTTTAGTAGTCATATGGGCTTCAACCTCAGACTTCCCCAGATGGATCAAAGCAGCAATCTCATGTTGTTTTGGCTCACCCTCCAAACCAGTAAAAGGAACATGATCGGTAATAGGTAAATCCAATAGATAAGAATACTCCTCCAGTGTAGGCATCAACTAATAGTCGGGGAAAGTAAATAAATGATACATCAGATCGTATAACTGGACCAAGGTCGAGAGAATACCCTCCTTCATCCTAAGCTTCATGAGAGGAATGATGGATCCATACTTCTTCCAAAAATCTGCAAAACACTCAATCTCGGGAATTAGACTAATCAACTCATCTATCTTGGGATCTTTGAAATTGTATTTTCCGGTCTTTCTTTTTCCAGAATCTATGGTCAAAAGGTACCTGAGATATTCGAAAATGGTCAACTTTCAAGTCCCTTGAAATGAAATTTCTTCAAAAGATGGTTATGAGTGCATGGATGCATGATGAAATAATCACACACAAGATCACAAACATAGGGTTCATAGGTTCAACATCACGAGCATGAGGTCGAAGGTGCTACCCATAAGGTATTGGTCTAAAAGTTATCACCTGCCGAACAAGGTTCTAGAGGTTCCCAGAGTCTACGTCCTTCCTTTAGATATTACCAACTTCTCGATTAACTCAGTAATTAGTAATATTCTCAAGAAAAACTCGTTTGAGCGTAGTATCGCGTGACAAATATTTTCGGATTACTCCATCATAGCTTCCGCACTACACCTAAAAGGCCAAGATTGGTTAGGTATTCTACGGTCCTCAGCTTCAACAGGCTCCCAGGTCAAAAGCAGTATGTCTTCCCGATTACTCAGCAAACGACACTACAGTCAAAGGGGCTTCCACTGAGTGGGGGATCTCATGCCTCCTTTTTTGGGATTACTCCCTCAAAGTTAACATGACTATATTGCCCGTCCTATCTTAAAGTTTTCCCAAGTTAGTGTTAGAACAAAGTTTGAATCTACTACCCTATATTTAAGTTTTGATGATAACAAAGTGAAAAGATATAGTATTTATAAGTTTCATGTATGAACTATCTGCTGCCTAAAATTATTATGTTCTGACTTGCAGATACTCTGATTGAAATAAGCAAGATCACATCTATTCAGCATCAGAACTTGATTTCAGACACCAGCATCAGAAGTTGCTATATCAGAATGTTAAAATCAGATGATCAACTCACGTACATGCTGAAGCCTGATGAACAAGACTGCGCTCAACACTCTGATAAAGAAACACAATAGTTCATCAGCAGCGAAGCAGAGTCAGAATGAGCCAAGCCAGAACTTGCATTAAGTAAGCAACGGTACTGTGCATTGAAAGCAAATTAATTCCAACGGCCTCATTCCAGACAAGATCTGCTCAATAAGGAAAGCTTGTTATTAGCATTGAATCAAGAATATTGCATCCAACGTTCATCATCTCAGTGCTATATAAACAAGGCTTTGAAGATTGAAATGGCTAATGCTCTCCAAATCTCTACACGCACAAAAGCTAAACCATAATCTTCGTTCTCTCAGTTTTGCTAAACCACACACTCTGATATTCTATTACTGTTTAGCAATCTAGTTTCTAAGCTTCAATTCGTGTATACATCACAGTTGTGATACAGTTTTGTAGAAAACATCCACACACTTATTTTATCTCTTTGTAAGAAAGTGTTACCTTGACAAACCGGGTTGTGGTTTGGATCAAGAAGGCTTTAGCAGTTGTTAAAGCAGTCTGTAATATTCAGTTGAATATAGTGGATTAAGACCTCGTTGGAGAGAGGCGAAATCACCTTGACGGGTGGACTGGAGTAGTTTGAGATCAAACGAACCAGGATAAAAATATCTTGTTCATTGCATTAGATTTCAGTTTTACAATTCAACCCCCCCTTCTTGTGTTTTTCACCCCTTCAATTGGCATCAGAGCGCCTGGTTCTGAGCTAAAACACTTAACCGTGTCAGTACAAGATCCAGCGTCAGAAAAACACAATGGCAGGAAACAATTCTCACATCAGCAATGACAACAATGAGGACAGAGACAGATTCAGTGGCAAACCTCCAGTATTTGATGGAGAAAACTTTGATTACTGGAAAGACAGAATTGAAAGCTTCTTTCTGGCACATGATGCTGATCTGTGGGATATGGTGACAGATGGATACACGCACCCTGTGAATGCAAGTGGTCAGAAGATTGATAGAAAAACAATGTCTGATCAACAAAAGCGTGACTTCAAGAATCACCACAAGGCCAGAACCATCCTCCTCAGCGCCATCTCCTATACTGAGTATGAAAAGATCTCCAACAGAGACACAGCAAAGAACATTTTTGATTCTCTCAGAATGACGCATGAGGGCAACGTTCAGGTCAAAGAAACAAAAGCTCTGGCGCTCATTCAGAAGTATGAGGCGTTCAAAATGGAAGAATCTGAATCCATTGAAACTATGTTCTCTAGATTCCAGATTCTGGTAGCTGGTCTAAAAGTTCTGGACAAAGGATACTCTACTGCTGACCATGTCAAGAAAATCGTCAGAAGTTTACCCAAGCAGTAGAGGCCTATGGTTACTGCTCTGAAGCTAGCTAAAGATCTCAACAAAATCACTCTGGAGGAACTTATCAGCTCCCTCAGAAGTCATGAGATAGAGCTAGAAGCTGATGAGCCTCAGAAGCAAGGTAAGCCTTTAGCATTAAAATCTAACAGAAAATTTGAGTCTAAAGTTTTGCAGGCAGTTGAAGAAACATCTGATGGATCCTCATCAGAAGAAGACGAACTTTCCCTTCTCTCCAGAAGAGTAAATCAACTGTGGTAGCAAAGACAAAGGAAGTTCAGGAATCCCAAAAGATCTGATCAGAATGAGTCCTCTTCCAGATACAGAAGGACAGATTCTTCCTCTGGACACAGAAGATCTGAAGGCTCCTCCAGTAGCAAAAAGCCAAACACCAAAGACATCATCTGCTATGAGTGCAATGAGCAAGGACACTACAAGAGTGACTGCCCAAAGCTTCAGAGGGAAAAGCCCAAAAAGAAGTTTGGAAGAGAGAAGAAGAAAAGTCTCATGGCTACATGGGATGACTCTGACTCGTCTGAAGCTGACTCAGAATCAGATGATGAAAGGGCAAACATAGCTCTCATGGCTAACATTTCAGAAGATAGTGAAGCTTCTGAATCAGACTCAGAATCAGACACTGAAGAGGTATTTCCTAACTTTGCTGTTAACTTTACAAAGGCTGAACTTGCTGAAAGCCTTAATGAGATTCTGGAACGTTATCAGCAAATTAGAGCTAAATTCAGAGACCTGAAAAGGAATCTTGAATCCGACTCTAATAAGACTGAGAGTCTCAAATTGGAAAATTCTGAGCTGAGAAATAAGATTTCAAAATTAGAAAACACTTTACAAAACTCTCAGAAGGAACCAATTTCTGAAACTCCCAGCAACGCTGATGAGATCATCAAGGAGTATGATCACAGTTTCCAGAAGTTCCTAGCTAAAAGCATAGATAGAAGCAGAATGGCTTCAATGATCTATGGAGTTAGCAGAAACGGCAGGAAAGGAATAGGATACCAAGGTAAGGTTCCTACACCAAAGAATGTCATGGACTTAACCATTAAACACACTCCTCTAAATTCACATTTTGTGTATGGTCACACACATGATATCAAATATACTAGCAGTAAGCACTCTGTGAAACCAAAATTCAACCAGAGTTTTGGTAAAACTAACAAATCAGGACCCAAGAAAATCTGGGTACCTAAGGATAAAATAATACATGTTGCAGATATCTTTAGCAGCAAGTCAGAAACACCAGTCATGGTACCTGGACTCTGGCTGCTCACGACACATGACGGGAAGAAGGCATATGTTCCAAAGCCTGGAACTTAAGCCTGGAGGCCACGTTGGCTTTGGAGGCAATCAGAAGGGAAAGATAATTGGCTCTGGAACTGTAGGTAATGGAAATCTTCCCTCTATTAATAATGTTCTGCTAGTAGATGGATTGATGCATAATCTGTTATCCATAAGTCAATTAAGTGATAACGGTTATGATATAATCTTTAATCAAAAATCATGTAAAGCTGTTAGTCAAAAAGATGGGACTATCCTGTTTAATGGTAAGAGGAAAAACAACATTTACAAAATCAAACTTTCTGAACTAAAGAGTCAGAATGTAAAATGTCTTCTGTCTGTTAACAACAAGCAGTGGATCTGGCACAGAAGATTGGGGCATGTTAGTATGAGAAGAATATCTCAGATTAACAAACTCAATCTGGTCAGAGGACTTCCTAATTTGAAGTTCAATTCAGATGCTCTGTGTGAAGCATGTCAGAAAGGCAAATTTGCTAAACCTTCTTTTAAATCCAAAAATGTTGTTTCCACCTCTAAGCCATTAGAACTTCTGCACATTGACTTATTTGGACCAGTTAAAACTGCTTCAGTCAGTGGTAAGAAGTATGGGTTAGTAATCGTAGATGATTATAGCAGATGGACATGGGTAAAGTTCTTAAGACACAAGGACGAGTCACACTCTGTGTTTGTTACCTTCTGTAACCAAGTTCAGAATGAAAAGGATCTTAGAATCGTTAAAGTCAGAAGTGATCATGGTGGAGAAATTGATAAATAAATATTTTGAGTCATTCTTTAATGACAGAGGCATTCTGCATGACTTCTCTTGTCCTAGAACTCCCCAACAAAATGGAGTTGTAGAACGAAAGAACAGAACATTGCAAGAAATGGCCAGAACCATGATCAATGAGACAAACGTTGCTAAGATCTTCTGGGCAGAGGCAATAAACACAGCGTGCTACATTCAGAATAGAATCTCAATAAGACCTATTCTGGAAAAGACTCCATATGAATTGTGGAAGAACAGAAAGCCCAACATTTCATATTTTCATCCATTTGGATGTACTTGCTTTATGTTAAATACAAAGAATTATTTGAACAAGTTTGACTCTAAAGCACAGAAGTGTATTATGTTAGGATACTCTGAACGCTCAAGAGGGTACAGAGTATACAATACAGAAACACAGATTGTGGAAGAATCAATCAGTGTTCGTTTTGATGACAAGCTTGACTCTGAAAAGTCAAAGCAGAATGAAGTTTTTGCAGGTATAGAAATTGAATTTGCAGGTTCTGAAGACAAGTCATCAGAAGCTCTCAACACAGACATTCCTTCAACGTCTGAAAGAAGCACTGCTAGAAATCCTACAACAGCTGCTGATCAACCTCAGAAGAGATTACCCAAAAGCAGCTTGGATCACCCAGAAGAGACTATCCTAGGAAGAAAGGAAGATCCAATCAGAACAAGAGCAAGCTTCAGAAACTCTGAAGAAACACTTATGGGACTAGTGTCTCTGATTGAACCTTCTTCAATTGATGAAGCACTTCTGGATAATGACTGGATTCTGGCAATGCAAGAAGAGCTGAATCAATTCACCAGAAACGACGTATGGGATCTGGTTCCCAGACCAAAAGGATTCAATGTCATTGGAACAAGATGGGTGTTCAGAAACAAGCTAAATGAACAAGGTGAAGTCATCAGAAACAAGGCACGACTGGTTGCACAAGGTTATAGTCAGCAAGAGGGGATAGACTATACAGAAACCTTTTCCCCAGTTGCCAGGTTAGAATCTATCAGACTTTTAATTTCATTTGCTGTTAATAGAGGCATCACTCTGTATCAGATGGATGTCAAAAGTGCATTCTTAAATGGTTATATAGAAGAAGAAGTTTATGTACACCAACCCCCAGGTTTTGAAAATACAAAACATCCAGAACATGTTTTCAAACTAAAGAAGTCACTGTATGGTCTGAAACAAGCTCCCAGAGCTTGGTATGAAAGGCTAAGTAACTTTCTGCTGGAAAATGAATTCACCAGAGGGAAAGTGGACACTACTCTATTCTGTAAATCAGTTAAGAGTGACATCTTAGTCTGTCAAATTTATGTTGATGATATTATTTTTGGTTCCACTAATCCTTCTCTTGGAAGAAAATTTGCTAAGTGTATGCAGGCAGAATTTGAGATGAGCCTCATGGGGGAACTGAAATTCTATCTAGGAATTTAGATCAATCAAACTCCAGAAGGAACTTACATTCATCAGAGCAAATACATCAGAGATCTTCTGAAGAAATTTGACCTCTCAGAATGTAAGCCATCAAAGATTCCAATGCATCCCACGTGCATTCTGGAAAGAGAAGAGGTAAGCAAAAATGTAGAACAGAAAGTCTACAGAGGTATGATTGGTTCTCTCCTCTATCTGACGGCTTCAAGACCTGACATATTATTCAGTGTTTGTATCTGTGCTAGATTCCAATCATATCCTAGAGAATCTCACTTAACAGCTGTTAAGCGAAATTCAAGTATCTGAAAGGTACTACTAATCTGGGTTTGTTTTATAGAAAATCTAGTGATTACAGCTTAGTAGGCTACTGTGATGTTGATTTTGCTGGAGACAGAGTGGAACGTAAAAGTACTTCTGGAAGCTGCCAGTTTCTGGGAGAAAATCTGATTTCTTGGTCCAGCAAAAGGCAATCAACAATTGCTCTGTCAACAGCAGAAGCTGAGTACATAGCAGCAGCAGGATGTAGCACACAAATGCTCTGGATGAAAAGTCAGCTTGAAGACTTCCAGATTTTTGAGAGTAACATTCCTATACTTTGTGATAATACTTCTGCTATTTGCTTAAGTAAGAATCCCATTTTACATTCTAGAGCTAAGCATATAGAAATAAAACATCACTTCATTAGGGACTATATTCAGAAAGGTATTTTGAACTTAAAATTTATAGATACAGACCATCAATGGGCTGATATCTTTACTAAACCCCTTTCAGAAGATAGGTTTAATTTCATTCTGAAACATCTCAGCATGAAAGTGTGCCCAGAGTGAAAATGTTTTAATTCCATATATTTACCTTCAGAATGTAATTATTTTACTGTGAACTTCTGATCAATCTCCTTTCAGAAAGATAGAACATGCAGATTGTATCAGATGCAAGTCTAAAGATCTGAGAGTCTAAAGCTCAAAGACAGACGTGCTGATCACTACATCAAACAAGTGTCATCCAATCATCAGCATATCTCTGAAGCAGAACGCGTGCACGCTTCTGAGAAGGCAAAGCGCTGATTGGGTGCATTGAGACACATGTCTGGTAACCGTTTTTAAGTATCTTTCTCAAATCCCCCAAAATCAGCAAGCATTTAATGAAAAGTAATCATGCTCTTAAATGACAATCATGATTTTTCTCTCTCTTAAAAACGTTTATCTTTTCAAAATAGTTTTGAAAACTCTATTTAAGCACATTAATCTCTCATTCTTCTTCTTTACGCTTTCTCACTAATACTCAAGCATTTTCTGCATATTTCTGTGTTCATCTCTTGCAATCTATTTTCCTCAGTTTATTCTCAAAAACCCTTTAGCGTGAACATGGCAACCTCCAGCAGCGTTTCTGCAGGTACTTAGAAGAAAGCATCATCTGAGCAATATCAAGTGCCACTCAGAACTCTCCTCACTCCGGTGAAGAATCTTGAAGTGCTTTCTGAATTAATCATTGACTTTGAAAGCTTGAAGGAGAACGGTTTTGACCTAAATGAAGAAGTTAGGGCTCAAAAGTGGGAAAGGTATTTCGATAGGTTGGTTGGACCAACATTCCCAATGCTGGTCAAGGAATTTTGGATTCACGCCAAGGCTACAACACATCTAGTCACCTCCTTTGTTATGGGGAAGAAGATTGTGATTACTGAAGATCACATTGCAAGGCTAATCGGTCAAAGTGGTGGTGGCGTCCGTTGTGTGGACATGGCTGAAAGATGTGCTGATATAGGTGTGGTAGCTGACAGAATTTTCACTCTTGGGATGCCCAGCAGCAAGATTAAAGATCTGAAGGATCATTGCAGAGTGTGGGCTAAGATTATTCTGGGGTGCTTCAACCACAGGAAACCAACCAGTTCTCCTGATTACATAAATGTGGATCAGCAGTTTCTGATCTACTTTATTGATCAGAAGGTAAAGATCAATCTGGCTCACTTCCTGTTCAACCACCTCAGAACAAGTGTGAAAGAAACAAGGGAAGAAGAAAGAACCAAGAGGGATTGGATACCTTTTGGAAGGTTGATATCAGATATTCTGACAGAGAATAGGCTGATTGAGCATCTGATAGAAGCTCAAGAGCTAAGCATTATTGAACCAACAGTTGGGAAACCTCTGAACGCAAAGAACCTGAAAAAGATGAAGCTGATAGAGAATATTCAGAAGGAACCCAGAGCTACTCCCCTTGCTGATATCTCCAGCAGAAGAGTGCCTCTGAGTGATTTTCCGTTATTTTCTGAAATTGAATCCAAACCAGAGGTGATTCTCAGGTACCTGGATGCGTGCAAGGCAGATGGCACAGATCCAAAGCTGAATATCAGAGATCTGCATCAACCTCAACCAGAAGTGACTCTGAAGAAGACCAAGAAGAGGAAGGCGCCATCAGAAGGATCATCTCAGCAGACTCCCAAGAAAAGAGGTAATTCATCTGCTGCCCCTGTTTTAAATTCTTCTACTATTCCAGCATCTATCCCTCCTCAAACCTCTCATAGAATCTCAATCCCCATCCCTACCATAGATGAAACTGTACAAGAAGAAGACCCTTCTGAAGCATTAAAACTCAGAAGACCCAGAACCAAACACCCCAAACAACCAACAATTTCAACAACATCAGCACTTAACCAAGTGCTGTCTGATATTGATCAACATACCTCTGAACCACAAAATGTTCCTCCTCCACAACCAGAACAACAGCAATCTGCTGAAGAACCAGAACAACAGCAATCTGCTGCAGAACCAGAACAACAACAACCACTCTCAGAAGAACCTCTGATCCCTGAGCAATCAGAGATTCCAACTCCCTCTCCCCAACCAGAAATTAATCCACCATCACCACAAACAGAGATTCACCACTCTGAAACTCCTTCCCCTCACCAATCTGAACCTCATTCACCTCAACCATCACCGCTGGCAATCCAGCTGCCATGTGGAACAACTGTTATCATGCCCCAGTTACCATCCTCATCAGAATCGACACCACCAAATACTCCCAAAACACCACCCAGTCCAATCGTAATATCTGACTCTGATACTCCTTCTCCAAAACAAACAGCTTCTCAGAAAACCTCTGAAAACCCCAGCAGGACCTTCATAGACTTAACCAGTCTTGACCGTCTTGCTGATCTGAAACACAAAATTGACATCCCAAAACCAAAGCAACCAGATGTTGGCTCTGGTATTATGAATTTTGAAACAGGTGTGCTGCAATGGATTGCTTCTTTGAAGCAAGTCTGTCCTGGAATGATTGACCCAGCCGCTTCTGATCAGCTCTGGTCACAATTCAGACTTTGGGTACGTGCTGAAGCCCTCAAGTTGCAGGATATCAACTATGAGCAGGCACAACAAAATTTCAGCAAGCTTCTGAATGAAGTTGGAAGTCAGCTCCTGAAAGAGGACGTGCTCCCTCTGGACAGTGAACCTTGGTCTGAGAAATAGCAAGCTGCAAAGGTGCAATCATCAGAAGAAGACAATACCATTCAAGCTGAAGAAAGTCAAGCAGAGGATGTTGCTGAAAGTTCTCAGAAGCCTCCTGTTTCTGATGCTTCTCAAGCTGCCTTGGACAGGCAGACTCTGGAAGAACTAAGGCTGAATGACATGTGTCTGCAGCAGCGGATGGATGAAAGCGATCAGAAGATGAAAGAGAGAATGGATGTGCAGGACAGCAAGATTGACACTGTTGTCAGCATGGTGCATAAGCAGAATGAGACTGCTGAAAAGATCCAAGCCATGCTGGAGAACCTGTTCACACGCTTGCCTCCTCAACCTTAGTCTCTTTTTTTTCATGCATGACCTCTTTCATGTTTTTCCTTGATTTTCTGATGCACTGATTGAATATGTTTTGTAATATTTTCTTGTTTTGATTCTGAACTATCTTAATATGATTAGTTTTTCTGATCTTAATTGTTTTAGCACATCACCAACACTTTTTGATTGCTGACAAAAAGGGGGAGAACAAGAATGATATTTTAATCAATAATGGCTGACTAGACAGAAATTCTCAAACATTCTAACTCTATTACTTGAAATGTTTTTTTTCTGTTTTGCTTAAAGTCTACAGGCACAAGGAAGCTCCTGGACACTCTGAAGACTAGAAGCTCTGATCACTATGAAGTTCTGATTCGCTCTAATATTCTGATCCAAAGCAAAGCTCTGACAAGATAAGCTCTGAAGCTCTGCTCTGACATAAAGCTTCTGATAAGTCAAAGACTCTGATACTCTGATGTTCAAAGAAAGACAAAAAGATCTGATCCTGAAGAACACGTATAATCAAAGGGAAGTAATAAACTCAGGGGGAGTATCTCCTTACTCCTTATTCTTTTGCTTCTTATTCTGATACATATTCCAGATACCTTTTCACGTTATTTTCATTTAAAATATCTAGTTTTTGTCATCATCAAAAAGGGGGAGATTGTTAGAACAAAGTTTGAATCTACTACCCTATATTTAAGTTTTGATGATAACAAAGTGAAAAGATATAGTATTTATAAGTTTCATGTATGAACTATCTGCTGCCTAAAATTATTATGTTCTGACTTGCAGATACTCTGATTGAAATAAGCAAGATCACATCTATTCAGCATCAGAACTTGATTTCAGACACCAGCATCAGAAGTTGCTATATCAGAATGTTAAAATCAGATGATCAACTCACGTACATGCTGAAGCCTGATGAACAAGACTGCGCTTAACACTCTGATAAAGAAACACAATAGTTCATCAGCAGCGAAGCAGAGTCAGAATGAGCCAAGCCAGAACTTGCATTAAGTAAGCAACGGCACTGTGCATTGAAAGCAAATTAATTCCAACGGCCTCATTCTAGACAAGATCTGCTCAATAAGGAAAGCTTGTTATTAGCATTGAATCAAGAATATTGCATCCAACGTTCATCATCTCAGTGCTATATAAACAAGGCTTTGAAGATTGAAATGGCTAATGCTCTCCAAATCTCTACACGCACAAAAGCTAAACCATAATCTTCGTTCTCTCAGTTTTGCTAAACCACACACTCTGATATTCTATTACTGTTTAGCAATCTAGTTTCTAAGCTTCAATTCGTGTATACATCACAGTTGTGATACAGTTTTGTAGAAAACATCCACACACTTAGTTTTATCTCTTTGTAAGAAAGTGTTACCTTGACAAACCGGGTTGTGGTTTGGATCAAGAAGGCTTTAGCAGTTGTTAAAGCAGTCTGTAATATTCAGTTGAATATAGTGGATTAAGACCTCGTTGGAGAGAGGTGAAATCACCTTGACGGGTGGACTGGAGTAGTTTGAGATCAAACGAACCAGGATAAAAATATCTTGTTCATTGCATTAGATTTCAGTTTTACAATTCAACCCCCCTTTTTGTGTTTTTCACCCCTTCAGTTAGGGTATAAGACTCATAAGTAATCACCAAGCACCCTGAAAACCAGGAAAATCCAGACAAACAGATATACAACATATAATATATAATAAACAATAACACATATACAGATATAAACAAAGATAGGTTTAACCCACTTAGGGATGGACCAGCAAGAGGTCAATATTTCCCCAGTGAAGTCGCCATTTTTATTATAATAACTTCAAAATGGATTACAAGTTTCAATAATCCCAAGTACAAGATGAAAGTAAAGTCTAAAACCCTAAGAATTAAAGCTGATAGAGATCACTCTATACGCTGGCGCTTCCCTGTAAGCCTGGAAATATGAGCCTTCAACCTCCGGTTTTCTTCTGCATATCTGGTGGCAACCTCCTTCCAATCACCTGAATCAGGAAGTGAGCAACTAGCATATGACTGGGGCTTAGAGGAAATATAATCCCATTGCTTCTCTATTGTCTCTACCGCCCGACTCTCAAGAATCTCAATCAAGTCGTCTTTCTCCTTCAAGTCTGCTCTATAGGAAATCTCTAAAGTTTGGCACTTATTCTTCCAAGCATCATTTTCTTGCTGCATCCTGACCAAAGCAAGCTGTAGCTCTTCTATATCATCAAATAGGGGAGGAGTGGTCTTCACGAACAAATCAGGCATAGGTGCTTCACGAGAATACGGCATCTTCAACTAAATATCTCTCGTTTGGACCCACTGAAGATATGGATCCAAAGAAATAGCCCCCCTAGGTCCCAAGTCTTTCCTACTCTTCATGTGAATGTGACGCCAGGCCTTCGCAATCTGCTCCCTAGCTTCCTTATGGTCTTCTCCCTCCTTCAGAAAGAAACTACTCAAATGAATAATATTTGGTTTATCCCTCATCAGATAACCAAGTTGTCGTTGTGCCAGAACAAGGTTGTAGTTAATTCCTCCCTTTGTACCAAGAAGAGGTACATTGGGGAAACTACCACAATTGTTGATAATCACTACATCCTGGTAAGCCCGATGATACCAATCAATATCTGAGTGAGTAAGTGCCATGATCTTAGGAGCCCAACGGGGTTCCTTCCTGACATCCTAGAAAGCATCAGACTAAGGCATATGAGAAATATACCATCGGTACAACAGAGGCGTGCAACAGATAATCATCCTCTCATGATAAGAATTTCGAAGATGAATAGAGTAATAAGCATCACCCAACAATGTAGGATTTGGGTTTCTAATCATGAAGTTCCTAATATATTTAATGTCAACAAACTTATCCACATTAGAAAATAAGAACAACCCGTAAGCGAGTAGAGCAAAGATGGCCTCCAAAGAGATTGTACTCTTCATCCTGGAAAAGTAACGAGCTTTCTCCAATAAGAACTGAGCTGGTAATCCTCTAATCCCTCCTTTAGTAGTCATATGGGCTTCAACCTCAGACTTCCCGAGATGGATCAAAGCAGCAATCTCATGTTGTTTTGGCTCACCCTCCAAACCAGTAAAAGGAACACGATCGGTAATAGGTAAATCCAATATATAAGAATACTCCTCCAGTGTAGGCATCAACTGATAGTTGGGGAAAGTAAATAAATGATACATCGGATCGTATAACTGGACCAAGGTCGAGAGAATACCCTCCTTCATCCTAAGCTTCATGAGAGGAATGATGGATCCATACTTCTTCCAAAAATCTGCAAAACACTCAATCTCGGGAATTAGACTAATCAACTCATCTATCTTAGGATCTTTGAAATTGTATTTTCCGGTCTTTCTTTTTCCAGAATCCATGGTCAAAAGGTACCTGAGATATTCGCAAATGGTCAACTTTCAAGTCCCTTGAAATGAAATTTCTTCAAAAGATGGTTATGAGTGCATGTATGCATGATGCAATAATCACACACAAGATCACAAACATAGGGTTCATAGGTTCAACGTCACGAGCATGAGGTCGAAGGTACTACCCATAACGTATTGGTCTAAAAGTTATCACCTGCCGAACAAGGTTCTAGAGGTTCCCAGAGTCTTCGTCCTTCCTTCAGATATTACCAACTTCTTGATTAACTCGGTAATTAGTAATATTCTCAAGAAAAACTCGTCTGAGTGTAGTATCAAGTGACAAATATTTTCGGATTACTCCATCATAGCTTCCGCACTACACCTAAAAGGCCAAGATGGGTTAGGTATTCTACGGTCCTCAGCTTCAACAAGCTCCCAGGTCAAAAGCAGTACGTCTTCCCGATTACTCAGCAAACAACACTATAGTCAAAGGGGCTTTCACTTAGTGGGGGATCTCATGCTTCCTTTTTTGGGATTACTCCCTCAAAGTTAACTTGACTATATCGCCCGTCCTATCTTAAAGTTTTCCCAAGTTCGGGTATAAGACTCATAAGTAATCACCAAGCACCCTGAAAACCAGGAAAATTCAGACAAACAGATATACAACATATAATATATAACAAACAATAACACATATACAGATATAAACAAAGATAGGTTTAACCCACTTAGGGATGGACCAGCAAGAGGTCAATATTTCCCCAGTGAAGTCGCCATTTTTTTGTAGCGGTAGAAATGTTTAAGACTAAGCCATTGGATTGACTAGACTTACACAAATCAAAATAAAAATCGCCACCGCGCTTTATTGTTTCCAAAGGAATGGGAAAAGAGCGAGTAACCTTGAAAAGGGGGGAAAGATTTAAGGTAAGGGGGTTGGTTATGCAAAGAGAAGGTATTAGCACCCTAAACATCTACGGTACTCCGCAGGAACCTCATTGAAAAATATGTATATTTTGGCTATAAAATATTGTATGTAAAATAGACGGTGGAGGTGAGAAAAGAAATATATTTTTTTATGATTTTTGCACCCGACGCGGTTGCGAACCTTTAGTGCCTACGTACCACATTTTGTGCAATAGGGGATCTGGGTACACGTAGTTCACCTTTTTAAAATTTTAAAACATAATGTGTTGGTTAATTTTATGAGATAAGACATCATTGTCATTGTCCGTGTGGAAAACATACTTACTACCCACAATCATGATAAAGGAGAATTTGCATCATCTCAAAGTGGAGGATATGGCTTGGATTTTAAAATCAACAATGCATCACTCAACACCCAAGTGGAAAATATCCCTCTTCACTATATATTGTAGAAGTATAGTTGTTTGCATCACTACAAGAATTGACAAGAGTCCAATCTTTTGAGAAAAGTTTAAAGATAAAAGCCAAAGTGAAAAAATGGTTTGAAATGAGATTGATTGACTTTTAGTATTACCATAAAAATGTCAAGGTATTATTAAGTTGATTGAAGTTTATTTATGAAAATGTTTTGAAAATGCATGGACCTAAGTCCAAGTTTATTATGAAAGTGGTTTAAGTTTCAAAACAAGAAGAGTTTTCAAAAGGAGGAAGAAGATTTTTGAAATTAAAGAAGATGGGAGGAGATGAAGAGACTATCCTAAAGCATAAGGTAAAAGCTAGGGTTAAGAACCATCTAACCAACAAGAAGCCAATACTTGACATTATGAGTTAAGATAGAATTCTCATTCTTTGGATTGAAACCAAGCATGCAAAGATACTAGATCTCTTGAGAGAACCAAACTTCAAGTGTATTAAGTCTTCACAAAAATTAGGCAGAGTAACGGCTGTATACGGGTGAATTCCAGATTACAAACAAAGAATGTAATCTCAATAACCAGCACACAAAACAAACAAACAACCCAATGTCTTGAGGTAAACCTCAAGAACTCCAGACAAAATATCAATCAAGGTCACAAGGTCTCTAACATAGGTCAAGGCTTCTAATCCTAAGTCCAAGAAGTCCAATACTCCATAATACCAAGGATAGTAACAAATAGTCCAAGTATCATTAAAGCCTTTTTAGGGTTCATGTTGATTATTAGGTGTCTTGAAAAATAAAATAAAAGCTCTAGTGAGCAAAAATAAAAATAGCAAGAATATAAATGCTCAAGTGAGCAAAAATAAAAATGGCATGAAATGTAATGCTTAAAGTAAATGGTACATAAAACATAAAAACAAAAGCATAAAGTAAAACAATTTAATAATTAGTGGTTAGTTGGATGACCATCTTGAAACTTGCATTTGGAACTCATTAGAGGATTGGTAGAACCAAAGCCTCCACACAACAAGTTGCATTTGCTTTTTGTCAAGTATATCATCCATTTGGGATCCTCAAAAGTACCATTTAATGATCAACGATGTTTAAGTGATCCGCGTTGACCAAAATTGGTGAATATCCATTAGAGGATTGGTAGAACCAAAGCCTCCACACAATGAATCTCAAGGTTATTGGATCAAAGAGATCAAATTAACATACTTGGGCTTGCAAACATAGGTTTGAGCCACGAATGATCATTTATTCGCATCGGGACAAAATTTAGCGCTATGTTAAGCAATCGTAAGTGGACTTATATAGAAGTCGCACCTATTTTGAGGTTGGTCAATAGCAATCTATGCACCATTTGTTTTGAGACATGATATAGAGATTATGCTCCAATAACACTTAGTGCAATAAGAAAGGGATGAGATGAAGGGTGGGAAAAATATACAAACCACATTTGAATTAAAATTTAATCAAACTATTATTAAAATCATTCATCCATTTTTATAGAGTTAGACTCAACACCATGGATCCAATGATGTTAATAAAGTTCATGATCAAAATTCAACCCAAGATCAGCCAGAAAAAATTCACAAAATAAAATTGCATTTAATATATACATTGAAAAGATTTTAAAATAGAAATAAGAAAGAAAAATATCAACTATATTCAAACTAACCAAGAAATATTAAGTAAGGCCATAGAAAAATCAGAAATGAACTCAAACATTTTTATAAAAAATTTTGGTAATTTTTTAACGTCGGAAACTATTTTTAAAATTAAAATAAATGAGTAAAATAAACCAAAAATGATAAAAAAATAACAAAGTCAGAAATAAAAAATAAATGAGGTCACCAATATTTGCCACAATATCATTGGATCATTCCATAGTTTTTTAAGAATTTAAAAATGCATAAAAGTATTTTTAAACATTTAAAACAATTCAAATAAAGTGAAAATTTATAAAAAAAATATCAAAACACAAAATAAATTTGTGAAAATATAAAAATCAGAAAGAGAAAAATCAAAAATATTTTTCATAATTTTTTCAGGTTTTTTGGACTTAAAATGAATTTTCTATGATTTTTTGAAATTTAAAACAATTAAATATAAAAATCATAAAAGAAAATAAAAACCAAAAAGATGTGGATCAATGGATGAGAGTCAAAACGTGATAGTAATCAAATCCAAGGGATCTGGCGGACTGTGCATATTGGTCATTACTAAATATCACACTGGATCCAACATTTTTAAAATAAAGCAACTTAAAATGTGACGCGTTGGATGAAGTCTGACTAACAAAAGTAATCAGATCCAAGGGCTCCTGAGGCACACTCATGGTAAGGAAAGCATATTGTATCCATTTCAAAAAAATAACGTGGCTTCATGTCATTGGTTGAAGACGGACTTGTCATCGTCTTCAACCTCCAACCATCCTCAAATTGAATCCTTCAAACTGTAAATTTGGCAAACTAGACCGGTACCATTAGATTCGTCTCTTTAAGACGATTCTAATTGTACCATCATGCCAAGTTTATATAAATTGTGCAAGGATGTGTTTGAAGAAAACCAGAAAAAATAGCGAGCACGAAAATCTAGGATATCTCACTCAATTCTCAATGAAATTGCAAACTATAAAGAGCATGAGGATCAGAAGAATACAAGGAGTGGATTAGTCTTTTATTTGAATCAATTTGGCCAAGAAATCTACCTGAACGAAGTAGTGAGAAGTTGCTCTGAAACTGGACTTCTACAGATCAGTATAGGGCACGATTCTTAAAGGTAAATTGTATGGTTAGCTTCAGGGAAGATCAAGGAAGGTGAATTGATAGAAAAATTGGATTGAAAAAGGCTTGAACACTGATTTCGAAGTTACAGAAAATTGAGTTATGGAGCAAGTTTGGCAGGGTGATTCTGGCTGTTCAAGATTTAGGAAATGAATGGGGGATGACCCTCTATTTATAGGGAATCATATGGAATGTTCAAGCATGTGAAATGATGAAGTTTGGAGGGAAATCGTGTGAACCTGATACACGAGTAAGGTGTGATTTGTTTTTCATCAAAACTCATCCAAACTTTGTGTTTTAAGGCTCTAATTCACTTTGACAAGTTGGTTAAACATGTTTAGACCATAAACGCGTGCTAATTTGATATTTAGAAGCCAAATCATGAATTTCAAATTATGACTTATGAAGAAACTTCAGTTTCAAGGTGACAAGTTCAACTCAATAGCATTCCCATCTCAAGGGGTCTTAGGGCATGATTCTTGATGCTTTAGAAAGATGAAGTTACAAGCTTTGCAATGGGAAAAGAATGGAATCAGATATATGTTTGAGCTGAAAGTTGCAATGAGTCAAAGTTGGGAAAAAGAAGTTGACTTTCTATACTTAGAAATATTTCAAGTTTTTCTTCAAAAGTGACCTATAATGTTTTGCATCCAAACATGGCCTTCCTCTTGGAATTTTCTCTTGACCAAAAAAGTTGGCATGAAATAGACTCATTGAATGACATTTTGAGACTTGAACCATTCAAAATATCCAAAAATTGAGAGAGTTATGAATTGTTGAAGTTGGAAAAAAATCATGAAATGACCTATAATCTTTTGTATCCTTAAGGCATCTTCCATCCATTTTCTCACTTTGCACATAAAAGAAGGGATAAAGTTCACATCCTCAAGATCATTATGGAAAAAGATTGGGCTCAAGGTTATAAAGATTTACCAAGTTACGATCATTTGAAGTCACACATGGGAAATTGGGGGTTCATCTGGAGGACTTGTAATCTTTCTTCATAATCAAGTTTCTTCCACATGAAAACTCCTTGAAACTTTTAAAGTGATTTGTTAATAAACCTTTAAAGAGAAGTATGTATTTGGAATCACTCAAAAATACCAAAAGATGAGCAAGATATACTTCTTTGAAGTTCAAAACCCTAGCTCCTAGATCAAGAAAATACTTTGAGGAATTTTGACAATTTTGAACAACCTTCTTGTACCAACACTTTTGCTTTGTAAATAGAATTTCTTGAGGATGATAATGAGAACCCATATCCACAAAAACAACTTTCATATCTTGATAATTGAGATAAATATGCACTTGTGACCAATGGGAACAAAGCCTTGTCCAATCATGACAACTTCTTCAATCAACCCCTTGTACTTTTGAATCAATCTTGATAACTTTGTGATGAACCAAAATAACCTTGCCATGCCATTTCTTCCAAAGCAACTCCAATTGTGAGGTTTGAACTTCTCAAGCTTTATTTACTAGGGCATGGAAATAAACTCATGAACCCATGGATCAACTTGCTAAGCCATATTGCCTTTACCTTCATTATTAACAAGTAAGACAAACCAAAATTGAACTTTCTTAATTAAAAGGAAAGTCAAAACAAAACATGCATAATCAAAAAAGAAAAACAGGTCAATGTGCTTGGTGATTCCTCAAAGAGCAAAGCTAAAGATAGAGAGGAGAACCAAAATCCCTAATGTGATCTTGTTGTCATTGAATAAATATTGTATGATGAAGGGATCTTAGGGGGGAAAATTGTGGTACAACATTACCTGAACTGTTTCTATAAGATGTGATGATATAAGTGTCAGAATGACATCCGTCTCTGGATCGTATCTGCACTGTTTCTAGAGGAAACTCTGGAATAAGTATCAGGATGACATCCGTCTCTAGATTGTATCTGCACCGTTTCTAGAGGAGACTCTGGAATAAGTATCAGGATGACATCCATCTCTGGATCATACCTGAACTAATTCTAGAAGATGTGTTGAAATAAGTGTCAGAATGACATCCGTCTCTGGATTGTATCTGCACCGTTTCTAGAGGAGACTCTGGAATAAGTATCAGGAATGCATCCATCTCTGGATCATACCTGAACTAATTCTAGAAGATGTGTTGAAATAAGTGTCAGAATGACATCCGTCTCTGGATCATCTCTGCACCGTTTCTAGAGGAGAATCTGGAATAAGTATCAGGATGACATCCGTCTCTAGATCGTACTTGAACTGTTTCTAGATGATAGTTTGGAATAAGTATCAGGATGACATTCGTCTCTAGATTGTACATGAATCGTTTCTAGATGAGAATCTGGAATAAGTTTCAGGATGACATCCGTCTCTGGATCATACCTGAACTGTTTCTAGAAGAGAGTCCGCTTTATTTAGAATGTTTCCGTAGGGAATTCTTGTTTTGTTATTTTGAGAAGAAAACCGTTGGGGAATGGAAACTCCATAATACGCTTGGGGATTTTGTGAGATCCTGTTGGGGAATCCTGAGAAGCTTGGTGACTTCACTGGGAAATTTTTAGACGTTAGAGCAGTAATTTGGAGATTCTTGCTCCGTCGAGGATATGAGAACACCTGACATGATTAGGCTGCATGTTGGGAATATGGAAGTGACCTTGTAGTAGAGTGCCCTGGCCTCGGTACCTACTGGAGAAAATATATGTCGGGGATTCCGTAGATAGTTTAACTATTATCCCAACTCTTGGAGTCCTTGGTGAATGCAGATCAAGGTAATAAACCTTCTACTGATAGACAAGTGACGAGATGATGGGACATAGTCATACGCTTTAACCCCTAACTTTTTCCTGGACTATCCTTTCAGATTTTCAGTCCATCGAGATACCCATTTTTGCCCAAGCTGCCTTTTCAGGTTTTCGACTTGTCGGGTGTACATATTTTTTCATATGTATATCCCTAATTTTTGTCCGAACCCTTTTGGTTTATCGGGATGCCCTTATTTTTGCCTAGGCTAGTCAACCTAGCGGGTCTTGGCTCATGCGTAGTATTTTGCAACTATGTCCATGTTCACCAGGTAAGGAGAATTATCATTGTCCATAGTAGTAAGTGTTGCCACACTGCCAGAAGATGTTTGTTTGATCGTACAAGATTCGTTGCTGGAATTCAAGTCCAACGCCCCAAGTGATTCAAATGGAGATCTTCCCCTGGCTATTCAGGACCTTATGAGAAATTTCTTGGAATTTTGACTTGACTTCCCTAGATGTGTTGGACAATGATCATGTTGTGCCCCCTTGGTTGGAAGTGTTTATCTAATTGAGGTGAATCTTTTCATTGAGAAAGTTTTTGTTCATTGGCTATTCGTCATGTGAATTTATCCATTGTCAAACAATTAGCTATATGCAAACAGTGATGTTCAAATAATGAAAATTTTATGTTTGTCTTGAAGTTTTTGAAAATTCATTTTTTTCAGTAAAACAAAAATGTGATATCAACTCAGGATTTATAGCAAGTCCTACGGGAGTCAGGATACCTTTTGTAACAGTTTGCTTCCGAACTAACCCATGCTTCAGTTAGGACTTTTAAGGGTTGTAACGTGGCCTAGTTTACGGATCAATAAACAAAGGATAAAGGCTCAAATTTTATTTGTACCCAACTCGTTCTTCGTGATGTTCTTCAATCTTATGCTCAGCTAATTGTGAATTTATATCCCAATTGAGTCTAGGATCTTTGCTCTGATACTTGGTGATGGTTCAGGAATTAAATGTTCATTTGAGAAGGTAATCATTTTGGTAACCTTTTCTTTTTTGTTGTGGAGGATTTGTAGGACCTATTTTTTTGATTTTGTTATCCCTACTTTTTCCTGAACTGTTTCTTTTGTGTTTACAGTCAGCGGGATGCCCCCATTTTTTATTAAGTCTCCTTCATAGATTTGACTTAAAGGGCTTTTCTCTCAAGAGATAATGACTGTCTATCTTGACGATTATGCGGAACCATCACTATCTTTTGGAGGGCATCTTCTACACTATTTGTCGTGTACGAAGGTAGAGCTTGCGACTGAATGCATATATGAATTAACTGAGAAAACTATCCTGCCCCAGGTTATGATTAATGGTTTTAATTTGTATGAAAAGAAAAACTCCTACTTCTTAGGCTCAAAGGGATTGACTAGGGATTATCTTCTTTATAACTCCATTGTTTAGGATTTGAAACAACTCCTGTACATCGTTAGTGGGGTCTGTTCAAAATCATACTGTAGTGATTGTGGTATCGTTTTCGTCATCCTCCCTCTAAAGGCTTAGAGATTTTAATCGAGAGTTGAATATCACCAAAAGGAAGTAAAAACACAGTTTGAATATAATGAATATGAATGAATTAATTCAAGACAAACATGTGCAATGCATTGATAAAATAACAAAGTTTTACAAGAAACAAATGTTCTAACAATCAAAAGAAATTAAAAATTGAAAATTCTGTAGGAACAAAAAGCCTTTTTGTCTTGGCTTGTCACTTCAGATGGTGTGCCTTTGAGGAATGGCAGAAGAATTCCAGCTGACCATCTTGTGCAAATTCCAGTGCTCCTTCATCGATCAGGTCTTGAATTTTATATTTCAACGTCCAACAGTTATCAGTATCATGCCCCAGGCTGTCAGAGTGATATGCACACCTTTCATTGGGATGGTAAGTAGGAGCTAAAGTATTAGGATTCCGAGGAGGATCCTTCAATGTGACCAAATTCAACTTCAACATGTGTTGCAAGACTTGCGACATTGGTAAGTTGAGTTTGTTATATTTCCTAGTGAGTGTATCCCGCTTACGTCGATTACCCTATCGTTGTTGGCGAGGTGGCGATTGGGTTCATGACGTAGCAGCAATTTGGAAAGGTCTACTCTCCACCCAGCCAACTTCTTGTGTCATCAGAGGCTGATTAATGACTTGATCCCCAGTCTCGACTGTTTTCTTTATATGGTTGTATCCGTCTTGATGAAGCTTGCTGATGAGAAACCTCAACTCTTCTTGTTCCCCAGCTAAATGTTGGATAAGAGCCATTTGATTACTCATCTGGATTCTCATCCTTTCCATTTCAGCTTGTAGTTGTTCCAACTGGTCATCCTTATTGTTGTCAGGATGTTTCTTGGTCAAGTTCCTGTTGAGGAGTGCTTTCAATTCTTCATGCCCATTGGATAGGTTGAAGAACATTTCCATGAACTGAGCCTCTTGAGTTTAGAGATCTCTGTTGTTCTGTTTGAAAGCCATTTTCCTTGCTGAATAAACAGCGAGAACATGAGAGACCTGCACTGGAACACCTGTTATGTAATGACATGCATGATGTGTAAATGTTTTCAAGGATCTCGCAGGGTAAACACAAGAAGATGTTAGGAGTTGACTGCAGCTTTGATTGAAGAACTTCATATTATTGAATGTCCTTCTACGAGAATCAAGCTCACCATATCGAGTGGGTCATAGCCTCTGACTCAAGTTGTCGTGTTTTGGTCTTTTGAATGCATTTGGTTAGAGGAAAATAAATCCCCTTGCCGCTTTCTAGACGTCTGCTTTATCATAAGCTGCATCACAAGCCCTTGAGATCCTTGAAATGGTTAAGGAAATGCTATGGTATAATTCTATGATGTGTATGTTATGCATCAAGAAAAAAAATGTAGGGCGATAAAGACAAGTATGTCTTGCAGGGAATCCAAGTTATTGGATAATGACTACAAACAAGTCCTACAAGGAGTATAAACAAAAGCCTTGTAATGAGTTAAAATTGTTAGATAATGAATGCGAACAAGTCACACAAGCAGCCTTAGGTTCAGGCTTGCATGGGGTTTGTAGGTAAGTACCCTCTTGAAGTTTAGTTGGCTTGACTTGTCCTAGTAATAGTAATTGGGTTCTAGGGAATCTCAATATCACCGATCTTTCTTCACCGGGCATTGTTTCAGTGCAAGCATCTTTATTAGCGACCGAAATATCTCGGAAGTCAGATCTCAATGAGTGTAGTATCCAGTATCAACCAACTTCGGACTGCACCAAAGCCGACTATCTCACTACTTCCTAATGGCCAAGTTGGTTAAACTAAAGGTTCTAAGGTCAGTTGATGCTTCATGAAACCACACAGCGGCCTCGTATTCTCCTTGACTACTCAAGGGCTACCGGTACCAACAAATGTGTCACATCAACGTAGCTATCGTTTCAACCATGTCGATATACCCTGCACAATCCCCAAGATCTATTGCTACTTACCTAAAAGGTGCCCCAGATCCGGGTGTAGGATCTTTACAAGAAAACCCAAGAAAAATCCTCAAAGATAAAACAAGCAAAGCATACAAGGAAAGCAAGTTAAATATGATCTAAGCTCTAAGGTAACTCCACTTTTTATAATTTCCCAGCAGAGTCGCCAGTTCTGTGATACGGTGGCAGAATCGACTGTTATACTGGTTTTGCGTTTGTATTCTCAAATGTTGCGGTAAGCAAGAGTTGCCACCGACTTTTCTTTTATCCAACAAAGGAAAGGGTGAAAAGAATAGAAAAAGACCTTTTCGAGAAGTTTTTGAGTAAGGGGGTAGATTATGGAAAGGGAATGTGTTAGCACCCTTTCCATCCGTAGTTTTCTACAGGCTCTTAGATGCTTAGCTCATTTTTGAAATACCTTGTGCTTTGTGTTTTTGAAAAGTATTTGAAAAATGCCTTAGTGAGGCGATTCGCTTTATGATAACTCTTGTATCAGTCCTCAAGAGTGTTGATAAAGCGAATGTTTTTTGAAAGTGTTTTGAAATGTTTTGTGTAAGTGCAAAAAGTTTATTTTTGAGCAAGCATCTAACAACTATCTACTTCTACTCGAAAATGTTTGTTCTTTTCCTCCTATCCTTTAGGCAGTGCTATCCTACTATTAGTGAGTAGGTAGCCCTATCGTTGGATGTACGAGGGACATTCAAAGGGACAATTTATAGTCACAAAGGCAACTGGGTAAGAAGTTTTAGTAACTACCTTAAAGTTCTAAGATCATATTTTTACCAAGGTAACGTCGAGCGGGTCATCGAGGGACTTATGATATTTTTGAACCAGAGGGTAGCCACTAAAACCTCTCACTTTTCGAGAGTTATGATTATTTTCCGAAGGTAACCAAAGTGAGATACCCTAGAGTTGTATATGTGAAATTGATTCAATTCAGTTTATTTATCTTTGTTATTATGTTTGCTAATGTTTTGTTATCAGGCTCTTGTCATGCAATCCTATTAGTCATACATCTAAATAGTTAATATATATTGCATAAATTTAAAGTGGGGAATTTAAATCCCACGCTATTACAATTCTTCGGGGATGGGGTATTTACATGTCCAAAAATAAAATCCTAATTATTCTATTACAACCCTTGAGCAGTTACAATAATATGAAAAATGCAAGAATAGATAAATGCGCGCGAGTTGAGAAAAGATGTATAAAAATCCTAAAGAAAAGGGAATCTTTTTGTTTGCTTTTATTTATTTTAAGAAAATAAAGTCTAAGTCTATATAATTTTAATTTTTTGAAAAGGTTAAAATAATTAATTAATTTATTTACAAAATTAATTTGATTAATAAAGCACTAACCTAATGTTTTTTGTGATTTTTTTATTTATTTAAAGTTAATTTAAAATCAATAAAAAAATGAGTAAAGCAAAATTATAGATACTAAGAGCCTTCCTTTGATTCAAGGGAAAACGTGGCCTTTCGATTCAGGGAAGAATGATGTCTTTCGATCCAGTGGAAGATGGCTATCCTTCGATCCAGTGAACGGATGTTAACCTTCGATCCCGTAAAGGGAAGTGGCTTTCGATCCAGAGGGAATTGTTGAAAGAGCCTGATGGATCACCTGTGAGGGCACTGAATCTGCAAAGATACGTTAGCAAAACAAAGATGCAGGACATGGGTATCGAACCCAGGTCCTTCGACCCTGTGTTCGTTTGGTCTATTCAGGCTAGATCTGCAACAAGTGTTAGAAACAAAACAAAATCCAGACCTGGGTGTCGAACACAGGTCCTTAATCTTGAATATAAATCAAATGCATTACAAATGTTAATATATCATGCAAATGTAAAGTATGGTCTCTTGCCAATTCTTACCAACAGTTGGAAGCTTCGATTTGACACTTCTGGACGTGGAGATGCTTGCTTAGGGGTTGGTGCTTGGGAATAATTCCTGCAGACTTTAGGGAGTGAATAGAGCGTTGCTGAAGACTCCTTTGATTGGGACCACTTATGAGGATTTTGATAGCTTTGGGATGGTTTATGGGGTAGCGTGTCTCCAATATGTGTGTGTATTTTGTTCTTGTGTATGTCCTCGTTGACTTGTGGAAGTGGCTTGCATTTATAGGAGATATGGATGCATGGAAATGGTAAGAGACAACCACTACCCACGCTTTGAAGTCCATGAGACCAAAATCAGACACATTAAAGCACTTTCATTTTTGAAACATCCATGCCTCTTTGAGTCTTAGGATGAACATCGACACATTTGGCTCCTTTGAATGCCCTCCAGCGTTGCTCTTTGATTGGCCTAGAGTATTGATTCGAAGTATTCAGAAACCTCTCTATTAGAGCTTCTTCAATCAGTCAGCTTCTGCATTGATTACTTGATCTTGTTCTGATATTCCAATCGAAGAACACTTGTTAATCATGCCTTTGAAGTACCCTTTATCCTTCTCTTCGATTGGGCCAAAATCGTCTCCTTTGAATGGCTCAAGTCTCATCATTGGGGCCTCTTCGATTGAGCCCCTACTCAGCTAGCCCCAACGAAAACTCTTTCCATGCTAATCGAAGCTTCCTTCAGTATGAATGCTTGTGCAGGAAGCTTGAGTATGGCAATATGTGGGATTTTGGGCCATCCATCATCTTTGCATATTTCTTTTTTATTTTGGCCAACTAGATCTAATCTTTGACCAAACCCCTTTCCTTCAGACAACACTAAGTATCCTTCGAATGGGCCTTTAAATTTCTTCTTCGAATGGATCATTTATGTGTCCTTCGAATGGCTTTAGATTAAACCTATCTATTTTCCTTAGCTGTTTGATTCAGATACCCCTAAGTCATAACTTCATTCTGTCAATCGATGTCTCCTTCGTCACTTCCTTCGAATGCCATTGCACGGGAAGCCTGGGCTTGGCCACATGTAGGACCAAGACTCATCATAAGATAAACTTGCATTAAGTGATTATGTGTCTCCTTCGAATGGCCACTAATATGTGTCTTTCGAATGGGCCTTTGGAGTGTTCTTTTAGAGGTGTTATATTGTGTGCCATAGTATAGAAGCTGTATTGAGGGGTCTTGGCCTTGAGAGCAACCACAGAGGAAGTCTTTGCCTTATGAATTGAATGCAATCATAGAAGAAACCTTTGCCCTTATGAATCCAAAGCAAGCATGAAGGGGCTTTTGGCCTAGTGAATCGAAGGGAAGTTGAATAGGCCTTTAGCCTTGTGAATCCAAGGCAAGCCCGAAGGGGCTTTTTGCCTAGTGAATCGAAGGGACCTTGAAGAGGCCTTTAGCCTTGTGAATCGAAAGGAACTTGTAGAGGTTGTTAGCCTTGTGAATCGAAGGAAAGCCTGGAGTATCCAATACGCAGTCAAAGCCTTGTGATTTAAACATGATCGAAGGGGGACCCAACGCCTATTCGAATCTTATGAATCAGACATGCATCGAAGAGTGCCAAATGCCTAATCGAAGACTTTGAAACAAAGCTTGCTCGAAGGATTTAGATGCCCAATCGAAGCTTGTCAGGATGCCAATCAAAAGACACTTAATTATCTTTAAAAAAAATTCATTTTCTTTAGGCAAGTGTTTGTAACCAACCATGTAAGAAAAGATCTTGGAAAACATGAGAGGGAAAATTTTGGGGTACAACACCACCCATTCGAGATATGACATAAATGCTAGAAAATTTGTATTGAATTGCTTCATTACCTCTGCTTTTATCTTTTCAGACATGTCTGGCCGCATACGACGAACTTTTTGCTTGACTGGAGGACAATCTTCCTTTGTTGGTAGACGATGGACTACAATGTTAGTATCAAGTCCCGACATATCTTCATATGACCAAGCAAACACCTCGATGTAATCGTGCAACATCTGAACCAATCTGCCCTTGATATTGTCTTCCAAGTTGGCGTCGATCTTGACTTCCCTCTTGTCTGTCTCAGTACCTAGGTTAATCACTTCAACTGGTTCCTTGTACGGTTGTGTTGCACCCCAAAATTTACCATTTTGATTTAGGCTTATGTTTCATCATAAACATCATATTGCATTGCATTCATACATTGTGATGGGATCAAAGTATTTTCGCTATCATGTCTCCCTCAAGCTTTGGAATATTGATTGTATTGACAAGTTGCTCAAGGAGGGCCTTATTATCTAAACCTATGGATCTTTCAGGCCCAAAGGTATCACATGTCCCAAGATATCTTATCCACCTCATTGGATCATTAGAAGATTGAGTATTGTGCTGTTTATAAGGAGAATCACATCCTTTGGATTCATCAGTCCAAATTAGGGTTTTACCTAGGATGGAGTAATTGGGGTCTAGATGAGCCAAGTATTTAGGCATCATTCTCTTATCATCATTGGAATTAATTTTGTTTAAAAAGTCTCTCATGATGCCCAGTGGAACTAGTGTTTTGAAGCTTGATTAGCTATCTCCTGATGTAGAGTGCAAAACTAGGGTTTGAGTTTTAATAAGTGATTCTTTGGAATTTTGAGTGAAAACTCTTTCCATAGCCTCTATGTGTTTGTAATATCATATGTTTGAAGTTTTGATCACCAATTTTGAAGAGAAGTGGTTCAATTGAATCAAAGGGGAAAAATAGTCATTTTACTCAAAGTCAACAAAGTCAAAGTTGACCAAGTGAACTATTGGTTAACATGAAGAATTTGATATGTATTTTCATGTGGGGTGACCATTGATGATTGATTTTGATGAGAATTACAAGTTTGAGAGGTTACTTGGATTTGAAGTTATCTTGATGATTGAAAATTTCACTAAGTATTCTTGATTTTGGCATGACTTTGCAAGGGCATAACTTTCTCATTTTTTAGGGGAGTTTGGTGGTTCTTTTTGCAAATTTAAGAGGGGAAATAGATCTACAAGGGCCCACAAGGGACAAAAAACACACTTCTTACTCAAAATCAAAAGTTATGAGCCTTTGAAGTTCAAGGCAAGTTGAGCATTTTTTTGAGGCAATCTTGTGCATCTGGCCAGGCAAGGCAAGGCATTTGGCCTAGGCAATTCATCAAATAGTTGGTGACATGCCTATAATTGTTGATTCAAGGCATAATTCAAAAATGTTCCTCATGCATTTTAAAAAGGGCCATGAAAGCTTCTCATTAAACTTGGAATCACTCAATTTGGTTTAAAATCAAAGAAGTTGTGATTGGAGGAAGTTGGGTGTTGAAACCAGAAATTTGAATGGCTTACTTTGATTTCCTTCAGTTTGGACAGTCGAAGTGACCTTGAAGGTTGGTCGAAGCTTCTTTCTTCTTACTCTAATTTTCTTCAGTTTGGACATTCGAAGTGTTACCTTGAAGGCTGGTCGAAGCTTCTTTCTTCTTACTTTGATTTTCTTCAGTTTGGACATTCGAAGTGTTACCTTAAAGGCTGGTCGAAGCTTCTTTATTCTTACTTTTATTTTCTTCAGTTTGGACATTCGAAGTGTTACCTTGAAGGATGGTTGAAGCTTCTTTCATCTTACTTTGGTTTTCTTCAGTTTGGACATTCGAAGCGTTACCTTGTGGGTTGGTCGAAACCTCATTCTTCTTTCTTTGTTTGGGCTGATTGAAGTGTGACTTTATGGGCTGGTCAAAGCCTCATTCTTACCTCTTTGATTTCCTTCAGCCTAGACCAATCGAAATGATCTTGTAGGCTGGTTAAAGCTTCATTTTTCTTCTTTCGATTTCCCATAATTTGGACCATTTGAAGTGTTACCTTATGGGCAGGCCAGCATGCACACAGTCTTGGGAAAGTTGGTTTGAGTTACCCAGGAATCCTAAGCCTCATATCCTGTTCATTTCTTCATCATTTCTTTCGAATCTCAGCTTGTTTCGAATCTTGGGCTATGCTCTTTATTTGTCCCAAGGAAAATTTGAGAACGCACGAGCCAATTTTCTATGGCCTCAATAAGAAATCAACTGACTTTTGGTGCACGCATGGGTTAGGCAAATTGCAGATTTGTGCACCCTTCGATTCTGTTTGGTTTCAGGTTGATAATTCACATGCTTGGCACGAATCACACACCTCATTTTTTTACTTCTTTTGGCCAAGCAATCACACTTTCCTTGCCTTCCCATGATTTCTACATTTCTTGCCAAAATTGGTAACTTTCACCTCAAGCAAAAATCACACCATGTGCAATCCTTGCCACCTCACCCCCTCACGCTTCACTCACCTTATTTCATTAATCTCTGATCTCATCAAAACACAGCATAAAAAGGCCAAATAACAAATAAAATGCAAACACATGCTCTCACACTTTCACTTGCCTGTTTTGGCCAAATTGCCCTCCAACTGATTTATGTGAGTTATGACCTTATTGCCCTCACTCTAAACACTCTATATAAGTGGCTAAAGCTTTTCATTCAAAGAAAAAAAAGAGGGAATCAAAGGAAGCCCCCTCTAAATTTCTCATTTCTCTAACTCTGCAATTTGGATCGAGCAGCTGATTTCTCTTGCTCTAGTCTTCATTTCTTCACTCAAACACCTTCATTGGAGCATAAGGAAGATGTCCAGAAGGGTTTCTTGATAGACGTAAGAGGCACCAAGTGAATTTACTTTTCACTTTTGTAGGTATGCTCACTGTAACACAGTGGGATAACTGACTTGGGAGTTTTGCGTTTTATCGCAATTGTTGCGGATAGCAAGAGTTGCCACCGACTTTTCTTTTATTTAAATAAACGAAAGGGTGAAAAGAACATGAAGGGCCTTTGAGATAATTTTCTTGAGTTCGGGGAGTATATTATGAAAAGGGAAGGTATTAGCACCCTTTTCATCCATAGTTATCTATGGGCTCTTAGTTGCTTGCTAGATCATTGCTTTTGTTTGAAAGTGTGCTTTGTGGTGGTTTTTTAAAGTATTTTTGAAAAGCGCCTTCGTTTAGGAAAAATTTGTAATGATTCTCGTCTCTATAAGAATGTATACAAAGTGTTGGACTTTTGAAAATATTTCATGGAAAGTGTTGGTGCATTTGAAAAGGTGTTTGTGTTTGAAAATGAGAAAGCAACTAGGAACATTCTTCTTTACTCAAAAGTATTTTGTTCATTCGTCTTTTCCTTTGATATTACTATCTTACCATTTATTGGTAAGAAGCCTTATCTTTTTATGTAAAGGGACTGGTGTGGGTCATTGTATAGTCATGATAGCAATGTTGTGAGATATCTTAGCATTTTTCTCGAGGGACTAAGATCATTTGTAAGGCAATATCCGAAGCGTCATCGAGGGACTATGATCTTGTATTTTTGATTGTTTTTGCTAAGACGTATCACATGCATAACATGACCATTTTTCATAAGGCAACAAGTGGAGTTAACCCTAGAGGTGCACGTGTGCAAAGTGTGTTTGATTGCATGCATTTTTGTCTTTTGATCATGGTGGTCTACTTGTTGATTTTATCTTGCCATACATACCCTATTTTACTAGAAATCATACAAAAGTAATAAAATGCAGAAAGATAAAATCCTACACTATTACAACCATATTGAATTGCACGAAAATATAAAGGCAAAAATAAGATAAATGCAAGAAAAATGGTCTTTTCGATTTAGGCAGAAAATCCTTTGATTCTGCACTTTCTGGCTCTCTTCGATCTGGCCTGAAAAGGGTGAAGGCATGACTTTCGATTGGGGGCCTGGAGTCAGTGTGATATGCCTTCTGGCTGCCTCTTTCATTTGAGCTGGAGGTTAGTGTGGAAGCCAGAGGCTTCATTTCCAACTTCCTGTTTCCTGTTTCTTTCGTTTGAGTTTGAATAGCAACATGACCTAAGGCCATGCCAACATTACCTTAGGGCCAGGTTAGTCTTTAAAGAATGTTTAAAATGTACAAAGAGCAAAAACCAAGAAGGTTGTTAACCATGAAACATATTAAAAAGGGTGGAAACAAAAAGAAGAACAATAGTATGTACATGTTTGAAACAAAAAGAAAACTTATTTACATGTTATGTTGGAAATGAAGGGTCCAAGGTTAAGAATGACTTACCTTGCTGGAGGCTGGAGCGTGTGCTGGACTTTAAAGTGGTTACCTTGAATGCTTCTAGATTCAAAGGGAAAGACCAAGGGTGGGCCTTTGACACTGAATTCGGAAGAGCAAAACAAGTGAAATGTCCTTCTTTGCTGGATTCAAAGGATAGCAAGATGTAAGGATTTTTTAAGATTTGAAAGAGACAAGTATTTGGATTCTGGATTTGGGTTTTCAAAAGTGTTTAAGTGTTTGAGAATTTTATGATGTTTGAGAATTTTGAAGATACGTTCCTCTCTTCTTCTTGTCTCCTTTTCCTCTCTTTTTTTTTCTTTGCAAAGGATCCTCTATTTATAGAGAAAGGTTTTGGGAAGTTTGGGAGTAAAAATATTAAAATAAGGCTCAGCTGGAAAGTAAATATCCATTTGTGCCATGATAGCAAGATGAATGGTTCAGATGGATTGCTTCCTACATAAGGAAAACAGACGCAAGGCTCAAGAAAAACTTTTCTAAAAGTAGTATTATACTATTAAGGGCAAGTGGTCTTGGACAGCAAATGGGTAAAAGCCCATTTTAACTTGTATAAACAATTAAATATAGAGTGAGTCATAGGTTTAAGGCCTGAAAAGGGGAAACACGTAGCCTAACCTATCGGTCTAATGTTTAACTTGATCCTTTGAAACGAATCCTCCATCTTTCCACCACTTTCGACCAGACTAAAACACCATCCGTTCCCACCAGTCATGTGTCCTTCAAATGAACCAAACATGTATTCTTTGAATGGGTCTCTTGTGTGGCCTTCGACTGGGTCTATTGTGTGGCTTTCGACTGGGTCTCTGCATGCTGAAGTGTATACAAATGTTTCAAAGGGGAGTCTGCACCCAGTCGAAACTGGCACAAAGGCAGCCTATGTCTTATGGGTTCTAGCAAGAAGCAAGTCAGGGCAGGAATAAAGGAGGCCATTGCCTAGGCGAAGCTGGCACAAAGGTGGCCAGTGCCTTGTAGTTGAAGGCAACATTGGAGGAGTCTTGGCCTTGTGTTGAAGACAAACTGAAGAGGGATACGTGCACTGGTGACACGCTGAGGGGTCTTTTGCCCAGTGGGAGGTTTTCTGGATCGAAGGCCAGTTTGGATAAGTTCTTGCTTTTATGCACTGAAGGCACGCCCAGAGGGATAGTTTGCCTAGTATAAGTAGGAAATAAGCTTGCTCCAAGGAAACTAAATGCTCAATCAAAGTAAGGATCCAACTTGCATGTGGGTAGCTATTGCATTCGTGAGTCAAGATAGCATGCAAAGATAGCGGTGCAATCGAAGGAGCATTGACAAGAAGCCTTTCTCCTTTGGATCGAAGGAGGCTATTTAAAAGATAAAAGATTCCCAGTTGAAGCTTGTGTACATCAAGCAAGCAACAGTCCAAGGCTTCAGTCGAAGCTTGGAAAATTGAGGCAAGCTTGTAGGAGGATTTGAAGGTCATGTTTTGATTGAAGAATACAACTTCCATACATTGAAGAATGGGATTCAAAGGGTCATTCTCTGATTGAAGAGTAGAACTTCTGCATGTTGAATAGTGAGATTCAAAGGGTCATGTTCTGATCGAAGAGTAAAACTTCTTACCTTCGATTCTCCCTGCTCCAACATGATCTGAAGGAATTCACTAGAAAGCTTATAACATGTTCTGCCATCCCTTTCTGAATCACTTTTGCAAATTCTAATTGTACTTGTTTGAAAATTGGCCCATAAGTTCTATCTAAATTCTGACTAAAAATGCCCAGAATTTACTAAATGTTTTAGCTTCATGAACGTGTCTTCAAGGATTTATAACTTGAAATCCCAGCATTTCTAGGAGAACTTCTGTTCAGTAATGTTTTAGATCTCATTGAGATCTATAACTTTCATGTCAGAAGTTCTGATTGAATCATCTTGCATCATGATGAAAATATGGCCCAAAATTATATAATTATCATATTTTCTTAACACTTAGAAAATTTTCCAAGTGCATAAAAATTTGACTTTTCAAACTAATTTTTGACTTTTGATTTCTTGATGAACCAACTTCATGTCTTAATGAAATATGATTTTTGAAACTTGATTTTGATTAAAAAGTCAAAGTTTGACTTTTCAGTGTGCATTTGACCATTTTGCCCTTGTGAATGACTTTCTTGGAAAATTTTAATCCGAGACTTGAAACTTTACAGAAGCAATCCTGAGGGTCCAGGAAGATCCCTTGAGAAATGAGAGGGAAAATTTTGGGGTACAACAGCTTCCCCTGTTAAATCTTCTTAAACCTGAAGAGTTAGATTGGCGAGTCCGCCATTCGTGACTTGAAGGTGGAAGATGATTGAACACTAAAGTGCCTATAAATTTGCACTCGCACAAAATAGCAGTGATAGTTGATGATGTATGGAATGGGCTTACAGATGCCATTTCGAAGAGATGACATAGAGTTTTTAGAGATGGGCTTAAAGATGCCATCTAGAGTGACTGGGGAGGTATCAGGATAAATCTTTTGGTTGATTTGTACTGAAACATTAGATGTCTTTTGCCTATTTTTAAACTGGAAGAGATAGATCTAACCAGAAGAGGTCTTCATTTAATGATTGATTTTTTTCCTGAAAGGAAGAGGATTAGTTACATGCAGATGTATGCATGGCGTAATGATGTTCTCAAAATAAATGAGATTATGATGTATTCATTTTTTATGTATGTGCCATGGTTTATGAATGTGATGTGTTTATTGTAGTGTGTATTTGTCTAGGAAAATAAATCCCTAACAACATGCTGGGAAATCTTGGGAGGTTGAATCCCTAACTGTCGTTGGAGAATTGATGTATCTTCAACTTTGTTTAGAATATTTCTGCTGGGAATTCCTGTTCTATTGTTTGAGGAGTAACTCCGCTGGGGAATATTGGTTTGTTTAAGAAGACTCTGTGGAGAGTGTTGATCTCTGCTTAGGGAAAAGAGTTTAGGAGTCTTAGCTACTCATTGCTCTACTGGGAAGTTATTCCTGACTGGAGAGAATCAAGAGTTAGCTGTTATTTGGTCGAAATCCAAGCTTGGCAGCAAATTGTTGAGGATAATGAAGTTGACTGTTATCTGGTCGTATTCCAGGCTTCACAATGACTTACTGGGGAAGATTAAATTAACTGATATCTGGTTGGATTCCAGGCTTCGCAGGAAATTACTTCGGAGAGTGAAGTTAGGTTGTTATCTGGTCATATTCCAGGCTTTGCAGCAACTTACTAACATTAAACTGCTATCTGGTCGGATTCCAGGTTTCAAAGCAAATTTCTGAGGTGGATGAAGTTAATTGTTATCTGGTCGAGCTCCAGGCTTCACAATAACTTACTTGAAAGGATGAAATTAAACTGATATCTGGTCAGGTCCAGGCTTCACAGTAACTTGCTTGAAAGGATGAAGTTGAACTGATATCTGGTCGGGTCCAGGCTTCACAATAACTTTCTTAAAAGGATGAAGTTGAACTGATATATGGTCGGGTCCAGGCTTCACAGTAACTTTCTTAAAAGGATGAAGTTGAGCTGATATTTGGTCGGTTCCAGGCTTCACAGTAACTTGCTTAAAAGGATGAAGTTGAACTGATATCTGGTTGGGTTCAGGCTTCACAGTAACTTGCTGGAAAGGATGAAGTTGAATTGATATCTGGTGAGGTCCAGGCTTCACAGTAACTTGCTTAAAAGGATGAAGTTGAACTGATATTTTTTCGGGTCCAGGCTTCACAGTAACTTGCTTAAAAGGATGAAGTTAAACTGATATCTGGTCGGGTCCAGGCTTCACAGTAACTTGCTTAAAAGGATGAAGTTGAGCTGATATTTGGTCGGGTCCAGGCTTCACAGTAACTTACTTAAAAGGATGAAGTTGAGCTGATATCTGGTCGGGTACAGGCTTAACAGTAACTTGCTTAAAAGTATGAAATTGAACTGATATCTGGTCGGGTCTAGGCTTCACAGTAACTTGCTTAAAAGGATGAAGTTAAACAGATTTCTAGTCGGTTCCAGGCTTCACAGTAACTTTCTGGAAAGAATGAAGTTAAATTGATATCTGGTCCGGTCCAGGATTCACTGTAACTTGCTTAAAAGGATGAAGTTAAATTGATATCTGGTCGGGTCCAGGCTTTATAGTAACTTGCTTAAAAGGATGAAGTTGAACTGATATCTGGTCGGGTCCAGGCTTCATAGTAACTTGCTTAAAAGGATGAAGTTAAACTGATACCTGGTCGGGTCCAGGCTTCATAGTAACTTGTTGGGGGTAGAGGCAAACTCTACTGGGGAAAGAAGTTAAGCCATTGTCTGGTTGGGTAAAGGCTTTACAATATCTCGAGAGGTTAGACTATTATCTGGTCGGGTCCAGGCTTCATAGTAACCTAAAACTGTTTGAATAGAAATGTTTTTGTTGGAGGTTGTATTGTTTTGTTGGGGAATAAACCCTGTTGAAAAGAATATTTGATAACCTACTGGCAAGATGAATTCTTTAAGAATAAAACTATAAGGATTCTTCTTTTGAGACCAACTCAGTTGGGGAGAGGGTTGTCGAGAGATTAAAAATTTGACCGAGGTTTGCATAGATCCAGCTTTGTGGGAAACTCTGTAGGGGCAAAGGTTTATTGTAGCAGGCTCTGTGGGGATAATGCTAATGAGATAATTCTGTGGGGATATCTCAACTGCATTGAAGAGATGCTCGTTTCTGCTTGGCGGCACATATTTTCTAAATAGTTTAATTATTTTCATATGCATGTGTTCATTCAATTTTAGTCATTGGACGTTTTTGCACTCAAAACAAAAAACGAAAAGTTTGCACTTCAAAGTATATTTGTATTGATGTTCTGCCCATGAATAGGCATTTTTGTACAAAGAGACGGAGATCCTAGTAAGAGGAAATCATCGAAAGGACAACAAAATTGAAAAAAAAACAAAAACCATGTGGAAATGATCTCATTGTGTTCCAACTCTACTATTTCCCCCAATGTCTTCGAACGTCCCTTGCCATTGACAGAAGTTGATTAGATTGATCTTGGACCGTTTGAATCCAGACCTCGGTAATAAAGTCGATTGTGGTGATTCCATGGGACATAGTCATACTCTTTCAATCCTTAACTTTTTCCTGGACCTCCCTTTCGTATTTTCAGCCCATCAGGATACTCATTTCTGCCCAAGTCGCCCTTTCGGGTTTTCGACTTGCCGGGTGTGCAATCTTTTACATATATCCCTAATTTTTGCCCAAACCTTTAGTTTGTCGAGATGCCCCTATCTTTCCTAGGTGTGTCAACCTAGCGGGTCTCTTATGCATAGTATTTTTTAACTATGTTCGCGTTCATAGGATGTGGGAAATCTTCACCGTCTATAGTAGTCAGCATCATGGCACCACCAGAGAAAACTTTCTTGACAATAAATGGCCCTTCATAAGTGGGTGTCCATTTTCCCCTAGGATTTCTTTGTGGAAGAATGATGCGCTTTATTACCAAGTCACCAGCTTGATATACCCAAGGCTTGATCTTTTTGTTGAAAGCTTTGATCATATGTTTTTGGTACATCTGACCATGACAAACAGGAGCCAGTCGCTTTTCATTGATCAAGTTCAACTGATCCAATCTTGTCTGAATCCATTCGTCTTCGCCTAGGCCTGCTTCAATCATAATCCTTAGTGAGGGGATCTTAACTTCTCGGCAGGACAGCCTCCGTGCCATAGACTAAAGAAAATGGAGTTTCCCCAGTCGATGTCCAAGCTGAAGTACGGTAGCCATGAAGAGAAAATTGTAACATCTCATGCCAGTCTTTGTAGGTTACCACCATCTTTTGTACAAACTTCTTAATGTTTTTGTTGGCCGCTTCCACTACGCCATTCATTTTAGGTCTATAAGGAGAAGAATTGTGATGCTTGATTTTGAACTGAGTGCAAAGTTCTGTAATCATAACATTGTTGAGATTTGTTCCATTGTCAGTGATGATCCTTTCGGGGATACCATACCGGAAGATGAGGTTATGTTTCACGAATCTGGCTACAACGTTCTTTGTGACTGAGGCAAATGAGGCAGCTTCGACCCATTTGGTGAAATAATCGATAGCGACAAGAATGAAGCAATGTCCATTGGAAGCAGTAGCTTTAATCTCTCCAATCATGTCAATGCCCCACATTGCAAACAGCCACGAGGCAGTCAAGACATTTAGAGGAATAGGAGGAACATGGACCTTGTTAGCATAAATTTGGCACTTGTTTCCAGTCCTTGAGTGATAATGACAATCAGTTTCCATTGTTGACCAAAATTAACCAGCTCTCAGAATTTTCTTGGCCATAGTATGCCCGCTAGAGTGAGTCTCTAAGAGACCATCATGCATGTCTTCCATAATTCTCTCTGCCTCCTTCTTGTCCACACATCGGAGTAGAGAAGAATCATGGTTGCGTTTATACAGGGTTCCATTGCTTAAGAAGAATTTAGCTGAGAATCTTAGTAAGAATTTTTTATCATTGATGGAAGCTCCTTCAGGATACTCTCGTGCTTCAAGATATCTCTTCACCTCATGGTACCATGGCTTCTCTATGTCAGTGTCAAGCTCATATCAGTGTGCAGGTTCATCAAATCTCTCAATTGTAATCATAGGAGCTCCATTGTCCAATTTAACCTTGAACATAAAAGACATTGTGGCCAAAGCATCGGCTAACTGATTTTCTTCTCTAGGGAAGTGTTCAAAGGTGATTTCTTCGAAGTATGGAATCAGAGATAGAACAAGCTCCTTATAAGGAATAAGATTAGGATGCTTAGTGTCCCAATCTCCATTTACTTGGATAATCACTAGAGTGAAATCTCCGAACACATTCAAATGTTTGATCCTTAAATCAATGGCAGCCTTCAGACCCAAAATACATGCCTCATATTCAGCCGTGTTATTTGTTCAATCGAAGCACAATCTAGCAGTGAAAGGGGTGTGGAAACCCTCAGGAGAAACGATCACAGCACCAATTCTATTACCCAAAGCGTTGGAAACCCCATCGAACATCATACTCCATTGGGATCCTTGTTCAGGTCCGTCATATGGTCCAGGTTTTGCACAGTCGGTCACTAACATGATATTCTCGTCCGGGAAGTCAAAGTTCATAGATTGATAATCATCAACAGCTTGATGGGCCAAATTATCTTCCAATACACTTCCCTTGATGGCCATTTGTGTTGTATATTGAATATCGTACTCAGTCAAGATCATTTTCCATCTAGCTATCCATCCGGACAGAGCGGGTTTCTCAAAGATGTACTTGATAGGGTCCATCTTAGAAATCAATAGAGTGGTATGAGTCAAAATATACTGTCTTATCCAAAGAGAAGCCCATGCCAGAGCGCAGCAAGTTTTCTCGAGCAATGAATATCTGGTTTCACATTCGGTAAACTTTTTGCTCAGGTAGTAAATTACATGCTCTTTTCGGCCAGACTCGTCATGTTGGCCCAACACACACCCCATAGAATTCTCTAGCACCTTCAAGTACATGATCAAGGGTCTTCCTTCGACTGGAGGCATGAGGATAAGAGGTTCTTGCTGATATTCCTTGATTTTTTTGAAAGTATCTTGGCATTCATCACTCCATCTTACTACTTGATCTATCTTCAAGAGTTTGAAGATTGGCTCACAAGTAGTAGTTAAGTGAGATATGAAGTGGGCGATGTAGTTGAGACGACCCAAGAATCCTCTAACCTCCTTTTCAGAATTGGGAACTGGCATTTCTTGGATGGCTTTTACCTTTGCGGGATCAGCTTCGATGCCTTTACCACTGACAACAAAACCTAGAAGTTTTCCAGATCTTATTCTGAATGTGCACTTATTAGGGTTTAACCTCAACTTGTACTTTTTCAGCCTCTCAAATAGTTTTATAAGTGGTTGAGATGTTCTTCCTCGGCTTGTGACCTTTCAATCATATCATCCACATATACCTTTATTTCATGATGGATCATATCATGAAACAAAACTACCATAGCCCTTTGATATGTTGCCCCTGCATTCTTCAATCCGAATGGCATGACCTTGTAACAAAAGGTGCCCTATTGTGTAGCAAAGGTGGTCTTCTCCATGTCTTCAGAAGCCATCTTGATTTGATTATAGCCGGAGAAGCCATCCATGAAAGAGAAGACTTTATGTTGAGCGGTGTTATCGACCAAGACATTAATACGAGGTAGAGGGAAGTTATCATTGGGGCTTGCCCTATTCAGATCCCTATAATCTACGCACATACGAACTTTTCCATCTTTCTTCGGCACCGGCACCACATTTGCAACCCATTGAGGATAAGATGTCACAGCTAGGAATCCTGCATCAAATTGTTTCATCACTTCAGCTTTTATTTTCTCATACATATCAGGCCACATGTGATGAACTCTTTGCTTGACATGAGGACAATCTCCCTTTGTTGGCAGACGATGAACTACAATGTCGGTATATAACTTTGCCATATCTTCATACGACCAAGAAAATACTTCCATGTAGTCGTGTAACATCTGAACCAATCTGATTTTGACACTGCATCCTAGGTTGGCGCCAATCTTGACCTTTTTCTCGTCTGTCTCGGTACCTAGGTTGATGACTTCAACTGACTCTTTATGTGGTTGAATAGCGTTTTCCTCTTGCATTAGAAGTTTGGCTAGTTCTCCTGATATTTCATAATCTTCCCTACTTTCGTCTTTGGATTGGTTAATTGGATGTTCGAAATCATAGCTGGCAATAGTAGAGTCGTTGGCAATGAGATCCGGAGTGGACGAGGATCTACAAGAGTGTGTGTTTGTGTACATGTAAGATACATGGCTATTTGAAAAAGGTATTTAAGGAAAATAAAGATAATGAGCATAAAAATTCGAATGAAAAAAGTCCAATGGTTTATATTGAATGATCATATGATAAAATGAACATAAATAAAACCCTTAATAAATGGACCATAGTGCCTCGGGCCAGGCATATGGCTTAAAAGTCATTGTTTAATATTACAGACAAAAAGGCTTCTTGAATTGATAGAAAGCAATAAATAAGTAATTACTCCTTAATGAAGGATATGGGAACGAAGTCTTTTGCGTGCCAATTGTTGAGTTCTGTTGTAGTAGGGTATATCCATTCTTCGAAGGCACGTTCATTATCAGAATCCTCTACAGCGTTTACTTCATGATTTCCAATACGGAGAGGGGGCTTTCTCGCACGAGCGCGCCTAACCTCTTTCTGAGCCTTGATAGTGAAACCCAACCCACATTTATCTACTTTGAACGGGATCTCGGGGAGTTGCCCCCAGGTAGCACAACTTCCATTTTCGACTGCGGCACGAGCATCCTTAAATGAAACCATCTTTGGCACGACCTTATTAGCTTTGGGCGTGTCCGAAGTAATTTTGGCAGTGGCAACCAAAGGTGGAACAACTTCAAAATCCTGGCACGGGGTTTCTATAAATTCGCCATCCATCTCCACATATTTGAAATAATTGAGATGGCTTACCATGAATTCTTCCTCACCACAAATAGTGACGATTCTCCCCTTGACTGGGTATTTTAGCTTTTGCTGAAGGGTAGATGTTACTCCCCCTGCTCCATGGATCCAAGGGCGACCCAGCAAACATGAGTAAGCAGGACGGGTGTCCATGATATAGAAGGTATAGTTGAATATCTGTGAGCCTACTTTAATTGGGAGATCCACCTCTACATGAACTATCCTTTTGGTCCCATCGAAAGCCCTCATAATAATATCACTCAGCTTCAATACCAGTCCTTCACAATTTAACCGGTCCAAAGCGCCCTTGGGTAGCACGTTTAAAGAAGAGCCAGTGTCAACTAGAACATTTTCCAGGGTAGTCCCTTTACATTCAACAAAAACATGCAAAGCTTTGTTATGGTTCCTTCCAAGTGGTGTCAGATCAGTGTTCGAGAACCCCAATCCATTATCGATCGTCAAGCTTGCCACACAATTTTCTAATTGGTCAGTTATGGTCTCATGAGGGACATGAGCTTTCTTCAAGAATTGGATTAATGCTCGGGCATGAGCATAAGAACAAAGTAGCAAAGATAACATGGAGATCTTGGAAGGGGTTTTCCCCAGTTGTTCCACTATCTTGAAATCACTCCTCTTTATAATATTTAAGATTTCATCCATTTCTTGATTGGAAGGCTCTTCAGTAGAAACATCCTTTGCGGGCACCTCTATCTCAGCAGGCTCAACCACTTTCTTTTTACCCCTAATGTCAGAAATAGGTTTGTCAGCGATGATGCGGACAGGTTCCGTTGTAGCAGTCGGGGGTGAAATGTTGGGCGAAAATATTCTCCCAGTTCTAGTTACCTTACTAGAACCAGTAATATTACCAACGTCACCAGCCTTGCTTTCTTTAATCAAAGCATCTTGCTTTATTCCATGGTAATATACTTCGGCGCCGTAGTTCCACGGTACTGCTTTGTTGGACGAGTACGAAATTGGCCCATGGGCAGTGATTATCAGAGGAGCAACAGTCAGTTCATTCGAAATCCTGATAGGACCTTTTGAGGAGATCCTAAGAGGCTTGTTTGAAATTGTTGTGATGGAGAGGTCTTCAATCTTATCGGTCAAACTTTTGACAGACGGAATTTTCTCAAATAGGATCTCATGACTATTCATCAGGCGTTGAACGCCCTCTCTCAGCCATTCGCATCCATTAAGTTATTTGGCACAACAATCACAATCTTTCAAACAGCCAAAGAAAACCTCGGATCTCATTAAATTCTTTTTGACGACAGTTAACGGAGTAGTTAGGTCTTCGACGGAGGGAAAAAATAGTGTCTTCAATTGCATTGACACATTTTCCATGGTTTTGCATTGGTGCCGTTATCACATTAGAAATTGTAGGCGGATAAAATTTGATTGTCTTGTTGTCTATTAGATCTTGAATTTTGTTCTTCAGCGCCCAACATTGATCGGTCTCATGCACGGGACTATTTGAATTATATGCACACTTGGTATTTGGATTGTATTTAGGTGAGGAAGTGTTCAGATTGGACGGAGGATCACGCAGTGTCACTAAGTTGGCCATTAGCAGGTGTTGAAGGCTTGGGATAGTGACATGCCTATCTTCGTGACTTGTCTTCGTGGAGCCTCAAATCGTTTATGATTGGAAGATTATCTTTAAACAGGAGAAGGGATAGAAATTAGAATAGCATTAACGGACGGACGATTATCCTTCTTGGTACGGGCCCTTGCCCCATATACAACATTAGTTTCTTTCTTCCCAGTGAAGGGTTTCTTTACAGGGTTGGAGGTGGAAGCAGACGTTATGGGGATCTTCCCGCTCTTGATACCACTTTGGACCCTTTCACTGATTAGGATCAGTTCAATGAAACCGGACGAAGAGCACCCAACCAATAAGTTAAAAAATGGACCCGACAACATATCCTTAAACATATCAATATGTTCCTTATTAGTTAATGGTGGTTGGACTCTACTAGCAAGATCCCTCCACTTTTGGGCGTACTTTTTGAATCCCTCGTTTTTACCCATCGTCATGTCTTGTAGTTGAACTCTAGTCGGAACCAGGTCGGCATTGTATTGGTATTGGTGATAGAAAGTAGTGACCAAGTCTTCCCAGGTGTGAATACGAGAACCCTCTAATTGGTAAAACCGCTCTAGTTGAGTCCTAGTCAAGCTTTTTTGAAAGAAATAGACCCAGAGTTTCTTGTCGGTGGTGTGCGGTTGAATTTTGCGAACGTAAGATTTTAGATGAAGCTTTGGGCAGAAGACCCCGTCATATTTAATGAAAACTGATACCTTGAATTTATGGGGAATGACAACCCCCGATATTAAACCCAAATCATCAAAATCCAAACCAGGAATAGCTTTAATCTCAACAGCCTTCAATCTATCCTCTAGCTATTTATACTTGTCATCGGCAGGAGGATACTGCTCGTCAAAATACTCTTCATCATCAGACACCTGATCATTGACACACCCAGCCCGAGTACTTCTTACTTCTTCCACTTGATTTTCGTCTTCCTCAGACGAATCTTCCACTACTGGCATCTGGCGGATCGGCTCTCTGAATCTTTTACCCATGTTGACCAGGGCTTTCCTTTTTAGTTTCTTTTTGGGTGCCAGCAACGTCATTAACTCTTGTTTCCCCTTGGCCAGGGTCAGCAGAGTCTCTTGAAAGTGGGAATTTTGGGCTTGTAGGTCCTTCACTGTTTTCTCGATATCCATCTTACTGAAATAAACAGCAGAAATATAAGGAGACCTATTGTGGAAAACCTGTTATGTTATGATACATGAAAAATGCGCATGCAAATGATTTCAAGGATTTATAAGATTTAAATTTGTCTAGACAAAGAATGAACAAACGACAAATTGCATTAATAAGTTCAAAAATGGTTACAACATGCCTCTTGGGCTTACAAAATAAATTCCTAAGACAGAAAGGTTGAACGCATCCTTTTTGGTGCAATGTAGGCGTTCAAGCTTTGTTCTTCCTAAAGTTTCCTTGTAAGCTCCAAAACCCTTTTCTCGCTTGCGTAGAATTGAGCTTCGAAGGTGTTTTTCTCTTTCTTTAGCTGAATCCAACCCTTTTGCAAGTGTTCAAGAGAAGTAGGCATGTTGGGATAGAGGACAGTATATGGTACATCTCCTTCAGCAACAGGTTCCACGATAATAGGTAGGATGGAGGGGTAAGGTATTACGAGCTTCTGAGCACGAGGTCGTACCCACCTAAGGTAAGGCTCAAGGGGAATAAAATTCTTATGTCCCAGTGTCTTACTATCCACTTTGTTTACCATCCTCCAAGCTCGTACAAACCTATGATGGTAGCCTTGATCGTCTCTCTCGTAGTCGAACACTACTCCTTGGATGAGCATATCATGAAGATTATCTCTTCGAGCACACCCAAACTGTTTCAAAGCTAAGAAAGGGTCGTAAGTGATACCTCCTCGAATGCCAAGCAGATGGATGTTAGGGAATTCCCCACAATGGTCGATGATAGTAACGTCCTCTAAGGAACGAGAACACCAGTGAATATCCGAATGTCTGAGTGACATCAACCTATTGGACTACCTTAAACCTTGTTCGTTCTTCATAAGTGATCGTGGGAGGTGCGAAACAAACCACCTAGCCAATAAAGGAGTGCAACACATGAGGGATCCTCTTCTCTTCATGGTACGAGAGTGGAGAGAATGTAGGATATCTCCCAACAAAGTAGGCACCGGGTTGCGAGATATGATGATTTTGACAGCATTCACATCTATAAGTTGGTCAGGATTTGGAAATAGTACCATCCCATAGATGAGAAGGGCCAAGATTTCTTCAAAAGCTTGTAAATCCAGAGTGTTCCAACAATCTTGAGCTTTCTCAAATAAGAACTTGGATAGGAACCCTTTGACACCACTTCTTGTTTCCCAATTAGTCGTGACATCAGATCTTTACAAGTGTAAAGCTCGGGAAATCTCTTCAAGGCTTGGGTCTCTTTCAATACCGTTGAAAGGTAGTTGATTAAGAATAGGAATCCCCAAGAGTTGAGAAAATTATTCCATAGTAGGCACAAGCTGGTAACCAGGGAAGGTAAAGCAATGGTGCAAAGGGTCGAAGAATTGGAAAAGCACCTTCATCATATCTTCATCAATGCCGAGGTAACCAAGTTTAGGAGTCGACCATGTCTTTTGGTGAATGAAGAACTCTCAGAACACTTGATGCTAACTCTTTGAGTTGAGAAGGAATTCTTACGAGATTGACTTGGATAGTATTCCTGCGTGTGGAAGCCATATCCTACAAAACAGAACAAAGATAAATCCCAAAAAATCCTTGAAATGGTTAGTGCAAAATGCAATGGTATGATGTTATGATGTTATGTACAAGTAAGCATATACACAAAAAATCAAACAAGTCCTTAGGTTTAGGCTTGCATGGAGTTTATAGGTAAGTACCCTCTTGAAGTTTATTTGGCTCAACCTGTCCTAGTAATAGTAATCGGGTTCTAGGGGATCTCAATATCACTGATCTTTGTTCATCGGGCATTGTTTCAACGCAAGCCTCTTTAATGGCGACCAAAATATCCTAAAATTACAATCTCAATGAGTGTAGTATCGAGTATCAACCAACTTAGGACTGCACCAAAGTCGGCTACCTCACTACTTCCTAAAGGCTAAGTTGTTCAAGTAAAGGTTCTAAAGTCAGTTAGTGCTTCATGACACCACACAACGGCCCTGTATTCTCCTTGACTACTTAAGGGCTACTGGTACCAACAAATATGTCAACTAATGTAGCTATTTCTTAGACCATATCAATATACCCCGCACAGTTTCCACAACTTATTGCTACTTACCTAAAAAGGTGTCTCAGATCCGGGTAGAGGATCAAAACAAGCCCAAACAAAGAACCATAATATAAAGCAAACAAGTTAAGAAAGTAAAAGCAAGTAAAGGTGATCTAGCCCTAAGGTAACCCCACTTTTAAGTATTCCCCAGCAGATTCGCCAGTTCTGTAACACGGTGGTAGAACTGACTTGGGAGTTTTGCATTTTATCGCAATTGTTGCGGATAGCAAGAGTCGCCACCGACTTTTCTTTTATCCAAATGAAGGAAAGGGTGAAAAGAACAGGAAAGACCTTTGAGATTTTTTTCTTGAGTTCGGGGGGTAGATTATGACAATAGAAGGTATTAGCACCCTTTTCATCCATAGTTATCTATGGGCTCTTAGTTGCTTGCTAGATCATTTCTTTTGTTTGAAAGTGTGTTTGTGGTGGTTTTTGAAAGTATTTTTAAAAAGAACCTTCGTTTAGGAATACTTTGTAATGATTCTCGTCTCTATAAGAATGTATACAAAGTGTTGGACTTTTGAAAATATTTCATGGAAAGTGTTGGTGCATTTGAAAAGGTGTTTGTGTTTGAAGATGAGCAAGCAACTAGGATTATTATACCTTACTTAAAAGTCTTTTGTTCATTCCTCTTTTCCTTTGATATTGCTATCTTACCATTTATTGGTAAGAAGCCTTATCTTTGGATGTAAAGGGATGGGCGTGGGTCATCGTATAGTCATGATAGCAATGTTGTGAGATATCTTAGCATTTCTCTTGAGGGACTAAGATCATTTGTAAGGCAACATCCGAAGCGTCATCGAGGGACTATGATCTTGTATTTTTTATTGTTTTTGCTAAGACGTCTCACATGCATAACATGACCATTTTTCATAAGGAAACAAGTGGAGTTAACCCTGGAGGTGCACGTGTGCAAAGTGTGTTTGATTGCATGCATTTTTGTCTTTTGATCGGGATGGTCTACTTGTTGATTTTATCTTGCCATACATACCCTATTTTACTACCAATCATACAAAAGTAATAAAATGCAGAAAGATAAAATCCTACAATATTACAACCTTATTGAATTGCACGAAAATATAAAGGCAAAAATAAGATAAAGGCAAGAAAAATGGTCTTTTCGCTTTAGGCAGAAAATCCTTCGATTCTGCACTTTCTGGCTCTCTTTGATCTGGCCTGAAAAGGATGAAGGCATGACTTTCAATTAGGGGCCTGGAGTCAGTGTGATATGCCTTCTGGCTGCCTCTTTCGTTTGAGCTGGAGGTTAGTGTGGAAGCCAGAGGCTTCATTTCCAACTTCTTGTTTCATGTTTCTTTCGTTTGAGTTTGAATAGCAACATGGCCTAAGGCCATGCCAACATTAACTTAGGGCCAAGTTAGTCTTTAAAGCATGTTTAAAATGTACAAAGAGAAAAAACCAAGAAGGTTGTTAACCATGAAACATATTAAAAAGGGTGGAAACGAAAAGAAGAACAATAGTATGTACATGTTTGAAATGAAAAGAAAACTTATTTACATGCTATGCTGGAAAAGAAGGGTCCAAGGTTAAGAATGACTTACCTTGCTGGAGGATGGAGCGTGTGCTGGACCTTAAAGTGGTTACCTTTAATGCTTCTGGATTCTAAGGGAAAGACCAAGGGTGGGCCTTTGACACTGGATTCGAAAGAGCAAAACAAGTGAAATGTCCTTCTTTGCTGGATTCGAAGGATAGCGAGATGTAAGGATTTTTTCAGATTTGAAAGAGACAAGTATTTGGGTTCTGGGTTTGGGTTTTCAAAAGTGTTCAAGTGTTTGAGAATTTTATGATGTTTGAGAATTTTGAAGATATGTTCCTCTCATTTTCTTCTCTCCTTTTCCTCTCTTTTTTTTTCTTTGCAAAGGATATCTCTATTTATAGAGAAAGGTTTTGGGAAGTTTGGGAGTAAAAATAATAAAATAAGGCTCAGGTAGAAAGTAAATATCCACTTGTGCCATGATAGCAAGATGAATGGTTAAGATGGATTGCTTCCTACAGAAGGAAAACAGGCGCAAGTCTCAAGAAAAACTTTTCTAAAAGTAGTATTATATTATTAAGGGCAAGTGGTCTTGGACAACAAATGGGTAAAAGCCTATTTTAACTTGTATAAACAATTAAATATAGAGTGAGTCATAGGTTTGAGGCCTAAAAAGGGGAAACACGTAGCCTAGCCTGTGGGTCTAATGTTCAACTTGATCCTTTGAAACGAATCCTCCACCTTTCCATCACTTTCGACCAGACTAAAATACCATTCGTTCCCACCGGTCAGGTGTCCTTCGAATGAACCAAACATGTATTCTTCGAATGGGTCTCTTGTGTGTCCTTCGACTGGGTCTCTTGTGTGGCCTTCGACTAGGTCTCTGCATGCTGAAGTGTATACAAATGTTTCAAAGGGGAGTCTGCACCCAGTTGAAACTGGCACAAAGGCAGCCTATGTCTTGTGGGTGCTAGCATGAAGTTGGCACAAAGGTGGCCAGTGCCATGTAGTCGAAGGCAACTTTGGAGGAGTCTTGGCCTTGTGTTGAAGACAAACTGAAGCGGGATACGTGCGTTGGTGACACGCTGAGGGGTGTTTTGCCCAGTGGGAGGTTTGTGAATCGAATGCCAGATTGGAGAAGTTCTTGCTTTTGTGTGCGGAAGGCACGCCCAGAGGGATAGTTTGCCTAGTAGAAGTAGGAAATAAGCTTGCTCCAAGGAAAATAAATGCTCAATCGAAGTAAGGATCCAACTTGCATGTGGGTAGCTATTGCATTTGTGAGTCAACCTAGCATGCAAAGACAATGGTGCAATTGAAGGAGCACTGACAAGAAGCATTTCCCCTTTGGATCGAAGGAGGCTATTTTAAAGAGAAAAGATGCCCAGTCGAAGCTTGTGTACAACAAGCAAGCAACAGTCCAAGGCTTTAGTCGAAGCTTGGAAAATTAAGGCAAGCTTGTAGGAGAATTCGAAGGTCATGTTCTGATTGAAGAATACAGCTTCCATACATTGAAGAATGAGATTCAAAGGGTCATGCTCTGATCGAAGAGTAGAACTTCTGTATGTTGAAGAGTGAGATTCGAAGGATCATATTCTGATCGAAGAGTGGAACTTCTGACCTTCGATTATCCCTGCATCAGCATGATCTGAAGGAATTCTCTAGAAAGCTTGTAAAATGTTCTTCCATCCCTTTCTGGATCACTTTTACAAATTCTGATTGTACTTATGTGAAAACTGGCCCAGAAGTTCTGTCTAAATTCTGATTAAGAAATGCCCAAAATTTACTAAGTGTTTTAGCTTCATGAACGTGTCTTTAAGGATTTATAACTTGAAATCCCAGCATTTCTAGGAGAAGTTCTGTTCAGAAATGTTTTAGATCTCATTGAGATCTATAAATTTCATGTCAGAAGTTCTGATTGAATCATCTTGCATCATGATGAAAATCTGGCCCAAAATTATATAATTATCATATTTTCTTAACACTTAGAAAATTTTCTAATTGCTTAAAAATTTGACTTTTCAAAGTAATTTTTGACTTTTGATTTCTTGATGCACCAACTTCATGTCTTGATGAAATATGATTTTTGAAACTTGATTTTGATTAAAAAGTCAAAATTTGACTTTTCAGTGTGCATTTGACCATTTTGCCCTTGTGAATGACTTTCTTAGAAAATTGTAATCCGAGACTTGAAACTTGACAGAAGCAATCCTGAGGGTCCAGGATGATCTCTTGAGAAATGAGAGGGAAAATTTTGGGGTACAACACTAACTGAATTTGAACCTTGATTTGAGCATGAATGGAAGTGTTTTATGATGTGCATTGTGTTTATAGTTGGCCAATCATTAGGATTGATATATATTTGAGTTTTGATTCAAGCAGATTTGGTGAAATCGTGTTTCTGGTTTTGATGTTTGTAGTTTGTTTTTCCAGTTTTTGAGATTTGATTTCTTGATATATGCTTGAACTCTGAGTTTGATTCGAATTGCATGATTTAGTATGATACGTTAGGTTTAATTTAGCTTAATTTAATGGATTTTGGTTGAGAATCGTGTTTGTTTGATGGATCTGAAATCAGTATGTTGGAACTGATGGAAACAAGTGTTTTGCTTGGGCTGGAGGTTGAAGACAAAGCGTGTCACCTCCTGATTGGTCCATTTGAATTCTGCATTTATTTGAATTTTGTTTTATAACTTGATTTTTCCTGATTTTTATTTCTTAATCAAAACTTGATGAAAAATTCTAAAAAAATTCATGAAACTCCAAAATAATATTTCTGGCCTTATGTATTTTTTTCAGAATTTTTGAAAATGTTTTGATTGGTTATAAAATTTGTGTGATTAATTAATTGTTTGTTTGATATTTGATTTTTATTTTCATATTTCCTTTGATCCAAAAATTCCACAAAAAAAATCATGGATGCTTGTTTTTAATTCTAAAATTTAAGTATAATTTTGGTTGGATATTTTTCTGACTTTTGATTAAAATTTTATTTTAAAAATGTGAATATTTGTTAAATTGTTTAATGGTTTGAATTTTGATTTTATTTTTGACTCTTCTTTAATACTAAAAAAATGAAAAAATAAGTTTTATGATCTTTGGAGTTTTCTCTATTTTTGTATGATTTTAGTTTGAATTGTTTAGAATTGGAACTTGATTAATCAATAATTGAGTTTATTTTCTAAATAATTAGGGTTTTGATAATTCCCTTGTTTGTTTTGATTCCAAAAACCAACTTGCCTTGAGTTTCAATTGAATTCAGCTCCTGTTTGGAGTTCATAGATGGATTGAGGATCTTAAAAATATTTTTCTTGAATTATTTGATAAGTTTTGGTATTTTCCATTGATTTGTTTTGAAAACTTTTCTAGATTGGTGATTTCATCAACTAGTTTTGAGGTTTGAAGTTTGATTGATCCTTTCTTCACCTATCCATGAGTTTAAAACATTTTTTCTGGCTTCTATACATCCCAAAGATGCTAAGATTTTTTTTTTGAATTATGGAAGTCCTTTCCTATTTTTGATGTATTTTCAAAGTGAAAGTGCCCAATTGATGTTGCATATCTTGTTGCAATTTTTTTGATGGCCAATGAACTTGTGTGAAGCCTATAATTTGGCACTTAATGATCATGTTGCTTCTGTTTCCTCACACCAATTCAAATCAATCCTCTTGATTTCTCATAATTGGTTGATGAGCCCTTTTGATTCATGCCTCCTAAGTAATGTTCTCTTTTTGTTTTAGCTTTGAATTTTGAATTTTTGCATTGAGTTTAAAGTCATCAAATTACCAATGATGACATGTTGGGGAATGATACATCAAGGATAGTCTCATAAATACTTGAGATCACTTTACCTCTAATGTTTGAACCATTTCATCTTATTGTGAATTTAATGTTCAATCTTCCTTTTCTTTTTGAATCTTTGAGGTATATTAAATGCACTTGTGCAACATGCTTTATAATTAACATTTTAAACTCTTGATCATATCCTCATAGCATGTTAGAAGCTTTATTTCAATTCTTTGAATGGTTTAAGTCTTCTAACTTTGTCTTTTGTTTGAATTCCTTGCCTTGCTAACTTGTGATCCAAGCTTTGTGATACATCTTGTGGTACCCCTTTTTTGTTATGCTTGTGAACCATAATGAAATGAATGAGTATCTATGTGAAATGTTTGCTACTTACTTCCAAGTTCTTTGATTGTATTCTTCTCTAGCTCCTTTGATCCTTGATTGATATTTACTTTTTAATTCAACATGGTGACAAGAAAGGAGCAACAGTTCTTTAGTTTTGCATGTGCCTACTTGATGTTTCTTACATCTACTGCTTTTGATGTTTGCCATCATGTTTATTTTCCCTTCTCATGATTATATCATCATCCATCCTTTATTGGTGCATCATTTCTCTCTGAAATCACTAATTTTTATGTTAAATGTGAGATGTACTCTGAGGAAAAGTTTCCCATTTAGACTTGGTACCGTAGTGTTCCACTTTATTTGTGGAACAGAATTGGTTGAGTTTTCACCATTTATGTGCTTTGTATATTTGTTATTCTTTTGAAGGATATATATATGGTTGTGACTTCTATACATCACCTGTGGGATACGTTCAAATTTGAAGCCTCTGTGCATATATTTGATGGCGTGATTTTTGACTTGATTTGTTTACTGATGCTAGCTTGCTCGAAGTTCTCTGGGTTTCCTTTTCTTTCTCATTTACTATGGATATTTATCCGTTTGGTATTGCACTAATTCCTTTTTACTGTTTCCGCTCCTTATTTCTTTCTATTGCATGATGGGACCTATGTTGTTGATATATGTCAGGAGTCCCTCTGGTTTATTTAAAGACTTGTTTAAGGCGATTCCGCATATGTTCCTTGCTTGCTACTCAAGTTTAAACACTTATTTGTTTACTTGTTTGGTTTTTACCATGCTCCCTTAGGATCGCTCGTATAAGTTTAGTTCTCGAGCTAGACATTAGGATAGATATCCATGCATGCTAACATAGGGTATAAACTTCCCTCTTTCATCCTCAACCTTAGGGTCAATCATTGTATGATAACATTAGGAGTAGTGCTAGGCTAGTCTCCCTTAGTTATTTTCCCTTTCTTTACATATTGCATCTTAAAACTAAAACTTCTTCTTGGAAAATCATAAAATATCACTAATAAACTTAAATCCTTCTTCAAGGTAAAAAATAAAAACCAATATTATTTGTTTGTGCACCTTTTGGATTTGTTTTAAATCTTGTCAAAGTGATGTCTTGCCATCCTTTCCATGACATTCTGTTATCTTTTTTCCGATGTTTTGCTATCGCATATATTTTTTATTGATGTTTCACCATCCTTGCCATGACATTTTGTTATCTTTTTGCCGATGTTTCTCCATCGCATATGTTTGTTATTGATGTTTCACCATCCTTGCCATGACATTTTGTTATCTTTTTGCCGATTTTTCGCCATCGCATATGTTTGTTATTGATGTTTCGCCATCTTTGCCATGATACTTTCCTATCTCTTAGCCGATGTTTCGCCATCGCACATGTTTTTAGCTGATGTTTCACCATCGCACATGTTTGTTATCCTACTTTGATTCTCAATATCATTATTAGGTGTGATGTTTTTTCATCTAGTTTATTGATGTTTCGCCATCTTTGCCATGTTATATTTCCTATCTCTTAGCCGATGTTTCGCCATCGCACCTGTTTGTAGCCGATGTTTCGCCATCGCACATGTTTGTTATCCTACTTTGATCCTCAATATCATTGTTAGGTGGGATGTTTTTTCATCTGGTTTATTGATGTTTCGCCACCTTTGCCATGTTATCTTCCTATCTCTTAGTCGATGTTTCTCCATCACACATGTTTGTAGCCGATGTTTCTCCATCGCACATGTTTGTTATCCTACTTTGATTTTCAATATCATTGTTAGGTGTAATTTTTCATCGTCTTGTCTGATATTTTGCTATCATGTTGGCGTTTTACCACCTTATTTGAGTTTGTGTTGCCATGCGATGTCTTGTCATCTCTTTTTGCTATTTTATCATCATTGTTGACATTTTTGTTGTTCTATCTGATGTTTTGCCATCTTGTCTGTTGCTTTTATTTCCTTAACTAAAAAACACAAACCAACCAAAATATATGGGCCGAATTATGGCTGCTCTAATTGCTTAAAAGGGATATGTAGGCATTGGGGTAGGGCCCAAGCAAGCACAACTATTATTTTCCCTACATTCTTTTCTCCTTTATTTTGCATGCATTCCCTATACAGCCTAGATATAGATCCTAACACACCCTTAGATTAGAACAAACAAGAGTGGATACCATAGAGTACTATGGACGTGTGGGGTGCTAATACCTTCCCCTCGCGTAACATACTCCCTTATCTGATCTCTCGGTTGCAAGACCGTGATTTCACCCTCTCCAGGTTTTCTCGATGTTTACCTTTCCCTTTTGGCGGGATAAAAGACGTCCGGTGACGACTTCATTGATTTTTATATCAGATGACGGTTTGGCCGATTGTTTTAGGTTGAATGGACTTTTCCTCTTGCATCAGAAGTTTGGCTAGTTCCCCAGGTATTTCTTAATCTTCTTCGCCTTCGTCTTCGGCTTGGTAGATTGGATGTTCAAAATCATAGAGGGAAATAGCAGATTCGTTGTCAATGAGATTCGGAGTGGATGTGGATCTACAAATGTGAATGTGTGCATGTAAGGTCACATGGCTATTTTGAAAAATGAAACAAAGTGAAAGAAAGACAATGATCATAGAATTTGGATGCAAAAGAGTCCAATGTTTTTCATTAAATGAACATATGGCATATGAAAATGAACAAACCCTTAACAAATGGACCATGGTTCCCCGGGCATGGCACATGGCTTAAAGTCATTGTTTCAATAAAATTATAGAAAGAGTTCTTGAATTGATAAAATAGTAAATGGTAATTACTCCTTGTTGAAGGAGATGGGAATGAAATCTTTGGCAAACCAGTTGTTGAGTCCTCCTTCGGTAGTCGGGTAAATATAGTCATCAAAGTCACAGTCATTGTTGGAGTCTTCAAGAGCATTCACTTCATGATTACTGATGCGAAGAGGCGGTTTTCCTGCATGAGTATGTCGGACCTCCTTTTGAGCTTTGGTAGTGAAACCCAAACCGCACTTATCTGATTTGAATGGAATGTCAGGGAGCTTTCCCTAAATGGTACAATCTCTGTCTTCAATCACAGCGCAAGCATCTTTGAGGGAAGCCATTCTAGGCATATCTTTAGCAGCTTTTGGAACATCAGAAGAGACCTTGGTGGCAGCAACCATGGGAGAGACCGCTTCGAAGGCTTGACAAGGAGTTTTTATGAACTTTCCATCCATATCAGCATATTTAAATGGATTTAGATGGCTAACCATAAACTCTTCTTCACCATAGACAGTAATAATCTTTCCCTTGACCGAATATTTCAACTTTTGATGAAGTGTAGAAGTTATTGCTCCTTCCCCATGTATCCAAGGGCGTCCAAGTAGGAAAGAGTAAGCAGGACAGATATCCATCACATAGAAAGTTGATTTGAAAATTTAAGACCTAACTTTGATGGGGAGGTCAACTTCCCCATGGACCATCCTTTTTGATCCGTCGAAATCCCTTACCATAATGTCACTTGGCTTCAACACCAAACCTTCACAGTCCAATCGATCTAGGGCACCTTTGGGCAGGACATTCAGAGAGGAACCAATATCCACCAATACATGGGCTAGAGTGGTTCTTTTGCATTCAATGGAAACATGTAAAGCTTTATTATGATTTCTTCCGACTGGAGTTAAATTAGCATCCAAAAATCCCAACCTATTATCGACAGTCAAACTCGCTACACAATTTTCAAACTGGTCAGCTATAGTCTCTTGAGGGACATGAGCTTTCTTCATAAATTTTATCAATGCTTGAGCATGCGCATCAGAGCAAAGTAATAAAGATAGCATAGAAATCTTCGAGGGGGTTTTCCCCAACTGATCTACTATCTTATAATCACTTTTCTTTATAATTTTTAAAATCTCCTCCATCTCATGAGTAGAGGGTTCCTCAATATTAATGTCTTTGGCTTGTGCCTCCATCCTGGAAGGCTCAATCATCTTTTCTTTGCCCCTAGCATCAGTACTAGGTTTGTCAACAGTAATGCGAACAGGTGTAGTTGTGGTGGTTGGAGGTGAAATATCAGGAGAGAAAATTCTCCCTGTTCTAGTCACCTTGCTAAACCCAACAATGTTGGTAATATCAGTAGTCTTGTCTTCATCAATCCAGGAGTCTTTTCTAATACCATGGTAGTATACTTTGAAGAATTGAAAAACACAAGAAGGGGGGTTGAATTGGGATCTTAAAAATTAATGCAAATGACACGATGATTTTTATCCTGGTTCATTTTATCTCAAACTACTCCAGTCCACCTGCCAAGGTGATTTCACCTCTCTCCAACGAGGTCTTAATTCACTAATCAAACTTGATTACAAATCTACTTTGACAACTGCCAAAGTCTTCTTGAGTACAACCACAACCCGGTTTATCTCAAGGAATTGGACTAACAAAAGCATGAATAAAGTACTGTACAATATGTTTTTCGTTACAAAAACAGTATCACAGACTTGTGATGTATTACACAGTTTAGAGAATAATATGTATAATGAGTAGCAGCGTTGAAGGATTATGAATTGTAGTGTTGTAAATCGTGAACGATTTAACCTTATCCTTGTTTAAATAGGCGCAACAATCTTGAGTAAATGGAAACTTGATAAATGTCAGTTAATTCACTTTTCTCAATTAAAATATCCTTTTATATTTGTACCGTTGCAGTTCATACAACTTTGATGAATAATAACGCTTCAGAACATTAAGGAATTTGTTTGCTGCTTGCTTCAGAACTTGGGAAGGTCAGAATCATAAGGTCTTGTTTGCAGCGTCAGACTTCTATCAGAGTTAAACGTCTTTCTCTTAGCATAACTTTTGATCTTCATTCATCAGAACATTCTGAGATTAGTCTACATTCACACCAGGAACAACCTTGTAGCTTAACTTCTGATCCACTTCCGTCAGAACTTCTCTACAAAATAGAACATAATTTTAGAGTGCATATTTGTTCTTTGTGTTTGTTATCATCAAAACTCTTACGAGGGTTGTAGAATCAAACTATGTTCTAACATACTTCAGCGTCATAATTCCAAGGTACCGCCTTATCAGAAGAATAAGGGGCTGGCCTTGGTGTGGTAATTATCAATGGAGCTATCTTTGGTTCATTGGAAACCCTAATAAGACTTTTGAAGTGATCCTAATAGGTTTGTTGGAGATAGTGATGATGGATATGTCTTCAACTTTTTGAAGCACGACTTTAGTCAAACTTTTTACGGATGGAGTTCTTTCAAATAGGATCTCATGGCTGTCTATTAGGTGTTAGAACCTCTTTTCAGCCATTCACAACCATTTATTTGCACAGCAGAACAACAACAATCTTCATGGCAACCAAGGAAAACCCCAACTTTCAACAAATTGTTTTTAACAAACTTTAGTGGAGTGGTCAAGTCACTAACAGAGGAAACAAAAGCAGTATCTTCAATAGAGTTGACACATTTGCCATGGTTTGGCATATGTGTGGTGATTACGTTCGGATTTGGAGGAGGATAAAATTCATTGGTCCTGTTGTCAATGAGGTCTTGGATCTTGCATTTTAGGGCCCAACAATGATAAGTGTCATGTTCGGGACTATTGGAGTGGTAAACACATTTGGTGTTTGGGTTATACTTTGGATATGAAACATTGGGATTTGAAGGGGGGTCACGTAATGTTACCAAATTATCCTTCAACAGCTGTTATAGGGCTTGAGATAGTGGCATGTTGATCCTTGTAAATTGTCTTCTTGGAATATCAGGTCTTTGGTAGTTGGTTTGTTGTGGTCTTTGAGTAGAGGTTGGATTTAAGATTAGAACTACACTTACAAATTGATGATGGTCCTTCTTGATATGGCCCATTGACCCATACACATAATTAGTTTCTTTTTTACCGATAAAAGGTTTCTTCATAATATTTGATGTAGAGGCAGAGGCCATAGGAATCTTTCCACTTTTAATACCGCTCTCGACCCTTTCACTAGTGAAAATTAACTCAGTGAGACCAGATGATGAGCTCCCAATTAGTAAGTTGAAAATGGCCCAGTCAATGTTCCCATGAACATATCTACCAATTCCATGTCAGTCAATGGTGGCTGCACCCTGCCAGCCAGGTCTCTCCATTTATGTGCGTACTCTTTGAAGCCTTCATTGGAACTCATGGTCATTCCCTATAATTGTACTCTAGTTGGCGCCAGATCGGCATTATACTGATATTGACGATAGAAGGTGGTGGCCAAGTCTTCCCAGGTATGGATGTTGGAACCCTCTAACTGGTAAAACCACTCCAATTGAGTCCGAGACAGACTCTCTTGAAAGAAGTGCACCTACAACTTCTTATAAGTGGTATGCGGTTGAATTTTACGGACGTAAGATCTCAAGTGAAGCTTCAAGCACGTAACGCCATCATACTTGGAAAAAACTAGAATCTTGAATTTGTCGGGGACTGCTACCCCAAGAACCAAACCCAAATCACCAAAATCTAGGCCAGGCACAACTTGAATTCCCATAGCCTTCAATTTGTCCTCCATTTTCTTATACTTGTCTTCAGTCGGTGGATACTATTCGTCAAAGTAATCCTCATCCTCAGAGATTGGATTGTTACCACCCCTAGCACGGGTGCTCCTTGCATCTTCATCCCGATTCTTATTCCCCTTGAACCTGTCGAACGGAGCCCTTGAACCTCTTCCCCATGTTGATCAAAGCCTTTTTCTTGGTCTTCTTCTTTGTAACCATAAGTGACATCAGTTCTTGCTGCCCTTTGGCCAAGTTGAGCAAGGTTTCTTAAAATTGAGAATTTTGTATCTGCAAGTCCTTTACAATTTGCTCGAGATCCATCTTACTGAAATAAATAGTAGAAAGATGAGGAAACTTGTGTCAAAAAACCTGCTTATGTTATGATGCATGTAATTTGAATTCAAATGTTTTCAAGGACCTTTAAGATTTAAATTTGTTTAAACAAAGAAGGAACAAACATTAATTTTATTAATAAGTTCAAATGGTTACAAGAAATTCCTCTTGGGCTTACAATGAAAGAAAAACAAACAAAATGAACTAATACAAAAGTCTTAGGTCTCATATGGATGCTTCCTCTTTGGAGTAATGTAGGCATTCAGGTTCCGCTCCTCGTGAAGTTGCCTTGTGAGCTCCAACATTTTCTTCTCTCTTGAGTAGAATTGGGCTTCAAAGGTGTCTCGCTCCCCCTTGAGTTGAATCCATGACCTTTGCAATTCCTCGAGAGTGGTAGGCATGTTAGGATGAATAATAGTGTAGGGAACATCTCCTTCAGCGATAGGCTCTGTGACGATAGGTAAGATGGCGGGATACGATATCATGAAGCTTTGAGCGTGAGCTTGCACCCACTTGAGATAAGGTTCCAAAGGAATGAAGTTCTTATGCCCCTACGTCTTGCTACCAACTTTGTTCACCATGCCCCAAGCTCATACAAATCTTTTACAATAACCTTGGACAACGTTCTCATAGTCAAATACAATACCTTGGAGAAGTGCGTCATGAGGGCCATCCCTCCGAGCGTACCCAGACTGTCGTAGAGCTAAGCAAGGATTATAGGTGATACCTCCCCTAATGACAAAGAGAGGGACATTAGGTAATTCCCCACAATGATCAATGATGGTGGCATCCTCCAAAGATCAAGAACACCAATGGATATCTGAATGCGAGAGTGACATCAACCTTTGAGACCAACTCAAACCTTGTTAGTTTTCAAAACTGATCGGGGAAGGTGTGAAATAAACCACCTAGCTAACAAAGGAGTACAACACATAAGAATCCCCCTTCTCTTCATGGCACGAGTATGAAAAGAATGCAAAATATCTCCAAGTAAGGTAGGCACCAGGTTTTGAGATAGAAAAACTTTGACCGCATTCACATCTATGAGTTGGTCTGGGTTAGGAAACAGTACCATCCCATAGATTAGAAGAGCCAAAATTTCTTCAAAAGCTTGCAAATCCAGAGCATCTCAAAATTGTTGAGCCTTCTCAAACAAAAACTTGGCTAAAAAAACCCTTAACGCCACTTCTTGTTTCCCAATTTGACACAACGTCGAACCATTGCAAATGTAAAGATAAAGTAATCTCCTCAGGTCTTGGGTCTTTCTCAATACTGGTGAAGGGTAATTGATCAAGAATAGGCACTCCCAAAAGTTAAGAAAACTCCTCCATGGTGGGCACTAGTTGGTAATCAGGAAATATAAAGCAATGGTGCTTAGGGTAAAAGAATTGAAAGAGTACCCCCATCATTTTTCCTTCAAAATTTGAGGTATCCAAGTTGATGAGACGGTCATACTTCTTAGTGAATGGATAATCATTGGGAACCCTTGACGCTAACTCCTTGAGTTGAGGAGACACTTTCACAAAGCCGATTCAGATAGTCTTTCACGAGTGGAATCCATGTCCTACAAAACAGACAAAGATAAATCCCAAGGTCCTTGAAATGGTTAGTGCAAATGCCATGGTATGATGTCATGATGTTATGTACAAATAAACATATACAAACAAAGCAAACAAGTCCTTAGGTTTAGTCTTGCATTAAGTTCATAGGTAAGTACCCTCTTGAAGTTTAGTTGGTTCAACCTGTCCTACAAAGTAATCGGGTTCTAGGGAATCTCAATATCATTGATCTTTCTTCATTGGGCATTGTCTCAGCATAATCAATCTTTTCTTGCGGCCAAAATATCCCAAAAGTCCAATCTCAATGAGTGTAGTATCGAGTATTAACCAATTTTCAGCTTTCCACTGAAATCGGCTATCTCACTACTTCCTAATGGTCAAGTTGTTCAATTAAAGGTTCTAAGGTCATTTAGTGTTTCATGACATCACACAGTGGTCTTGTATTCTCCTTTATTAAACACAAAGGATATCAATACCCACAAATATATCACACTGACATAGCTATTGCTTGAACCATATCGGTTTACGCTGTACAGTCTCCACAATCTTTGCTACTTACCTAATAATGTTCCCAGATCCGGGTTGAGGATCAATACAAAACCTAAACAAGGACCCAAAATATAAATGAAACAAGTCAAACAATGAAAGCATTTAAAGGTGATTTAGTCTCTAAGGTAACCCCACTTTTGAGTTTTCCCCAGCAGAGTCGCCAGTTCAATGATATGGTGGAAGAACTGACTTAGGTGTTTTGTGTTTTATCCCAATTGTTGTGGATAGCAAGAGTCACCACCTACTTTTATTTTATCCAATAAAGGAAAGGGTAAAAGGAACAGGAAAGGCCTTTTGAGAATTTTCTTGAGTTCGGGGGGTAGGTTATGAAAAGGTAAGGTGTTAGCACCATTTTCATTCGTAGTTATCTACGGGCTCTTAGTTGCTAGCTCATTTAAAATTCTTTTTTTTGAAATGTGTTTGTGATTTTTTTTAAAGTAATTTTGAAAAGTGCCTTTGTTTAGGCGAACTTTGTAATGATTCTCGTCTCTATCATAATGCATACAAGGTGTTGACTTTTGAAAATATTTCATGGAAAGTGTTTGGTGTGTTTGAAATATACTTTGAAAATGGTTGTGAGCAAGCAACTATGAACGTTTTACCTACTCAAGCATTTTTAGTTCTTCTCCACCTCCTTTGGATATTTCTATCTTATCATTGATTGATAAGAATCTTTATCATTGGATGTGAAGGGACAGACGTGTGTCATCTATAGTCATAGAAAGCAACATTGTTAGGATACCTTAGCAATTTTTGTAAGGGTCTAAAATCATTTATAAAGACAACATATGAAGGGTCATCGAGGGACTATGATCTTGTTTTTGATGGTTTTTGCTAAAGTATCCCACGTTTGCATAACATGACTATTTCTATCCTAGGCAACAAGTGAGGTCAACCCTGGAGGTGCAAGTGTGCAAAGTGTTTGTTTTCATGCTCTTTGTCTTTGAATTAAGGTTTTCTACTTGTTGATTTTACACTATTACATCATTTGGGGACGGGGGTACAAATTTATAAATGGGAAAAGTAAGCAAATAAAACTTAATTTTACTACTACAACCATATTGAATGAATAAATAATGTACAAGAATGTAAAGGCAATATGAAAGAAAAATGAAATTGTTTTTATTTGGATTCTTGTAAAAGGGTTTAACCTAATTAAACTAAGAAGAAAATAATTAATTAGTTTAGATTACTTTGAGAGAACTAAACCTAAATTAATTAAGGAGAATAGGTGAAATAATTAAGAAAACAAATGTTTTTAGGGGTTTTTTTATGAAAAAAGGTTTTTAGTGTTGATAAAAGCAAGAAATTAATTAATAAAAATTCCTAAGTTCTAAATTGATTAAATGAAAAGAAATATTTATATAAACCTAAGTCTAAATGATTTAAATAAGAAAAGAAATTAAATTTAATAAGAAAATATACTTTTGGTCTTTTTGTTTTAGGAAAACATTTTTAAGGTGTAAAACAAATCATCAAAAACCCTAGTTTCTAATTAGTTTACAAATTGATTAATAAAAATAAAATAAAGGGTGATTAAAATAAATTAATTTTTATGTCAAAAATTAAGTTAATTAGATGAAAAAACCTAAGTCTATATTTTTTATGATTTTATGATTTTATGATTTAAAATAAAAAAAATGATAAAACAAAAAAAAATTAAAATAGTAAAAGAAAATAGTTTGGGCCTGCGCAATATAAAGTAAAATTGGGGTGAGGCAAAGCAAAAACAAAAAAACAGGACAAGGCCCAGGTTCTGGGAGGCCAAGCGCCTTATTTGGATCCCATATGGCTGACTTATGAGAGCTCATGGTGGACAAGCGTATCTGATGCGTTGGATGTGTTATCACAGTGATCTAATGGCATTAGTGTGAAGCGCATGATGGACGCGCGTGGCCTTCTTGCATAGAATCTGTAAGGAAAATATGAAAAAAAATATAAAAGGGTACCACTAGGGCTCGAACCCAGGTCCCAAAGGTTAACAGGCGCGCGTTTTACCATTGGGGTGGCTATACATTCGTTTATTAATACAAAACCATAAATATATATTGTAAACATGTTCCCGGAGACATATTAATCTTCTTCCTCGCGCCCATGACTGGAACACCATTTTTGAAATTCGTATCTCACTCATTTCTCAATGAAATTAAAAAATGTAAACATGAAACTTGTGTATTTTTTCACTACGAATCCAACCATATAACTTATGTAAGCTAAAATTCAAAGATGGAGATTAATTTTGCTGGCCCTAAATTGAAACCTAATTTTTTTAGAAAGTTCAAATCTAAATTCTCTACACACAGTCAATATAAATGAAAACTATGGACATGGTTAGCTATAGGGCAATGATGTCTACATTTTTACTTCAGAATGTATGCACAAAGGATGCTTATATCAAGATATTGAAGTTAGAAAACTTACCTCTTGCAGATGGATTTGTGTATGGAGTTTAAGCAAGTTGTAAGGTTTCCTAATGATCTGTTTAGCTTGCCTTAACCTCCCTGAGTGTGTTGCAACCTTTACTTTGCTTTGAAAGACCCTGAATCTCCCTACTCAAGTCAAACTGCAAGCTTGATTTTTGAAAATGGTAGATGGTGAAGATGGAGTTACAGTCAAGAAACAGTTGTTATAATTGCTTGTATATAAGGTATGTTAAGTATTTGGATGATTAATAGTCAATACACACGGGTGATTTTTTAGTTTCAGGTTTGAAGCTCAAAAATGGAGTTTTTGGCCAACTCTATGTTGCAGAATGTTTGGGAAGTTTTTAGGGTGCTTGAACCCATGTCCTTCCTTGCAAATAACTTGTGTATCTATAAGCAAAAGGTTAGAGATGTTTTTCACAAGGGATTTCTAAGTTATAGGGTTATGGCTAGGTTGTTTGATTTTGAAGAAAAGTGAGAAATGTGGTTTCAAGGTAGAAGGTACAAGCATGTAGAGTGGTTAGGAACTTTAAATATGTTTGCTTCTGATCACTTATCTTGAGTGTGTACAAAGAGGACAAGTTAGGATCTCAAGGAGAGTTGACCTTTGCAAAAGCAATGCTTTATCAAAATGGAAATGGTAACTTTGTGTCATAAATGGAAAATCAACTTGGACAAACCTTCAAACACTTGGATAATGGCTCCAAAAGTTATGTAAACATTTAATTATTGAGTTATTAGCAAGTTTGAATCCTGCAAAGCAAGATTTATGTAGCATGGTTTGAGATTTGATTATATGTTCATCACAAAATTGACTTGTAATTCAAGTTTGAAACCCTAACTTCATCTCTTCAATTCTCCTAGCTAAAGAATGATCTTAATGAGTTCTTTGAAATTTTGGAAAGCTTGAAACATCCTCTAAAACTTTTATGTTGGATATTTTGACAAAATCATCTTGGAGCTTGGTGAAAATTGGCCAAGAAGTTAGGTTAAAAATCTGCCTAAACTAGGTTAAATTTTCACCAAGTGTTTTTATAAAAAGTGCATGACTTTGTGAATTTATAACTCAAAATCCAAGAATTTATAGGACTTGATAAGTAAAGAAAAGTTGTAGATATCATCAATATCTACAACTTTCATGTTGAAAATTTTCTTTTAATCATCTTGAATCTTGGTGAAAAGTTGGCATGAAGTCATGAAAAAAATAAGACTTAAAAACAATTAGAAAAATTCTAAGTCTTGAAAAGTTTGACTTTTTAAGATGAATTTTGAATTTCTTAATTTCTTTGATGATAAAGTTTAATATTTTTGAATGTCTTGATGAAATGTGATCTTTGAAACTCAATTTTGACCAAAAAGTCAAAGTTTGACTTTTGGTGTATCAGCTGACTTTTCATCAGTTGACTGAATTTCAACTATCAATCAATTGATCTTGAGAAATGAATTGAGATATGGAATTAGGTAAAAATGATGCATTTGAATCCTTTAGATCATGTTTCAAACCAATAAGTCATGCATTAGGTCAAAAGTCAAAGATTAGTCATTCTCAGTCAAAACCCTAATTTTGACCATTTTGCCCTTTTGGTGATTTGAACAATTTTCTTGGGGAATTATGATCCAAACTTGACCAATTGATACATATGACTTCAAAATGTTGATAATGGTCCAAAATATTGAAGTTTGGATGTAGGTTGACCACAATTGACTTTTTACCCAATATTGCTGATTTTAGGTCGTGGATGAAATTAAAGAAGTGGTAGTGTAATATGATAGGAGAACTGACTTTTAGGTTTTGCATTTTATTACAAATGTTGTAGATAGCAAGAGTCGCCACTGACTTTTCTTTTATCCAATAAAGGAAAGGGTGAAAAGAATAGGAAAGACCTTTGAGAATTTTTCTGAGTTCGGGGGTAGGTTATGAAAGGGGAAGGTGTTAGCACCCTTTTCATCCGTAGTTATCTACGGGCTCTTAATCGTTATCTCTTTTTTTTTAAATGTGTGTTTGTGTGTTTTGAAAATACTTTGAAAAATATGCCTAAGGGCGGAAAACTTTGTAATGATCTTCGTATCATTGAGAATGTATACAAAGTGTTTATCTTTGAAAATATTTTAGAAAAGAGTGTATGTGTGAGAGAAGTTTTGTTTGTGAGAAAGCGACTAAGAGCTATCTACCTACTCAAAAATTCTTTGTTCTTTTCCTCCTTTTCTTTAGATATTACTATCCTACCATTAGTTAGTAGAAAACCATATCATTAGATATTTGAGGGACAGGCTTGGGTCATCGTACAGTCACGAAGGTAACTCGTAAGACGCTTTAGCAATAATCATAAGAGACTAAGATCATTTACCAAGGCAGCTTCGAAGGGTCATCGAGGGACTAAGATCTTTTACCCGAAGGATCTTTGTTAAAGCATCCCACATTTGAGGGACATGATCGTTTATATCCGAGGCAACAAGTGAGGGTCACCCTAGAGGTGCAAGTGTGTGAAGTGTGTTATGTTTAAGTTTTTTTTTTTTGAGATTAGGTTATCTAACGTTTACTTTTAGTCTTTTTCGATACAACCTTATTACTAACAGTAAAATATATACAAGTGTGGAAAGCAAAATTACGGAAAATAATTTACGCTATTATAATGCTTCAGGGATAGGGAATTACAAACCATAAAATGGGGGAAAAGTGTAAAGAAATCATAGTTTAGCTATTACATATTGTTGACAGTTATGATATTTATAATAATGCGAAAGATAAATAGACGTGCGGAGATTGAAAAGGGAAAGATGTAAAAACCCTAAAAAATTTCTAAGCATTTAAGAAAATATTTTTGTTTAGAAAAATATTTTTAGTGAAAAAAAACCTATTTCTAAATGACTTACAAATTAGTTAATTAAAAAATATGATTAAATTGAATTAATTTTAATTACCAAATATTAAATTAATTAATCAAAAAAATCTAAATCTATTTTTTTTTATGATTTTTGCTGATTAAATGAAATTAATTAAAAAAAGAAAATAGTGAGTTAAAACAAAAAAAATAACAAATGGGCCTGCAAGAATAAAAAAATGGGGGGTGCGAATCAGAAATCCATAGGCCCATTTCAAAGAGCCCCAGTTTCTATGATGGATCCAATGAGGACCATTCCTTGGAGTGCATCATGGGTGTGACCACCACCAGCATCAAATCTGGATTGACTGAGATCAGATGGTTGTTAAATGAGGATGTACGGTGAGCGCTTGAACCTGGTTTGCACTGGATCTGAAAGGAAAACATTGAAAAAAAATATGCCTGAGGCAGGGATCGAACCCCTACCCTGGCACTCCAAATCCTTAAGACACACGCGTTTGCCACTGGGGCGGTCATTTCATCCAGTATATTAATCAAACAAAAATAATAGAAAGAAAGAATGAAAAGCACTGGAGCCCTAGCTTCGGTCGTCTTCTCCGACAAGTCAAAATCTTAAACCCTGTATAAACCTGCAAAAATAAAGATCAAAAGGGACTATACCCCCTAAATCATGGCCTTCGAATTCATTGCAATCATTAGTTTAGGATGAAACGGCCTGTAGGGTGAGATACGAAGGGAAAACCCTAGCTCGGTTCAAACATGGTAGTGTGTGATCCTGACACCTAAAATACCATACGATTGCTTGTTCATGTCCTAAACTCTATTATGAATGCAACTATATCATAAAAAGATGTTAAATAGATTTGCAATCGATTATACAAAAACAAACCAAAACCTTACCACCAGTGAATTCGTGAACGACCTTCTAAGCACAGTTGGGCGTGTTCTTGGGCCTGGGGAGACTCCTGTGGATCTCAAGAGTGAGGTTTGATCACTAGTTTGGGTTGAAGACTTCTGGAAACTAAGATTTTAAGCTTGACTTTTTTTGAAAATTTTGTGAACAAAGTTTAGGTTTTGGAGGCAGATGCGTGTCTGCTCTAGGTCTGAATGTTGTGCATATATAAAACACTGCATTAGGTTAACAAAAATGGCATGAGTCCAATGGCATTATGGATTTTTAAATTTGATTCAAAACTTTCCAAAAGAAAATTTTTCCTTCCCTTCTTGGCTTGGAAGGATTATGGCATGATGCAACAGGCTGGAATGAGTTGTGTTGGGCCTTAAGAGATCACCCATGTGCCTGGCCCAATTGTCTTGTACCTCTTTCAATTTATTTTGCATTTATTTGAATAAAAACAAAATAAATATAAATAAAATATAGGATAAGGTACGAGTGATCTTAGGAGTCTTTCACAAGTTCATGGACTTGTTTGAAGTCCAAAAAGTTAGGTCACAAGTCCAAAATTTCAAGTTTGCACATTTTGCATTTCATGCATTTCTTCAAAATTTCCCAACTTGTGCAACTCATAACTTGCTCAATTTTCATCTTTTGAAGGTGATATTTGACTTTTTTAAAATCTCAAGGTGTCCTTTACAATTTATATTTTGATCATTTTTGCATTTGGAGATTTATTTTGATGTAAGTTGCCTTGACAAAAAGTGTCTTTTTGTTGACTTTTGGGAATGACCTGTAATGTATTAGCTCATATCTTTCAAATGAAGCATTTTTTGGACTTGATCATGAATAAAAAGTTGTATAGAATTGAATTTCCTTCAAAATTGTCTTTGGTTAAGGAAAAATTGATGAAGCATGCGAAAGTTATGCTTGGTCAAAGTTTAGTTGACTTCTCATAAGGAAACCCTAATTTGGCAATTCTTGACTTTTGATGATTTGAGGGCTTTCCTTGAGGAATCATGATCAACCCTTGATCAAATGATGAATATCACTTCAAAATGTTAATATTGACCAAAAAATTTGAATTTTGATTGTATATTGACCGTACTTGACTTTTTACCCAATATAGTTAATTTTTAATCATTTGAGCCATTAACTGAGCAAACTTGTGATGTAGGACTTGAAACTTGACATGAACATTGTTGAGGACCTATGATGAACCATGAAAAACATTTGAGACCTTTGTAACCTATATTTCCTTGATAAACTCAAAACCTTAGTTGTAGACTCTTTGCTTAGGAGGAGCATTTTGACTGGCCAACCCTTGAGTAGCTTGAGTATTTGAGACCTTGGTGAGAATGTCTTAAAGAAAAATGGGAGGGAAAATATTAGGGTACAACAGCTACCCATGTTCAATATTTTTAAACCTGAAGAGTTAGATTGGCATGTCCGTCATTTATAACTTGAAGGTAGAAGAGGATTGAACACTTAAGTGCCCAGAAATTTGCACTCGCCTGTGCAAGAAGTAACGTTGTTGGTTGATTGTATCGAGAATGGGCTTATAGATGCCATTTAGAGAGGTGACAGTGAGTTGTTAGAGATGGGATTATAGATTCCATCCAAAGTAACCATTGACTTCCACTGGAAGAAGTATCAGAATAAATCTACACTCGATTTAATCTGAGCCAGAAGAGGTATATGCCTATCTTCAACTGGAAAAATAATCAGAATAAATATACGCTTGATTTAATTTGAGCCAAAAATGTTTGTTCTTGACTTGAACTAGAAGAAGTATCAAAATAAATATATGCTTGATTTAATTTGAGCCATAAAATGTCTACAACTGTCTTCAACTGGAAGAAGTATCAAAATAGATCTACGCTCGATCTAATATGAGCCAGAAGATGTTTTATGCTCGACTTTAACTGGAAGAAGTATCAGAATAAATCTATGCTTGATTTAATCTGAGCCAGAAAATGTCTATGATCGTCTTCGATTGGAAGAAGTATCAGAATAAATCTATGCTTGATTTAATCTGAGCCAGAAGATGCTCACGACTGTCTTCAACTGGAAGAAGTATCAGAATAAATCTACGATCGATATAAACTGAGCTAGAAGGTATTTTATGCTCGACTTTAACTGGAAGAAGTATCATAATAAATATATGCTCAGTTTAATCTGATCCAGGAAAAGGTCTATGATGGTCTTCAACTGGGAGAAGTATTAAAATAAATCTATGCTTGATTTAATCTAAGCCAGAAGATTTTTATGCTCGACCTTAACTGAAAGAAAGTATCAGAATAAATCTATGATCAATTTAATATGAGCCAGAAAATGTCTACGATGATCTTCAACTGGAAGAAGTATCAGAATAAATCTATGCTTGATTTAATCTGAGCCAGAAGATATCTATGACCATCCTCAACTGGAAGAAGTATCAGAATAAATTTGTGCTTGATTTACTCTGAGCCAGAAGATGCTCACAACCGTCTTCAACTTGGAGAAGTATCAGAATAAACCTACGCTTGATTTAATCTGAGCCAGAAGATTTTAATTTTGAGAATGACCTTCTGAGGAAATTGCTTAATTAGCCATTTGTTAAATGTAGCCTTTGAGAAGACTGTCTGGTCATATAAGTATTTGATGATGTTTGTCTTTTGATTGATCTTTCCTAAAAAGGTAAAGAGTTAGTTGTATGCAATGTCATGATGTATGAAATGCATTGCATAATGATGTTCTCAAAATAAATGAGACTGTACTATATGCGTTTCATATGCACATGTTGGGATGTTTGTAAATGATGTATGAATGGGAAATGTTGTTGAAGTATATTTGTAAACTCGAGCAGCATCCTGTTAGAACATAATTTGGTTTTACATCCCAGTTAGAGTTTTGATGATAACAAACACATGATATAATTATATAAAGAACAACAATGCTCGCTAATAAAGTATCCTTATATGCAGGGAAGTTCTGATGTGAAAAAGATCTGCTAGATCATCTGGAAGTTCTGATGTAAGAAGAATAGAAGATCTGTTAAATCATCTAGAAGTTATGATATAAGAAGATATGTCCAAACACAACATAAGCAAATCTGTGTAACACGCTGAATGAAGAAGTTCCATGTTACAACTTATGAATGCACCAACACTGTGTAAATAGGATCTCTGATACTCTGATCTGTAAAGTTCTGAACAAGCATTAAGGGACTCCAACGGTAATATTCATCCTCTTATGTGAGAAGTTCTGAAGCGTTACAGCTTATCAATGCATATCAAAAGTAACGGCTATAAAGAAACAAGAATCTCCAGGTTTGAAAAGTTCATTAATTCGTGTTATGAATATTCCTAAAGCATCTTCTGATGTCACTGTTGTAAGGCCTATATAAAGCAAACGCATAGAATAAATCAAGTGATAAACTACTGCGCACAAAAAGAAGAATTCACGTGAAAGTACAGTAACGCGGCTGTGATACAGTGGCAGAACCGACTGTTAATACTGGTTTGTGTTTTTTGTTTGCAAATGTCGCGATAAGCAAGAGTTGCCACAGACGTTTCTTTTAGCCAACAAAGGAAAGGGTGAAAAGAACATAAAAAGACCTTTCTCGAGATTTTTTGAGTAAGGGGGTAGATTATGGAAAGAGAAGGTGTTAGCACCCTTTCCATCTGTGGTTTTCCACGAGCTCTTATGTACTTGCTCATTTTGAAAATTATTTTCGTGTTTGTGTGTTTTGAAAGATTTTGTTTGTTTTATGATAACTCTTGTATCAGTCTTCAAGAGTGTGATAAAGCATTTTTGAAAAGAAGTTTGAAAGTGTGTGGGTGTAAAAAATTAGGTTTGAGCAAAAGTACTTAAGAACTGTCTACCTACTCGAAAAAGGATGTTCTTTTCCTCCTTTCCTTTAGATAGTGCTATCCTACTATTAGTAAGTAGGTAGCCCTGGTCGTTGGATGTTGAGGGACTATCGAAAGGGACATTATGGTCATTGAAGGCAACATGTAAGGATACCTTAGCATTTCGAAGGGACTGTCATCATATAGGCAACATCGAGGGACAAAATCATTTCTCGTAGGCAACTCGAGAGACGTTAAGGGACTATGATCTTTATGATGACTTTAACTGAGGGTCTTTGCTAAGGGGTATCCCTGCGTTCGAGGGACATGACCATTGTTTTTCCGAATGCAACAAGTGAGGTTACCCTAGAGGTGCAAGTGTGCAAATGATTCAGTTTGGTTATTTATCTTGCAATTAGGGTTTTCTATCGTTCATTTTTATCTTTCCATACAATCTTATTAATTTAAGCATTGTATAAAATATAGTAGCTGAAGATAAAGGCGGAAATGTAAACCTAGGCTATTACAAAGCTTTGGGGCAGTTACATAATAGTTAAGAGTGCGGAAAAGAGATCCTAAAACTATTACATCCCGGAAGCAATTACATGATAATGATTAAAAAAAGCGGGAAAAATAAAGCTACACTATTACAGTTGAACGCGCCATATACACTTTATCTAGGAAAATAAAAATAAGATGAAAATAACAAAGAAAATGTTTTGGTGATTTTTTATGAAAAAAAGATTTATGATAATTAATTAAATAAACCTAAAACACCTAATTAATTTTAATTAATAAAAAATGTTAATTTTGAAAAAAGTTAATTAAAATACCTAAAACCTAATTAATTTTAATTAATAATAAAAAAAGGTTAATTTTGAAAAAAAGATTAATTAAAAAAAAACCTAAAACCTAATTAATTTTAAAAAAGGTTTTTAAAAAAAGATTATGTGTAATGATTAATAAAAAAGGATTAAGTTTGCCAAAAAATAGATAGAGAAAGAAGCATCAATGAAAAATAGGGTTAGAAAATACAAATAATGCAAATGTCAGGGGTGGGTGTTGAACCAAAAGTTAATTTAAAACCTAAAATTAATTATTTTTTTTTAAACCTAAAATTAATTATTCGAGTTTATTATGAAAAATCAAAGGTTTGTGAAAAATGTTAAGTTTTATGAAAAATGATTTTAAACACAAAGAATGAAAATAGGTAAAAGGATAAATAGAATGGAAGAAAACCAAAACCAATAGGGTGGGTGTTGAATCCACGCCCTTAGCCTCCTTAGGATGCCTGCCTTGCTATGAGCCATGCATTGGTTGTTGTTCTGTTTTGGCCTCAGCGTTTTATAATAAACCCGCATGGGACCATTAGATGTTCCAAACCTGCAGTGTTGAATCTCATGAACATATTAAGAAAATTAGTATACCATGAAATACAAAGAAAAAAATATGAAATTTTATAATGTTAAAACCGATATGGCATGTATGAATGCTTCTACACCCTTTTAATCATGGAGATCAAACCAGCCTTACCCTTACTGGAGAAGTAGTAAGATTGAGGTTTGTAACAAGGATGGTTTGTTTGTAGTGAGATGGAGGTTTGTAACAAGGATTTCAAGATTTTTAGGGTTCTTGAAAGAATTTGATATTTTGACAGGGTTGTGGCAAAGGTTTTTTTTTTGTCGTTTCCTTTTTGTGTGAAAAGAATGAGATTATATAATGGAAAATAGAGCAAAGATATGGACTTTGAATGTGCAATTGGTCCTCCAATAACCACAAGCAATAGTGCAGATTTTTATTCACTCTAGTCTGCCACGTTATAGGATAAATCGCAGGGACTTAAGTGAAATTATTGAAGTTGAAATGTGAATACAAAATGTAGCCGACATCGAGAAAAAAATCATGTCTGAAAATGGGCTCAATCGGATAAACGGTGAATTAGTTATGAATTTTTGAAGTTTTGCCTCAAACAAACTTATTTTGGGCTCCAGTATCCACTCTGACACGTTCTTCAATAAAAAACTGGTATTGATCGGAGCAGAACCCAGTCTCGACCTTGAAATAAAATTTGTAGATCTCTGAGTCTGTGACCTTGTGTAAAAAGATGGGCCCGATCTGATAAAAATTGGCCGAGTTATGAATTTTCGATGTTTCAACCCAGGTGAAGTAATATTCAGCATTCAGGATTTTCGGCGCATCACGCATACTCTGGGAAAAAACCAAAGGCCTTTTGTATACCGTTCGAACTCGATACCTCTTGTGAAAATGTAGTCATCTCAATTTGTGAAATTTTGGCGCCGGAACCAGCTCGATACAATGAAAATCGCCCAAGTTATGATTTTCTGAACATGACGCAAATAAACTTCTGTCATAAATATTCTGTACGAAAATACTTGATAAATCCGTATTTCTGAAGACCTTCTGATTGAAATTGGCTTCTAGACGTGAAAGATGAAAACGTAGATGACGTCAAGACAGAATTTTGGCCACCGTAGCGGGTTCAAAACGAGCCACGGTATTCAAGTTATGAATTTTTTAGTGTGTAAAAACTGCACTTTCAGCATACTTTTTCACCATATTTCTTCGAGAAAAATCACACATTCGGAGACCATCTTTAAAGAATTGGCTCTCGAGCCGAACTTGAATTTGAGAATATGTTATCAAGGATATCTTGATGAAAGAACACCTGAATATGACGCGTCGGGTTGGACTTGTGAATCTTTGAACCCCGAATCGTTGCGAAACGGCGAACCGATCTTCAGCACAGAAAATACTCTGAGAGCATCCATTGGCGAAATAAACGTCACTTATAACCTGGCGGAGTTTGCTAAGTATACCTTGATTACATAACCATAGCACCAATGATATGCGTGTATGTTATAATGAAATGTAAGCCAAACAGGTCGAAATAAAGAGGATAAATTTTGGGGTACAACAGCTGCCCCTATTCAATCTTCTTAAACCTGAGGATGTAGATTGGTTGGTCTGTCTTTCGTGATCTGAAGGTGGAAGATGACTGAACACTAGAGTACCCAAAAATTTTCACTCGTCTGAAATGATACTTGACTGTGTAGATAACATCAGGAATGGGCTTATAGATTCCACTTGGAGAAGATGATGGAAGATCGTTGGAGATGGGCTTAAAGATGCCATCCGGAGAGTCGTCAGAGATGAGCTTAAAGATGCCATCCGGAGAGTCGTCGGAGATGGGCTTAAAGATGCCATCCAAAACAATGTTGATTTCATGAGATATTTCTTTGTGGGAACTTTTATTCCTGTTGTTGAGGAGGACTCCGTTGAGGAATATTGGTCTCTGTTTTGGGAAATAGAGTTTGGAAGCTTCAGTTGTCCATTACTCTACTGGGGAGTCATCTCTTGATTGAAGAGACGGAAGTGAACTGCTATCTGGTCAGGATCCAGGCTTCACAGTAACTTGCTGAGGATAATAAGGCTGACTGCTATCTGGTCATATTCCAGGATTCACAGTGACTTACTGGGGGAATGAGATTAAACTGTTATCTGGTCGTATTCCAGGCTTTGCAGTTTCTTTAACTGTAATAGAAATCAGAGAGATCTTAGTGTCGATCTCACTAAACCAGAGAAGGTCTTTAATTAACTTTGACTGGAATAGAAATTAGAAGAATCTTAGTATCGATTCAACTAAACCAGACAAGAGTCTTGGAATATCTTCAACTGGAATAGAAATCAGAGAGATCTTAGTGACGATCTAACTAAACCAGAGAAGGTCTTTAATTAACTTTGACTGGAATAGAAATCAGACGAATCTTAGTATCAATTCCACTGAACCAGACAAAAGTCTTGGAATATCTTCAACTAGAATAGGAATCAAAGAGATCTTAGTGTCGATCTGACTGAACCAGAGAAGGTCTTGTGAGGACATCTTTCTGAGGAAATTGCTGAAATACCCTTCATCAAACGTAGCTTTTGAGAAGACTACCAGGTTACATAAGTAGCCAGCCGTATTTTTTTATTTGATCTTTTCCCTGAAAAAGGTAAGGAGTTAGTCATATGCAATGTCATGATGTATAAAATGCATTGTGGTGATGTTCTCAAAATAAATGAGATTATGCTGTATGCGATGTGTATGCGCATGCCATAATGTATGAATATGGAATGCTATTGCGATGTTTCTTAGCCTGGGAAAATAAATCCCAGACTGCTATTGAAGAGTATTGAGAAGCTGAATCCTTCATTTCTGCTGAGGATGATGAATGGATGTGATTTGTCGGGGATTTCCTCTTTCTGTTTGAGGATGTTCTGCCGGGAATTGACTCTGCTTGAGAATAACTCCATGGAGGGAGATGCTTTATTGGAAGATTTTTCCGATGTAGAGAAATAAACTCTGTTGGGGAATGATCTTCCGCAATTTGAGAAATAAACTCTACTCAGGAGGAGTTTTTATAAACTATTTAAGATTATAAAGCCCGACTGGGGAATACAGATTTCATCTCTCTGAAGGCACTTTGCTGGAGGAAGTTACTCCTGTTTGGGGAAGAAGAGATCAAAGCTTCAGTTGTTTCTACTTTGTGGGGAACTTAGACGTCACAGGGTCGTATGTAATGGTGACTTTGCCTCAACCTGTCTCTGCCCCTATACCTGCTGGAGAAAGTACCTGCGGAGATTTTGTGGATGGATCTATGTCGTGATTGTACTTGAACATATATTGAATAAGTGTCATAATGACATCCATCTCTAGACCGTATCTGAATTGTACTTGAAACATGTGTTGAATGAGTGTCAGAATGACATCCGTCTCTGGATCGTATCTGAATTGTACTTGAAACATGTGTTGAATGAGTGTCATAATGACATCCGTCTCCGGATCGTATCTGAACTGTACTTGAAACATGTGTTGGATGAGTGTCAGAATGACATCCGTCTCTGGATTGTATCTGAACTGTACTTGAAACATGTGTTGAATGATTGTCAGAATAACATTTGTCTCTGGATCGTATCTGAACTGTACTTGAAACATGTGTTGAATGAGTGTCAGAATGACATCCGTCTCTGGATCGTATCTAAATTGTACTTGAAACATGTGTTGAATGAGTGTCAGAATAACATTCGTCTCTGGATCATATCTGAACTGTACTTGAAACATATGTTGAATGAGTTCCAGAATGACATCCGTCTCTGGATCGTATCTGAACTGTACTTGAAAAGAATCTGAATAAGTATCAGGATAACATTCGTCTTTAGATCGTACCTAAATTGTTTCTAGAAGAGAAATCTGGAATAAGTACCAGGATAACACCCGTCTCTGGATCGTACCTGAACCATTTCTAGAAGAGGACTTGGTTTATTTAGAATGTTTCTGTTGGGAATTCCTTTTCAAATTGCTTTTGAGAAGAAATCCGTTGAGGAACATTGATTTCGCTTGATTGTACGTGATTTGTTGCTGGAATTCATGTTTAATGCCCCAAGTGATTCAGATGGAGATCTGCCCCTGGATATTTGGCATTTTTTAGAGATTCCTTGAATCTTGACTTGACTGCCCCAGATGATGGACAATGATCATGCCGTACCCCTTGGTTGAAAGTGTTTTTCCACTTGAGGTGAACCTTTTCATTGAGAAAGTTTTTATTCACTAGATATTCGTCATGTGAATTTCTCTGTTGTCGAACAGATAACTATATGCAAATAAAGATATTCAAATAATGCAAGGTTTATGCTTGTCTTGAAGTTTTTGAAAATTCATTTTTTCAGTAAAACAAATTTTGCAAGAGAGTGATATCAACTCAGGATTTATAGCAAGTTCTACAGGAGTCGGGATACCTTTTGTAACAGTATGCTTCCGAACTAACCTATGCTTCAGTTAGGACTTTTAAGGGTTGTAGTGTGGCCTGGTTCAAGGTTTAAGAAACAAAGGATAAAGGCTCAAAATTTATTTGTACCCACCCGTTCTTCACGATGTTCTTCAGTCCTATGCTCAGTTAATTATGCATTTTAAATCTCAGTTGAGTTTTGGAATGTCCTTGATATTCTGGTGATGGTTCAGATATTGAACGTTTGTTTAAGAAGGCAGTCATTTTTGTAACCTTTTATTTTTTGTTGAGGATTTGTAGGACCTTTTTTTTTGTTATTTTTCTATCCCTGTCTTTTGCCTGAACTATTTCTTTTGTGATTACAATCAGCGGGATGCCCCAATTTTTCTTAAGTTTCCTTCATAGATTTTGACTTAATGGGCTTTTATTTTGAGAGATAATGACTGCTTATTTTGATGATTACACGGAACCTATCACCGTCTTTTGATTTGGAAGGACATCGTTGATGCCATTTATTGTGTACGAAGCGGGAGATTATGACTAAATACGTGTCTGAGTTGACTGAGAAAACTACTCTGCCCCAGGTTACGATTAAGGGTTTTAATTTGTGTGAAAGAAAAAATCCTACTTCTTTGGCTCAAAGGGGTTGACTAGGGATTATCTTCCTTATAACTCCATTGTTTGGGATTTGAAACAATGCTTGTACATCGCCAACAAGGTCTATTCAAAAGCACACTGTGTGAGATTATGGTATCGTTTTCGTCATCCTCCCTCTAAAGGCTTATAGCTTTTTAATCGAGAGTTGAATATCATGTAAAGGAAGCAAGAAAACAGTTTAAATAAAATGACAATGAAATCATTCAAGACAAACATATGCGATGCATTAATGGGAAAACCAAAGTTCGGCATAACAGTAATTGTTTGAACAACAAATGAAATTACAAATGAAAAATAAAAAATAAACTGGACGCTCTCAATGATTTGGACTAGGAGCAGTGATCAATTTGTGAGTCTCTGGAGGGTCGAATTCAATCTCTTTGGCGTCAATCATATCCTGAATTTTGTTCTTCAAAGCCCAGCAGCCATTTGTATCATGTTCAGGACTATCAGAATGGTATGCACACCTTTCGTCGGGGTGGTAACTAGGAGCAGAAGTATTGGGATTTCGCAGAGGAGCCTTTAACGTAATCAATCATGCTTTCAACATGTGTTGTAACGCTTGAGCTAGTGACATGTTGATTCTGGTGAATTTTCTCTTAGGTATGACCTCTTTATGCAGGTTCCCCTGTTGGTGTTGTTGCATAAGCGTAGGATTAGAAACCAGTATTGACCCCACAGATTCATTGTGGTCTTCTGTCTTATTACGACCCTTCTGTCCATACACAACATTAGCTTCCCTATTACCAGCAAGTGGCTTCTTCTTAGAATTAGAAGATACAGCCATCGGGATCTTCCCACTCTTTATACCACTTTCGATCCTTTCTCCAGTCAGACCCATCTCTGTGAATCCAGATGAGGAACTCCCAATTAGCAGATTAAAGAACGGGCCTGTCAGAGTGCCCATGAACATATCCACCATTTCCCGATCATTTAGAGGAGGTTGTACCCTGCCAACTAGATCCCTCCATTTCTAGGCATATTCTTTGAAGCCTTCGCTAGAACCCATAGACATGCTTTGAAGTTGTGTACGAGTTGGAGCGAGGTCAGCATTGTATTGGTACTACTTGTAGAAAGCAGCAGCCAAGTCTTCCCAGGTATGAATGTCTGTTCTTTCTAGCTGGTAGAACCACTCCAGTTGCGTGCCAGCTAAACTTTCTTGGAAGAAATGGACCCATAACTTCCGGTCAGCAGTGTGGGGTTGGATCTTCCTGACATGGGACCTTAAGCGTAACTTAGGACAGGAGACACCGTCATACTTAGCGAACGCGGGGACCTTGAATTTTAGTGGGATGATTACGCCAGAAATCTGGCCTAATTCTTCAAAGTCCAAGTCAGGTATCTGCTAAATCTCCATAGCATTGAGACGATCCTCCAATTGTTTGTATTTATTATCAGTAGGAGGATACTGCTCCTCAGAATAATCAGCTTTGTCTTCATCAGTTCTCGGGTTGTTATCTTCTTCATGATTATCCCCCTTATTTGATGAAGTTGAAAGATCTAGAGCTCCTTTAACTGGTCTTTTGAGGCTTCTTCCCGTATTAAGGATTCCAGTCGGTTTCTTTGCCTTCTTCTTCTTCTCTTTGATGACAAGAGCTTTCAGTTCTTCCTGCCCCTAGGCCAAAGCCATGAACATTTGTTGAAACTGAGCATTTTGAGTCTGTAGATCCTTCACTGTTTGTTTTAGAGCCATTGCTGAAATAAACAGCGAAGAGGATGAGAAACCTGCTTTGAAACCTGCTTATGCAATGATATGTATGATATATGTATGCAATGTTTTCAAGGATCTCACGGGGTAAACACAAAGAGCTGTTAGGAGTTGACTACAGTCTTGATTGAAGAAATTCGCATCGTTGAGCGTCCTTCTACGAGAGTCAAGGTCACCATATCAAGTGGGTCATAGCCTCTGACTCAAGTTGTCGTGTTTTGGTCTTTTGACGACATTGGCTAGAGAAAAATTAATCCCCTTGCCCCTTGCTAGACGTTTGATTTATCAAAACCAGCATCTCAAATGCTTGAGATCCTTGAAATGGTTAAGGCAATGTTGTGGCATGATGTTATGATGTCATGATTATGCTAAGAAATCACATATATAGCAAGCACAAGCAAATCACACCAAGACCTTATGTTTAAGGCTTGCATGGGTTTTAAGGTAATACCCTCTTAAAGTTTTGATTGGTTCAACCTGTCCTATAAATAGTAACTGGGTTCTAAGGAATCTTAATATCACTGATCTTTCCCACAAGTTTCGTTCTGATAGGCGACTGACTCGCAACCAAACAAAACTCAGGAGTCAAATCTCAAAGAGTGTAGCATCGAGTATCTACCGACTTTGGGAATACACCAAAGACGGCTATCTCACTAAGTCCTAATGGCCAAGTTGTTCAATTAAATGTTCTAAGGTCAGTTGACGCTTTATGACACCATGCAGCGGGCCTGTATTCTCCTTGATTAACTCAAGGGCTACCGGTACCAACCAAAGTGTCGCATCAATGTAGTCATCGCTTCAACCGTGTCGGTATACCCTGCACAGTTTCCACGATCTATTGCTACTTACCTAAAAGGTTTCCCCAGATCCGGGTATAGGATCTATAGTAACCCAAACAGTACCCTTAAAAGTAAAGCAATCAAACAGACAAAGAAGCAAGTTTAAAATGATCTAGACCCTAAGGTAAACCCCACTTTTTATTTTTCTCCAGCAGAGTCGTCAGTTCTGTAAAAAACCTAATTAATTTTAATTAATAAAAAATGTTAATTTTGAAAAAAGTTAATTAAAATACCTAAAACCTAATTAATTTTAATTAATAATAAAAAAAGGTTAATTAAAAAAAACCTAAAACCTAATTAATTTTAAAAAAAGATTTGAAAAAAAAAAGCTTATGTGTAATGATTAATAAAAAAAGATTAAGTTTGCCAAAAAATAGATAGAGGAAGAAGTATCAATGAAAAATAGGGTTAGAAAATACAAATAATGCAAATGTCACGGGTGGGTGTTGAACCAAAAATTAATTTAAAACCTAAAATTAAATTTTAAAAAACATAAAATTAATTATTCGAGTTTATTATGAAAAATAAAAGGTTTCTGAAAAATGTTAAGTTTTATGAAAAAAGGTTTTAAACACAAAGAATGAAAATAGGTAAAAGGAAAAATAGAATGGAAGAAAACCAAAACCAATAAGGGTGGGTGTTGAACCCACGCCCTTAGCCTCCTCAGGATGTCTGCCTTGCCATGAGTCATACATTGGTTGTTATTCTATTTTGGCCTCAGCGTTTTGTAATAAACCTGCATGGGACCATTAGATGGTCCAAACCTGTAGTGTTGAATCTCATGAACATATTAAGAAAATTAGTATACCATGAAATACAAAGAAAAAATATATGAAATTTTATAATGTTAAAACCGATATGGCATGTATGAATGCTTCTACACCCTTTTGATCATGGAGATCGAACCAGCCTTACCCTTACTGGAGAAGTAGTGAGATGGGGGGTTTGTAACAAGGATGGTTTGTTTGTAGTGAGATGGGGGTTTGTAACAAGGATTTCAAGATTTTTAGGATTCTTGAAAGAATTTGACATTTGACAGGGTTATGGCAAAGGTTTTTTTTTCTATCATATTCTGTTTGTGCGAAAAGAATGAGATTATATAGTGAAAATTAGAGAAAAGATATGGACTTTAAATGTGCAATTGGGCCTCCAATAACCACAAGCAATAGTGCATATTTTTATTCACTCGAGTCTGTCACGTTCCAGGCTAAATCGCAGGGATTGCAATTTTTGAAGTTGAAATGTGAATACAAAATGTAGCTGACATCGAGAACAAGCTCTTGTCCAAAAATGGGCTCAATCGAATAAACGGTGAATTAGTTATGAATTTTTGAAGTTTCGCCTCAAACAAACTTATTTTGTGCTCCAGTGTCTACTCTGACACGTTCTTCAATAAAAAACTGGTATTGATCGGAGCAGAACCCAGTCTCGACCTTGGAAGAAATGTTGTAGATCTCTGAGTCAGTGACCTTGTGTAAAAAGATGGTATCGATCTGGTAAAAATTGACCGTTATGAAATTTCGATGTTTCGACCCAGATGAAATAATATTCAGCATTCAGGATTTGCGGTGCATCACGCGCACTCTGGGTAAAAAACGAAGGCCTTTTGGATACCGTTCGAACTTGATACCTCCTGTGAAAATGCAGCCAACTCAATTTTTCAAATTTTGGTGCCAGAACCAACTCGATACAATGAAAATATCCCAAGTTATGATTTTCTGAACATGACGCAAATAAACTTTTGTCATAAATTTTCTGTATGAAAGTACTTGATAAATCCGCATTTCTGAAGACCTTATGATCGAAATTGGCTTCTATCTGTGAGAGATGAAAACGTAGATGACGTCAAGACAAAACTTTGGCCACCGGAACAGGTTCAAAACGAGCCACGATATTCAAGTTATGAATTTTTTTTGTGTAAAAACTGCACTTTCAGCACACTTTTTCACCATATTTCTTCGAGAAAAATCACACATTCAGAGACCATCTTTAAAGAATTGGCTTTCGAGCCGAACCTGAATTTGAGAATATGTTATCATGGATATCTTGGTGAAAGAACACCTGAATATGATGCCCCGGGTTGGACTTGTGAATCTTTGAACCCCGAATCATTGCGAAATGGCGAACCGATCTTCAGCACGAAAAATACTCTGAGAACATCCATTGGCGAAATAAACGTCACTTGTAACCTGAAGAAGTTTATTAAATATACCTTGATTACATAACCATAGCACAAATGATATGCGTGTATGTTATAATGAAATGTAAGCCAAACAGGTCGAAATAAATAGGGTAAATTTTGGGGTACAACAGCAGCAATCATCTTTCATCCTCAAACGTTAATATTCAAAATGTGTAAAACATCAGTGTTAGTGATATTGTTTTATTAGAAACACTATTGTACACTTTTATTCAATTGTATTATTTAGTGAATTTCCTTGAGAAAACTGGGTTATGGTTTTGGACTCAAGAAAACTTTGGCAATTGTCAAAGTAGATTTGTAATCAAGATTGATTAGTGGATTAAGACCTCGTTGGAGAGAGGCGAAATCACCTTGACAGATGGAATGGTGTAGTTTGAGTTCAAACGAACCAGGATAAAAATCAACGTGTTCTTTCCATTGTTTTTGAGATCCCAATTCAACCCCCTCCCCCCCCCCCTCTTGTGTTTTTCACTTCTTCAATTGGTATCAGAGCACCTGAATCTGGGTGCAAACACTTAACCGTGTCAGAAAAAGATCCAAGGAGCAAAAACACTATGATGGGAACAAGTTAGAACATCAGCAGCAGCCTCCCAATATTTGACAGTGAAAATTTTGATTACTGGAAAGATATGATCAGAAGTTTCTTCCTAGCCAATGACACTGACCTCTGGGATATGGTGACTGATGGATACATACATCCTGTTGATGAAAGCGGCCAGAAGATAGACAGAAAAAGAATTCCAGATCATCAAAAGCAAAACTTCAGAAATCATCACAAGGCCAAAACTATTCTCTTGAGTTCCATCTCATATTTAGAGTATAAGAAGATCACAAATAGAGAGACAGCAAAAAACATATTTGATTCTCTGAGAATGACGCATGAAGGCAACATGAAAGTAAAAGAAACCAAAGCCCTTGTGCTCATTCAAAAGTATGAAGCCTTCAAAATGGAATAAAGTGAAACCATTGAAGCAGTGTTCTTAAGATTCCAAATTTTGGTTGTTGGGCTGAAAGTTTTGGACAAAGGGTATTCAACTGCTGATCATGTAAAGAAGATCATCAGAAGTGTACCAAAGCAATGAAGGCCCATGGTCACTGCTCTCAAACTTCCAAAAGATCTGAACAAAATCTCTCTAGAAGAACTTGTCAGCTCCCTCAGAAGTCATGAGATAGAGTTAGAAGATGATGAGCCCGAGAAGCAAGGTAAGTCTCTCGCTCTGAAATCTAATAAATATGAAACCAAATTTTTGCAGGCAAAAGCATAAGCAAAAAACTCTACTGAATCCTCATCAGAAGAAGACGAATTGTCCCTTTTATCTAGAAGAATCGATCACATGTGGAAGCACAGGCAGAGGAAATTCAGAAACTCCAGAAGAACAGGGAATGACTCTGAAAAATATTCTGGATACAGAAAATTCAGTAACAGAAACATCACCTGCTATGAATGCAATAAACAAGGTCACTACAAAAGCGAATGTCCAAGGATTCAGAAGGAGAAACCTAATAGGAAGATCATTAAGTAGAAGAAGAAAAGTCTTATCGAAACGTGGGATGACTCTGAGTCATTTGAAGACGGGACAGAATCAGAAGATGAACGAGCTAATATAGATCAAACGGACAACTTATCAGATATCTCCAAATCCTCTGAATCATAATCATAATCAGAATCAGACTCAGCCAGAAGAGGTCTTTTCTAACTTTTCTAGATCTCAATTAGAGGAGAGCCTGTCAGAAATTATAGAAAGGTATCATAAGCTTCGAGTCATAAACAAGAACCTGAAAAAGGATCTAGTTTCTGACTCTGAAGAAACTAAGAATCCGAGACTAGAAAATTCTGAGTTGAAAGAAAATATTTTAAAACTTGAAAATAATTTACACAACACTTAGAAGGAAACTGTCTCAGAAGTTCCTAGTAACGCTGATACAATCATAAAGGAATATGATCACAGCTTTCAGAAGTTCCTCGCTAAAAACATAGATAGAAGCAAGATGGCTTCAATGATCTATGGAGTTAGCAGAAATGGCAGAAAAGGTATAGGATACAAAGGTAAAGTACCCCAACCTAAAAATGTTAAGGACATGGTTATTAAACACACTCCTCTTTATTCTCACTTCACTACTGGATAAACACATGATATAAAATATACCAGTAAGGTGTTTTATGCTAAACCAAAATTCAAACAGAATTTTGGAAACTCTGACAGTCATGGACCCAAAAAGATATGGGTACCAAAAGACAAAATCATCTATGTTGCAGATATTTTTAACAACAAGATTGAAATACCAGTCCTAACACCTGGACTCTGGATGCTCTCTACACATGGAGGGAAGAAAGCATATGTTCCAAAGCCTGGAACTTAAAGGATTCGCAAGCTTCAGAGGAAATCAAAAACAAAAAGTTATTGGCTCTGAAACTATTGGGAACGAGAATGAAAATACAATATCAGAAGCTCTCTAAAAGAATATCAGTTGAATCCAGAAGACATTTGTCACACCTTCTCAGGCAAATTCTTACTTTTTGATTATTGACAAAAAGGGGGAGAATCAATGATATTTTGACTCATATCAGAAGCAAATCTTCGTTATCGGAAGATCTTCAGGGAAGTACTTTATTTGCTCGCTATCTGAGTATTCTACTCAGGGGGAGTTTGTTAATTTGTGTTCTTTATATTCCCTCAAAATATACTAGTTTTTGTCATCATCAAAAAGGGGGGATTGTTATAACATAATTTGGTTCTACATCCCAATTAGAGTTTTGATGATAACAAACACATGATATACTTATATAAAGAACAACAATGCTCGCTAATAAAGTATCCTTATATGTAGGGAAGTTCTGATGTGAAAAAGATCTGCTAGATCATCTGGAAGTTTTGATGTAAGAAGCATAGAAGATCTGCTAGATCATCTAGAAGTTCTGATATAAGAAGATCTGTTCAGACACAACATAAGCAAATCTATGTAACACGCTGAATGAAGAAGTTCTATGTTACAACTTCTGAATGCACCAACATTGTGTAAGTAGGATCTCTGATACTCTGATCTGTAAAGTTCTGAACAAGCAATAAGGGACTCCAAACGGTAATATTCATCCTCTAATGTGAGAAGTTCTGAAGGGTTACAGCTTCTCAATGCATATCAAAAGTAACGGCTATAAAGAGACAAGAATCTCCAGGTTTGGAAAGTTCATTAATTCTTGTTATAAACATTCCTAAAGCATCTTCTTATGTCAGTGTTGCAAGGCCTATGTAAAGCAAACGCATAGAAGAAATTAAGTGATGAACTACTGTACACAAAAATAAGAATTCACGTGAAAGTACAGTAACGCAGTAATCATCTTTCATCCTCAAACATTAATATTCAAAACGTGTAAAACATCACTGTTAGTGATACTGTTTTATTAGAAACACTATTGTAAACATTTATTCAATTGTATTATTTAGTGAATTTCCTTGAGAAAACCGGGTTATGGGTTTGGACTCAAGAAGACTTTGGCAGTTGTCAAAGTAGATTTGTAATCAAGATTGATTAGTGGATTAAGACCTCGTAGGAGAGAGGCGAAATCACCTTGGCGGATGGACTGGAGTAGTTTGAGTTCAAACGAACCAGGATAAAAATCAACGTGTTCTTTCCATTTTTTTTATATCCCAATTCAACCCCTCCCCCCTTCTTGTGTTTTTCACTTCTTCACATCTGTGTCTGGGAAAATAAATCCATGACTGTTGATGGGGATGAAGAATATGTGTATCTTCAATCTTGTCTGGAATTTTGTCGCTGGGGACTCCTACTCTTTTGTTTGAGGAAGCTTCGCTGGGGAACATGAATTTCTGGAGAATGTTGATTCCTGCTTGGGGAGAAGAGTTCAAAAACATTGGTTGTTCATCGCTCTACTGGGGATTATAATTCTTGTATACCCTGACTGATGATAAAAGAGATGGATATCCTTTCGAGGTACTATTTGATCGAGTTTTAGATATTGACTCATTTGGAGAGAATAAGGTTGAATGATATTTGATCCAGTTTCAGATTCAGTAGCAACTCTCTGAGGATAGAAACCCAGATTGTCCCTTGCTGGCAATGGGAATCATGTCGGTGTTTTATGGTGGAAATAAACTCAAGCTAGGGAGACTGTAATCCGTTGGGGAAATAAACCCTGTTGGGAAATAAACCATGTTGACAGAGAAATACTCTGCTGAGGAGACACCTTTGCTGGGGAAATGAGTTCTGGTGGAGCAAAGAAATATGTAGGGAATTTACAATTTTGAAGGAATAAACTTAGTTGGGGAAGAGAATTTCCATAAACTGTATTGATTGGGACTCCATAGATGGATGATATTGCCGTAAAAAAGATCATATTCTTTTATCCACATGAGGAATTTGTTGGTGAGTATGATAAGACTACTCTGTGGGGATAACCCCATGGAAGTGGATATGTGGGGACTTATGGATAGCTTGAACATTATCCCAACTCCTAGAGTCTTGAGAAAATGCTTATTCTTGTTTTTATGCATATATTTATTAACAGTTAATCGTATTCATATGCATATGCTCATTTAATTTTAGTCATTGGACGTTCTTGCAAACAAAATTGAAAAAGTAAAAACAAAGAGTTTGAATTGTGAAATTGTATTTCTATTGATAGTTTGCCCAAAAACATGCGATTTTGTACAAAGAGACAGAAGTCCCAATAAGAGGAAATTATCATAAAATGAAAAGAGTACAAAGCGAAAACAACATATATATAGTTATGTGGAAATGATCTAATCGGGTTCCAACTCTGATATTGCCCCTATATCTTCAAGCATCTCATCCCTTGCTGTTGGAAGAAGTTGATTGAACTGATCTGTACCATTCTAACTTTGACTTTGGTAATAAATATTATTATAAGTGATCCAACGGGGACATAGTCGCATGCTTTTATCCCTAACTTTTTCCCGGACCGCCCTTTCGGGTTTTCAGTCCACCGAGATACCCTATTTTGCCCAAGCCGCCTTTTTGGGTTTTCGACTTATCGGGTGTACAGTCTTTTATATATATCCCTAAGTTTTGCCTGGACCCTTTTGGTTCATTGGGATGCCCTTTTTTTCCTAGGTCAGTTAACCTAGCGGGTTGTTTTCATGCGTAGTATCTTTTGACTATGTTCGCGTTCACAGGGTCCATTTGTGGTCAGTATCATAGCACCGCCCGAAAATACTTTCTTGAAAACAAATGGACCTTCGTAGGTGGGAGTCCATTTTCCCCTGGGATCACCTTGTGGTAGAATTATGCGCTTTATTACCAAGTCACCAGCCTGATATACCTGATGCTTGGTTTTCTTGTTGAGTGCCTTGATCATACGCTTCTGATACATCTGACAGTGACAGACAACTGCTAACCTTTTCTCGTCAATCAGACTCAACTTGTATAGCCTGGTCTGAATCCACTCGTCTTCGTCTAAATCTACATCTTTCATAATCCTCAGAGAATGAATCTGAACTTCGACAGGTAGGACAGCTTCCATACCATAGACCAGAGAGAATGGGGTTGCCCCAGTTGATGTTCATGTTGAAGTGCGATAGCCATGAAGAGAAAATGGTAACATCTCGTACCAGTCTTTATAATTCACAATCATCTTCTTTATGATCTTCTTAATATTCTTGTTGGCGGCTTCCACCGTGCCATTCATCTTAGGACGATACGAAGAAGAGTTGTGGTGCTTGATCTTGAACTGCATGCAGAGTTCAGTGATCATAGTGTTATTGAGGTTGGTACTATTTTCCTTGATGATTCTCTCGAGGATGCCATACCGGCAGATAAGGTTATGTTTTATGAACCGGATGACCACATTCTTAGTAACGGAGGCGAACAAGGTTGCTTCAACCCATTTTGTAAAGTAGTCAATGGCAACGAGAATGAAGCAATGTTCGTTAGAAGCAGTAGGCTTGATTTCTCTGATCATATCAATGCCCCATATTGTGAATGGCCATGGAGCGGTCATGACAATCAAAGGTACTGGGGGCACATGAACTTTATCGGCGTAAATTTGGCACTTATGACAAGTTCCCGAGTGGTGGTGACAGTCGGTTTCCATAGTCGACCAATAGTAACCCTCTCTCATAATCCGTTTAGCCATAGCATGCCCACTAGAGTGAGTACCAAAGATACCTTCATGCATATCCTCCATAATTTTCTCTGCTTCCTTCTTGTCCACACAACGAAGCAGAGTTGAATCATGATTATGCTAGTATAAAATTTCATTGCTCAAGAAGAACTTATCCGAGAACCTCCGTAGGAATTTATTGTCATTGATCGACGCCCCTTCATGGTATTCTTCAGCTTCAAGGTACATCTTCACTTCATGAAACCAAGGTTTTTCTTATACTCTATCAGTATTAATTTCGTAGCAGTGTGTCGACTCGTTGAATCTTTCAATGGTGATTCTGGGAGCCTCATTATCCCATTTGACCTTGAACATGGATGACATGGTAGCCAACACGTCCGCTAAATGATTCTCTTCTCTTGGTATATACTCAAAAGTAATCTCCTCGAAATACAGAATCAAGGTTAGCACATGTTCTCGGTAAGGGATAAGATTCGGATGCTTCATATCCCATTCTCCCTTGACCTGACTGATCACTAGGGCTGATTCTCCATATACACTTAATAACTTGATTCTCAAGTCAATAGCATCTTTAATTCCCATGATGCATGCTTCATATTCGGCCATATTATTGGTGCAGTCAAAGAAAAGTCTGGAAGTGAAGGGTGTGTGATAACCCTGAGGAGAGATAATTACGGCACCAATTACATTTCTGAGTGTGTTATAAGCTCTATCGAAAACCATAGTCCACCAGGATCCTGGTTCAAGTCCTTCATGCGGTCCAGGTTCTTCACAATCTGTACTAGCATAATGTTCTCGTCTGGGAATTCGAAATTCATAGACTGATAGTCGTCTACAGCTTGATGTGCTAAATAATATGCCAATACACTTCCTTTTATTTCTTTTTGAGTGGTGTACTGAATATCGTATTTTGTTAAGACCATTTGTCATCGGGATATTCTTCCAGAGAGAGATGGCTTCTCAAATATGTACTTGATGAGATCCATTTTAGAGATCAATAAAGTATTATGGGTCAACATGTACTGTCTTAGTCGGCGAGTAGCCCATGCCAAGGCATAGCAAATTTTCTCGAGCAGTGAATATCTTGTTTCACCATTGGTAAAATTTTTTGCTAAGGTAGTATATTGCATGCTCTTTTCGACCTGACTCATCATGTTGCCCCAGTACACACCCCATTGAGTTCTCTAGCACTGTTAGGTACATGATTAGAGGTCTTCCTTCAACTGGTGGTATCATACTAAGAGGTTCTTGTAGGTATTCTTTAATTTTATCAAAGGTTATTTGACAGTCGTCGTTCCATTTTACTACTTGATCTTTCTTCAGCAGCTTGAAGATTGGCTCACAAGTAGCAGTCAAATGAGAAATGAAATGGGCAATGTAACTCAGTTGTCCTAAGAAACCTCTGACTTCCTTCTTGGTATGGGGAGCCGGCATTTCTTTAATATCTTTGACCTTGGCGGGATCAACCTCAATACCTTTACCGCTGACGAAGAAACCTAGGAGTTTACAAGATCTTACCCCAAAGGTACAATTGTTCGGATTTAACCTTAGTTTGTACTTCCTCAGTCTTTCGAACAATTTATGCAGATGATCAAAATGCTCTTCTTCAGTCTGCAACCTGGATATCATGTCGTTGACGTAGACCTCTATCTCGTGGTGAATTATGTCATGAAATAAAGCTACAATGGCACACTGATAAGTTTCCCCGACATTCTTCAACCCAAAAGGCATAACCTTGTAACAGAAAGTCCCCCATTATGTGACGAAGGTAGTTTTCTCCATGTCTTCAGGCGTCATCTTGATCTGATTATAACCTGAGAAACCATACATGAAGGAGAAAACCTTGTGTTGAGCGGTATTGTCAACCAAGACATCAATATGTGGCAGTGGGAAGTCATCTTTGGGGCTCGCCCTATTCAGATCCCTGTAATCTACACACATACATGCCTTTCCATATTTCTTTGGTACCGAAACCACATTAGAAACCCATTAAGGATATGACATCACTGCTAAGAACCCTGCGTTGAATTGTTTCATAACCTCGGCTTTGATCTTTTTCGACATTTCAGGATGCATGCGACGAACCTTCTGCTTTATCGAAGAATAACCCTATTTCATTGGCAGACGATGAACTACAATATCAGTATCGAGCCTTGGCATGTCTTCGTATGACCAGGCAAAGATTTCAATATATTCATGCAACATTTGGATTAATCTGTTCTTGACATTGTTATCCAAGTTGGCACCTATCTTGACTTCTTTTTTGTCTGTCTCAGAACCCAAGTTCACCACTTCGAATGGATCTTCATGTGGTTGGATAACCGTTTCTTCTTGTATTAAGAGTCTGGAAAGTTCTCCAGGTATTTCACAATCTTCCTCGCCTTCGTCCTTGGCTTGGTAGATCAGATTTTCAAAGTCATAAGCGGAAATAGCATAATCGTTATTAACAAGATCCATAGTGGATGGGGGTCTACAATGTAGTGCGTGGGTGTGTGTAAGAACACATAGCTATTTGAAAATGGAATAAGATAAAAGGAAAACAGATATCACAAAATTTTTATGCAAAACATCCAATGTTTTTATTGAATGAACAATGTTTATGAATTATCAACCCTTAACAAATGAATCCATTGTGCCCCGGGTAAGACACAAGGTTTTAAGTCATTGTTTATCACATGACCAAAATCTTTATAAAACAAAAATACATGAATATAGCTATTACTCCTAGCTAAATAAGATAGGGAAGATGTCTTCTTCCTTCCAATTATCAAGTCCATCACCAATGGTATGGAATATCCAACTTTGAAGTCACAATCACTGTCTGCATCCTCTATAGAGTTGACCCCGTTGTTGCTGATACGGAACGGAGGTCTCCCAGCACGAGCAGGATGAACAACCCTTTGACCTTCTGCAGTAAATCCCAAACCAAACTTGTTATATTTATAAGAGATATCAGGAAGCTGACCCCAAATAGTACTACCACCTTCTTTTATAGTAGCCTTGGCATCTTTCAAGAAATCCATCTTGTGCAGAGTTTTGGTGATCTTCGAAATGGCAGAAACATCTTTAAAAGCAGCAGAGGAAATCACTTCAAAGGTCTGACATGGAGTCTCGATAAATCCTACGTCCATCTCCATGTACCGAAATGAATTCAGGTGGATGCCCATGTACTCCTCTTTTCCACCGACAATAACAACCTTCCCTTTTACAGGATACTTTAATTTCTAGTGCAAGGTGGAGGTGACAGCACCTGCCTCATGGATCCAAGGGCGTACCAACAGACAAGAATAAGTTAGCCGAATCTCCATTACATAGAAATTGGACTCAAATATCTATGAACCCACTTTGATTGGGAGGTCAACTTCTCCATGCACCATTCTTCTGGACCCGTCAAAGGCTCGAACTATGATATTACTGGGCTTCAGCATAACCCCTTCACAATCGAGTCTATTGAGAGCGCCTTTCGGAAAAACATTCAGAGAAGAGCCAGTATCAATTAACACATGAGCCAACGTAGTGCCCCTGCATTCGATGGAGACATACAAGGCCCTATTATGATTTCTCCCCTCCGGAGTCAGGTCAGCATTGGAAAAGCCTAATCCATTATCAGTTGTCAGACTGGCCACGTAACTTCCAAATTGATCAGTTGAAATTTCTTGCCGCACATGAGCAATTTTCAAGAATTTTACTAAAGCCTGTGCATGGGCTTCAGAACACAGCAGCAAAGATAACATGGAAATTTTAGACGGGGTCTGCCCAAGCTGTTCAACAATTTTATAATCGCTTTTGTGAATGATCTTCAAAACCTCTTCCAACTCTTATCCAGAGGTATCCTTGACTATATCTTCTTTTGGTGCCTTCGTCTGGGCAGGCTTTATCATCGTCTCTTTACCCCAAGCCTCGGAAGTTGTCTTGGTAAACCGTAACTTGAGCAGGTGGAGAGATTTCTGGGGAGAAAATCATTCCGCTTCTTGTAACTTTGTTGGTCCCTGCAATATTGATAATGTTGGGATCAGCCTCTTCATCATCTTCATCAGACAACTCTTGTTTAATGCCATGGTAATAGACGTCAGACCCATAATTCCATGGAATAGCCTTTCCTGAGGAATATGCGATGGGCCCAGGTGTTGTAATGATTAATGGAGCAAATTTTGGATTGGTGGTAATACCTACAAGATCCTTGGAAGTGATCCTGAAAGGAATACCAGATACGACAGACAAATCTTGGAATAAATTTTCAGTAGACAGAACTTTTTCAATCAAAATAACATGTTCATCCATCAAGCGCTAAACGCCTTCCTTCAGTAACCCGCAGCCATTGGGTTGGACTGTACAGTAATAACATCCTTTAACATATCCCGAAAATAAATCACCATGTAACAAATTCTTCTTGATCGTCGAGAGAGGAGTAACCACATCAATTACAGAAGTAACATATAGAACATCTTCAATAGCACTTATGCCTTTGTCATGCTTGGGCATAGGTGCAGAAATCACGTTTGGATTCTCTGGAGTATCAAACTCAATTTCCTTATTATCGATATCATGTCCTGAATCTTGCTCTTCAGGGCTCAGCAATTGTTGGTGTCATGCCCAAGACTGTTCGAATGATAGGCATGCCTTATGTTTGAATTGTACTTTGGAGAGGATGTGTTGGGATTCTAAGGAGGATCCCGCAGTGAAATGAGTTCAGCCTTCAACAAATGTTGCAATGCCTAAGATAAAGGCATGCCGATCTTGGTAAACTGCCTCAACGAAGCGTCTAGCCTTCGTCGGTTACCCTGTTGTTGTTGAACAGGCGCCAGATTGGAAATCAACACCGCTCCCACAAACTGATGGCGGTCACTTTTACTATGGCTCTTCTGGCCATAGACAACATTGGTTTCTTTTTTGCTTCTGAATGACTTCTTCACAGCATTAGAAGATGTAGCCATCAGAATCTTCCCACTTTTAATGCCATTTTCCACTCTTTCCCTAGTCAGAATCAATTCCATAAAACCAGACGACGAGCTTCCAATCAACAAATTAAAGAATGGGCCTGTTAAAGTGCCATGAACATATCTACCAATTCCCGATCATTCAAAGGAGGTTGCATACTTCCAGCTAAATCCCTCCATTTCTATGCATATTCCTTGAACCCTTCATTCGAGCCCAAGGACATATTCTGCAGTTGCACTCAAGTCGGTGTCAGGTCAGCATTATATTGATACTACTTATAGAAAGTACCAACCAAGTCTTCCCACGTGTGAATGTTGGTTCCTTCAAGCCGATAAAACCATTCAAGTTGAATTCCAGCTAAACTCTCTTGGAATAAATGGACCCATATTTTCCGGTCAATAGTGTGAGGTTGGATCTTTCGGACATACGACCTCAAATGAAGTTTGGGACAAGAGAACTCATCATACTTCGCAAAGATGAGGACTTTGAACTTATGAGGGATGACCACCCCCTGGACCAGACCTAATTCACCAAAATCTAATCCAGGCACCTTCTGGATTTCCATAGCCTTGAGTATGTCTTCTAACTGCTTGTATTTGTCATCTGCAGAGGGTACTATTCGTCAGAGTAGTCTTCATCTTCATGAACAATATCATAACCCTGGTTATTCCTTCCTTCATGCTTGATGCTTCTACCATCTTCTTCCTAGTTGTCGTCTTCGTTGGAGGAGACATCATCCACTTGAACTGGTTGAGCAGGACCGTTGAACCTTCTCCCCATGTTGAGGATAACAATCGGCTTCTTGGTCTTCTTTTTCTTAGCAACGAGCGTCGTCAGATCTTTCTGTCCCTGTGCCAGATTCAGAAGGGTCTCTCGAAATTGTGCATGATATGTAAATGCAATGATTTCAAGGACCTTAGGAAATTTAAATTTGCTAACCACGTGGAAACCAAAACAAATATTTTTATTAGTAAGTTCAAAATTACAATTTCCTCTTAGGCTTACAAAAACAACAAGGTCTCAAAGAGATAAAAAGTAAACTCCTAAGATCTAAGACTCAAGTCTCCCACAGACGCTTCCTCTTTGTGTTGATGTATGCATTAATACTCTACTCCTTGTGAAGTTGCTTTGTAATCTCTAATACTTTCTTCTCACTTGCATAGAATTGAGTCTCAAAGGTGTCCCATTCTTCCTTGAGTTGAATCTAGGACTTCTGCAATTCTTCAAGGTTAGTGGGCATGTTTAGATGGATGATGGTGCGAGAAATGTCTCCTTCGATAACAGGCTCCATGATCATTGGTAAGACAACTGGATATGGTATCATGAGGTTTTGAGTGTGAGCTCGTACCCATTTGAGATAGGGCTCCAGAGGGATGGAGTTCTTCTGTCCTAAAGCCTTACTATCAATCTTTCTTACCATGCCCCAAGCACATATAAACCTCTGACGATAACCTTAGGGATCACTTTCATAGTCGAACACAATACCCTGGATAAGTGCGTCATGAGGACCATCTCTTTGAGCATAACTGAATTAACATAAAGCCAGAGAAGGGTTGTAAGTAATGCCTCCCCTAATGCCAAGGAGTTGAACATTAGGGAATTCCCCGTAGAGGTTAATGGTAGTGATATCCTCATGAGATCGGGAATACCAGTAGATATTTGTATGAGAAAGTGACATTATTCTTGCGACCACCTTAAACCTGTTCATTCTTCATTATCGAGCGGGGAAGGTGCGAACTAAACCACCTGGATAGTAGAGGTATACAACACATGAGAGTTCCTCACCTATTAATAGTATGAGTGTGAAGAGAATGCAGAATGTCTCTGAGCAAAGTAGGCATAGGGTTATGAGCAAGGAAATTTTTAACGTTATTTACATCTATGAGTTGGTCTAGATTAGGGAATAATACCAACCCATAGATTATAAAAGCCAAGATCTCCTCGAAAGCCTGAAAACTCGGAGCATCCAGAAATAGTTGAGCCTTCTATATCATAAATTTATCCAGAAAACCTTTGACTCCACTTTTGGTTTCCCAATTGGATATAATGTCAGACCGCTTCAAATGTAAGGCTGCTGCAATAACTTTTGGTTTCGGAGCTTCCTCTAAATCAATAAAGGGTATCTGATCAAGAACGGGTATTCCCAGTAGTTGAGATAACTTTTCCATCGTGGGTACCAACTGATAATCGGGAAAGGTGAAGTAGTGATGTGCAGGGTCAAAGAACTGGAATAGAACACTCATCATGTCTTCGTCAAAACTTGAGCTAACCAGACTGAGTAGTCGACCATGCCTTTTGATGAATAGAGAACTTTTGGGAACCCTTGAGACTAACTCTTGAAGTTGAGGAGGCACCCTTACAAAGTTGATTCAGATAGTGTTTCTGTAAGCGGAGGCCATAGCCTGCAAAACATAACAAAGATAAATTCCTTGATCCTTGAAATGGTTAGTGAAAATGATATGTTATGATGTTATGATGTCATGTTCGAACACTTAATCATACACAAACAAAACACACAAGGCCTTAGGTTTAAGCTTGCACAGAGTTTGTAGGTAAGTACCCTTTTGAAGTTTTAGTTGGCTCAACCTGTCCTAAAAGAAGTAAATGGGTTCTAGGAGCCTCAATATCACTGATCTTTCTCCTGGGTGTTGTTTCAGCATAAGCATCTGATTTGTGACCGAAATATCCTGAGATTCCAACCTTCATGAGTGTAGCATCGAGTATCAACCAACTTCAGTCTGCTCCAAAGTCAGCCATCTCACTACTTTCTAATGGCTAAGTTGTGTCAACGAAGGTTCTACGGTCAGTTAGTGCTTCATGACACCATGCGGAAGCCTAGCATTCTCCTTGACTTAACTCAAGGGACACCATCACCAACCAATGTGTCACACTAACGTAGCCATCGATTTTAACTCAAGGGACACCATCACCAACCAATGTGTCACACTAACGTAGCCATCGCTTCAACCGTATCGGTATATGCCGTACAGGTTTTATGATCTATTGTTACTTACCTAAAATGCCCTAGATCCGGGTATAGGATCTTTTACAAGAATAACCCAAACAACCCTTAAAAATAAATCAAGAAAATTAAACAAGGAAAAAAATTTAAAGGTGATCTAGCTCTAAGGTAACCCCACTTTTATATTCCCCGGCAGAGTTGACAGTTCTGTAATACAGTGGGAGAACTGACTTTTAGGTTTTGCATTTTATCAAAAATGTTACGGATAGCAAGAGTTACCATCGACTTTTCTTTTATCTAATAAAGGAAAGGGCGAAAAGAACAAGAAATACCTTTAAGAATTTTTCTGAGTTTGGGGGGTAGGTTATAAAAAGGGAAGGTGTTAACACCCTTTTCATCTGTAGTTATCTATGGACTCTTAATCGCTAGCTCACTTTTTTTTAAATGTTTTAAGTTTGTGTGTTTTGAAAATACTTTGAAAAATATGCCTAAGGGCGGAAATCTTTGTAATGATCCTCGTATCGTTGAGAATGCATACAAAATGTTTATCTTTGAAAATATTTTAGAAAAGAGTGTATATGTGAGAGAAGTTTTGTTTGTGAGAAAGCGACTACGAGCTATCTATCTACTCAAGAAGTCTTTGTTATTTTCCCTGTTTCCTTTAGATAGTGTTATCCTACCATTAGTTAGTATCAAGCCCTATCATTGGATGTTTGAGGGACAGGCGTGGGTCATCGTACAGTCATGAAGGAAACTCGTAAGACGCTTTATCAATCATCATAAGAGACTAAGATCGTTTACTGAGGCAGCATCAAAGGGTCATCGGGGGACTATGATCTTTTACCCGAAGGATCTTTGCTAAAGCATCCCACGTTCGAGGAACATGACCGTTTATATCCGAGGCAATAAGTGAGGGTCACCCTAGAGGTGCACGTGTATGGAGTGTGTTATGTTTCAGTTATTTTTTTTGAGATTAGGTTATCTAACGTTTGCTTTTAATCTTTTTCCATACAATCCTATTACTAAGAGTTAAATATATACAAGTGCGGAAAGCAAAAATGCGGGAAATAATATACGTTATTACAATGCTTCGGGGATGGAAAATTGCAAACCATAAAATGGGGGAAAAGTGTAAAGAAATCCTAGTTTATCTATTACATACTGTTGACAGTTACAATATTTATAATAATGAGAAAGATAAATAGACGCGTGGAGATTGAAAAGGGAAAGATGTAAAAACCCTATAAAGTTTCTAAGCATTTAAGAAAATATTTTTGTTGTTTTTGTTTAGAAAAATATTTTTAGTGAAAAAAAACCTATTTCTAAATGACTTACAAATTAGTTAATTAAAAAATATGATTAAATTAAATTAATTTTAATTACCAAATATTTAATTAATTAATCAAAAAAACCTAAATCTAATTTTTTTAATTTTGCTGACTAAATGAAATTAATTAAAAAAAAGAAAATAGTGAATTAAAACAAAAAAAAATAACAAATGGGCCTGCAAGAATAAAAAAAATGGGGGGTGCGAATCAGAAATCCCTAGGCCCATTTCAAGGAGCTCCGGTTGCTGCACTGGATCCAGTTAGGACTATTCCTTGGAGTGCATCATGGGCGTGACCACCAGTAGCATCAGATTTGTATTGACTGAGATCAGATGGTTGTTAAATGAGGATGTACGGTGAGCGCTTGAACCTGGTTTACACTGAATCTAAAAGGAAAACATTGAAAACTAATATGCCAAAGGCAAGGATCGAACCCCTGCCCTGGCACTCCAAAGCCTTAAGACACATGTGCTTGCCGCTGGGACGGTCATTTCATCTGGTATATTAATCAAACAAAAATAATAAAAAGAAAGAATGAATTATATGGCTGGAGAAGCGCCAGAGCCCTAGCTCTGGTCGTCTTCTCCGACAAGTCAAAATCTCAAACCTTGTATAAACCTGCAAAAATAAAGATCAAAAGGGACTATACCCCCTAAATCATGTCCTACGAATTCATTGCAATCATTATTTTAGGCTGAAACGGCCTGTAGGGTGAGATACGAAGGGAAACCCCTATCTCGGTTCAAACATGGTAGTGTGTGATCCTGACGCCAAAAATACCATGTGATTGCTTGTTCATGTCCTGAACTCTACTATGAATGCAACTATATCACAAAAATATGTTAAGTAGATTTGTAATCGATTATACAAAAACAAACCAAAACCTTACCACCAGTGAATTCATGAATGACCTTCTAAGCACAGTTGGGCGTGTTCTTGGACCTGGGGAGACTCTTGGGGATCTCAGGAGTGAGGTTTGATCACTAGTTTGGGTTGAAGACTTCTGGAAACTAAGATTTTAAGCTTGAATTTTTTTGAAAATTTTGTGAACAAAGTGTAGGTTTTGGAGGCAGTTGCGTGTCCGCTCTAGGTCTGATTGTTGTGCATATATAGAACACTGCATTAGGTTAACAAAAATGGCATGAATCCAATGGCATTATGGATTTTTAAATTTGCTTCAAAACTTTCCAAAAAAAAAATATTTCCTTCCCTTCTTGGCTTGGCACGATTATGGCATGATGCAACAGGCTGGAATAAGTTGTATTGGGCCTTAAGAGATCACTCATGCGCCTGACCCAATTGTCTTGTACCTCTTTTAATTTATTTTGTATTTATTTGAATAAAAACAAAATATATATAAATAAAATAATAAGAAAATATAGGGCAAGGTATGAGTGAGCTTAGAAGTCTTTCACAAGGTCATGGACATTTTTGAAGTCCAAAAAGTTAGGTCACAAGTCCAAAATTTCAAGTTTGCACATTTTACATTTCATGCATTTCTTCAAAATTTCCCAACTTGTGAAACTCATAACTTGTGAAACTCATAACTTGCTTAATTTTCATCTTTTGAAGGTGATCTTTGACTTTTTTTAAATCTCAAGGTGTCCTCTACAATTTCTCTTTTGATCATTTTGCATTTGGAGATTTATCTTGATGTAAGTTGCCTTGACAAAAAATGTCTTTTTGTTGACTTTTGGGAATGACCTGTAATGTATTAGCTCATATCTTCCAAATGAAGCATTTTTTGGACTTGAGAATAGATACAAAGTTATAGAGAATTGAATTTCATTCAAAATGGGCTTTGGTTTGGGAAAATTTGATGAAGCATGTGAAAGTTATTCTTGGTCAAAGTTCAGTTGACTTCTCCTAAGGAAACCCTAATTTGGCAATTCTTGACTTTTGATGATTTGAGGGCTTTCCTTGAGGAATCATGATCAAGCCTTGATTAAATGATAAATATCACTTAAAAATGTTGATGTTGACCCAAAAAATTAAGTTTGACTGTATATTTACCATAGTTGACTTTTTACCCAATATAGTTGATTTTCAATCATATGAGCCATTGACTGAGCAAACTTATGATGTAGGACTTGAAACTTGACATGAACATTTTTTAGGACATATGATGAAACATGAAATCAATTTGAGACCTTTGTAACCCAAATTTCCTTGAGAAAATAAAAACCCTAGTTGTAGACTCTTTGCTTAGGAAGAGCATTTAGACTGGTCAACCCTTGAGTAGCTTGAGTATTTGAGACCTTGGTGAGCATGTCTTGAAGAAAAATGGGAGGGAAAATTTTGGGGTACAACAGGTAGAAAAATGGTAGATTCTAGAACTCCTAAAAGGGATCAGAATCTGGGAGGAAATACCAGTACGGCGACGAGTGTGGGTTCTAGTCAGGCGATCGTATCTACGATAGTGCCAAACATAGCTACCACAATACAACCAATAATTGCAAGACCAAAAATGGTCACAACTTCTGGGAATTATGCACCTAGTTTCACAAGAGAAACACACGAGGGTGTCGTTCTAACCTCTAGGCAGTATGTGCCTAGCTTTGTAAGAAATATACATGAGTATGGAATGCCCACAACAATGATGGCAGGACTGCATTCTAGCAATCCCACATTTGGAAAAAAATTATGAATTTTCCCTATATAGACCTCTGGGGCTGTTGGGAAACCAATTTGGGAATTCGACTGGGTTAAGATTTTCCAACCAAATTATGCCTACTTTCACCCCAAGTATTGTTGTTGTCATGAGGCAATAGATGGATGAAAGTAACCATGAAATGTCAATATGCTGACTCAACAGATGAGTCTCATATTAAGACCTTTAATTGAAAATTTGGTGTAGAGTTATCAAACTTTAGAAACTCAAATGACTCGTATTTGAGATTTTCTTGGTGCTCCCAGAGTGCCACTTTGACAAGTTGCACCTCTGCCCTGTAAGGAACCAGTGCAGTATGAGGAGGTTTTTAATGAAAGAGTTAAACAAGATCCACTGACTCCTCCGTGTGTCGACCCATACTTAAGGTAGTATGACAAACCCTGGTAGTAATAGCGAATCAAAACTAAGATGATGACCAACTGGTTAGGCATGTTCGATGAAAAATAGTGGCTGGGGAACAAAAACTAGAAGCCATTGTCAAATGAATAATGATTAGGAATGGAATGAATACTAGCTATTAGAGGACCATATATGTTTCTCCATTGCCATATTTCGTGTTACAAACGGATTTTCCAAGAGGTTGGAAACTCCCAAAATTCACTAAGTTTACAGGGGATGTCGAGGAATCCACTATCGAACATGTTTTCGTATATCAAATAGAACTTGGCGATTTAGTAGTGAATAAGGATCTGAGGATGAAATATTTTCCCAATTCCCTCATAAAGAATGCGTTCACTTGGTTTACAATGCTTCCCCCACAAACGGTCCAAACATGGACCCAGTTAGAAAAATTGTTCCATGAGCAATTCCACATGGGGCAGTCCAAAATAAGCCTAACAGAATTGTCCAGTGTTAAACGAAAGAGCACTGAGTCAATAGACCAATACCTCATCAGGTTTAGACTTCTGAAAGCGTGGTGCTTTACATAAGTCCGTGAACATGAGTTGATCGAGATGGCTGCAAATGGGTTAGAGTATTCCATTGGGAAGAAATTGTTGGATACTCGGTCTTTGAAGGATACGGCTAAATTAGTTATTAAAGTTCGATTGATCGAATGTTTGAAAGTTGAAAAAACCAAGCCAAACAAGTATCACAAGAAAGGGAAAGTTTCTTATGTGGAAACTGACGAATGTTCTTCTGACGAGAATGAGTTAGGGGAAGAAATAGAGGTTAATGTAGTTAAACTCCAGCCTGGACCTTCTTATGCGTCTAAACTTTTGAAACCATTGAACGGGAAAAACTCCGTCAAAACCCGAAAAGAATGGCAAATCCATTACTAAGACCTATACTTTCGACATAACCAAATGTGGTGAAATATTTGATTTGTTAGTAGCTGATGAGAAAATTGTGGTCCCTCAGGGCCTAAAGAATCTCCCACTTGAACAAAAGAAGAAAAGGGGATTATGAAAATTTCATAATTTTCTTGGTCATAAAACTTCTCAATGTGTTCTTTTCAGAGACTTGGTGTAGAAAGCTTTAAAAGATGGCAGACTTCAGTTTGGTGAAAAAGTAAAGATGCAAGTCAACACTGATCCTTTGAAGGTCGAAGAGGATTCATATTCAGAGCCTCTGGATTGCATGGTGGTCGAAGCTACTGAGAGCCTTGACAGAGAGGTTATAATGATTGGTGACATAGAAGTTATGATGGTTGGAACTAATGATAGTTTTTACCTAAAGATGGAAGAGGGATTACAGGAAGTGTACCCTCAGCCTGAAGAAAGCTTGGCTGACTTTCAAGAGAAATGAAAAGTGAAAGGGTCGAAGGTGAAATTATGCCCAAGATGAAATGTTGTGTTTGATGAAGAAGCATCTGAGAAATATGAAGTTGTAAAAAAAGAGGCTCTTAAGCAAGAGAAGCCTCCAGTCCCAAGGTTTGTTTTCGACAAGCAAGGAAATCCTCAATGCAACGAGGAGTACAGAATATTTTTTCAACAACCTCATCCTAAAACCTTTCGCCATCCATCAGATATTCCACAAGAAAAATGGCTGGGATCAGTGAGCCAAGAGGGGGGGAATGCCAAAGTGAAGGTGATTGTACATGAAGTTGAGGCCCAGGAAAAGAAAGTTGAGTCGAAGGGTTATCAAGTTTCTCTAAATTATAAAGGGAAAAATCCAATGACAAGGACTCAATGGAGGCGTTATCAGAGGAACAAAAAGGCTACAGTAGGCTTCGACCTCTTAGTTGAAGCCAGTTGAAGAAGACAGTCATGTCAAAGACGTACGACCAGCAAAAGCCACGAAGCCACTAGAGTTCCCAATTCCAACGGTGTACTATCCCAAGTCAAGTTTGAATGAAAAATAAAAGGCCATAGATAATTAGAGAATGGCTATGAGGGTAGCTCCTTTAGGTAACACAAAGATGGTGGCAACATAAAATAGGGAATATACTTCTGCATCTGAGTTTACTTCTACGTCTGAAGGCGAAGAAGAGGAAGAACCTGACTATGAACCTTCACCAGAGAATGACATGGTGGATGATGACTATGATTATGGTGAAGACTTCATCATTGATTGTGGAATTGTGTCGATTCTGGCCACATAATATGACAGAGAGTTGGAAGTATCACAAAATGAAGAATATTTTACCTCCAATGAAGCAGCTGATGAAAACCCTATATGCTACTTGTTGCACCCCAAAATTTTCCCTCCTAATTTCACTTCTATTCTGGCTTAGACTTTGCATTCATCTGCATCATTCCAATAGGTCATGTGCATAGCATGCATTTTCATAAAAAATAGAGCACCTGAGGTTCAAAAAATTAGTAGTTATGGAGCTAGGGTTCACAGCTGATTTGAGTCAAATATGTTGAATAAGACGGATCATTCTATTTCTTCTTAGTATGGAAGACTATGGAATTAGGGTTTTGGTTCATTTTCAGTTTGGATTTCTTCTCCATCAAGCTACAAAGCTATTATCTTCTGATGAACAATTGGTTGCAGGTTTTTCTTGTCAAGATCTCAAGGGCGTGACCTAGCATACATGGTCTTTGAATCATGGCGTCTCTTCATATAAGTGTGATTATCATTTGGTCAGGCTTAAGGACTATGACATGGAATTCATCCACTCTTCAATTAACCAATTCGGGTTTTGATGAATCATGGTTCAGAGGATTATTGGATTGTGAATTTAGGGTTTTGATTGATGTTCATTGTGGATCTCTCCCTTATCAAGCTACAAGGATAACTTCCTCAAGGTAAGAGACAGGGCCATTTTCATTACAGCGCATCTCAAGAAGATTGTAATTCTCATGCATGGCAATTAAGCGTGTCAATTCATCAACTGGGGTTCATGTGATTTACATGTTAAGGATGTCTTGGTGGTTATTCCTCCTATGTCTCAAGATCCATATTCATCTTCAAAGGATTACTCGAGGGGTTATTGTTCTCTCGAGTTGTTATTACTTGTAATGCAAGTTAAAGTTTCATGGGGAATTGAGGATTTGATTAGGGAAGTATCCATTCAAGTTTCTTAAGGTGCAAGTGTCGTAAGTATTTCCTATAATGCAGAGGTTATAAGGCATGGTCTCAAGATTAGTTAAGGTTCTCAAGCACATGTTTGTCAAGATTTTATTCATGCTAGTATTGGAAGGAATTCACATGGATTTCTTCAAAAGTTAACTTGGACTTATGGTTTCAATTGAGTTTTAAGTGCATTAATCGAGCATGTAAATGGGAAGATCCATCCATGGTTGATTCTTGAAATTCAAGCTACCAAATCGAAATAATACAATATTTCAAACATTATTCAAGGTATGAGATCATTTTCGATTTCAAGTGGAAAATTCAAGTTCCAATTGATTCTATTCAAAATTTCCAGCAAAGTTCTTCATCCAATTTCGATTCAAAGTTCCATTAACCATTTCAAAACCTCTTCATTCCATATTCAACAAAAATTCCAACAAGTTCGTTCATTTAAAAATTTATCGAGTCCTTTCAATTTCAAATATCATACACAATTTTTGTTCAAATTACATTCAAAACCTGTACAAATTACATACGTGTCCATTGCGTAGTTCAATTACAAGATATATTCAAATTCATTCAAATCTACAAGAAAACTTAAATCTAACAAAGTCTATTCTAATTTCAATCATTCTCCATGTTTTGGCGTTTGACTAAGCTTCGTGTTGAATGTCTAGCAATCTTCCTTTTCAGCCATGCCTTGCTAGTGGGCTTCAAATTCACGTTTCTTTTAAGGACCAATCTCATATTGCATAAGGATAGTTCATCATGGATTACACCAACGTGTCCAAATCTTCTAAATCATTCAGTCCCCTAAAAGAACCAACATGCTGCATTCTTCAAATAATTGCTTGAAAAGATTATCCAAAACAAAAACGAAAGTTCATCAGAAAACTAGAGTAAAAGTTACACCATAAATCGCTCTGCATTATGCTTCAGTGGACGGCTTGCTTTTAGTTTTAAAACAGTTTAGGGTTCAATTAAAACAGGGATTAGAAGATGATATGTTGTTAGTCCAATTCAAACAGAATGTAAATATGCAGTCCACAATGTCTAAGTCCATTCAACCATGTCAATATCATCCTATCAATGAAACACAACCCACAAAGCCAAAGTAATCATGCTACAAAACCACATGCACAACTTCTAAACATAAGCTGAAGCTAACTATTAACCTTCTGACCTTACGTCAAAAAACCAGTTCTCTTAAATACATCGGCTAATAAAATCAGGTTCAAGCAATTAACAAAAATTTGAATCAATAGCAACTAACTAATCCTAAGCCTCATTCATGTTCACAAAAAAAATTGTATCAAACTTCCTAACAGAAAACTAACCTCCTAACAATCTCTAACAGAACTTCCAAACAGAATCCCAACATCTCTAACCATTTCCTAACTTCCCTAACCACTCATAACAGAATTCCAAATGCATCCTAACAGAAAACCAACCTCCTAACTTTTCTTAACAGTTTCTAACAACCTCTAACTGCCTAACCGCTTCTAACCATAAACTCCTAACATATTCCTACCTTCTAAAAAATACTTCATAACAAACTCTCAATATAATTCAACAAACAGAGAGGGATATAACATAATACAGGGAAGAGAGAAGGGGGATTCACGATTCAGCTTACACAAATAATTATTCAACCAGAAAGACTAACCTCTCTAATCTCTCTGAATCTTCATTTTGTTCAATAACCTTCTGAAGATTTCTCATCTGGTTTTTTTCCAAGCTCCAATACTTCAGCAAGCCTCTTCTTCAATCTTCGCGCATCTTCATGTAGCTTCAACTTTTGATTCTAATCATTCTTCGACATCCTCAAGGTTCAATAAATCTCTAATCATCTTCTGCAATCTCTCTTCATGTTGCACCTTTCATTATCATCATCATTAGCATCAATTTTGTGCATCAACCCTTTGCAAGCATCACAACAATCTTCACGACAACAATCGCATCATCATCATCTCCACTTCAATCTTCTTGATCCTCTTCAATAAACCTTCAATATTTGAAGCACTTCATCATCATCACTGCTATAATTACGAGTTCATCTCTAACCATATCACAACATACACAAAAAATTCTAATAAAAAAATAAGAGTTAGAAGAATAGATCGAAGGAGAAATTAAGCACAGGGATATAGAAGTTACATGGAATCGCACGCCTCTGGTTTTTCCTAAGCTTTCTCGCAGTAGAAAGACCACTGGAGTGTCTCCGGCAGGTAAGAATTGGAAACTTCGCCACCTTCGTGTTTTCTTCATTTTTTGATGTTATATTCTTCCTTAAGGCGTGCGAATCAGTAGCCCTAATGTTGCTAGCTTCAACTCTTCACCGTAATGATTTAATTCCGATCACAAGAACCTAGGGTTCTGATTTTCTCTGATAGATTTAGGTCAATACGGATGAAATTGAAAGAGAAGAGCGTCGGATTAGGACTCAGTACTTGGTTTTTGTTGAGTTTTGTGTTTCGAGATTCCGGTATAGAAGGATTTGGCCATCGTTGGTGGTGGTAATCGCGGCGTCCAAAAATAAAGAGAGAGAGAGAGAGAGAGAGAGAGAGAGAGAGAGAGAAAGAGAGAAAATGAAGGAACTCTGTTTGTACAAGTTGAAGCATCACAATGCGATATCCTAAGCACTACAGGTTGGACCGAAACACATCTCCGTATAAGCCCATATCCATTTTTCTGGTAGCCTTGACCCATCCGTATACCCCTTTTTTTGTACAGTTTGATGGCTAAAAAAAACTCATCATGGACTTACTAATTGGGCTTACACCTCATAAGCCAGTTGGTTCTCATTTTTGGAGCCATTGATAAAAAACCTTGTGTTGATGGGTGTGATCGGTGGATCTGGAACTGACTGTTTAACGCTGGTTCGCGAAATGTCGCGGTAAGCAAGAGTCGCCACCGTCTTTTATTTTCTCCAATTGGAAAGGAAAAAAGCACAGAAAAATTCCTTATAGAGATTGCTCTCGGTTCGGGAGGTAGATTATAGAAAGGGAAGGTGTTAGCACCCTTTCTATCCATGGTTATCCATGGGCTCTTAGATACTTGCTCACTTGTGTTTTCAAAATGGTTTGTTTGCTTTTCAACTGTGGGTTTTAAATAGTTTCTTTGAAAATTTCAGTTCGACTCTTGTATCGGTCCTCAAGAGTGTTTGAAAAAATGCTTTCGAAAGCTTTTTGAAAATGTGTTGGTGTGAAAAGTATTTTTGATTTGTTTTTTGAAATTAGAGCAAGTATCTAGAGTCGTCTACCTACCCTAAGGAATTCGTCTGTGTAAATGTCCTTTAAAGTAGTGCCATCCCACCATTGAGAGGTAGGTAGCACCACCGTTGGAGGTGTTCGGGTCAATTCGAGGTTCGGGGCATGGTGATCACCAGAGCAATAGGAAGATACCTTAGAAGCTACCCTCATGCCAGGTTCCCGGATCATGAGGACTTACTAAGACATCCTCTACTCGACGATCACCTTTCGAGGCAAGGCAACAGTGAGGCGTACCCTAGGGGTGGTGTGTGATTTGTGTGTCAGATTCGTTTATTTTGTCTTGTCATGTTATGGTGATCTACGCGTTTGTTTTTATTTTGTCATTCATTCTTGCATGCCATTATTAACAGTTTAAAAATTACGGGAAATATAAAGTTCTAAACTATTACAAAGGCGCGGGTCCACATCGCCAAAATTAAAATCCAGGACCCGATTTGACAGAAAGTAAATAACGTGCGAGAAATAAAATGTCCGAGTTTACAAGGCTTTGGGAGAGGTACATAAATATTATAAGAAATAAAATAAGAATGCGCGAAACAAATTAATAATCGAAAGCGAGGGCGTTGGACCCTTTTTAATGAAATTAAACTATATTGAGCAAATTAATTAAATTAAAATAAAAAGGAAATTATTTTTGAGTTTTTTGGAATTGTGAATTTTTAATGAGAAGATTAGCTGAAATTAAAATTAAATTAACCCTAATTCTATAACTTTTATTTATTAAGAAAAAATATTAAAGTTAAACCTAAATTAACCTAATTAATTAAAGCAATTTGATTTATAAAAATAAATAATTAATTATTAATGAAAAGAAAAGAAAAAGGATAAAAATTGATTAAAACCCTAATTCTACAAATTTTAAGTTAATTAAGAAAAATGTTTGAATTAAACCTAATTTTACAAAGCTAAATTAATTAATGATATTTACTTAAAAAAATATTAAAATAAAATATATTTGTAATTTTGTCTTTTTTGATTTTTATGTCATTTTTATATTTTTATGAAAATAATTAAATTGAAGAATTAAATTAAAAAAAACTAATTAAAACAAAAATAGAAAAATATGAGAAAAAGAATTAGAAAGGCAAACCATGGGGGGTCTGTCCCCAAATTGGAGGTTTTGCTTAGTAATTTAGGCCCATTTGTCTATGGCCTCATTTGACTCTGACGCTAGCATGTGGCATCTTTGACTTGTGTCCATGATGATCTTCAAACCATGCCCCTTGGATTGGTCTTAGTATGTGCGTGGCAAGCTGGATTGTAAGTTACATGGTGGACTTCTTGTATTGAAACTGCATAGGATGACAATTAGAGGGAAAATATAAGGAAAGGGAGGGGGACCTGGGGTTCGAACCCAGGTCCCAGGGATTACCAGTAATACGCTTTGCCAACTGCTCTACACGCGTGTTTTGATTATATAATAATAAACAAATAATATAAAAGAAAATAAGGGTTAATGGACAATTCAGCGCGAAAATTCAAATCACCCTATCATGTCCTGCCACATAATCATCTTCTTCCTCGTTTTGTTTTCCCTGAAAATAAAAGAAGGTTAGAGGGGGTTTTAAACCCCCCCAAAATATGTAATTCTCAAAAATAGCGACTAGGCCATGGGGCTATATAAATTAGGCGCGAGGTATCTATTCAAATCGTCCAAGCATGCTGAGTTCAGTCGTGGTATTAAGATGTTCCAATTTTACAGCATTTAGAAACGCCCAATTTGAAAGCTTGGTAACCCTAACCTGTATCAATGGTGAATCCTCTAATTTGGCACAAAAACTCAATTAAAATATGCAGTTAGCTTTAGAATCAATCACTCAATGTAAATCAATAAAGAAAACACACGAAAAATGCATGAAGTTCATGATTCGATTATGGAAATTTTCGTGAAAAGCTTGACTATGATATACCAATTCTTGATGTTTCAGGCTATGATATTGATCCAGGCACCTTCCTTGATGTCTCAGCAAGACAATGGTATAGTTATTTTGGCTTGAATCGCACTAGAACTTAGTTTTCAGTATTGGACTTTTTTGAGAAAATTGCAAGTTTGGCTATGGCTTTTCTGCGCAGCTTTTTTGGTCATTGGCATTAGGGTTGGCTTCATGCTTATGTATGGAATAATTAGGGTAAGAATTCAGAGCCAAAGGATCCTTGCATTGATGTGGAAAATATTGGATTTTCATGCCATAATTTTCAAATCTTTTTCATGCTATTTTGGTTCCAATCATGTCCAATTACCAAGATTTTTTCCAAATATGATCATGCACGAAATATTGAAGTTATCCCATGCATAAAAAGATTTGATTGACTTGTTTTGGTATTTTTCACATATTTATTTTAATTAAATGAATTATTAATAATTAAAAATCCAAATAAATAAATAAAAATGATAAAAAACTTCCCTTTGGGCCAAATGGTCGTGCACATGTTTTGGATGATGGATTTTGGAAGAAGAAGAGGCCCATTAGCATTTTCAAGACTTTTGAAGCAATGTTGACTTTTCAAAATATCCAAACATTTCCCAACTTCCACAAGGCATAACTTGCTCAATTTTTAAGCTTTGCTCATGTTCTTGGACATTTTGGAAAGGTCTTTGAGTCCTCTAACCAATGCCTTTGGTCCCATGTCATTGTGATTTACCAATCTCAAGTTATGGCCTTTGACTTAAATTCCCTTTTTGTTGACTTTTGAAAATGACCTATAATGTTGAAATTGATAACTTTTTGTGAGAGCATTTCTTGAAATTGATAACTTTTTGTGATAACTTTTTGTGAGAGCATTTCTCAACAGCAATCATTGAGAGAATCTTGGGCGACTTCAACCTCAACAGCAATCATTGAGAGAATCTGGGGATGATTACTACCTCCGCAGTATCGGGGAGAGAACCATAGGTGACTTCAACCTCAACAGCAATCATTGAGAGAATCTTGGACGACTTCAACTTCAACAGTAACGCTGAGTGAATCTGGGGATGATTACTACCTCCGCAGTATCGGGGAGAGAACCATAGGCGACTACAACCTCAACAGCAATCATTGAGAGAATCTTGGGCGACTTCAACCTCAACAGTAATCATTGAGAGAATCTTGGGACAAGTATCAGAAGGTAGCCATATTCGGGTCACATCTGAACCATCTCTAGAAAGGTGATCTCTGAATAAACAATAGAACAGCTTCCGTGTCCGGAGCATCTCTAAGTTATCTGAGGGGGTCTGGAATAAGTGTCAGAACGTCGCCATGCCTGGGTCACATCCGAACCATATCTGGAAGGCAATCTGGAAGGAGTATCAGAACGTCGCCATATCTGGTTCACATCTGAACTATATCTAGAAGGAAATCTGGAAGAAGTATCAAAACATCGCCATGCCTGGGTCACATCCGAACTATATCTAGAAGGAAATCTGGAAGAAGTATCAGAACGTCGCCATATCTGGTTCACATCTGAACTATATCTAGAAGGAAATCTGGAAGAAGTATCAGAATGTCGCCATATCTGGTTCACATCTGAACTATATCTAGAAGGAAATCTGGAAGAAGTATCAGAACGTCGCCATATCTGGTTCACATCTGAACTATATCTAGAAAGAAATCTGGAAGAAGTATCAGAATGTCGCCATATCTGGTTCACATCTGAACTATATCTAGAAGGAGTTGCGATAGTTGATAGTAATCATCTTTGTATTGACCTTTCCTGAAAAGGTAAAGCATCAGTTGTATGCAGGATCATGATGCATGAACTGCATGATTTCAAAATGTGCTCAAAATTGATGAGATTCGTGTAGTATGATGCATATGCATGCTATAATGTATGAAGATGTGATGTTTATGAACATATGTTTTCGTCTTAGGAAAATAAATCCTTGACGAGTGCCGGGAAGTCACTCCTGGGCTGTTGTTGAAGAATAGATTTTGCCTCCGCTGGGGATGGTAGTTGCAAGAATACCGGTAGGAGAAGGTAACTCCGTTGGGGAATGAACTTGGCGAATGGATTACTCTGCGGGGAGAAAAGTACTCTAGTAATCTTGCTGGGGAGCAATGCTCTGTGGGGAGAGAGGTACTATGCTGAAATGTTGATAATAACTTCACTGGGGATACCATTGTTGTGTTGGAAGTGTTGATAAACTTCGCTGGGGATAAGAAGACTTCGCCGAGGACGATCTCTCCATGGCTTTTGGTTGAGGATAACCCAGTTATATCCTGGTAAGGAAATAACTCTTTGAATAAAGCCGGGGGACGCGCTCGTGCTCTGCGAGGATAAGCTTCCAGAATCTACTGGGGATAAGCTTACTGCTTGGGGAGATGAATTCCAACTTTCCTGGGGAACTAGATTGGACTCTCTTGGGGAAGTATTGAACTGTATTGGTTATGTTCTTCAATGGAACCTACCTCGATGCCTTGGAGGACAGAACAATCAAATTGCTTAGACAACTCTTTATTGCCCCTGTTTCTGATGTGGGAGAGGAAGATACCTGTGGAGGTGCTTGGTAGTTGTTGATGGACAAACCTTCTTCTGGTAGGCAAGTGACGAGATGACAGGGCATAGTCGTACGCTTTAATCCCTAACTTTTGCCTGGACCTCCCTTTCGGGTTTTCAGTCCACCGGGATACCCATTTTTTCCCAAGCCGCCTTTTCAGGTTTTCGACTTGCCGGGTGTACAGATTTTTCATTTCATCCCTTATTTTTGCCCGAACCCTTTTGGTTCGCCGGGAAGCCCTTATTTTTGCCTAGGTATGTCAACCTAGCGGGTCTTTGATTTTGCGTAGTATTTTTTCGACTATGTCCGTGCTTTCAGAATGTAGGGAGTTGCCCCTGTCAGTAGTGTTTTGTCATGCCACCAGAAGGTGTTTGATCAGGCAAGATTCGTTGTTGGAGTGCCCCAAGCGACCCAAGCGGAGATTCGCCCCAGGCTATTTGGTCTTTGAGAGATTCTCCGAATCTTGACTTGATTGCCCCAGATGATAGACCATAATCATGCCCCTTGATTGGAGGTACTCTTGTTCATTAGACTTTCGTCATGCGAATTTCTCTGCTGTTCAAACAAAAAGTCATATGCAAACAAAGTTATGTTAAAAATGCAAAGCCTATGTCTGTCTTGAATTTTAAAAATACATTTTTTGTAAAACAAATGAACCCTTTTTTGTAAACTGTGATGTCAACTCAAGATTTCACCGCGAGCCTTAAGGAGTCAGGATACCTTTCGTAACAGTATGCTTTCGAACTAACCCATGCTTCAGCTAGGACTTTTAAGGGTTATAACGTGGCCTGGTTCACGGTTTAAGAAACAAAGGATAAAGGCTCAAATTATTTGTACCCACCCGCTCTTCGTGATATTCTTCAAACCTAAACTCAGTTGACCGTGCGTTAGACCTTGTTTGAGTCTTTGCTTTGATATACCTGTGATGGTTCGGACTTTGACAGTTTATTTTGAATAGGCAGTCATTTCCTCTTTTTTCGTTGAGGGTTTGTAGGACCTCTTTCTTTTTGATTTTGTTTATCCCTATTTTTTGCCTGAACTGTTTCTTTTTGTGATTACAGTCAGCGGGATGCCCCAGTTTTGTAAGTCTCCTTCATAGGTTTTGACTTAATGGGTTTTTATTTTGAGAAGATAATGACTGCCTTTCTTTATTGATTATTTGGAACCATCACTGTCTTTTTTGTAAGGATCTATTTGGTGCCATTCGTTATGCACTTGGATCAACTGAGAGACTACCCTGCCCCAGGTTATGATTAAGGGTTTTAAATTTCGAAAAGAAAAACTCCTACTTCTTTGGCTCAGAGGGGTTGACGAGGGATTATCATCCTTATAACTCCAGTGTTTAGGGATTGAAACAATGCCTGTACCTCATCAGCGGGGTCTGTTCAAAAGCATACTGTAAAGATCGTGGTATTGTTTTCGTCATCCTCCCTCAAGAGGCTTAGAATTATTAATCGAGAGTTGATCATCACAGAAAAAATGAAAACGATTTTGAATATAATGAAAACAATTGTATTAATTCCCAAAACAGACATATGCGATGCTTTAATAGAATAAAAGAGTTTGCTATGACATTAATTGTTTGTATGAGCAAAGAAAAATACAACTCAGAAATTCAAATAAACAAAAGGTCTTCAATGATTGGGCAACGGAGCAGTGATTATGTTCGGAGTCTCAGGTACTTCAAATTAAATCTCTCCGGCGTCGATCATGTCTTGAATCTTGTTCTTGAGAGGCCAGCAGTTGTCCGTAGTATGCCCCGGGCTATCAGAATGGTAGGCACACCTCTCATTAGGATGGTAGTTTGGAGCAGAAGTGTTTGGATTCCGGAGAGGAGCCCTTAAGGTGATCAGTCCTGCCTTCAACATTTGTTGTAGTGCTTGATCCAACGACATATTGATCTTGGTGAACTGTCGTTTGGGTGCGACCTCCTTGCGCTGCTGCCCCTGTCCTTGTTGAGCAGGTCTAGGATTGGAGATCTGGGTTGCCCATACCTCATGACGGCTCTTTTTACCGTGCACAGCATTGGACTCTTTCTTTCCATGATGAGGCTTTTTATCAGAAGGTGCAGCCTCTTGAATCTTCCCAGACTTGATGCCAGCTTCTACTCGCTCTCCAGTCAAGATAAGATCTGTGAATCCAGCAGACGAATTCCCAATCAGATGGTTATAGAATGGACCAGACAGGGTCCCCAGAAACATGTCCACAAGTTCACGGTCAGTCAGCGGTGGTTGTACCCTACCAGCCAGGTCTCTCCATTTCTGCGCATACTCTTTAAAACCTTCTCCCGATCCTAGCGACATACCCTGGAGTTGGGTACGCGTAGGAGCGAGGTCGGCATTATACTGATACTGCTTGTAAAAAGCAGTAGCCAACTCCTCCCAGTTACGAACCTTGGTTCCATCCAGCTGATAGAACCATTCGAGATGAGTCCCTGAAAGACTTTCCTGGAAGAAGTGGATCCACAAGTTCTTGTCCCCAGTATACGGTTGAATCTTCCGCACGTAAGACCTGAGATGCAGCCTGGGACAGGATGCCCCATCGTACTTAGCAAAAGAGGGTGCTTTGAATTTGTGTGGGATCACCACACCAGAAGTTAGACCCAAGTCTCCGAAATCCAAACCAGGCACTTGTTGAATTTATATTGCATTCAGGCGGTCTTCCAACTGTTTATACTTGTCCTCAGCAGGAGGGTATTGTTCGTCGTTGAAATTTGTCTCGTTGTCGGAGACCACTGGACTGGGAACCCTTTCCTCCTGATGACTGCCTTCCCCAACAGATGGAGTGGTCCTCTCAGCTTCATTTTGTGTGCCATTCCCAGGTTTGCATCTAGGGTTGAACCACACAGTCCTCTTCTTCTTCTTTTTCAAGAGCAGAGTCTTCAGGTCTTGTTGCCCCTGGGCCAAATTCATGATCAACTCTTGGAACTGGGCATTCTGAGCCTGGAGGGCCTTGATGGACTGCTCAATTGATGATTCAGGATTCATGACGATCGGCTGAAATAAACAGCGAAGAGGGTAAGCAACCTGTCAAAAGGGTACCTGCAATGCAATGATATGTATGATATGCATGCAATGTTTTCAAGGATCTCGCAGGGTAAACAAGAAAACCGTTAGAATTTGAATTCGGTGGCTTGATTGAAGGAACTGCATATTGTTGAGAGTCCTTCGTCAAGGGTCAAAGGCTCACCATATCCAGTGGGTCATAGCCCCTGACAACCTTAGCTAGAGGAAAATAAATCCTCTTTGCCCCTTGCTAGATGTTTGATTTATCGTGACCTGCATCACAAGCCTTTGAGATCCTTAAAATGGGTTAGGATGTATGCAATGGTATGATGTCATGCTATGCATGGGGTGATGTAGGTAAACCCTGTTATGAGTCCCAATTAAGGACTATAAACAAACCCTGCAAGAAATTCAGTATACTTTGTTATGAGTCCCAATTAAGGACTACAAACAAAGCCTGCAAGAATTTAGTAACCCTGTTATGAGTCCCAATTAAGGACTATAAACAAAACCTGCAAGGAACAGTGTCAGATAACAAGCATGTAAGTAGTCAAGTTGGAAGGCACACAAGTCACACAAGAGAAGCCCTTAGAGTTTAGGCCAGCATGAGGTCTAGGTGTTACCCTCTTTCAGTTGGTTGGTTCATACATGTCCTATCAGAAGTAACCGGGTTCTAAGGGTCCCAATATCACGGGATTGCTTTCATTGTTCATCGTTTCGATTTAGCCACTGAACTGGCGACCGAAATATTCCAGGAACGCAACCCTCAATTGAGTGTAGTATCGAGTATCAACCGACCTCGGACTGCACCAAAGTCAGTTATCTCACTACCCTAAAGAGGCCAAGATTGTTCAATTAAGGTTCCTAAGGTCAGTTGATGCTTCACGACACCATGCGGAGGCCCCGTACTCTCCTTGACTGAACTCAAGGGTTACCGGTACACACCAAAGTGCCACATCAACGTAGCAGACTGTTTCAACCATGTCGGTATACCCCGCACAGTTCCCTCACAGCCTTGTTGCTACTTTCTAAGAAGGTATCCCCAGATCCGGGTTAGGATCTATAGAACTCCCAAGACAGTCCCACAATTTAAAGCAAACAAGTCAAAGCAATTGAAAACACATTGATCTTAGTCCTAAGGTACACCTCACTTTAAAAGTCTCCCCAGCAGAGTCGCCAGTTCTGTGATCGATGGATCTGGAACTGACTGTTTAACGCTGGTTCGCGAAATGTCGTGGTAAGCAAGAGTCGCCACCGTCTTTTATTTTCTCCAATTGGAAAGGACAAAAGCACAGAAAAATTCCTTATAGAGATTGCTCTCGGTTCGGGAGGTAGATTATAGAAAGGGAAGGTGTTAGCACCCTTTCTATCCATGGTTATCCATGGGCTCTTAGATACTTGCTCACTTGTGTTTTCAAAATGGTTTGTTTGCTTTTCAACTGTGGGTTTTAAAAAGTTTCTTTGAAAATTTCAGTTCGACTCTTGTATCGGTCCTCAAGAGTGTTTGAAAAAATGCTTTCGAAAGCTTTTTGAAAATGTGTTAGTGTGAAAAGTATTTTTGATTTGTTTTTTGAAATTAGAGCAAGTATCTAGAGTCGTCTACCTACCCTAAGGAATTTGTCTGTGTAAATGTCCTTTAAAGTAGTGCCATCCCACCATTGAGAGGTAGGTAGCACCACCGTTGGAGGTGTTCGGGTCAATTCGAGGTTCGGGGCATGGTGATCACCAGAGCAATAGGAAGATACCTTAGAAGCTACCCTCATGCCAGGTTCCCGGATCATGAGGACTTACTAAGACATCCTCTACTCGACGATCACCTTTCGAGGCAAGGCAACAGTGAGGCGTACCCTAGGGGTGGTGTGTGATTTGTGTGTCAGATTCGTTTATTTTGTCTTGTCATGTTATGGTGATCTACGCGTTTGTTTTTATTTTGTCATTCATTCTTGCATGCCATTATTAACAGTTTAAAAATTACGGGAAATATAAAGTTCTAAACTATTACAAAGGCGCGGGTCCACATCGCCAAAATTAAAATCCAGGACCCGATTTGACAGAAAGTAAATAACGTGCGAGAAATAAAATGTCCGAGTTTACAAGGCTTTGGGAGAGGTACATAAATATTATAAGAAATAAAATAAGAATGTGCGAAACAAATTAATAATCGAAAGCGAGGGCGTTGGACCCTTTTTAATGAAATTAAACTATATTGAGCAAATTAATTAAATTAAAATAAAAAGGAAATTATTTTTGAGTTTTTTGGAATTGTGAATTTTTAATGAGAAGATTAGCTGAAATTAAAATTAAATTAACCCTAATTCTATAACTTTTATTTATTAAGAAAAAATATTAAAGTTAAACCTAAATTAACCTAATTAATTAAAGCAATTTGATTTATAAAAATAATTAATTAATTATTAATGAAAAGAAAATAAAAAGGATAAAAATTGATTAAAACCCTAATTCTACAAATTTTAAGTTAATTAAGAAAAATGTTTGAATTAAACCTAATTTTACAAAGCTAAATTAATTAATGATATTTACTTAAAAAAATATTAAAATAAAATATATTTGTAATTTTGTCTTTTTTGATTTTTATGTCATTTTTATATTTTTATGAAAATAATTAAATTGAAGAATTAAATTAAAAAAAACTAATTAAAACAAAAATAGAAAAATATGAGAAAAAGAATTAGAAAGGCAAACCATGGGGGGTCTGTCCCCAAATTGGAGGTTTTGCTTAGTAATTTAGGCCCATTTGTCTATGGCCTCATTTGACTCTGACGCTAGCATGTGGCATCTTTGACTTGTGTCCATGATGATCTTCAAACCATGCCCATTGGATTGGTCTTAGTATGTGCGTGGCAAGCTGGATTGTAAGTTACATGGTGGACTTCTTGTATTGAAACTGCATAGGATGACAATTAGAGGAAAAATATAAGGAAAGGGAGGGGGACCTGGGGTTCGAACCCAGGTCCCATGGATTACCAGTAATACGCTTTGCCAACTGCTCCACACGCGTGTTTTGATTATATAATAATAAACAAATAATATAAAAGAAAATAAGGGTTAATGGACAATTCAGCGCAAAAATTCAAATCACCCTATCATGTCCTGCCACATAATCATCTTCTTCCTCGTTTTGTTTTCCCTGAAAATAAAAGAAGGTTAGCGGGGGTTTTAAACCCCCCCAAAATATGCAATTCTCAAAAATAGCGACTAGGCCATGGGGCTATATAAATTAGGCGCGAGGTATCTATTCAAATCGTCCAAGCATGCTGAGTTCAGTCGTGGTATTAAGATGTTCCAATTTTACAGCATTTAGAAACGCCCAATTTGAAAGCTTGGTAACCCTAACCTGTATCAATGGTGAATCCTCTAATTTGGCACAAAAACTCAATTAAAATATGCAGTTAGCTTTAGAATCAATCACTCAATGTAAATCAATAAAGAAAACACACGAAAAATGCATGAAGTTCATGATTCGATTATGGAAATTTTCGTGAAAAGCTTGACTATGATATACCAATTCTTGATGTTTCAGGCTATGATATTGATCCAGGCACCTTCCTTGATGTCTCAGCAAGACAATGGTATAGTTATTTTGGCTTGAATCGCACTAGAACTTAGTTTTCAGTATTGGACTTTTTTGAGAAAATTGCAAGTTTGGCTATGGCTTTTCTGCGCAGCTTTTTTGGTCATTGGCATTAGGGTTGGCTTCATGCTTATGTATGGAATAATTAGGGTAAGAATTCAGAGCCAAAGGATCCTTGCATTGATGTGGAAAATATTGGATTTTCATGCCATAATTTTCAAATCTTTTTCATGCTATTTTGGTTCCAATCATGTCCAATTACCAAGATTTTTTCCAAATATGATCATGCACGAAATATTGAAGTTATCCCATGCATAAAAAGATTTGATTGACTTGTTTTGGTATTTTTCACATATTTATTTTAATTAAATGAATTATTAATAATTAAAAATCCAAATAAATAAATAAAAATGATAAAAAAACTTCCCTTTGGGCCAAATGGTCGTGCACATGTTTTGGATGATGGATTTTGGAAGAAGAAGAGGCCCATTAGCATTTTCAAGACTTTTGAAGCAATGTTGACTTTTCAAAATATCCAAAACTTTCCCAACTTCCACAAGGCATAACTTGCTCAATTTTTAAGCTTTGCTCATGTTTTTGGACATTTTGGAAAGGTCTTTGAGTCCTCTAACCAATGCCTTTGGTCCCATGTCATTTTGATTTACCAATCTCAAGTTATGGCCTTTGACTTAAAGTCCCTTTTTGTTGACTTTTGAAAATGACCTATAATGTTGAAATTGATAACTTTTTGTGAGAGCATTTATTGGACTTGAAGTGTGAAGAGGAGTTGTAGAAAATGTCTTTCTCTTCAAAATGAGCTTTGGATGGAGTTTTTATGATAATCCATGTGAAAGTTATGCCTTGGTCAAGTTACAGTTGACTTTTTCAACTGTCCAAATATGGAAACTTTTGCATCTTGATGATTTTTGAGCCAAGCTTTGAGAATCATGATCAAGCATTGATAAAATGATGTTTGTGGCTTCAAAATGAGATGTTGACCAAAATTTTGAACTTTTGACTGTCAAATGACCATTTTGCCCCTACAGTTGACTGTAGTGCAATTAGGGTTTTTGACTGTGCAATTTTGTGCTGTAAGTCTTGAAACTTGGTATGAGGATGCTTGACCATGTTTATAGGCATGTGGGACTTGATTGGACCCTTGGAAACTTCATTTTCTTTGTCAAAACCAAAACCCTAATTTTTGACTGTTAGGAGGCCCTTGAACTGTGCAACCCTTGGGGAATTTTGAAGCATGCTTTTTGCAATTCTTGAAGAATATGGGAGGGCAAATTTTGGGGTACAACAATGGGCCTAGTGCCTAACACCTAGATGGAGCAAACTCCTTGGATTATTCTTCACCCCCTGATTATTTTTAATTGTGTTAACCCATTTTTAGTAATTTCTCTTTTAAAAGATTAGTGATAAAAAATAGATAGAATTTAGGATTCTCTAATCTTTTTTTTTTGTATCTTTCCATGATAAAAATTACAAAATCAATAAAAACTTGTTAGAAATTTTATTTTATTTTAAGAAATTAATTCTTAATTTTTCGATTACTTGAGACTTGTGATTCATCTTTTCTTGTTGATTTGAGTCTTATGCAGGATCATTGTTTGATATGCAGACATGTTTGAGTTTTTGATTGTGATTTATTTTCACATCAATGATGCATCGATACTTATTCTGAGCATTTGATTTCTAACTCTTTTCTTTGCTTGGTGGAGCTTGCTTGAAGTTTTCCGGATATCTTTGTTTTGATACACATTGCTACAGATTGATATCTGTTTGGTATTTTCTCTTGTTTATCTTATTTCGTACTTTATTGCTTTATAGATAGCATGAGAAGTAGGAAATAAATAGTGTGCGCTCGAAGTCGCTGTTTAAAGACCTGTAGCAGGCATTTCTCACTTCATTTTCTATATATGTTGTGCTTGTGTTTGTTTACTTTCTTGTTGATCGATGAGTCACTCAATTTATAGATTGAGATCACGACTTCTCTCTTAGTGCATGCTCCCTATAGGATTTCATTGCTTTCCTTTATTTCTTGTTGATCGATGAGTCACTCAATTTAGAAATTGAGAACACAACTTCTCTCTAAGTGCATGCTCCCTATAGGATTTCATTGATTTCCTTTATTTTTTGTTGATTGATGAGTCACTCAATTTAGAAATTGAGATCACGACTTCGCTCTCATTGCATGTTCCCTATAGGATAGTTTTGTTAGACTTTCTTAGGTAATGGTAGCCTAGATAAGATCTCTCTAGGTGTGCTCTCTCGAGCTTATTGGCTTGTTTGTTTGTTTCATCTTTGTGTGCATGTTTTGAGATGGTATACCCTCAGCATGTTCCCTTAGGAGCTCTCGATTCAACTATAGATGATGATTCGAGATAGACATAGTTTTAGGTGATAGACCTTTGCTATACCCCTTTAGGACTTCTTGATTCATGTATAGATGATGAGTTGAGATAGACATTAGGATTGTTATCCAATCATGCCAATCTTAGGGTAGAGATTTCCCTTCAAAACTCAACTTTAGGATCAATCATTGTCTGATAACATTAGGGATTAGATTTAGGCTAGTTTCCCTTAGATGTTTTTTTCTTTTGCATCCTTGCATTTAAAACAAAAACTTTCTCTTTTCTTGAAAAAAGCATAAAATATCTAACAACTTCTAAATCTTTTTTTTAAGGTAAAAAATATCAATCAATGCAAACTCTTTTGCGCCTTCAGGCTTTTCTTTCAAACTTTTTTCAGAAAGAACATGTTAATTCATTTCTGTGTTGACGCATAAGTCTCCAAAGGTCGAGTTGCGGCAGAAGGCGAAATTAATATTGTTCATTAAAAAATACAAACCAACAAAACTTTTGAAGCCGAACTACGACTGCTCTGATTCCTTAAAAGGGATACGTAGGCATTTGGGTAGGGCCCGAACGAGCACAACTTTTATTCTCCCTACATTCTTTTCTATTTTCTTTTGCATGCATTCCTTGTACAACTTAGATATAGATTCTTACACACCCATAAGGTAAACAACAAGAGTGGATACCATAGAGTACTACGGGCGTGTGGGGTGCTAATACCTTCCCCTCGCGTAATAGACTCCCTTACCCTTACCTCTTGGTCTTTCGACCTTGATTTCACCCTTCTCAGGTTTACTCGATGTTTACCTTTCCCCTCTTGCGGGATAAAAAATGTTCGATGGCGACTTCATTAATTTCATTATCAGTTGATTGTTCAGCCGGTTGTTTCAGCTGGCGACTTCACTAGGGATAGATTAACCTATTGCTGGTCCATCCTGGAGTCGATCCTAGCCCTGGTTTTCTTTTCCTTGGGTTTTTATTTTTATGCTTTATAGCTTGTTCATTTTGTACATGTTTATTTGAGCATACATTTGTATTGCATTTTATCGCTTCCCATATATTGGTGATACTGTTGTGCTGGATCAGTTTTCATGATTGGGTGGGTGTTACAAGAGGTAAAAGGCCCAATACCCACGCCAAGTGACAACCATAGGGACTCTAGGAATATAGTGGAACATGAACGGCTAGTTGACTTAGGTTTCACTATTGCCGCCATGTCGTCTCGCTCAGATGAGGTACAAATGAGGGGCTATTGTTTTTACGTAGGTGATATGGCGATAGTTTCTCAAGAGTACCCTTGATTCTGGGTTACCCGACCTTACCCTGACCTAGTTTTCACCCGTGAGAGGGGAGGGACTTGATTATTATAGGTACAGATGATGACTATGTTATGGCGGTAACGTTGTTCTATTGGTGACTATGTGGGTCTCAGGTTTATTTTCTGAGTTTCTGGATTCGGTATTCAGCATGGTTATTTTGTTATGTTCCGGACCTTTGATCCTGATATATTCCACTTGGCCTGAGATTATACAACGGTTATTCATGGTACTTGGTTCCATTGTGTGCTGAAATTGGTGTCAAACTTTTAATCCTGTGATATCCATATTATTCAGCAAATTTATACAGCAGTACCCAGAGGATTGTACAGTTGTTGTGCTGAACTTTTGAACCTATATCATTGTACATTGCATCATAGCATGTTTATTTTACACGAAAAATAGAAATGTGAAATATTGTATGCAAAAAAAGTTTGAACATGGCATTGCGTTCGCTCATTTACCTCATGCATCTTCATGCATCCATAGTAGGTACTCTGAAGGTACTCAGAATGGGGAATCCTTATTTAGACTCGGCATTTTCTTTTCAGAGCTGCAAATCTTGACTTCACGTCGCTTCGTGATCAGATTCAAGATATGGAACAACTTCGTGGGGAATTGGACGAGATGAAAGAACAGATGGGATTCTCGATGCTAGACATAAAGGATTTGGTCCGTGGACAAGAACTCTTGAAAGAAAAAAATAGTCAATTGAAGACTCAATTGAATTTGGTTATGGAAATTTTTGGGATGATGTTGAAGAAAGAAGATGTTTCCATGCCTGCTACAATAGGAGCTACCATTCCTCCCCATATTATGGGGACTCTTTTAAGTCATGGAGTATCTCCTCCACCGCCTTGTGTTCCAGGATCTTCCCATCTGCAACCAGTTGTCACTTCCTAAGAGGACCCAAAAGGCAAAGTCCATCAGCAGAGGCCAAAACAGCCTGAACAAAAATTTGATCCTATTCCAATGTTTTATGCACAATTGCTTCCTCCCCTGCTAGAATTTCATTTGGTCAAACTCCGAATCTTCACTACACATGAAAGGCTCCCTCGTGGCTTTGACGATGATGCTAGATATGAATTCCACTCTGGGGAACCTGGTCATGATACTGAAGATTGCATAGCTTTTAAGAACCAAGTCCAAGATTTACATGATGTTGGGACAATTCTCTTCACTCCCGAAGGTCTGAGCGTGCAAGTCAATCTTACGCCTTCTCCTCTTCAAATTTCTATCTCACGACCGGAGTCACGTCATCCACAACCTATAATCCCATAAATTTATCACCAGCAGCCGTTTACAAATTATGGAAATCAGTTGGTTAATCAAAAACAGAATGTTCCTCATGTTCATCCAGTTCGGTGTGCTTCTCAGCAGCAAACCTTTCAACAGAGACATATGCAACAAGATAAATAAAGGGATGGGAAGCCAAAGAGGGTGTTCGACATTGTTCCCGTGATTTATGGCCAGTTGTTCTCTCAGTTGCTCAAGCTTTCCTTGGTAGAACCCAAGCCACTGAAGTTTGTCATTCCTCCTTATCCTATGGATTTCAATCCTAATGTGTAATGTGATTACCATGTTGGGGCACTAGGCCATTCCATTGAAGACTGCGGGGCTTTCAAAGAAAATGTGCAAGATCTTCTTGATGCAAAGGCTATTAATTTTGGGCCAGCCAGTTAAATTTGAAGTCTCCTTTGACTCAGTAAATGTCAAGATTGCCAGACCCCCATCTGAAGCAACAACTCCATACGAAGACTAGTCTCCTCAACATAGCAATTTCTAGTTTCATTTGCAATTCTCATTTGTAATCTTTCTTGCTTTGGTTCAGTACTTTCTTGTATGCAAAACTTGCTTATCGTTGAATGTTAATCATAATGCAATAAAATTTGCTTGTCTTGAATTAATCCATTCGTATTCACTCATTAATGTTTTTCTTTGACCTTTTGATACTTGACTCTTGTAAATAAAAAATATAAAAAATAAAAAAACCTGTGGAGGGAGGATGATGAGTAATATACCAAAAATTTCAAACGGTGTGCTTTTGAATAAAAACCATGCTGACGATGTACAGGCCTTATTTAAATTCCTAAACACCGAAGATATAAGGGAGATAGACCCTCGTTAACCCCTTTGAGCCTTGAAGTAGGAGTTTCTTTTCTTTCCAAAAAAAAACCTCACATTTAACCCGGGGCAGGGTAGACTTCATTTGATCTGATCGAGCGTTCAGAACTCATCAGGAGTGCGCACCTAAGGATACAATAATGGTTATCCATCAAAAGGCTAAGGAAAGTTAAAACTGCAATGGTTAACTCTCATCTATTAGTAGCATGCGTCAAGGAGATGATATCCCAATGGAAATCTCTCGCACGTCAAGAGGTTAAAAGACGACAATGCCACAACGATTATTCCTCGTCAACTAAACAGCAAGGAAGTTACACTTTTTCAGCAAGTCAAAGAACGAATCGAAGTCACATGAATGGTTCAAACAAAATGAAATGATGAAAGAAAGAGATAAAAATCCCCGCTAAGTCGAAACTTGGAAAAACAAGTCGCTTAGGCAAAAGTCAGGGCATCCGCAGGACTTCAAAGTCAAATTCAAAAAAAAGAATTTGTCCAAGCTAAATTTAGGGAAAGTGAAAAAGCGCAAAAAGTGAATGGGGATTACCCAATAAAAATCCTCAGCAAGGAACTAAGTCGTGTGATCAAACACCAAGAATGAAAGAGGTGAGTGATCGTCGTGTCCATAAAACCTCGCTTGACTCCTTAACCATTGTAACCTCCTTTTGAGAGATGAATACTCGTATCGAGTTAATTGAATTTAGGACTGGAGAATATCATGGAGAACGGGTGGGCACCAAATATTTTGAGCCTTCAATCCTTTTTCTAAAACCGTGAACCAGGCCACGTTACAACCCTTAAAAGTCCTAACTGAAGCAAGGGTTAATTCGAAAGCAATATTGTAATGAGAATACGGTAATCTGACTCCTATGAGGGTTGCTAAAACTTTTGAGTTAGTATCACTCCATCTTTTTAATTTCTTTCGTACAAATTTTTTTATGTTTAATCCTTTCAATAAAAGTTTTTTTGACTTCAAGGCAGACATGAGCTTTGCATTATAATTAACATTCTTAGAACAAACATTCTTTGCATATGAACAAGTGCTTAAACATCCAGTAAGCTTACATAATGAGCATCAGATGAAAGTTTGATTACCTCGATGGACGAATTGCTTCAGGACACCGTTGAAAGTTAAGTCATTTTTGAGAATGATCTTAATCTGGGGAAGGCCTTCTATTAACTGTGGAGTAAGAGAATACCATCTGGAGAAATGATCTGAAGTAGATGGAATGTTTTGATTGCCCAGAGTCTCTGTCAAGCAATGGTGTATTACTTTCAGTTGATCTTGAGGGGTCGATTTCTTCAAGTATCTGATTAGAGATTGAAGCAGTTCAAGTTGAAAAGTATGGTTATGAAGTAGCCTATATTCAAGACATAATCCAGCCGCCCTAAGGTTGTGTTGTCTTCAAAAACCCTCAAGTTTCTCATCCCTCTGTGAGCATGAGGTAAAGGAAAAGGTTTGTCAAGACTCTGTTGAGCAGGGGGGAGCGTGTTAAATACTTTGTCGAGTGAGTGATCAGCCAATCTGATGCATTCAAGTCGGGATTTTATCCCTCAAAGTGCAGTCCAACTGGGGAAATTATGTCAAGATTTGACAAATATCTCTAAGAATTCGTTGATTATAGGAGAATCTTTTCAGAATTTATAGATGCACGAGAATTCACTCAAGCGTGGTTGAAACTGTTTCCAACTTTGGTCAACCAGTAGTAGTATTCTGAAGTTCATAACACTAGGTTGTTTATCTTGATGGTACAGATCTCAGAAAGTCATCTCGAGGTAATTTTCTTCAAAAGCCTTACAGACTGGGACAAGAAATTATGCAGGGGAATTTTCTCCTCTTTAAGGGTTGATCAGATCAAGTCCATACGCAGGCTAAATGATTCGTGAGTTGAAAAATCATGTCAGGAAGTCGGGATTGTTATCCTCGGCTCATTAGAAACTTAGGACCATTTATTTATGTTCATTTATCAGAAGTCAGGATCATTATCTCCAGTCGAAGTGTGGATCGTTATCCTCAGTATGATACGAGCAGTAACACAAAGATCATGTGAGGTTGTTGCCCGTATGAGGTTCGTGATGGAAATGTTATTCACTGGGAGAACACCTTTCCCCATTAAAAGATTCGCTGCTATTTGACTAAAGTTTGTCTGCTAAGGGGTTTCTCTTCAGAGATCTTTATTCTCCAGCAAAGCATTCCTCATTTCTCTGAAGGGGGAGAATACTTCTCCTCCCCGGTAATTCAGAAGTTGTTTGAAGTCGAGATGATTTATTTTCAATGGACTGCAATTTATTTTTTGTAGCATCTTCTCCAAAGTCCACTTTTCAGTGGCATTTCTCCTCGGAATTGACATGTTGAAATTGTAATCTTGCATCGCAGTTTATACCCAGTGGTTGGTAGTTCAAATTATTTATTCTTCAATAAAGTTTTCTATTCCACACATGGGGCATATTGCCATGATTTCTCTTTTTGCTAGTGTTGTTGGTCTTTTATCATAAGAAGTGTGACACCCCAAATTTATTCATGTGTTAAATAATTAGGAATTTAATTATTAAATTAATTAAAGGCTTAATTAATAATATTTTGGATTAAATGGATGAATTAATTATGGAATTAAAAAGGAAGACCGGGGGGTGTAAGGTTGAATTAGAGGTGTGTGAAGTAAAAAGCTCTACTAAATAATTACTAATTTATTTCTATTATTTGGAAAATAATAAAGGAAAAGAAAAAGAAGGTTATTGGGAGAAAGTCATTGTACGTGAAATTGGAGAAGAGAAGAGAAGAGAGGAAAAAGCCAAACGCCATAAATTCGAAGGATCTTCGCGAGGTAAGGGGTGATTTCAATTATTTAATATGCCTTATAGATTTTGAGATCAATAGAATTGATTAAGCATGTTAGAAATCTCGATTTTTGGAATTCTAGGTTTGTGGGATTATCCCTAATTGTGTCAGAGTATAAGAATTGGAACCATTAATGTGATGAATAATTAATAGGAGTGATGGAAACATGATTTATGATGTTGTATTGATGTGTATTGGTTGCATTTTGGTGTTCCAAATGTTATAATTCGTATGGGTATGGATTGGATGGGATTGGAATGAATAATGCTGTCAAAATAGCAGATTTTGACTCTGCAGGTCGTGGGAACCGGTTCCCAGTGGGGAGGAACTGGGTTCCACTGTGTAAACGTACAAAAACTAGCAAAATTGCATGTAGGAACCGGTTCCTGTATAGGTAGGAACCGGGTTCCCATACATTTTCCAGAAGGGTGATTTTTGGGCTTCGCAGGAACCGGTTCCTGCATATGTAGGAACCAGGTTCTGCTGTAACTTTTTGAAAAATATTAAACTTTGAAAATTCATAACTCTCAAACTGTAAGTCCGATTTGAGTGATGTTTTCGGCAGTATTTATTAAATTAAAAATACTATCTTATAAAATAAGAAAAATATTATTTTATGAAAATTATTTTAAAAAGAGTCGAATTCCCGATTTTTGTAAGCTTTGGTATTTTGAGAATGATGTAGAATTGTTTGTAAATTATTCTGATTTGGTGAATGAGAACTGATACTTATGTGTTGTGCCTGCTATCCATTATGATTGAGATGTGATCATGTGATATATTGGTTTTGGCATTATTTGGAATTATGTTGTGATCATATTCCGTTGATTTGATGTTGCATGCTGGTGATGTGCATGCATATGCATTGTTTTGGTGAAGTTAATTCCTATTGTGTGGAATTTGACTTGTATTGCCGTTAACCGATACCCGGGTGATGATGGGTGGTTAGGCTGGATTTGTGTCCTGGTGTTTATGGACGAATTGATGGTTGCTGTATCCGATTGATGATGGATCAGCTGGATTCGTGTCCGGTGTTTATGGACGAATCGATGGTTGCTGTATCCGGTTGATGATGGATCAGTGTTGGGTGACTTGGTCACGTGATTGGTACCACATGCATTGAGTCTGCATTTGTGTTTGCATGGAATTGTAACATGTTAGGATGCCTTCCAGTGTTACAATTCTTTGGTTGATTATTGATTTGTGCATAATGACTTGTATGATTGAAACTGTGTGTTGAATCTGGATTTATGCTAAAATGGGTGAAATAATATGCTTGTGATATAATGTTGATTGAGAAGCTTATAATGCATGTTAATTATGAGAAATCTCACCCTTACTTTAATGATTTCAGATTAAAGTTAGCAGCTCAGGAGTTGGTGAGGATGGCTCTAGAGCTATGTTACTTTAAGTCCGCGTGTCAGTGTCGTGCTCTGATAGGTTGTAACACTGGGGGAAACGTTTGAATGATGAGTTTTATTTTATACTTTATTGTTTAATTTATGTTGGGAATACTTATGAAGTGAAGTTATTGCAGTTTTGAGACATTTCCGCTGTGTAGAACATGATATTGATTTAAATATTTATATTAATAATTCCTTCAGTAAAGCATGATAACTGTAGATTTGAGGTTTTTATATTTATCCTGAATTGTGACATCCCTGTTTTCCATGTTACTCTAATTTAATTAATATATTCGCGGGTTATTTAGAAGGGGTGTTACAACAGTGGTATCAGAGCAGGTCGGTCTGTCGGCCAGGTTGTTTATGTGTTTACTCCCTTTTGGTATGTGACATGTGTGTGAAACATTGTCGGTACTTGATTGTTTCCTTTTCGTTGTATGCAGAGGTACGTGTGAAATAAGTGGGGGAGAAGTTTCTTCTCTGATGTTTTGTTCAAAAGGTTGGTTCAGTATACTGCCGATTGTAAGATGTAAGTATTGCCGAGCAGTTGATGCTTCAAGCATGGTTATGTTTAAGTAGCTTGAAGGGTAAGATTGAAGATGCTGTTGTGGTTTGGTAACGATGGTTGATGCCACCTCATGATTGTTGACTATCTATTGACAAATTGAGGAACTGATCACCCTTAATCTCTTATTGATAGTATTCGGGATCGCGTTGGATGGGATGTACTTATTGTGCCAGCTTTACAGTGTGTGAAATTAGTTGAGTCGGCAAGAAGAGAAGCGTTATGGTTTGTGTAACGAGAGATTTAGATCTCGGCGAGAACAAGATAAAGGCATGTGACCTATTGGATGTAATTTTTTTTATGAAGTGTTCCGTGATGAAGTAAGTGGAACGGTGTGAGAGTGCAAGGTGAAGTCATAATGGGTTTTGTTACTAGAACTAGTTCGAATTCGAGGATGCCTATAAGAGGTCTGCTTCTAGATTGAGAAAGTTGAAGATTCAACTTGAGGATTTGTTTGAGAAGAAGTTTATTCGTCCGAGTGTTTCACCGTGGGGTGCTCCGGTGTTGTTGGTTGAGAAGAAAGAAGGTTCAATGAGATTATGTGTTGATTACAGACAGCTGAATAAAGTTACAATCAAGAATCGGTATCCTTTGCCGAGGATCAATGATTTGATGGATCAACTAGTTGGAGCTTGTGTATTTAGTAAGATTGATCTAAGATCTGGATATCATCAGATTCGTGTGAAGTCGGAAGATATTCAGAAAACTGCATTTAGAACGAGGTATGGACATTACGAGTATTCTGTTATGTCGTTTGGAGTTACTAATGCACCTGGTGTTTTCATGGAGTATATGAACAGGATATTTCATCCGTATCTTGATAAGTTTGTGGTGGTGTTCATTGATGATATTCTAATTTATTCGAAGAGCGATGAAGAGAATGCAGAACATCTCAGAGTTGTGTTGGAATTGTTGAAAGAGAAGAAGCTTTATGCGAAGTTGTCCAAGTGTGAATTCTGGTTAAGTGAAGTAAGTTTCCTTGGCCATGTAATTTCCAAGAATGGAATTGCGGTGGATCCTACGAAGGTAGAAGCAGTATCTCAGTGGGAAGCGCCGAAGAATGCTTCTGAGATCCGTAGTTTTCTGGGGTTTGCACGTTATTACAGGAAGTTTATAGAAGGATTTTCCAAATTAGCGTTACCGTTGACTAAGTTGACCAGGAAGGGTCAGATGTTTGTTTGGGATGTTGAATGTGAGAAAGGATTTCAAGAGCTGAAGAGGAGATTGGCAAGTGCTCCGATCTTGATTTTGCCAAATCTGACTAAGTCTTTTGTTGTGTATTGTGACGCATCATTAATGGGATTAGGTGGTGTGTTGATGCAAGATAAGCAGGTGGCAGCTTATGCTTCGAGACAATTGAAAGTACATGAAAGGAATTATCCGACTCATGATTTGGAGTTGGCAGCTGTTGTGTTTGTTTTGAAGTTGTGGAGGAATTATTTATATGATTCTCGGTTTGAGGTGTTCAGTGATCACAAAAGTCTGAGGTATCTCTTTGATCAGAAAGAGTTGAATATGAGGCAGAGGAGATGGTTAGAAATTCTAAAGGATTATGATTTCGGTTTGAATTACCATCCTGGTAAGGCAAACGTTGTTGCGGATGCCTTGAGTAGGAAGTCCTTGCATATGTCGATGTTAATGGTCCATGAGTTAGATTTGGTTGAGCAGTTCAGAGATTTAAGTTTGGTATGTGAAACTACTCCGAATAGTGTGAAATTGGGTATGTTGAAACTGACTAGTGGTATTCTGGAAGAAATTCGGAATGGACAGAAGCCCGAGGTTGGGTTAGTTGATAAATTGACATTGATCAACCAAGGTCAAGGAGGCGAGTTCCGGATTGATGAGAATGGTGTTATGAGATTTGGTAATAGGGTATGTGTTCTGGATGTTGCAGAGATTAGGAAGAGTATTTTGGAAGAAGGACGTCGTAGTGGATTGAGTATCCATCCTGGTGCTACTAAAATGTACCATGATTTGAAGAAGTTGTTTTGGTGGCCGGGAATGAAAAAGGAAATTACTGAGTTTGTGTATGCTTGTTTGGTTTGTCAGAAGTTGAAGATTGAGCATCAGAAACCGTCAGGATTGATGGAACCGTTGTTTGTTCCGGAATGGAAATGGGATGGAATCTCTATGGATTTTGTGTCTGGTTTGCCAAGGACATCGAAGAATTGTGATTCTATCTGGGTTATTGTTGATCGGTTGACGAAATCTGCTCACTTTATTCTGATAAGAATGGATTATCTGATGGAAAGGTTGGCAGAATTGTATGTTGAGAAGATTGTGAGTTTGCACGGTATTCCTTCTAGTATTGTGTCGGATCGAGATCCGAGGTTTACATCTAAATTCTGGACGGGATTGCAAGAAGCTTTGGGTACTAAGTTGAGTTTGAGTTCCGCTTATCATCCACAAACAGATGGTCAGACGGAGAGAACGATTCAGTCATTGGAAGATTTGTTAAGAGCTTGTGTGTTGGAGAAAGGTGGAGCTTGGGATAGTTATCTACCATTGATTGAGTTTACCTACAATAATAGTTTCATTCGAGCATTGGTATGGCTCTGTTTGAGGCATTGTATGGTATGAGGTGTTGGACACTGTTGTGTTGGTATGAATCTGGAGAGAGTGCTGTGATTGGACCGGAAATTGTCCAAAAGACTTCGGAAAAGATTAAGATGATTCAGGAGAAGATGAGGACTTCTCAGAGTCGTCAGAAAAGTTATCACGATAAGAGGAGGAAAGATCTTGAGTTTAGCGAAGGAGAACATGTTTTTATGCGAGTTACTTCGATGACTGGTATTGGTCGAGCTTTGAAGTCAAAGAAGTTGACTCCACGTTTTATTGGTCCGTTTCAGATTACCAAGAGAGTTGGGAAAGTTGCTTATCAGATTGCTTTGCCGCCGTCACTTGCAAATTTGCATGATGTTTTTCATGTATCTCAGCTAAGGAAGTACATTGCTGATCCGTCTCATGAGATTCGGGTAGACGATATACAGGTACGAGAGAATTTGACTGTGGAAGCGGTACCTGCGAGAATTGAGGATCGGAAGTTGAAACAGTTGCGAGGCAAGGAGATCGCGTTGGTAAGAGTGGCTTGGGGAGGACCAGCAGATGGAAATGTCACTTGGGAGCTGGAGAGCCAGATGAAGGACTCGTATCCCAAACTGTTCGTCTAAGGTATGTTTTCGAGGACGAAAACTCTTTTAGTTGGGGAGAGTTGTGACACCCCAAATTTATTCATGTGTTAAATAATTAGGAATTTAATTATTAAATTAATTAAAGGCTTAATTAATAATATTTTGGATTAAATGGATGAATTAATTATGGAATTAAAAAGGAAGACCGGGGGGTGTAAGGTTGAATTAGAGGTGTGTGAAGTAAAAAGCTCTAATAATAAAGGAAAAGAAAAAGAAGGTTATTGGAAGAAAGTCATTGTACGTGAAATTGGAGAAGAGAAGAGAAGAGAGGAAAAAGCCAAACGCCGTGAATTCGAAGGATCTTCGCGAGGTAAGGGGTGATTTCAATTATTTAATATGCCTTATAGATTTTGAGATCAATAGGATTGATTAAGCATGTTAGGAATCTCGATTTTTGGAATTCTAGGTTTGTGGGATTATCCCTAATTGTGTCAGAGTATAGGAATTGGAACCATTAATGTGATGAATAATTAATAGGAGTGATGGAAACATGATTTATGATGTTGTATTGATGTGTATTGGTTTCATTTTGGTGTTCCAAATGTTATAATTCGTATGGGTATGAATTGGATGGGATTGGAATGAATAATGTTGTCAAAATAGCAGATTTTGACTCTGCAGGTCGTGGGAACCGGTTCCCAGTGGGGAGCAACCGGGTTCCACTGTGTAAACGTACAAAAACTAGCAGAATTGCACGTAGGAACCGGTTCCTGTATAGGTAGGAACCGGATTCCCATACATTTTCCAGAAGGGTGATTTTTGGGCTTCGCAAGAACCGGTTCCTGCATATGTAGGAACCGGGTTCTGCTGTAACTTTTTGAAAAATATTAAACTTTGAAAATTCATAACTTTCAAACCATAAGTCCGATTTGAGTGCCGTTTTCGGCAGTATTTCTTAAATTAAAAATACTATATTATAAAATAAGAAAAATATTATTTTATGAAAATTATTTTAAAAAGAGTCGAATTCCCGATTTTTGTAAACTTTGGTATTTTGAGAATGATGTAGAATTGTTTGTAAATTGTTCTGATTTGGTGAATGAGAACTGATACTTATGTGTTGTGCCTGCTATCCATTATGATTGAGATGTGATCATGTGATATATTGGTTTTGGCATTATTTGGAATTATGTTGTGATCATATTCCGTTGATTTGATGTTGCATGCTGGTGATGTGCATGCATATGCATTGTTTTGGTGAAGTTAATTCTCATTGTGTGGAATTTGACTTGTATTGCCGTTAACCGATACCCGAGTGATGATGGGTGGTTAGGCTGGATTCGTGTCCTGGTGTTTATGGACGAATCGATGGTTGCTATATCCGATTGATGATGGATCATCTGGATCCGTGTCCGGTGTTTATGGACGAATCGATGGTTGATGTATCCGGTTGATGATGGATCAGTGTTGGGTGACTTGGTCACGTGATTGGTACCACATGCATTGAGTCTGCATTTGTGTTTGCATGTAATTGTAACATGTTAGGATGCCTTCCAGTGTTACAATTCTTTGGTTGATTATTGATTTGTGCATAATGACTTATATGATTGAAACTGTGTGTTGAATCTGGATTTATGCTAAAATGGGTGAAATAATATGCTTGTGATATAATGTTGATTGAAAAGCTTATAATGCATGTTAATTATGAGAAATCTCACCCTTACTTTAATGATTTCAGATTAAAGTTAGCAGCTCAGGAGTTGGTGAGGATGGCTCTAGAGCTATGTTACTTTAAGTCCGCATGTCAGTGTCGTGCTCTGATAGGTTGTAACACTAGGGGAAACGTTTGAATGATGAGTTTTATTTTATACTCTATTGTTTAATTTATGTTGGGAATACTTATGAAGTGAAGTTATTCCGGTTTTGAGACATTTCCGATGTGTAGAACATAATATTGATTTAAATATTTATATTAATAATTCCTTCAGTAAAGCATGATAACTGTAGATTTGAGGTTTTTATATTTATCCTTGTGATCGGTGGAAATAGAACTGACTGTTTTTAGCTGGTTTCGCGAAATGTCGCGGTAAGCAAGAGTCGCCACCGTCTTTTATGTTCTCCAATATGGAAAGGACAAAAGCACAGCAAAATTCCTTATTCGAGAATGTTTCTCGGTTCGGGAGGTAGATTTATAGAAAGGGAAGGTGTTAGAACCCTTTATATCCGTGGTTATCCACGGGCTCTTAGGTACTTGCTCTTATGTTTTCAAAAGATTGTTTGCTTTTCAAGTGTGTGTGGGTTTTGAAAAAGTTTCGTTTGAAAAATTTCTAAGTAACTCTTGTATCTGTCCTCAAGAGTGTGTGAAAAATTTGTTTGAAAACCTTTTTGAAAGTGTAGGTGCGAAAAGTTGTTTTTGTTTGTTTTGAAAAGAGCAAGTACCTATGAGATCTACCTACCCTAAGGAATTAAGCTATGTAAGAGTCCTTTAGATAGTGCTATCCCACCATTGAGAGGTAGGTAGCACCATCATTTGAAGTGTTCGGGTCAATTCGATTAAGGGACATGTGTGGTCACCAAAGCAATGGTAGGACACCTTAGAAATAACCCTAATGTCCTAGATCCTTTGTATCCGAGGCAACCGTTTCGAGGCAACTGGATCTTTTGGACAGAAGGGCGGCCTCTAAGACACCCTATACTTGATGACCACGTTCGAGGCAACCAGTGAGGCGTACCCTAGAAGTGGCATGTGCTTTGTGTGTTGTTTTTCAGTTAAAGGTTATCTTGTACATGTTATTTGTGAGCTACGGATTGATTTTATTTACATACATTCTTGCAGGCATATTAGCAGTTAGGAGTGCGGAAAGTAAATTGCGGAAAGATAAATCTAACTATTACAAGGCGCGGGTCTATACATCGCCAAAAAAACAAAACCCGTTTGGAAATAAACTGCGAGAAATAGTAAATAAAGAGATAAACCTAATTACTATTACATATCCGGAAACAGTTACATAAATAATCAAAATAAGAATAATGCGCGAAAGAATTAAATTGGAACGTCTTAGGGTTTTGACCCTTTTTTGAATAAGAATTAAATTTTTGTCCCTTTTTTGTAATTAATGAAATTAAAATTAATAACTAATTAATTAATTAATTAAGAAAATATTTTTTGTGTTTTTATGTTTTTAATGAAAATAAAAAGAAAAGAAATTAAAAGTAAAAGTTAACCTAATTCTAAATTGTTTTTATTTATTATAAAGAAAAGAGGTTAAAATTGACCTAATTAAACTATTTTATTTGTTAGTATTTTATTTACAAAAATAACATGAAATTAATAAATAATAATAATATTAGTTTTTTTTTGATTTTTTATTGTGAAAAGGTTAAATAATTTGGATGGTGAGTAATTAATTTAAAAAACAATAGAAATAAACAAAGTAATTAAAAGAAAGAAAAATAAAAAAAAATGAATGCAAACCTAAAAGGGGGGGTGATGGGCCAGCAAAGGGAGTTTGTTTAGGAATCTGAGGCCCATGAACATTCAAGCCTCGTTGACCTTCCTGGTTGTCCACGCCTGCGTTGACTCATGAGCACCATAGTCTTCATTCTTTGGCCATTGGATTGATAGTGGTGGCCACATGGCATGCATCAGGATGAGGTGCAGGACGGACATCACTCAGTATCCTGCATATGATTGTATGAGGAAAAATGATATTGAAATTATGGGGGACCTGGGATTCGAACCCAGGTCCCAGTAGTGACCAAGCACGTCATCAACCACCAAAGCACTGCGTTGTCTTTGTTAATATAATATGTAACAAACATAAAATATAGAAACCATGTCCATGCTGGATTTTTAAAAAAAAGCGCGCTACGTTTGAACGCTCCAACCAGGCTCTTCCAGGTATTGTCTTCTTCATGAAACCTGAAACAAAAACAAACAAATAACGGGGGGTTTTAACCCCCACAATGCTGAATGGCCAAAAATAGCGAATAGGAATCCAGGGCATATAAATATGGCGCGAGGTATCCAATGTCTTCGTCTCACTCAGGCGGTTTCAATCATGTGCGTCTTGAGGTCAGATTTTACAGTATGTGAAAAGCCCTAATTCAAAAGCTTGAAAGGCCTAAGATTTAACCATGGTGATTTGCGTTTCAGGGGCTCTCAAAGCAATTGAACCCTACCATTAGCTTCACCTGAATGCTATGAACACAAAATGATCCACAAAAGATGTTAACAATGTATGAATAATGGTATGCATTTCTAGAAAAAAATTCAAACCGTGTGACTTGTGTTGGGCGTTTCTTTGAGTATTGGAGCTTGTTTATGATTGCAATAGGTTCTGGAGACTCACAGCAATGTATTTGAACCTTCAAATCTCCTTGAAATGGCCTGGAAGGTAGAATTAGGATTTGACTTTTTGCTTGGATTTTTGTATTTGGTTATGGCCTCTCTGCAGCAGCTTGTGCGTGTAATGTATTAGGTCTTGGTTTTGCATATGTATGGGAAGGCATTTAAGTGATATGATGAGCCAATGATCCATTGTATTCAAGTTTTTGGATTCTTGTTTAACCACCATTAAAGACTTCCCAAGCTTGGTTCAAAATTTGAATTCTATGCATAAATGGCCCTAGCACGAAATTGGTAGGTTGTTCATGACACATGAAAGCCATTCAAAACTCAAAGATACCATTTAATTCATTTTTTTATTTTATTTGAATTACTATGGATTAAAATGAATTAAATCCATAAAAATTAAATAAAAATGAAAAAATAAATGTTTGGTCTTGTAATTGGTCATGGGACACGTGGGTGGCATGACAAGGCTGAATCAAGTGGAAGAAAGTGGGCCCTTTTGTCAAAAATTGAAGTTACAAGGATAGTTGAAATTTGCCATTTCACAAAATTTTCCCAACTTCTCCAATGCATATCTTGCTCAATTTTGATCATATGAACATGTTCTTGGACATTTTGGAAAGGCCTTGAAGTCCTCTAACAAATGCCTTTGGTCCCATGTCATTTTGATTTACCAATCTCAAGTTATGGTCTTTGACTTAAAATGCCTTTTTGTTGACTTTTGAAAATGACCTATAATGTTGAAATTGATAACTTTTTGTGAGAGCATTTCTTGGACTTGGAATGTGAAGATGAGTTGTAGGAAATGTCATCCCCTTCAAAATGAGCATTGTATGGGATTTTTTTGATGAACCATGATAAAGTTATGTCTTGGTCAAGTTACAGTTGACTTTTCAGCTGTCCAAAAATAGAAACTTTTGCATCTTGATGATTTTTGAGACATTCTTGTGAAATCATGGTCAAGATTTGACCAAATGATGATTGTGGCTTCAAAATAAGATGTTGACCAAAAAAATTGACTTTTGACTGCCAAATGACCATTTTACCCCTACAGTTGATTGTGGAGCAACTAGGGCTTTTGACTGTGCAACTTGACCTTGTGAGCCTTGAAACTTGGCATGTAGATGCTTGACAATATGTATAGGCATATGTGACTTGATTGAGCCCTTGAAAACCTCAACTTCACTGCAAGAACCAAAACCCTAATTTTGACTGGCTTAGGAGGATGGTTTGACTGTGCAACCCTTGAGTAGACTTGAGCAAATTGAGATGATGCTTGTCAAAACTTTGAAGAATATGGGAGGGCAAATTTTGGGGTACAACAGTTGCCCCTATTCAATCTTCTTAGAACTGAGGATGTAGATTGGCTTGTGTGCCTTTCGTGATCCGAAGGTGGAAGATGATTGAACACTAGAGTGCCCAGAAATTTGCACTCACATAGTAGAATATCAGCAGTGTGATGGCGGGAATGGGCTTACAGATGCCATTTGGAGAGATGGTGGATAGGAGGATGGGCTTATAGATGCCATCTGGAAGTGTGACAGAACCTTGTTGGGAATGGGCTTATAGATGCCATTTGGAAGTGTGGTGGATAGTTGTGGAGATGGGCTTATAGATGCCATCGGGAGGTTTTCGATCGCGTAAGAGATTCCTTAGCGAGAATTTGCGTACTTGAGAAAGAAAGATGGTTTCCTGGCCTGTTACAGGTGTTGATCTTCAACTCTTCATGCAGATATGCCCTGGATGGATACAGGAATCGAATCTACTCACAGATATGCCCTGGCTGGATATAGGAATCGAATCTGGAATTTGTCGTCTACAGATATGCCCTGGCTGGATACAGGAATCGATCTTCAAACTCTTCAGATATGCCCTGGCTAGATACAGGAATCAAATCTGGAATTAGTCATCTACAGATATGCCCTGGCTGGATACAGGTATCGAATCTTCAAACTCTTCAGATATGCCCTGGCTAGATACAGGAATCGAATCTGGAATTAGTCATCTACAGATATGCCCTGGCTGGATACAGGTATCGAATCTTCAAACTCTTCAGATATGCACTGGCTAGATACAGGAATCGAATCTGGAATTAGTCATCTACATATATGCCCTGGTTGGATACAGGTATCGAATCTTCAAACTCTTCAGATATGCCCTGGATAGATACAGGAATCGAATATGGAATTAGTCATCTACAGATATGCCCTGGCTGGATACAGGTATCGAATCTCTAAACTCTTCATGCAGATATGCCCTGGCTGGATACAGGAATCGAATCTACTCACAGATATGCCCTGGCTGGATACAGGAATCGAATCTGGAATTGCGACAGTTGATAGTAATTATCTTTGGATTGACCTTTTTCCTGAAAAGGCAAAACGTCAGTTGTATGCAATGTCATGATGTATGAAATGTATGGTGTCATGATGTTCTCAAAATAAATGAGATTATGTTATATGTATATTGTGATGTATGTGAGCAGGATGGATGAAATGTGATATGTTTATGAATGTATTTTCGTCTAGGAAAATAAATCCTTGATGAATGCCGGGAAGTTGAATCCTGGGTCGATGTCGAAGAGTAGGGTTCTTCGTTTCCGCTGGGGATGACGGTTGCAAGAATAAACCGGTAGGAGAAGATGACTCCATTGGGGAATAAACTTGTTGGAGAGATTACTCTGCGGGGAATTACTCTGTGGGAAGAGATACTTCGCTGAGGTTTTGATGAGAACTCCGCTGGGGATTCCTGTTGATAAGCTTTGTTGGGGAATTTTGATGAAATCCGCTGGGGGATAGGAAGAACTTCGCCGAGGACGATCTTTCCGTGGTAATTAGCTGAGGATAACCCAGTTATAAGCCCTAGTGGGGAATAACTTTGAATAAAGCCGGGGAGACGCGTTCGTACTCTGCAGGGGATAAGCTTCTAGAATCTACTAGGGATAAGCTTCCTACTGGGGAGATTGATTCAACTCTCCTGGGGAGACTTTTTGAACTGTACTGGGGAGTGGCTCCACAAGGGTGTTTGGTATTCCGTCGGGGAACAATCTTAGATTAAGACTGCCGGGGATGCTTGTTAAGGAATATCTGCATACTCCGATGGGGAATATTGAGGTCTTCTGGGGATATCCAACTTCATTAGGGTTGACAGTAGCTTAACTCTGCTTGGAGAGAGTGTTGCTGACTTGCTGGAGATATTGTGCCTTTTCAGGGCTGATTGGGAGACCAACTCTGCCTGGGGAGAGTATTGCTGATTGGTCTTACTCTGGGGGGAGTGAAGGTATCCTGGTTACATTCTTCGGCCGAACTTACCTTGGTACCTTGGTGGACGGAGCAACTAGACCGCTTAGACAACTCAGTATTGCCCCTGTTTCTAATGTCACCTGTAACTAGTCCTTTGTTTCGTATGCAAATATTTGTGATTAGCAATTAGTGTCAAACGCATATATCAAAAATGAACATTGGACGTTCTTTGCAAAACAAAACAGAAAAAGAAAAACAGTTGGCAATTTGTCTGGAAAGTGAATTTGTATTGATTTTTGAATTTGCCTGTAAGTAGGCGTTTATGTACAAGAGGCTGACGTCCTAGTAAGAGAACACCGCCGAACAGAATAGAGTTTATACAATTTGTACAAAGGAAGACAAAACAGCTATGTGAAAAATCCCGCTGGGTTCCGACTCTGCTATCGCCTTTATGTCTTCAAGCGTCTCATCACTTTGCTGCTTAGTTGAAGATGAAGCTGATTGATTGATGCCGTCTGAACCTGATAGTTGATACCGGATTCTGGATGCAAGGTGATCCAATGAGACATAGTATTACGCTTATCCCTAACTTTTGCCTGGACTGCCCTTTCGGGTTTTCAGTCCACCGGGATACCCATTTTTGCCCAAGCCACCTTTTCAGGTTTTCGACTTGCCGGGTGTACAGATTTTTCATTTCATCCCTTATTTTTGCCCGAACCCTTTTGGTTCGCCGGGAAGCCCTTATTTTTGCCTAGGTTTGTCAACCTAGCGGGTCTTTTGTTCATGCGTAGTATCTTTTTACTATGTCTGCATTGGCGGGGTGAGGAAGGTCGTCACTATCCGTGGTGGTTAGAATCATGGCTCCTCCTGAGAAGACATGTTTAACCACAAATGGCCCTTCGTACATAGGGGTCCATTTGCCCCTGGGATCACTTTGAGGAAGGATGATGCGTTTGATTACCAGATCTCCGACTTGATACTCTTGTCGTCTGACTTTCTTGTTAAATGCCCTGATCATCCGTTTTTGGTACGTCTGACCATGACAAATAGCAGTGAGTCTCTTCTCGTCAATTAGGTTTAATTGATCAAGTCGAGTCTGGATCCAGTCATCTTCGCTCAAACCTGCATCCTTCATTATCCGGAAAGAGGGTATCTGGACTTCGATATGCAAGACTGCCTCCATGCCATAGACCAAAGAAAAGAGGGTTGCCCTTGTTGACGTCCGTGCCGAGGTACGGTACCCATGAAGAGCAAACGGTAACATCTCGTGCCAATCTTTGTACGTCACTGTCATCTTTTGCACAATCTTCTTGATATTCTTATTTGCTGCTTCTACAGCCCCATTCATCTTCGGCCGATAGGGAGAAGAGTTGTGGTGTTGTATCTTAAATTGCTCGCAGAGCTCAGTGATCATTTTGTTGTTGAGATTGGTACCATTGTCCGTAATGATCCTTTCTGGGACACCGTATCGACAGATCAGGTTATGCCGAATGAATCGTGCTACGACGTTCTTGGTTACCATAGCATAGGAAGCTGTTTCAACCCACTTTGTGAAGTAATCAATCGCTACCAGGATGAAGAGATGCCCGTTGGATGCCGTAGGTCTGATCTCACCGATCATATTAATGCCCCATATTGCAAAAGGCCAAGGTGCCGTCAAGACATTCAGAGGTACTGGAGGAATGTGCACCTTATCAGCATATATCTGGCATTTATGACATGTCCGAGAATGTTGGTAACAGTCAGCTTCCATTGTGGACCAGAAATATTTTGCCCGAAGGATTTTCTTTGCCATCGTATGTCCACTGGAATGTGTTCCAAAGGTACCTTCATGTAGCTCTGCCATGATCCTTTCTGCTTCAGTCCTATCCACACAACGCAGTAAAGTTGAATCATGGTTTCGCTTGTATAGAATGCCATTGCTGAGGAAGAACTTTGCCGCAAACCTTCTCAGGAACTTCTTGTCATTAACAGATGCACCCTCGGGGTATTCTTGAGCTTACAAGTACCTCTTCACTTCATGATACCAAGGTTTTTCAGTTACCTCTTCAGCCTGAAGATCACAGTAATGTGTAGGTTAATCCAATTTCCAGATAATGATCTGGGGAGCCTCGTTATCCCATTTGACTTTGAACATAGAAGACATCGTAGCCAACGCGTCCGCCAACTGATTCTCTTCTCTTGGGAAGTGTTCAAAAGTTATCTCTTCGAAATGGGGGATCAATGTCAACACATACTCTTTGTAAGGAATAAGATTTGGGTGTTTCGTATCCCACTCGCCTTTGATCTGATTGATCACGAGAGCGGAATCTCCGAAGACACTCAGAAACTTGATCCTTAAGTCAATTGCAGCTTGAAGACCCATGATGCATGCCTCATACTCTGCCATGTTGTTGGTGCAGTTGAAACATAGTCGGGCAGTAAGTGGAGTATGAGTGCCTTTAGGGGATATGATCACAGCTCCAATACCGTTACCCAAAGCGTTTGAGGCTCCGTCAAAGTGCATAGACCATCGGGATCCTTCCTCAGGTCCTTCATCCGGTCCTGGTATTTCACAACCAGTCACTACCATGATGTTCTCGTCTGGAAATTCAAAGTTCATAGACTGGTAGTCGTCCATTGCCTGGTGTGCTAAATGGTCTGCCAGTACACTTCCCTTGATTGCTTTTTGAGTCGTGTACTGGATGTCGTATTCTGTCAAGATCATTTGCCATCTTGCTATTCTTCTGGACAGGGCAGGCTTTTCGAATATGTACTTGATTGGATCCATTTTTGAAATCAACAGAGTGGTGTGAGTCAACATATACTGTCTCATCCAGCGAGCAGCCCATACCAAAGCGCAGCAAGTTTTCTCGAGCAATGAGTATCGGGTCTCACAGTCGGCAAACTTTTTGCTAAGGTAATAAATGGCATGCTCTTTTCGGCCAGACTCGTCATGCTGCCCCAGTACACACCCCATTGAGCTGTCAAGTACTGTCAAGTATAGTATTAGAGGTCTCCCTTCAACCGGTGGCATAAGAATGGGTGGTTCTTGGAGATACTCTTTGATTCTTTCGAAAGCGGCCTGACATTCATCATTCTAACGTACTACTTGATCTTTCTTCAGTAGCTTGAAGATTGGTTCACAGGTAGCAGTTAGGTGTGAGATGAATCGGGCAATGTAGTTCAGCCGTCCTAGAAAGCCTATGACTTCTTTCTCTGTCTTGGGAGCTGGAATCTCTTGTATGGCTTTCACCTTGGCAGGGTCCACTTGAATACCTTTGTCGCTCACGACGAAGCCTAGCAGTTTTCCAGATCTCACCCCAAAGGTGCACTTGTTCGGGTTCAACCTCAGCTTGTACAACTTCAGACGGTCAAACAGCTTCTGTAGATGGTCAAGGTGTTCCTCCTCAGTTTGGGACCTTGCAATCATATCATCGACGTACACTTCGATCTCATGATGGATCATGTCATGAAACAAAGCAACCATGGCACGTTGGTAGGTTTCCCCAGCATTTTTCAACCCAAAAGGCATGACCTTGTAGCAAAAGGTGCCCCACTGAGTAACAAAAGTGGTCTTCTCCATGTCTTCAGGAGCCATCTTGATCTGATTATAACCTGAGAACCCATCCATGAAGGAGAATACTTTATGCTGAGCAGTGTTGTCAACCAGAACGTCGATATGAGGCAGAGGGAAATCATCCTTAGGGCTGGCCCTGTTCAAATCCCTGTAATCAACACACATTCGGACCTTACCATCTTTCTTCGGTACTGGAACCACGTTGGCAACCCACTGAGGGTAAGAAGTCACTGCTAGAAAACCGGCATCAAATTGTTTCATAACCTCAGCTTTGATTTTCTCGGACATCTCTGGACGCATACGGCGGACCTTCTTTTTTACTGGCGGGCAGTCTTCCTTGGTAGGCAGGTGATGAACCACAATGTCGGTATCCAACCCAGGCATGTCTTCGTAGGACCAGGCAAAGATTTCCACATAATCATTCAGTATCTGAATCAACTGTTGTTTCACACTAGCCTCCAGATTAGCACCAATCTTAACTTCCTTTCTGTCTGTCTCAGTACCCAGATTTACTGTTTCCACTGGCTCTTCATGTGGCTGAATGGCCCTCTCTTCCTGGAGTAACAGTCTTGCAAGCTCACCAGGCACTTCGCAATCATCTTTACCTTCGTCTTCGGCTAAGTTGTTCGGATTTTCGAAGTCATAACGGGTAGTAGCAGAGTCGTTGCCAGTGAGATCCAGAGTGGATTGGAACCTGTATAAGTGAGTGTGTGTAAATATAGCTGTTTTGCAATATATAAAGAAAGAAAGGGAGCGCAAGATTTGAAATGTGAAAAACGTCCAATGCTTTTATTCATGATATATAAAGGTGACAAATAATAAGCCCTCACAAATGACGCCACGGTGCCCCGGGTAAGACACTGGGCCATAAAGTTTCAAATTATTGTTCGTTACAAATTCAAAACAAAGGAGTTTATTACTGAGTGACAAAAGTAATAGGTATGAAATCTTTTGCAGTCCAGTTGCTTGGTCCACCGTCGGTCGTTGGGTAGATCCAGCTGTCAAAATCAGATTCCTCCACATCGTCTTCAATAGCATTTACTTCCGGGTTGGTGATGAATACGGGAGGTCTTCCTATCCTTTCCTTGCGCACAGCCTTCTGAGCTTCTGTAGTGAAACCCAAGCCAAACTTGTCAGTCTTTAGAGTGAAATCAGGAAGTCGGCCCCAGTTTGCGCACTCACCCTTCTTAATCACAGCCCGGGCATCTTTTAAGGAAGCCATCTTCAAAGGAGAACCCTCTTCAGTCACTGTCTCTGCTGCTGCCAATGTCTGAGGCACCTCTTCAAAGTGTTGAAAGGGGGTCTCAATGAACTCCCCATCCATTTCTACGTACCGGACAGAGTTGAGGTGGCTAACCATGCATTCTTCTTCCCCCTGAATTGTAACTATCTTCCCTCTGACCGGGTATTTGAGCTTTTGATGTAGAGTTGAAGTCACAGCTCCAGCCTTGTGGATCCATGGGCGACCTAGCAAACAAGAATAGGATGGACGAATGTCAATCACATAGAAAGTTGAATCGAAGACCTGAGAACCAACTCTGATTGGAATGTCAACTTCGCCATGTACCATCCTCTTCGACCCGTCAAAGGCCCGGACAATAATGTTGCTAGGCTTGAGCTCTAAACCCTCACAATCTAACCTGTCTAGAGCCTTCTTGGGTAATACGTTCAACGAAGAACCGGTGTCTACCAACACGTGGGCAAGAGTAGTGCCCCTGCATTCAATAGAGACATGCAGGGCGTCGTTATGGTTCTTTCCCTTGGCAGTCAGATCGGCGTTAGAGAAACCCAACCCATTATCAGCAGTCAAGTTGGCCACATAATCAGTAAATTGATCAGCAGACGTTTCTTGTGGCACATGGGCCGTCTTCAGGAAGGAGATCAGAGCCTTGGCATGGGCCTCTGAACACAGTAACAATGATAGCATAGAGATTTTAGAGGGGGTGTGCCCCAGCTGCTCAACGATGTTGAAATCACTCTTCTTGATAATTTTGAGAATCTCTTCCATCTCTTGTTTGGAAGCTTCAACATTGGTCTTCGGTGCCTCCGTCCGGGCAGGCACATCAGTAGGGATCCCCTTGCCCCGAGCGTCAGATAACTCGGAAGCAGGGGTAGAAACTTAATCAGGAGGGGAAACAGGCACACTGGCAGGTGTGATGACAATAGGTCTCTGAATAGCTGGTGGCGCAATATCTGGTGAGAACAGTCTTCCACTACGAGTGACTTTAGCAGGCCCGGTGATGTTGGTGACACCGGTACTAGTATTGAACTCTTGTTTCACTCCCAGAACATAAACATCTGCCCCATAGTACCATGGGACAGCTTTGTCGGACTTATAGGGGATGGGCCCCGGAACAGTGATGATGATAGGAGCAATCTTGTGAACAGGCATGATTTTGACAGGCTTCTTTGAGGGAGCCTTAGGAGGGTTGTTAAAAATAGTGACAATAGACACTTCTTCAGCAGGAATAGCAATCTTCTCGAACAAGATCTCTTTATTATCCATCAGGCTTTGGATACCTGACTTCAACAAAGAACAACCAGCAGGTGAAACAGCACATAGAGAGCAACCTTTACTACATCCCGGAAATAAACCGGCTAGCAACAGGTTCCTCTTGACGATCAGCAACGGAGTAACAATCTCATCCATAGAGGCTATATACCGGTCTTCTTCCACAGCATTCACTCCATGCTGAGGCATGGGAGCAGTCACAACATTGGGCCTTTCGGGCGCCTCGAACTGTATTTCCTTAGCATCAATAAGGTCCTGAACCTTATTCCTCAGAGCCCAACAATCATCAGTAGAATGCCCCGGGCTATCAGAGTGATAAGCGCAATGGGCGTTGGGGTTGTACTTCGGAGATGTTGTGTTTACCACCTTCGGAGCTTCCTTGAAAGCTACCAGGCTGGTTGACAGCAGTTGCGGTAATATCTGAGGGAGGGTCATGCTGAGCCGAGTATACTGTCTTTTGGGCCTCTCAACTCTTGGCTGGTTGTATTGTTGAGGAGCGGCAGCAGGCTTAGAAATTACCACCGCGTTGACAGCTTGGCGGCGTTCTGGTTTATTCTGTCTTCTGGGACCATACACAGCACTAGCTTCTTTCTTGAAGGGCTTCTTTTCAGAGCTCGAGGAGGCACCTTTCTGTATCTTCCCCGATTTGATACCAGCTTCGATCCTCTCACCAGTCAGGATCAGGTCTGTAAACCCAGCAGAGGAATTACCAATCAGGTGATTAAAGAACGGACCAGACAGGGTCCCCAAGAACATGTCCACGAGTTCACGATCAGTCAACGGTGGTTGTACCCTGCCAGCCAGGTCTCTCCATTTCTGCGTGTACTCCTTAAAACCTTCACCCGTTCCTAGTGACATACCCTGGAGTTGGGTACGCGTAGGAGCAAGGTCAGGATTATACTGATACTGCTTATAAAAAGCAGTAGCCAAGTCCTCTCAGTTACGAATATTGGTTCCATCCAGCTGATAGAACCATTCGAGTTGAGTCCCTGAAAGACTCTCCTGGAAGAAATGGATCCATAGGTTCTTGTCTACACTGTAAGGCTGGATCTTCCTTACATAAGAACGGAGGTGCAGCTTAGGACAGGAAGCCCCGTCATACTTCACAAAGGCAGGCGCCTTGAACTTGTGTGGGATCACCACCCCAGAAGATAACCCTAAGTCTCCAAAATCCAACCCAGGCACACGTTGAATCTCCATGGCATTTAGACGGTCCTCAAGTTGCTTGTACCTGTCCTCAGCAGGAGGGTACTGTTCATCATTGAATTCTGTCTCGGTGTCAGAGATCACGGGACTAGGAACCCTTCCCTCCTGGTGACTGCCTTCCCCAACAGATGGAGTAGTCCTCTCAGCTTTATTCTGCAGTGTATTCCCAAGTCTGCGTCCAGTGTTGAACAGCACAGTCCTCTTCTTCTTCTTCTTCTTCAGGAGCAAAGCCTTCAACTCCTGTTGTCCCTGGGCTAAGTTCATGACCATCTCTTGAAACTGGGCATTCTGGGCCTGGAGGGCCTTGATAGCTTGTTCAGTAGTTGGTTCAGGATTCATGATGATTGAGTGTTGAAATAAACAGTGAAGAAGATTAAGCAACCTGTAGAAAAAGGGTACTTGTGATGCATATGATGAATGAAATGCGTATGAATTATGTTTTCAAAGACAATCGGGAATCAACTTTGTAGACAAAAGGAACACACTTTATTAGATTTAAATTTGGAATTTAAATTGTTCAACAAATTGCCCTTAGGCGTTACAGGAATGAAAATACTGAAAAGGAAATAAAAGTTGTAAAGGAAACATCCAAAGCCCATCAGTGCTCCCATGGCCTCCTCTTCTCAGTACGGATGTAGTCATTCATGATCCGCTCGTTCTCCAATTGCTTGGTCAGCTTCTGGATCTTCTGTTCCTGTTCGTTGAACTTTTCTCAATAAGAATCCCGTTCTTCATGTAGTTGCTCCCAAGACCTCTTTAGTGTATCAACATCAGTGGGTATCTGAGGAGGGAGTATGGTTGGAGGAACCCCGTCTTCATCAGGAATTTCAAGAATGATAGGCCTGACAGTTTCATATGGCATACCTAACTTCTGAGCACGGATGCGGACCCATCTGTAATAGGGTTCCATTGGTAGAGAAGTCTTCGGTCCCAACTCATGTGGGTCAGCTTTGTGAAATCCGTCCCAAGCTTTGATGAATCTACGGCGCAGTTCGTCACTATCTACCTGAAACTCAAAACTGATGTGAGGCACCAACATCTCATGAGGCCCTGCTCTTCTGGCTCTTCCAAATTGATGGAGAGCTAAACATGGATTATAAGAGATTCCTCCCTGGGTACCGATCAATGGAACATTAGGATACTCTCCGCAACGATCAATAACAGCCACCTTATCTAAACCTCTGAGAGTCCAAATGATGTCATTATCAGTGAGAGACATTAACCTATGAGCCCAGCCTCTTCCTTCTTGGTTCTTCAGCACGAACTTGGGGAGGTGCGAAATAAACCACCTCACTAACAAAGGAGTACAACACCACAAAGTTCCTCGTCTTCGGGCAGTACGAGCATAGAGTTATTGCAGGATATCACCCAAGAGGGTGGGTATAGGGTTCCGAGACATGAAGATCTTTATGGCATTGATATTGACAAAGTTATCAGGATTTGGAAACAATACCAGACCGTAGATTAAGAGAGCCAGAATGTCTTCGTACGCCCTGAAGTCTAAATCATTCCAGAAACGGTTAGCTTTACCAATCAGAAACTTAGCCAAGAAGCCCTTAATTCCACTTCTAGTCACCCAGTTATCCATTATCTCCTTGTCGGTCAAGGGAAGAGCTGCTGCAATCTCCTCAAGTCTAAGAGTCTTTTCCCAGCCAGTGAAGGGAGTCTGATCCAAGATAGGGATACCAAGCAAATCAGAGAATTCTTCCAGGGTAGGGACCAGCTGGAAGTCTTGAAAGGTGAAGCAATGGTACAGAGGATGATAAAACTGGGTCAAGACACTCATCAGTTGTTGGTCCCACTTTGAAGTGACTAAACCGATAAGAGAACCATGCCTCTGGATGAAGGAAGCAGTGTTTGGAATTCTGTCAACCAATTCTTTAAGCAAATCAGGTGGGTGAACAAAGTTGAGCTGGATAGTGTTCCTTCGCACAGGCATCATGATGTCCTACAAAACAGAGCAAAGGTGAAACCCTCTTGTCTTTGAAATAGGTCGGTCCTTATGCAGGATGCATGCAGTGGTATGATGGTATGATGTTATGGTAAAGCACACCACAAGTATTCACAAAGGCAAACATGATAAGGCACACAAGTCACACCAGACAGCCCTTGGATTTTAGGCCAGCATGAAGTTCAGGTACTACCCTCTTTCATTTTCGTTGGTTAAGACCTGTCCTATCAAAAGTAACCGGGTTCTAGAGGATCCCAATATCACTGACTACCCTCAATCGATCATAACTCCAGCATCGCAATCTTTTCTTGCGGCCAGAACCATCGCGAGAGTTTAGCCTCAATGGGTGTAGCATACTGCTACTGTTCTATGGCCAAGTTGGGTCACATTAGGGTTCTAAGGTCGGTTGGTGCTTAATGACTCCTCAGAAGACCCATATTCTCCTCGTTGCAACACAAGGGATATCGGTACAGACCAAGGTGCCACACCAACGTAGCCACTGCTTCACCTGTGTCGGTCTACGCCGGACAGGTCCCTCATAGCTTATGCTACCTAAAAGGGTATCCCCAGATCCAGGTTAGGATCTATGAAACTCCGATGCAAAGCCCACAAATATAAAGCAATCAAAGGAAAGCAATTGAAAACATAAGTATGATCTAATCCTAAGGTACACCTCACTTTCAATACTCCCCAACAGAGTCGCCAGTTCTGTGATCGGTGGAAATAGAACTGACTGTTTTTAGCTGGTTTCGCGAAATATCGCGGTAAGCAAGAGTCGCCATCGTCTTTTATGTTCTCCAATATGGAAAGGACAAAAGCACAACAAAATTCCTTATTCGAGAATGTTTCTCGGTTCGGAAGGTATATTTATAGAAAGGGAAGGTGTTAGCACCCTTTCTATCCGTGGTTATCCACGGGCTCTTAGGTACTTGCTCTTATGTTTTCAAAAGATTGTTTGCTTTTCAAGTATGTGTGGGTTTTGAAAAAGTTTCGTTTGAAAAATTTCTAAGTAACTCTTGTATCTGTCCTCAAGAGTGTGTGAAAAATTTGTTTGAAAACCTTTTTGAAAGTGTAGGTGCGAAAAGTTGTTTTTGTTTGTTTTGAAAAGAGCAAGTACCTATGAGATCTACCTACCCTAAGGAATTAAGCTGTGTAAGAGTCCTTTAGATAGTGCTATCCCACCATTGAGAGGTAGGTAGCACCATTGTTGGAAGTGTTCGGGTCAATTCGATTAAGGGACATGTGTGGTCACCAAAGCAATGGTAGGACACCTTAGAAGTAACCCTAATTTCCTAGATCCTTTGTATCCGAGGCAACCGTTTCGAGGCAACTGGATCTTTTGGACAGAAGGGCGACCTATAAGACACCCTATACTTGATGACCACGTTCGAGGCAACCAGTGAGGCGTACCCTAGAAGTGGCATGTGCTTTGTGTGTTGTTTTTCAGTTAAGGTTATCTTGTACATGTTATTTGTGAGCTACGGATTGATTTTATTTACATACATTCTTGCAGGCATATTAGCAGTTAGGAGTGCGGAAAGTAAATTGCGGAAAGATAAATCTAACTATTACAAGGCGCGGGTCTATACATCGCCAAAAAAACAAAACCCGTTTGGAAATAAAGTGCGAGAAATAGTAAATAAAGAGATAAACCTAATTACTATTACATATCCGGAAACAGTTACATAAATAATCAAAATAAGAATAATGCGCGAAAGAATTAAATTGGAACGTCTTAGGGTTTTGACCCTTTTTTGAATAAGAATTAAATTTTTGTCCCTTTTTTGTAATTAATGAAATTAAAATTAATAACTAATTAATTAATTAATTAAGAAAATATTTTTTGTGTTTTTATGTTTTTAATGAAAATAAAAAGAAAAGAAATTAAAAGTAAAAGTTAACCTAATTCTAAATTGTTTTTATTTATTATAAAGAAAAGAGGTTAAAATTGACCTAATTAAACTATTTTATTTGTTAGTATTTTATTTACAAAAATAACATGAAATTAATAAATAATAATAATATTAGTTTTTTTTTTTTTATTGTGAAAAGGTTAAATAATTTGGATGGTGAGTAATTAATTAAAAAAACAATAGAAATAAACAAAGTAATTAAAAGAAAGAAAAATAAATAAAAAAATGAATGCAAACTCAAAAGGGGGGGTGATGGGCCAGCAAAGGGAGTTTGTTTAGGAATCTGAGGCCCATGAACATTCAAGCCTCGTTGACCTTCCTGGTTGTCCACGCCTGCGTTGACTCATGAGCACCATAGTCTTCATTCTTTGGCCATTGGATTGATAGTGGTGGCCACATGGCATGCATCAGGATGAGGTGCAGGACGGAGATCACTCAGTATCCTGCATATGATTGTATGAGGAAAAATGATATTGAAATTATGGGGGACATGGGATTCGAACCCAGGTCCCAGTAGTTACTAAGCACGTCATCAACCACCAAAGCACTGCGTTGTCTTTGTTAATATAATATGTAACAAACATAAAATATAGAAACCACGTCCATGCTGGATTTTTAAAAAAAAAGCGCGCTACGTTTGAACGCTCCAACCAGGCTCTTCCACGTATTGTCTTCTTCATGAAACCTGAAACAAAAACAAACAAATAACGGGGGTTTTTAACCCCCACAATGCTGAATGGCCAAAAATAGCGAATAGGAATCCAGGGCATATAAATATGGCGCGAGGTATCCAATGTCTTCGTCTCACTCAGGCGGTTTCAACCATGTGCGTCTTGAGGTCGGATTTTACAGTATGTGAAAAGCCTTAATTCAAAAGCTTGAAAACCCTAAGATTTAACCATGGTGATTTGCGTTTCAGGGGCTCTCAAAGCAATTGAACCCTACCATTAGCTTCACTTGAATGCTATGAACACAAAATGATCCACAAAAGATGTTAACAATGTATGAATAATGGTATGCGTTTCTGGAAAAAAATTCAAACTGTGTGACTTGTGCTGGGCGTTTCTTTGAGTATTGGAGCTTGTTTATGATTGCAATAGGTTCTGGAGACTCCCAGCAATGTATTTGAACCTTCATATCTCCTTGAAATGGCCTGGAAGGTAGAATTAGGATTTGACTTTTTGCTTGGATTTTTGAATTTGGTTATGGCCTCCCTGCAGCAGCTTGTGCGTGTAATGTATTAGGTCTTGGTTTTGCATATGTATGGGAAGGCATTTAAGTGATATGATGAGCCAATGATCCATTGTATTCAAGTTTTTGGATTCTTGTTTAACCACCATTAAAGACTTTCCAAGCTTGGTTCAAAATTTGAATTCTATGCATAAATGGCCCTAGCACAAAATTGGTAGGTTGTTCATGACACATGAAAGCCATTCAAAACTCAAAGATACCATTTAATTCATTTTTTTGATTTTATTTGAATTATTATGGATTAAAATGAATTAAATCCATAAAAATTAAATAAAAATGAAAAAAATAAATGTTTGGTCTTGTAATTGGTCATGGGACACGTGGGTGGCATGACAAGCCTTAATCAACTGGAAGAAAGTGGGCCCTTTTGTCAAAAATTGAAGTTTCAAGGATAGTTGACTTTTGCCATTTCACAAAAATTTCCCAACTTCTCCAATGCATATATTGCTCAATTTTGATCATATGAACATGTTCTTGGACATTTTGGAAAGGTTTTGAAGTCCTCTAACCAATTCCTTTGGTCCCATGTCATTTTGATTTACCAATCTCAAGTTATGGTCTTTGACTTAAAATGCATTTTTGTTGACTTTTGAAAATGACCTATAATGTTGAAATTGATAACTTTTTGTGAGAGCATTTCTTGGACTTGGAATGTGAAGATGAGTTGTAGGAAATGTCATCCCCTTCAAAATGAGCATTGGATGGGATTTTTCTGATGAACCATGAAAATGTTATGCCTTGGTCAAGTTACAGTTGACTTTTCAACTGTCCAAAAATAGAAACTTTTGCATCTTGATGATTTTTGAGCCATTCTTGTGAAATCATGGTCAAGATTTGACCAAATTATGATTGTGGCTTCAAAATAAGATGTTGACCAAAAATTTTGACTTTTGACGGCCAAATGACCATTTTACCCCTACAGTTAATTGTGGAGCAACTAGGGCTTTTGACTGTGCAACTTGACCTTGTGAGCCTTGAAACTTGGCATGTAGATGCTTGACAATGTGTATAGGCATATGTGACTTGATTGAGCCCTTGAAAACCTCAACTTCACTGCAAGAACCAAAACCCTAATTTTGACTGGCTTAGGAGGATGGTTTGACTGTGCAACCCTTGAGTAGACTTGGCAAATTGAGATGATGCTTGTCAAAACTTTGAAGAATATGGGAGGGCAAATTTTGGGGTACAAAAATCCTGAATTATGACATCCCTGTTTTCCATGTTACTCTTATTTAATTAATATATTTGCGGGTTATTTAGAAGGGGTGTTACAACAGTGGTATCAGAGCAGGTCGGTCTATCGGCCAGGTTGTTTATGTGTTTACTCCCTTTTGGTATGCGACATGTGTGTGAAACACTGTCGGTACTTGATTGTTTCCTTTTCGTTGTCTGCAGAGGTACGTGTGAAATAAGTGGGGGAGAAGTTTCTTCTCTAAAGTTTTGTGCAAGAGGTTGGTTCAGTATACCGCCGATTGTAAGATGTAAGTATTGCCGAGCAGTTGATGCTTCAAGCATGGTTATGTTTAAGTAGCTTGAAGGGTAAGATTGAAGATGTTGTTGTGGTTTGGTAACGATGGTTGATGCCACCTCATGATTGTTGACTATCTATTGACAAATTGAGGAACTGGTCACCCTTAATCTCTTGTTGATAGTAGTCGGGATCGCGTTGGATGGGATGTACTTATTGTGCCAGCTTTACAGTGTGTGAAATTAGTTGAGTCGGCAAGAAGAGAAGCGTTATGGTTTGCGTAACGAGAGATTTAGATCTCTGCGAGAACAAGATAAAGGCATGTGACCTATTGGATGTAATTTTTTTTATGAAGTATTCCGTGATGAAGTAAGTGGAACGGTGTGAGAGTGCAAGGTGAAGTCATAATGGGTTTTGTTACTAGAACTAGTTCGAATTCAAGGATGCCTATAAGAGGTCTGCTTCTAGATTGAGAAAGTTGAAGAGTCGACTTGAGGATTTGTTTGAGAAGAAGTTTATTCGTCCGAGTGTTTCACCGTGGGGTGCTCCGATGTTGTTGGTTGAGAAGAAAGAAGGTTCAATGAGATTATGTGTTGATTACAAACAGCTGAATAAAGTTACAATCAAGAATCGGTATCCTTTGCCAAGGATCGATGATTTGATGGATCAACTAGTTGGAGCTTGTGTATTTAGTAAGATTGATCTGAGATCTGGATATCATCAGATTCATGTGAAGTCAGAAGATATTCAGAAAACTGCATTTAGAATGAGGTATGGACATTACGAGTATTCTGTTATGTCGTTTGGAGTTACTAATGCACCTGGTGTTTTCATGGAGTATATGAACAGGATATTTCATCCGTATCTTGATAAGTTTGTGGTGGTGTTCATTGATGATATTCTAATTTATTCGAAGAGTGATGAAGAGCGATGAAGAGCATGCAGAACATCTCAGATTTGTGTTGGAATTGTTGAAAGAGAAGAAGCTTTATGCGAAGTTGTCCAAGTGTGAATTCTGGTTAAGTGAAGTAAGTTTTCTTGGCCATGTAATTTCCAAGAATGGAATTGATGTGGATCGTACGAAGGTAGAAGCAGTATCTCAGTGGGAAGCGCCGAAGAATGCTTCTGAGATCCGTAGTTTTCTGGGCCTTACAGGTTATTACAGGAAGTTTATAGAAGGATTTTCCAAATTAGCGTTACCGTTGACTAAGTTGACCAGGAAGGGTCAGATGTTTGTTTGGGATGTTGAATGTGAGAAAGGATTTCAAGAGCTGAAGAGGAGGTTGACAAGTGCTCCGATCTTGATTTTGCCAAATCCGACTAAGTCTTTTGTTGTGTATTGTGACGCATCATTAATGGGATTAGGTGGTGTGTTGATGCAAGATAAGCAGGTGGTGGCTTATGCTTCGAGACAATTAAAAGTACATGAAAGGAATTATCCGACTCATAATTTAGAGTTGGAAGTTGTTGTGTTTGTTTTGAAGTTGTGGAGGCATTATTTATATGGTTCTTGGTTTGAGGTGTTCAGTGATCACAAAAGTATGAGGTATCTCTTTGATCAGAAAGAGTTGAATATGAGGCAGAGGAGATGGTTAGAAATTCTAAAGGATTACGATTTCGGTTTGAATTACCATCCTGGTAAGGCAAACGTTGTTGCGGATGCCTTGAGTAGGAAGTCCTTGCATATGTCGATGTTAATGGTCCGTGAGTTAGATTTGGTTGAGCAGTTCAGAGATTTAAGTTTGGTATGTGAAACTACTCCGAATAGTGTGAAATTGGGTATGTTGAAACTGACTAGTGGTATTCTGGAAGAAATTCGGAATGGACAGAAGCCCGAGGTTGGGTTAGTTGATAAATTGACATTGATCAACCAAGGTCAAGGAGGCGAGTTCCGGATTGATGAGAATGGTGTTATGAGATTTGGTAATAGGGTATGTGTTCTGGATGTTGCAGAGATTAGGAAGAGTATTTTGGAAGAAGGACGTCGTAGTGGATTGAGTATCCATCCTGGTGCTACTAAAATGTACCATGATTTGAAGAAGTTGTTTTGGTGGCCGGGAATGAAAAAGGAAATTACTGAGTTTGTGTATGCTTATTTGGTTTGTCAGAAGTCGAAGATTGAGCATCAGAAGCCGTCAGGATTGATGGAACCGTTGTTTGTTCCGAAATGGAAATGGGATGGAATCTCTATGGATTTTGTGTCTGGTTTGCCAAGGACATCGAATAATTGTGATTCTATCTGGGTTATTGTTGATCGGTTGACGAAATCTGCTCACTTTATTCCGATAAGAATGGATTATCCGATGGAAAGGTTGGCAGAATTGTATGTTGAGAAGATTGTGAGTTTGCACAGTATTCCTTCTAGTATTGTGTCGGATCGAGATCCGAGGTTTACATCTAAATTCTGGACGGGATTGCAAGAAGCTTTGGGTACTAAGTTGCGTTTGAGTTCCGCTTATCATCCACAGACAGATGGTCAGACGGAGAGAACGATTCAGTCGTTAGAAGATTTGTTAAGAGCTTGTGTGTTAGAGAAAGGTGGAGCTTGGGATAGTTATCTACCATTGATTGAGTTTACCTACAACAATAGTTTTCATTCGAGCATTGGTATGGCTCCGTTTGAGGCATTGTATGGTAGGAGGTGTCGGACACCGTTGTGTTGGTATGAATCTGGAGAGAGTGTTGTGATTGGACCGGAAATTGTCCAACATACTTCGGAAAAGATTAAGATGATTCATGAGAAGATGAGGACTTCTCAGAGTCGTCATAAAAGTTATCACGATAAGAGGAGGAAAGATCTTGAGTTTAGCGAAGGAGAACATATTTTTATGCGAGTTACTCCGATGACTGGTATTGGTCGAGCTTTGAAGTCAAAGAAGTTGACTCCATGTTTTATTGGTCCATTTCAGATTACCAAGAGAGTTGGGAAAGTTGCTTATCAGATTGCTTTGCCGCCGTCACTTGCAAATTTTCATGATGTTTTTCATGTATCTCAGCTAAGGAAGTACATTGTTGATCCGTCTCATGAGATTCGGGTAGACGATATACAGGTACGAGAGAATTTGACTGTGGAAGCAGTACCTGCGAGAATTGAGGATCGGAAGTTGAAACAGTTGCAAGGCAAGGAGATCGCGTTGGTAAGAGTGGCTTGGGGAGGACCAGCAGATGGAAATGTCACTTGGGAGCTGGAGAGCCAGATGAAGGACTCGTATCCCGAACTGTTCGTCTAAGGTATGTTTTCGAGGATGAAAACTCTTTTAGTTGGGGAGAGTTGTGACACCCCAAATTTATTCATGTGTTAAATAATTAGGAATTTAATTATTAAATTAATTAAAGGCTTAATTAATAATATTTTGGATTAAATTGATGAATTAATTATGGAATTAAAAAGGAAGACCGGGGGGTGTAAGGTTGAATTAGAGGTGTGTGAAGTAAAAAGCTCTACTAAATAATTACTAATTTATTTCTATTATTTGGAAAGTAATAAAGGAAAAGAAAAAGAAGGTTATTGGGAGAAAGTCATTGTACGTGAAATTGGAGAAGAGAAGAGAAGAGAGGAAAAAGCCAAACGCCGTGAATTCGAAGGATCTTCGCGAGGTAAGGGGTGATTTCAATTATTTAATATGCCTTATAGATTTTGAGATCAATATAATTGATTAAGCATGTTAGGAATCTCGATTTTTGGAATTCTAGGTTTGTGGGATTATCCCTAATTGTGTCAGAGTATAGGAATTGGAACCATTAATGTGATGAATAATTAATAGGAGTGATGGAAACATGATTTATGATGTTGTATTGATGTGTATTGGTTGCATTTTGGTGTTCCAAATGTTATAATTCGTATGGGTATGAATTGGATGGGATTGGAATGAATAATGCTGTCAAAATAGCAGATTTTGACTCTGCAGGTCGTGGGAAGCGGTTCCCAGTGGGGAGGAACCGGGTTCCACTGTGTAAACGTACAAAAACTAGAAAAATTGCACGTAGGAACCGGTTCCTGTATAGGTAGGAACCGGGTTCCCATACATTTTCCAGAAGGGTGATTTTTGGGCTTCGCAAGAACCGGTTCCTGCATATGTAGGAACCGGGTTCTGCTGTAACTTTTTGAAAAATATTAAACTTTGAAAATTCATAACTTTCAAACCGTAAGTCCGATTTGAGTGCCATTTTCGGAAGTATTTCTTAAATTAAAAATACTATCTTATAAAATAAGAAAAATATTATTTTATGAAAATTATTTTAAAGAGTCGAATTCCCGATTTTTGTAAACTTTGGTATTTTGAGAATGATGTAGAATTATTTGTAAATTGTTCTGATTTGGTGAATGAGAACTGATACTTATGTGTTGTGCCTGCTATCCATTATGATTAAGATGTGATCATGTGATATATTGGTTTTGGCATTATTTGGAATTATGTTGTGATCATATTCCGTTGATTTGATGTTGCATGCTGGTGATGTGCATGCATATGCATTGTTTTGGTGAAGTTAATTCCCATTGTGTGGAATTTGACTTGTATTGCTGTTAACCGATACCCGGGTGAGGATGGGTGGTTAGGCTGGATTCGTGTCCTGGTGTTTATGGACGAATCGATGGTTGCTGTATCCGATTGATGATGGATCAGCTGGATTTGTGTCCGGTGTTTATGGACGAATCGATGGTTGTTGTATCCGGTTGATGATGGATCAGTGTTGGGTGACTTGGTCACGTGATTGGTACCATATGCATTGAGTCTGCATTTGTGTTTGCATGGAATTGTAACATGTTAGTATGCCTTCCAGTGTTATAATTCTTTGGTTGATTATTGATTTGTGCATAATGACTTGTATGATTGAAACTGTGTGTTGAATCTGGATTTATGCTAAAATGGGTGAAATAATATGCTTGTGATATAATGTTGATTGAGAAGCTTATAATGCATGTTAATTATGAGAAATCTCACCCTTACTTTAATGATTTCAGATTAAAGTTAGCAACTCAGGAGTTGGTGAGGATGGCTCTAGAGCTATGTTACTTTAAGTCCGCGTGTCAGTGTCGTGCTCTGATAGGTTGTAACACTGGGGGAAACGTTTGAATGATGAGTTTTATTTTATACTCTATTGTTTAATTTATGTTGGGAATACTTATGAAGTGAAGTTATTCCGGTTTTGAGACATTTCCGCTATGTAGAACATGATATTGATTTAAATATTTATATTAATAATTCCTTCAGTAAAGTATGATAACTGTAGATTTGAGGTTTTTATATTTATCCTGAATTGTGACATCCCTGTTTTCCATGTTACTCTGATTTAATTAATATATTCGCGGGTTATTTAGAAGGGGTGTTACAAGAAGCATATGAGAAAATGAATCAAGAAGGGTCTGTATATGACCAGCATGAGGATTTTTGTAGAATGGGATCCAATTTCCTAGTGAATGTTCACCTCTGCTCGAGACAGAATCATGTATCCCCAGTAAAGGCGCACTCTCTCCAAGACAAAATTCCTTATCTCCAGTGAAAGTATATCCACGCATAATCCCTACTGAAGTTAACACTCTTTATGAGATATTGTTTAAGAGTTTGTCCCCTTCCAGAAGACTTATCGTTGAAGAAGTGCATTTCAACTGGTCTTGTATAATCTTCTTCTTCGTTGTAGTCTACTTTGCTTCGACAAATCTGGGAAGAATTGCTTCTATGGACCGAATACCTTTATTATATCCTCTTGAAGTCGATACCATGTGTCTCCTTGGTTGGCATTTATCTCCCTAGTGAGGTTTTTGTTCATCATCTCCATGAAGTTTATATCTTTTCTCTCCATGGGAGTTTACCCAAGTCAGGTTTTCTTGAAGAAATGTTTGATTAACATGCTTATTATGCCTAGTAGAGCAAGTCTCTCGGTTTTTTTTTGGAACGATATGCATAAACGAATGTTGTTTAGGGCTCTTTTATCCCTAGTGATGGAGTATTTCCGAAATATTTCATCGGTGGAGTTCTGAACCTCAATCTTATGGTTCAAAGATGCCCTTCTCCTCCTCAAATGAAGATTGTTACCCTCGACAGTGGTATTCCACATGTGGCTTGGGTAAAATTATTTTATTCAAGAATTTCTATGATTCCCTAGTTGAAGTAACTTTTATTGAGGACTTACATCAGAAGATCCCATTTCCCATCAAGATTCTCTTTATCATTGGAAATAAATGCTGGATCTTTTCCCCAGGAGGTTAGGAGTGGATCGGAGTTCAAAATTTTCCCTGAAATGCAATTTATTTTTGCAGTATTCTCCCCAGGGAAGGCGTACTCTTGCCCAAGTATTCCTCATTCTCAGCGCAGTTTGTTTGTTTCCAGGTTTTCTTAGAAGAAATGTTTAGTTCACCAATTGGAGATGTTTTAGTATACTTCCCCTGAAGTCGACATTCTACAATTTCCCTAATGGGGTTTGCACTCATCTTCCCCATGAAGTATGTATTCTCCTACTCAGTGAGGGATGCGCTCCCTCTCTCTTCAATATGGTTTGACTACATCATAGTTAAAAGAGACTCATGTTGGCCTACAGGAGATTCTAGTTTTTTATCCTCATGAGGACGACCATCATCCGCAATGAAATGATTTCTGCTCCCCAGGATAAAAATTCTTGTCGGCTTGAATCTTACAGGGATAGCTATACCTAGTGCAATTAATATTGTTGATGTTGTTGTCTAAGTCTTTTGGCTCCCCGGTGTAAGAGGTAGTCTTTGTCCCCATTTGAAGTCAAATTTCGAGAACCTGCTGGAGTAAGGTATGTATTATTTCCCAGCGGAGCAATCTATCATTCCCTAGTGGGGAAAGATTTCTTTCCCTAGTGGAGTAAGTGTCATATCTCCACAGCGTGGTTTATATAGGAATGCCGGTCAGAACTCTTTCATCCCTGGTAATAGAAGATTTTGTTGAGATATCCCCAATGGAGTTTTTGTCCCAGGATGTTGGTTTCTTCCTCAAGTGAAGATTTTGTACCCAGGCGGTGTTATCCCCAGTGTGGTATGCGCGGAAATTATTTTTATTTAAGAATTTTCATACTCCCCAGTAGAAGCTATCTTCGTCGAGAAGTTCTACGCGATAAAGTTTCCATCCCCAGCGAAGCTCTCTTCTTTCTAACAGAAGATAAAGAATTTGTTCCCCAGGAAGTTGGAAGTTTGATCAGAATTCAAGATTTTCTCTGAAACTGCAATTTACTTTTGCAGTATTACTCCCCGAGAAGTTACTTCTTCAATGTCATCGATCGTTTGAGGTTGATGATTTCGAATCTCGGTGCCCCATTGAAGATTAGATTTCCTTTTCTCTACAGAAGATTAGATGTGCAAGAATGATCATTTGGAAGTTCATTGTCTTCCCAACATTCGATTATTCATGTGCTTTCCCAGTGCATCGATAAACATGCATCATTACATTGCATCCACCAAAACGTATAGCATTCTCATTGTATGGGGCATTACGCTATAAAAATAAATTTAAACATGCATGAGTATAAGCCAATTATGTTCACCTGTGGTAACCAGATTGTTATGCGCTTAGATTTTAATTATCTCCGCAGCAAGCCTAGGGTGGCTCCATTTTGTTTCCCCAGCGAAGTCCATTTAATTCATCACCAGTCGGGTCTTCGATATTTCCCATTTTCCCAATGAGTTTGTGGTTCGTTCTTTCCCTTGCAAGCCTTTGGTTAGTTTTCCCGTGTTTGCCTTTGCAATTAGAGTACGAGTAAGAGTCATTGTATGGCCTTTCTTGCTTCTCAAGTGTTTGAGTATCCATACTCAGTATGTGGTAATTCAGATAATTGTCACTCTTAAGGAAATACAGTCCGCCTTTGGTCTGAGGGATCTTGTAGCTCTTGAGTATTTGCAACTCTTAAAGTCCAAAATGTGTTGGAAATCTGTATTTAAAGTCCCTACAGTTGGTCTCTCTTTTTCTAATCATAAGTCCGCCTTCAACCGGCATTCTGTTTGGATTCAAGACATATGTGAATCCTCAGTAAGTTATTTTCCCTTAAGTCCCTCTTCAGTTGGTATTCTTGTCAGAATACCCCTCAACTGGTTTCTTTTTCCTGTAAAGTTTGCCTTTGATTCGGCGCTCTCTGTGAATTTACCTTGGTCAAAGTTCTCGCCTGGTTTCCCTAAAAGGGGTCTGTCACGAGGTATCCCTAGAAAGTCTACCTTCGACGTCCTCTGTTAAGAGTCTACTTCAGTCGGTCTCTTTCTTATATGTGTTTAACTTTGGTCAGACACATATATTTTACCCCCAGTTTTCCTTCATCTAATTTTCTTTCTCCAGGAGTCTATCTACGGTTAGTGTTCCTTGATATCTTTGGTTGAGATCGATTTGACAGATTTCTTCCATCTTTGATATCCAGTTGAAATCGATTTGACAGATTTCTTCCATCTTTGATATCTTTGGTTGAAATCGATTTGACAGATTTCTTCCATCTTTGATATTCGGTTGAGATTTATTTGACAGATTTCTTCCATCTTTGATATTCGGTTGAAATCGATTTGACAGATTTCTTCCATCTTTGATATCCGGTTGAAATAGATTTGACAGACTTCTTCCATCTTCGGTATCCGGTTGAAATTGATTTGACAGATTTCTTCCATCTTTGATATTCGGTTGAAATTGATTTGACAGATTTCTTTCATCTTTGATATCCGGATGAAATTGATTTGACAGATTTCTTCCATCTTCAATATCCGGTTGAAATTGATTTGATAGATTTATTCCATCTTTGATATCTTATGTATGTGTCGGATACCAACCCCAGACATATATTATTGATATCTTTGTAATAGCTTTTTGCGGTCTGTCTCTTTTGTATGTATCAGCTATCGACCCCGGATATATATCTTTGATACTTTTTCGTATGTCTGCTACTGACTTCAGCCATATATCTTTTGATACCATTCTTGCATGCGTTCGTTACTAACTTCGAACAGATGTTCCTTGATAACCAAATTCTCTTCTGTGTTTCTAACCCTGGTCTGACATACATTTATCCCTGATAACCCTTTTAACCCAAAAAGCAAAAAATAGAAAATGCAGAAAACCAAAAATATAATAATTCCTGACTGGTTTCGGAGTGCAAATTTTTGGGTTCTCTTAGTATTTAATCTTCTTCCACCTTGAAGGTTTGAAAGGCTGGCTCCAATCTCACCTTCAGGTTGAAGGCGAGTAAATAGGGGAAGTTGTTACACCTCAAAATTTGCCCTCCTAATTTCACTTCTATTCTGGCTTAGACTTTGCATTCATCTGCATCATTCCAATCGGTCAAGGGCATGACCTAGCATACATGGTCTTTGAATCATGGCGTCTCTTCATATAAGTGTGATTATCATTTGGTCAGACTTAAGGACTATGACATGGCATTCATCCACTCTTCAATTAACCAATTCGAGTTTTGATGAATCATGGTTCAAAGGATTATTGGATTGTGAATTTAGGGTTTTGATTGATGTTCATTGTGGATCTCTCCCTTATCGAGCTACAAGGATATCTTCCTCAAGGTAAGAGACAGAGCCATTTTCATTACAGCACATCTCAAGAAGATTGTAATTCTCATGCATGGCAATTAAGCGTGTCAATTCATCAATTGGGGTTCATGTGATTTACATGTTAAGGGTGTCTTGGTGGTTATTCCTCATATGTCTCAAGATCCATATTCATCTTCAAAGTATTACTCTAGGGGTTATTGTTCTCTCGAGTTGTTATTACTTGTAATGCAAGTTAAAGTTTCATGGGGAATTTAGGATTTGATTAGGGAAGTATCCATTCAAGTTTCTTAAGGTGCAAGTGTCGTAAGTATTTCCTGTAATGCAAAGGTTGTAAGGCATGGTCTCAAGATTAGTTAAGGTTCTCAAGCACATGTTTGTCAAGAGTTGATTCATGCTAGTATTGGAAGGAAGTTCATGTGGATTTCTTCACAAGTTAACTTGGACTTATGGTTTCAATTGAGTTTGAAGTGCATTAATCGAGCATGTAAATGGGAAGATCCATCCATGGTTGATTTCTTGAAATTCAAGCTACCAAGGCGAAATAATACAACATTTCAAACATTATTCAAGGTATGAGATTATTTTCGATTTCAAGTGGAAAATTCAAGTTCCAATTGATTCTATTCAAAATTTCCAGCAAAGTTCTTCATCCAATTTCGATTCAAAGTTCCATTAACCATTTCAAAACCTCTTCATTCCATATTCAACAAAAATTCCAACAAGTCCGTTCATTTACAAATTTATCGAGTCCTTTCAATTTCAAATATCATACACCATTTTTGTTCAAATTACATTCAAAACCTATACAAATTCCATACGTGTCAATTGCGTAGTTCAATTACAAGATATATTCAAATTCATTCAAATCTACAAGAAAACTTAAATCTAACAAAGTCTATTCTAATTTCAATCATTCTCCATGTTTCGGCGTTTGACTAAGCTTCATGCTGAATGTCTTGAAATCTTCCCTTTCAGCCATGCCTTGCTAGTGGGCTTCAAATTCACATTTCTTTTAAGGACCAATCTCAGATTGCATAAGAATAGTTCATCATGGATTACACCAACGTGTCCAAATCTTCTAAATCATCCAGTCCCCTAAAAGAACCAACATGCTGCATTCTTCAAATAATTGCCTGCAAAGATTATCCAAAATAAAAACGAAAGTTCATCAGAAAACTGGAGTAAGAGCTACACCATAAATCGCTCTGCATTATGCTTCAGTGGACGGCTTGCTTATAGTTTTAAAACAGTTTGGGGTTTAGTTAAAATAGTTATTAGAAGATGATGTGTTGTGAGTCCAGTTCAAACAGAATGTAAATATGCAGTCCGCAACGTCTAAGTCCATTCAACCATGTGAATATTATCCTAGCAGTTTAAACACAACCCACAAAGCCAAAGTAATCATGCTACAAAACCACATCCACAACTTCTAAACATAAGTTGAAGCTAACTATTAACCTTCTGACCTTACCTCAAAAAACCAGTTCTCTTAAATACATCGGCTAATAAAATCAGGTTCAAGCAATTAACAAAAATTTGAATCAATAGCAACTAACTAATCCTAAGCCTCATTCCAGTTTACAAAAAAAATTGTATCAAACTTCCTAACAGAAAACTAACCTCCTAACAATCTCTAACAGAACTTCCAAACAGAATCCCAACTTCTCTAACCGTTTCCTAACTTCCCTAATCACTCATAACAGAATTCCAAATGCATCCTAACAGAAAACCAACCTCCTAACTTTTCTTAACAGTTTCTAACAACCTCTAACTGCCTAACCGCTTCTAACCATAAACTCCTAACAGATTCCTACCTACTAAAAAAAACTTCATAACAAACTCTCAATAGAATTCAACAAACAGAGAGGGATATAACAGAATACAGGGAAGAGAGAAGGGGGATTCACGGTTCAGCTTACACAAATAATTATTCAACCAGAAAGACCCACCTCTCTACTCTCTCTGAATCTTCGTTTTGTTCAATAACCTTCTGAAGAATTCTCATCTGGTTTTTTCCAAGTTCCAATACTTCAGCAAGCCTCTTCTTCAATCTTCGTGCATCTTCATGTAGGTTTAACTTTCGATTCTCATCGTTCTTCGACATCCTCAAGGTTCAATAAATCTCTAATCATCTTCTGCAATCTCTCTTCATGATGCACCTTTCACCATCATCATTAGCATCAATTTTGTGCATCAACCCTTTGCAAGCATCGCAACACTCTTCACGACAACAATCGCATCATCATCATCTCCACTTCAATCTTCTTGATCCTCTTCAATAAACCTTCAATATTTGAAGCACTTCATCATCATCACCGCTGCAATTACGAGTTCATCACCAACCATATCACAACATACACAAAAAATTCGAATAAAAAAATAAGAGTTAGAAGAAAAGATCAAAGGAGAAATTGAGCACAGGGATATAGAAGTTACATGGAATCGCACGCCTCTGGTTTTTCCTGAGCTTCCTCGCAGTAGAAAGACCACCAGAGTGTCTCCGGCGGGTAAGAATTGGAAACTTCACCACCTCCATGTTTTCTTCATTTTTTGATGCTATATTCTTCCTTAAGGCATGTGAATTAGTAGCCCTAATGTTGTTAGCTTCAACTCTTCACCGTAATGATTTAATTACACTCACAAGAACCTAGGGTTCTGATTTTCTCCGATAGATTTAGGTCAATATGGATGAAATTGAAAGAGAAGAACGTCGGATTAGGACTCAGTACTTGGTTTTCAATGAGTTTTATGTTTCGAGATTCCTGTATAGAAGGATTTGGCCATCGTTGGCAGTGGTAATCGCGGCGATCGAAAATCAAGAGAGAGAGAGAGAGAGAGAGAGAGAGATAGAGAGAGAAAATGAAGGAACTCTATTTGTACAAGCTGAAGCATCACAATGCAATGTCCTAAGCATTACAGGTTGGACCGAAACACATCTCCCTCTAAGCCCATATCCATTTTTCTGGTAGCCTTGACCCATCCGTATACCCCTTTTTTTGTACAGTTTGATGGCTAAAAAAAACTCATCATGGACTTACTAGTTGGGCTTGCACCTCATAAGCCTGTTGGTTCTCATTTTTGGAGCCATTGATAAAAAAACCTTGTGTTGATGGGCCTAGTGCCTAACACCTGGCTGGAGCAAACTCCCTGGATTCTACTTCACCCCCTGACTATTTTTAATTGTGTTAACCCTTTTTTAGTAATTTCTCTTTTAAAAGATTAGTGATAAAAAAATAGATAGAATTTAGGATTCTCTAATCTTTTTTTTGTTGTATCTTTCCATGATAAAAATTTAAAATTCAATAAAAACTTGTTAGAAATTTTCTTATTTTATTTTAAGAAATTAATTCCTAATTTTTCGATTACTTGAGACTTGTGATTCATCTTTTCTTGTTGAGTTGAGTCTTATGCAGGATCATTGTTTGATATGCGGACATGTTTGAGTTTTCGATTATGATTTATTTTCACATCGATGATGCGTCGATACTTATTCCGAGCATTTGATTTCTAACTCTTTTCTTTGCTTGGTGGAGCTTACTTGAAGTTTTTTGGATATCTGTTTTGATACACATTGCTACGGATTGATATCCGTTTGGTATTTTCTCTTGTTTATCTTATTTCGTACTTTATTGCTTTCTAGATGGCATGAGAAGTAGAAAATAAAGAGCGTGCGCTCGAAGTCGCTGTTTAAAGATCTGTAGCAGGCATTCCGCACTTCATTTGCTATATGTGTTGTGCTTGTGTTTGTTTACTTTCTTGTTGATCGATGGGTCACTCAATTTATAGATTTAGATCACGACTTCTCTCTCAGTGCATGCTCCCTATAGGATTTCATTGCTTTCCTTTATTTCTTGTTGATCGATGAGTCACTCAATTTAGAAATTGAGATCACGACTTCGCTCTCAGTGCATGCTCCCTATAGGATTTCATTGCTTTCCTTTATTTCTTGTTGGTCGATAAGTCACTCAATTTAGAAATTGAGATCACGACTTCGCTCTCATTGCATGTTCCCTATAGGATAGTTTTGTTAGACTTTCTTAGGTAATGGTAGCCTAGATATGATCTCTCTAGGTGTGCTCTCTCGAGCTTATTGGCTTGTTTGTTTGATTTCATCTTTGTGTGCATGTTTTGAGATGGTATACCTTCAACATGTTCCCTTAGGGTCTCTCGATTCAACTATAGATGATGATTCAAGATAGACATAGTTTTAGGTGATAGACCCTTGCTATGCCCCTTTAGGACTTCTTGATTCATCTATAGATGATGAGTTGAGATAGACATTAGGATTGTTATCTAAGCATGCCAATCTTAGGGTAGAGATTTCCCTTCAAAACTCAACTTTAGGATCAATCATTGTCTGATAACATTAGGGATTAGATTTAGGCTAGTTTCCCTTAGATGTTTTTTTCTTTTGCATCCTTACGTTTAAACAAAACTTTCTCTTTTCTTGAAAAAAGCATAAAATATCTAACAACTTCTAAATCTTTTTTTTAAGGTAAAAAATATCAATCGATGCAAACTCTTTTGTGCCTTCGGGATTTTCTTTCAAACTTTTTTCAGAAATAACATGTTAATTCACTTCTGTGCTGACGCATAAGTCTCCAAAGGTCGAGTTGCGGCAGAAGGCGAAATTAATATTGTTCATTAAAAAATACAAACCAACAAAACTTTTGAAGCCGAACTACGACTGCTCTGATTCCTTAAAAGGGATACGTAGGCATTGGGGTAGGGCCCGAACGAGCACAACTTTTATTTTCCCTATATTCTTTTCTCTTTTCTTTTGCATGCATTCCTTGTATAGCTTAGATATAGATTCTTACACACCCATAAGGTAAACAACAAGAGTGGATACCATAGAGTGCTACGGGCGTGTGGGGTGCTAATACCTTCCCCTCGCGTAATAGAATCCCTTACCCTTACCTCTTGGTCGTTCGACCTTGATTTCACCCTTCTCAGATTTACTCGATGTTTACCTTTCCCCTCTTGCGGGATAAAAAATGTTTGGTGGCGACTTCATTAATTTCATTATCAGTTGATTGTTCAGCCGGTTGTTTCACTACTATGTGATGAATAATGGTGTGGTCGAAGAACATAAGGCTTTATTTGAAAAACCAAGCCCAGGGTTGTTGTATCATCTCAAGCCTTTATTCATAAGGGGAAAGTTAGATGGCATGTCGGTAAACAAAGTGTTTGTCGATGGTGGGGCAGCTGTAAATCTAATGCCACGTGCTCTATTTAAGAAAATGGGGAAATGTTGGTCAGAGCTTCGACCTCACAACATGGTTTTATCAAACTATGAAGGAAGTAGCATATTAGGTGTCATTTAGGTCGAATTGGCTGTCGGAACAATAACCAGATCAACTTTATTCATGGTTATAAATTCCAAAGCCAACTTTAACTTAATGCTTGGCCGTGAGTGGATACACAGAATAGGAGAAGTCCTGTCGATGTTGCACCAGAGGATTTCCATTTGGAGAAAAGATGGTGTGGTAGAGAACATAGAAGCTGATCAGAGTTATTATAGAGGTGATGAGGTTAGAGGTGGAAAGAAGTTGTTTGATCAACATTTGGAAAATGTAGCGCCTTGTGATGATGAGAATTATACTCCCAATGAAAACTTAAATCGTTTTCTATGTTTGGATCCTGATCATGGATTTACGTGGGATTCTGAAGAAGCAAAAGTGCCTATGGAGTCGATTCCACCTACGGGTGGTCTATGGTCAAACGTGATGACTAGTCAGTCAGAAAGTTTGGCTCGAATTTTGGCTTATGTGGCTAAAAACAAAAGGAAATCGGATTTGGAAGTTGAGAAACTACAAAACATGGTTGTCGAAGCCAAAACAAAAAATCAAGAAAAAATCCAACAGGGCCAAACAACAACTTCAGAAAGACATAGGTTATATTGTATATATGACAATGAACCTTTGGGCTTTGAAAAGGACCCACTGAGTTTAATACAAAAGATACAAGCCCAATATTTGTTAGAGAAATTTGATTTTGGAGACGGCATAACAAAGAGACCAACTTACATTAGCACTAAAGTTGAGTCAAAAATGAAAGTTAGGCTGATTAAGCTGCTAAAGGAGTATAGAGATTGCTTCGTTTGGGATTATAGTGAGATGCATGGGTTAAGTCAAAAGGTGATGGAACATCGACTATCTATCTATCCAGGTAGAAGGCCGGTAAAGCACCATCCTATGGGGTTCACCCCTGAGATTACTTTAAAGATTAAACAAGAGATTGAAAGGATGCTCAAAAGTAAGTTCATTAGAACTGCAAGGTACATTGAATGTTGAGCAAATATTGTTCCTGTTATTAAGAAAAATGGAACTCTTAGAGTTTGTAGACTTTAGGGATTTGAATAACGCTACCCTTAAGGATGAATATTCAATGTCTGTAGCAGAAATTTTAGTCGATTTAGCTGCAGGGCATGAATATCTTAGCATGCTCGATGGGTATTCTGGTTATAACTAGATTTTTATAGCAGATGAGGATGTGTCCAAAATAGCATTTAGATGCCCAGGGGCATTAGGAACATATGAATGGGTGGTAATGTCGTTTGGTCTGAAAAATGCCCGAGCCACCTATCAAAGGGAAATGAATGCCATGTTTCATAATTTTATAGATCATTTTATGCAAATATATATTGATGACATTGTGATAAAATCTTCATCTGATAATGGTCATCTAGACCATCTTCGACGATCCTTTGAAAGAATGAGGAAATATGGATTGAAAATGAATCCACTAAAATGTGCTTTCTGTGTGCATGCGGGAGATTTTTTTAGGATTTTGTAGTACACAAAAAAGGCATCGAGATCAATCAAAGCAAAACAAAGGCAATTTTGGATCTCAAGCATACTTCGACAAAGAAACAGTTGCAGCCTTTTTTGGGGAAATCAACTTCTTTAGAAGATTTATCTTAAATCTAAGTGGCAAAATGAAGGTTTTTTCGCCATTATTAAAGATCAAGAAGGAAATTAACTTTTATTGGGGAAAGGAACAACAAGAGGCCTTCAACGCAATCAAAGAATATATAACAAGGCCTCTTGTTTTATTGCCACCTAGTCGAAATAAGGACATGAGATTGTACATAGTTGCATCTGATTTAACAATAGGGAGCATGTTAGTCCAAGAGGATAATAATGGAGTCGGAAGACCCATTTATTATCTTAGCCGTGTATTGATAGATGCAGAAACTAGGTATAGCATGATAGAAAAATTATGCCTATGTATTTCTCATGTGTTAAACTTAAGAAATATATTAAGCTAGTTGATGTGTATGTCTCGTCTCATTCTGATGTCATTAAACATATGTTGTCCAAACCAATTTTTCATAGTCGAATTGGAAAGTGGGCACTAGCCTTAACTGAGTTTTCATTATTTTATATGCCTTTGAAGGCCATGAAAGGCCAAATTATGGTAGACTTCATAATCGATCACGCTATAATATAGTCATCAGTAAATCTGATAGCCATTGACCCTTGGAAATTATACTTCAATGGGTCAAGCCATAAGAATGGAACTGGTGTCGGGGTTCTCATTATCTCTCCAAAAGGAGTGCCAACAAAATTCAAATGTAGGGTAGATGGAAAATTTTCCAACAACGAAGCAGAGTATGGGGCTTTGTTTATTGGGCTTAAACTTTTAAAATATTTAGGCGCAAAGAGGGTCGAAGTCAAAGGTGATTCAGAGCTAGTAATTAAGCAAATAACTCAAGAATATAAGTGAATTAAAGAGCATTTGTTTTTATATTTTGCAGTAGTTAATCAACTGTTGGAATGTTTTGAAGTTGTAAGCATTACACATGTGCCCAGATTGGAAAATCAAGTGGCTAATGATTTGACATAAATTGCTTCTGGGTACAAAGTATCAACTGACAAGTTGAAAAGTTTTGTTGAGGTAAGGGAGAAGGTAGTTTCGACACCGTTGTCAATCCCAAAAACTGGGGGGCACATGACTTCACATTTGAAAATTCTGACGATTTTGAAAATTTTGAATTTTTTTCCATTGACAATTTATCAGACACGGATTGGAAAAAACCAATTGTAAATTATTTGGACAATACAGGTGGAAATGTCGATAGAAAAGTAAAGTACAAAGCTTTGAGCTACGTGTGCATGGGAAATGAATCGTTTAAAAGACTCCTAAAGGGGTTTTTCTCTAGTGCTTAGGAGATACTGAAGCGTATTTGGCGATAGTCGAAGTCCATAGTGGAACTTGTGGTGCCCACCAAGCTGGCCATAAGATGAAATGGTGTCTATTCTGGAAGGGTATCTATTAGCCAAGTATGATGAAAAATTGTATTGAGTTTTCCAAAGGGTGTCAAGAATGCCAAAAGCACGCAAGTATTCAACATGTATTTGCAAGTTAATTGAACACAATTATTAAGACATGGCCATTTTGGGGATGGCCGTTAGATATCATAGGAAAGATTCGACCAATCTCATCGAAGTAGTGATTGATTTCATTCAGAAGCACGTCATTTATAGATTTGGAATTCCTAAGATAATCACTACAGATCAAGGGTCGATTTTCATTGGGCGTAAGATGCAAGAGTTTGCGTCTGAAATAGGCTTCAAATTAGTAACATCCACTCCTTATTACGCTTAAGCCAATGGTCAGGTCAAAGCTGCCAATAAAATAATAATTGGGTTAATTAAGAAACATGTCTCTAAGAAACCCAAGAATTGGCATAAGACGTTGGATCAAGCTTTATAGGCTTGTCGAATGTCTCCCAAGGAAGCAACTGGATCGATGCCTTTTCAATTAGCATTTGGACACAATGTGGTTTTACCAGTTGAAATACACTTGCAGTCGGTGCGAGTACATCGATAACACGAACTTTCGTCAGGAAAATATTGGAATATGATGTTTGACGAAACAATTGACTTAGATGAAGAAAGATTAGTTGCGCTGGATGTGCTAATCCGATAAAAGGAGCAGGTTATAATGGGCCTACAATAAAAAGGCCAGAATAAAGACGTTTGCAGTTGCCGACTACGTGTGGAAAGTTATTCTTTCCATGGATTGGAAAAGATAGAATTTTGGGGAAGTGGTCATCAAATTGGGAAGGATCATTCCAAGTACTACAGACATTCACCAATAATGCATATGCGATCCAAGAGTTAGGATTTGATCAAAGAATCTTGAAAGTAAACGGTAAATATTTGAAAAAGTATAAATCTATGCTACAAGAGATTCGAATTACTGCAAAGTGGAGCGTACCAAAATATCGTTGGTCAAAATGGAAAAGTGCCAAAATGGCTATTAAAATTTCCCAATGGGGTTACATATCCAAAAAGAAATCTCAATTGAAACATGGGTAACAATGAGATTACAAAAGAAACTGAGATTTGAGGTTTTCTAAGTGGGCTCTCTCGTAGGTAATCTTTTGGTCGAGACGAACCCTTTTAGTTGTTAGGTGGTGAATCTTACTCCTGAGTTGAAAGGCTTTCTCACCATGAGTTATCCCCTCAAGAGTAGATTGTTACACTGCATCGAATGAAGGATCCAATAAGGCCCTCTAACACTCGAGGTCGACAACTTTCTGACTGAGCTCTGCGATTTGGGTTTGATAACCCAAAATTTCCTAGTCCAAAGTAGAGTGTTGCTCCTGACGGTCATTTCTCTTAGCCTCAAGGTTTTTAGCCTTTTGCACACAAATTTCGCTCAAGTCCCACTCACCTCTCATGTCATTTGTTTTGGTTTTAAGTTGGAGGTCAGTATGTCGGCGGAATGAGAGATCTTTTGCAAGTTGGTTAAAGAAAGCCTCAAAGTCAATTAAGTATTGAGCCAAGGAATCAGGAAGAGGATATTGGGAAATGGTGTCAAGAAGTTTAAAAATAGCCGCTACCATAAAAGCATCCTGCTCAATGACAACTAGAAATTCACTTTCAAACAGATAAGACCTTAGTTCGTGAAGCGCGTGGATTACTTTGGCGTCTAGTTCAGCGATAGGAAAGGATGTCGAACCAAGGTTTAGTGAAGCAGTTGGGGTATGTCGAAGAAGGTGAATCCTCCTAACTGCTGCCATGGGATCTTGTTGGTTCAAAACTTCGATTTCATCTTGGGTGGCAGAGTCGAGGAGTGGAGCTTTATTCAAAACATGACAGATAGTCTTGGCAAAAGCTGGATGATTGGACCTGAAATTATTTCCACTAACAGGAGAAGCCCTGGTTGGAGTCAGTTCGACATCGCCTACACAATAAAGCCCCTGGGAAGAAGTTCAAAGTTAGCACCAAGAACAAAATTAGAGGAAAAATACAAAAAAAAGGAAAGGAATACCTCTGAGTTTGGAAACACGACATTGTGTTTCTATGAAACCGAATCTTGGTTTAGCACTATGTCAGAGGATGAATCTCGGTTCAATTCGACCAGCGAATGGTGCTCCTGGGTATGAGAAATCAATGGTGCAAGAGGTTGTTGAGTCTCTAGGGCATTAAAGGCGTTGATGAGCCTTTGAAGGATTAAGTATGGAGGAAAATATTGCGATATCAGAGACCATAAACCTAACATCAATGGGTTTTGTATGGTTGAAAGCAGAAGGGGGTAGCAGGAAGAAAACAGGGAAAATATTGATTGACGGTTTTAGGATGCGTCTCTTGGACTGGATAAGGGTCATGGAATGCGAAGAGTTTTCTTGCAACAACAAAAGGAATCAACATTTGGTGTTGCCATGCCTGAACCTCGGATTCCCCTTAGAAAGAGGATTTGGGGTGTAGTTCAAGCTTAATTTCACAGAAATAGCGAAAGCTATAATATTATTACCGATGAAAGGAATATCAACTGGAGTGGCCATTGCGAAAATGAAGGAAGTTTACTTAGTATTTTTAGAATTTGAAAAGTTGGGAAACTAAGGTAGAAGAAGAGAAGAAAGAGACTAAGAGTTCTTGAAAGTCTATTTAAAGAAGAATCAGAACCATTAGGAGTGAAATAAATGTCACTCAAATAGCGTGAGCAGGCCAAAAAAGTGGAAAAGTTAGTGGAATTTGTTAAAAACATGTGCCCTAAATACTATGAATAATCATGAGAAGTGATTGAAGTGACATGAGAAACTGTTGCACAGAAAGTAGTCATGATTACACATGACGTCATTCCTAAGAGGCGTACAATCGAAAACATATAAGAGAAAATGCCAGAGTTCTCCCATCGACAAGGCTTGGTCGAACATGGTGTTTTGGGGGGCAATTTGTTGACAAGCAATTTTTTACTGGGGTAATAAACTTTAAGCTGGGGGGTTTATTTGGCTAAAGAGACATAAGTTTTATAGAAATCGATGAAGCGTGTCGACCAAGTCAATAGATATCGACCAAAAGGAGCTAGCCGACAAGAGGCCTAAGACGCATATGTGGTTATCGACAAGAGTGAGTGTCGACAAGCAGGAGTTATATTGGTGCAAACGGTTATCAACGTGTAAGCTAGTGAGAAAGTGAGAATATTCAAACAGTTTTCCATGAAACCCAATTTGGGCTAGTAACCGTCGACGGTTACATTACTTAGGATTTCTATTTAAGCAAATATTTGTGTTTTGTCAGGGGTCGCATTTCTTCATATTTAATAGCAATACACTCAAAGTATCTGCATCTAAGAGAGAAACGAGTTCAAACTTAACAATGTATGAATGCTTCCACATCTAAATTCATAGCAATTTTCAGCTTTCTACTCTAAATTACAAGTCTTATCTTTAATTTATTTGCTTTGTAATTGTCTTTATTTTTTGCCCTTTTATCTTTTTTCAACCTAAAAACACTCAAAACACTAAGTCTAGGATTATTGTAGTCGATCCTGCAAGTAACCTTTAATAAGAGACTAACGATTGTTTCACGGAGAAACACGGCGCTACACATCACGCAAATTTAAGTTCACCGAATACACGCCCCTTGAAGATATGCAAGACATATTGCAGGACCTGGTACCTTATGGCGACAATTGCAAAGTTATGAAGATGGAGTATTGCTCGTCATCTGTTGACAAAGATGGGAAGCTTGTGTTCAACAATCGTGAGCTGAAGAACGGCGCTGATATACGAGATATGTGGAATACTTTTACCAGTTTTGAGGAGAAAGTTCTTATCGAGTTAGATGCGACTATTTCAAGATCAGTCGATGATATTATCATGATGTTGTATCGTCCATGTGAACGTTGATTTGTAATGTTTGATTTATGTTAAAATCTTTAATGTATTTTCTATGTTTATATTATTCATTGTATTTTGAATTTGTTATATTTGTGTAATTCAATAATGATTTTTGGGTTTCTGTGTAGTACAAAATCAGAATTATTTCTCCGGTCAAAATCAGAATTTAAATTCTGATTCCAATGTATAGTTTATTAAAATTTAGTGCGTACCGAAAATATACTTCGAATTTTAAAGAGCATTAATGAAATTTCACATAGTGTGTAAGAAAAGTATGGAATGGAATAAAAAATCTCCTTAAAATATGTTAGATAGATTATAGATTATTTAATAGATGAATTGAATATATTTTGTCTTAACAATGCAATAGCCACCCCTAATATTAAGAGATGCTTTGCTTCATAACTTTTCAGCAAAGAGACAAAGCTCGTGTCTTCTCAACTCATTTCTTTTTTGTTTTAAAAAAGGTAATTTACCTTTATATATCCATTTTCTATGATATCATGTCGCTATAATCCAACATTGTGTGTTGAAGAACAGACCCACGTTCTTTTTGACTATACTTTAATATGTAACTCTCATCACTCTAACCGATCAATAGTACTAGTTCTATATATCTAATAATGCAAAAAAAAAAAATGAAGTGGATCAGTAGTGCACTCACTTTTGTTGATTTATCTTCAAATAGAAAACGACACACTTGCATAATAACAATAATTTATTTGAATCTCTATCTTTATATCTTGACTTTAGTTTCGCTTTCATAATTGGAGTGCCATGTATTATTGTGAATTGTGATCAAACAAAATATCAGAAACCAGTGTGCTGTTTAATCAATCATAAGATGGAGAGTACGCTTAAGTCCTTTAGAGATGGTGAGTCGGTGCTGGACCTCAGCCCAAGATCGTGCGTTGCTGGTGGTGTTGAGGATGTGTACGGCGAGGATCGTGCTACTGAAGATCAACTTGTCACCCCTTGGACTTTCTCTGTTGCTAGGTACAACTATAATCATGTAAACTTCTATTAATTCTACTCGACTATGTGTTGTGTTCGTTATTCTGTTTAAATGTTGATCATGACTTTTTAGCCATGATAAAATAAAGTCAAATTATGTTAACTAGACTACTCGTGATTGATAATTTTGTTGGGCTAGAGAGACTCTGATAGTATGTGGTCCAACGGATTTTAAATCTGACTGACTTTAATAGTTGTATGGCTGGGTGGCTGGCTCTGATATCATGTTAAGAAGTATGGTTGAGTTTAACTCATCTTCGTAGGATGAGGACTGTCTTTACTTATAAATACATGTTCATTTGTCGGTTTTGAATTTGTGTTTCTGTCTGTTTACACCGCAGTGGTTACTCTTTGCTGAGAGATCCACAATACAATAAAGGGCTTGCTTTCACTGAGAAAGAGAGGGATGCACACTATTTGCGTGGCCTCTTACCTCCTATTATTAGCTCCCAGCAACTTCAGGTTTTGTTTATTTGCATTTTGTCCGTTAATCAAATCAATATTTGAGGATCTTGTTTGCTTCTCCTTTGTTTGGTTCTCAATTGTATTATTTATTTTCTACAGGAAAAGAAACTTATGCATAACATCCGCCAATATGAGGTTCCCTTGCAAAAGTACATGGCCATGATGGATCTTCAGGCATGCATCATTGTTACATTATATATTTGTTATTGTTTTGTTCTTCGTAGTGCTATTAGTATTATTCGTGTTGTCTGCAAAGACATGACGACTTGTGACACTTATGTTGTTGTGCTTAACAGGAGAGGAATGAAAGGCTGTTTTACAAACTTCTTATTGACAATGTTGAAGAATTACTCCCGATTGTATATACTCCGGTTGTTGGTGAGGCTTGCCAGAAATATGGGAGCATATTCAAGCGTCCTCAGGGTCTTTACATTAGTTTGAAAGAAAAGTATGATTTCATTTTTCATACATTAGTTTGTATACAATTTTAAGGACTGCATTCATTGTAGGATTATATACTTCTGTTGTTGACCTTTTGCAGGGGTAAAATTCTCGAGGTTTTGAAAAACTGGCCAGAAAGGAGTATTCAAGTTATTGTTGTAACAGATGGTGAACGGATTTTGGGACTCGGGGATCTAGGATGCCAGGTATTTCTCAACAAGATTAAAATCAAACTCTTAAGACCTTATGATTCACCGTGATTTTATGGTAAAATAGATTTGATTGTGCTGTATGTGCTTCAGGGTATGGGAATTCCTGTTGGTAAATTGGCTTTGTACTCGGCGCTAGGAGGAGTTCGTCCTTCAGCAGTAAGCATTTTCCATCTATTGTCTCTTCTTATTTTAACATTATGTTCTTACATGATTTTGTTATTCATTCTTCTTACTTTCCTTTGTTTATCATTACCGTTTTTTCCTTGTGGCTAGTGTTTACCAATTACGATCGATGTGGGGACAAATAACGAGAAATTACTGAATGATGAGTTTTACATTGGCCTTAGACAAAAGAGGGCAACTGGGAAGGTTGGCTTAAAATCGTTTTATTATATTAGAATATATTATCGGCATTATTCGACTTGTATTTATACGAGGCTACTATGTTGGTGTCTTCTTAGGAGTATTATGACCTTCTGCATGAGTTCATGTCTGCAGTGAAGCAAAACTACGGCGAAAAAGTTCTTGTTCAGGTTGTTGAAAATTTCAACCTTTGAATATGTGGCTGTTGAACCTATTTTATTCTCTTATTTTTTGTGTCTGATTATTTTGAATGATTTGTTCAGTTTGAAGATTTTGCAAATCACAATGCTTTTGAGTTGCTTGCAAAATACGGTACAACTCATCTAGTTTTCAACGACGATATACAGGTATTAGTTTTCACAACAACTAGAATGTGTTGTATTTCTTCAATTTTACAAATTCTTTAACTATTAATTAATGCATTTTTCTTAGGGGACTGCATCTGTTGTTCTAGCTGGAGTTGTAGCAGCCTTGAAGCTCATTGGTGGTACCCTACCTGAGCATACATTCCTCTTCCTTGGTGCTGGAGAAGTACGATCATAACTAACCTACACAGGGCCTCAGAATACTTAAGACGGTCCTGTTAGTTGTCTAACTCATTTTTGGTTACGTTTTCAGGCGGGAACTGGTATAGCCGAGCTAATTGCTCTTGAGATGTCAAAGCAGGTGAACCAACTATTCATTGTTTATACATTAGTAATTCCTATTTTATGAAAGATCAAGTTCATTTTAATTGGTGATGTTTTTCTATTTACTTCTATTATTTCTGCGGCAGACTAAATCACCTATTGAAGAGAGTCGTAAGAAGATATGGCTTGTAGATTCAAAGGTAGTGGAAAACACGATAATTTTATTGTTTTGAAAATTCATTTGATCTAAAGTGCTTATTTCTTCTCTTACAGGGTTTAATTGTTAGTTCACGGGCGAATTCACTTCAACACTTCAAGAAGCCTTGGGCTCATGAACACGAACCTGTTAGCACTCTCATTGAGGCTGTTAAGGTATCGAAACACGCCTTTACGTGACTTACAATAGGTTTCGTTTAGACCACATTCTTATATAATCACCTTACACGTTCAGGTGATCAAGCCTACGGTTCTGATTGGATCATCGGGAGTAGGAAAAACATTTACAAAGGAAGTAGTTGAGGCTATGACAGCAAACAATGAAGTAAGATCTTATTCACTCTCTTATAACAAGCAGGGTCATTTGAGGGCGTGCAAGTCTAGCTAAAATTTGTCATGTTTAAACCAGATCTAAATAGTACTTCATAAATCTCTGTCATTGTTAAAACGTGGTTAAACAAGGTCTCTAATTGTTTTGTCGTGGTTGAATTGTAGTTAAACTGCACAGAGCATTCAAAAACTTGAGACGGTTCTGATAACGAGTATTTATATATAATAACTTTCAAATAGAAAGTTTTAAACTATATCTCCATCATGTGTGGCCTGCAGATTCCCCTCATTTTGGCTCTTTCCAATCCAACCTCCCAGTCTGAGTGTACAGCTGAAGAGGCATACCAATGGAGTGAGGTAAAATAGCAGGCGGCCGTATTTTTTTCTCTATATTTTCTCCGGTTCAAGTTATGCTTCATATACTCTTATGTATTTACGATATTAACTTCCACAATCTGTTCGCTCCTTCACGAAAAAAGGGCCGTGCAATCTTCGCTAGCGGGAGTCCATTTGATCCTGTTGAATACAAAGGCAAAGTTTATTATTCTGGCCAGGTTCTAAACTCTTCTTCGCATTCGTTACAATTTCTCATTTTCAATCAAATCACTTACATATGATTCATTCCTTGTCAATACAGGCCAACAATGCATACATTTTCCCAGGCTTTGGTTTGGGTTTAGTAATGTCGGGAGCGATCCGAGTACACGATGACATGCTTCTAGCAGCATGTAAGTTATTACTGACAAATTTTGCATGATACATCCAACAAAATTGTATTCTTAATAGTAATGTTCTCATTGATGGTGCAGCCGAAGCCTTGGCGAAGCAAGTGACCGAAGAGAACTACAAAAAAGGCTTGACTTATCCACCTTTCTCTGATATCAGAAAAATCTCAGCTAACATAGCTGCAAATGTTGCTGCCAAGGCATATGAACTAGGTCTGAACTCAAACTTCTTCATTCACACTTAGTTAACATATCTCGGTCCGAGACATGTATTTTTCATTTTAAACTAATCAAAATTGCTTCAACTTTCATTGCAGGCTTGGCTACGCATCTTCCTCGTCCTCAGGATCTTGTCAAGTATGCTGAGAGTTGCATGTATTCACCTTTGTACCGCAACTATAGATGAACAGAAGCAATTTACTACTGACTCTGAAGCATTTGGATCTGTTAAGGGTGTTTTTGTGTATGGTGTATGTTTATGTCTGTGCAAAAATAAACGATTTTATGCTTTACTTGGACCAGTGTTTTTTTCATTATGATATCCTTATTTCATTTCAATGTTTGTAACAAATTCCCCATGAGAAAGCATTATATCTGTAGTTATTGCCGTGACAACTTGGTTTGGTTTGCCATGGCCTATCTTACCATGTATAATAGCCCTTTATGATAAATTGATTCTAAATTAATAGTTTACCAAAAAAACATATATATTTTGACTTTAAAGTAATTTTAGTACGGTATGTTGTGAAATGGAAATGTTCAATCACAACAATTCTTGTGAGGTAAAGAATAATGACAGCTAAAATATATGATTTCAAACAACAAAATAACATACAATCAATGTTAGCAATGTTAGCAAAATCTACAATAAATAAAAGGAAGATAAAGGATGAGAACACAAAATTTATTTATTTGATTTGATCAAATAAATTTAATATAGATGAGAAACCAATTATCTGATGTAAAATACTTTACTCAAATTTTTAAGAATAAATTATATTTTATACTCCATTGTTTATCGATCTCTCCAACTCTCACTATTAGAATCAAACAAATCTAGGTGATTAGAATTGTTCTTTAATTACTTTAGATACTTTCATAAGTTATTCAAACTCCAAGAACTTTAAAGAATTTCTACCATTGCCTATCTAGGCTTCCTTACTAAGAATATCACTTCTTCCCTCAGTATTTCAAACTACATTTTTAAAAGTTGTAACAACAAGAATGATAGAGATAAATATTTATAATTATTGAAACACAATAGATCCATAACGAGCATAAAGCACAACTTATTAATGAACAGATCTATGAACTGAAATGAACAAGCCCAATACTCGTGAATTGCACGAACTCGACCTACTAGTTGTTGGACTAGACCCCCGCCACCCACCTTCTCTCGCCGTCATTAGCCAGAATCTGCATCCGCCTTTCTTCGCCATCATGAACCGACCAGTCCACAAACCAAGGCTTTGGCGTCCTCCATCACTACTTTTTGACGTTTTTATTTTCTAGCAATCATGAAACATGTTTTCCTTCTCATCATAACTTGAGGTTTTAAGGCATATTTATACAATTATCCACATTGACTTTAAATTGATGGTGGTGTCAATTCTCCCGTCAAAAATCTCGCTACCCTCTACCATGTTGAAATCATTATCCAACAACTTTGATTAAGTCCAAGTCACACTTGAACCTTGATCTTTTCACTTGCATCCACTTGCTTCCCACCACTTTTTTCATGCTTCAATAGTCTAACAAGATCACAAATACGGTTCTTCAACCATCTTTGACTCTTTATTTTCGATTACGTCCCTGAAGATCCATATTTTTTAATTTTACAACCATTCAGTCACATTCAAAGCATAAATACCAAGGTTGTCATAAATATATCTATGAGATGACACATCTTCAAGGTCACTGTAACAATTCTATCACTATTATTAGTACCCGTAGCAGAAACATCTACATCGAACTGAGTCTTACCCGTTATAGTTTATAATATCTTCATCTTCATGTCTTTACTCTTCTTTCCTTAATTGGACTTAATAAAAGTAATACATATGAGAATGATGTATTTTGATCCTTAAAGTTCTATTTTTCACGACTCATGATCTTTCTCACCTCAACCTCATCATCAGGTTGGATTAGTTTGAATTGTGCAATGGGCAAAGTTTTGACAACCTTCAAAATTAGCAGGTTTAATAGTCCAAACCTCATAGGTATCTGGAAGTATACTCTTAAAAATGAATATTTGTTCTTTGGCACCAGCCTTACCCCAGAAACTCCATAGTAACTCAGCTTCTAGCATCATGCCAAAAGCGGTTTAATGCATTTTTATCCATTGTCTCCTTCAAAACTCATTACATTGCTCTGAAACAATCTTTAGCCATCTATCATGTCTTCACCTCAAATTCTATAGCATGTTCTTGTCATGAAAGTCTTCACTAGTTGATGATAAATGAACAACAACATTTAAACCTTCTAAAATATATAACTCACATATTTTAGGTCATTTAGTCATTATCAATTCATCTTGCAAAATTTTCAATGGTCATTTGTTCAACTCTAGTGCAACAACCTGGATCATGAAACATGCTTAACAACAACACATTTTGCTTGAGATCGAAACATACATCACTTTGCATAGAAGGAACTCATGATCATCGAATATTTTAAGTTTGATCGTACCAACACCATGAATCTTGCAAACCTGATTGTTACCGAGTCGAACAAATCCACATCTTTCAACTTCAAAGTCTGAAAGTATTATTTCCTTAGACATATGTGATAAGAGTATCTTGAGTCATTGACACAACTAGTACATCGGCGTTATCATAACCATCATCATTAGAAGCAACAATAATATGAACAAAATCTTCATTGTCCTCTTTCTTGGGACAATCATTCATAAAGTGAGTGGTTTTTTGATAAATAAAATATTTTAACCTTGATTTGTCAAACCTCTTGAATGTGGACATTCCTTTACGATCACTTCCTCCTCTTTAGCCTTCATTATTCTCGTAATTCTTCAAAACTTTCACCTTTAAAAATTCTTTGAATCTCACAACCGTTAGGACTTTATCTAAAGTAATTGTATTTTTCTTACCATAAAGAAAAACATCATTGAAGTTCTCAAAGAATTTGGGTAATGAGTTTGAAAAGAGTAGTCTTGTCCTCAACATCAATCTTCACCTCACTATTCTCCATATCATCAATGATTTTTTGAAATTCTATCAACTTATCTAGTACGAATATGTTCTCTACCATTCTCAATAAGTAGAGTTGTTGTTTCAAACACAATTTGTAGTCAAAGACTTGGTCACATACAATGATTCAAGTTTCACAATATTGAAGTCATAGTCTTCTCTCTGGCGATTTCCCTTAGAACTTTATCCTCTAGGCACAAGATAATGACACTCCTAACCTTATCGACCATATTGGTCTATTCTATTTATGATAGGCAAGCAAGCATCGATGTCTCACCTTCAATACTTCAACACACTTCTCATGAGTTAAAATTTCTAACGTATCCATTTTTCACAATCCAAAATCATTGTTTATGGAAAACTTCTCGATCTGCCACTTAGAACCCATGGTGCTCATTGGTAAACTTCGCCCTTTTTTCCCACGGTAGGCACCACTTGTGATGAAAATGGAAAATTCAACCACACCAGGCTATCCTTGAAATATAACTATAGTATTAATTCCATTGATATTAAAGATGAGTGAGACAAAGATCAATAATAACTAAAATAATAACTAAAGTGAATGACTTTATGCAACAAAATAAGTTACAATTAGTGTTACCAAATTCACATCAAGTAAGAAGGAGATAAAAGGTTTAGTAGTGATATGCTCCACATTACCCATTATTCTCTCCACTCACTTCTTATAAACAACTCAAGAGTAGGCAGCACCCTTTTTCTCACACCCCTCTGCCCTCTTTTTCAATCTCATCTACTGGCTCGAATGCAATCGGTGCCCTATCACATGTGCTCAAGATTGCTGTTTGTCATATACCTGCAAATCAGCATGTGTTTCCTTGTAGCGCTGACTCAAGTAGTCCCGGTAATAGATAGGTGCAAATCTGAAAACACATATAAGCAATGATGTAAGTAAGACTTATAAACAATGCTAAAAAGAAAGATAGTTGTACATGTTTGTTAAATCAGATAATAGTGTTCATTTACTTAGGAGGATTTGCATCTGATTTGCAGGTTGGCAAGCATTCCACTAGACAATCATGACCAGGCTCCAAGAAATAAGCAATCTGTAAATAAACAATATCGAAACAAGTAAATTAGCATTGAGTTTTTACAAGTTTAGTAGGATAAAAATTATAGAAAGTAGCATGGAGGCAGCATTAGAAAATTGAACTCGGTTTTAAGAGAGAGCTTAAAAATCGGGGCTTACAGAATATCTCTCTTGACCATTTCCTATAACTCTGTGCAATGTAGACCTGAGTTTAAATGTAAAACCAGTTATAAATTTAGCAATGAGTATTATAAATTACAAAGAATGCACTGAAAAAGTACTAATATTTGTACAAGCGCACGTAACAGTACTAAAAAAAGAACTAATATAGCTGCATTGGAAAAGTTTATCACTTGAAAGTAGAGTTGCTCCAGCGCTCCAACATGTCTCCAAGATTAACTATAAATGCTCTACAAACATGAACAATACAAATAATGTAAACTATAAACGAAAGAAAGAGTAGATTAGAAAGTGTTGACGTGTCATTGCCGGTGTCCTGTTTCTGGTGTCCGTGCTTCCTAGGAAATTAGTCAAATTCAAAAGAAAGAGTACCATAAAGACTAACCCCTTCAGTGGTTTCACATCCTCCCATATCCGAGGTTTAGCTTCCTTATCTTTGCATATCTGCACAAAAAAGTTGTTAGTCTTCGAACTATTGGTGAAATTTTAGTGATATAGTATAGATCGAAAAATGAGTTGCATTCTTACTTGAAGACCCTGGACATCATCGGTTGCTAGAAGAGTAATCAGACCATAATCAGTATGAGCTCCAGCTGCGTATAAACCTTGCGAGGGATCTGAGATTTTATCTTCATGGCATGACAGCAAAGGATGAATTATGAATACAGAAATCGAAACTGCTATGTATAAGGCACATAAAAACTGTTAACTCAAAACCTTGATAGTGTAGCAAGCGCACAAATGCAATGGGGTCTCCTAGGGTGTCTGGTTTATCGAAAAAATTAGCATCCAAATCAAGTGCAAGAGCTATTGTCTTTGCAACTACTTTCCCCACTTCTCTGAATACCTCATAAAAAACCATAACAAACAATGAATGAACAAATACATAATAAGATGTTAACCCATATAATAAGCTATAAAGCACAAATACATGACACCAACACTAAATAAATATTGATCTTTATCACAAGTGTCTGTGTGAGTGCTGCAAAATACAAGTTAAGCAAAACTTACAATGCCCGGCGTTGGTATTCTTCCATAGTCTCCCTCCATCCCGGGAGAACATCTAAAAAAACATAGACATGATCGATGAGGAACCAAAATTTAGTTCAACCAAAGAACCTAGAGTCAACTAATTATCTATGACGAACGAACACTGGAACTGGACATTGACACGTGAACACCAGTAATAATTTGAAAAACTGTGTGAAGCACACCAAGAGACGTCACACACATTTTCTCAGAGGTGTCCGTACTAGAGAGCTAATTATCACCTGATGCAGGCCATAAGTTTGGGCCATGAAAAGGTTTGTGATGAAGTGAATCATTAGCTTCAACTCCAATATAATAGCCTTCTTTAAAATCACCGTGTAGTTGGTTCTGAGGATCGAGGATTTCGTCCAGAAGAGGAGTGTATCCCCTATTGTTCTCGTTCCGGAGAAGCTTCATCTTTTGGTTGAGTGGAAGGTTGAAAAACTTGTTGCTCTGGTAAAAAACCTGGTCCATAAACTCCTGGCTGATTCCATGATTGATAATATAGAAAAACCCGGAATCTGTGCAAGACTTTTTGGTTGAAAATTGGAGAGAAAAATACAAAAGAAAACAAGTTATGAGAGTTCGGTTCTTCTATGTATAAAATCGAAGTGAAGACAGAAGACAAGATGAATGTGTTGTTTTAGATTTTTACCTGTTTGAGTAAATTAACGGATTGTTGGATATTGTTGTTGGAGAGGTCGATACAATTGAGGACTGCTTCTGCACTCTCTTTTTTCATTTTTGATCCCCTCTCACCACCACCACGTTCGGTTCCTTCTTCCTCTTTTCTTGTTTCTCTTTGAAAGAAGCAACTAAGTTTTGACTACAATTCTATCATAGTATTTGATTTTTTATTTAAAAGAATTTAGAGAAATTTATTGAGAGAAGCTTTTGGAAACAACTAGTAAATTACCCGTGCGGCGGCTCCACGGATATATTTATTTGATATTTATAATATTGAATGATAAATATAATGGTATAAAAATTAATGATATTTATATGTTTATATAGATAAAATAATTGATTTTGTATAGTAAATTTGTATTTAAATACATATTAAAAAAATATTTATAAATAAGAAATTGCGTCAATTTAATTGATCGTGTTCTATTATAAATTTATTTAATAGAATATATATATATATATATATATATATATATATATATATATATATATATATATATATATATATATATATATATATATATATATATATATATATATATATATATATATATATATATATATATATATATATATATATATATATATATATATATATATATATATATATATATATATATATATATATATATATATATTTGAAATGAATTATTTAACAATGAATAATAATAATATAAATTTAATTTAAACATTTAAAAATAAGAATTTTGTGTTTCAAATAAAGATAATTATTAATTAAAATAAAATAGTTATTTTATTGATAGTGTTTGTGAGAAAAATAAAATTTTGACATTTGAAAATAAAAATTTTGTGTCTCAAATAAAGATAATTGTTAATTAAAATAAAATAGATATTTTACTGATAGTTCATTGTGAGAAAAATAGAAATATTGACATTTGAAAATAAGAATTTTATGTCTCAAATAAGTATAATGTTAACTAAAATAAAATAGGTATTTTGCTGATAGTGATCCGTGAGAAAAATAGAAATTTTGACATTTGAAAATAATTTTTTTAATAATTATGAATAATTTTGACATTTAAAAATATTTTTTTAATAATTATGTTAATTCAATTTACTAATTTATTTATGTTTAGAAAAATAAAAAATAAAAGAGAAAAATGAGAGAGAGAAAATTAAAATGAAAGTGAAAATATTAGAGAGAAAAATGCAAGAGAGAGAGAGATAAAAGTAAGTAGAAGTGAAATGAAAATTAAACGTGAAGAGAGAAGTAAGATAGAATAAGAATTGAAAAAATGAAAGTGGTTTTGTATGGTAAGTATCAACATTTGATTGAATAAAGAGTGTGAATTTATTGATCTTTATGTAAATACTTATATAGCATTTTGATAGTGTAATTAATTTGAAGAGGAAGAACATTTTTGGTATTTTGGTAGCCTTTAACTTTAATAGCTAGATAGTTGAAGAGAAAAATGTTAAAAAGATATTTTTGTAATTTAAGTTTGTGTAATCGATTACATGCATAAAAAAAGGTTAAATAAGTGCCAGAAGAGTGTTTTTGAGGTTGGTGTAACTATTATGCAAATGCAGTAATCGATTATAGTTTATAGTTATTTTCTATTTTGTAATAGATGTAACAGGTTATAAGTAGGGGTGACAAAACGGGTCGTGGACTGCAGGTCGTCCCAGCGGATGCGCGGGTCGGGCTGCGGCTGGTAGACGGACCTAAAATCCCAACTAAATCCACCATTTTTTCCTGGTGCGCGGACCGGACTGGCGAGCCACGACCTATTTTACCACCCCTAATTACAGGTTTGTGTTAACCGGTTACAGGTCCGATATTTTGGTTTTTTTTTTGTTTTTGACTCGATGCTTTTGTATTTCAACACTTGAATATACCCTAATGGTATGTTTGTAATGTAGATTGAATGAAATATAGAAAATTCTCACCCTCAATTCTCTCTCTCTCTCTCTCTCTAAATTTTTTCTCTCTCTCTCTCTTTCTCCACATGCTCAAACTCTCAATTGTTTATCAATCTTGTGATTGAATGTTCCAATATTTTGTAACAGAGTCTGGTTCTTATCCAGAAACACTGTGTGTAACATGAATTCTATCTCCAATGGTAGAGTCCCTACAAACATATCTCTCCTTGATGCAAAGAATTACAATAAATGTTGCAAGCAAATGAAGGTGTTGTTTGGCAACCAAGATGTTCTTGAAGCGATCAAGAATGGGGTGAATTCCCTTCTCGAAGGTGCAACGGATGCCCAACGAGCAACACATAAGGAAGAAAAGAAGAAAGATTACAAGGCGTTGTTTTTTATCCATCAATGTGTGGATGGTGACAACTTTGATAAATTTGATGACTGTGAGTCGTCAAAGTAGGTGTGGAAAATCTTAGAAAAGGCATATGCATGGGCTGATAAGACAAAGATGGTGACGTTACAAACTCACAAAAGTCGATTTTAATTGATTCAAATGGAGAAAAATGAGACGATCAACGATTACGTGACGAGAATTATGTGATTCATGAACCAAATAAATTCATGTGGAAAAATTGTTTCTTAGCTGAATGTTGTGTCGAAAATCTTGCGTTCTTTAACGACAAGATTTGACATTGTTGGAACAAAAGTGGTTTATATCATATATCTTTGGTTTTGATGATAACAAAATATTTTAAGAATAATTCGATAGACTAATGTGTGTTCAAGTTTGTAAGTACAAATATAAATATACTGATTGGAAGTCAATTCTGAAACTGCACTAAACATCGGAAGAGAAGCTCTTAAGAGACAGATTCCGAAGATCAGACTCTGAAGAATCAACTTCTGATCAAGTTATCTTCTGATAATTAAAACCTGAAGTCTCTAAACTCTGATCAAGTCATCTTCTGAAGATCAAGCCATCTTTAAAGAGTCAGAGTCTGAAGGATCATAAGCTAAGACTCGGACTCTGAAAGACCAGAACCTGAACCCAGTTAAAGCTCATGAACCGAGAATTTTCTGACAAGTCGCTATCACACTTTGAGGTTAATTCGTCCTATTCTGGTCATGTGAAGACTTAACAGAAAAGTTGCAGAAGCCTAGAGTTTTACAACTTATAATTCATTTTTTAGCAAAGGAGTTTCAAATGAGTTTGCAACGTCATTAACCATTTAAGTAAGCTTTACAACTAATATGTTGATGCCTCTCTTCAAAGACTCTCTTTTTCTTGAAGATCTCTCCAACGACTCTTTCATGAAACTCCTATATAAAAGAAGCTGGAGATTTAGAGAAAGATACAACATTGCGTCTTAACAAGAAAAAGAGAAGTTACTCTGTCAAAATAAAAAGCACAAGCTAACTTAAAACTTCTTATTAATTGTACATTCTTATAAGTTCTTAAGTCTTAGAGTTTTTATGTGTTGTCATTCTTTTTACATCTCTGATTGTATATCAAATGTAATTATCACTCTATCATTATCATTTATTTGTTAGATAGATTGTTAGAAGTCTCTTGCTTGTGTGCTTGAGCAATTGGAAGTCTCTTACATGCATGCTTGAGCATTTGGAAATCTCTAGATTGTGTTATTGAGCAATTAGAAGTCTCTTGCTTGTGTGCTTGAGCAGTGAAGTCCCTTACTTGTGTGTTTGGGAATTGGAAGTCTCATGCTTGTATGCTTGAGCAACTTGTAATCAGATTTGGTTAGTGGAAATCTCTTGGAAATGAAAGGGGACTGGACTACTCCTGATTTGTAGGAGAAAGCAGGATAAATTGCTTATGTGTTGTCTTGCTTTATTCTTCATTTCTATTCAATATTATTCCGATGTTATTCTTTAGACTCTGAATCAGATTTTGATCATTGCAATCAAAAGATTATAATAGATTTTAAAGAGAAATTGAAGAAAAAGTCAACCCAATTCAACCCCCTTCTGGTCAAAAGGGTGAGAGAAGTTGCAAAAAAATGATGGTCAAGGCAACTTTACAGAAGGATGGGGAAAGATTGACATAATCAAGGCACAATGCTTCAATTGTTAAAAGTTTGGTCACTTTGCAAGATAGTGCAACGCGAACTGTAACACCCCAATTCAACCCGACAATATAAATGTAAATCAGAGTTATAAAAATTCATACAACTGAATCAGAATGCCACAAATTCAACTTAAAAACCATTGCATTCAACATGGATACATAAAACTTTAAAACTTCGGATGAACCAACAGCAGAATAATTTAATCTCTTAATTTAACAACTTGAACAACTACGCAACGGAGTCATAATAGCATCTTTTTCCCACAATTACAACAACTTCAAAGTAATGCATACTTAGCAACAAACAAATTAAAGTTCAACAACTAAAATAATCAATAACTAAAAGCAACAAGTGTTTATCACCCCAAGTGTTACGTATCAGAGAAATAACACCGACTCGAACTACTGAAGGTATACCGCCTTCACTCCGAAATACCTGCACGTTACCAACGTAAGGGTAACATTCAAATTGAAGGGGTGAGATATCTAACAATATAATAAAACTTATGATAAATAATATGTTAGATCAGCTCATATAATAACACCACTTTGCATCTTATAAACAACTATAAACGTAATGGAAAATTAACGACATACAACATTACCGCATCCATACACAACTTCTTTATGCAATCATATAATGCAACTCAATATTATTCAAATGCATGTGGTACCATTGGAGCAGAACTCCCATCTCAAAATAATTTCCAATAAATAGAGGCATCAACAAGGCATAAGCCTTCATCTTAATACTCGCCAATACAAGCCATCTTAACGAGCATCAACTCCATCTTAATATGCAATGTATGCGACACAATCATGAATGTAGTAACAAAAACCACAATTAACAACATCTTAACACAACATCATCATTGCCCAGAAGCCTACATATTAATAGCTGCCAATTATTAGAGGCATCCCAACATCATTCATCAACATAATTCATCGCATAATTCATCAACATAATTTCATCAACATAAATCCACAGCAACTCAGCCATAACAACAATACAACGACAGATCAACAATCCCTTAACGTTGACCATAGGCCTACAACATGATATTGCTTATAATTAATTAATCATCTAAGGCTCACCTCTAGTTAACAAACCTCTACATATTATTATTCTATAATACTATGTCATTATCATCATTAATTACTGTTAAGAACCAAGCAATAATCTATAATCATCTTATCCTCATCATACTTCACAAAATCATCATAATGATTAACGCGGGAAGCTAACTCTAATCCTAATTTGGGTAATAGGATTATTCTTCCTATCCTTCATTTTAATCCTCAAGAATGAAATTCATTGCGATAGCTATCCAACGCTTGAAACGGCACCTCAAACGGAGTCCGGAAGCTCAAGTTACAGCCTTTGGAAACGAATCTGCCAAAAATCAGACTACGGGTTAATGTTTTGAGTCGACGCGTACTGAGTTAAAATCCTGAATGAATCGATGCGTAACCCTCTTGTATCGACTCATACCGAGTCTGCAACGCTGCATGTATCAATGCAAAGTCTTATGTATCGACTCATACTGAGTCCAAAAGTCTGCATGTGTCGACGCATGGCCTTTGAGGTCGACCCATACTGTTCTGTCATGAATATTTTCTGCAATTTCACTGTGTTTTCACCACGATTTCCCTGCCTTAGGCCCTAAAAACATCCTCTAATCATAGGTAATCATCAATTATAATAATCTTATATTTCTACATCGATTATACAACATTAGGGCATAATTACTCATCTCTAAATCATTGATCTTCATCATACAACAATATATACATTTCAATCAAAAACAAGACAACTTTTCACATCTAATCCCACATACTACTCATCATAAACCCTATTATAGATTCAAAACCCCACCCTTACCTTGGATTGAAGGTTGCTCTACGACTTTTCTGATTGAATTCCGTTCTATCTCTTTTCCTTCTTTTCTGCAATTTTCACGTTCTCTTCCAACCCTTATTTCTTTCTCTTCTTACTGCTTCTTCTTTTTCATATTAATTCTAAATAACTAATATAATAACCCTATAATTCTCATTATGTCTTAATGGGCTTAAAACTCCTACACCTCATTTCTACTACTTCTAGTCCTTAAAATAAGCCCATATCAAATAATATTATTATTCTAATATTATTCTACAACTTAATAGAATAAATAAATCCAATAACAACAACACATCAACTATCATCATAACACAACTTCACAAATAATCCAAAAATAATTTAATTAAATAATTTATTAAATTACGGACGTTACAACTCTCCCCCACTTAGAATATTTTCGTCCTCAAAAATTTACCTTAGTCAAACAACTCAGATAGGAGTCCCGCATCTTGCTTTCCAACTCCCAATTCATGCTTTCTCCGGTAGCCCCTAGCCAAACCACTTTAACCAAAGCAATCTCTTTGCCCCTCAGAGTCTTTATTTCATGATCCGCGATCCGTATAGGCATCATGTCCACAGTAAGATTATCCTGTACTTGCACATCATCCATATGAATCACATGAGATGGATCTGAAATATACTTTCGGAGTTATGACACATGAAACACATCATGCAAATTCGAAAGATTAGGCGGTAAAGCCACTCAATAAGCCACATTCCCAACTCTCTCCGAAATATGACATGGACTAATAAAACGAGAAGTGAGCTTTTTAGACTTCAATGCTCGCCCAACACCAGTTACAGGTGTAACTCTCAAAAACACATGGTCACCAGCTTGAAATTCCAAATCCTTCCTTCGCTTATCATGATAGCTTTTTTGTCTACTCTGGGAAGCTTTCATATTTTCTCGAATCAACTTCACCTTCTCAGTAGTCTCACGAACAATTTCAGGTCTAAGTACTACACTTTATCCATATTCATGCCAACATAAAGGAGTTCTACATCTTCGACCATACAATGCTTCAAAAGGTGCCATCCCAATACTAGAATGGTAACTGTTATTATAAGTGAACTCTATCAACTGAAGATAAGTATCCCACGAACCTCCCTGCTCAAGAACACATTCCCTCAGCAAATCTTCCAACGATTGAATAGTCCGTTCAGTCTGACCACCTGTCTGAGGATGATACGCTGAACTCAACCTCAACTTGGAACCCAACGCTTCTTGCAAACTCTTCCAAAAATCAGAAGTAAATCTTGGATCTCTATCTGACACAATGCACAAAGGAACACCATACAGCTTCACAATCACACTAATGTAAATCTTAGCCAACTTTGACATTGGAAAACTGATGTTAATAGGAATAAAATGAGCCGACTTCGTAAGCCTATCAACAATAACCCAAATTGAATCATGTCCTCTTAAAGTATTAGGTAACCCCGTCACAAAGTCCATCGAAATTCTATCCCATTTCCATTCTTGAACTTATAACGGTTGCATCAACCCTGCAGGCTTTAGATGTTCAACTTTTGACTTCTGACAAGTCAAACATGCATACACAAACTGAGCCACATCACTCTTCATCCCAGGCCACCAAAATAAACCTTTCAAATCTTGATACATCTTTGTAGTTCCTGGATGAATACTTAAATTACTTCTATGACTCTCTTCAAGTATCACTTTCTTCATCTCTACATCATCAGGAATACAAATCCGATTACGAAATCTCAACACACCTTGCACATCTAACTTAAAATCATTATTCTCATACTGATCGATCCCAACCACCGAATCTACCAGTTTCACATCCAACTTCTGAGCTTCTCTGATACTATCTAGAAATTCATTATTAATCTTCAACATACCCAACATAACACTTTGCGGTGTCACCTCGCAAACTAAGCTCATATCTCTGAACTGTTCAATTAATTCCAACTCTTTAACCATCATTACCGACATATGTAAAGTATTTCGACTCAACCCATCAGCTACCACATTTACTTTTCCTGGATGATAATTCAAACTGAAATCGTAATCCTTTAACAATTCCAACCATCTTCGTTGCCTCATATTCATCTCCTTCTGATCGAATAAATACTTTAAGCTCTTATGGTCACTAAACACTTCAAATCTAGAACCATAAAGATAAAGCCTCCAAATCTTCAACACAAAGACAACTGCAGCAAGCTCCAAATCATGCGTAGGATAGTTCTTCTCATGAGTCCTTAACTGCCTCGAGCATAAGAAACCACCTTATCATTCTGCATAAGCACACCTGCTAAACCCATCTTAGAAGCATCACAATATACCACAAAAGGCTCTCCTGGATTAGGTAACGTCAAAATCGGAGCCGACGTCAATCTCTTCTTTAATTCTGTAAAACTTTGCACTGAACATCCCATACAAATGCTCTACCTTTACAAGTCAACTTAGTCAACGAAAGTGCCAACTTAGAGAAACTTTCGATAAACCTCATATAGTAACCAGCTAATCCCAAAAAGCTTCTAATCTCAGTAGCTGACTTCGGAGTTTCCCATTGCAACACAGCATCAACCTTTGATGGATCTACAACAATGCCACTACCTGAGATCATATTACCAAGAAAACTAACCTCCTTTAACCAGAACTCACACTTGGACAGCTTTGCATACAACTTATTTTATTTCAAAACTTGCAATACTACTCTTAAGTGTTTTGTATGCTCTTCTTCTGACTTAGAGTAAATCAAAATGTCATCAATGAAAACCACTACAAACCGATTCAAGTAAGTATGAAAGATATGATTCATGTATTCCATGAATACTCCCGACGCATTAGTAACACCGAAAGACATCACTGAATACTCATAATGTCCATAACGCGTCCTGAAAGTCGTCTTCTAGATATCTTCATCCTTCACCTTAATCTGATGGTAACCTGACCTCAAATCAATCTTACTAAACACACGAGCACCCACCAATTGGTCCATTAAGTCATCTATTCTTAGAAGCGGATACTTGTTCTTAATCGTCACTTTATTCAACTGTCTACAATCAACACAAAGCCTCATACTTCCATCTTTCTTCTTTACCAACAACATTAGAGCTCCCCACGGTGATACACTTGGTCTTACAAACTTCTTTTCAAGTAACTCTTCCAATTGCTTCTTTAACTCTGATAATTCAGATGCAGACATCCTGTATGGTGCCATAGACACAAGTCTGGTACCATGTACAAGATCAATTACAAATTCAACTTCCCTCTCCAGCGATACCTCAGGAATTTCATCAGGGAAAACTTCAGAAAATTCACACACCACCTGCAATTCCTCAATTATAGCTTGAGTCTCTACAGATAGCGATGCCATCAACGAGAACATATGTGCTTCTTCTTGCATCAACTTCCTCAACTGTCTAGCAGACAACATACTATCTTCCTCTTCCTCAGGAGTAGAAAACCTCTCAGACTTGTCATAACAGTTAATATGAACATAGTTATGCTCTAACCAGTTCACACCCAAAATCACATCCAACCCTCTTAAAGGCAAACAAACCAAATCAACAGCAAAGTCTCTATCGAAAATCGACAGATGAAACTTTAAACACACAAAAGAAGTAGTCACCGACCCCTTGGCTGGAGTGTCAACAACCATTTCACCATTCATAGAAGACAACATAAGACTCAATCTTTCAACACAAGAAACAACAATAAAGCAATGAGTAGCACCGGTATCAATAATAGTAATTAAAGGAGTACTATTAATGAAACATGTACCTCTGATAAGTCTGTCCTCAGCAGCTGCCTGATCCTCAACCAAAGCGAACACTTTACCACTTATCTACGCCCTCTTTGGTTTCTGACACTGACTACCAATGTGCCTTTCTTCACTACAATTGAAATAAATCACATCCTTATGCTTTCACTTAGATATAACATGTCCAGTCTTACCACAACGGAAACACCTCTTTACCTCAACAGTACACACATTACTCTTATGCCCCGGTTTTCCATATTTAAAATAAACCACACCAGCAGGAGCATCTCCCCCACTAGTCCTCTGACCCTGAGCATCTTTCTGTTTACCTTTACCAGCTGGGGTATCATAAGGCTTACAACGATTATGTTGGTGCTTACCTCTCTTCTCATTGATAATCTTGTAATGAGCATTATTATCCTCTTCATAGATTCTGCAACTATCAACCAAATCAGCAAAGACACGGATCTTCTGGTATCCAACTTCCTTTTTGATCTCCGGGCGCAACCCGTTCTCAAACTTGATACACTTCGAAAACCCGACATCTGCCTCACCGTAGTACGGGTAAAACTTAGCCAACTCAGCAAACTTTGCAGCATACTCAACAACTGACATACTCCCTTGCTTCAGTTCAAGGAACTCAATCTCCTTCTTACCACGAACGTCTTCAGGGAAGTACTTCCTCAGAAATTCCCTACGGAACACATCCCAAGTGACATTTTCACCTGCAGCTTCCAACTTCTGACACGTCTCTATCCATCAGTCATCAGTTTCGATTGCTAGCATATGAGTACCATATCAAACCTTCTGCGCTGGAGTGTAGTCCATCACACGGAAGATTCTCTCAATCTCTTTCAACCAATCCAATGCTCCGTCAGGATCATACTTTCCTTTGAAGGTAGGAGGATTCTCTCTCTGGAAAGTCGCCAAACTACGAAATCCAGCATTCCCATTAGCGTTCGGCTGATTCTCCATCGCATGTGTGTTGTACCCCAATTTTTCCCCCTAAGATCCCTTCATCATACCATATTTTTTCAATCACAACAAAATCACATTAGGGCTTTTGGTTCTTCTCCCTATCTTTAGCCTTGCTCTTCTGAGGAATTAGCAAGCACCTTAACCTGTTTTCTTTTGTGATCATGGATATTTTGCTTTGATTTTCTCTCTAATTAACAAAATGTAATATTGGTTTGTCTTACTTTTTAATAATGTAGGTAAAGGCAATGAGTTTTATCAAGTTGCTTCATGGGTTCATGAGTTTATTTCCATTCCCTAGTCAATAGCTTGAGAAATTCAAACCTCACCATTGAATTTGTTTTGAAGTTGGTATGGAAGTGGTTTTGGTGACCATGAGTCCTCATCATCATCCTCAACAATTTCTATTCACAAAGGAAGAATATTGGCACAAAAAGTTTGTTCAAACTTGGCAAAGTTCCACCAAGCATTCTCTTGATCTAGAGGCTAGGGTTTTGGACTTCAAAGGGGCATATCTTGCCCATCTTTTGGTATTTTTGAGTGATTCCAAAAACATTCTTCTCTTCAATGAGTTACCAACAAATCACTTCAAAATTTCCAAGGAGTTTTCATGTGGAAGGAACTTGGTGAAGAGGAAAGATTACAAGTCACCCAGATGAATCCCCAATTCTCCTTATGTGACTTCAATTGGTCCTAACTTGGTCAATTTTTATCACCTTGAGCCCATTATTTTTTCATGATGATCTTAAAGATGTGTACTCCATTCCTTCTTTTATGTGCAAAGTAAACAAATGGATGGAAGTTGCCTTAAGAATGCAAAAGATTATAGGTCATTTCATGATTTTTGGCCAACTTCAACAAGTCATAACTTGCTCAATTTTTGTAGATTTTGAGTGGTTCAAATTGAAAAATGTCATTCAAGAGATCTACTTCATTCCATCTTTTTTGGTAAAGAGCAAATTCTAAGTGGAAGGCCATGTTTGGATGCAAGAGATTATAGGTCATTTTTAAAGAAGAATTTGAAATATTTCTAAGTATGGAAAGTCAACTCTTTTTCTTCAACTTTGACTCCATGTAACTTTAAGCTCAAGCATCCATTTGATTCCATTCTTTTTCCATTGCAAAGCTTGTTACCTCATCTTTCCAAAGAATCAAGGAATTTTGCCCTAAGACCCCTTGAGGTGGAAATGCCATTGGATTGAACTTGGTAACTTGGAACTGAAGTTTCTCCATAATTCAGAATTTGAAATTCATGTTTTGGCCTTTAAACATCAAATTAGCACGCGTTTGTGATCTAAACATGTTTAACCAAGTTGCCAAAGTGGATTAGAGCCTTGAAACGCAAGGATTATATGAGTTTTGATGCAAATCAGATCACACTTTGCTCGTGCATCAGGTTCACACAATTTCCCTCCAAACTTCATCATTTCACACGCTTGAACATTCCATTTGATTCCCTATAAGTAGAGAGTCATCCCCCATTCAATTTCCCAAGCTTAGATAGCCAGAATCACCCTGCCAAACTTGCTTCACAACTCAGAATTTAGCTACTCCAAATCCTATTCTCAAGCCTCTTTCAATCCATTTTTTCCATCAATTCACCTTCCTTGATCTTTCCTGAAGCTAACCATATAATTACATTCAAGAATCGTGCCTATATTGCTCCATAGAAGTCCAGTTTCAGAGCTCTGCAACTCAACTTCAATAGGTAGATTCCTTCATCAATTCTTCAAAACTTTGGTATCATTGTGTTGCTCTCATTGCCCTGGTTCTAGTTGCAACACTTACTTTCATCTGGAAGCACGTTTTGACCATGAATTTTCAAATCCCTTTTCAAAACATTCTTTCCAAATTGCTTGAGCTACAATTTATATAAATTTGGCGCGAGGGTGTGGTTGTCTTCGTCTTGAAGAGACGAAGCGAATGACATAGGTCTGAGCTTCTGATTTTATAGTTGGAGAGACCTGCAATTCGTGAGGGCTGGAGGTTGAAGATGACCAACGTGTCATCTTCTAACCAATGAAAGCGTGACATTTGTTATTTTCAAATTCTGATTTTCATTAATGATTATGTACATTAATCATTAAAGACCATGATATGCACAGCGCGCCAGATCCCTTGGATTTGATTACTAACGCGTTTGGACTCTCACCCAATGGTCCACATCTTTTTCTTTTATTTTCTTTTTCTGATTTTTATATTTTAATTGTTTTAAATTTCAAAAAATCATAGAAAATTCATTTTTAGTCCAAAAAATCTGAAAATTATGAAAAATATTTTTGATTATTCTCTTTCTGATTTTTATTTTTTTACAATTTAATTTTGTGTTTTGGTATTTTTTATGAATTTTACACTTATTTGATTTGTTTAAAATGTTTAAAAATACTTTTACACATTTTTAAATTCTGAAAAAATTATGGAATGATCCAATGATATTGTGACAAATATTGGTGACCTTATTTTATTTTTGTTTCTGACTTTACTATTTTTTACTATTTTTGTTTATTTTAATTTTTAAAAATAGTTTCTGACTTTTAAAAATTCCCAAAATTTTTATAAAATCACTTGGCCTCTTTTCTGATTTTTCTATGGTCTTATTTTTCATTTCTTGATTAATTTGAATATAATTGGAATTTTCTTCATTATTTTTCCATTTTTTAAAACATTTTTAATCCCTTTAATGTATATATTAATTATATTATTATTTTGTGAATATTTTCTGGCTGTCTTGGGTTGATTTTTTGGTCATGGCTTTATTAACATCATTGGATCCATGGTGTGGAGTTTAACTCCACAAAAAATGGATGAATGATTTTAATAATAGTTTGATTAAATATTAATTCAAATGTGGTTTCTCTTTTTACCTAATTCCTCTTCATCTTATCCCCTTCTCATTGCACTAAATGTTGTTGGAGCATGATCTCTATATCATGTCTCAAAACAAATGGTGCATAGATTGCTATTGACCGGCCTCAAAATAGGTACAACTTCTATATAAGTCCACTTGCGATTGCTTAACATAGCGCTAAATTTTGTCCTGATTCGAATAAATGATCATTTGTGGCCCAAACTTATGATTGCAAGCCCAAGTATGTTAATTTGATCTCTTTGATCCAATAACCTTGAGATTCATTGTATGGAGGCTTTGGTTCTACCAATCCTCTAATGGATCTACAACAACTTTGGTCAATGCGGATCACTTAAACATCATTGATCATTAAATGGTACTTATGAGAATTCCAAATGGGTGATATACTTGACAAAAAGCAAATGCAACTTGTTGTGTGGAGGCTTTGGTTCTACCAATCCTCTAATGAGTTCCAAATACAAGTTTCAAGATGTTCATCCAACTAACCACTAATTATTGACTTGTTTTATTTTATGCTTTTATTCTTTTTTATGCTTTATGTACTATTTTTTTTTTAGCATTTACATTTCATGTCATTTTCATCTTTGCTCACTTGAGCATTTATTTTCTTGTCATTTTTACTTTGCTCACTTGAGATTTTATTTTCTTTTATTAAGATACTTAATAATCAACATAAACCCTAAAAACTTTTAATGGCACTTGGACTATTTGGTTACTATCCTTGGCATTATGGAACATGGGAATTTTTCTTGGACTTAGGATTAGAAACCTTGGCCTATCTTGGAGACCTTGTGATCTTATCTGATTATTTTGTCTGGAGCTCTTGAGGTTTACCTCAAGACATTGGGTTGCTTGTTTGTTTTTGTGTACATGTTTTTGTGATTACATTCTTTGTTTGTAATCTGGAATTCACCCGTGTACAGCCGTTAATCTTCCCAATTTTTGTGAAGACTTAATACATTTGAAGAGGTCTAGTATCTTTGCTTGATTGGTTTCAATCCAAAGAATTGGAATTCTATCTTGGCTCATAATGTCAAGTTTTGGCTTCTTGTTGGTTAGATGGTCCTTATCCTTAGCTTTTACATTATGCTTTAGGATAGTCTCTTCTTCTCCTCCCATCTTCTTTAATTTCAAAAATATTATCCCTCCTTTTTAAAACTCTTCTTATTTTGAAACATAAACCACTTTCATAATAAACTTGGACTTAGGTCCATGCATTTTCAAAACATTTTCATAAATAAACTTCAATTAATTTAATAATATTTTGACACTTTTTTTGTGAGAAGACTAAAATTCAATCAATCTCATTTAAAACCATTTTTCCACTTTGGCTTTTACCTTTAAAATTTTCTTTAAAAAAGATTAGACTCTTGTCAATCCTTGTAGTGATGCAAACAACTATACTTCTACAATATATAGTGAAGAGAGATATTTTCCACTTGGGTGTTGAGTGAGGTGTTGTACCCCAAAATTTTCCCTCCCATATTCTTCAAGAAATTGCCAAGCCAAGTCACAAAATTCCCCAAGGGTTGTGCAGTGCAAAGGCCCCATATACAGTCAAAACTAGGGTTTGGGTTCTGATCAAGAAAAGGAAGTTTTCAAAGACCCAATCAAGTCTCACATGCTTACAAATATGGTCAAGTATCCTCATATCAAGTTTCAAGGCATTCAGCTCAAAATTGCACAGTCAAAACCCTAAATTGCACTACAGTCAACTGTAGGGGCAAAATGGTCATTTGACAGTCAAAAGTTCAAATTTTTGGTCAACATATCATTTTGAAGCCACAAACATCATTTGATCAATGCTTGATCATGATTCTCAAAATTTGGCTCAGAAATCATCAAAGATGCAAAAGTTACTATATTTGGACAGCTGAAAAAGTCAACTGAAATTGACCAGAGCATAACTTTCACATGGATTATCAGAAAAATTCCATCCAAAGCTCATTTTTAAGAGAAAGACATTTCCTACAACTCATCTTCATACTTCAAGTCCAAGAAATGCTCTCACAAAAAGTTATCAATTTCAACATTATAGGTCATTTTCAAAAGTCAACAAAAAGGGACTTTAAGTCAAAGGCCATAACTTGATATTGGTAAATCAAAATTACATGGGACCAAAGGAATTGGTTAGAGGACTCAAAGACCTTTCCAAAATGTCCAAGAACATGTGAAAAGCTTAAAAATGGAGCAAGTTATGCCTTGTGGAAGTTGGGAAATTTTTGGGAATTTTGAAAAGTCAACTTTACTTCAAATGACCTAAATTTGCTAATGGGCCCATTTTTCTTCCATGATTCATCATTCCAAGCCTATGCACGACCACTTGGCCCAAAGGGAAGTATTTTCTCATTTTTTATTTATTTATTTGAATTTCTATTAATATTAATTCATTTAAATTATTTAAATACATGAAAAATATTAAACTTGACCTAAAAAATCTTTTCATGCATGTTTTACTCTCAATATCACGTGCACATGCTAAATAGGCTAGTTTTGGTTTGATTTGGCATGATTGAACAAAATTGCACATGAAAAAGATTCAAAAAGATCTTAAGGAAATCAAATATGCAAAACAATGAATGCCTTGGATTTTATGCAGTTTTGTTGACCTAATAGCTTCCATACATAATGAGAATCACAACCCTAATGCTTGGACACCCTAAGCTGCGCAGAAAAAGACTTTGCAAACTTGAAAATTTTCCATAAAAACTCAATTCTGAAAAGCATTCTAGAGGACGATTCAAGCCCTAATCTTGATCCCAATAGCTTCATTGTGGTTCTCTGAACGTGTGCCAATCACAAACAACAACCAAAGCTCCAAGAATTGGTAGATTATGTTCAAACTGTGTCACGAAATTTTTGAAATCGTATAGCATAATTCACGCATCCTTTTGCATTTTTATTTATGTATTCTTGTTCAGTGTGATGTTTCGAAGCTAACCAACGCCTTTGATTGAATTATTGCACGTTATATAAGATTCCACCATGCGCAATTTCTAGGGTTTGCAGGATAAAGAATTAGGGCTTTCCATCCAAGGCAAAATTAGGACTTGTGGTTAATACCATTGGAATGAGCAAGCTTGGACGAAGAGATTCATATACTCGCGCCTAATTTATGTTTAGAAACAGCCTAGTCGCTATTTTCTGTAAACCCATCTAACACCACGTTTGCAAAACTGTTGCCTTTGAGTTTGTGTTACAGGAAAAGTGAAGAAGATGATTTCGTGTCCATCAGCCATTGGTCCGTTTAAATTTCGCGCGTCTAACCACTACGCGTTGGTTTTTTCTTTTTGTTATTTGTTTACTATAATATATTAATTGAAACTTAGTGGCTCAGCTGGCAGGTGTATGTGCTTGTAACTCTCATGACCTGGGTTCAAATCCCAGGTCTGTACACTTTCAATATTATTTTTCTATAAGTGTTCCTATGCAGCGTTTGTAGTGGAGTACATGATATACCACCATCATCCAGACGTCCACGTGCTTAGTGGAATCAGATCAAAAGGCCAAGATTCAAGGAACACAACAAACCATAGTCAACGCATCACACATGATTGAGAAAGTCCAACGAGACCAAGGCTTAATGGGCCAGTTTGCTAAGGCCTTACCTCCATCTGGGGCCTGAACCCCCCCTGGTTTGCTTCTCCATTTTTTTTTATATTTTATTTTTTTCAATTGTTATTTTTATTTGCTTTATTGTTATAAATTAATTAATTGTTTTTTTTATAAAATACAAAAATACACAAAAATTCAGAAAAGACAAAAAATGTAATGAATATCCTATTTTAATATGTTCTTGTAAATAATTGTATAATTGAATTTAGTTTAATTAGGTTACAACATTAATTCTTTTTTAATAAAAAAAATCCAAAAATATGTAGAAATAGGTTTAATTAATTTTGATTCCTTTTAATTTCCCTTTTTACAATAATAATGTTTATTTTATTTATTTTCTATAATTAAATTTTGCATGTAAATTAACTTAGATTTAAATTAGGTTAAAACTTAATATTTTTGCAATAAACTTAAAAAACATTAGAATTAGGGTTTGATGCTTCATTTTAATTTTAATTAATTATTTCTTCTTTTAAATCTTAAAAAAAACATAAAATACCAAAAATATTTCTTTTAATCTTTAATTCTAATTCCACATTAATTCTAACTAATTCATTAACTTTAATTTTTTGCAAAAGGGTCCAATGCCCATGTTCGTAATTTATTTAATTTCACGCATTTATTTTATGTCGTTTATTATAATTATGTAATTCTCCCAAAGCGTTGTAACAATTTTACTTTTCGCATTTCTTTCGCTTTATTTACTTTCCGTCAAATCGGGTCCGGTTTAATTTTGGCGATGTGGACCCGCGCCATTTGTAATAGCTTTAGATTTACTTTTCCCGCAACTTTTAACTGTTAAATAATTGCATGCAAGAATGAATGTTAAAATAAAAAACAAAAGCGTAGATCACCCATGACATGAACAAGACAAAATATCTGAAAACGACACACAAACCACACACCACCCCTAGGGTACGCCTCACTGTTGCCTTTCGAAAGGTGATCGTCGAGTAGAGGATGTCTTAGTAAGTCCTCATGATCCGGGAACCTGGCATGAGGGTAGCTTCTAAGGTATCTTCCTATTGCTCTGGTGATCACCATGTCCCGAACCTCGAATTGACCCGAACACCTCCAATGGTGGTGCTACCTACCTCTCAATGGTGGGATGGCACTACTTTAAAGGACATTTACACAGACGAATTCCTTAGGGTAGGTAGGTTCTCATGGATACTTGCTCTCTTCAAAACAAATCAAAATCTTTTCACACCGACACTTTTCAAAAGCTTTCAAAACAAACTTTTCAAACACTCTGACGTACGAGTCGAACTGAAATTTTTCAAAGAAACTTTTTAAAACCCACAGTTGAAAAGCAAACAAACAATTTTGAAAACACATTGAGCAAGTATCTAAGAGCCCATGGATAACCATGGATAGAAAGGGTGCTAACACCTTCCCTTTCTATAATCTACCTCCCGAACCGAGAGCAATCTCTATAAGGAATTTTTCTGTGCTTTTGTCCTTTCCATTTGGAGAAAATAAAAGACGGTGGCGACTCTTGCTTCCGCGACATTTCGTGAACCAGCGTTAAACAGTCAGTTCCAGATCCACCGATCACAGAACTGGCGACTCTGTTGGGGACTAAAACTTAAAGTGAGGTGTACCTTAGGGCTAGGTCATAACTATGTTTTCACTTGTATTGTTTTGCTTGCTTTACTATTGTGGGTTGCATCGGAGATACATAGATCCTAACCCGGATCTGGGGATACCCTGTTTAGGTAGCATAAGCTGTGAGGGACCTGTCCGGCGTAGACCGACACAGGTGAAGCAGTGGCTACGTTGGTGTGGCACCTTAGTCTGTACCGATATCCCTTGTGTCGCAACGAGGAGAATATGGGTCTTCTAAGGAGTCATTAAGCACCAACAACCTTAGAACCTTAATTGACACAACTTGGCCTTTAGAATTGTAGCAGTATGCTACACCCATTGAGGCTAAACTCTCGTGATGGTTCTGGCCGCAAGAAAAGATTGCGATGCTGGAGTTATGACCGATTAAGGGTAGTCAATGATATTGGGATCCTCTAAGAACCCGGTTACTTTTGATTAGGACAGGTATGAACCAACAAACTGAAAGAGGGTAGTACCTAGACCTCATGCTGGCCTAAACTTTAGGGGCTTGCCTTGTGTGACTTGTGTGCCTTACCATGTTTGCCTTTGTATCTGTATGTGGTGTGCTTTATCATAACATCATAGCATCATGAGCATCGCATGCATCCTGCATAAGGACTGACCATTTCAAAGACAAGAAGGTTTCATCTTTGCTCTGTTTTGTAGGACATTATGATGCCTGTGCGAAGGAATACCATCCGGTTCAACTTTGTTCGTTCACCCGAGTTGCTTGATGAGTTGGTTAGCAGAATTCCAAACACCACTTTCTTCATTCAAAGGCATGGCTCCCTTCTCAGTTTAGTCACTGCAAAGCGGGATCAACAGTTGATGAGTGTTCTGACCCAGTTCTATGACCCTCAGTACCAGTGCTTCACCTTTCAAGACTTCCAGCTGGTCCCTACCCTGGAAGAGTTCTCTGATTTGCTTGGTATCCCTATCTTGGATCAGACTCCTTTTACTGGTTGGGAAAAGACCCTCAGGCTTGAGGATGTTGCTGCAGCTCTTCCTTTGACCCATCAAGAGGTAACAGACAACTGGGTGACTAGAAGCGGAGTTAAGGGTTTCTTGGCCAAGTTTCTGATTGGTAAGGCTAATAATTTCTGGAATGACCTGGACTTTAGGGCATATGAAGACATCTTGGCTCTCCTAATCTATGGGTTAGTCCTGTTTCCTAATCCTGACAACTTCATCAATGTCACTGCCATAAGGATCTTTATGTCTCAGAATCCAGTGCCCACTCTCTTGGGTGACATCTTGCAACAACTTCATGCCCGTACTACCCGAAGACGAGGAACCCTATGGTGTTGTATCCCTTTGTTGGTGAGGTGGTTTATTTCGCACCTCCCTAAGTTCGTACTGAAGAACCAAGAAGGAAGAGGTTGGGCTCACAGGTTAATGTCTCTCACCGATAAAGACATCATTTGGACTTGCAGAGGTTTGGATGAGATAGCTATTATTGATCGATGCAGGGAGTATCCTAATGTTCCTTTGATTGGTACTCAAGGAGGGATCTCTTACAATCCATGTCTAGCACTCCGTCAGTTTGGAAGAGCAAGAAGAGCAGGCCCCCATGAGATGTTGGTGCCTCACCTCAGTTTCGAGTTTCAGGTGGATAGTGACGAGCTACGTCATAGGTTCATCAAGGCTTGGGACAAAGTTCATAAGGCTGACCCACAAGAGCTAGGGCCAAAGACTTCTTTACCTATGGAAGCCTACTACAAATGGGTTCGCATCCGTGCTCAGAATTTAGGTATGCCGTATGAAGCTGTCAGACCCGTCATTCTTGAGTGTCCTGACAAAGATGGTGTTCCTCCAACTGTCCTTCCTCCTCAGATACCTACTGATTATGAGACATTGAAGAGATCTTGGTCGCAACTACAAGAAGAGCGGGATTCTTATCGGGAAAAGTTCAACGAGCAGGAATTAAAGATCCAGAAGCTGACAAAGCAGTTGGAGAATGAGAGAGCTCTAAATGCTTACATCCGCACTGAGAAGAGGAGACCATGGGATCAATAAGGAGCTCTGAATGTGCCTTTACCATTTCATTTCCTTTTCAGTATTTCCCTTCATGTAACGCCTAAGGGCAACTTGTTGAATAATTTCAGTTACAAAGTTGAATCTAATGAAGTGTGTTCTCTTTTTGTTTACGAAGTTGATTCCCGATTGTCTTTGAAAACATAATCCATACGCATTTCATACATCATGTGCATAGCAGGTTTTTCCTCTTTTCAGGTTGCTTACAGTTCTTCGCTGTTTATTTCAGCATCATGAATCCCGAATCTGCATCAACCGAGACATCAATCAAGGCTCTTCAGGTGCAGAATGCACAATTCCAGGAACTGATCAAGGGTCTGGCTAAAGGCCAAGAAGAACTGAAGGCTATGCTCCTGAAGAAGGAGAAGAAGAAGAAGAGAAGAACTGTTCTGTTCAACTCGGGCCGAAGGTTTGGCAATACTCTGCAGCATGAAGAGGCTGGTTCTTCTGTTGGCAAGAGTCCTTCTCAGGCAGAAGTGAAGGTTCCTAGTCCGGTCGTCTCCGACAACGAGACAGATTTTGATGAAGAGCAATACCCTCCTGCAGATGACAGATACAAACAACTGGAGGACAGGTTGAAGGCTATGGAGGTGCAACAGGCACCTGGGCTGGATTTCGGAGATCTGGGTTTGTCGACTGGTGTGATTATCCCGCATAAGTTCAAGGCACCAACCTTCTCCAAATATGACGGGGCGTCTTGTCCCAAGCTGCACTTAAGATCCTATGTTCGGAAAATTCAGCCGTACTCTGCGGATAAGAATCTATGGATCCACTTCTTCCAGGAGAGTCTTTCAGGGACTCATCTCGAATGGTTCTATCAGCTGGATGGGACCAAAGTTCGTAACTGGGAGGAGCTGGCTACTGCTTTCTACAAGCAGTATCAGTATAATGCCGACCTTGCCCCCACGCGTACCCAACTCCAGGGTATGTCGTTAGGCGTAAGCGAAGGTTTTAAGGAGTACGCTCAGAAGTGGAGAGACCTTGCTGGAAGGGTACAACCACCTCTGACTGACCGCGAGCTCGTCGACATGTTCTTGGGGACCCTGTCTGGTCCATTTTTCAACCATCTCATTGGGAATTCTTCTGCTGGGTTCACTGATTTAATCTTGACTGGAGAGAGAATTGAAGTTGGGCTGAAGTCTGGGAAGATTGCAAAGGGTGCATCCTCTAGTTCGGAAAAGAAACCTTTCAAGAAGGAGTCTAGTGCCGTGTATGGTTCCAGGAAATCAGAGAGACCTGAGCACCGCCAATCTGTCAGTGCGGTGATGATTGCTAAGCCTGCTGCCGCTCCTCGGCCAAACAATTCTCAAAGGGCTGAAAGACCCCGGAGGGAGTTTACCCGGTTAAACATGACCCTATCGCAGATCCTGCCACAGTTGCTCGCAACCAATTTGGTGACTGTCAGGGAGGCTCCAAAGTTCCCTAATACAACATCTCCCAAGTACAACCCGAATGCTCGTTGTGCTTACCATTCAGAAAGCCCGGGGCACTCCACCGATGATTGTTGGGCACTAAAGAACAAGCTGCAGGATCTCATTGACGCTAAGGAGGTACAGTTTGAGGCATCTGACAAACCTAACGTGGTGACAGCTCCCCTGCCTGCTCATGGAGTTAATGCTATCGGGGATGAAGAAGAAGTTGATGAAGCTGAGTTCGATAGCTGGATCTACCTAGCAACTGATGGTGTACTTAACAATTGGAGCGCAAAGGACAATCTCCCTGTTTCTTTTGTTACTAAGTAATAAATTTCTTTGTTTCGTTATTTTTTGTAATAAACAATGATAAACTCTATGGCCCGGTGTCTTACCCGAGGCATCGTGGTTCTATTTGTGAGGGCATACAAACTGTCATTTTATACATCATGAATGAAAATCTTGGACGTTTTTCGCATTGCAAATATTGTGTTCCTTTTCTGTTTTTCTTTTCCTTTACATAATTTTCAAAAACAGCTGTATTTACACACACACACTCACTCATACAGGTTCCAATCCACTCTGGATCTTACTGATAACAACTCTGCTACTGCCAATTATGACTTCGAAAATCCGATCAACTTAGCCGAAGACGAAGGTGAAGACGATTGCGAAGTGCCTGGCGAGCTTGCAAGACTGTTACTTCAGGAAGAGAGGGCAATTCAACCCCATGAAGAGCCAGTGGAAACGATAAACCTGGGTACTGAAGCAGACAGGAAAGAGGTAAAGATTGGTGCCAACCTAGAGCTCAGCGTGAAGCAACGGTTAACCAAGATGCTACATGATTATGTAGAGATCTTTGCCTGGTCCTACAAAGACATGCCCGGGTTGGATACCGATATTGTGGTCCACCACTTGCCGACTAAGGAAGACTGCCCTCCAGTTAAACAAAAGGTCCGTCGGATGCGTCCAGAGATGTCCGAGAAGATTAAGGCCGAGGTCATGAAGCAGTTTGATGCGGGGTTCCTTGCAGTAACTTCTTACCCTCAGTGGGTTGCTAACGTGGTGCCGGTACCTAAGAAGGATGGAAAGGTCAGAATGTGTGTTGATTACAGGGATCTGAACAGGGCCAGCCCCAAGGATGACTTCCCCTTACCTCACATTGATGTCCTTGTTGATAATACGGCTCAGCATAAGGTGTTCTCTTTCATGGATGGCTTTTCAGGTTACAATCAGATCAAGATGGCACCTGAAGACATGGAAAAGACTACGTTTGTTACTCAGTGGGGCACCTTCTGTTACAAGGTCATGCCGTTCGGATTAAAGAATGCTGGGGCAACCTACCAACGTGCCATGGTTGCCTTATTTCATGACATGATCCATCACGAGATAGAAGTGTATGTTGACGACATGATCGCTAGGTCCCAAACTGAGGAAGAGCACCTAGATCATCTGCAGAAGTTGTTTGACCGGTTGAGACTGTGCAAGTTGAGACTGAACCCGAACAAGTGTACTTTCGGGGTAAGATCGGGAAAACTGCTAGGCTTCGTGGTCAGTGATAAAGGTATTCAAGTGGACCCTGCTAAGGTCAGAGCTATTCAAGAGATGCCAGTTCCTAAGACAGAGAAGGAAGTCAGAGGCTTTTTAGGGCGCCTGAATTACATTGCTCGATTCATCTCTCATCTGACTGCTACCTGTGAGCCAATCTTCAAGCTGCTGAAGAAAGATCAGGTAGTACGTTGGAACGATGAATGTCAGGCTGCTTTCGACAAAATCAAAGAGTATCTCCAAGAACCACCTATCCTTATGCCACCGGCTGAAGGGAGACCTCTGATACTATACCTGACAGTGCTTGACAACTCAATGGGGTGTGTGCTGGGGCAGCATGACGAGTCTGGCCGAAAAGAGCACGCCATTTATTACCTTAGCAAAAAGTTTACCGACTGTGAGACCCGATACTCACTGCTTGAGAAAACTTGCTGCGCTTTGGTATGGGCTGCTCGCCGGCTGAGACAGTATATGCTGACTCACACTACCTTGTTGATCTCAAAAATGGATCCTATAAAGTACATATTCGAAAAGCCTGCTCTGTCTGGGAGAATCGCAAGATGGCAAATGATCTTGACGGAATACGACATTCAGTACACAACCCAGAAAGCCATCAAGGGGAGTGTATTGGCAGACCACTTAGCTCATCAAGCTGTAGATGACTACCAATCAATGAACTTCGAGTTTCCGGATGAAAGCGTCATGATAGTGACTGATTGTGAAGTACCTGGACCGGATGAAGGACCTGAACCAGGATCCCGATGGTCTATGCACTTTGACGGAGCCTCCAATGCTTTGGGAAATGGTATCGGCGCCATCATCATATCCCCTCAAGGTACTCATACTCCACTCACTGCCCGGCTGTGTTTCAACTGTACCAACAACATGGCGGAATATGAGGCGTGTATCATGGGTCTTCAAGCTGCGATTGACCTAAGGATCAAATTTCTAAGTGTTTTCGGAGATTCCGCTCTTGTGATCAATCAGATCAAAGGAGAGTGGGATACGAAACATCCAAACTTGATTCCTTACAGAGAATGTGTGTTGACCCTGATTCCCCACTTCACAGAGATAACCTTTGAGCACTTTCCAAGAGAAGAAAATCAGTTAGCGGACGCGTTAGCTACAATGTCTTCAATGTTCAAGGTTAAATGGGATAATGAAGCTCCCCAGATCATCATCTGGAAACTGGACGAACCGGCATACTGTTGTGATCTCGAAACTGAATTGGTGACTGAGAAGCCTTGGTACCATGAAGTGAAAAGATACCTGGAAGCTCAGGAATACCCTGAAGGTGCCTCTGTCAACGATAAGAAATTCCTGAGGAGGTTTGCAGCCAAGTTCTTCCTTAGCAACAGCATCTTGTATAAGCGAAACCATGATTCAACCTTACTGCGTTGTGTGGATAAGAAGGAAGCAGAAAGGATCATGGAAGAGCTACATGAAGGGACCTTTGGTACACATTCCAGTGGACATACAATGGCTAAAAAGATCCTACGGGCAGGATATTATTGGTCCATAATGGAAACTGACTGCTACCAACACTCCAGGACATGCCACAAGTGCCAGATTTATGCAGACAAGGTGCATGTTCCTCCGGTTCCCCTGAATGTTCTGACTGCGCCTTGGCCGTTTGCAATGTGGGGCATAGACATGATTGGCGAGATCAAACCTACGGCGTCTAATGGACATCGCTTCATCCTAGTGGCGATTGATTATTTCACGAAGTGGGTTGAGGCAGCATCCTATGCTACGGTAACCAAGACTGTTGTGGCACGGTTCATTCGACATAATCTGATCTGTCGATACGGCGTCCCTGAGCGAATTATTACAGACAGCGGTACCAATCTGAACAACAAGATGATCGCTGAGCTTTGCGAACAGTTCAAGATACAGCACCATAATTCTTCTCCTTACAGACCGAAGATGAATGGGGCTGTAGAAGCAGCAAATAAAAACATCAAGAAAATCGTGCAGAAAATGACAGTGACGTACAAAGATTGGCACGAGATGTTACCGTTCGCTCTGCATGGGTATCGTACCTCAGCTAGGACGTCAACCGGGGCAACTCCTTTCTCTCTGGTTTATGGCATGGAGGCAGTCTTGCCAATCGAAGTGCAAATACCCTCTCTCCGGATAATGAAGGATGCAAATCTGAACGAAGATGATTGGATCCAGACACGACTTGACCAACTCAACCTCATTGACGAAAAGAGACTTGCTGCTATCTGTCATGGTCAGACATATCAGAAACGAATGATCAGGGTATTTAACAAAAAGGTCAGACCACAGGAATATCAAGTCGGGGATCTGGTGATCAAGAGAATCATCCTTCCTCAGAGTGATCCAAGGGGCAAATGGACCCCTACGTATGAAAGGCCATTTATGGTTAAGCATGTGTTCTCAGGAGGAGCAATGATATTAACCAACATGGATGGTGACGACCTTCCTCACCCCGCCAATGCAGACATAGTTAAAAAGTACTACGCATGAAAAAAAGACCCGCTAGGCTGACATGCCTAGGCAAAAATTAGGGCTTCCCGTCGAACCAAAAGGGTTCGGGCAAAATGAAGGGATGAAAATGAAAAAAACTGTACACCCGGCGAGTCGAAAACCTGAAAAGGAGGCTTGGGCAAAAATGGGTATCCCGGTGGACTGAAAACCCGAAAGGGCGGTCCAGGCAAAAATTAGGGATAAAAGCGTAATACTATGTCTCATTGATCACTTTGCATCCAGAATCCGGTATCTACATCAAGTTCAGACGGCATCGATCAGTCAGCTTCACCTTCAACCAAGGTCATCAAGTGATGAGACGCTCAGAGTTATAAAGGCGATAGCAGAGTTGAAACCCAGTGGGATCATTCATATTTCATACAGCTATTTTATTTTCTCTTGTACAAATTTGTATAAACTCTCTTATTCGGCGGCGTTCTCTTACTAGGACGTCAGCCTCTTGTACACAAAACGCCTATTCACAGGCCATTCAAAATCAATACAAATATATTTTCAGTTAAACGTGCCAAGTATTTTTCTTTTTTTGTTTTGTTTTACGAAGAACGTCCAAGGTTCAATTTGTGATATATGCATTGACAATAATTTGCTAAACTCATAAATATTTGCATACGAAACAAAGGAATTAATTGCAGGTGACATTTAGAAACAGGGGCAATAAAAAGAGTTGTCTGAGCAGTCTAATTGTTCTATCCTCCAAGGTACCAAGGTAGGTTCGGCTAAAGAACATAACCAGATACCTTAATTCCCCAGAGAGTGGTTCAATAAAACAATACATTCTTCTCCAAGCTATTATCAGATTATCAAGGAAATTGAGTATCCTCCAGTAGATCTCAATACTCCCCCAGCAGCAGCATACATATGTTCTTAACAAGCATCCCCGACAGTCTTGGCCTAAGGATTGTTCCCCGGCGGTATACCAAACATTCAAAGGAATCACTTCCCCAGCATATCAAAACTTCCCCAGAAGAGTCCAATCCAGTTCCCCAGGAAGGTTGGAATCCACATCTCCCCAAGCAGTAAGCTTATCCCCAGTAGATTCTGGAAGCTTATCCCCTCGTAGAGCACGAACGCGTCGTCCGACTTAAGTTAAAGAGTTATTTCCTTAACAGGATATAACTGGGTTATCCTCAGCCAAAAGCCATGGAAAGATCATCGTCAACGTAGTTCTTTCTTATCCACAGCGAATTCTGTTCAATACTTCCAACAACAAGGGTATCTTCAGCAAGTTATCAACAATTCAGCAAAGCATTTCTATTCCCACAGAGTATTGCTTCCCAGCATGATCGCTAGAGTATCTTTTCTCCCCGCAGAATTATTCATTTGCCAAGTTTATTCCGCAACGGAGTCATCTTCTCCTACCGGTATTCTTGCAGCTATCATCCCCAGCGGAAGTAAAAGCTTATTCTTCAAACATCAGCCCAGGATACGACTTCCCGGCATCCGTCAAGGATTTACATTCCTAGACAAAAACATACATTCATAAAACATCACATACACCATTGTAGCATGCATAGACGCATCATATCATACAAATCTCATTTATGTTGAGAACATCATTGCTTGATCCATATCATGCATTGTATATGACTGACCTTTACCTTTCAGGAAAGACGCAGTCAAAATGCTCAAACATATTTCAAAGTCTTCTCTAGTCCAGCTAAATCGACTCCCAACAGATTTTTCTGATAAAGACTCAGCAGAAGTGATGGTCCCCTCTCCGGCAAGTGCGTGAGGTGGTAATTCCTTTTTCAGATGTTTCCCTCTCCGACGATGAGTGTGAGGTGATAGTCTCCTATGGTCCCCTCTCCGGCAAGTGCGTGAGGTGGTAATTCCTTTTTCAGATGCTTCCCTCTCCGACGATGAGTGTGAGGTGATAGTCTCTTATGGTCCCCTCTCCGGCAAGTGCGTGAGGTGGTAATTCCTTCTTCAGATGTTTCCCTCTCCGACGATGAGTGTGAGGTGATAGTCTCTTATGGTCCCCTCTCCGGCAAGTGCGTGAGGTGGTAATTCCTTCTTCAGATGTTTCCCTCTCCGACGATGAGTGTGAGGTGATAGTCTCTTATGGTCCCCTCTCCGGCAAGTGCGTGAGGTGGTAATTCCTTCTTCAGATGTTTCCCTCTCCGACGATGAGTGTGAGGTGATAGTCTCTTATGTTTCCCTCTCCGACGATGAGTGTGAGGTGATAGTCTCTTATGGTCCCCTCTCCGACAAGAGCGTGAGGTGGTAATTCCTTCTTCAGATGTTTCCCTCTCCGACGATGAGTGTGAGGTGATAGTCTCTTATGGTTCCCTCTCCGACAAGTGCGTGAGGTGGTAATTCCTTTTTCAGATGTTTCCCTCTCCGACGATGAGTGTGAGGTGATAGTCTCTTATGGTTCCCTCTCCGACGGTGTGTGAGGTGACAATTCCTTTTCAGATTATAATGGTCTATGGTTTTCTTCCCGATATTGCAAAGATGGTAATTCCCGCCAAGATTTTTCTCAACGAGCGTTGTTGAAGTTAAAATCACCCAAGGCTCTCTTACCATTCATGCTAAGGCAGTAACCATACCTGGTTCATTCATCATCTTATGAAGCTCCAGACCCAGCTCCTGTAACCAGTCAGGACATGTCTATACCAAGCATCTAAAATCAGCTCCTGCAACGTGTCAGGTACTCATTTTTCTTTTGCAGGTATGCAAGTTCTCGCTAAGGAATCTCCTACGCGATCAACATCCAGATGGCATCTATAAGCCCATCATCCTATCCAGCAATCTCCAAATGGCATCTATAAGCCCATTCCACCACCATCACTACTACTATGTGAGCGCAAATTTCTGGGCACTCTAGTGTTCAATCATATTCTACCCTCGGATTACGAAAGGCACGTCAGCCAATCTGCATCCTCAGGTCTAAGAAGATTGAACAGGGGCAACTGTTGTACCCCAAAATTTGCCCTCCCATATTCTTCAAGAAATTGCCAAGCCAAGTCACAAAATTCCCCAAGGGTTGTGCAGTGCAAAGGCCCCATATACAGTCAAAACTAGGGTTTGGGTTCTGATCAAGAAAAGGAAGTTTTCAAAGACCCAATCAAGTCTCACATGCTTACAAATATGGTCAAGTATCCTCATATCAAGTTTCAAGGCATTCAGCTCAAAATTGCACAGTCAAAACCCTAAATTGCACTACAGTCAACTGTAGGGGCAAAATGGTCATTTGACAGTCAAAAGTTCAAATTTTTGGTCAACATATCATTTTGAAGCCACAAACATCATTTGATCAATGCTTGATCATGATTCTCAAAATTTGGCTCAGAAATCATCAAAGATGCAAAAGTTACTATATTTGGACAGTTGAAAAAGTAAACTGAAATTGACCAGAGCATAACTTTCACATGGATTATCAGAAAAATTCCATCCAAAGCTCATTTTGAAGAGAAAGACATTTCCTACAACTCATCTTCATACTTCAAGTCCAAGAAATGCTCTCACAAAAAGTTATCAATTTCAACATTATAGGTCATTTTCAAAAGTCAACAAAAAGGGACTTTAAGTCAAAGGCCATAACTTGAGATTGGTAAATCAAAATGACATGGGACCAAAGGCATTGGTTAGAGGACTCAAATACCTTTCCAAAATGTCCAAGAACATGTGAAAAGCTTAAAAATTGAGCAAGTTATGCCTTGTGGAAGTTGGGAAATTTTTGGGAATTTTGAAAAGTCAACTTTACTTCAAATGACCTAAATTTGCTAATGGGCCCATTTTTCTTCCATGATTCATCATTCCAAGCCTATGCACGACCACTTGGCCCAAAGGGAAGTATTTTCTCATTTTTTATTTATTTATTTGAATTTCTATTAATATTAATTCATTTAAATTATTTAAATACATGAAAAATATTAAACTTGACCTAAAAAATCTTTTCATGCATGTTTTACTCTCAATATCACGTGCACATGCTAAATAGGCAAGTTTTGGTTTGATTTGGCATGATTGAACAAAATTGCACATGAAAAAGATTCAAAAAGATCTTAAGGAAATCAAATATGCAAAACAATGAATGCCTTGGATTTTATGCAGTTTTGTTGACCTAATAGCTTCCATACATAATGAGAATCACAACCCTAATGCTTGGACACCCTAAGCTGCGCAGAAAAAGACTTTGCAAACTTGAAAATTTTCCATAAAAACTCAATTCTGAAAAGCATTCTAGAGGACGATTCAAGCCCTAATCTTGATCCCAATAGCTTCATTGTGGTTCTCTGAACGTGTGCCAATCACAAACAACAACCAAAGCTCCAAGAATTGGTAGATTATGTTCAAACTGTGTCACGAAATTTTTGAAATCGTATAGCATAATTCACGCATCCTTTTGCATTTTTATTTATGTATTCTTGTTCAGTGTGATGTTTCGAAGCTAACCAACGCCTTTGATTGAATTATTGCACGTTATATAAGATTCCACCATGCGCGATTTCTAGGGTTTGCAGGATAAAGAATTAGGGCTTTCCATCCAAGGCAAAATTAGGACTTGTGGTTAATACCATTGGAATGAGCAAGCTTGGACGAAGAGATTCATATACTCGCGCCTAATTTATGTTTAGAAACAGCCTAGTCGCTATTTTCTGTAAACCCATCTAACACCACGTTTGCAAAACTGTTGCCTTTGAGTTTGTGTTACAGGAAAAGTGAAGAAGATGATTTCGTGTCCATCAGCCATTGGTCCGTTTAAATTTCGCGCGTCTAACCACTACGCGTTGGTTTTTTCTTTTTGTTATTTGTTTACTATAATATATTAATTGAAACTTAGTGGCTCAGCTGGCAGGTGTATGTGCTTGTAACTCTCATGACCTGGGTTCAAATCCCAGGTCTGTACACTTTCAATATTATTTTTCTATAAGTGTTCCTATGCAGCGTTTGTAGTGGAGTACATGATATACCACCATTATCCAGACGTCCACGTGCTTAGTGGAATCAGATCAAAAGGCCAAGATTCAAGGAACACAACAAACCATAGTCAACGCATCACACATGATTGAGAAAGTCCAACGAGACCAAGGCTTAATGGGCCAGTTTGCTAAGGCCTTACCTCCATCTGGGGCCTGAACCCCCCCTGGTTTGCTTCTCCATTTTTTTTTATATTTTATTTTTTTCAATTGTTATTTTTATTTGCTTTATTGTTATAAATTAATTAATTGTTTTTTTTATAAAATACAAAAATACACAAAAATTCAGAAAAGACAAAAAATGTAATAAATATCCCATTTTAATATGTTCTTGTAAATAATTGTATAATTGAATTTAGTTTAATTAGGTTACAACATTAATTCTTTTTTAATAAAAAAAATCCAAAAATATGTAGAAATAGGTTTAATTAATTTTGATTCCTTTTAATTTCCCTTTTTACAATAATAATGTTTATTTTATTTATTTTCTATAATTAAATTTTGCATGTAAATTAACTTAGATTTAAATTAGGTTAAAACTTAATATTTTTGCAATAAACTTAAAAAACATTAGAATTAGGGTTTGATGCTTCATTTTAATTTTAATTAATTATTTCTTCTTTTAAATCTTAAAAAAAACATAAAATACCAAAAATATTTCTTTTAATCTTTAATTCTAATTCCACATTAATTCTAACTAATTCATTAACTTTAATTTTTTGCAAAAGGGTCCAATGCCCATGTTCGTAATTTATTTAATTTCGCGCATTTATTTTATGTCGTTTATTATAATTATGTAATTCTCCCAAAGCGTTGTAACAATTTTACTTTTCGCATTTCTTTCGCTTTATTTACTTTCCGTCAAATCGGGTCCGGTTTAATTTTGGCGATGTGGACCCGCGCCATTTGTAATAGCTTTAGATTTACTTTTCCCGCAACTTTTAACTGTTAAATAATTGCATGCAAGAATGAATGTTAAAATAAAAAATAAAAGCGTAGATCACCCATGACATGAACAAGACAAAATATCTGAAAACGACACACAAACCACACACCACCCCTAGGGTACGCCTCACTGTTGCCTTTCGAAAGGTGATCGTCGAGTAGAGGATGTCTTAGTAAGTCCTCATGATCCGGGAACCTGGCATGAGGGTAGCTTCTAAGGTATCTTCCTATTGCTCTGGTGATCACCATGTCCCGAACCTCGAATTGACCCGAACACCTCCAATGGTGGTGCTACCTACCTCTCAATGGTGGGATGGCACTACTTTAAAGGACATTTACACAGACGAATTGAAATCAACACACTCGCACATGCGCACTCTTAGGGTACACCCCACTTGGTTGCCTTTGTAAACGGTCATTGAGTATATGTTATTTTAGAGGTCGCCCTCTTGTCTAAAAGATCATAGTTGCCTCGAAATGGTTGCCTCGAATATTGTTGCCTCGAATAAATGATCTAAGGCATTAGGGTTACCGCTAAGGCGTCCTAACATTGCTTTAGTGACCGCATGTCCCTCTTTTGAATTGACCCTCAAACTCCAACAACGGTGCTACCTACTCACTAATAGTGGGATAGCATTGTCTAAAGGAAATTAGCACAAAACAATTCCTTTTTCGAGTAGGTAGATTAGTTCTTAGATACTTGCTCATCCAAAAACAAAACTTTTTCACACTTACACTCTTTTACAAACAAGTTTTAAAAAACACTTCATTACACTCTTGAAGACAGAAGCAAGAGTTAAATCGAAGTTAAGACAAAAACTTTTCAAAACCCACAAGAACAAAAGAAAACAATTTTAAAAATGATGAGCAAGTACCTAAGAGCCCGTAGATAACTACGGATAGAAAGGGTGCTAATACCTTCCCTTTCTATAATCTACCCCCCGTACTCAAAAATATCTTGAAAAAGGAATTTTTCTGTGCTTTTTTCCTTTCCTGGTTGGATAAAATAAAAGTCGGTGGCGACTCTTGCTTACCGCAACATTTTGCGAATGCAAAACACAAAACGCGAACCAGCATTCCAAAAACAGTCAGTTCTTCCCACCGTATCATAGAACTGGCGACTCTGCTGGGGAAATTTTTAAGTGGGGTGTACCTTAGGAATAGTTCATCATAATGTTTTCAATTGCTTGATTTGTATGCTTTATCTTTGTGGGTTTGAATCGGAGTTACTATAGATCCTAACCCGGATATAGGGATACCTTTTAGGTAAGTAGCAATAGACTGTGAGGGAACTGTACGGCGTAGACCGATAGGTTGAAGCAGTAGCTACATTGGTGTGGCACTTTAGTTTGTACTGATATCCCTTGTGGTGGAACAAGGAGAATATGGGTCAGCTAAGGGGTCATTAAGCACAAACTGGCCTTAGAACCTATAATTGACCAACTTGGCCATAAAAAAGTAGCAGCATGCTACACTCATTGAGACCAAACTCTCGCGATGATTCCGGCCGCAAGAAAAGGTTGCCAAACTGGAATTATGACCGATCGAGGGTGGTCAGTGATATTGAGATCCTCTAGAATTCGGTTACTATTACTAGGACAGGTTAAACCAACTAAATTGAAAGAGGGTAATACCTAAACTCCATGCCAGCCCGAAATCTAAGGGCTATTGTGTGACTTGTTTGCCCTTACCATGTTTTTTATCTATGAATACTTGTGGTGTGTTTCTATCATAACATCATGCATCATGACATTGCATGCATCTTGCATCAGACTAACCCATTTCAAAGACATAGGGGATTCATCTTTGTTCTGTTTTGTAGGTCATGGCCTCTATGTGTAGAAACACTATTTGGATCAGCTTTGTACAGATTCCTACTCAGCTTAGAGATTTGGTTTCTAAAGTTCCAGATACTTCCTCCTTTATCAGAAGACATGGTCACCTCCTTGGTTTGGTCACTTCTAAGATGGATGAGAAAATGATGAGTGTCTTGTGCTAGTTCTTTAACCCGTTACACCACTGCTTCACCTTCCTGGACTATCAGTTGGTCCCTACTTTGGAGGAGTTCTCTGATTTTCTTGGTATTTCTATTCTAGAGCAGACGCCATTTACAAGTTGGGAGATAGCTCTTAGGCCAGAGGATGTTGCTACAACCCTACATCTAACAAAGGCTGAAGTAATGTCTAACTGGGAAACTAGGAGTGGGACAAAAGGCTTCTTGGCTAAGTTCTTGGTTGATCAGGCTAATCAGTTTTGGGACAGTCTGGACTTTCAAGCATTCGAAGACATCCTGGCTCTTCTCATATATGGTCTGGTTTTGTTCCCTAATTCAGATTCTTTCGTCGACGTGAACACAGTGAAGATCTTCATGTCCCGTAATCCAGTGCCTACTCTCTTAGGTGACATTCTGCATGCTCTTTATGCCCGTACTTCTCGGAAATGGGGAACCCTTATGTGTTGTGCACCATTGCTGGCGAGGTGGTTTATTTCTCACCTCCCCAAATCTGTTTTGAAGAACAAGGAAGGTATGGGTTGGGCCTATAGAATTATGTCCCTGGCTCATACGGACATCATCTGGAGCACTAAAGACATGGAAGAAGTAGATGTTATTGACCGGTGCGGAGAACACCCCAATGTTCCTTTTCTTGGAATTAGGAGAGGGATCACCTATAATCCTTGTCTGGCCTTACGACAGTTTGGGCGAGCTCGAAAGGATGGTCCTCATGAGTTGTTGATTATGAGCATTATCTTTGACTTCCAAGGGGATAGTGAGGGATATCGCCGCAGGTTCATACGAGCTTGGAATAGGGTTAACAGGTCTGATCCGCATGAGATAGGAGCAAAGACTTCTCTTCCAATGGAACCATATCTCCGGTGGGTTCGGGCCCGTTCCCAAAAGCTAGGGATGTTGTACGAAGCTGTCTTACTGGTAATTATTGAGAATGCTGATGAAGAAGGGGTTCCTCATACTTTCCTCCATCCATACATGCCTACTGACATTGGGGCATTAAAGAGATCGTGGATCCAGTTGAGAGAAGAACGAGATACTTACAGAGAAAAGTATCATGAGCAGGAGCAGAAGATTCTAAAGCTTACAAGGCAGCTGGAGAATGAGAAGGTCCTCAATGACTATGTCAGCACCAACGAAAAACGACCATGGGAGCGCTGATCTCTTTGTTATTTCTAGTTTTGATTTACTTTATAGTTTTTCTCTTTGTAACGCCTTAAAGGCATTTGTCAAAACATTGTTTCAAGTTTTTAATCTAATAAAAGTGTGTTTCATTTTGGTTTATGAATTTAAATCCCTAAAGTCTGTGAAATCATATCATACGCATTCCATTTCCATGCACCTTGTTACAGGTACCCTTACAGGTCTCTTATCTTCTTCGCTGTTTATTTCAGTATCATGTCTGCTGAAACATCCACTGATCAAGCTATTAAGGCTCTATAGGCTCAGAACGCTCAGTTCCAGGAAATGTTCATGAACCTGGCCAAGGGGCAGAAAGATCTGAAGACTCTTATCTTGAAGGATGAGAAGAAGAAAAAGAAGAAGACGGTCCTCCTGAACATGGGTCACAGGTTTGGAAACAGGTTGCGAGACAAAGTTGATTTGTCCCACTCATCTGGAGGGGGGAGAACCAAGAAGAAAGGAGGGCTCCTAGCCCTGTTGTTTCTGACAATGAGACTGACTTTGACGAAGACCAGTATCCTTCAGCTGAGGATAAGTATAAACAACTTGAAGACCGGTTAAGTGCGATGGAGATCCAGAAGATACCTGGATTGGACTTTGGTGATTTGGGTTTAGCATCTGGGGTGGTGATTCCCCACAAGTTCAAAGCGCCAGTCTTTGCTAAATACGACGGGGTCTCCTGCCCAAAGCTACACCTCCGTTTGTATGTTAGAAAGATCCAGCCATATACCGCTGATAGGAACCTCTGGATCCACTTTTTTTAAGATAGTCTTTCAGGGACTCAACTTGAGTGGTTCTATCAGCTAGAAGGAGCTAACGTCTGTAATTGGGAGGACGTTACTGCTACGTTTTACAAGCAGTACCTATATAATGCCGAACTCGCTCCCACGCGTACCCAACTTCAGGGTATGTCAATGGGTGCGAGCGAAGGTTTTAAAGATTACTCTCAGAAGTGGAGAGATCTTGCAGGTAGAGTCCAACCCCCGCTGGCTGACAGGGAGTTGGTGGATATGTTTTTGGGGACCTTGTCTGGTCCGTATTTCAACCATTTGATCGGAAGTTTGTCGTCAGGTTTTACTGAGTTAATTATGAATGGGGAAAGAATTGAAGCTGGTATTAAGAGCGGCAAGTTACAAAAAGGTGTTTCGTCAAGTACCAAGAAGAAGCCCTTCAAGAAAGAGTCTAGTGCAGTTTATAGCTCTAGGAACCAGAGCCAACCTGAACGCCACCAAGCAGTTAATGCGGTAGTTATTTCAAGACAAACTATTGCCACACAACACAACACTTAGCCAAGGGCAGAGAGGCCTCAAAGATAGTTTACTCGGCTCAGCATGTCTTTATCTCAAATTCTGCCACAGTTGTTGAAGACTAACTTGGTGATTCTGAGGGAAGCTCCAAAGAATCCCAACACCACATCACCGCTGTACAATCCAAACGCCCGTTGTGCTTATCACTCTGATAGCCCGGGACATGATACCAATAATTGCTGGGCCTTGAAGAATAATGTACAAGATCTGATTGACGCTAAGGAGATTGAGTTCGAAGCGCCAGAAAAGCCTAATGTCATAACGGCTCTTATGCCAAAACATGACGCGAGAGTAAATGCTATTGGGGATGATGATGTGGAAGAGTCTGAGTTTGATAGTTGGATCTACCCCACTACTAACGGTGGCTCGAGCAATTGGACGACAAAGGATTCCATGCCCGTTTCTTATATTACACAGTAATAGACTTTTGTTTTGGATTTGTAACAGACAATTTTTAAACTTTACGGCCCGGTGCCTTACCCGAGACACCGTGGCTTTGTTTGTGAGGGATTTATGTGTGTCATTTCCATATATCATTAATAAAAGCATTGGACGTTTTCTTGCATTTCAAATTTTGCGCTCCTTGTTTTTCTTTTTTATCTCGCAAAACAACTATTTTACACACACTCACATATACAGGTCTAAATCCACTATGGATCCCACTGATAATGACTCTGCTACTGCCAGTTATGACTTCGAAAGTCCGATCAACCAAGCCGAGGACGAAGGTGAGGATGATTGCGAAGTGCCTGGTGAACTTGCTAGACTGTTACTTCAGGAAGAGAGGGCTATACAGCCGCATGAAGAGCCAGTGGAAACAACAAATCTGGGTACAGAAGAGGACAAGAAAGAGGTCAAGATCGGTGCAAATCTGGAAGCTAGTGTTAAGAAATGGTTGATTCAGATGCTGCGTGACTATGTTGAGATCTTTTCCTGGTCTTATGAAGACATGCCTGGGTTCGATACTGATATCGTGGTTCACCAATTGCCTACCAAGGAAGACTGTCCTCCAGTGAAACAGAAAGTTCGCCGAATGCGCCCGGAGATGTTTGAGAAAATCAAGGCTGAAGTTATGAAACAATTTGATGCCGGTTTTCTAGCAGTTACTTCTTACCCGCAGTGGGTTGCCAACGTGGTTCCAGTGCCGAAGAAAGACGGTAAGGTTCATATGTGTGTTGACTATAGGGATCTGAATAGGGCAAGCCCCAAGGATGATTTCCCTCTGCTTCATATCGACGTTCTGGTTGACAACACCGCACAACATAAGGTCTTCTCCTTTATGGATGGATTCTCCGGTTATAATCAGATTAAAATGGCTCCCGAAGACATGGAAAAGACAACCTTTGTTACTCAATGGGGTACCTTTTGCTACAAAGTCATGCCTTTTGGATTGAAAAATGTTGGGGCAACATATCAGCGCGCCATGGTCGCTTTATTCCACGACATGATCCATCATGATATTGAGGTATATGTTGACGATATGATTGCAAGATCCCAGACTGAGGAAGAGCACCTTGACCATCTTCAGAAGTTGTTTGACAGGTTGAAGTTGTACAGACTAAGGCTAAACCTGAACAAGTGCACCTTCAGGGTGAGGTCTGGTAAGCTACTGGGTTTCGTCGTAAGTGACAAAGGTATTCAAGTGGATCCTACAAAGGTGAAGGCTATACAGGAAATGCCAGCTCCCCGAATAGAAAAAGAAGTCAGAGGATTTCTGGGACGTCTGAACTACATTGCCTGATTCATCTCGCACCTGACTGCTACTTGTGAGCCAATCTTCAAGTTACCGAAGAAAGATCAAGTGGTAAGATGGAACGATGAATGTCAAGACGCTTTCGAAAGGATCAAAGAATATCTCAAAGAGTCTCCTATTCTGATGCCTCCAGTTGAAGGGAGACCTTTGATCTTATACTTGACAGTACTCGATAATTCAATGGGGTGCGTGCTGGGGCAGCATGACGAGTCTGGCCAAAAAGAGTATGCTATTTATTACCTTAGCAAAAAGTTTACCGACTGCGAGACCCGATACTCGTTGCTTGAGAAAACTTGCTGCGCTTTGGCATGGGCTGCTCGCCGGCTGAGACAGTATATGATGACTCACACTACTCTATTGATATCGAAGATGGATCCAATCAAGTATATCTTCGAGAAGCTTGCGTTATCCGGAAGAATATCCAGATGGCAGATGATCTTGACTGAATACGATATCCAATATACGAACCAAAAGGCAATTAAGGAAAGTGTGTTGGCATATCATTTGGCACATCAGGCAGTGGACGATTACCAGTCTATGAACTTCGAATTATCGGATGAGAATATCATGTTGGTGACTGACTGCGAGACACCTGGACCGGATGAAGGACCTGAGGAGGGATCCCGATGGTCTATGTACTTTGATGGAGCTTCGAACGCTTTGGATAATGGCATTGGCGCCGTGATCATATCTCCTGAAGGCTCTCATACTCCGTTCACCGCCCGACTATGTTTCAACTGCACCAACAACATGGTGGAGTATGAAGCGTGCATTATGGGTCTTCGAGCAGCAATTGACCTAAGGATTAAGTTCTTAATTGTATTCGGAGATTCCGCTCTCGTGATCAGTCAGATCAAAGGCGAGTGGGATACGAAACACCCTAATTTTATTCCTTACAAGGAGTATGTGTTGACGTTGCTTTCGCACTTCGAGAAGATAACCTTTGAACACTTCCCTAGAGAGGAGAATCAGTTGGTGGACGCGCTAGCTACGATGTCTTCTATGTTCAAGGTCAGATGGGACAATGAGGCTCCCCAGATTACCATTGAGAGGTTGGATGAACCTGCACATTGCTGTGACATTGAGACTGAAAAGGTAACAGATAAACCCTGGTTCCATGAGGTAAAGAGGTATCTTGAGTGTTGTACCCCAAAATTTTCCCTCCCATATTCCTCAAAACATTTCAAGAAAAATCTCCAAGTTGCTCAAGGATTGACCAGACAAGCTATCTCCTAAGGCAGTCTACCCCAAATTAGGGTTTTGTGTTGCATCAATATCCTTGAGTCCAAATGACCTCAAATTCTCCCCAGTGTCCTAATATGTTCTCAAGATCATCCATGTCAAATTTCAAGCCTTGCAGAGGAAGTTTTCTCAGTCAATTGCTCAAAGGTCCAAAAATCGACTGTGCTAGGGCAAAAGTCAACTGTGACCTATATACAGTCAAAATTCAAGATTTTTTGTCAACATTCTCATTTTGAAGGATATTTCATCATTTGATCAAGGGTTGATCATGATTCATCAAGGATTGCTCACAATTCATCAAGATTCAAAAGTTGCTAAATTAGGGTTTTGTAGAAAAAGTCAACTCAACTTTGACCAAGTATAACTTTCTCATACTTTATGAGAAATGACCCATCCAAAGATCATTTTGAAGAGGATGAAATTCCCTACAATCCATCTTCATACCCCAAGATCAAAAAATGCACTCACAAGAAGTTACGAATTTTGACATTATAGGTCATTTTTGGAAGTCAACAAAAACACCTTTTTTGTCAAAGCTTCTAACTTGATCATGTAATATCAAAATGGTATGAGACCAAAAGGGTTGATTATAGGACATCTCAAGCTTTCTAAAAAGTCCAAGAACACTTCCAAAAGTTCAAAATTGAAGAAGTTATGCATTGTTGAAGTTGGACTTGTTTGCAAAATTGCCAAAAGTCAACTATCCCCAAAACTTCAAATTTTTCCAAATGGGCCCATTCTTTTTCACTTGATTTGAGTTTGCTATTTCCCATGTGCTCTAGCTTTAGCCATGAGTCCATATCTTATTTTTATTATTTAATTTGATTTTTATTTAAATTAATTCATTTTAAATCAAATAAAATCAAATAAAATCCAAAGCATTGATATCAATGGATTTCTTGATCATTTCAGGCTCCAATTACAGCTAGCTTTGCAGTCAAATTCGTATCAAGGCCATTATGCACAAGGAGATTGGATTCAAGCCAAAATTGGAAGGTTTTAATGGAAGATCAAATCAAATATGCAATCATCAATGTAGGAGGATTTGGACAAAGTTTGTTACCCTAATACAATGCACAATACATAAGCAAGCGCAACATACAAGAATCAGGGTTAGAGAGCACTGGTGGAGGCAGAACCAAACTCACAAAACCCAGAAAAAAAGTGTGACTTTGAAATCAAGGTTAGAGACATTTTCAGGGCTTGAAACTTGTCTCAGTCGATTGCTGACCATCTCCAGAAGCTAACCCAATCCAAACCACGCGTTTTCAAGCATCCTAAAGCACTGTAAGTACCTCACGGATCCGCCATGTTCTTGAAATCAGAACTCACTATTCTTGCATCCATTGAATGAAATAACTGCATATTCTTAACCCTCACATCATTTGCAAGGTTTTCATAATAACCAATTGCATTTATCTGACTTATATGAAGAACCACCATTGCTAGGGTTTGGTTCGTGTTTTTGGGTCTTTTTGTTTTAGGGAAAATTAGCTTCAATAAAGGCCATGGTTGTGATCAGTAGGTTGACACAAATCCAACCATGGTCTTAGAGTCCATTTTTGTGGCCTGTGCAAAATTTTGGAGATGAACAAGCTTGTAGTGACGAAACTTGGTCCGTTGGTATAGGTATTCTGCTTTTTAGCCACAGTTGGAAGGTCAGGGATAATACGTGGCATCCATCCATTGGGCTATTCAAAAAAACGCGCGTTTTTTTTTATTTTTCTGGAAATTGATTTGTTTTTTTATATAATATATATTGTTTGTATTATTATTAACAAAACAACAACACGCCCCAGTGGTGGCCACATAAGCGTTTAAAGACCCAAAGGCTGGAGGTCAGGGGTTCGATCCCTGCCTTCAACAATTTGCATTTTTCCAATATTTTTCAAGAGATCAAGTGCACGCATGAGCCAGATTCACACCATAGACACTCACCATCCAAGCGCCAGATGGCCGAAGGGCCAGATCTGGTGGTTAAATATTGAAAGTCCACCAAAGAGCTAGTCAACGCATGAGCATTGAATCACAAAAGTCCAAACGGACCAGCAGCAATTGGGCCAACAAATTGCTTTCAGCACCTCCCAAAAAATAGGCCCACTCTCTCTTTTCTTTATATTTCATTTTTTTTAATTTAATTTTGTTTAATTAATTACTAACCATTAATTAATTTTTATTTTTATTAAAAAAAAATCACAAAAATATCATTTTGTCCAATAAAAATTCAGAACTTTATTTTTTCTTTAATAAATTTTAATTAATTAATTAGGTTTTTAATTCTAGAATAACCTTAACTTATTTTTGTAAATATTTAAAATTAATTAGAAATCATTAGGTTTAAATTCATTTAATTAATTTTATTTTCTTTCTTAAATTAACAAAAACTCCAAAAAACATGTCATTAATTATTTTTTCCATTTAATTAATTAATTTAGTATTTAGTTTTAGGATTAATTTATTTTCTTAAATAAAAACAACAAAAAAATATTTTCTTTAAAAAAGGGTCAAAACCCTAACTCGCATTCGATTTAATTTCCCGCGCGCTTTATTTATTTTTATCCATATTGATGTATCTGCTCCTGGTTTGTAATAGTAATTAGGACCTTTTATTTATTTTACCGCTTTATTTTATTTTCAAAGGGTTGCTTTTGGCGATGTAAATACCCGACGCCTTGTAATTTAATTTCCGCACTTTAATTTATGCAAATATTATAACTGCTAGATGTTTGATAATAGGGTTTGCATGACAAGACTGAATGCTTAATCTTAAAATCAAATTAGATCACCTTTAACATGTGCAAAGATAAAAATAACTGAAAATGACACACTCGCACATGCGCACTCCTAGGGTACACTCCACTTGGTTGCCTTCGTACACGGTCATTGAGTATAAGTCGTTTTAGAGGTCGTCCTCTTGTCTAAAAGATCATAGTTGCCTCGAAATGGTTGCCTCGAATATTGTTGCCTCAAACAAACCATCTAAGACATTAGGGTTACTACTAAGGCGTCCTAACATTGCTTTGGTGACCGTAAGTCCCTCATTCGACTTGACCCTTAAACTCTAACGACGGTGCTACCTACTCATCAATAGCGGGATAGCATTGTCTAAAGGAAATTAGCATAGAACGATTCTTTTTTCGAGTAGGTAGATAGTTCTTAGATACTTGCTCATCCAAAACAAAACAAATTTTTCACACTTACACTCCTTTTCAAACAAAGTTTTCAAAACACTTCATTACACTCTTGAGGACAGAAGCAAGAGTTAAATCGAAGTTAAAAACAAAAACTTTTTCAAACCCACCAGCACAAAGAAAACATTTTGAAAATGATGAGCAAGTACCTAAGAGCCCGTAGATAACTACGGATAGAAAGGGTGATAATACCTTCCCTTTATATAATCTACCCCCCGTACTCAGAGATAATCTCGAAAAAGGAATTTTTCTGTGCTTTTTTCTTTTCCTTGTTAGATAAAATAAAAGTAGGTGGTGACTCTTGCTTACCACGACATTTTGCAAAAACAAGCGCAAAATGCAAACCAACATTCCAAAAACAGTCAGTTCTCCCACCATATCACAGAACTGGCGACTCTGCTGGGGAAATAATAAGTGGGGTGTACCTTAGGAATAGTTCATCATAATATTTTCAATTGCTTGATTTGTATGCTTTATCTTTGTGGGTTTGAATCGGAGTTACTATAGATCCTAACCCGGATCTAGGGGATACCCTTTAGGTAAGTAGCAATAGACTATGAGGGAACTTTACGGCGTAGACTGATATGGTTGAAGCAGTAGCTACGTTGGTGTGACACTTTAGTTTGTACCGATATCCCTTGTGGTGGAACAAGGAGAATATGGGTCTTCTAAGGGGTCATTAAGCACCAACTGACCTTAGAACCTATAATTGACCAACTTGGCCATAGAACAGTAGCAGTATGCTACACTCATTGAGACCAAACTCTCGCGATGATTTCGGCCGCAAGAAAAGGTTGCCAAATTGGAATTATGACCGATCGAGGGTGGTCAGTGATATTGAGATCCTCTAGAACCCTGTTACTATTACTAGGATAGGTTTGAGCCAACTAAACCGAAAGAGGGTAATACCTAAACTCCTTGCAAGTCTAAAATCTAAGGGCTATTGTGTGACTTGTTTGCCCTTACCATGTTTGCTATCTGTGAATACTTGTGGTGTGTTTCTATCATAACATCATGCATCACGACATTGCATGCATCTTGCATCAGACTAACCTATTTCAAAGATAGAGGGGATTCATCCTTGTTCTGTTTTGTAGGTCATGGCACCCATGCGTAGAAACACTATTCGGATCAGCTTTGTACAGATTCCTACTCAGCTTAGAGATTTGGTTGCAAAGATTCCCGATACTTCCTCTTTTGTCAGAATACATGGGCACCTCCTTGGTTTGGTCACTTCCAGATTAGATGAACAAATGATGAGTGTTTTGTGCCAGTTCTTTGATCCACTATACCACTGCTTCACTTTCCTGAACTATCAGTTAGTCCCTACTCTGGAGGAATTCTCTGATCTACTTGGTATCTCTATTCTAGAGCAGACCCCATTTACAGGTTGGGAGAAAGTCCTTAGGCCAGAAGAGATTGCTTCAGCCCTCCATCTGACAAAGGCTGAGGTAATGTCTAACTGGGAGACTAGGAGTGGGAAAAACGGATTCTTGGCTAAGTTCTTGGTTGATCGGGCTAATCAGTTTTGGGACAGTCTAGACTTTCAAGCATTTGAAGACATTCTGGCTCTTCTCATATATGGTTTGGTGTTGTTTCCTAACTCAGATTCTTTCGTCGACGTGAATGCGGTGAAAATTTTCATGTCCCGTAATCCTGTGCCCACTCTCTTGGGTGACATTCTACAGTCTCTTTATGCCCGTACTGCTCGGAAACGGGGAACCCTTATGTGTTATGCACCATTGCTGGCGAGGTGGTTTATTTCTCACCTCCCCAAATTTGTTTTAAAGAACAAGGAAGGCATGGGTTGGGCCTACAGGATTATGTCTCTCGCTCACACTGACATTATCTGGAGCACAAAATACATGGAAGACATAGCTAATATTGATCGTTGTGGGGAGTACCCCAATGTTCCATTGCTGGGAATTCGAGGAGGGATTACCTATAATCCTTGTTTGGCCTTACGTCAGTTTGGGCGAGCTAGGAGGGAAGGACCTCATGAGTTGTTGATGCCAAGAATTGTCTTTGACTTCCAAGGGGATAGTGACGAGCATCGCCGCAGGTTCATACGAGCTTGGGACAGGGTGCACCAGTCTGATCCACATGAGTTAGGGATGAAGACCTCTCTTCTGATGGAACCGTATCTCTGATGGGTTCGAATCCGTGCCCAAAAGCTGGGAATGTCGTACGAAGCTGTCTTGCCTATAATTGTTGAGATTACTGATGAAGAAGGGGTTCCTCATACCATCCTCCATCCCTACATGCCTACTGACATTGGGGCATTAAAGAGGTCTTGGATGCAGCTAAGTGTAGATCGGTATACTTACAGAGAAAAGTATCACGAGCAGGAGCGGAAGATTCTAAAGCTTACAAGACAGCTGGAGAATGAGAAGGCCCTCAACGACTATGTCAGCACCAACGAGAAACGGCCATGAGAGCGCTGATGTCTTTTGTTATTTCTAGCTTTGATTTATTTTTCAGTATTTCTTTCTTGTAACACCTTAAAGACATTTATCAAACATTGTTTCAAGTTTATCTAATAAAAGTGTGTTTCATTTTGGTTTACAAATTTGAATCTCCAAAGTCTTTGAAATCATATCATACACATATCATTCCCATGCACCTCATCACAGGTACCCATTACAGGTTTCTCATCTTCTTTGCTGTTTATTTCAGCACATCATGTCTGCTGAAACATCAACTGATCAAGCTATCAAGGCTCTACAAGCTCAAAACGCTCAATTCTAGGAAATGTTCATGAATTTGGCTAAGGGTCAGCAAGATCTGAAGACTCTTATCTTGAAGGATAAGAAGAAGAAGAAGAAGAAGAAGAAGACGGTCCTCCTGAACATGGGTCATAGATTTGGTAACAATTTGTGAGATGAAGTTAATTTATCCCACTCATCTAGAGGGGGAGAAAACCAAGAAGAAAGGAGGGCTCCTAGCCCTGTGGTATCTGACAACGAGACTGACTTTGACGAAGACCAGTATCCTCCGGCTGAGGATAGGTATAAACGGCTTGAAGACCGGTTAAGTGTGATGGAGATCCAAAAGGTCCCTGGATTGGACTTTGGTGATCTGGGTTTTTCATATGGGGTGGTGATTCCCCACAAGTTTAAAGCACAAATCTTTGCTAAATGCGACGGGGTTTCTTGTCCAAAGCTGCACCTCCGCTCGTATGTTAGAAAGATCCAGCCATACACTGTTGATAAGAACCTCTGGATCCACTTCTTTCAAGATAGTCTCTCAGGGACTCAACTTGAATGGTTTTACCAGCTAGAAGGAGCTAGTATTCGTAATTGGGAAGACCTTGCTGCTGCTTTTTACAAGCAGTACCAATACAATGCCGACCTCGCTCCCACGCGTACCCAACTTCAGGGTATGTCTATGGGTGCGAGCGAAGGTTTCAAAGACTACGCTCAGAAATGGAGGGACCTTGCTGGAAGAGTACAACCGCCGCTGGCTGATAGGGAGTTAGTAGATATGTTTTTGGGGACCTTGTCTGATCCGTATTTCAACCATCTGATTGGAAGTTCATCGTCCAGGTTTACTGAGCTGATTATGACTGGGGAAAGAGTTGAGGCCGGTATCAAGAGCGGTAAGATACAGAAGGGTGCTTCGTCAAGTGCCAAAAAGAAGCCTTTTAAGAAGGAATCCAGTGCTATTTACAGTTCAAAGAGACATAATAGACCTGAGCGCCGCCAAGCATTCAATGCGGTTGTTATATCAAGACCAATTGTTGCCACACAACGCAACAATCAGCCAAGAGCCGAGAGGCCGCAAAGACAATTCACTCAGCTTCATATGACCCTGTCTCAGATTCTTCCGCAGTTGTTAAAGACCAACTTGGTGATTCCGAAGGAGGCCCCGAAGAATCCCAATACAACATCACCCATGTACAACCCGAACGCCCGCTGTGCTTTTCATTCTGATAGCCCGGGGCATGATACGAATGATTGCTGGGTCCTGAAGAATAAAGTACATGATCTGATTGACGCTAAGGAGATTGAGTTCGAAGCTCCAGGAAATCGTAATGTCATAACGGCTCCTATGCCAAAACATGACGCAGGAGTGAATGCTATCGGAGATGATGATGATTGTGATACGGTGGGAGAGAACTGACTGTTTTGGAATGCTGGTTCACGTTTTGCGTTTGTTTTTGCAAAATGTCGCGGTAAGCAAGATTCGCCACCGTCTTTTATTTTATCCAACAAGGAAAGGAAAAAAGCACAGAAAAATTCCTTTTTCGAGATGTTTCTCAGGTCCGGGGGGTAGATTATAGAAAGGGAATGTGTTAGCACCCTTTCTATCCGTGGTTATCCACGGGCTCTTAGGTACTTGCTCAAAGTGTTTTCAAAATTTCTTTTCTTTGTGTTTGTGGGTTTGAAGAAGTTTTTGTTTGAAAGGTGTAAGTGTGAAAAGTTTTTGTTTTTGTTTTGAAAAGAGCAAGTACTTAAGAACCATCTACCTACTCGAAAAAAGGAAGCACTCTATTCTATCTTCCTTTAGACAATGCTAGCCCACTATTGATGAGTAGGTAGCACCGCCGTTGGAGTTTTAAGGGTCAATTCGATTAAGGGACGTGTGGTCACTAAAGCAATGTTAGGACGCCTTAGCGGTAACCCTAATGTCTTAGATCATTTTTCCGAGGCAACCGTTTCGAGGCAACTATGATCTTTGGACAAGAGGGCGGCCTCTAAAACTTCCTATACTCAATGACCACGTTCGAAGGCAACCAAGCAAGGTGTACCCTAAGAGTGCGCATGTGCGAGTGTGTTGTTTTCAATTAATTTTATCTTTGTACATGTCAATGGTTATCTATGTTGATTTTAGGTTTAAACATTTGATCTTGTCATGCATTCCCTATTATCAAACATCTAACAGTTTATAAGTTGCGGAAATTAAATTGCGGAAATTAAAGCTAACTATTATAAGGCGTCGGGTATTTACATCGCCAAAAGCAACCCTTGAAATTAACATGCGAAAAATAAATAAAGCGATAAAATAATTAAAGTCCTAATTAAACTATTACATTCCGAGAAACAGATACAATATTGAAATCAAATGGATCGCGTGCGAGAAAATTAAACCGGGCGAGTTCTAGGGTTTTGACCCTTTGTTATTCAAGAAAAGATTTTTTTGGTTGTTTTTTTGAATTAAAAAGAAATAAACTAAGTTAATTAGATAAGTAAATTAATTAATTAAAAAAAAAGATATTTTTGGATATTTAAAGAAATAAAAATAAATTAATCAAAGTTAATAAAACCTAATTGTCTAAATTAATTTTAATTATTTGCAAAAGATATTAAAGTTATTTTCTAATTAAACTAAATTAATTAAGTTAATTATTTATTAACAAAAATAAAATGCTGAATTTAATTTTAATAAATAAAATATATTTTGGTTTTTGATTTTATGAGGAAAAAGTTTAATTGGTTAATTAAATAATAAAAATAATTAATCAAATAAATAAGTAAAATAAAAAGAAAGAAAGAAATAGAAATAACCAAGGGGGTTTTGGGCCTGATCAAGGGGTTGATTAGCAATTTTGGTGGCCTAATACAAGCAGGCCTGGCTGACTTTTTCTGATTCCATGTGTGCACGTTGATTAGGGCATATGGTAGGCTTTCATTCTGAACCACCAGATCCGGCCTGGGGCCATCTGGCAGATGATTGGGTGATGGTGCATGGTGAACCACACGCCTGGCTTTGCATGGAATAACCTGAAGAAAAACAATAATAATGCAATATGGGGACCTGGGACTCGAACCCAGGTCCTGTTGGATCTTGCACTAACGCCTTCGCCACTGAGCCACTACGCTTCATTTGTCATAGTATTAGGTAATAATAATAATATGGGAAACAAGTCAATATGCCAGAAAATATAAAAATAAAGCGCGAATTTTGAACTGCCCAATAGGAGGGAGACACGTCATTGTCTTCCTCGTTTGACCCTGTAATATTTCCTGCGAATTCATATCCGCAGCTGAATCCCTAGGTCAACCCTAAAACCAATTCTAAGCCATGAAAACTCAGTCCAAGACCATAGTCATGCTCATCTCTCCCTCTTGAACATGCCTATGTCCATCAATGGCGTCAATTTCACCTATAAGAAAAATGCCCAAAAACAAGAACCAAGAACTCTAGATTCGGCTAGGGGGTTATAGACCATATAAATACAATTGGCTAATGCAGAAAGCTTGCAAATTGAACAAGGATCATGAATATGCAAAGATTTTGTCAAAAAAATGCAAGAACATGGAGTTGCAATTTCAAATGAAAAGCGGTTTTCAGAGAGACTTACAACGCTTTAGAACGTGTATGGGGAGTGGTTTTGAGTTGGCTTCGCTTTAGTGGATGTCCAACAATTGATTCACGTTGGGTTTTGCCTTTGAATTCGCCTCTAGGAGTGATTTCAGTTTCAAGCTTTTTCCAAGTTTTCTCAAGTTTGGTTTTTGTGATTCTGCAGCAGCTAACCTCTAATTCGTGTGCCTTTGCATTGTATATGTATGCTGCATTGGATTAGGTCAAGTTTTGGGTCTTGAATCTTTGTAAATCAATGCTTGGAGATATGATTTGATTCACCAATGATAACCTTCCAATTTGGTCCAAAATACTATATTTTTGCACATGTAATGCATGATACGAATTTGATCCACTTTATGATGATTATTAGGTCCTAAAATAGCCAAAAGGAGATCCAATAATCAATGTTTGGATTTTATATGATTTAAATTGATTTAAAATGAATTAATCCAATAAAAAATCAAATTAAATAACAAAATTGATAAATGGTCATGAGGATGAAGCTAGGACATGTGTGTAGTGTGACAAGATTAAATCAAATGAAAAAGAATGGGCCCATTTGACAAAATTTGACGTTTTGGGGATAGTTGATTTTTGGCAATTTTGCAAAAATGCCCAACTTCAACAATGCATAACTTCTTCAATTTTAATCTTTTGGAAGTGTTATTGAACTTTTTCGAAATATTGAGATGTCCTCTAACCAACCCTTTTGGTCTCATCTCATTTTGATATTCCATTCTCAAGTTATAAGCTTTGGAAAAAAAGGTGTTTTTGTTGACTTTCAAAAATGACCTATAATGTCCAAATTTGTAACTTTTTGTGAGTGCATTTCTTGATCTTGGGGTGTGAATATGGATTGTAGGAAATTGCATCCTATTCAAAATTAGCTTTGGATGGGTCATTTCTCATAAAGTATGAGAAAGTTATGCTTGGTCAAAGTTGAGTTGACTTTTCCTACAAAACCCTAATTTAGCAACTTTTGAGTCTTGATGAATTTTGAGCAATCCTTGATGAATCATGATCAACCCTTGATTAAATGATGAAATATCCTTCAAAATGAGAATGTTGACAAAAAAACCTTGAGGTTTGACTGTATTTGGGTCACAGTTGACTTTTGCCCTAGCACAGTCGATTTTTGGACCCTTTGAGCAATTGACTGACCAAACTTCCTCTGCAAGGCTTGAAATTTGACATGGATGATCTTGAGAACATATTAGAACATTGGGGAGAACTTGAGGTAATTTGGATGCAAGGACCTTGATGCAACACAAAACTCTAATTTGAGGTTGACTGCCTTAGGAGATAGCTTGACTGTCCAACTCTTGAGCAATCTTGAACCACTTGGAGATTATTCTTGCAATGTCTTGAGAAATATGAGAGGGAAAATTTTGGGGTACAACAGCTGCCCCTGTTCAATTTTCTTAAACCTGAGGATATAGATTGGCTTTCGGGCCTTTCGAGATCCGAAGGTGGAAGATGATTGAACACTAGAGTGCCCAGAAATTTGCACTCGCATGAAGTTGTATCAGCCTGGTGATGTCGGGAATGGGCTTACAGATGCCATTTGGAGATTGCTGATAGGCGGTTTGAACTTCGACTGGAATACGAATCAGGGAGATCTTATCGTCGATCTAACTGAACCAGAGGAGGTCCTGGATTAACTTTGACTGGATCGACAACAGAAAAATCTTTAGGAATCAATTCAACTGGACCAGACAAGGTCTTGGAATAACTTTGACTGGATCAGAATCAGAAAAATATTTAGGAATCGATTTAACTAGACCAGACAAGGTCTTGGAATAACTTTGACTGGATCAGCATCAGAAAAATCTTTAGGAATCAATTTAACTGGACCAGACAAGGTCTTGGATTAACTTTGACTGGATCGGCATCAGAAAAATCTTTAGGAATCAATTTAACTGGACCAGACAAGGTCTTGGAATAACTTCAACTGGAACACGAATCAGGGAGATCTTATCAGCGATCTGACTGAACCAGAGGAGGTCTTGGATTAACTTTGACTGGATCGGCATCAGAAAAATCTTTAGGAATCGATTTAATTGGACCAGACAAGGTCTTGGAATAACTTTGACTGGATCGGCATCAGAAAAATCTTTAGGAATCGATTTAACTGGACCAGACAAAAAGTCTTGGAATATCTTCAACTGGACTACGAATCAGGGAGATCTTAGGGTCGATCTGACTGAACTAGAGAAGGTCTTGGATTAACTTTGACTGGATCGGCATCAGAAAAATCTTTAGGAATCGATTTAACTGGACCAGACAAGGTCTTAGAATAACTTCAACTGGATCGGCATCAGAAAAATCTTTAGGAATTGATTTAACTGAACCAGAGGAGGTCTTGGATTAACTTTGACTGGATCGACATCAGAAAAATCTTTAGGAATCGATTTAACTGGACCAAACAAGGTCTTGGATTAACTTTGACTGGATCAGCATCAGGAAAATCTTTAGGAATCGATTTAACTGGACCAGACAAGGTCTTGGATTAACTTCACCTGGAATACGAATCAGGGAGATCTTATCAGCGATCTAACTGAACCAGAGGAGGTCTTCCACATAGCCGAGAACTTAACTGGATCTTTCCTGAAAAGTAAAGGTCAGTCATATGCAATGCATGATATGGATCAAGCAATGATGTTCTCAAAATAAATGAGATTGTGTGGTATGATGCGTATATGCATGTATCATGATGTATGGAAATGTAATGTTTTAGCTGGGAAAATAAATCCCGAATAGCTGCTGGAGACAGGAGCTGAATTCTTCGTTTCCGCTGGGGATGGTGAACGGAAGTGATTGCAAGAATAAACCTGAAGGAAAAGATAACTCCATTGGGGAATAAACTGATGAGGAGATTACTCTGTGGGGAAGAGATGCTCTGCTGAAGATTCCACTGATAAGCTCCGCTGGGGATGGATTACCGTTGCTGGTGATACTGAATCTGTTGAGGATTGAATTCCTGTTTGTGAAAGGAAAGAACTTCGCTGGGGATGATCTTTCAGTTGCAACTTGCTGGGGATAACCCTGTTAGACTTTTGTGGGGATAATCCTCTGAATTCTGCTGGGAATGATCCTTTGAACTTGGCTGGGGAGAGTTATTCTGTACTCCGCTGGGGATAAACTTCTAGAGTCTATTGGGGATGATGATTCCACTCTGTTGCGGAAGCTTTTCCAGACCGTGTTGGGGAAATATTGACTCCACTAGGGGGTATCTTGTATTCTGCCAGGGAACATTCTTATACTCCATTGGGGAATATTAAGACTGTCGGGGATATCAAGCCTCATTAGTGCTGATGGTAGATCAACTCTGCTTGGGGAGAGTATTGATGATTCGTTCATAATTGCAGGTCTCAGCTGCGGAGAGATACCATTATTGTCTTACTCTGCGGGGAGTGAAAGTACCTTGTTCATATTCTTCAGATGAATTTACCTTGTACCTGGTGGACAGAGCAACTGTACAGTTCAGACAATTCTTATTTGCCCCTGTTTCTGATATTACCCGTAATCGTCTTTTGTTTCGCATGTAAATATTCATGAGTAGCAATTAATGTCAAATGTATATATCAAAAATGAACATTGGACGTTCTTTGCAACATAAAATAGACAAAGGAAAAACAGTTTGAAATTTCTTTGGAAATGAATTGTATTTGTGATCGGTGGGAATGAGAACTGACTGTTTTGGAATGTTGGTTCGCGTTTGCGTTTGTTTTCGCAAAATGTCGCGGTAAGCAAGAGTCGCCACCGTCTTTTATTTTATCCAACAAGGAAAGGACAAAAGCACAGAAAAATTCCTTTTCGAGATGTTTCTCGGGTTCGGGAGGTAGATTATAGAAAGGGAAGGTGTTAGCACCCTTTCTATTCATGGTTATCCACGGGCTCTTAGGTACTTGCTCACTATGTTTTCAAAAGTTTGCTTTTCTTTGTGTTTGTGGGATTGAAAAGAGTTTTTGTTTGAAAGAGAGTGTAAGTGCGAAAAGTTTTGTTTTTGTTTTCAAAAGAGCAAGTACTTAAGAACATCTACCTACTCAAAAAGGAATTAATCTGTACAAGTGTCCTTTAGACAATGCTATCCCACTATTGAGGAGTAGGTAGCATCGTCGTTGGAGTTTTAGGGTCAATTCGATTTAAGGGACTTGTGGTCACTAAAGCAATGTTAGGACGCCTTAGTGGTAACCCTAATGTCCTAGATCATTTTTCCGAGGCAACTGTTTCGAGGCAACTTATGATCTTTGGACAAGAGAGCGACCTCTAAAACATCCTATACTTAATGACCACGTTCGAGGCAACCAAGTGAGGCGTACCTTAAGAGTGGCATGTGCGAGTGTATTGTTTTTCAGTTATATTATCTTTACATGTCATGGTGAGCCACTGTTGATTTTAAGTCAAGATAGATCTTGTCATGCAATCCTAGTTAGCATACATCTAAACAGTTAATATATGTACATGAATTTAAAGTGCGGGAATTGTAAATCCTACGCTATTACAAGGCTTCGGGAAGGGGGATTATTTACATGTCCAAAATTGGGGGAATAAAGCAGTAAAGTGTAAAAGTCTTAGTTAAGCTATTACAAACCAGTAGGCAGTTACAATATAATAAACGCGCGCGAATCTGAACATAACCTCTAAAAATCCTAAGAATAAAATCTTTTTGTTGTTTTATTTTATTTTGGGGAAAATGATCTAAATCTTCTTAATTTTAGTTTTTTTGAGAAAATGTTAAGATAATTAAATGATTAATTAACAAAGTTAATTTAATAGAAAAAACTAGCCTAATGTTTTTGTGGTTTTTTTAATTGATTTTATGTTGATTAAAAAAAAAGAAATAAAATAGTCAAAACAAAGATGAAATCGAAGGAACAGGCAGTAAATCAAGAAAAGGTATAATTATGGAGGCCTGGGTCGAAAGAGGTGTGGGCTGTTTTTCGATCCAGTGAAGAGGCTTGATCGAAGGTGCATGAGGGGCTGCACTTTGGGGGTGTTCGATCTGAATATGTCATCCTTCGATCTGGGAACCCTGGATCCAGTTCGAAACTAAGCTGCTAAGCTTCGAAACTCTGAACAAAATTATGAGAAGACATTTCCTGTAAAACGAGACAAATGTTAAAGATCCAGGGGGGACTTTACCCCCCTGATTCGAATCTCCTCCCAATTCGAGTCCTTCCTCAATTGGAATCTGCTGAATCTGGGCCTGAGTTTGTTTTATCCTGAGATTCGAAGGAGAAACTCAGATCGTGCCCAAGCAATGGCACGATCTCATCTTTGCGCTGTAGCTTACATGCAACATAATCAGTAATAACAAGAATACATATGCAATGTCTATTTAAATGTCATGAAGGTGCAATTTTTGGTTTTGCAAACCTTTACCAATTAAAGATGTATGATCTGTGGCTCTGGGTGTGGAGATGTGTGCTGAATGGATGCTTTGGCTTGGATTACTTATGAAAATGCTGATAACCTTTGGTGGGTTTGTGGGCAGCGTATCTCCAAATCCTCCCTCTTTTTCTTTCTCCTTTTTTCGTTTCTGTCCTGTTTTGTTTCTGCAGAGTTTTGTGTGTCTTTTTGTTTCTGCAGAGTTTTCTTTTCTTCTGTTTTTATTCGTTTCTGTTCCCTTGTTCTGTAATTCTAGTTTTCTCCCTTTACTATAATTTTTGTAATGTTTTTGTTCCCCCCCCCCATGCACTGTATGCTGGCCCTGTATTTATAGGAGTGTGGGGGTCTAGTAACGGCAAGAGACAACCAATTAAACAGGCCTTTAAAGCCATGAGACAAGAATCAGACATATTAAAAGATTTCCTTTTTTGAAATATTCATGTCTCTTTGGAATCTTGAATGAACCTGGACACCTTTGATTTTCGAATGCCTCCAGGCCATGCTCTTCGATTGGTCTTGAGTTGCCTCCTTCGAATGGATTTCTTATGTACCCTTCGAATGGGCCTTCTTTGCCAGCTTCGACTGCTTGATTTGAAAAGAGTCACTCTGGTCGAATCAACTCTTGTGGAGTTAGGAACAGAAAAGGCAAGAATCTGGCCTTTAATTCAGGAATTGAATCCACAATCAACATTTAATTATTTCTATATTTGCAAGGGACACATGACATTTTCTCATGTTCAGTGTACCTGGACATGTTTTTTGAGTGCCCTCTTGATGGCCTCTTTCGAATGGCCTGGAAGGAGTTCTTCAAATGGCCCTTGTCCAAACATCAATCGAAGGGTATTTATTGAAATATCAATCGAAGAGTCCTTTGCTATGCCAATCGAAAGATCTTGTCCATAATGCCAATCGAAGTGCTTGTCCATAATGCCAATCGAAGGGAATTATCCATGCCAATCGAAGGGAATTATCCATGCCAATCGAAAGGCTCCTTCAGAATACCAATCGAATGGTCTTTCAGAATTCCAATCGAAGGTCTTGACACAATGCCAATCGAAGTGCTTGTCCATAATGCCAATCGAAGGGAATTATCCATGCCAATCGAAAGGCTCCTTCAGAATACCAATCGAAGGGTCTTTCAGAATGCCAATCGAAAGGTACTTAAAGCACCACTCAAAAAATTTCTTTTTCCTTGGGCAAGGGTTTCTGGTCAACCATGCAGGGGGAAGACTTTGGAAAACATGAGAAGGCAAATTTTGGGGTGAAACAGTTGCCCCTGTTCAATTTTCTTAAACCTGAGGATATAGATTGGCTTTTGAGCCTTTCGTGATCCGAAGGTAGAAGATAATTGAACACTAGAGTGCCCAGAAATTTGCACTCGCATGGTGTAGTATCAGCATTGTGATGTCGGGAATGGGCTTACAGATGCCATTTGGAGATTGTTGGTAGGTGGTTTTATCTTCGTTGACGGGTTGTCTCTTCTGACGGGGTGTCTCCTTTGACGAGTTGTCTCCATTGACAGGTTGTCTCTATTGACAGGTTGTCTCCATTGGCAGGTTGTCTCTATTGACAGGTTGTCTGTATTGACTGGTTGTCTCTATTGACGGGTTTGGCCACAGAAAAATATTTAGGAATCGATTTAACTGATTTTGTCTCCATTGACTGGCTTTGCCTCAGAAAAATCTTTAGGAATCGATTTAACTGATTTTGTCTCCATTGACTGGCTTTGCTTCAAAAAAATCTTTAGGAATCGATTTAACTGATTTTGTCTCCATTGACTGGATTTGCCTCAGAAAAATCTTTAGGAATCGATTTAACTGATTTTGTCTCCATTGACTGGCTTCACCTCAGAAAAATATTTAGGAATCGATTTAACTGATTTTGTCTCCATTGACTGGCTTCGCCTCAGAAAAATATTTAGGAATCGATTTAACTGAATTTGTCTCCATTGACTGGCTTCACCTCAGAAAAATCTTTTGGAATCGATTTAACTGATTTTGTCTCCATTGACTGGCTTCGCCTCAGAAAAATCTTTAGGAATCGATTTAACTGATTTTGTCTCCATTGACTGGCTTCACCTCAGAAAAATCTTTAGGAATCGATTTAACTGATTTTGTCTCCATTGACTGACTTCACCTCAGAAAAATCATTAGGAATCAATTTAACTGATTTTGTCTCCATTGACTGGCTTCACCTCAGAAAAATCTTTAGGAATCGATTTAACTGATTTTGTCTCCATTGACTGGCTTCACCTCAGAAAAATCTTTAGGAATCGATTTAACTGATTTTGTCTCCATTGACTGGCTTCGCCTCAGAAAAATCTTTAGGAATCAATTTAACTGATTTTGTCTCCATTGACATGCTTCGCCTCAGAAAAATCTTTAGGAATCGATTTAACTGATTTTGTCTCCATTGACTGGCTTCGCCTCAGAAAAATCTTTAGGAATCGATTTAACTGATTTTGTCTCCATTGACATGCTTCGCCTCAGAAAAATCTTTAGGAATCGATTTAACTGATTTTGTCTCCATTGACTGGCTTCGCCTCAGAAAAATCTTTAGGAATCGATTTAACTGATTTTGTCTCCATTGACTGGCTTCGCCTCAGAAAAATCTTTAGGAATCGATTTAACTGATTTTGTCTCCATTGACTGGCTTTGCCTCAGAAAAATCTTTAGAAATCGATTTAACTGATTTTGTCTCCATTGACTGGCTTCGCCTCAGAAAAATCTTTAGGAATCGATTTAACTGATTTTGTCTCCATTGACATGCTTCGCCTCAGAAAAATCTTTAGGAATCGATTTAACTGATTTTGTCTCCATTGACATGCTTCGCCTCAGAAAAATCTTTAGGAATCGATTTTAACTGATTTTGTCTCCATTGACTGGCTTCGCCTCAGAAAAATCTTTAGGAATCGATTTAACTGATTTTGTCTCCATTGACATAATTGAGAATTTGACTGCATCTTTCCTGAAAGGTAAAGGTCAATCATATGCAATGCATGATATGGATCAAGCAATGATGTTCTCAACATAAATGAGATTGTATGGTATGATGTGTATATGCATGTATCATGATGTATGGAAATGTGATGTTTTAGTTGGGGAAAATAAATCCCGAACGGCTGCTGGATAGTAGGGTTGAATTCTTCATTTCCACTGGGGATGATGAACGAAGATGATTGCAAGAATAAACCTGCAGGAGAGGATGACTCCGTTGGGGAATGAACTGGTGAAGAGATTACTCTGCGGGGAATTACTCTGTGGGGAAGAGATACTTTACTGAGATTTTAATGATAAACTCCACTGGGGATTCTGTTGATAAGCTCTGTTGGGGATTTTGATGATGAACTCCACTGGGGATAGAAAGAACTTCGCTGGGGATGATCTTTCAGTTGCAACTCGCTGAGGATAACCCAGTTAGACTCTTGTAGGGATAACCTCTGAATTTGGCTGAGGAGACTTATTTGTGCTTCACAGGGGATAAGCTTCCAGAATCTACTGGGGAAGATGATTCAACTCTATTGGGGAAACTTTTTTAGACTGCGCTGGGGAAATGACTCCACTGGGGGTACCTTGCATTCTGCTGGGGAACATTCTTATGTTCCGTTGAGGAATATCAAGACTGCCAAGGATACTCTTATGCTTGCTAGAGAATATCTGTATACTCCGCTGGGGAATATTAAGACCTTTTGGGGATACCTAACCTTTTTAGGGCTGATGGTAGACCAACTCTGCTTGGGGAGAGTATTGTTGATTCGTTCATAGCTGCAAGTCTCAGCTGAGAGAGCTATCATTACTGTCTTACTCTGCGGGGAGTGAAAGTATCTTAGCCATATTCTTCAGCTGAATATATACCTTGGTACCTGGTGGACAGAGTAACTTGTACAGTTCGGACAATTCTTATTTGCCCCTGTTTTTTTGCGGGAGAAGGTGCCTGCGGAGGCCCTGTGGATCGAGTATTATCCCCACCTATGAGGTGCTTGGTATCTTTCGGTCAAAATGACAAGTCTTCTTCTGATAGGCCAGTGACGAGATGACGAGACATAGTCGTACTCTTTGATCCCTAATTTTTTCCTGGACCGCCCTTTTGGGTTTTCAGTCCACCGGGATACCCTTTTTTGCCCAAGTCGCCTTTTCAGGTTTTCGACTTGCCGGGTGTATAGATTTTCATTTTCATCCCTTATTTTTGCCCGAACCCTTTTGGTTCGCCGGGAAGCCCTTATTTTTGCCTAAGCCAGTCAACCTAGCGGGTCTTTGATTATGCGTAGTACTTTTTGACTATGTCCACTCTCTCAGGATGTAGGGAGTTGCCATTGTCAGTAGTGTCGTGTTGCCATACTACCAGAAGATGCAAGATTCGTTGCTGGAATTCATGTCCAATGCCCTAATTGACTCAGATGGAGATTTGCCCCTGACTATTTGGCATTTTGAGAGATTCCTTGAATCTTTACTTGACTGCCCCAGATGATGGACAATGATCATGTCGTGCCCCTTGATTGGAAGTGTTTTTCCACTTGAGGTGATCCTTTTTATTGAGAAGGTTTTTTGTTCACTAGATATTCGTTATGCGAATTTCACTGCTGTTGAACAAATAGTCATATGCAAACAATGTTATTTTAAGAATGCAAAGCTTATGTCTGTCTTGAAGTTTTTGAAAATGCATTTTTTCAGTAAAACAGGCAAATTTTTGTAAAATGTGATGTCAACTCAGGATTTTACAGCGATCCCTACAGGAGTCAGGATACCTTTGTAACAATATGCTTTCGAACTAACCCATGCTTCAGCTAGGACTTTTAAGGGTTATAATGTGGCCTGGTTCACGGTTTAAGAAACAAAGGATAAAGGCTCAAAATTTATTTGTACCCACCCGCTCTTCGTGATGTTCTTCGATCCTAAACTCAGCTAATCGTGCATTAGATCTTGTTTGAGTCTTTGCTCTGATATACCAGTGATGGTTCGGATACTGACAATTTATTTTGAACTGGCAGTCATTTTGTTGAGAGTTTGTAGGACCTCTTTCTTTTTGTTATCCTTGTCTTTTGCCTGGACTGTTTCTTTTTGTATTTACAGTCAGCGGGATGCCCTAGTTTTGTAAGTCTCCTTCATAGGTTTTGACTTAATGGGCTTTTATTTTTGAGAGATAATGACTGCCTGTCCTTACGATTATACGGAACCAACACCGTCTTTTGTTTCGGAAGGACTTCTTTGATGCCATTCATTGTGCACCTGGATCAACTGAGAGAACTACCCTGCCCCAGGTTATAATTAAGGGTTTTAATTCATGAAAAGAAAAACTCCAACTTCTTTGGCTCAAAGGGGTTGACGAGGGATTATCTTCCTTATAACTCCACTGTTTAGGATTTGAAACAATGCCTGTACATCGTCAGCGGGGTCTGTTCAGAAGCATACTGTAAAGATCGTGGTATCGTTTTCGTCATCCTCCCTCTAAAGGCTTAGAATTTTTTAATCGAGAGTTGATCATCACAAAAAATAAAAGCAATTTGAATATAGTGAAATACGAATGGATTGATTCAAAACATACATATGCAATGCATTGATAAAGTAATAAAGTTTGACATGAATAAATGTTCGAACAATCAAAAGAAAATTACAACTTGAAAATTCAAATGAACAAAAGCTTTCGATGATTCGTCATAGGAGTAGTGATTATGTTTGGATTCTCCGGAGGGTCAAACTTGATCTCCTTGGCATCAATCATGTCTTGGACCTTGTTCTTCAGAGCCCAACAGTTGTTTGTGTCATGTCCCGGACTGTCAGAGTGGTATGCACACCTTTCATTGGGATTGTACCTTGGGGAGGCTATGTTGGGATTCTTAGGAGGGTCCCTTAACGTCACCAGATTCAATATCAACAGGTGTTGTAAAGCTTGAGACAGCGATATGTTGAGCTTGGTAAATTGTCTCTTGGGCATATTTGGCTTACTCTGATCAACCCGTTGTTCTTGGCAGGGTTGTTGTTGGACCTGTGAGGTAGTAGCAACTTGGAGAGGTCTATTCTTCATCAAACCAAACCTTTGACTTATCGGAAGTTGATTAACGACTTGGTCCCTGGCCTTGACTGTTTGCTTCATGTTGTTGTATCTGTCTTGATGAAGCTGGTTGATCATGGTTCTCAGCTCTTCTTGTTCCCGAGCTAAGCCTTGGATAAGAGCCATCTGCCCTAGCATCTGGGTTTTCATGGCACTGAATTCAGCTTGTAGTTGTTCCAGCCGTTCCTCCTTATTGTCTTCAGGACTTTTCTTGACCAAATTCCCCATGAGGAGTGTTCTCAACTCTTCCTGCCCCTTGGATAGGTTTAGGAATATTTCCCTGAACAGAGTCTCTTGAGTATGAAGATCTTGGTTGTCTTGTTGGAGAGCCATTTCTGAAATAAATAGCGAGAACATGAGAGACCTGTACTGGAAGACCTGTTATGCAATGATATGTATGATATATATATGCAATGTTTTCAAGGATCTCGTGGGGTAAACAATAAACTATTTAGAATTTGAATCTTGTAGCTTTGATTGAAGGAACTCCATGTCGTTAAGAGTCCTTCTTTAAGAGTCAAGCTCACCATATCGAGTGGGTCATAGCCCCTGACTCAAGTTATCATGTTTTGATCTCTAGACGACATTGGCTAGAGGAAAATAAATCCCATTGCCCCTTGCTAAACATTTGATTTACCATAACCTGCATCACAAACCCTTGAGATCCTTGAAATGGTTAAGGAAATGTTAAGGCATGATGTTATGATGTGTATGCTATGCGTTTAAGCAAAAGCGTGAGGTGATGTAAGTAAACCCTGCAATAAGTCCAAATTATTGGATAAGGACTGTAAACAAAACCTACTAGGAACTCATGTTGTCAGATAACAAGAATGTGCAAGTAGTTCAAGTTTGAAGGCACGCAAGTCACACAAACAGCCTTAAGTTTAGGCTGGCATGGAGTTTAGGTATTACCCTCTTGAGTGTAGTTGGCTCAAAACCTGTCCTATAAATAGTAACCGGGTTCTAAGGAGCTCAATATCATTGGATTGTTTTCTATGTTCATCGTTTTGGTTTAGCCACTGAACTAGCGACCAAAATATTCCAAGAAAACAATCCTCAATGAGTGTAGTATCGAGTATCTACCAACTTCGGACTGCACCAAAGTCGGTCATCTCACTACCCCTAAAAAAGGCCAAGATGGTCAAGTAAGGTTCTAGGTCATTAGTGCTTAGTGACATCACTCAGCGGCCCCGTATTCTCTTTGATTGACTCAAAGGCTACCGGTACTCACAAATATGTCGCACTAATATAGCTATTGCTTCAACCGTGTCGGTATACCCCGCACAGTTTCCATAACGTATTGCTATCTATGAATGTTTCCCAAATCCGGGTGGAGAATTTCAAACCCAAACAATAGAACCAAGTGTAAAGCAAACAAAGCAATCAAGGTAAGCAAGTAAAGATGATCTAATCCTAAGGTACACCCCACTTATAATTTATCCCCAGCAGAGTCGCCAGTTTTCTGATCGATGGGAATGAGAACTGACTGTTTTGGAATGCTGGTTCGCGTTTGCGTTTTTTTCCGCAAAATGTCGCGGTAAGCAAGAGTCGCCACCGTCTTTTATTTTATCCAACAAGGAAAGGACAAAAGCACAGAAAAATTCCTTTTCGAGATGTTTCTCGGGTTCGGGAGGTAGATTATAGAAAGGGAAGGTGTTAGCACCCTTTCTATTCGTGGTTATCCACGGGCTCTTAGGTACTTGCTCACTATGTTTTAAAAAGGTTGCTTTTCTTTGTGTTTGTGGGTTTGAAAAGAGTTTTTGTTTGAAAGAGAGTGTAAGTGCGAAAAGTTTTGTTTTTGTTTTCAAAAGAGCAAGTACTTAAGAACATCTACCTACTCAAAAAGGAATTAATCTGTACAAGTGTCCTTTAGACAATGATATCCCACTATTGAGGAGTAGGTAGCATCGTCGTTGGAGTTTTCGGGTCAATTCGATTTAAGGGACTTGTGGTCACTAAAGCAATGTTAGGACGCCTTAGTGGTAACCCTAATGTCCTAGATCATTTTTCCGAGGCAACTGTTTCGAGGCAACTTATAATCTTTGGACAAGAGAGCGACCTCTAAAACATCTTATACTTAATGACCACGCTCGAGGCAACCAAGTGAGGCGTACCTTAAGAGTGGCATGTGCGAGTGTATTGTTTTTCAGTTATATTATCTTTACATGTCATGGTGAGCTACTGTTGATTTTAAGTCAAGATAGATCTTGTCATGCAATCCTAGTTAGCATACATCTAAACAGTTAATATATGTACAAGAATTTAAAGTGCGGGAATTGTAAATCCTACGCTATTACAAGGCTTCGGGGAGGGGGATTATTTACATGTCCAAAATTGGGGGAATAAAGCAGTAAAGTGTAAAAGTCTTAGTTAAGCTATTACAAACCAGTAGGCAGTTACAATAAAATAAACGCGCGCGAATCTGAACATAACCTCTAAAAATCCTAAGAATAAAATCTTTTTGTTGTTTTATTTTATTTTGGGAAAAATGATCTAAATCTTCTTAATTTTAGTTTTTTTGAGAAAATGTTAAGATAATTAAATGATTAATTAACAAAGTTAATTTAATAGAAAAAACTAGCCTAATGTTTTTGTGGTTTTTTTAATTGATTTTATGTTGATTAAAAAAAAGAAATAAAATAGTCAAATTAAAGATGAAATCGAAGGAACAGGCAGTAAATCAAGAAAAGGTATAATTGTGGAGGCCTGGGTCGAAAGAGGTGTGGGTTGTCTTTCGATCCAGTGAAGAGGCTTGATCGAAGGTGCATGAGGGGCTGCACTTTGGGGGTGTTCGATCTGGATATGTCATCCTTCGATCTGGGAACCCTGGATCCAGTTCGAAACTAAGCTGCTAAGCTTCGAAACTCTGAACAAAATTATGAGAAGACATTTCCTGCAAAACGAGACAAATGTTAAAGATCCAGGGGGGACTTTACCCCCCTGATTCGAATCTCCTCCCAATTAGAGTCCTTCCTCAATTGGAATCTGCTGAATCTGGACCTGGGTTTGTTTTATCCTGAGATTCGAAGGAGAAACTCAGATCGTGCCCAAGCAATGGCACGATCTCATCTTTGCGCTGTAGCTTACATGCAACATAATCAGTAATAACAAGAATACATATGCAATGTGTATTTAAATGTCATGAAGGTGCAATTTTTGGTTTTGCAAACCTTTACCAATTAAAGATGTATGATCTGTGGCTCTGGGCGTGGAGATGTTTGCTGAATGGCTGCTTTGGCTTGGATTACTTATGAAAATGCTGATAACCTTTGGTGGGTTTGTGGGCAGCATATCTCCAAATCCTCCCTCTTTTTCTTTCTCCTATTTTCGTTTCTGTCCTGTTTTGTTTCTACAGAGTTTTGTGTGTCTTTTTGTTTCTGCAGAGTTTTCTTTTCTTCTGTTTTTTGTTCGTTTCTGTTCCCTTGTTCTGTAATTCTAGTTTTATCCCTTTACTATAATTTTTGTAATGTTTTTGTTCCCCCCCCCCCCCCCATGCACTGTATGCTGGCCCTGTATTTATAGGAGTGTGGGGGTCTAGTAACGGCAAGAGACAACCAATTAAACAGGCCTTTAAAGCCATGAGACAAGAATCATACATATTAAAAGATTTCCTTTTTTGAAATATTCATGTCTCTTTGGAATCTTGAATGAACCTGGACACCTTTGATTTTCGAATTCCTCCAGGCCATGCTCTTCGATTGGTCTTGAGTTGCCTCCTTCGAATGGATTTCTTATTCTTATATACCCTTCGAATGGGCCTTCTTTGCCAGCTTCGACTGCTTGATTTGAAAAGAGTCACTTTGGTCGAATCATCTCTTGTGGAGTTAGGAACAGAAAAGGCAAGAATCTGGCCTTTAATTCAGGAATTAAATCCACAATCAACATTTAATTATTTCTATATTTGCAAGGGACACATGCCATTTTCTCATGTTCAGTGTACCTGGACATGTTTTTTGAGTGCCCTGTTGATGGCCTCTTTCGAATGGCCTGGAAGGAGTTCTTCAAATGGCCCTTGTCCAAACATCAATCGAAGGGTATTTATTGAAATATCAATCAAAGAGTCCTTTGCTACGCCAATCGAAAGATCTTGTCCATAATGCCAATCGAAGTGCTTGTCCATAATGCCAATCAAAGGGAATTATCCATGCCAATCGAAAGGCTCCTTCAGAATACCAATCGAAGGGTCTTTCAGAATTCCAATCGAAGGCCTTGACACAATGCCAATCGAAGTGCTTGTCCATAATGCCAATCTAAGGGAATTATCCATGCCAATCGAAAGGCTCCTTCAGAATACCAATCGAAGGGTCTTTCAGAATGCCAATCGAAAGGTACTTAAAGCACCACTCAAAAAAATTATTTTTCCTTAGGCAAGGGTTTCTGGTCAACCATGCAGGGGGAAGACTTTGGAAAACATGAGAGGGCAAATTTTGGGGTGCAACAATATTGATTTTGAAGTTTGGCCTGTGAATAGGCGTTTTTGTACAGGAGGCTGACGTCCTAGTAAGAGAACGCCGCCGAATAATAGAATTTATACAATTTGTGAAAAGAATGAACAAAACATCTATGTGAATGATCCCACTGGGTTCCAACCCTGCTATTTCCTTTATGTCCTCGAGCATCTCATCACTTTGCTGTTGGTTGAAGGCAGATCAGATTGATTAGTGCCGCCCGAGCTTGATAGTTGATACTGACATCTGGATGCAAGGTGATCCAATGAGACATTATGTTACGCTTTGATCCCTAATTTCTGCCTGGACCGCCCTTTCGGGTTTTCAGTCCACTGGGATACCCTTTTTTGCCCAAGCCGCCTTTTCAGGTTTTCGACTTGCCAGGTGTACAGATTTTTCTTTTTCATCCCTTATTTTTGCCCGAACCCTTTTGGTTCGCCGGGAAGCCCTTATTTTTGCCTAGGCCAGTCAACCTAGCGGGTCTTTGATTTATGCGTAGTATCTTTTCACTATGTCTGCATTGACGGGGTGAGGAAGGTCGTTACCATCCATGGTGGTTAGAATCATAGCTCCTCCTGAGAAAATGTTCTTAACCACAAATGGCCCTTCATAAGTAGGGGTCCATTTGCCCCTGGGATCACCTTGAGGTAGGATAATGCGCTTGATTACCAGCTCCCCAACTTGATACTCTTGTCGTCTAACTTTCTTGTTAAATGCCTTGATCATCCGCTTTTGGTACGTCTGACCATGACAAATAGCAGTAAGTCTCTTTTCATCGATTAAATTCAGCTGATCAAGCCGGGTCTGAATCCAGTCGTCTTCGCTCAAACCTGCATCCTTCATGATCCGAAGAGAGGGTATCTGAACTTCAATAGGCAATATTGCCTCCATGCCATATACCAAGGAGTAGGGTGTTGCCCCTGTTGACGTCCGCGCTGAGGTACGGTACCCATGAAGAGCAAATGGTAACATCTCGTGCCAGTCTTTGTATGTCACTGTCATCTTCTGCACAATCTTCTTAATGTTCTTATTAGCCGCTTCGACAGCCCCATTCATCTTCGGCCGGTAGGGAGAAGAATTGTGATGCTGTATCTTGAATTGCTCGCAAAGCTCAGTGATCATCTTGTTGTTGAGATTGGTACCATTGTCCGTAATGATCCTTTCTGGTACACCATATCGACAAATCAAATTGTGCCGAATGAACCGTGCTACGACATTCTTGGTCACTGTAGCAAAGGAAGCTGCTTCGACCCACTTCGTAAAGTACTCAATTGCTACCAAGATGAAACGGTGCCCGTTGGATGTTGTAGGTCTGATCTTGCCGATCATATCAATGCCCTACATTGCAAAAGGCCAAGGTACTGTCAAGACGTTCATAGGAACTGGAGGTATGTGCACCTTATCAGCATAGACTTGGCACTTGTGACATGTCCGAGAATGCTGATAACAGTCGACTTCCATCGTGGACCAATAATATCATGCCCGAAGGATTTTCTTTGCCATGGTGTGTCCACTGGAATGAGTTCCGAAAGTACCTTCATGTAAATCCGCCATGATCCTTTCTGCTTCATTCTTATCCACACAACGCAGTAAGGTCGAATCATGGTTACGCTTGTAAAGAATGCCATTGCTGATGAAGAACTTCGTCGCGAACCTCCTCAGAAACTTCTTGTCATTAACAGATGCACCCTCGGGGTATTCTTGAGCTTCAAGATACCTCTTCACCTCATGAAACCAGGGTTTATCTGCTACCTCTTCAGTCACAATATCACAACAATGTGCAGGCTCGTCCAGTTTTTTAATGATAATTCGGGGAGCCTCATTGTCCCAATTGACTTTGAACATAGAATACATCGTAGCCAGCGCGTCTGCCAACTGATTCTCCTCTCTAGGGAAATGTTCAAAGGTTATCTCCTCGAAATGGGGAAGCAACGTCAAAACATACTCCTTGTAAGGAATAAGATTAGGGTGTTTCGTATCCCACTCGCCTTTGATCTGACTGATCACAAGAGCGGAATCTCCTAAGACACTTAGAAACTTAATCCTTAGGTCAATTGCTGCTCGAAGACCCATGATGCACGCTTCATACTCCGCCATGTTGTTGGTGCAGTTGAAACATAATCGGGCGGTGAACGGAGTATGAGAGCCTTTAGGAGATATGATCACAGCGTCAATGCCATTACCCAAAGCGTTTGAAGCTCCATCAAAGTACATAGACCATCGGGATCCTTTTTCAGGTCCTTTATCCGGTCCAGGTGCCTCACAATTAGTCACTATCATGATATTCTCGTCCGGGAATTCAAAGTTCATAGACTGGTAATCATCCACTGCCTGATGTGCCAAATGGTCTGCCAACACACTTCCCTTAATCGCCTTTTGGGTCGTATATTGGATGTCATACTCAGTCAAGATCATCTGCCATCTTGCTATTCTCTCGGACAATGCAGGCTTTTCGAAGATATACTTGATTGGATCCATCTTTGAAATCAATAGAGTAGTGTGAGTCAGCATGTACTGTCTCAGCCGGCGAGCAGCCCATGCCAAAGTGCAGCAAGTTTTCTCGAGCAACGAGTATCGGGTCTCGCATTCGGTAAACTTTTTGCTAAGGTAATAAATAGCATGCTCTTTTCGGCCAGACTCGTCATGTTGACCCAACACACACCCCATTGAGTTGTCGAGCACTGTCAAGTATAAGATCAAAGGTCTCCCTTCAACTGGTGGCATTAGAATAGGTGGCTCTTGGAGATACTCTTTGATCCTTTCAAAAGCGGCCTGACATTCATCATTCCATCTTACCACTTGATCTTTCTTCAGCAGCTTGAAGATTGGCTCACAAGTAGCAGTCAGGTGCGAGATGAACCGGTCAATGTAGTTCAGACGTCCCAGAAAGCCTCTGACTTCTTTCTCTGTTTTGGGAGTTGGCATTTCCTGTATAGCCTTCACCTTTGCAGGATCCACTTGAATACCTTTGTCGCTTACGGCGAAACCCAGTAGCTTACCAGATCTCACCCCGAAGGTGCACTTGTTCGGGTTTAACCTTAGCTTGTACAACTTTAACCTGTCAAACAACTTCTGAAGGTGGTCTAGATGTTCTTCCTCAGTTTGGGACCTTGCAATCATATCGTCGACGTATACCTCAATCTCATGATGGATCATGTCATGAAACAAAGCAACCATGGCACGCTGATACGTTGCCCCAGCATTCTTCAGTCCAAAAGGCATGACCTTGTAGCAAAAGGTATCCCACTGAGTAACAAAAGTTGTCTTCTCCATGTCTTCGGGAGCCATTTCAATCTGATTATAATCGGAGAAACCATCCATAAAGGAGAAGACTTTATGCTGAGTGGTGTTGTCAACCAGAACGTCGATATGAGGCAGAGGGAAATAATCCTTGGGGCTTGCCCTGTTCAAATCCCTGTAGTCAACACACATTCGAACCTTACCATCCTTCTTCGGGACAGGGACCACATTGGCCACCCACTGAGGGTAAGAAGTAACTGCTAGAAAACCGGCGTCAAACTGTTTCATAACTTCAGCCTTGATTTTCTCAGACATCTCTGGGAGGATTCGGCGGACCTTCTGTTTCACTGGAGGACAGTCTTCCTTGGTAGGCAGGCGATGAAACAGAAGGTTCTCCGAATACGCCCAGAGATGTCTGAAAAGATCAAGGCCGAAGTTATGAAACAGTTTGATGCCGGTTTTCTAGCAGTTACTTCTTACCCACAGTGGGTGGCCAACGTGGTTCCTGTGCTGAAGAAGGATGGTAAAGTTCGAATGTGTATCGACTATAGGGATCTGAACAGGGCAAGCCCCGAGGATGACTTCCCTCTGCCTCATATTGATGTTCTGGTTGACAACACCGCACAGCATAAGGTATTCTCCTTTATGGATGGTTTCTCCGGTTATAATCAAATTAAAATGGCTCCCGAAGACATGGAGAAGACAACTTTTGTTACTCAATGGGGTACCTTTTTCTACAAGGTCATGCCTTTTGGATTGAAGAATGCGGGAGCAACGTATCAGCGCGCCATGGTCGCTCTGTTCCACGACATGATTCATCATGATATTGAGGTATATGTTAACGATATGATTGCAAGATCCCAAACTGAGGAAGAACATCTGGACCATCTTCAGAAGCTATTTGACAGGTTGAAGTTGTACAAGCTGAGGTTAAACCCGAACAAGTGCACCTTCGGGGTGAGGTCTGGTAAGCTGCTGGGTTTCGTCGTAAGCGATAAAGGTATTCAAGTGGATCCTGCCAAGGTGAAGGCTATACATGAAATGCCGGCTCCCCGAACAGAGAAAGAAGTCAGAGGCTTTATGGGACGATTGAACTATATTGCCCGATTCATCTCACACCTGACTGCTACTTGTGAGCCAATCTTCAAGTTACTGAAGAAAGATCAAGTGGTAAGATGGAATGAAGAATGTCAGACCGCTTTCGAAAGGATCAAAGAGTATCTCCAAGAGCCACCTATTATGATGCCGCCAGTTGAAGGGAGACCTCTAATCTTATACTTGACAGTACTCGACAACTCAATGGGGGTGTGCTGGGTCAACATGACGAGTCTGGCCGAAAAGAGCATGCTATTTATTACCTTAGCAAAAAGTTTACCGACTGCGAGACCCGATACTCGTTGCTTGAGAAAACTTGCTACGCTTTGGCATGGGCTGCTCACCGGCTGAGACAGTATATACTGACTCACACTACTCTATTGATATAAAAAATGGATCCAATCAAGTATATCTTCGAGAAGCCTTCCTTGTCCGGAAGAATAGAAAGATGGAAGATGATTTTGACTGAGTATGACATCCAGTACACGACCCAAAAGGCAATCAAGGGAAGTGTGTTAGCAGATCATCTAGCACATCAGGCAATGGACGATTACCAGTCTATGAACTTTGAATTCCCATATGAGAACATCATAATCATGACTGACTGTGAGGAACCTGGACCGAATGAAGGACCTGAGGAAGGATCCCGATGGTCTATGTACTTTGATGGAGCTTCAAACGATTTGGGTAATGGCATTGGCGCCATAATCATATCTCCTGAAGGCTCTCATACTCCGTTCACCGCCCGACTATGTTTCAACTGCACCAACAACATGGCGGAGTATGAAGCATGCATTATGGGTCTTCGAGCAGCTATTGACCTAAGGATTAAGTTCTTAAGTGTATTCGGAGATTCCGCTCTCGTGATCAGTCAGATCAAAGGCGAGTGGGATTCGAAACACCCATATCTTATTCCTTACAAAGAGTATGTGTTGACGTTGCTTCCACACTTCGAGGAGGTAACCTTTGAACACTTCCCTAGAGAGGAGAATCAGTTGGCGGACGCGCTAGCTATGGTGTCTTCTATGTTCAAAGTCAATTGGGACAATGAAGCTCCCCAGATTACCATTGAAAGGTTGGACGAACCTGCATATTGCTGTTACATTAAGACTGAAGAGGTAGCAGATAAACCCTGGTTTCATGAGGTGAAAAGGTATCTTGAGGCTCAAGAATACCCTGAGGGTACATCTGTTAATGATAAGAAGTTTCTGAGGAGGTTTGCAGCGAAGTTTTTCATCAGAAATGACATCCTTTACAAGCGGAACCATGATTCAACCTTACTGCGTTTTGTGGATAAGAACGAAGCAGAAAGGATCATGGTAGATTTACATGAAGGTACTTTCGGAACTCATTCCAGTGGACACACCATGGCAAAGAAAATCCTACGGGTAGGATATTATTGGTCCACAATGGAAGCCGACTGTTATCGGCATTCTCGGACCTGTCACAAGTGCCAAGTCTATGCTGATAAGGTGCATATACCTCCAGTACCTTTGAACGTCTTGACAGCTCCGTGGCCTTTTGCAATTTGGGGTATAGACATGATCGGCGAGATCAGACCTACGACATCTAACCGACATCGTTTCATCATGGTATCTATTGGTTACTTTACAAAGTGGGTTGAAGCAGCTTCCTTTGCTACAGTGACCAAGAACGTCGTGGCACGGTTCATTCGGCACAACCTGATCTGTCGGTATGGTGTACCAGAGAGGATCATTACGGATAATGGTACAAATCTCAACAATAAGATGATCACCGAGCTCTGCAAGCAGTTCAAGATACAACATCACAACTCTTCTCCTTACAAACCGAAGATGAATGGGGCTGTAGAAGCGGCTAATAAGAATATTAAGAAGATTGTGCAGAAGATGACAGTGACGTATAAAGATTGGCACGAGATGTTACCGTTTGCTCTTCACAGGTACCGTACCTCAGCACGGACGTCAACAGGGGAAACACCCTATTCCTTGGTTTATGGCATGGAAGCAGTCTTGCCCATTGAAGTTCAGATACCCTCTCTTCGGATTATGAAGGATGCAGGTTTGAGCGAAAATGACTGGATTCAGACCCGGCTTGATCAGCTGAACTTAATCGACGAAAAGAGACTTACTGCTATTTGTCATGGTCAGACGTACCAAAAACGGATGATCAAGGCATTTAACAAGAAAGTTAGACGACAAGAGTATCAAGTTGGGGACCTGGTTATCAAGCGCATCATACTACCTCAAGGTGATCCCAGGGGCAAATGGACCCCTACTTACGAAGGGCCATTTGTGGTTAAGAACATTTTCTCAGGAGGAGCTATGATTCTAACCACCATGGATGGTGACGACCTTCCCCACCCCGTCAATGCAGGCATAGTGAAAAAATACTATGCATAATAAAATACCCTCTAGGTTGACTGGCCTAGGCAAAAATAAGGGCTTCCCGGCGAACCAAAAGGGTTCGGGCAAAAATAAGGGATGAAAATGAAAAATCTGTACACCCGGCAAGTCGAAAACGTGAAAAGGCGGCTTGGGAAAAAAAGGGTATCCCATTGGACTGAAAACCCAAAAGGGAGGTCCAGGAAAAAATTAGGGATCAAAGCGTAACACTATGTCTCATTGAATCACCTTGCAACCAGACTTTAGTATCAACTATCAAGCTCGGACGACACTAATCAATCTGATCTACCTTCAACCAAGAAGCAAAGTGATGAGACGCTCGAAGATATAAGGGCAATAGCAGAGTTGGAACCTAGTGGGATTATTCACATAACTGTTTTTCCTTGTTTTCACAAATTGTATAAATTCTACTTGTTCGGCGGCGTTCTCTTACTAGGAATTCAGCCTCTTGTACAAAAAATGCCTATTTACAGGCCAAACTTTAAAATCAATACAATTCATCTTCAAAGAAATTTCAAATTGTTTTTCCTTTATCTGTTTTGTTTTGCAAAGAACGTCCAATGTTCATTTTGATATATGCATTTGACATTAATTGCTGCTCATGAATTTTTACATGCGAAACAAAAGATGATTACTAGTAATATCAGAAACAGGGGCAATAAGAATTGTCCAAGCTTTACAGTTGCTCTGTCCGCTAGGTACAAGGATAAATTCAGCTGGAAGATATGGCTGAAATACTTTCACTCCCCGCAGAGTAAGAAAAGGCAGTAATGTTAGCTCTTCCCAGCTGAGACTCACGACCGCGAATGAATAAGTGATATTCTCCCCAAGCAGAGTTTATCTATCATCAACACTGGAAAGTCTTATCATCCCCAGCGGAGTATAAAATACCCCCAGTGGAGTTTGGAATGTTTCCCCAACACAGTCTGAGAAAATACCCCCAGTGGAGTTTGGAAAGTTTCCCCAACGCAATTTGAGAAAGCATCCCCCGTGGAGTTTGGAGAATCATCCCCAATGGACTCTGGCAGATTGTCCCCAGTAGAGCTTAAAAGGTTATCCCCAGTAAGGTCGCTATTGAAAAAAATCACCCCCAGCGGAGTTCATTCCTTTCACCAACAGGAATTCAATCCCTAGCAGGATTCAGTATCACCAGCAACGGTAATTCATTCCCAGCGGAATTTATCAACGGAACCCTCTACAGAGCATCTCTCCCCCACAGAGTAATCTCTTCATCAGTTTATTCCCCAACAAAGTTATCCTCTTCTGCAGGTTTATTCTCACAGATATCTTCGTTCGATATCCCCAGCAGAAACGAAGAATTCAGCTCTTTTCTCCAGCAACTACCCGGGATTTATTTTCCCTAGCTAAAAACATTACATTTCCCTGCATCATGACACATGCATATACGCATCATACAACACAATCTCATTTATTTTGAGAACATCATTGTCTGATACATATCATGCATTGCATACAACTAACCTTTACCATTCAGGAAGGATGCGGTTAAATTCTCACAAAATTCAAAGCTATGAAGCTTTTTCATCTGTAGAATTATAGACGAGGTCCTAAATCTCAGCAGAGAATTTTTCTCAGTTGAATTACGGGCGAGTTCTTAAATCTCGACGAAGGAGTTTTTCTCCATTGAATTACAGAGAAGTTCCTAAATCTCAGCAGAGAAGTTTTCTCAGTTGAATTACGGGCAAGTTCTTAAATCTCGACGAAGATGTTTCCCCAGTTGATTTACGGACGAGTTCTTAAAACTCAGCAGAGATGTTTTCTCAGTTGAAGTACAGACAAGGTCCTAAATCTCGACAAAGTTGTTCCTCCGTTGAATTACAGACAAGTTCCTAAATCTCAGCAGAGAAGTTTTCTCAGTTGAATTACGGGCGAGTTCTTAAATCTCGACGAAGATGTTTCCCCAAGTCGAATTACTGAATAGTTCTTAAATCTCAACAGAGTTTTTCTCAGTTGAATTACAGACAAAGTCCTAAATCTCGACAAAGTTTTCCTCTGTTAAATTATAGGTGAGTTCCTAAATCTCAGCAGAGAGGTTTTCTCAGTTGAATTACGGGCGAGTTCTTAAATCTCGACGAAGATGTTTCCCCAAGTCGAATTACTGACAAGTTCTTAAATCTCAACATAGTTTTTCTCAGTTGAATTACAGACAAAGTCCTAAATCTCGACAAAGTTTTCCTCTGTTGAATTACAGACAGGTTCCTAAATCTCAGCAGAGAAGTTTTCTCAGTTGAATTACGGGCGAGTTCTTAAATCCCGACGAAGATGTCCCCCCCCCCCAGTTGAATTACGGGCAAGTTCCTAAATCTCGACACCTCAGTTGAATTACGGGAAAGTTCCTAAATCTCGACACCTAAGTTGAATTATGGACAAGTTCCTTAATCTCAACAAAGATCGGACTTCCCCAGCGGAATCTTCCTCAAACAACAGGTATACAAGCTCTCGCTAAGGAATCTCTTATGCGATCGACACTCCTTCAGATGGCATCTTTAAGCCCATCCTACCGGCAGAAATCTCCAAATGGCATCTATAAGCCCATTCCCGACATCACAAAGCAACTACCACTTCATGCGAGTGCAAATTTCTGGGCACTCTAGTGTTCAATCATCTTCCACCTTCAGATCACGAAAGGCATGAAAGCCAATCTACATCCTCAGGTTTAAGAAGATTGAATAAGGGCAGCTGTTGTACCCCAAAATTTTCCCTCCCATATTCCTCAAAACATTTCAAGAAAAATATCCAAGTTGCTCAAGGTTGCTCAAGGATTGAACAGACAAGCTATCTCCTAAGGCAGTCTACCCCAAATTAGGGTTTTGTGTTGCATCAAGATCCTTGAGTCCAAATGACCTCAAATACTCCCCAATGTCCTAATATGTTCTCAAGATCATTCATGTCAAATTTCAAGCCTTGCAGAGGAAGTTTGCTCAGTCAATTGCTCAAAGGTCCAAAAATCGACTGTGCTAGGTCAAAAGTCAACTGTGACCTATATACAGTCAAACTTCAATATTTTTGTCAAAATTATAATTTTGAAGGATATTTCATCATTTTATCAATGGTTGATCATGATTCATCAAGGATTTCTCACAATTCATCAAGATTCAAAAGTTGCTAAATTAGGGTTTTGTAGGAAAAGTCAACTCAACTTTGACGAAGCATAACTTTCTCATACATTATGATAAATGACCCATCTAAATCTCATTTTTAAGAGGATGAAATTACATACAATCCATCTTCATACCCCAAGATCAAAAAATCCACTCACAAGAAGTTATGAATTTTGACATTATAGGTCATTTTTGAAAGTCAACAAAAACACTTTTTTTTGTCAAATCTTCTAACTTGAGCATGGAATATCAAAATGATATTAGACTAAAAGGGTTGATTAGAGGACATCTCAAGCTTTCTAAAAAGTCAAAGAACACTTCCAAATGTTCAAAATTGAAGAAGTTATGCATTGTTGAAGTTGGACTTTTTTGCAAAATTGCCAAAAGTCAACTATCCCCAAAACTTCAAATTTTACCAAATGGGCCCATTCTTTTTCACTTGATTTGAGTTTGAATTATTTCCCACGTGCTATAGCTTTAGCCATGAGTCCATATCTTATTTTTATTATTTAATTTGATTTTTATTTGAATTAATTCATTTTAAATCAAATAAAATCAAATAAAATCCAAAGCATTGATATCAATGGATTTCTTGATCATTTCAGGCTCCAATTACAGCTAGCTTTGCAGTCAAATTCGTATCAAGGCCATTATGCACAAGGAGATTGGATTCAAGCCAAAATTGGAAGGTTTTAATGGAAGATCAAATCAAATATGCAATCATCAATGTAGGAGGATTTGGACAAAGTTTGTTACCCTAATACAATGCATAATACATAAGCAAGCGCAACATACAAGAATCAGGGTTAGAGAGCACTGGTGGAGGCAAAACCAAACTCACAAAAACCAGAAAAAAAGTGTGACTTTGAAATCAAGGTTAGAGACATTTTCAGGGCTTGAAACTTGTCTCAATCGATTGCTGGCCATCTGCAGAAGCTAACCCAATCCAAACCACGCATTTTCAAGCATCCTAAAGCACTGTAAGTACCTCACGGATCCACCATGTTCTTGAAATCGAAACTCACTATTCTTGCATCCATTGAATGAAATAACTGCATATTCTTAACCCTCACATCATTTGCAAGCTTTTCATAATAACCAATTGCATTTATCTGACTTATATGGAGAACACCATTGTTAGGGTTCGGTTCGTGTTTTTGGGTCTTTTTGTTTCAGGGAAAATTAGCTTCAATAAAGGCCATGGTTATGAACAATAGGTTGACACGAATCCAACCATGGTCTTAGAGTCCATTTTTGTAGCCTGTGCAAGATTTTGGAGATGAACAAGCTTGTAGTGACAGAACTTGGTCCGTTGGTATATGTATTCTGCTTTTTAGCCACGGTTGGGAGGTCAGGGATAATACGTGGCATCCATCTATTGGGCTATTCAAAAAACGCGCGTTTTTTTTCCTGGCAATTGATTTGTTTTTTATATAATATATATTGTTTGTATTATTATTAACAAAACAACAACACGCCCCATTAGTGGCCACATAAGTGCTTAAAGACCCAAAGGCTGGAGGTCAGGGGTTCGATCCCTGCCTCCAGCAATTTGCATTTTTCCAATATTTTTCAGGAGATCAAGTGCACGCATGGGCCAGATTCACACCATAGACACTCACCATCCAAGCGCCAGATGGCCAAAGGGCCAGATCTGGTGGTCAAATATTGAAGGTCCACCAAAGAGCTAGTCAACGCATGAGCATTGAATCACAAAATTCCAAACGGACCAGCAGTAATTGGGACAACAAATTGCTTTCAGCACCTCCCAAAAAATAGGCCCACTCTCTCTTTTCTTTATATTTCATTTTTTTTTATTTAATTTTGTTTAATTAATTACTATCCATTAATTAATTTTTATTTTTATTAAAAAAAAATCACAAAAAAATCATTTTGTCCAATAAAAATTCAGAACTTTATTTTTTCTTTAATAAATTTTAATTAATTAATTAGGTTTTTAATTCTAGAATAACCTTAACTTATTTTTGTAAATATTTAAAATTAATTAGAAATCATTAGGTTTTAATTCATTTAATTAATTTTATTTTCTTTCTTAAATTAACAAAAACTCCAAAAAACATGTCATTAATTATTTTTTCCATTTAATTAATTAATTTAGTATTTAATTTTAGGATTAATTTCTTTTCTTAAATAAAAACAACAAAAAAACATTTTCTTTAAAAAAGGGTCAAAACCCTAACTCGCATTCGATTTAATTTCCCGCGCGCTTTATTTATTTTTATCCATATTGATGTATCTGCTCTCGGTTTGTAATAGTAATTAGGACCTTTTTATTTATTTTACCGCTTTATTTTATTTTCAAAGGGTTGCTTTTGGCGATGTAAATACCCGACGCCTTGTAATTTAATTTCCGCACTTTAATTTCTGCAAATATTATAACTGCTAGATGTTTGATAATAGAGTTTGCATGACAAGACTGAACGCTTAATCTTAAAATCAAATTAGATCACCTTTAACATGTGAAAAGATAAAAATAACTGAAAACGACACACTCGCACATGCTCACTCCTAGGGTACACTCCACTTGGTTGCCTTCGTACACGGTCATTGAGTATAGGTTGTTTTAGAGGTCGTCCTCTTGTCTAAAAGATCATAGTTGCCTCGAAACGGTTGCCTCAGATATTGTTGCCTCAAACAAACGATCTAAGACATTAGGGTTACCGCTAAGGCGTCCTAACATTGCTTTGGTGACTGTAAGTCCCTCATTCGAATTGACCCTCAAACTCCAACAACGGTGCTACCTACTCATAAATAGTGGGATAGCATTGTCTAAAGGAAATTAGCATAGAACGATTCTTTTTTCGAGTAGGTAGATAGTTCTTAGATACTTGCTCATCCAAAACAAAACAAAATTTTCACACTTACACTCCTTTTCAAACAAAGTTTTCAAAACACTTCATTACACTCTTGAGGACAGAAGCAAGAGTTAAATCGAAGTTAAAAACAAAAACTTTTTCAAACCCACAAGCACAAAGAAAACATTTTGAAAATGATGAGCAAGTACCTAAGAGCCCGTAGATAACTACGGATAGAAAGGGTGCTAATACCTTCCCTTTCTATAATCTACCCCCCGTACTCAGAGATAATCTCGAAAAAGGAATTTTTCTGTGCTTTTTTCCTTTCCTTGTTGGATAAAATAAAAGTCGGTGGCGACTCTTGCTTACCGCGACATTTTGCAAAAGCAAGCGCAAAACACAAACCGGCATTCCAAAAACAGTCAGTTCTCCCACCGTATCACATTGAGGCTCAGGAATACCCCGAGGGTGCATCTGTTAATGATAAGAAGTTTCTAAGGAGTTTCGCGGAGAAGTTCTTCATCAGAAATGACATTCTTTACAAGCGTAATCATGATTCAACCTTACTGTGATGTGTGGATAAGAACGAAGCAGAAAGGATTATGGTATAGTTACATGAAGGTACTTTTGGGACTCATTCCAGTGGACACACTATGGCGAAGAAAATCCTACAGGCAGGATACTATTGGTCCACCATGGAAGCCGACTGTTATCAGCATTCTCGGACCTGTCATAAGTGCCAAGTCTATGTTGATAAGGTGCACATACCTCTAGTACCTCTGAACGTCTTGACAGCTCCTTGGCCTTTTGCAATATGGGGCATTGACATGATCGGCGAGATCAGACCTACGGCATCTAACGGGCATCGTTTCATCCTGGTAGCGATTGATTACTTTACAAAGTAGGTTGAAGCAGCTTCCTTTGCTACTGTAACCAAGAACGTCGTGGCACGATTCATTCAACGCAACCTGATCTGTCGATATGGTGTACCAGAGAGGATCATTACGGACAATGGTACAAATCTCAATAATAAGATGATCACCGAGCTCTGCAAGCAGTTCAAGATACATCATCACAACTCTTCTCCTTACCGGCCGAAGATGAACGGGGTTGTTGAAGCAGCTAATAAGAATATTAAGAAGATTGTGCAGAAGATGACAGTGACATACAAAGATTGGCATGAGATGTTACCATTTGCTCTTCATGGGTACTGTACCTCAGCGCGGACGTCAACGGGGGAAACACCCTATTCCTTGGTGTTGTACCCCAAAATTTTCCCTCCTATTTTTCCACAAGAAATCACAGCTTCGGGTTTTCCCTGACTTTTCAGATTGGCGTAAGAATCAGTCAAACAGACTTTTTCTTATCAGTCTATCCAAATCAAGGTTTTCATGGACTCTGGAACAATTCAAGCAGATTATTAGGGTTTGATTGAGTTTGGCTCAGGGTTTGATCAGGCAGGCGCTTCTTTGACAATAAATCAAGAACTAGGGTTTGTGCGCGCAGAAAGAATTAATTCTACAGTGCTTTTCAATTTACTCTGGGATATGGGTTGAGGCTTCTGATCGAGAGTTTGCAGGGTTTGATTTAATCAGTAAAGAGATAGGCATATGGATGTTTGTTTGATTGACTGTGCATTGCTTATGTTTAATTGGGACGCCGGGTTTATTATTGATTAATGCTAAGCGGCAAGACTACCGTTGTTTATTAATTATTTAATTATTCTAAGTTAAAATAGTTGGGATTTACTTCCAGTTATTTTAATTTAAGAAACTTAAATAATTAAATGGACAGTGAATTGAAAAAAAAAGAATTAACTGACAAAGAAGGATTTTTATTCATCTTTAATTGTTTGTTACAAATTATTATTGGAACACTAAATTTATTTACATTTTGTTTACAATAATAATGTTACAATGATTAAAAGTAAAATAAAATTGCATCCTAAAGTTTCCTAAGTCTTCATCTTCTACTGATGCTCCCCATGGCTCAATTGATTTTCATCTGCAAAAACAAAAGAAAAGGAAGAAGTCAACACAGATGAAATCAAAAGGCAGCCAGTTAATTTAAGACTCATCATTAAAAGTGACTGGCCGAAATCAGTTTATTCACCCTCTCTGCAAATCACAAGAAAACTCTTGGTTCACAAAGAGGGTTAGAAATATGCTTGCAAAAAATATGAAATGCACAAAGCTACAATACTGCATAAATCCAAATTGTCAACCAAAGAGGAAAATTGAACAAACAGCATGTACAATCTACAAAGGCAAACTGAACTGCACATGGCAAACCAAGTCTAATGTCAACCAACTGTCCAAAAGCTATCAAAAGGCTGTCAAAAAGATATCAAGAAGTACACCAATATGCAGGAAATCTGGAATGTGCAGAGGAAAACTAACAATGCAAGCAATATTCAAATTTTACATCATTTCCCAGCCTATCAGTTTTTCAGAATAGTACAGTAAGCAATAAACAAATGCTTTTTCTGATAAAGAGAGAGAAGAGAGAGAGAAGAGGCTTACAGGCTTGAGGCTTAGAAAAAGAATATAAAACAAAAGATATACCAGTACAAAGAAGAAGAGGCAGAACCACATAACAAAAAAAAAACACAAACTGTGTCAAAACATAAAAATTGCCTCAAAAACCTGTTACATAACACAGGCCACAAAACTGCATTAAGAGCCATAAGCCTTAACCTGCATAAACATCCTGCCTTCCAACTTATAGCGCCAAGCCAATAAGCCTGTAATCTACAAACTCAGCATTAAAACCTGTGTTCCCAAACAAGCCAGAACACCACAAGCCAAAGGCAGAACAACCTGTTTCAACTCAGTATCAAAACAAGCTTCAAGCCTATAACCTATCTCAAGCCTGAAGCAAGCCACAAACCCCAAGCCTTAACCTGCATAAGTTATAAACTACAACCAAAGCTTCCTAAAAGCCAGACCTGTTTCAACCAATACATCAAACCAGAAAAAGCCATACAAACTGAAAAAAACCTCTACACAAGCCTGAAGCCTGCCTATACTGATAAGCCTGTCAAAACAACCATCATCCAAATACCCAAACCAACATCAAAATCAAAACGCAAGCCTTGAAGCATCAAAAACAACCAAACCCTCAGAATCAAATTCCTCATAGGGTTAACAAAATCAACCAGAAAAAATCAACAAAGCTCTCAAATGCCAAAGAGAGGAAAAGCTACACAAATCCATACTCAGAATCATGTTCATCATTAAGCAATAACCAATAAAGCCCTCAGAGCAACCTCATCATTGGGCCAACAGTAGCATAAACATACTCAGATATCAAAAATCATCAAGGGCATCAGTATCAGAACTACAAGGTTCAACAACATCAACATTTCTCAGATTCAGAGGCAAACAGAAGAAGAGGAAAAGCAGCAAATAGGCAAAGGTTTTCAGGGATATCATCATAAAACCAAAAGCTAAAAGATACGAATACCAGGAATACCAGCAAAGCCCACAGCATCATATTCTTCTGTCCGGCCGCCTGAGGATGCCCCCTATCCATTTCTCCTCCTCCATTTCCAAAAGTCAACGAAGGTATAATTCTTCTGCCCTTTTCTTTCACACCTCACACAACAGTAATAATAATCAAAGATCAGAAATTGTCAAAGATTAAAAAACATTTGAAATTGGAAACCCTAAAGCGTAAGACGAACAGAAACAGAAATCAAACCTTACAACATCGCCTTGCTTGACCATGGAGGGAAGAGGAGACGGATGGTGGCGCCTGGTGGCCATGGGCGAAGAATTTTGTTCAGAAAAAGCTTGGCTTGAGAAAGTGAAGAGGACGGAGAAGAAGAGAACGACGCCTCTGTAACCCTAAGTTATGAGACAAGCTTTGAAAACCCTAAAACAAAAATGTGTAAAACGCGTTTGGGCCTTGCCCCATCATCTGTCTAAGCCCAATCTGAATTCCAGCGTGCATACCCCCCTTTTCTTAACCCTGCCTGTTTTGTTTGGGCCCAGCTTTCCCCTTAAGCCCATTCACTCCCTTTTTCCTTTTTACAAACTAATACCCTTTTTTTTATTATCACTTTACCATTTTTATACATAATCTAAATTAATATTTTTTATTAAATAAAAATAACACATTTTTACACAAATTTTCTTAATTGTTTCCTTTTTTATTTTATTACATTTTAAAGAAAATATATGAACATTAATTTTCTTAAAGTTAAACAATTTTCTTTTCTTTTCTTTAAAACCCTTTTGTATAGAAACTAAAATACAAATAATAATTTTCTTTAACTTAAAACATTTTTCTTTTCTTTGAAACTTTTGTTTGTACATATTAACAAAAATACAAAAAGAATAAATACTTACTTAATTTTGCATTAAGTTAACAACTTGTAAATAATCACATACACTTTCACCAATACATTTGCTTATCTTTTATTCTTATACATTGATATACATTACATTTGAGAATGCGATTCGATTTGGTTGTAAATATATTTGGACACTACTCTCCTAATAAGTCTCATCCCCATTTGTAAATATTTGTACCCCCATCCCTGGATACTTATTTGTAATAGCTTAGACTTTAAATTCCCGAAATTTATCGCTTTCTATATACTGTATAGTAATTAGGGTTTGTATGCGAAGATTCAAAATCAACCGCTAGATAACCTAATACAAGACAAATGCATGATAATCAATACACCAATCACACTTGAACCCCTAGGGTAATCCCGCTTGTTGCCTTTCAAAATGGGTCATGCTTGCATGTTGAGTATCTTTGGCAAAACCAAACAAATCAAATGATCATAGTCCCTCGATGACGCTTTCGAAGTTGCCTAAACAAAATGATCATAGTCCCTCAAGCAAATTGCCAAAGACACTTGGCACCATTGCATTCATGGTCCATACAATGACCCGCGCCCGTCCCGTTAACATCCTAACACAAGATTGTCCACCAAATACAATGGTGGGACAATACTGTTAAAAGGGTTAAAACATGAGAAAAATCTTTGAGTAAATTTAGGGGTATACAACTCTTAGTTACTTGATCAAACTTGCAAAACACACTTGCCTACTTTCAAAAACACAACTTTCAAAACAACTTTCAAAACCTTGAAACATCTTTTCAAAAAGACAAACACCTTTTGTAAAACATTCGAGTAAAGAATTGTTACAAGGGTTGCCTAGACAAGGCATCTTTTTCAAAACATTTTCAAAACCACACATACAAAGCACCATTTCAAACAATTGAAAATGCAAGGCAAGTGATCTAAGCAAGTAACTAAGAGCCCATGGATAACCATGGATAGAAAGGGGGCTAATACCTTCCCTTTCTATAATCTACTCCCCGAACCCAAGAAAACATCTCAAAGGTTTTTGCTGTGCTTTTTAACCTTTCCTTAGGATAAAATAAAAAGTTGGTGGCGACTCTTGCTAAATCGAAACATTTGCGAAAACAAATGCAAACCTCAAGTCAGTTCTCCCACTGTATCACAGAACTGGCGACTCTGCTGGGGACAAATTTAAAAGTGGGGTTACCTTAGGGTTTAGATCACCTTTACATACTTGCTTTGATTGCCTTGATTGCTTTACTTTTTAGGTCCTTGTTTGGGTTTGTTGTAAATCCTACACCCGGATTTGGGGCACCTTCTTAGGTAAATAACAATAAAACTGTGAGGGAACTGTGTGGGGTATACTGACATGGTTGAAGCAGTAAGCTATGTTAGTGTGACATATTTGTGAGTACCGGTAACCCTTGAGTTCAATCAAGGAGAGTACGGGGCCGCTGAGTAATGTCATGAAGCACTAACGAACTCTTAGAACCTTAATTGACCATCTTAGCCTTTTTAGGGGTAGTGAGATGACCGACTTTGGTGCAGTCCGAAGTTGGTAGATACTCGATACTACACTCATTGAGGGTTGTTTTCTTGGAATATTTTGGTCGCCAGTTAAGTGGCTAAACCAAAACAATGAACACAGAAAATAATCCAATGATATTGAGCTCCTTAGAACCCGGTTTCTATTTTAGGACAGGATGAGCCAACTAACTTCAAGAGGGTACTTACCTACAAACCCCATGCAAGCCTAAACCTAAGGACTTGTTTGCTTTGTATGAATATGATTACCTGTATATACACTTGCTTGTTTTTGCATACATGTACATAACATCATGACATCATACCATAGCATTTTTTCACTAACCATTTCAAGGAACTCGAGGGTCTGTTGATGCAGGGTCACGTTGAACCAGACGTCTACCAAGGGGCAAGAGGTTTCTACTCTAAACAAATGCCCTCAAAGATCAAGTGCAACAACTTGAATCAGGGGCTATGACCCACTTGACATGGTGAGCTTGATTCTCGTGGAAAGACATCCACCGGTGCAAAGTTCACCAATCAAAGATCGAAGTTCAACCTCTAACTTTCTCTTGTGTTTACCCCAAGAGATCCTTGAAAACATTGCATACATATATCATACATATCATTGCATAACAGGTTTCTCCCATACAGGTCTCCTTATCTTCCTACTGTTTATTTCAGTAAGATGGATATGGAACAAACGGTGAAAGATCTCCAAGCTCAAAACGCTCAATTCCAGCAAATGCTTCTGGCTATGGGTAAAGGGCGAGAGGATCTGAAATCTCTCCTTCTCAAAGACAAAGGGGCCAGTCTTGAATAAGACCATAATTTGGAGATTGTTGAAGCTGACTACTCCGAAGAACAATATCCTCCCGCTGATGACAAGTACAAACAGTTGGAGGATCGCCTCAATGCTATGGAGGTTCAACAAATACCTGGCTTGGATTTAGGAGACATGGGTTTGGTTCCTGGACTGGTCATTCTGCCAAAGTTCAAAGTCCCTACCTTCGCCATGTATGATGGAGTCTCTTGCTCTAAGATGCATCTAAAGTCTTATGTCTGCAAGATTCAACCATACACAACTGATCCAAAGCTTTGGATCCATTTCTTCCAAGAAAGTCTGGTAGGGGCTCAACTCGAGTGGTTCTATCAATTGGAGAGTTCTCGCATCCACACCTGGGAATATTTAGCTAGGGCTTTTTACAAACAGTATCAGTACAATGCTGATCTTGCACCAACTCGTGTACAATTGCAGAACATGACCATGGGTTCTGACGAGAGCTTCAAAGGATACGCTCAAAAGTGGAGAGATGTGGCTGGTAGGGTGCAACCCCCTTTAACTGACAGAGAGCTGATTGAAATCTTCATGGGAACTTTGACAGGGCCTCTCTTTAATTACTTAATTGGAAGCTCCTCAGCTGGGTTCACCGAGCTAATACTAACCGGTGAAAGGGTCGAAGCTGGCATCAAAAGTGGGAAGATCCAAGGAGCTACTCCCTCTGACGTTCAGAATATTCCCCACAATGGGAAGGAAGAGTCCAATGCAGTGACTGGTCAAAAGGGTCGTCATGATCAACATGTAGGGGCAATCCTGATCTCTAATCCCACGATTGTTCAACAAAAACGGGGCAAGAGGCGTAGGGTAAGATATCAAGAAAGGCAGTATATTGACATCAACATGCCTTTGTCTCAAGCATTACAACATTTGCTGAAGTTGAAGCTAATCACGCTAAAGGATCCTCCTCAAAATCCTGATACTTCCTCTTCCAAGTATAACCCGAGTGAAAGGTGTGCATACCACTCCCATGGTCCTGGACATGACACTGACAACTGTTGGACCCTGAAGAACAAAATTCAAGACTTGATTAATGCCGAGGAGATCAAGTTTTGACCCTCCGGAGACTCCAAATGTGATCACTGCTACTATGCCAAATCATTGAGAGCGCCTTTGTTTCATTTGAATTTTCAAGTTGTAATCTCTTTGTCATTCAAACAATTATCTATTAATGTCAAACTTTGTTTCATTAATGCATTGCATATGTTTGTCTTGAATTCATCCATTCGTTTTCACTACTCTTATGCTTTCTTTATGATATTTAACTCTTGATAAAAAGCTACAAGCCTTTAGAGGGAGGATGACAAAACAATACCATAATCTCATACAGTATGCTTTTGAACAGACCTTGCTAATGATGTACATGCATTTCTTTCAATTCCAAAACACTGGAGTTATAAGGAAGATAATCCCTAGTCAACCCCTTCGAGCCAAAGAAGTAGGAGTTTTCTGTTCTAAACAATTTGAAAATTTTGATTTAAACCTGGGGCAGGGTAGTCTCTCAGTTAATCCAAAAAAGGTGCGCATTGAAGTCGCAAACTCTCAGTTCGTAATACAACGAACGACATCAAAAAAAAAGAGAAAGACATTCCTTTGGAATCAAAAGGAAGTGATGGTTCCCTATCTCATAGGCAGTCAATCTCTCAAAAGAAAAAAAAAACCCATTAAGTCAAAACCTATAAAGGAGGCTTAAGAAACCTGGGGCATCCCGCTGACTGTAATCTCGAAAACAGGAACAGTCAGGCAAAAGTTAGGGATAACAAATCAAGAAAGAGGTCATTACAAATCCTCAACAATATGAAAAATGTTGCAAAAGAAAAAGGAGGATGACTGCCCTCCAAATTCAATTGGTGAACCATCACCCAAAAAGTCGTTCCAAATTCGAATGGAGTTCGACGCACAATTAACTGAGTTTAGGATTGAAGAACATCACGAAGAGCGGGTGGGTACAAATACACTTTGAGCCTTTATCCTTTGTTTCTTAAAACCGTGAACCAAGCCACGTTACAACCCTTCAAAAGTCCTAATTGAAGCATGGGTTAGTTCGAAAGCATACTGTTTCAAAAGGTATCCTGACTCCTGTAAGGCTTTGCTTTAAATCTTGGGTTGAATTTGTCTTATAAAAAGTTTTCCGCTAAAAAACGCGTTTTTTCAAAACTTCGAGACAAACATAAACTTTGCATTATTTGAATATCGTTGTTTGCACATGGTTATTTGTTTGACAGCGGAGAAATTCACACAATGAATATCCGATGAACGAAAGCCCTCTCAGTGAGCAAAATCACTTCAAAAAGGATGACACCTCCATTGACAAATCTCCTATCAACAATGGGGCTTGACATGTCACTATCCAGCACGCCTGGGGCAGTCCAGTCAAGGTTTCAACAGATCTTTCAAAAGTTCAGTTAACCTGGGGCAGTCCAGTCAAGGTTTCAACAGATCTTTCAAAGTTTAGTTAACCTGGGGCAGTCCAGTCAAGGTTTCAACAGATCTTTCAAAGTTCAATAAACCTGGGGCAGTCCAGTCAAGATTTCAACAAAATCTCTCAATTGCAGATTAACCTGGGGCAAGTCTCCGTCACCATCGCTTGAGGCATTCGAATGTCAATCTCAAGGGTTACAAACAGTCCAAGTTTCCTGGCAATATCACATGCATCTGATACTGGGGGCGGTGATGAAACCTCTCTAGCAGACCTGCAGTCATGGGTTTATTTCCCCAACATTTGTCAAGGATTTATTCTCCAGAATAAATTACATTTCAACAGCATTCTTAACATATGCAGATCGATCGACAGATAAGATTCCTTCATCTTTTGGAGTAGTAATCATCAAAGATTCCTTCATCTTTTGGAGTAGTAATCATCAAAGGTTCCTTCATCTTTTGGAGTAGTAATCATCAAAGATTCCTTCATCTTTTGAAGTAGTAATCATCAAGGTTCCTTCATCTTTTGAAGTAGTAATCATCAAGGTTCCTTCATCATTTGGAGTAGTAATCATCAAGGTTCCTTCATCTGTTGAAGTAGTAATCATCAAGGTTCCTTCATCTTTTGAAGTAGTAATCATCAAGGTTCCTTCATCATTTGGAGTAGTAATCATCAAGGTTCCTTCATCTGTTGAAGTAGTAATCATCAAGGTTCCTTCATCTGTTGAAGTAGTAATCATCAAGGTTCCTTCATCTTTTGAAGTAGTAATCATCAAGGTTCCTTCATCTTTTGAAGTAGTAATCATCAAAGGTTCCTTCATCATTTGAAGTAGTAATCGTCAAGGTTCCTTCATCTTTTGAAGTAGTAATCAAAGGTTCCTTCATCTTTTGGAGTAGTAATCGTCAAAATTTCCTTCACCACTTGCTGGAAATTACAACCACCAACAAGATAACAGACAACTGAAAATCTGTTTCTCTCAAGAATGAAGACTCTTATCCTTGAAACCCCAGTAGATTGGCATACACCCAAGCTCCTGACATTCCCGACAGAATGAAGATTCTCATTCTCAAAGTGGCACATAACCTGAGTTCTTAAATCCCCAAACATAATTAAACTTCAGGATCCTCAGCAGAACAAGAGCTTTCTCAAAGCTGATTTCCCCAGCCATAGAGCCTTCCAGAACCTAATTCCCCTCAGAGTCAAGATTCAAAATCCCCAGTGGAGCCAAAACTGTCAATCCCCAGCGGAGCTAAAACTTCCAACTATCAATCCCCAAGCAGAATGAAGACTCTCATTCTCAATTCCTCATAGGATATTCAGATATTCCCCAGTAAAGATCTCCTCAAGACAGGAATCCCCAGTAGATTGGCATACAACCCAAGCTCCTAATCCCCCAACAGTGGTTCCAGGACTTCTCATTCCTAACCAGCCCCTGCAGCAGTCAAAGATTCACTTTCCCCGGCAGCAGTCAAGACTCTTTTATCTCCGGCCATCCAGGATTCATCTATCCTCAGCAAGACAGCTCATCAGCTTACATGCGCATTCATCACATTCATATCATAAACATTTATATAACATACATTGCATCATGCATCATGACATTGCATACAACTAACTCTTTACCTTTTCAGGAAAGATCAGTCAACAGACAAAGATCTTCATCTTCCGAGATTCTTTCTAGAAACAGTTCAGATGTGACCCAGACATGGCGACATTCTGATACTTATTCCAGATTCACCCAGAGATAGTTCAGATGTGACCCAGACATGGCGACATTCAGATACTTATTCCAGATTCATTCAGATGCAGTTTTACACAGACTCATCATCAGGAAACCCTACACCGGTTCCTTCTCATTTCAAGACTTCTGAAAACAGTTCACGGGTTCTCCAGACACGGATGTCAACCTATCGCTTGTTCAGATTCTTCAACCTCTGAAAACAGTTTAAGGATTCTCCAAACACGGATGTTAATCTATCGCTTGTTCAGACTCGACTTTTGAAAACAGTTTACGGACGCTTCCCAACAACGGATGCTGCTCTATTGCTTATTCAACTTCAAGACTTCTGAAAACAGTTTACAGGTTCTCCAGACACGGATGTTAACCTATTGCTCGTTCAGACTCTTCAACTTATGAAAACAGTTTACGGATTCTCCAAACATGGATGTTAATCTATCGCTTGTTCAGACTCGACTTTTGAAAACAGTTTATGGACGCTTCCCAACAACGGATGCTGCTCTATTGCTTATTCAATTCCTATACTTTTGAAAACAGTTTACGGATGCTTCCAGATACAGATGTCAATCTATTGCTTATTCAGACCCCCAATTCAGAGACGTTCCAAAACATGGATACCTTTCTGATACTCACCCACTCACCAATGACATACAGTTCAACAATCACCTTCAGATGGCATCTATAAGCCCATCCTCCTCCAAACATTTCCATATGGCATCTCTAAGCCCATCCTCCTACCAGCAATTTCCAGATGGCATCTCTAAGCCCATCTCCCGACAAGATTCTGTCACATCTCCAGATGGCATCTTTAAGCCCATCACCAAATGGCATCTTTAAGCCCATTTCCTCTACCATCACATCACCGAGTGCAAATTTTTTGGGCACTCTAGTGTCCAATCTCCTTTTACCCTCGAGTCGCGAAAGGAAAACTTGCCAATCTAACTCTTCAGGTTCAAGAAGATTGAACAGGGGCAACTGTTGTACCCCAAAATTTGCCCTCCTATTTTTCCACAAGAAATCACAGCTTCGGGTTTTCCCTGACTTTTCAGATTGGCGTAAGAATCAGTCAAACAGACTTTTTCTTATCAGTCTATCCAAATCAAGGTTTTCATGGACTCTGGAACAATTCAAATAGATTATTAGGGTTTGATTGAGTTTGGCTCAGGGTTTGATCAGGAAGGCGCTTCATTGACAATAAATCAAGAACTAGGGTTTGTGCGTGCAGAAAGAATTAATTCTACAGTGCTTTTCAATTTACTCTGGGATATGGGTTGAGGCTTCTGATCGAGAGTTTGCAGGGTTTGATTTAATCAGTAAAGAGATAGGCATATGGATGTTTGTTTGATTGACTGTGCATTGCTTATGTTTAATTGGGACGCCGGGTTCATTATTGATTAATGCTAAGCGGCAAGACTACCGTTGTTTATTAATTATTTAATTATTCTAAGTTAGAATAGTTGGGATTTACTTCCAGTTATTTTAATTTAAGAAACTTAAATAATTAAATGGACAGTGAATTGAAAAAAAAAAGAATTAACTGACAAAGGAGGATTTTTATTCATCTTTAATTGTTTGTTACAAATTATTATTGGAACACTGTAAATTTATTTACATTTTATTTACAATAATAATGTTACAATGATTAAAAGTAAAATAAAATTGCATCCTAAAGTTTCCTAAGTCTTCATCTTCTACTGATGCTCCCCATGGCTCAATTGATTTTCATCTGCAAAAACAAAATAAAAGGAAGAAGTCAACACAGATGAAATCAAAAGGCAGACAGTTAATTTAAGACTCATCATTAAAAGTGACTGGCCGGAATCAGTTTATTCACCCTCTCTGCAAATCACAAGAAAACTCTTGGTTCACAAAGAGGGATAGAAATATGCTTGCAAAAAATATGAAATGCACAAAGCTACAATACTGCATAAATCCAAATTGTCAACCAAAGAGGCAAATTGAACAAACAACATGTACAAACTACAAAGGCAAACTGAACTGCACATGGCAAACCAAGTCCAATGTCACCCAACTGTCCAAAAGCTATCAAAAGGCTGTCAAAAAGATATCAAGAAGTACACCAATATGCAGGAAATCTGGAATGTGCAGAGGAAAACTAACAATGCAAGCAATATTCAAATTTTACATTATTTCCCATCCTATCACTTTTTCAGAATAGTACAGTAAGCAATAAACAAATGCTTTTTCTGATAAAGAGAGAGAAGAGAGAGAGAAGAGGCTTACAGGCTTGAGGCTTAGAAAAAGAATATAAAACAAAAGATATACCAGTACAAAGAAGAAGAGGCAGAACCACATAACAAAAAAAAACACAAACTGTGTCAAAACATAAAAATTGCCTCAAAAACCTGTTACATAACACATGCCACAAAACTGCATTAAGAGCCATAAGCCTTAACCTGCATAAACCTCCTGACTTCCAACTTACAGCGCCAAGCCAATAAGCCTGTAATCTACAAACTCAGCATTAAAACCTGTGTTCCCAAACAAGCCAGAACACCACAAGCCAAAAGCAGAACAACCTATTTCAACTCAGTATCAAAACAAGCTTCAAGCCTATAACCTGTCTCAAGCCTGAAGCAAGCCACAAACCCCAAGCCTTAACCTGCATAAGTTATAAAGTACAACCAAAGCTTCCTAAAAGCCAGACCTATTTCAACCAATACATCAAACCAGAAAAAGCCATACAAACTGAAACAAACCTCTACACAAGCCTGAAGCCTGCCTATACTGATAAGCCTGTCAAAACAACCATCATCCAAATACCCAAACCAACATCAAAATCAAAACGCAAGCCTTGAAGCATCAAAACCAACCAAACCCTCAGAATCAAATTCCTCATAGGGTTAACAAAAGCAACCAGAAAAAAGCAACAAAGCTCTCAAATGCCAAAGAGAGGAAAAGCTACACAAATCCATACTCAGAATCATGTTCATCATTAAGCAATAACCAACAAAGCCCTCAGAGCAACCTTATCATTGGGCCAACAGTAGCATAAACATACTCAGATATCAAAAATCATCAAGGGCATCAGTATCAGAACTACAAGGTTCATCAACATCAATATTTCTCAGATTTAGAGGCAAACAGAAGAAGAGGAAAAGAAGCAAATAGGCAAAGGTTTTCAGGGATATCATCATAAAACCAAAAGCTAAAAGATACGAATACCAGGAATACCAGCAAAGCCAACAACATCATATTCTTCCGTCCGGCCGCCTGAGGACGCCCCCCTATCCATTTCTCCTCCTCCATTTCCAAAAGTCAACGAAGGTATAATTCTTCTGCCCTTTTCTTTCACACCTCACACAACAGTAATAATAATCAAAGATCAGAAATTGTCAAAGATTAAAAAACATTTGAAATTGGAAACCCTAAAGCGTAAGACGAACAGAAATAGAAATCAAACTTTACAACATCGCCTTGCTTGACCATGGAGGGAAGAGGAGACGGATGGTGGCGCCTGGTGGCCATGGGCGAAGAATTTTGTTCAGAAAAAGCTTGGCTTGAGAAAGTGAAGAGGACGGAGAAGAAGGGAACGACGCCTCTGTAACCCTAAGTTATGAGACAAGCTTTGAAAACCCTAAAACAAAAATGTGTAAAACGTGTTTGGGCCTTTCCCCATCATCTGTCTAAGCCCAATCTGAATTCCAGCGTGCATACCCCCCTTTTCTTAACCCCGCCTGTTTTGTTTGGGCCAAGCTTTCCCCTTAAGCCCATTCACTCTCTTTTTCCTTTTTACAAACTAATACCCTTTTTTTTATTATCACTTTACCATTTTTATACATAATCTAAATTAATATTTTTTATTAAATAAAAATAACACATTTTTACACAAATTTTCTTAATTGTTTCCTTTTTTATTTTATTACATTTTAAAGAAAATATATGAACATTAATTTTCTTAAAGTTAAACAATTTTCTTTTCTTTTCTTTAAAACCCTTTTGTATAGAAACTAAAATACAAATAATAATTTTCTTTAACTTAAAACATTTTTCTTTTCTTTGAAACTTTTGTTTGTACATATTAACAAAAATACAAAAAGAATAAATACTTACTTAATTTTGCATTAAGTTAACAACTTGTAAATAATCACATACACTTTCACCAATACATTTGCTTATCTTTTATTCTTATACATTGATATACATTACATTTGAGAATGCGATTCGATTTGGTTGTAAATATATTTGGACACTACTCTCCTAATAAGTCTCATCCCCATTTGTAAATATTTATACCCCCATCCCCAGATACTTATTTGTAATAGCTTAGACTTTAAATTCCCGCAATTTATCGCTTTCTATATACTGTATAGTAATTAGGGTTTGTATGCGAAGATTCAAAATCAACCGCTAGATAACCTAATACAAGACAAATGCATGATAATCAATACACCAATCACACTTGAACCCCTAGGGTAATCCCGCTTGTTGCCTTCCAAAATGGGCCATGCTTGCATGTTGAGTATCTTTGGCAAAACCAAACAAATCAAATGATCATAGTCCCTCGATGACGCTTTCGAAGTTGCCTAAACAAAATGATCATAGTCCCTCAAGCAAATTGCCAAAGACACTTGGCACCATTGCATTCATGGTCCATACGATGATCCGCGTCAGTCCCGTTAACATCCTAACACAAGATTGTCCACCAAATACAATGGTGGAACAATACTGTTAAAAGGGTTAAAACATGAGAAAAATCTTTGAGTAAATTTAGGGGTAGACAACTCTTAGTTACTTGATCAAACTTGCAAAACACACTTGCCTACTTTCAAAAACACAACTTTCAAAACAACTTTCAAAACCTTGAAACATCTTTTCAAAAAGACAAACACCTTTTGTAAAACATTCGAGTAAAGAATTGTTACAAGGGTTGCCTAGACAAGGCATCTTTTTCAAAACATTTTCAAAACCACACATACAAAGCACCATTTCAAACAATTGAAAATGCAAGGCAAGTGATCTAAGCAAGTAACGAAGGGCCCATGGATAACCATGGATAGAAAGGGTGCTAATACCTTCCCTTTCTATAATCTACTCCCCGAACCCAAGAAAACATCTCAAAGGTTTTTGCTGTGCTTTTTAACCTTTCCTTAGGATAAAATAAAAAGTCGGTGGCGACTCTTGCTAAACCGAAACATTTGCGAAAACAAACGCAAACCTCAAGTCAGTTCTCCCACCGTATCACACTTGGTTTATGGCATGGAGGCAGTCTTGCCCATTGAAGTTCAGATACCCTCTCTTCGGATTATGAAGGATGCAGGATTGAGCGAAGATGACTGGATCCAGACCCGGCTTGACCAGCTGAACTTAATCGGTGAAAAGAGACTTACTGTTATTTGTCATGGTCAAACTTACCAAAAACGGATGATCAAGGCATTTAACAAGAAAGTTAGACGACAAGAGTATCAAGTTGGGGACCTGGTTATCAAGCGTATAATACTTCCTCAAGGTGATCCCGGGGGAAAATGGACCCCTACTTACGAAGGGCCATTTGTGGTTAAGAACATTTTCTCAGGAGGAGCTATGATTCTAACCACCATGGATGGTGACAACCTTCCTCACCCTGTCAATGCATACATAGTGAAAAAATACTACGCATAATCAAAGACCCGCTAGGTCGACTGGCCTAGGCAAAAATAAGGGCTTCCCGGCGAACCAAAAGGGTTCGGACAAAAATAAGGGATGAAAATGAAAAAAATTGTACACCCGGCAAGTCAAAAACCTGAAAAGGCGGCTTGGGCAAAAATGGGTATCCAGGTGGACTGAAAACCCGAAAGGGCGGTCCAGGCAAAAATTCGGGATTAAAGCGTAACACTATGTCTCATTGGATCACCTTCGCAACAAGACTTCGCTATCGACTATCAAGCTCGGACAACACTAATCAATCTAATCTACCTTCAACCAAGTAGCGAAGTGATGAGATGCTCGAGGACATGAAGGAAATAGCAGAGTTGGAACCCAGTGGGATTATTCACATAGTTGTTTTTCTTTTTCACAAATTGTATAAATTCTGTTTGTTCGGCGGCGTTCTCTTACTAGGATGTCAACCTCTTGTACAAAAAATGCCTATTTACAGGCTAACTTCAAAATCAATACAAGTCATCTTACAAAGAAATTTCAAACTATTTTCCTTTTTCTGTTTTGTTTTGCGAGAACGTCCAATATTCATTTTTGATATATGCATTTGACATTGATTGCTGCTCATAAAATTTACATGCGAAACAAAAGATGATTACTTGTAATATCAAAAACAGGGGCAAATGAGAAATGTCTGAACCGTACAGTTGCTCTGTCCACCAGGTATAGGGATAGACCTAGCTGGAGGAAACAATTGAAAGTACATTCATTCCCCGCAGAGTAGGAGAAAGTTAGTGATGTTAACTCTCCCCAGCTGAGACTCGCAACTATGAATGAATCGGTAATATTCTCCCCAAGCAGAGTTTATCTACCATCAGCACTAAAAAGTCTTATCATCCCCAGCGGAGTGTAAAAATATCCCCAGTGAAGTTTGAAGAATCATCCCCAGTAGCCTCTGGAAGATTGTCCCCAGTAAAGTCTAAAAGGGCTATCCCCAGTAAGGTCGCTACTGGAAAATCATCCCCAGCGGAGTTCTTCCCTTTCGCAAAACAGGAGTTCAATCCCCAACAAGGTTCATTATCACCATCAGCGGTAGTTCATCCCCAGCTGAATTTGTCAACAGAATTCTCAGCAGATCATCTCTTCCCCACAGAGTAATCTCTCATCAGTTTATTCCCCAGCGGAATTATCCTCTCCTACAGGTTTATTCTCACAACATCTTCGTCCACTATATCCAGCGGAAACGAAGAATTCAATTCTTTTCTCCAACAGCAATCCGAGATTTGTTTTCCCCAGATAAAAACATCACATTTTCATACATCATGACATGCATACGCATCATACAACACAATCTCATTTATTTTGAGAACATCATCGCTTGATATATATCATGCATTACATACAACTAACCTTTACCTTTCAGGAAGGATACGGTTAAATTCTCACAAAGTGCAAGCTATGAAGCTTCTACCTCAGTCGAATTACGGACGAGTTCCTAAATCTCGACAGATATTTCATCAGTTGAATTACGGACAAGTTCCTAAATCTTGATGAAAGTATTTCCTCAGTTGAATTAAGGACGAGCTCCTAAATCTCAACGAAGGTTTTCTCAGTCGAATTACGGACAGGCTCCTAAATCTCAGCAAAGTAGTTGAATTACGGACAAGCTCCTAAATCTCAGCAGAGAAGTTGAATTACTGACAAGTTCCTAAATCTCAGCGAAATTATTTCCTCAGTCGAATTACGGACGAGTTCCTAAATCTCGACAGATATTTCATCAGTTGAATTACAGACAAGTTCCTAAATCTCGACGAAAGTATTTCCTCAGTTGAATTACGGACGAGCTCCTAAATCTCAACGAAGGTTTTCTCAGTTGAATTACGGACAGACTTCTAAATCTCAGCAAAGCAGTTGAATTACGGATAGGCTCCTAAATCTCCACAAATTTGTTGAATTACGGATAAGTTCCTAAATCTCGACAGATATGTTCCTCAGTTGAATTACAAACGAGTTCCTAAATCTCAGCAGAGATGTTTACCTCAGTTGAATTACGGACAAGTTCCTAAATCTCAGCAGAGATGGTTTCTTAGTTGAATTACGGACGAGCTCCTAAATCTCAGCGAAGATGTTTTCTTCAGTCGAATTACGGACAAGTTCCTAAATCTCGACAAAAGATATTACCTCAGTTGAATTACGGACAAGCTCCTAAATCTCAGCGAAGATGTTTTCTTCAGTCGAATTACGGACAAGTTCCTACATCTCGACAAAAGATATTATCTCAGTTGAATTACGGACAAGCTCCTAAATCTCAGCAGAGATGTTTCCTCGGTTGAATTACGGACGAGTTCCTAAATCTCAGCAGAGATGTCTTCTTAGTTGAATTACGGATGAGCTCCTAAATCTCAACAAAGTTGATTCCCCAGTTGAGTACGGACAATTGAAGTTCCTAAATATCAACAAAGACGACTCACCAACAGAATAACGGACGACCAAAGCTCCTAAGAATTCTACTTCTCTCAGCAAAGATAAGCCTTCCCCAGCGGAATCTTCCTCAACAACAGGTATACAAGTTCTCGCTAAGGAATCTCTTATGCGATCGACGCTTTTCCAAATGGCATCTATAAGCCCATTCCCGGCATCACAAGACAATTACCATTTCATGCGAGTGCAAATTTTTGGGCACTCTAGTGTTCAATCCACTTCCACCTTCGGATTACGAAAGGCACGAAAGCCAATCTACATCCTCAGGTTTAATAAGATTTAACAGGGGCAGCTGTTGTACCCCAAAATTTGCCCTCTCATATTTCTCAAAACATTGCAAGAAAGATCTCCAAGTTGCTCAAAGTGGCTCAAGGATTGGCCAGACAAGCTCTCTCCTAGGGCAATCTACCCCAAACTAGGATTTCATGTTGCATCAAGATCCTTGAGTCCAAGTGGTCCCAAATGCTCAACATTGTCCTAATATGTTCTCAATATCATCCATGTCAAGTTTCAAGCCTTGCAGAGGAAGTTTGCCCAGTCAATTGCTCAAAGGTCCAAAAATCGACTGTGCTAGGGCAAAAGTCAACTGTGACCTACATGTAGTCAAACTTCAATATTTTTTGTCAACATTATTATTTTGAATTATTTTTCATCATTTGATCAAGGGTTGATCATGATTCATCAAGGATTGCTCACAATTCATCAAGACTCAAAAGTTGCTAAATTAGGGTTTTGTAGGAAAAGTCAACTCAACTTTGACCAAGCATAACTTTCTCATACTTTATGAGAAATGACCCATCCAAATATCATTTTAAATAGGATTCAATTCCCTACAATCCATCTTCATCTCCAAATTTCAAAATATGCACTCACAAGAAGTTATGAATTTGGACATTATAGGTCATTTTGAAAAGTCAACAAAAACACCTTTTGTGTCAAAGATTCATACATGAGCATGGAATGTCAAAATGAGATGAGAACAAAAGGGTTGATTAGAGGACATCTCAAGATTTTTAAAAAGTCCAAGAACACCTCCAAAGATTCAAAATTGAGGAAGTTATGCATTGTTTAAGTTGACCTTTTTGTAAAATTGCCAAAAGTCAACTATCCCCAAAACATCAAATTTTGCCAAATGGGCCCATTCTTTTTCACTTGTTTTGAGTTGGCATTATAGCCCACGTGCTTTAGCCTTGGCCATGTGTCCATATCATATTTTTATTAATTTTTTTGATTTTTATTTGAATTAATTTGATTTAAATCAAATAAAATCAAATAAAATCCAAAAGCATTGATAACAAGGATTTTGTGGTTGTTTCAGGCTCTAATTACAGCTAGCAAGGCAATCAAACTCGTATCAAGGCAATTGTGCACAAGGAGATTGGATTTGGACCAAATTTGGAAGGTTGTTAAATAAGAATCAAATCAATATCAAAATCATTGATGGAGAGGGATTTGGACAAAATTTGCAACCCTAATACATTGTACAATACATAAGGAGGCGAGGCATATCAAAAAGAAGGTTGGAGATCAAGCATAGAGAGCAAACAAAATCTGAAAAAATCAAAGAAAAGTGTAAGATCAAAATCCCACTTCGAGACATCTTCAAGGCTTGGCAATTGTCCCAATCATCTCCTGGCAATCTCCACAAGCGAAAGCAACCAAAAGCAGGCGTTTTCGAGCCCTCCAGTGCACTGTAAGTCGTTCACGGAACCACCATTTTCTTGATTTCGATTAACTTCATTCTTGCATCTATAATGAAAAATAATTACATATTTTTGATCACCATGATGTTTGCAAGCTTTTTCCAATAGCCAATTTCATTTATATGGACTGAATCGAAATTCACCATAGCTAGGGTTTCGAGTTTGCTTTTAGGGTTTTCATTTTTCAGGTACAATTGGCCTTATTAATGGCTATGGTTGTGATCAGAAGAAGGAGACGAGTCTAACCATGGTGTTAGAGTTCATTTACATGGCCTGTATGAGATTTTAAGGATGCTTGGTTTATAGTGACGGACATTTGTTCGTGGGTATAGCCCCTTTGATTTTTAGCCACGGTTCAAGGAAGAGGATGAAGGCGTGTCGTCCCACCATTCGTCCATTCAAACATTGGTGCGTTTTTCTGGATTTTGTCCACTAATGCTTGTTTTTGTATTTTATTATTTCCTTTTAATATTATAACAAACAGAAGCATGTGATCCAGTGGCAAGTGTGGCATGGAATTCCCTTCAGGACCTGGGTTCGAATCCCAAGTCCCCCTATTTTCTCTATAACATTTGTTTTCAGGTAATTCAGTACAAGCAAGGCCAGGAGTTCCATCATACACTCTCACTATCCAACGCATCAGATGGCCAGATCTGGTGGCCACTATTGAAGGTGCACCAAAAGGCCAGTCAAATGCACATGCACTGGATTACAAAAAGTCAAACGGAGTTCACAAATGGGCCAGAAAAATTGCTATTGACACCCTCAAAAATCAGGCCCATTCTCTATTTTTTTATATTTTTGTTTATTTCATTTAATTATTTTATTTAGTTTAATTTAATTACTAACCAATAGAATAATTTCTTTTTATCAAAAAAATCACAAAAAAATATAATTTTACCCAATTAAATTTCAGATTTTTTTTTCATTAATAAATATTAATTAATTAATTAGGTTGATTAATTAGGTTACTTTGATTTATTTTGAAAATAATAAAAAATCAATTAGAATAATTAGGTTTTAACATTAGTTTAATTATTTTATTTTCTTTCCTAAATTAACAAAAACTCCAAAAATATGTCATTTAATATTTTTCATTAATTAATTAATTTAATAATTAATTTAGCATTTAATTTTAGGATTTAATTTCTTTTCTTAAAAATAAAAACAACAAAAAACATTTTCTTTAATTAAAAGGGTCAAAACCCTAATTTCGCATTCGATTTAATTTCACATTGCGCGCTTTATTTATCCAATTATTGTATCTGCTCCCGGTTTGTAATAAATAATTAGGACATTTATTTATTTTTCCGCTTTTAAATTTCAAAGGGTTTGTCTTTGGCGATGTAAATACCTGACGCCTTGTAATAATTTAGTTTAAATTTCGCACCTTTAATTTCTGCAAATATACAACAGCTAGATGTTTGTTAATAGGGTTTGCATGACAAGAATGAATGTCTAATTTTAAAACAGTTAGATCACCCTAAACATGTGCAAAGATAAAAATAACTGAAATTAACACACTCGCACATGCGCACTCTTAGGGTACACCCCACTTGGTTGCCTTAGTAAACGGTCATTGAGTATAGGTTATTTTAGAGGTCGCCCTCTTGTCTAAAAGATCATAGTTGCCTCGAAATGGTTGCCTCGGATATTGTTGCCTCGAATAAATGATCTAAGACATTAGGGTTACCGCTAAGGCGTCCTAACATTGCTTTAGTGACCGTATGTCCCTCTTTCGAATTGACCCTCAAACTCCAACGACGGTGCTACCTACTCACTAATAGTGGGATAGCATTGTCTAAAGGAAATTAGCACAGAACGATTCCTTTTTCGAGTAGGTAGATTAGTTCTTAGATACTTGCTCATCCAAAAACAAAACTTTTTCACACTTACACTCTTTTACAAACAAGTTTTCAAAAACACTTCATTACACTCTTGAAGACAGAAGAAAGAGTTAAATCGAAGTTAAGACAAAAACTTTTCAAAACCCACAAGAACAAAAGAAAACAATTTTGAAAATGATGAGCAAGTACCTAAGAGCCCGTAGATAACTACGGATAGAAAGGGTGCTAATACCTTCCCTTTCTATAATCTACCCCCCGTACTCAGAAATATCTCGAAAAAGGAATTTTTCTGTGCTTTTTTCCTTTCCTGGTTAGATAAAATAAAAGTCGGTGGCGACTCTTGCTTACCGCGACATTTTGCAAACAAAAAACGCAAAACGCGAAACAGCATTCCAAAAACAGTCAGTTCTTCCCACCGTATCACACCATCCATATAGGACCACACTTGTTCTTGATAACCTTTCAGGTCATGGATATTATTCCCGCGTATAGCTGTTTACTAGGACGGCCATGGATACACGAAGCAGGGGCTGTCACTTCAACTCTGCATCAGAAGCTAAAATTTGTGCGTGAAGGGAAGGTAGTGATCATAAATGGGGAGCAGATGTTGTTGATATCCCATCTATCCTCTTTCAGTATTGTAGAAGCGGATGAGGTTGCTGTTGGAACCCAGTTCCAAGCCCTATCCATTGACAATATAAGGAAGAATGAGAATTTTGTGGTCTCGCTGAAGGACGCGCAGCAGGTTATGCGTAATGGTCATAATACAGTTTGGGGATGACTTGTGGATCCACCTGTGAGCAAGAACAGAACTGGTTTGGGTTTCTCTTCAAGGAATGGCAAAGGCGAAAGTTTGAAGTCAAAGTCTTCTGTGAACAATTATCATGATGTTTTCCGCAGCGGAGGCTACCTCCATCCAATTGGTTCTGGAATTAATGTTGTTGAAGAGGATGAAGCAGAGCAGGAAGTACCGAATTATGTGACGCATGGAGTTTGAGTTCAGAACTGGGTCACCATTGATATTCCTTCTTGCATACATGTTTCAAAGTAATTTGTTTTGTTAATTTGTTTCTTTCTTTTGAAAAGCTTTCACTCTGCCCAAGGTGGAAGTATTGATGTTGTAGGGCTTATCTGTTTTCTATAATTGTTAAGATCATTAATAAAAGTTGTCTTTGCTTCAAAATTATGTCTTTTATTTTCTGCTTTTCCTGGGAAATGGTAATAAAAAAATTAAAAAAAACCCTTTCAAAATAAATAATAACTGAAAATTAATCTGCATGATCACTTGTTATATGTGTCAGTTTCTAAAAGCAATCATAAATCATATGTGCAGATTAATTAAAAAACCCGTTGAATACAATGACTCGGCACCCTCTCCCAACTTTGATTGTCCTGTGTTTGGGGCTGAAGAAGAAGATTATGATGAGATTCCAAAAGAGGTCTCACGGTTGCTTGAGCACGAGGAAAATACCATTCAGCCATATAAGGAGCCTTTGGAAGTGATTAATTTGGGTTCAGAAGAAGATCCGAAGGAAGTCAAGATTGGAGCATCGTTGCATCCTGATGTAAAGAGCGGGTTGATTGAGCTGTTGAAAGAGTATGTGGATATTTTCTCTTGGTCTTATCAAGATATTCCTGGTCTAGATACAGACATTGTCGAGCATCGTTTGCCGTTGAAGCCAGAGTGTCCGCCAGTTAAACAAAAGTTGAGAAGAACCCACTCGGATATGGCAGTAAAGATCAAAGAGGAGGTCCTAAAGCAGATTAATGCTGGTTTTCTTGTGACGTTAGTGTATCCTCAATGGATTGCCAATATTGTCCCAGTACTGAAAAAAGACGGAAAAGTCCGCATGTGCGTAGATTACAGAGATCTAAACAAAGCTAGTCCAAAAGATGATTTTCCACTGCCTCACATTGACATGTTAGTGGATAACACAACAAAATTCAAGGTATTCTCGTTCATGGACGGATTTTCCGGGTATAATCAAATAAGAATGGCTCCATAGGACATGGAAAAAACAACGTTTATCACACCCTGGGGAACATTCTATTACAGAGTGATGCCCTTCGGGTTGAAGAACGCTGGTGCAACGTACCAGAGGGCTATGAAAACCCTATTCCATGATCTGATGCACAAAGAAATCAAAGTATATGTTGATGATATGATTGCCAAATCCCAAACTGAAGAAGGGCATATAGAAGATTTGTTGAAGTTGTTTCAGCGTTTGAGGAAGTATCGTCTCTGCTTGAATCCAAATAAATGCACCTTCGGAGTTAGATCGGGGAAATTGTTGGGTTTTATTGTTAGCCAGAAAGGAATTGAAGTTGACCCTGACAAAGTCAAAGCAATTCAAGAAATGCCAGCACCAAGAACTGAAAATCAAGTCAGGGGTTTCCTCGGGCGTTTGAATTATATCTCCAGATTTATTTCCCACATGACTGCAACGTGTGAACCGATATTTAAGTTGTTAAAGAAAGATCAAGGTTGTGTATGGACGAATGACTGCCAAAAGGCATTTGAAAGTATTAAAGAGTATCTTCTTGAACCTCCTATCTTGCTCCCTCCCGTAAAAGGAAGATCGTTGGTTATGTATCTAACAGTGTTAGATAAATATATGGGTTGTATTCTGGGACAACATGATGAAACAGGAAAGAAAGAGTTCGCCATTTATTATCTCAGCAAAAAGTTCACTGATTATGAGTCACAATATTCTATTCTAGAAAAAACATGTTGTGCTTTGGCCTGGGCGGCAAAGCATTTGTGGCAGTATATGTTGAATCATACCACTTGGTTGATCTCCAAAATGGATCCAATCAAGTATATTTTTGAAAAGCATGCTCTTACTGGGAGAATTGCCCGCTGGCAGATGTTGTTATCTGAATATGATATCGAATACCGCACTGAAAAGGCTATTAAAAGTAGTGTGTTGGCAGATTACCTTGCTCACCAGCCGGTGGAAGATCATCAGTCCGCAGAATATGAATTCCCCGATGAAGATGTGATGTTCTTGAAAGTGAAAGATTATGATGAACCATTTCCTGAGGAGGGCCCCGACCCTGAATCTCGTTGGAGTATGGTATTTGATGGAGCGGTGAATGCTTATGGTAAAGGAATTGGTGATGTGATTGTTACCCCTCATGGATCACATATTCCTTTTACCGCAAGGTTAACATTTGATTGCACTAATAACATGGTAGAGCATGAGGCTTGCATCATGGGTCTTGAGGAAGCTATTGATCTCAGAATCAAGATTCTAGATGTGTATGGTGATTCAGCCTTGGTAATAAATCAGATTAAAGGAGAATGGGACACTCGTCACCCTGGCTTGATCCCTTACAAAGATTATGTTAGAAGATTACTACCCTTCTTCAATAAAGTTGAATTCTATCACATTCCTAGGGATGAAAATCAAATGGCGGATGCTCTGGCAACTCTGGCTTCCATGTACCAAGTAAATGCTTGGAATGATATACCCTGAATTACATTTCTACGGCTAGATAGGCTCGCTCATGTGTTTGCGACAGAGGAGGTAGCAGATGAAAAACCTTGGTATTATGATATCAAGCATTTTCTTCAGACTTAGGAATACTCATTTGGTGCGTCGAATAAAGATAGAAAGACATTGAGAAGATTGGCAGACAATTTCTTCCTCAGTGAAAATGTGTTATACAAGAGAAATTATGACATGGTCTTGCTCAGATGCGTAGATAGACACGAAGCAGACATGCTGATGCATGAGATCCATGAAGGTTCATTTGGAACTCATGCTAATGGACATTCAATGGCAAAAAAGATGCTAAGGACAGGTTATTATTGGTTGACAATGGAATCTGATTATTACAAATTTGCAAAGAAGTGCCATAAATGCCAGATTTATGCAGATAAGATCCATGTGCCTCCGACACTTCTCAATGTGATTTCCTCCCCATGGCCTTTCTCTATGTGGGGTATTGACATGATCGGGATGATAGAACCCAAAGCTTCGAATGGACACCATTTCATTTTGGTAGAAATTGACTACTTTACCAAATGGGTAGAGGCTGCTTCGCATGCCAATGTTACCAAACAAGTGGTTGTGCGTTTCATCAAAAACAATCTTATATGCCGGTATGGTGTGCTGAGCAAAATCATCACTGACAATGGCTCGAATTTGAACAACAAGATGATGACTGAACTGTGCAAAGAATTCAAGATTGTCCATCACAATTCATCTCCATACAAGCCAAAGATGAATGGGGCTGTTGAAGCTGCTAATAAGAATATCGAGAGAATTATCCATAAAATGGTTGTCACTTATAAGGATTGGCATGAAATGCTCCCTTTTGCTCTGCATGGATATCGAATATCTGTTCGCACTTCAACAGGAGAAACCCCGTTCTCCCTAGTGTATGGAATGGAAGTTGTACTCCCTGTCGAGGTAGAGATTCCCTCGTTGCATGTGATAATGGAAGCCAAGCTGACAGAGGTTGAATGGGTCCAGAACAGGTTTGACCAATTGAATTTGATTGAAGAGAAGAGGATGACAGCTTTATGTCATGGGCAGTTATATCAGAAAAGAATGAAGAAAGCATTTGATAAAAAGGTCAAACCTCGTGAATTCAGAGAAGGCGACCTCGTGCTCAGGAAGATCATGTCTTTCAACACTGATTCTAGGGGCAAGTGAACTCCCAATTTTGAAGGCCCGTATGTTGTCAAGAAAGCCTTCTCTGGTGGTGCATTAATTCTTGAAACTAAGGATGGTGAGGAGTTCCCACGTCCCATGAATGCTGATGCAGTCAAGAAATACTTCGCCTAAAGAAATAAAAGAACAGCTCGCTAAGTTGAAAACCCGAAAGGGAGGCTTAGGCAGAAAGGAGCATCTCGGTAGGCCGAAAACCCGAAAGGGAGGTGTTGTACCCCAAAATTTGCCCTCTCCTTCTTCAGGAAATCATCTTGGATTCACAGAGTCCCTCTGAAACAAATCCAAATCCTGAATTGTCTATTTTTGCCCAAGCAAACCATTGACAGGAGCAAAATGATCACACAAGCTCTAAAAGCAGCGCTTCATCTTGAGAAAAATTAAAATCCAAGCATTTGGAATTTTTCTCTAAAAATGAGTGTTTAAGAAGAAATTAGCGCTTCAGAACTTCTGGACCAAACTCCAGATAGAAACGGTAAGAAGTTGCAAGCTTGGCTCAACGCAGTCAGAAGTTGGCTCTTTAGCAGCTACATCAGTTCAGTCAGAAGTTGCAAACGTGGTTCAACACGTAAGCCCCAGACAGAGCACGACTCTTTCAGCAGTTACGCAAGTTCAGCCAGAGTTTGCTAAAGGAATGCAAAAGGAACAAGAACATGCTGAAATCAGAAGATGAAAAGGTCAGAAGAGTGGGTGTTACACTGATACAGAATCTCTAAGCCCAGGATTTCCAGAAGCAAATCCAAGAAACGTGTCAGAAAATCAGGAGAATCCCCAGAATTTGCTAAGACAACAGGAGACCAATACCAGAGCATGGTTTACGTTGTTCTTGGTAAAACAGAACTGCTGGTTCAAAGTTTTGTTTCTACTACCAGAATATTGGTGTTGATAAGTCTTATCACCATTTAATGCTCATTAATGCTCCCAACCACTCCTGAACATTCATCCAAGTAGTCTCTTCACGTGTGGCTTGGTAAACGCCTTTATGCAGGTTCTGGCATGGGTCTACACGCCACCGTCCACCTAAGAGGTCACTTCTCTCCAATCCACGCCTGTTGTTCCAGTCTATGCTGAAAGGCTATCTGTTATCACAACTTCCCAGGAATTGCTTTCAAAGAACAATGCAACCTCTATTGGCGCCCTTAATGTTCAAGAAATCCACAAGAGTTTTGCCTATAAATAGAGAACCATTGTCCACTGAAAAGAGGCGTCCAAAGAAACAGAAGAATTGCTAGAAGAGAAACAGAAATCTTTAGCAAGAAAGTGTTGTGAAACTCTGCCAAAATCTCCAGTGTTTCATAACTTTGAATTTCTTACCTTCAAACTTCATCAAATACCCAGTTTTCTTTGTGACTAAGGAACACCCTTTTTAACCTCTGATCATATATACGCATACACCTTCATCTACCCTTTTCAAAAAAAACCTATCCAGAACACCATCAAAGCCAAAAGCTAGCTCACATCCACAAACTTTTCCAACAGCCAGGTAAGCACCTGCTGACCTTCATCACGCTGCTAAGCATCATCAGCTGTGCATGCTCAAATAAACATAATGTAAATATCATGTTGTTTCTGTTTGTGTTCTGAGGATTTTCATACCTCAGAACGTTCTGAGCCAGTGTAGAACCTGCCTGTGACCTTGTTGGTTCTGCCATCTGAAACACTTTGACATTTGCTGGAGCTGTTCAAAACATGTTTCCTGTTTTGTGGAATAATAACAAAATTGCAGATGTTCTGATTAGTACAGGGAGAAGCCAAGTGCTGACTTTGACGTTAGCACATCTGAAGCCTGTTTTGCTGTCAATAATATCAGAACTTCTGAGAATTATTGTATTTCCAGCAGGATCAGAACTTCTGATTTCCCCACTAACAAACTTCTGTCTTGCAGCGCAGGGGGGTCAGAACTTCTGATCTTCCCACTAACAGGTTTCTGTTTTGCAGGTGCCAGAGTCAGAAGTTCTGACTCATACAGTTTAACCAAAAGGTTGATCATCTCACAGCAGGTCTGAGTCAGAACTTCTGATGACCTCTCAGCAGCGCGCTGGCTCCCTCTCTCTTTCTCTCTATCTTGTTTTTTGCTATTTTCTTTTTTGTCTATTTTTCTCGTTGAACCCCCCATGTACAAATGTGTATCCCTACTCCCTAATTGTTGTAATAGCGTAGGATTTTATATTTCCGCTTTTATTGCTAGTAATTAGGATGTGTATGGCAAGATAAAAATCAATGAAATAGAAAATCCTAATTCAAAGATAAACTCTTGTATGCAATAAAACACACTTGCACACTAACACCCCTAGGGTTACGTCCACTTGTTGCCTTTCAAAAAAAATGGGCCATGTTACGCATGCAAAGTATCTTGGTAAAGCAAACAAAATCAAAAGATCATAGTCCCTCGATGACGCTTTCGAAAGTTGCCTTACAAAAATGATCTTAGTCCCTCAAAAGAAAAACTAAGATACTTTGCAACATTGCTATCATGGTCTATACAATGACCCGTGCCCGTCCCGTTTACATCCTAACACAAGATTGTTCACCAAATGCAATGGTGAAACAACACTGTTAAAAGGGTTGAAAACATAAGAAAGATCTTTGAGTAAAATAGGGTAGATAACTCTTAGTTACTTGATCAAAAATCTTGCAAAAACATCCTTGCTATTTTTCAAAACACACTCCACAACACAATTTCAAAACAACTTTCAAAATATTAAAAAAACCTTTCAAAAAAAGACAAACACCTTTGTATACATTCAAAAATCATTACAAAGGTTGCCACAACGATGGCCTCTTTTTTTCAAAACCACACACGAAGCACCATTTCAAACAATTGAAAATATAAAGCAAGTGATCTAAGCAAGTAACTAAGAGCCCATGGATAACCATGGATAGAAAGGGTGCTAATACCTTCCCTTTCTATAATCTACTCCCCGAACCCAAGAAAACCTCTCAAAGGTTTTTCCTGTGCTTTTTTAACCTTTCCTTTAGGATAAAATAAAAAGTCGGTGGCGACTCTTGCTCAACCGAAACATCTGCGAATATAAAACGCAAATCCCAAGTCAGTTCTCCCACCGTATCACAGAACTGGCGACTCTGCTGGGGACAATTTGAAAGTGGAGTAACCTTAGGGCTTAGATCACCCTTTTGCATGATTAATTGTTTGCTTTGATTGCTTTACATCTTGGTTCTCTTGTTTGGGCTTGAAATCCTACACCCGGATTTGGGGAAACATTCATAGATAGCAATACATTGTGGAAACTGTGTGGGGTATACCGACACGGTTGAAGCAATATCTATATTAGTGCGACATATTTGTGAGTACCGGTAACCCTTGAGTTCAATCAAGGAGAGTACGGGGCCGCTGAGTGATGTCACTAAGCACTAATGACCTAGAACCTTACTTGACCATCTTGGCCTTTTATTAGGGGTAGTGAGATAACCGGCTTTGGTGCAGTCCGAAGTTGGTAGATACTCGATACTACACTCATTGAGGGTTGTTTTCTTGGAATATTTTGGTCGCTAGTTAAGTGGCTAAACCAAAACAATGAACATGGAAAACAATCCAGTGATATTGAGCTCCTTAGAACCCGGTTACTATTAATAGGACAGGTTTTTAAGCCAACTACACTCAAGAGGGTACTTACCTATGAAACCCATACAAGCCTGAAACTAGGGTTTTATGTGAATTGCTTGTACATATGTTTGTGCATACATCATGAACATCATAAAGCATCATATGCATACACTAACCATTTCAAGGATTTGGATCTTCATCTTTGTTCTTGTTTTGTAGGTCATGGAAATTCTTCGTAGGAAAACTATCCAGGTCAACCTTGTGAGAATCCCTCCTCAACTCAAAGAGCTCACATCCAGAATTCCCGAAAGTTCTCCCTTCAGTGAAAGACATGGTAGACTGTTCAGCCTAGTCAACACCAGCATTGAAGAGGACATGGTAAAGGTGTTGTTCCAGTTCTTTGACCCCCTTCACCACTGTTTCACATTCCCCGACTACCAATTGGTGCCCACTTTGGAAGAATTTTCTCAACTCCTGAGAATTCCTATTCTTAATCAACTACCCTACAATGGTACGAAAAAAGAACCAAAGCCTGAAGATGTTGCTCAAGCACTACACTTGCAACTATCTGACATCAAGGGACATTGGGAAACTAGAAGCGGTGTCAAAGGCTTCTTGGCAAAATTCTTGTTTGAGAAGGCACAAGAGTGTTGGAATTCATTGGATCTACAAGCCTTTGAAGAAATTGTGGCACTCCTCATTTATGGGTTGGTCTTGTTCCCAAATCCTGACCAGCTTATAGATGTCAACGCCGTCAAGATCTTCTTATCCAGGAATCCCATACCAACATTGCTTGGGGACATCCTCCACTCATTTTACACACGAACAATGAGAAAGAGGGGTGTTCTCATGTGATGTACTCCTCTCTTTGCAAGGTGGTTTATTTAGCACCTTCCACAGTCTGTTTTGAAGAATGACCAAGGCTTAAGGTGGTCACAACGATTGATGACCCTCACACACTCTGATGTACATTGGTGTTCTCGGTCCAGAGAAAATATCATCATCATTGATCATTGTGGAGAGTTCCCTAATGTTCCGTTACTTGGCATTAGAGGAGGCATTACCTATAACCCTTGTCTAGCTTTGAGACAATTTGGATATGCACGGAGGGATGGCCCTCATGACATGTTGATTCCTGACCTAGTTTTTGACTTCGACAACGATGCGCAAGGACTTCGCCAAAGATTCATCAGAGCTTGGAGGATGCCTAACAAGGTAGATAGCAAGACACTGGGGCACAAGAACTCCATCCCTCTTGAGCCTTATCTCAAGTGGGTACGAACCCGAGCCCAGAGTATAATGATGCCTTACCCTCATATTCTCCCTTTGATTAAAGAGTCTGTTAAGGAAGGAGAGGTTCCCTACACCATCCTATATCCTGACATGCCAACATCATGGGAGGAGATGCAGAGGAGTTGGATCCAACTCAAGGAGGAGCGAAATACTTTTGAAGCCAGCTTCTACGCCAGCGAGAAGAAGGTTTTGGAGCTTACCCGCCGACTCCATGAGGAAGAGACCCTCAACACCTACATCGCACCAAAAAGGATGCGCAACGTCTTTTTACCTTGAGAGGTTTTTTTTGTAATATTTGGCCCATGGGGCATTTATGTATTGACAAAATTTCTTCTTATTAATATGACGTGTGTTCTTTTTTGTTTGCAACGATTTTGAATTTCTAAATCCTTGAATGCATTACATGAATAAACATATCATTCATCATATGCATAAGCAGGTCTCCACACCAGGTTTCCTTATCTTTCTGCTGTTTATGGATCTCGAACAGACGGTCAAAGATCTACAGGCTCAAAACTCACAGTTTCAACATCTCTTAATGACTTTGGCAAAGGGTCAGGAGGATCTAAAAGCACTGCTTGGGAACAAGGAGCAAGAGAAAGTGAAAAAGAAGAAGAAAAGAGTGGGGGTAGCTACCCTGGGAAGAAGGTTTGAGGGTGAAGCCAGAAGGGTTCTTGAATTTCCCTCCGCATCCGAAGAGGAAACCAGTAAAGGAAAAGGGGCTATGGTACCTTCTGAATCCGAAGCTGAAGAGGAAGAGGTTGAAGAAGATGAAGACTACTCTGAGCAACAATACCCGCCCGCAGACGACAAGTACAAAAGCCTAGAGGATAGGCTGGCAGCTGTGGAGCTGCAAAGGGTTCCCGGGTTGGATTTCGAAGATTTGGGATTAGTTGCTGGAATTGTGATCCCTCCGAAGTTTAAAGTGTCAATTTTTGCAAGGTATGATGGGTTGTCTTGCCCAAAGATGCACTTAAGGTCGTACGTCCGAATAATTAAACCTCACACATCCGACAGAAATCTTTGGGTACACTTCTTTCAGGATAGCCTGTCTGGTACTCAGCTGGACTGGTTCTACAAGCTCGAGAGGTCAGAGATACATAGTTGGGAAGATTTGGTAGCTGCCTTTTATCGCCAATATCAATATAACTCTAACTTGGCACCAACCCGTACTCAGCTACAGAGTATGGGGATGGCCTCAGGTGAGGGATTCAAGGAATATGCTCAGAAATGGCGCGACTTGGCCGGGAGAGTGCAACCACCTCTTTCTGATAGAGAACTCGTTGATATGTTCCTGGGAACCTTATCTGGCCCGTTCTTCAAACACTTAATCGGGAGCTCTTCCGCAAGGTTTACTGAATTAGTTTTGATTGGCGAACGGGTGGAAGCCGGTATCAAGAATGGGAAGATTCAAAAGGATGCCTCTGCATCTACAACTGTTAAGAAATCATTTCCGGCAAAGAAAGAAACGGCTGTTGTATACTCTCAGAGAAGAGTGGGAAGAACTGAGTGTCGGCCGACTGTGGGGGCCGTGATGATCCAAAATTCATCGAATGATCAGCCTCGCAACAATCAGCCCAGACCTAAACAGCAATGGGGAGAACGGCCATAATGGCAGTTCACCCGTATCAATATGACGCCCGCACAAGTTCTTCCACACTTGTTGAAGCTGAATCTCACAAATATCAAAGAAGCGCCGAAAAATGTAAATACAACCTCACCAGCTTACAATCCGAATGCTAAGTGTGCCTACCATTCTGATAGCGCCGGACATGACACCAACAATTGTTGGGCGTTAAAGAATAAAATTCAAGACTTGATAGATGCAAAAGAGGTTGAATTCGATGCTCCAGAAAAGCCAAACGTAATATCCGCTCCAATGTCGAGGCATGGTCGAAATGTCCATGCTATTGAAAAAGATCTGTATGTGTCTGATGTTGATGACCTAATGACTCCGCTGTTAACAATCAAGTTAAATCTGCTGAAAGCTGGGATTTTCCCAGGATGCAAAGAAGATTGCCACTGTTGTTGCTCTCTACCAATCAACTGTCCATCGCTGAGGAAAGGCATCCAAGGCCTGATGGACAGTCACCAAATTCTGTTTGAAAAGATTCCTGCTATACCAACCCTTATCGAAGATGTTTCAATAATCACCATTTCCACCAATCTTTCCAAGGCCGTCAAAAATCCTGTTAAGATCACATCCTCTACAAAGATTGTTCCCTTGAAAATAACCATGCCAGGGCTTGTCCCCTACAGTTCTAATAAGTCAATACCATGGAATTACGGTGGAGAAATCTACTACCATGGTGTTAAACAAGTTGAGATAACCAAAGAAAGCTCTGATGAAGAAGATGCCAGCATTGGAAACATTTCCGACACAAGCAAGATCACCCGAAGTGGGAGAATATTTTCTCCAGAGATTGCCCCCCCAAAGGAAATCTTTGGACCCTCAGATGCTGCCAAAGTTATTCCTACACTGATAAAACCGTCTGCAAGAACTCTGTTGATTGAAGAAGCTATTATTCCTATTGTTGTCCCTCCTACTTCTGCTGATAAGGGGAAAGGGATCCAAGATGAGCTCTTCAGGACGAGGGCTCAACCTTTGATCATCCCTGAAACCTCTAAGAAAGAGATGGAGGAGATTCTGAAGATAATTAAGAAGAGCGATTATGACGTGGTAGAGCAACTGGGGCAAACCCCCTCGAAGATCTCCATGTTAGCATTACTACTTTGTTCAGAGGCGCACGCCAAAGCATTGATAAAATTCCTGAAGACAACCCATGTGCCTCAGGAAACCTCTGTCGACCAATTCCAAGATTGTGTAGCTAGTCTCACCGCAGACAACGGCCTAGGTTTCTCTGATGCTGACCTGACCCCAAAAGGAAGAAAGCACAATGACGCTTTGCATGTGTCAGTAGAATGTCAAGGAACTACTCTGGCACATGTTTTGGTAGACACTGGTTCTTCTCTGAACGTGCTGCCCAAGAAGGCTCTCAACCGATTGGACTGTGAAGGCTTGGAGCTAAGGCCAAGTAATATCATTGTAAGGGCGTTTGACGGGTCGAAGAGAATGGTACATGGTGAGATTGACATTCCCATTAAGGTAGGCATGGAAGTGTTCCCCTCAACTTTCTAAGTGATGGACATCCGTCCGTCATACTCGTGCCTGCTAGGGAGGCCATGTATACACAATGCTGGGGCAGTTACCTCCTCCCTACATCAATTTTTGAAATACCCTGTCAAAGGAAAGATCATAACCGTGCACGGTGAAGAGGAATATATGATCAGCCACCTGAACTCCTTTCGGTATATAGAGGTGGAGGGTGAATTCATTGAGACACCATTCCAGCACTTTGAGGAGGTTTCTCCTGAAGTGGCAGTAGCAAAAACGGTAGCTGAGGTACCAAAGCAGATGGCCAGGATGGCATCTCTAAAAGACGCAAAGGCTGCGATGAAGGAAGGAAAGAGATCAACATGGGGGAAGTTGCCGGATTTTCCTCACAAAACAGACAAATTTGGTTTAGGATTCACTACTGCGAGGCAGAAAGCTATGCGCCACTCAAAAGTTGAAAGAAGACCCATCAAGATTTCTCCTCATGGAATCAACGCTTTAGAAGACGAAGATGAAGAGAGTAATATTGAAGATTGGATCTTCCCAACCATCGAAGGAGGACTACGCAACTGGGAGGCAAAGGACTTTGTCCCCATTACTTTTATTAATCAGTAATCATCTGTCAAACATTTCCTGTGGCCTGTAATAATTACTTTTGAACAATCTGCACGCTACTTTTTCACCTCATGCCTTGCCCGGGGCATGTAGGTCCATTTGTAAGGGTTTTGATTATCTTCATATTCATATGCCATGTTTAATGATTCATTGGATGTTTTTCATTGATAAACTGCTACGTTCATTTTCCTTTCCTTTTGCATCTTTGTTTGTTTAAGGATGGCTATCCCTTACACACACCCACACTCACAAATGCAGGTACCCATCCACTCCGGATTCTATGGGTGACTATTCTGCTATGTCCTTCAATAACTCTGAAGATCTGGTCAATCAGGCTGAGTATGAAGATGACGAAGGTTGTGAAGTACCAGGGGAACTAGCCAGACTTCTACAACAAGAAGAAAGGACCATCTTGCCTCACGAAGAGTTGTTGGAAACTGTCAACTTAGGAACGGAGGAAGACCGGAAGGAAATACAAGTGGGTGCCAATCTGGAATCAAGTGTCAAGGAGCGTTTGATACAACAGTTAAATGAATACGTTGAAATCTTCGCCTGGTATTATGAAGACATGTCGGGTTTAGACACTGATATCGTGGTTCACCATCTCCCTACGAGAGAGGATTATCCACCGATCAAGCAAAAAGTCCACCGAATGAGGCCCGACATGTCTGAGAAGATTAAAGCAGAAATAATGAAGCAATTCGACGCTGGCTTTCTGGCTGTTACATCCTATCCATAATGGGTTGCTAACATTGTGCCAGTACCTAAAAAAGATGGCAAGGTCAGAATATGTGTGGACTACCGGGATTTGAATAGGGCCAACCCTAAAGATGATTTTCCGCTACCGCATATCGATGTTTTGATCGACAACACTCCTCAGCACAAGGTGTTTTCCTTCATGGATGGATTCTCAGGTTACAATCAGATCAAAATGGCCCCCGAGGACATGGAGAAAACAACCTTTGTTACACAATAGGGTACCTTCTGCTATAAGGTGATGCCATTCGGACTAAAGAACGCATGGGGCAACTTATCAGCGCGCCATGGTAGCTTTATTTCATGATATGATACATCATGAGATCGAAATCTACGTAGACGACATGATAGCTCGTTCATAAACAGAGGAGGAACACCTTGAGCACTTGCAGAAGCTGTTTGCCAGGTTGAAGGAGTATAAACTCAGGCTGAATCCAAGTAAGTGTACTTTTGGAGTTAGGTCTGGTAAACTTCTAGGATTTATTGTCAGCAACAAAGGCATTGAGGTCGATCCAGCAAAAGTAAAAGCTATACAAGAAATGCCTGCTCCCCGTACTGAAAAGGAGGTTAGAGGGTTCTTGGGGCGCTTAAACTATATTTCCAGATTCATCTCTCATATGACTTCTACCTGTGAGCCAATTTTCAAACTATTAAAGAAAGATCAGGTAGTCGAATGGAACGACGATTGCCAAGCTGATTTTGATAAGATCAAGGAGTATTTGCTAGAACCTCCTATTCTGATGCCACCCGTCGAAGGAAGACCGTTGGTCATGTATCTGACCATGTTGGATAACTCAATGGGTGCATATAGGCCAGCATGACGAGTCTGGTCGAAAAGAGCATGCCATTTATTTCCTTAGCAAAAAGTTTACCGACTGTGAAACTCGCTACTCACTGCTCGAGAAAACTTGTTGCGCTTTGGTATGGGCTGCTCGCCGACTAAGGCAGTATATGTTGACTCATACCACTCTGTTGATTTCCAAAATGGATCCTATCAAGTATATCTTCGAGAAACCTGCTCTATCTGGAAGAATCGCTAGATGGCAAATGATCCTAACCGAGTATGACATCCAGTACACCACCCAAAAAGCTATAAAAGGGAGTGTACTAGCTGACCATCTAGCTCATCAAGCTATCGAAGATTATCAACCCATGAGATTTGACTTCCCAGACGAGGACATCATGAACTTAGACAACATTGAAGGTAACGGACCGTATGACGGACCTGAAAAAGGATCCCGATGGACCCTGTACTTTGATGGAGCTTCAAATGCACTCGGAAACGGTATCGGTGCAGTACTCATCTCCCCGGAAGGTTGTCACACGCCTTTCACGGCCCGACTTTGCTTCAGTTGTACCAACAACATGGCTGAATATGAAGCTTGCATCTTTGGTCTCAAGGCTGCTATAGACTTGGGGATCAAATCTTTGGGTGTATTTGGGGACTCGGCTTTGGTTATCAGTCAAATCAAAGGAGAGTGGGATACTAAACATCCTAATCTTATCCCATACAAAGAACATGTCCTAACATTGTTGCCTCATTTCGAGCAAATCACCTTCGAGCATTTCCCGCGAGAAGAGAATCAGCTAGCAGATGCTCTGGCCACAATGTCTTCCATGTTTAAACTCAACTGGGATAGCGAAGCTCCCCAAATCACCATCGAGCAAATGGATGAACCTGCGCATTGTCATGAGATTAATACCGAAGAAGCAGTGGAACAACCATGGTTTCACGAAATCAAAAGGTATCTCCAGACTAGAGAATATCCCGAAGGAGCTTCCGTAAATGACAAAAAGTTCCTAAGGAAATTTGCTGCCAAGTTCTTCCTGAGCAACGACATCCTCTATAAATGCAGCCATGATTGTGTTTTACTCCGATGTGTGGATAAATCTGAAGCAGAGTTAATCATGACCGAGGTACACAACGATACATTTGTCACTCACTTAAGCGGACATACAATGGCCAAGAAGATCCTAAGGGCAGGCTACTACTGGTCTACCATGGAAGCTGATTGCTATCAACACTCCCGTACCTGCCATAAATGCCAAATCTACGCTGACAAGATTCATATTCCTCCGGTTCCTCTTAATGTTCTGACAGCTCCTTGGCCATTTGCAATGTGGGGCATTGACATGATTGGAGAGATCAAGCCCACGGCATCCAACGGACATCGCTTCATCCTGGTTGCTATTGACTACTTCACCAAATGGGTCGAAGCGGCTTCTTTTGCCTCTGTTACTAAAAATGTGGTTACTCGCTTCATCAAGCAGAACCTCATATGCCGGTATGGTGTTCCCGACAGGATCATCACAGACAACAGTACAAATCAGAACAATACTATGATCACTGCATTGTGCGAACAGTTCAAGATTTATCATCACAATTCATCTCCCTATCGGCCAAAGATGAACGGTGTTGTCGAAGCTGCGAACAAAAACATTAAGAAGATCATTCAGAAAATGACAGTCACTTACAAGGACTGGCATGAGATGTTACCGTTTGCTCTGCATGGATACCGTACCACGGCACGTACTTCAACCGGGGTAACCCCATTTTCTTTGGTATACGGCATGGAAGCTGTCCTACCCATGGAAGTTCAGATTCCTTCTCTAAGGATTATGAAGGACGCAGGTTTGAATGAAGATGATTGGATTCAGACCCGACTTGATCAACTCAATTTGATCGACGAGAAGCGACTCACTGCTGTCTGCCATGGTCAAACGTATCAAAAACGGATGATCAAGGCTTTCAACAAGAAAGTCAGACGTCAAGCATATCAAGTAGGAGATCTCGTAATCAAGCGGATTATCTTGCCGCAAAGTGATCCCAGGGGCAAGTGGACTCCTACCTATGAAGGACCATTTGTGATCAAGAGCATTTTTCTGGTTGTGCAATGATTCTGACCACCATGGACGGCGACGATTTGCCACACCCTGCGAATGCAGACATAGTCAAAAGATACTACGCATAAAATAACCCGACAAGTCGAAAGCCCGAAAGGGCGGCTTGGGCAAAAAAGGGGCATCCCGGTGAACCGAAAACCCGAAAGGGCGGTTCAGGCAAAAATTAGGGATAAAACCAAAAAAAAAGATCTGTACACCCGGCAAGTCGAAAACCCGAAAGGGCGGATTGGGCAAAAAGGGGTTTCCCGGTGGATCGAAAACTCGAAAGGGCGATTCAGGCAAAAGTTAGGGAATTAAAGCGTATGACTATGTCTTGTCGGATCATTCTAAGTACAATCTCGTCATCAACCAGCTCCAAGCTTCTGATCAATCCAGTCATCGGCGGACGAAGCATTGAATGGACAGATATTCAGAGTTGTGAAGGCTATAGCAGAATGGGGATCCCATGGAATTGTTTCACATGGCCATCTTTCTTTTGTATAAATTTTTCAATTTTTACGACGACATCCTCTTACTAGGATGACTGTCTCCTTTGTACAAATATATTCATATAAAGTTAATACGAATATTTTTCCAAATACAGAAATTTGCTTTGTCTTCCTTTTCTTTTTGCACTTATTTTGAGAAACGTCCAATGTTTTGTTAAATAGGCATATGCATTTGAACATAATCATTTTCCTTACAAATCAAGAAAGATGATTACTGATAGGTTGAAGGTACCGATAGATATCTTGATGCCCTTTCAGAAGGAATCCTCAACAGAGTTGAACTCCAAATTCCCCAGCCGGAGAGCCTTCCAATTCCCCAAACAGAGTTAAACTTTAGGATCCTCAGCAGAACATGAGCTTTCTCAAAATCGATCTCCCCAGCCAGAGGGCCTTCCAGAACTCATTTCCCCTCAGAATTTCAGTATCCCCAGTGGAGCTAAACATTCCAACTATCAATCCCCAGCGGAACTAAACTAGTGAACCTTCTCCCAACAGAGACACGTCCCACCCGACTGAAGATTCTCAGTCTTATTTCTCCAGCATAAGTCTACCAGGGTCTGAACTCCCCAGTAGAGATCGTCAGAAATTCTCATTCCCCGCAGTAGTCCTAAGATCCCTCAACAATTGAAGACCTTGCATTCCCCAAGCAGAATGAAGACTCTCATCCTTAGTTCCTCACAGGAAATTCAGATATTCCCCGGTGAAGATCTCCTCAAGACAGGAATCCCCAGTAGATTGGCATACAACCCAAGCTCCTAATTCTCCAGCAGTAGGCAACAAGGATGTCTCATCCTCAGCGATCAAAATTCGTGCAATCCCCTGCAGCAGTCAAGGATTCACTTTCCCTGGCAGCAGTCAAGATTCTTTTATCTCCGGCCATCCAGGATTCATCTATCCCCAACAAGACAGCTCTTCAGCTTACCTGCGCATTCATTTACATTCATATCATAAACATCGATATAACATATATTGCATCATACATATCATGCAACATAACTTTGTGTTATAGCTAACATTTCATCCTTTTCAAGATAAGATTAAAAGGCTATCCTTAACAATTATTCAGATATGGTCCAGATACGCTCCAGACACGGTTGCCGTTCTGTCACTCATTCAGAATTTCAGTTCAGATACAGTATGGATACACACCAGACACGGCAGTCATTCTATTACTCATTCAGAATTTCAGTACAGATACACCCCAGATACGGCGGTCATTCTATTACTCATTCAGAATTTCAGTTCAGATACAGTATGGATACACCCCAGACACGGCGGTCATTCTATTACTCATTCAGAATTTCAGTACAGATACACCCCAGATACGGCGGTCATTCTATTACTCATCCAGAATTTCAGTACAGATACACCCCAGATACGGCGGTCATTCTACTACTCATTCAGAATTTCAGTTCAGATACAGTCCAGATATGCTCCAGACACGGTTGCCATTCTATCTCTCATTCAGATTCACTTATCCACCTCAAGGCTCAATGCATTCCAAGCACGGATACCATTCTGACCCTTACGACAGCAGTTTGATTCTCCCCAGTGCGTTCGCCACGGAAGTCATTATGTCATTCATTCAGATCCAAGTTACAGTTTCAGATACACCCCAGACACGGAAGTCATTCTGCTAACTCATACAGATCTCAACTCCAAGTTACAGTTTCAGATACACTCCAGACACGGAAGTCATTCTGCTACTCATACATCTTTCAACTTCAGATACAGTCCAGATACGCTCCAGACACGGTTGCCATTCTGCCACTCATTCAGAATTTGTCCCCAGCACGTAGTTGCTCCATACAGATATTTCTCTGTTACCCAGATACAATACAGATACACTCCAGACACGGTAGTCATTCTAATATTCATTCTACCTTCAAGCACAGTTACAGCTCAGATACGCCTCAGACACAGAGGCCATTCTTTTGCTCACACAAACTCAATCTCCAGATACAGTTCAAATGCATTCCAGACACGGATACCATTTTGATCCTCCTCCTTCTGACCAGTCACATTGCAGTTCAATGAACATTCCAGATGGCATCTTTAAGCCTATCCCCAACAAGATTCTGTCACCCCTCCAGATGGCATCTTTAAGCCCGTCTCCAAATGGCATCTCTAAGCCCATTCCCACATACATTACTCTAACAAGTGCAAATTTAAGGGCACTCTAGTGTCCAATCTCCTTTTACCTTCGAGACGCGAAAGGCAAGCCTGCCAATCTAACTCTTCAGGTGCAAGAAGATTGAACAGGGGCAACTGTTGTACCCCAAAATTTGCCCACTCCTTCTTCAGGAAATCATCTTGGATTCAGAGTCCCTCTGAAACAAATCCAAATCCTGAATTGTCTATTTTTGCCCAAGCAAACCATTGACAGGAGCAAAATGATCACACAAGCTCTAAAAGCAGCGCTTCATCTTGAGAAAAATTAAAATCCAAGCATTTGGAATTTTTCTCTAAAAATGAGTGTTTAAGAAGAAATTAGCGCTTCAGAACTTCTGGACCAAACTCCAGATAGAAACGGTCAGAAGTTGCAAGCTTGGCTCAACACAGTCAGAAGTTGGCTCTTCAGCAGCTACATCACCTCAGTCAGAAGTTACAAACGTGGTTCAACATGTAAGCCCCAGACAGAGCATGACTCTTTCAACAGTTACGCAAGTTCAGCCAGAGTTTGCTAAAGGAATGCAAAAGGAACAAGAACATGCTGAAATCAGAAGATGAAAAGGTCAGAAGAGTGGGTGTTACACTGATACAGAATCTCTAAGCCCAGGATTTCCAGAAGCAAATCCAAGGAACGTGTCAGAAAATCAGGAGAATCCCCAGAATTTGCTAAGACAACAGGAGGCCAAGACCAGAGCATGGTTTACGTTGTTCTTGGTAAAACAGAACTGCTGGTTCAAATTTTTGTTTCTACTACCAGAATATTGGTGTTGATAAGTCTTATCACCATTTAATGCTCATTAATGCTCCCAACCACTCCTGAACATTCATCCAAGTAGTCCCTTCACGTGTGGCTTGGTAAACGCCTTTATGCAGGTTCTGGCATGGGTCTACACGCCACCGTCCACCTAAGAGGTCACTTCTCTCCAATCCACGCCTGCTGTTCCAGTCTAGGATGAAAGGCTATCTGTTATCACAACTTCCCAGGAATTGCTTTCAAAGAACAATGCAACCTCTGTTGGCGCCCTTAATGTTCAAGAAATCCACAAGAGTTTTGCCTATAAATAGAGAACCATTGTCCACTGAAAAGAGGCGTCCAAAGAAACAGAAAAATTGCTAGAAGAGAAACAGAAATCTTTAGCAAGAAAGTGTTGTGAAACTCTGCCAAAATCTCTAGTGTTTCATAACTTTGAATTTCTTACCTTCAAACTTCATCAAATACCCAGTTTTCTTTGTGACTAAGGAACACCCTTTTCAACCTCTGATCATATATACGCATACACCTTCATCTACCCTTTTCAAAAAAAACCTATCCAGAACACCATCAGAGCCAAAAGCTAGCTCACATCCACAAACTTTTCCAACATCCAGGTAAGCACCTGCTGACCTTCATCACGCTGCTAAGCATCATCAGCTGTGCATGCTCAAATAAACATAATGTAAATATCATGTTGTTGTTGTTTGTGTTATGAGGATTTTCATACCTCAGAACGTTCTGAGCCAGTGTAGAACCTGCCTGTGACCTTGTTGGTTCTGCCCTCTGAAACACTTTGACATTTGTTGGAGTTGTTCCAAACATGTTTCCTGTTTTGTGGAATAATAACAAAATTGCAGATGTTCTGATTAGTACAGGGAGAAGCCAAGTGCTGACTTTGACGTTAGCACATTTGAAGCCTGTTTTGCTGTCAATAATATCAGAACTTCTGAGAATTATTGTATTTCCAGCAGGATCAGAACTTCTGATTTCCCCACTAACAAACTTCTGTCTTGCAGCGCAGGGGGGTCAGAACTTCTGATCTTCCCACTAACAGGTTTCTGTTTTGCAGGTGCCAGAGTCAGAAGTTCTGACTCATACAGTTTAACCAAAAGGTTGATCATCTGGCAGCAGGTCTGAGTCAGAACTTCTGATGACCTCTCAGCAGCACGTTGGCTCCCTCTCTCTTTCTCTCTATCTTGTTTTTTGCTATTTTCTTTTTTGTCTATTTTTCTCGTTGAACCCCCCATGTACAAATGTGTATCCCCACTCCCTAATTGTTGTAATAGCGTAGGATTTTATATTTCCGCTTTTATTGCTAGTAATTAGGATGTGTATGGCAAGATAAAAATCAATGAAATAGAAAATCCTAATTCAAAGATAAACTCTTGTATGCAATAAAACACACTTGCACACTAACACCCCTAGGGTTACGTCCACTTGTTGCCTTTCAAAAAAAATGGGCCATGTTACGCATGCAAAGTATCTTGGTAAAACAAACAAAATCAAAAGATCATAGTCCCTCGATGACGCTTTCGAAAGTTGCCTTACAAAAATGATCTTAGTCCCTCAAAAGAAAAACTAAGATACTTTGCAACATTGCTATCATGGTCTATACGATGACCCGTGCCCGTCCCGTTTACATCCTAACACAAGATTGTTCACCAAATGTAATGGTGAAACAACACTGTTAAAAGGGTTGAAAACATAAGAAAGATCTTTGAGTAAAATAGGGTAGATAACTCTTAGTTACTTGATCAAAAATCTTGCAAAAACATCCTTGCTATTTTTCAAAACACACTCCACAACACAATTTCAAAACAACTTTCAAAATATTAAAAAAACCTTTCAAAAAAAGACAAACACCTTTGTATACATTCAAAAATCATTACAAAGGTTGCCACAACGATGGCCTCTTTTTTTCAAAACCACACACGAAGCACCATTTCAAACAATTGAAAATACAAAGCAAGTGATCTAAGCAAGTAACTAAGAGCCCATGGATAACCATGGATAGAAAGGGTGCTAATACCTTCCCTTTCTATAATCTACTCCCCGAACCCAAGAAAACCTCTCAAAGGTTTTTCCTGTGCTTTTTTAACCTTTCCTTTAGGATAAAATAAAAAGTCGGTGGTGACTCTTGCTCAACCGAAACATCTGCGAATATAAAACGCAAATCCCAAGTCAGTTCTCCCACCGTATCACAGGAGGTCTAGGCAAAAATTAGAGACATAAACAGAATAAATTTCCCGCTAAGTTGAAAACCCGCGAGGGCAGCTTAGGCAAAAGTTAGGGATTTTCTTGGCAAGTAACTACGTCAGACAAGACTTGATCGTTGAAGCAACAATCTTCTCGGATCCTCACCATACTTCAACGGAAGCTGCTGCTCAGGATTTCAAAAGTTGTTAGGGGGGATAGTGGTCATTGTATCTCAATGTATCTTTTCCATTATGTATTACCATTTCCCAAACTTTGTAATCATCCATGGAGTCTCGCCATTCGCAGACTACCATTCTATTAATGAAATTCTAGCTTTTGCCCAATTCTTTGTGTTCTTATTTTTATTTAGCTTGAAAAGACTTCATTTATTACTGATAATAATTGTTAAAGCAAAAAGATTAAAAGAAGCAAAATTAACTTTTCAAAAAAAAAGAGAAAAGATCTTTACAATTCAATTTACTTTGTGTTTTGTGTTGAAACAATGACAGCAAAAATGGTGATCCCAAGAATGAACAAACTTCGTTTGTTTTAAGAAGCTTTACTTCCTTCATGAAGGTTTTCTCAGGTCATTTTGTTGGTGTACGCAATCTTTGTGTGTTTCTCAGATAGTTAAAGACGATATCAGTGGGTACAAGGTACATTATTGGGTTTGTGACCCATTATTCCCAGCCAAGTCTTGGTTCATTTTTTGGGTTTGCATGATCAAAAGCCTCCGTCTCAGATTCCCCAGTGAAGTCTTCCCTCATATAATGAAAGTTTTTATTCCCTTGGTGTACTTAGATGTCGCTCTTTTTGCAGTATTGGCATTAATGTTGACTTCTTGATTTCCCAGGAAGATTATCCCAGGGCATCTCTTGTTGGAATGAGTATTCGTGATGAAAGTTTCAGTCCGCAGTTTTTTCTCCAGGAAGGTAGGCTTGAATCCCCCAGTGAGGTTTGGTTGTTTCAGCGTCAGTCTGCTTTATTTGAGGTTGGTTTTGCAATCTCCAGTAGGCATGTTGCTTTTGGAAAACTTTTTTCTTCGATGAAACCGGAAGAAGGATGTTCTATCCCGGTATCTGTTTGATTTGGCTACATCCAGATTACGTTTCTCCTCAGTGAAGTTAGGACAGGCAATAAGTTTGGTTTCCACAATTGCTTTTACCTTTATTGGATTGATATTTCTGGTAGAAGCTTAGCCCAATGTTGTTAGTACCTGAGGCGGTTTTGTTTGTTTGCACCGATTATGTATCCTTTTTACCAGCATATGCACGATAGCACTCATACATTCATACATACATCATGCATTGCTAAAAATCATCGTTCATTAACAGTGTGTTCTGACCTTTCCTGCAGCGCTCTTTGCTTAGTTGAATTTGGTTTTCCCTCTTGAGTTTATTTCTCAAAGGATGCATCTGCATTGGCCGTCTTGCTCTAGTTTATTTCTGAATTGGATTTGTGGCTACATGACAATATCATTTATTATGGATTTCTGAAAACTTTGAGTTTTGGTTTGTGCATTTATTTTGCACAGGAAGACTTCATCTCCTCAGCAGGAATATCGTGGCATTTCCCCGGAAGTCATATTTCTATCCCCAAAAAGTCATTTCTCTTTGCAATTCCCCTTGACAATGAGTGGAAGTCTCTTTATTTGAGACAGATTATGTATTACCCTTTCCAGGTAGATTTCCTTGGTTAAAGAAGAAGTTGAGACCCGTTCTTGGCAAAACACCAGAATCTTGGGGAAACTTGATATATTTTCTCTTTCCACCTTCAGTGAACGTTGGTAGTACATCGGCAGTGAACGTCGGTGTTTCTTATCTTTTTTCTATCTTCAGTGAACGTTGATAGTTCATCGTCAGTTAACGGCGGTGGTATGATATATCTTCTCTTTCTACCTTCAGTGAACGTTAGTAGTACATCGGCAATGAACGTCGGTGTTTCTTATCTTTTTCCTATCTTCAGTGAACGTTGATAGTTCATCGTCAGTGAACGGAGGTGACATGATATATTTTCTCTTTCTACCTTCAGTGAACGTTGGTAGTACATTGGCAGTGAACGTTGGTGTTTGTTATCTTTTTGCTATCTTCGGTGAACGTTGATAGTTCATCGTCAGTGAACAGCGGTGGTATGATATATTTTCTCTTTCTACCTTCAGTGAATGTTGGTAGTACATCGACAGTGAACGTTGGTGTTTCTTATCTTTTTGCTATCTTCAGTGAACGTTGATAGTTCATCGTCAGTGAACGGCGGTGGTATGATATATCTTCTCTTTCTACCTTCAGTGAACGTTGGTAGTACATCGGCAATGAACGTTGGTGTTTCTTATCTTTTTGCTATCTTCAGTGAACGTTGATAGTTCATCGTCAGTGAACGGTGGTGACATGATATATTTTCTCTTTCTACCTTTAGTGAACGTTGGTAGTACATTGGCAGTGAACGTCAGTGTTTGTTATCTTTTTGCTATCTTCAATGAACGTTGATAGTTCATCGTCAGTGAACGGCGGTGATATGATATATTTTCTCTTTCTACCTTCAGTGAACGTTGGTAGTACATTGGCAGTGAACGTTGGTGTTTGTTATCTTTTTGCTATCTTTAGTGAACGTTGATAGTTTATCATCAGTGAACGGCGGTGATATGATATATCTTCTCTTTCTACCTTCAGCAAATGTTGGTAGTACATCGGCAGTGAACGTCGGTGTTTCTTATCTTTTTGCTATCTTCAGTGAATGTTGATAGTTCATCGTCATTGAACGACGGTGGTATGATATATTTAGTGAACGTTGGTAGTACATCAGGAGTGAACATCGATGCTTGTTATCTTCCTCTCTGATTCTGTTCTTGTGGTTCACCAGTGATTTATTTTCCTGGTGGCTTTGCTCCTTTGTTTCTACATTTTTTGTTGCATCCCCAATGTTACTTTGCGTCTCTTTGGTTTTGTTCATATGCATTCATATGCATAAGCATTTGCATGGCATCTTAGGGCCAAAAACACGGTTTGTTTTATATTTAAGTGTCTTCGATCACGTCGATGCGAAGATTTTTAACTTTTGTATCTCCGGATAGAAGAAACTTAAATAAGGGCAGCTGTTGTAACCCAATTTTTGCCCCTAAGATCCCTTCATCATACCATATTGTTTCAATCACAACAAAATCACATTAGGGCTTTTGGTTCTTCTCCCTATCTTTAGCCTTGCTCTTCTGAGGAATTACCAAGCACCTTAACTTGTTTTCTTTTGTGATCATGGATATTTTGCTTTGATTTTCTCTCTAATTAACAAAATGCAATATTGGTTTGTCTTACTTGTTAATAATGTAGGTAAAGGCAATGAGGTTTATCAAGTTGCTTCATGGGTTCATGAGTTTATTTCCATGCCCTAGCCAATAGCTTGAGAAATTCAAACCTCACCGTTGAATTTGTTTTGAAGTTGGTATGGAAGTGGTTTTGGTGACCATGAGTCCTCATCACCATCCTCAATAATTTCTATTCACAAAGGAAGAGTATTGGCACAAAAAGTTTGTTCAAACTTGGCAAAGTTCCACCAAGCATTCTCTTGATCTAGAGGCTAGGGTTTTGGACTTCAAAGGGGAATATCTTGCCCATCTTTTGGTATTTTTGAATGACTCCAAAAAAATTCTTCTCTTTAATGAGTTACCAACAAATCACTTCAAAAGTTCCAAGGAGTTTTCATGTGGAAGGAACTTGGTGAAGAGGAAAGATTACAAGTCACCCAGATGAATCCCCAATTCTCCTTATGTGACTTCAATTGGTCATAACTTGGTCAATTTTTATCATATTGAGCCCATTATTTTTTCATGATGATCTTAAAGATGTTTACTTCATGCCTTCTTTTATGTGCAAAGTAAAAAAAATGGATGGAAGTTGCCTTAAGAATGCAAAAGATTATAGGTCATTTCATGATTTTTGGCCAACTTCAACAAGCCATAACTTGCTCAGTTTTTGGAGATTTTGAGTGGTTCAAATTGCAAAATGTCATTCAAGAGATCTACTTAATTCCATTTTTTTGGTCAAGAGCAAATTATAAGTGGAAGGACATGTTTGGATGCAAGATATTATAGGTCATTTTTAAAGAAGAATTTGAAATATTTTTAAGTATGGAAAGTCAACTCTTTTTCTTCAACTTTGACTCCATGTAACTTTCAGCTCAAGCATCCATTTGATTCCATTATTTTTCCATTGCAAAGCTTGTTACATCATCTTTCCAAAGCATCAATAATTTTTCCCTAAGACCCCTTGAGGTGGAAATGCCATTGGATTGAACTTGGTAACTTGGGACTGAAGTTTCTCCATAAGTCAGAATTTGAAATTCGTGTTTTGGCCTTTAAACATCAAATTAGCACGTGTTTGTGATCTAAACATGTTTAACCAAGTTGCCAAAGTGGATTAGAGCCTTGAAACACAAGGATTAGATGAGTTTTGATGCAAATCATATCACACTTTGCTCGTGCATCAGGTTCACACGATTTCCCTCTAAACTTCATCATTTCACACGCTTGAACATTCCATTTGATTCCATATAAATAGAGGGTCATCCCCCATTCAATTTCCCAAGCTTAGATAGCCAGAATCACCCTACCAATCATGCTTCACAACTCAGAATTCAGCTACTTCGAATCCTATTCTCAAGCCTTTTTCAATCCGTTTTTTCCATCAATTCACCTTTCTTGAATCGTGCCCTATATTGCTCCATAGAAGTCCAGTTTCAGAGCTCTGCAATTCAACTTCAATAGGTAGATTCCTTCATCAATTCTTCAAAACTTTGGTATCATTGTGTTGCTCTCATTACCCTGGTTCTAGTCGCAACACTTACTTTCATCTGGAAGTACGTTTTGACCATGAATTTTCAAATCCCTTTTCAAAACTTTCTTTCCAAATTTCTTGAGCTACAGTTTATATAAATTTGGCGCGAGGGTGTGGTTGTCTTCGTCTTGAAGAGGCGAAGCGAATGGCATAGGTCTGAGCTTCTGATTTTACAGTTGGAGAGACCTGCAATTCGTGAGGGCTGGAGGTTGAAGATGACCAACGTATCATCTTCCAACCAATGAAAGCGTGACATTTGTTATTTTCAAATTATGATTTTCATTAATGATTATGTACATTATTCATTAAAGACCATGATATGCACAGCGCGCCAGATCCCTTAGATTTGATTACTAACGCGTTTTGACTCTCATCCAATGGTCCACATCTTTTTCTTTTATTTTCTTTTTCTGATTTTTATATTTTAATTGTTTTAAATTTCAAAAAGTCATAGAAAATTCATTTTTAGTCCAAAAATTATGAAAAATATTTTTGATTATTCTCTTTCTAATTTTTATTTTTTCACAATTTAATTTTGTGTTTTGGTATTTTTTATGAATTTTACACTTATTTGATTTGTTTAAAATGTTTAAAAATACTTTTACACATTTTTAAATTCTGAAAAAATTATGGAATGATCCAATGATATTGTGACAAATATTGGTGACCTTATTTTATTTTTGTTTCTGACTTTACTATTTTTTACTATTTTTTTTATATTTTACCCATTTATTTTAATTTTTAAAAATAGTTTTTGACTTTTAAAAATTCCCAAAAATTTTATAAAATCACGTGGCCTCTTTTCTGATTTTTCTATGGTCTTATTTTTCATTTCTTGATTAATTTGAATATAATTGGCCTTTTCTTCATTATTTTTCCATTTTTTAAAACATTTTTAATCCCTTTAATGTATATATTAATTATATTATTATTTTGTGAATATTGTATGGCTGTCTTGGGTTGATTTTTTGGTCATGGCTTTATTAACATCATTGGATCCATGGTTTTGAGTTTAACTCCACAAAAAATGGATGAATGATTTTAATAATAGTTTGATTAAATATTAATTCAAATATGGTTTCTCTTTTTACCCTAATTCCTCTTCATCTCATCCCCTTCTCATTGCATTAAATGTTGTTGGAGCATGATCTCTATATCATGTCTCAAAACAAATGGTGCATAAATTGCTATTGACCGGCCTCAAAATAAGGTCGACTTCTATATAAGTCCACTTACGATTGCTTAACATAGCGCTAGATTTTGTCCCGATTCGAATAAATGATCATTCGTAGCCCAAACTTATGATTGCAAGCCCAAGTATGTTAATTTGATCTCTTTGATCCAATAACCTTGAGATTCATTGTGTGGAGGCTTTGGTTCTACCAATCCTCTAATGGATCTACAACACCTTTGGTTAACGTGAATCACTTAAACATCGTTGATCATTAAATGGTACTTATGAGAATTCCAAATGGGTGATATACTTGACAAAAAGCAAATGCAACTTGTTGTGTGGAGGCTTTGGTTCTACCAATCCTCTAATGAGTTCCAAATGCAAGTTTCAAGATGGTCATCCAACTAACCACTAATTATTGACTTGTTTTATTTTATGCTTTTATTCTTTTTTATGCTTTATGTACTATTTATTTTTTTTAGCATTTACATTTCATGCCATTTTCATCTTTGCTCACTTGAGCATTTATTTTCTTGTCATTTTTACTTTGCTCACTTGAGCTTTTCTTTTCTTTTCTTAAGATACTTAATAATCAACATAAACCCTAAAAAACTTTTAATGGCACTTGGACTATTTGGTTACTATCCTTGGCATTATGGAACATTGGACTTTTTCTTGGACTTAGGATTAGAAACCTTGGCCTATCTTGGAGACCTTGTGATCTTATCTGATTATTTTGTCTGGAGCTCTTGAAGTTTACCTCAAGACATTGGGTTGCTTGTTTGTTTTTGTGTGCAGGTTTTTGTGATTACATCCTTTGTTTGTAATATGGAATTCACCCATATACAGTCGTTACTCTGCCCAATTTTTGTGAAGGCTTAATACATTTGAAGAGGTCTAGTATCTTTGCTTGCTTGGTTTTAATCCAAATAATGGGAATTCTATCTTGGCTCATAATGTCAAGTTTTGGCTTCTTGTTGGTTAGATGGTCCTTATCCTTAGCTTTTACATTATGCTTTAGGATAATCTCTTCTTCTCCTCCGATCTTATTTAATTTCAAAAATATTCTCCCTCCTTTTTAAAACTCTTCTTATTTTGCACTTTCATAATAAACTTGGACTTAGGTCCATGCATTTTCAAAATATTTTCATAAATAAACTTAAATCAATTTAATAATACTTTGGCAATTTTTTTCTGAGAAGACTAAAAGTCAATCAATCTCATTTCAAACCATTTTGCCACTTTGGCTTTTACCTTTAAACTTTTCTTAAAAAAAGATTAGACTCTTGTCAATCCTTGTAGTGATGCAAACAACTATACTTCTACAATATGTAGTGAAGAGAGATATTTTCCACTTGGGTGTTGAGTGAGGCATTGTTGATTTTAAAATCCAAGCCATATCCTTGAAGGAAAATTGTGGTCAAAAGCGCAGCAGAATTTAAAATTTTACTTTAGCGATCCTTACGAATGAACATGGTCAGTGATAGAAATATTTACCTCTTGTGGCGATTCAGACCTTTGATGTTGTGATCACGAGCGTTGATGAAGAACAACGCCTCTACTCAGTCCACACGAACAGATCGCTTCCGGTCACAGTGCTAGCTGATCACGAATAGAAACCTTGAGTGAGAGAGAGAATCAAAAACGAAATTGCATCAAGTGAAATTGCTTCATCACAAGGGATCTATTTATAGAATCAATCATGTGGGCTACAAGCTAAAATCCTAATTAAGGCTATAAGCTAAAAGCCCAATTAAGCTTATGGACATCATACCTTATGATGTACCATATATCACTTATCCACGTGGTACCTTACCACTTTCCGTATTACACTTAAGTGCACCGTACCTTACGGTGTTCCTTATTTATTCTATCTCTCATCAACCTGTCCTTACGTGTGTGACCCTGTAGGTTTTCGCGGCGTTGGCAATTATATTAAATCACACATTTAATATAATAAACAGTGAGCGGTATCTAGAAACACATCACTGTTACCCAAGTCACGAAAATGTCATGTGATCTGACCAAACCTTTTCCTGTGATAATATTTGTGTTGTACAATTACCCTTTTGCCCTCATGTCTATATTGAACACAAGGCATACACTGTGTCACCCTTGTCCAGATCAATATTGGGCCCTTAGACATTTATCCTGTTATGCAGGATGAGCAAATTCCATCTAGGTCACACATGTCCCTTAGCATGCTTTGTGAAGTACCCATTGTTATACCCCAAAATTTGCCCTCCCATATTCCTCAAGAAATTGCCAAGCCAAGTCACAAAATTCCCCAAGGGTTGTGCAGGTCAACTGTCTCCTATATAGTCAAAACTAGGGTTTTGAGTCTGATCAAGAAAAGGAAGTTTTCAAAGGCTCAATCAAGTCTCATATGCCTACAAATGTGGTCAAACATCCTCATATCAAGTTTCAAAGCATTCAGCTCAAGATTGCACAGTCAAAACCCTAAATTGCACTACAGTCAACTGTAGGGGCAAAATGGTCATTTGACAGTCAAAAGTTCAAATTTTTGGTCAACATATCATTTTGAAGCCACAAACATCATTTGATCAATGCTTGATCATGATTCTCAAAATTTGGCTCAGAAATCATCAAAGATGCAAAAGTTGCTATATTTGGACAGCTGAAAAAGTCAACTGAAATTGACCAGGGCATAACTTTCACATGGATTATCAGAAAAACTCCATCCAAAGCTCATTTTGAAGAGAAAGACATTTCCTACAACTCATCTTCATACTTCAAGTCCAAGAAATGCTCTCCCAAAAAGTTATCAATTTCAACATTACAGGTCATTTTCAAAAGTCAACAAAAAGGGACTTTAAGTCAAAGGCCATAACTTTAGATTGGTAAATCAAAATGACATGGGACCAAAGGCATTGGTTAAAGGACTCAAAGACCTTTCCAAAATGTCCAAGAACATGTGAAAAGCTTAAAAATTGAGCAAGTTATGCCTTGTAGAAGTTGGGAAATTTTTGTGAAATGGCAAAAGTCAACTATCCTTGAAAATCCAATTTTTGACAAAAGGGCCCCATTTTTTCCACTTGGTTCATCCTTGTCATGCCACACACGTGTCCCATGGTTAATTTCAAGACCAAATATTGATTTTTTTATTTTATTTAATTTTTGATGATTTAATTCATTTTAATTCTTTGAAAATTCAAATAAAATTTAAAAACCAATGGAATAGTGTCATGTGAACTTGGACAATTTCTATGTATCATGAACCAACTCAAGAAATCAGGCTAGGGTTCATTTGCACACTAGGTCTAGGTTTTGGCTAAAAAGGAGGAAAAATGGTTAAGAGTGAAAACCCTAAGACCAATTCTCTCACAAGCATGAATTAAGGCCAAAGAATAAGCCAATTCCATTCCATGATCATCACTAAGTCAAACCCTAACCACCATATGCCCTATGCTGCGCTGAAAAGCCAATGGACATTTTGAAAAATTAGCCATATAAGTCAAAACTGAAAATTAAGTTGGAGATCTTTTCAAGCCTTAATTCTTTTCCCATTAGCATCCTGAGACACTCCTGAACAAATCCCAACCCCTAACTTCAATCAAAACGCGAAGAAGCAGTCACAACAACTCAAACTGTACAGAAAATATTTTGAAATCGTGTTTTCAATTCTAAGCATGATCATTGCATTTTAATTACATATTTATGTTCCTTACAAAGTTTCCAAGCTAACCCTTATATTCAATTTGATTTTTGCATCACGTATGGGATTTCACCATGACCAAAAGCTAGGGTTACAGTTTTCTTGAATTGGGGCTTTGGCACAAGGGAAAAATTAGGACTTAGCAGTACTACCATTGCATCCAGCACACCAAGACGAAGGGATTGGCCTACTCGCGACAAATTTATGAGCTACAGGATCCTATTCGCTATTTTCTAACATGCCTTCTATAGCAACGGGTTAAAACCGTTGCTTATTGCTTTTGTGTTTCAGAAAAAAAAGAAGAACGAGGATGATGATGTGGTGGCATGCAGGGATTGGGAGGTTTAAAAGTTCGCGCGCGTTCCAAGAGTTGTGCTACTTATCTTTTATATTATTTATATTATATTATATGTTAAATGAAATGCAAGTGGCTCAGTGGACAAGGAAGCGTGCCTGTGACTCTCATGACCTGGGTTCAAGTCCCAGGTCTGGCCAATTTCCACATTATTTTTCAAAACAAAATTCTATGCTTTACTAACTTCCAGGTACACCATGCTCCATCCTCCTCCAACCTCCACGCGTCCCCAAGGCATCAGATCCATGGCCAATGTTCAAGATGCATTATACATCAAGTCAACTGCATCATACAGGATTAGAAAAAGTCAGCGAATTCAAGGCTTGATGGGCCAAAATCATCAGGCCTACACCTCCAAATTTGGGGCCACACCTCCTGGTTTGCTTTATCATTTTTATTTTTATTCTTTCTTTAATTTTTTTTCTTTTATTTCTTTTACTTGCTATTTATTTAATTAATAATTTTTTTACAAAAACACAAAAACATCACAAAAATCAGAAAAGTCAAAAAATTAATAATTATTTTATTTTAAATATTTTTTTGTATAAATAATAACATGTAAATATTTAGTTTTAATTAGGTTTTCAATTTTAATCCTTTTTAATAAAAATCCAAAAAAATAGAATTTAGGTTTAATAACTTTTTATTTTCTTTTTTTATTTTTCCTTTTTTCAGAATAATAATATTATTTATTTATTTTCATAAATTAAAAATTGTACATAAATTAATTTAGAATTAAATTAGGTTAGAAATTAAATCTTCTTCTTAATAACTTAAAAAACATTAGAACTAGGGTTTAGCATTTTAGTTTTAATTAATTTGTCTTTTTTCTTTTAAATCTAAAAAAACACAAAAAATACTATTTTTTCATTTAATTTTAATTTTAGATTCCTTGATTAATTTTAATTGTTTGTAAAAGGGTCCAACGCCCTAGTTTTGTTTAATCTCTTTATTTCGCGCATTTATTTTATATTGTTAAATAATTCTGTATATGCCCCAAAGCCATGTAATTTAAAATTCTCGCACTTTTATTTATTCGCTTTATTTATTTTCAGTCAAATCGGGTTCGGTTTTTTTGGCGATGTGGACCCGCGCCAGTTGTAATAGTTTAGATTTAAATTCCCGTACTTTTAACTGTTAAACAATAACATGAAAGAATGAATGCCCAAAAATAAAATCGAATCGTTAGATCACCAATGCATGACAAGACAAACAATAAACTGAAAATGATACACAATTCGCACACACCACCCCTAGGGTACGCCTCACTGTTGCCTTTCGAAAGGTGATCGTCGAGTAGAGGACGTCTTAGTAAGTCCTCATGATCCGGGAACCTGGCATGAGGGTAGCTTCTAAGGTGTCTTCCCATTGCTCTGGTGATCACCATGTCCCGAACCTCGAATTGACCCGAATACCTCCAACGGTGGTGCTACCTACCTCTCAATGGTGGGATGGCACTACTTTAAAGGACATTTACACAGGCGAATTCCTTAGGGTAGGTAGGTTCTCAAGGATACTTGCTCTAATTTCAAACAAATCAAAATACTTTTCACACCAACACACTTTCAAGAACTTTCAAAACAAACTTTTCAAACACTCTGACGTACGAGTTGAACTGAAACTTTTCAAAGAATATTTTTGAAACCCACATTGAAAAGCAAGCAAACATTTTGAAAACACATTGAGCAAGTATCTAAGAGCCCATGGATAACCATGGATAGAAAGGGTGCTAACACCTTCCCTTTCTATAACCTACCTCCCGAACCGAGAGCAATCTCTTTAAAGGAATTTTTCTGTGCTTTTGTCCTTTCCATTTGGAGAAAATAAAAGACGGTGGCGACTCTTGCTTCCGCGACATTTTCGCGAACCAGCGTTAAAACAGTCAGTTCCAGATCCACCGATCACAGAACTGGCGACTATGCTGGGGATAAACTTAAAGTGAGGTGTACCTTAGGACTAAGATCATTGTGTTTTCAATTGCTTTCCTTGTTTGCTTTATTATTGTGGGACTGTCTTGGGAGTTCTATAGATCCTAACCCGGATCTGGGGATACCTTTTAGAAAGTAGCAACAAGGCTGTGAGGGAACTGTGCGGGGTATACCGACATGGTTGAAACAGTCTGCTACGTTGATGTGGCACTTTGGTGTGTACCGGTAACCCTTGAGTCAGTCAAGGAGAGTACGGGGCCTCCATGTGGTGTCATGAAGCATCAACAGACCTTAGGAACCTTAATTGAACCATCTTGGCCTCTTTAGGGTAGTGAGATAACTGACTTTGGTGCAGTCCGAGGTTGGTTGATACTCGATACTACACTCAATTGAGGGTTGCTTTCCTGGGATATTTCGGTCGCCAGTTCAGTGGCTAAATCGAAACGATGAACAATGAAAGCAATCCCGTGATATTGGGAACCTTAGAACCCGGTTACTTTGATTAGGACAGGTTGAACCCACCAACTTCAAGAGGGTACTACCCAGACCCCATGCTGGCCTTAAACCTTAAGGGCCTGTCTTGTGTGCCTTGTATGCCTTACATGTTTGTCTTTGTAAATATCTGTGGTGTGTTTAATCATAGCATCATGACATCATCCAGCATCATACGCATTGACTAACCATTTCAGGGGTTCGAATTTTCATCTTTGTTCTTGTTTTGTAGGACATGGAAACTGTTCGTAGAAAGACAATTCCAATCAGTCTTGTAAGGATCCCTCCTCAGCTTAAGGAGCTTATATCCAGGATTCCCGAGAACTCTTCATTCAGTGAAAGGCATGGAAGTCTCATCAGCTTGGTCAATACCAACATTGAGGAAGATATGATGAAGGTCCTGTTTCAATTCTTTGACCCTCTGCATCACTGTTTCACCTTCTTGGACTATCAGTTGGTACCTACATTGGAGGAGTTCTCCCGACTTCTGAAGATCCCTATCCTTGATCAGCTACCCTTCAACGGTACAGAAAAAGAACCTAAGCTTGAAGAGATTGCTAAAGCCTTGCACCTACGGTCATCTGACCTCAAGGGACATTGGGAAGTTAGAAGTGGTATCAAAGGGTTCTTAGCCAGGTTTCTGTTTGAAAAGGCCTATGAATGTTGGAACTCCCTTGACTTGCAAGCTTTTGAAAAGGTTGTGGCCCTCCTTGTTTATGGTCTGGTGTTGTTCCCTAACCCAGATCAACTCATTGATATCAGTGCTGTCCAGATCTTTATGTCCAGGAATCCTATACCTACGTTGCTGGGGGACATCCTTCACTCATGTTACACTCGAACCATGAGAAAAAGAGGTGTCCTAATGTGTTGCACCCCTCTCCTGGGAAAGTGGTTTATTTCGCACCTTCCACAATCAGTCCTGAAGAACGAGCGGGGTTTGAGATGGTCACAACGGTTGATGACTCTTACACATGCAGATATACATTGGTGCCCTAGGTCCAGAGAAGATGTCACTATCATTGATCGTTGCGGGGAGTATCCTAATGTTCCTTTACTTGGAATCAGAGGGGGCATTACTTATAGTCCATGCCTGGCTTGGAGACAATTTGGTTACGCTCGGGGGGATGGTCCTCATGACATGTTGATACCTGACATAGTTTTTGACTTCGACAACGATACTCAAGGACTTCGCCAGAGATTTATCAGAGCTTGGAGGATGCCTAGTAGGATAGACAGCAAGACACTGGGGCACAGGAACTCCATCCCTTTGGAGCCTTACCTCAAATGGGTACGAGCCCGCTCTCAGAAGTTAGTAATGCCTTATCCTCACATGCTTCCAGTAATCAAAGAGCCTGCCTTGGAAGGGGAAGTGTCTCATGTTATTCAGCACCCTGATATGCCCACATCCTGGGAAGAGATGCAGAAGAGTTGGATCCAGCTTAAAGAAGAAAGGAATTCTCTTGAGACTAGTTTGCATGCCAGTGAAAGGAAGGTCTTGGAGCTCACCCGCCTGTTGCACGAGGAGAGGAACCTCAACACTTACATAGCTCCAAAGAAGATGCGCAACATATTTTGGGATTGGGATTGATTTGATCTTTTTGTACTTTTGCCCATGAGGCTTTGATGTATTAAAACAATGATTTTCTTAATAGTAACGTGTGTTCCTTTTGGTCTACAACGAATTTGAATTTTCGAACCTTTGAATGCATCGCATAAACACATATCATTCATCATGTGCATCATAGGTACTCTTCTTTTCAGGTTGTTTACCGTTCTTCGCTGTTTATTTCAGCATCATGAACCCTCCTGAATCATCAACCGAGGCATCCATCAAGGCTCTTCAGGCGCAGAACGTCCAGTTTCAGGCGCAAAACGCCCAATTTCAGGAGCTGATCAAGGGCTTGGCTCAGGGTCAACAAGAGTTGAAGACCATGCTTCTGAAGAAGACTAAGAAGAAGAGGAGGACTGTGCTATTTAACACTGGGCGCAGACTCGGGAACACTTTGGTTGAAGCTGAAAGGACTCCTCCATTTGTGACGGAAGGTAGTCACCATGAAAGGGAGGTCACTACTCCTGTAGGCTCTGATACTGAAACAGACTTCAACGACGACCAGTACCCTCCTGCTGAAGACCGGTACAAACAGCTGGAAGACAGATTAAAGGCTGTGGAAGTTCAGCGGGTGCCTGGATTGGATTTCGGAGACTTGGGGTTATCTACTGGGGTGGTGATCCCACACAAGTTCAAAACACCTGCTTTCGTGAAGTATGATGGGGCTTCCTGTCCCAAGATGCACCTCCGTTCTTATGTAAGGAAGATCCAGCCTTACACAGCAGACAAGAACCTTTGGATCCACTTCTTCCAGGAGAGTCTTTCAGGGACTCACCTCGATTGGTTCTATCAGCTAGATGGAATCAGCATTCGTAACTGGGAGGATCTGGCCACTGCTTTTTACAAGCAGTATCAGTATAATGCCGACCTCGCTCCTACGCGTACCCAACTCCAGGGTATGTCGCTAGGGTCGGGTGAAGGTTTTAAGGAGTATGCTCAGAAATGGAGAGACCTGGCTGGCAGGGTGCAGCCACCATTGACGGATCGGGAGCTGGTAGATATGTTCTTAGGGACCCTATCCGGTCCATTTTTCAATCATCTCATTGGTAATTCCTCTGCTGGGTTTACTGATCTGATCCTGACTGGCGAAAGGATCGAGGCTGGTATAAAATCGGGGAAGATACAGAAAGTTGCCTCCTCCAGTACTGAGAAGAAACCCTTCAAAAAGGAGGCTAGTGCTGTATATAACTCCCGGAGAACAGAGCGACCTGAACACCGCCAATCTGTCAGTGCGGTAATGATTTCCAAACCTGCTGCCGCTCCTCGGCCAACCAATCCACAAAAGTTTGAAAGACCCCGGAGGGAGTTTACCCGGTTAAGCATGACCTTATCACAGATCCTGCCACAGTTGCTATCCACCAATTTAGTGATTGTCAAGGAGGCTCCAAAGTTTCCCAATACTGCATCCCCCAAGTTCAATCCAAATGCTCGCTGTGCTTATCACTCTGATAGCCCGGGGCATAACACAGATGACTGTTGGGCCCTAAGGAACAAAGTTCAGGACCTCATTGATGCAAAGGAGATACAGTTTGAGGCGCCCGAGAAGCCGAATGTTGTAACTGCTCCCATGCCCCAGCATGGAGTGAATGCTGTTGAGGAGGATTTGTATGTAGCTTCAGTGAATGATGTTGCTACTCCATTGCTGATGGTCAAGAGGAATCTGTTGCTAGCCGGTTTATTTCCGGGATGTAGCGAAAGTTGCCCTTTATGTGTTGCTTCCCCTGCTGGTTGTTCTCTGTTGAAGTCAGGCATCCAAAACCTGATAGATAGTAGAGAGATTTTGTTCGAAAAGACTATTGTTCCTGCTGCTCCTGTTGAAGAAGTGTCGATCGTTACCATCTTCAACAACTATTCTGAGGCTCCTTCAAAGAAGCCTGTCCAAATTTTGTCAGTTCACAAAAGTGCTCCCATCACCATTACTGTTCCGGGGCCTATACCCTACAAATCCGATAAGGCTGTCCCATGGCACTATGGGGCGGATGTTTATGTTCTAGGTGTGAAACAAGAGTGCAACATTGATACTGGGGTCTCCAACATCACTGGGCCTGCTAAGGTCACTCGTAGTGGAAGACTGTTCTCGCCAGACATTGCTCCTCCGGCAATTCATAGGCCTTTGATCTTCACACCTGCTAGGATACCTGTTTCTCCTTCTGACCAAGTATCCACCCCTGCTGCTGAGTCATCTGATACTCGGGGCAAAGGAATTGCTGCTGATGTGCCTGCCAGGACGGAGGCACCAAAGACCATTGTTGAGGCTTCCAAGCAGGAAATGGAAGAAATCCTCAAGATAATAAAGAAAAGTGATTTCAACGTTGTGGAACAGCTGGGGCACACCCCCTCTAAAATCTCCATGTTGTCACTGCTGCTGTGTTCAGAGGCCCATGCAAAGGCTCTGATTGCTTTCTTAAAGACTGCCCACGTACCCCAAGAGACGACTGCTGACCAGTTCACCGACTGTGTGGCCAACCTAACTGCTGGTAATGGCCTGGGTTTCTCTGATGCCGATCTGACAGCAAAGGGGAAAAACCATAATGATGCCCTGCATGTCTCCATTGAATGCAGGGGCACTACTCTTGCTCATGTGCTGGTTGACACAGGTTCTTCATTAAACGTGCTGCCCAAGAAGGCTCTGGATAGGCTGGATTGTGAGGGTCTAGAGCTCAAACCAAGTAGCATTGTTGTCCGGGCCTTTGACGGGTCCAAAAGAATGGTACATGGTGAAGTGGACATCCCAATCAGGGTTGGGTCACAGGTATTTGATTCAAAATTCTATGTGATGGACATCCATCCGTCCTATTCTTGTTTGCTGGGTCGCCCATGGATCCACAAGGCTGGAGCTGTGACCTCCACATTGCATCAGAAGCTCAAGTACCCGGTCAGGGGGAAGATCGTAACAGTGCAAGGGGAGGAGGAATACATGGTCAGCCACCTCAACTCCTTCAGATATGTAGAAATGGATGGGGAGTTCATTGAAACCCCCTTTCAACATTTTGAAGAAGTACCACAAACCTTGGCAGCAGCAGAAGATGAAGAGGTTTCTCCTATGAAGATGGCCTCCTTAAAGGATGCCCGGGCTGTGATCGAAAGAGGTGAATGTGCAAACTGGGGCAAGCTCCCTGATCTTACTCCTAAGACTAACAAGTTTGGGTTGGGTTTCACCACAGAAGCTCAGAAAGCGGTGCGCAAGGCAAGAATTGGAAGACCTCCGGTGCTCATCACTCACTCTGAAGTGAATGCTATTGGAGAGGAAGACAAAGTGGAAGAGTCAGAGTTCGATAGCTGGATCTACCCGACGGCCGACGGTGGATTGACCAATTGGACTGCTAAAGATTTTACACCCATAACTTTTGTTCCCCAGTAATGAATTTCTTTGTTTTTTTGATTTGTAATAAACAATAATTTGAGACTATATGGCCCGGTGTCTTACCCGGGGCACCGTGGTTTTATTTATGAGGGCTTTTGTTTGTCACTATCATATATCATGAATAAAAGCATTGGACGTTTTTCACATTTCAAATTTTGCGCTCCTTTTCTTTCCTTTCTTTACATATTACAAAACAGCTGTATTTACACACACACTCACTCATACAGGTTTCAATCCACTCTGGATCTCACTGGTAACGACTCTGCTACTGCCAGTTATGACTTCGAAAATCCGATCAACTTAGCCGAAGACGAAGGTGAAGATGATTGCGAAGTGCCTGGTGAACTTGCAAGACTGTTACAACAGGAAGAGAGGGCAATTCAACCCCATGAAGAGCCAGTGGAAATAATAAATTTGGGTACTGAGGAAGACAAGAAAGAGGTGAAGATTGGTGCCAACCTGGAACTCAGCGTGAAGCAACGGTTGACTCAGATGCTGCATGACTATAAAGAAATCTTTGCCTGGTCCTACGAAGATATGCCCGGATTAGATACCGACATTGTGGTCCATCACTTACCAACTAAAGAAGATTGCCCTCCGGTTAAGCAAAAGGTCCGCCGTATGCGTCTAGAGATGTCTGAGAAGATTAAAGCCGAGGTTATGAAGCAGTTTGATGCTGGGTTTCTTGCAGTGACTTCTTACCCTCAGTGGGTTGCTAATGTGGTGCCGGTACCTAAGAAGGACGGCAAGGTCAGGATGTGTGTCGATTACAGGGATCTGAACAGGGCCAGCCCCAAGGATGACTTCCCTCTACCCCACATTGATGTCCTTGTTGATAATACCGCTCAGCATAAAGTGTTCTCTTTTATGGATGGCTTTTCAGGCTACAATCAGATCAAGATGGCTCCTGAAGACATGGAAAAGACTACATTTGTTACTCAGTGGGGCACCTTCTGCTACAAAGTCATGCCTTTTGGACTAAAGAATGCTGGGGCAACCTACCAACGTGCCATGGTTGCTTTATTTCATGACATGATTCATCATGAGATAGAAGTGTATGTTGACGACATGATCGCTAGGTCCCAAACTGAGGAAGAGCATCTAGATCATCTGCAGAAACTGTTTGACCGTTTGAAACTGTACAAACTGAGGTTGAACCCGAACAAGTGCACCTTCGGGGTAAGATCTGGAAAGTTGCTAGGCTTCGTGGTGAGTGACAAGGGAATTCAAGTGGACCCTGCTAAGGTCAAAGCCATTCAAGAGATGCCAGTTCCTAAGACAGAAAAGGAAGTCAGAGGCTTTCTAGGACGTCTGAATTACATTGCTCGGTTCATCTCGCACTTAACTGCTACCTGTGAACCAATCTTCAAGCTGCTGAAGAAAGATCAGGTAGTACGTTGGAATGATGAATGTCAGGCTGCTTTTGACAGAATCAAAGAATATCTCCAAGAACCACCCATCCTTATGCCACCAGTTGAAGGGAGACCTTTGATACTTTACCTGACAGTGCTTGATAATGCAATGGGGTGTGTGCTGGGGCAGCATGACGAGTCTGGCCGAAAAGAGCATGCCATTTATTACCTTAGCAAAAAGTTTACCGACTGTGAGACCCGATACTCACTGCTTGAGAAAACTTGCTGCGCTTTGGTATGGGCTGCTCGCCGGCTGAGACAGTATATGCTGACTCACACTACCTTGTTAATCTCAAAAATGGATCCTATAAAGTACATATTCGAAAAGCCTGCTCTGTCTGGGAGAATTGCAAGATGGCAGATGATCTTGACGGAATACGACATTCAGTATACGACCCAAAAAGCCATCAAGGGAAGTGTATTGGCAGACCACTTAGCACATCAGGCTGTGGATGACTACCAATCAATGAACTTCGAGTTTCCAGATGAAAGCATTATGATAGTAACTGACTGTGAAATACCTGGACCGGATGAAGGACCTGAACCAGGATCCCGATGGTCTATGCACTTTGACGGAGCCTCCAATGCTTTGGGAAATGGTATCGGCGCCATAATCGTATCTCCACAAGGTACTCATACTCCACTCACCGCCAGGCTGTGTTTCAACTGTACCAACAACATGGCGGAGTATGAAGCATGTATTATGGGTCTTCAAGCTGCGATCGACCTGAGGATCAAATTTCTGAGTGTCGTCGGAGATTCCGCTCTTGTGATCAATCAGATCAAAGGAGAGTGGGATACGAAACACCCAAACTTGATTCCTTACAGAGAATGTGTGTTGGCCCTGATCCCCCACTTCACAGAGATAACATTTGAGCACTTTCCAAGAGAAGAGAATCAGTTGGCGGACGCGTTAGCTACAATGTCTTCAATGTTCAAGGTTAAATGGGATAATGAAGCTCCCCGGATCATCATCTAGAAACTGGACGAACCGGCATACTGTTGTGATCTCGAGACTGAATTGTTGACTGAGAAGCCTTGGTACCACGAAGTGAAGAGATATCTGGAAGTTCAGGAATACCCTGAAGGTGCCTCTGTCAATGATAAGAAATTCCTGAGGAGGTTTGCAGCCAAGTTCTTTCTTAGCAATGGCATCTTGTACAAGCGAAACCAGGATTCAACCCTACTGCGTTGTGTAGATAAGACTGAAGCAGAAAGAATCATGGAAGAGCTACATGAAGGGACCTTTGGTACACACTCCAGTGGACATACCATGGCAAAGAAGATCCTACGGGCAGGGTATTACTGGTCCACCATGGAAGCTGACTGCTACCAACATTCCAGGACATGCCACAAATGCCAGATTTATGCAGACAAGGTGCATGTTCCTCCGGTTCCCCTGAACGTTCTGACTGCGCCTTGGCCATTTGCAATGTGGGGCATAGACATGATCGGCGAGATTAAACCTACGGCATCCAATGGACATCGCTTCATCCTAGTGGCGATTGATTATTTTACGAAGTGGGTTGAGGCAGCATCCTATGCTACGGTAACCAAGACTGTTGTGGCACGGTTCATTCGGCAAAACCTGATCTGTCGGTACGGTGTCCCTGAGCGGATTATTACAGATAACGGTACCAATCTGAACAACAAAATGATCGCTGAGCTCTGCGAACAGTTCAAGATACAGCACCACAATTCTTCTCCTTACAGACCAAAGATGAATGGGGCTGTAGAAGCAGCAAATAAAAACATCAAGAAGATCGTGCAGAAGATGACAGTAACGTATAAAGATTGGCACGAGATGTTACCGTTCGCTCTGCATGGGTATCGTACCTCAGCTAGGACGTCAACCGGGGCAACTCCTTTCTCTCTGGTTTATGGCATGGAGGCAGTCTTGCCAATCGAAGTACAAATTCCTTCTCTCCGGATAATGAAGGATGCAAAGCTGAATGAGGATGATTGGATCCAGACACGACTTGATCAGCTCAACCTTATTGACGAAAAGAGACTTGCTGCTATCTGTCATGGTCAGACGTATCAGAAACGAATGATCAGGGCATTTAACAAAAAGGTCAGACCACAGGAATATCAAGTCGGGGATCTGGTGATCAAGCGAATCATCCTTCCTCAGAGTGATCCAAGGGGCAAGTGGACCCCTACGTACGAAGGGCCATTTGTGGTTAAGCATGTGTTCTCAGGAGGAGCAATGATATTAACCAACATGGATGGTGACGACCTTCCTCACCCCGCCAATGCAGACATAGTTAAAAAATACTACGCATGAAAAAAGACCCGCTAGGTTGACATGCCTAGGCAAAAATTAGGGCTTCCCGTCGAACCAAAAGGGTTCGGGCAAAATGAAGGGATGAAAATGAAAAATCTGTACACCCGGCAGGTCGAAAACCTGAAAAGGCGGCTTGGGCAAAAATGGGTATCCCGGTGGACTGAAAACCCGAAAGGGCAGTCCAGGCAAAAGTTAGGGATAAAAGCGTGATACTATGTCTCATTGGATCACTTTGCATCCAGAATCCGGTATCTACATCAAGACGGCATCGATCAGCCAGCTTCACCTTCAACTAAAGTCATCAAGTGATGAGACGCACGGGGCATAAAGGCAATAGCGGAGTTGAAACCCAATGGATCATTCATCTTTCACACAGCTGTTTTATTTTCTTTTGTACAAAACTTGTATAAACTCTCTTACTCGGCGACGTTTCTCTTACTAGGACGTCAGCCTCTTGTACACAAAACGCCTATTCACAGGCTATTCAAAATCAATACAAATATACTTTTCAGTTAAACGTGCCAACTGTTTTTCTTTTTCTGTTTTGTTTTGCGAAGAACGTCCAAGGTTCAATTTGTGATATATGCATTGACAATAATTTGCTAGCTCATAAATATTTGCATACGAAACAAAGAATTAATTGCAGGTGACACTAGAAACAGGGGCAATAAAGAGTTGTCTGAGCAGTCTAATTGTTCTATCCTCCAAGGTACCAAGGCAGGTTCAGCTGAAGAACCTAACCAGGCATCTTAAATTCCCCAGAGAGTGAGACAGCAAGTCAGTGCATTCTTCCCCAAACAAAGTTAACAGGTCCCAAGGAAATTGGTTATCTTCCAATAGATCCCAATATTCCCCAGCAGCATATATTCTTAACAAGCATCCCCGACAGTCTTGGTCTAAAGGTTGTTCTCCGGCGGCATACATCAACATTCAAAGGAATCGCTTCCCCAGCATATCAAAACTTCCCCAGGAGAGTCCCATCCAAGTTCCCCAGGAAAGATGGAATTCATCTCCCCAAGCAGTAAGCTTATCCCCAGTAAATTCTGGAAGCCTATCCCCTCGCAGAACGCGAACGCGTCGTCTGGCTTGATTTAAAAGGTTATTTCCTCAACAGGATATAACTGGGTTATCCTCAGCCAAAAGCCACGGAAAGGTCATCGTCAACGTAGTCCTTTCCTATCCCCAGCGAAGTCTATTCACACTTCCAATACAACAACGGTATCCCCAACAGAGTTACTATCAACATTCAGCAAGGCATCACTCTTCCCACAGAGTATTGCTTTCCAGCATGATCGCTAGAGTATCTTTTCTCCCCACAGAATCTTCCATTCGCCAAGTTTATTCCGCAACGGAGTCATCGTCTCCTACCGGTATCCTTGCAGTTATCATCCCCAGCGGAAGTAAAACCTATTCCTCAATATCAGCCCAGGATACGACTTCCCGGCACCCGTCAAGGATTTATTTTCCTAGACGAAAACATACATAAAACATCACATACATCATTATAGCATGCATAACGCACTGCATCATACAAATCTCATTTATGTTGAGAACATCATTGCTTGATCCATATCATGCATTGCATGACTGACTTTTACCTTTCAGGAAAGATCCAGTTAAGTTCTCAAGCTACACTTCAAGACCTAGACCGGTTCAGTTAAATCGTTCCAAGATTTTCCTGATTGCTTATCCAGTCAAAGGCCTTCTCTGGTTCAGTTAAATCGTCCCAAGATTTTCCTGATTGCTTATCCAGTTGAAGACATTTCAAGACCTAGACCGGTTCAGTTAAATCGTTCCAAGATTTTCCTGATTGCTTATCCAGTCAAAGGCCTTCTCTGGTTCAGTTAAATCGTCCCAAGATTTTCCTGATTGCTTATCCAGTTGAAGACATTTCAAGACCTAGACCGGTTCAGTTAAATCGTTCCAAGATTTTCCTGATTGCTTATCCAGTCAAAGGCCTTCTCTGGTTCAGTTAAATCGTCCCAAGATTTTCCTGATTGCTTATCCAGTTGAAGACATCTCAAGACCTAGACCGGTTCAGTTAAATCGCTCCAAGATTTTCCTGATTGCTTATCCAGTCAAAGGCCTTCTCTGGTTCAGTTAAATCGTCCCAAGATTTTCCTGATTGCTTATCCAGTTGAAGACATTTCAAGACCTAGACCGGTTCAGTTAAATCGTCCCAAGATTTTCCTGATTGCTTATCCAGTCAAAGGCCTTCTCTGGTTCAGTTAAATCGTCCCAAGATTTTCCTGATTGCTTATCCAGTTGAAGACATTTCAAGACCTAGACCGGTTCAGTTAAATTGTCCCAAGATTTTCCTGATATCCAGTCAAAGGCCTTCTCTGGTTCAGTCAGATCGACCAAGATTTCCCTGATGCTTATCCAGTTGAAGACATTTCAAGACCTAGACCGGTTCAGTTAAATCGTCCCAAGATTTTCCTGATTGCTTATCCAGTCAAAGGCCTTCTCTGGTTCAGTTAAATCGTCCCAAGATTTTCCTGATTGCTTATCCAGTTGAAGACATTTCAAGACCTAGACCGGTTCAGTTAAATCGTCCCAAGATTTTCCTGATTGCTTATCCAGTCAAAGGCCTTCTCTGGTTCAGTTAAATCGTCCCAAGATTTTCCTGATTGCTTATCCAGTTGAAGACATTTCAAGACCTAGACCGGTTCAGTTAAATCGTCCCAAGATTTTCCTGATTGCTTATCCAGTCAAAGGCCTTCTCTGGTTCAGTTAAATCGTCCCAAGATTTTCCTGATTGCTTATCCAGTTGAAGACATTTCAAGACCTAGACCGGTTCAGTTAAATCGTCCCAAGATTTTCCTGATTGCTTATCCAGTCAAAGGCCTTCTCTGGTTCAGTTAAATCGTCCCAAGATTTTCCTGATTGCTTATCCAGTTGAAGACATTTCAAGACCTAGACCGGTTCAGTTCGTCCCAAGATTTTCCTGATTGCTTACCCAGTCAAAGGCCTCTCTGGTTCAGTCAGATCGACCCTAAGATCTCCCTGATTCTTATCCCAGTAGAAGACACCCCAGATTTTTCTCAACGAGCGTTGTTGAAGTTAAAGTCGCCCAAGGCTCTCTTACCATTCATGCTAAGGAAGTAATCATCCCTGGTTCTTTCATCGCCGTTTGAAGCTCCAGACTCAGCTCCTGTAACTAGTCAGGACACATCAATACCAAGCATCTAAAAGTCAGCTCCTGCAACGTGTCAGGTACCCATTTTTCTGTTTTGCAGGTATGCAGGTTCTCGCTAAGGAATCTCCTACGCAATCAAACATCCAGATGGCATCTATAAGCCCATTCCACCATCATTGCTAACATGTGAGCGCAAATTTCCGGGCACTCTAGTGTCCAATCATCTTTTACCCTCGGATTACGAAAGGCACGTCAGCCAATCTGCATCCTCAGGTCTAAGAAGATTGAACAGGGGCAACTGTTATACCCCAAAATTTGCCCTCCCATATTCCTCAAGAAATTGCCAAGCCAAGTCACAAAATTCCCCAAGGGTTGTGCAGGTCAACTGTCTCCTATACAGTCAAAACTAGGGTTTTGAGTCTGATCAAGAAAAGGAAGTTTTCAAAGGCTCAATCAAGTCTCATATGCCTACAAATGTGGTCAAACATCCTCATATCAAGTTTCAAAGCATTCAGCTCAAGATTGCACAGTCAAAACCCTAAATTGCACTACAGTCAACTGTAGGGGCAAAATGGTCATTTGACAGTCAAAAGTTCAAATTTTTGGTCAACATATCATTTTGAAGCCACAAACATCATTTGATCAATGCTTGATCATGATTCTCAAAATTTGGCTCAGAAATCATCAAAGATGCAAAAGTTGCTATATTTGGACAGCTGAAAAAGTCAACTGAAATTGACCAGGGCATAACTTTCACATGGATTATCAGAAAAATTCCATCCAAAGCTCATTTTGAAGAGAAAGACATTTCCTACAACTCATCTTCATACTTCAAGTCCAAGAAATGCTCTCCCAAAAAGTTATCAATTTCAACATTACAGGTCATTTTCAAAAGTCAACAAAAAGGGACTTTAAGTCAAAGGCCATAACTTGAGATTGGTAAATCAAAATGACATGGGACCAAAGGCATTGGTTAAAGGACTCAAAGACCTTTCCAAAATGTCCAAGAACATGTGAAAAGCTTAAAAATTGAGCAAGTTATGCCTTGTAGAAGTTGGGAAATTTTTGTGAAATGGCAAAAGTCAACTATCCTTGAAAATCCAATTTTTGACAAAAGGGCCCCATTTTTTCCACTTGGTTCATCCTTGTCATGCCACACACGTGTCCCATGGTTAATTTCAAGACCAAATATTGATTTTTTTATTTTATTTAATTTTTGATGATTTAATTCATTTTAATTCTTTGAAAATTCAAATAAAATTTAAAAACCAATGGAATAGTGTCATGTGAACTTGGACAATTTCTATGTATCATGAACCAACTCAAGAAATCAGGCTAGGGTTCATTTGCACACTAGGTCTAGGTTTTGGCTAAAAAGGAGGAAAAATGGTTAAGAGTGAAAACCCTAAGACCAATTCTCTCACAAGCATGAATTAAGGCCAAAGAATAAGCCAATTCCATTCCATGATCATCACTAAGTCAAACCCTAACCACCATATGCCCTATGCTGCGCTGAAAAGCCAATGGACATTTTGAAAAATTAGCCATATAAGTCAAAACTGAAAATTAAGTTGGAGATCTTTTCAAGCCTTAATTCTTTTCCCATTAGCATCCTGAGACACTCCTGAACAAATCCCAACCCCTAACTTCAATCAAAACGCGAAGAAGCAGTCACAACAACTCAAACTGTACAGAAAATATTTTGAAATCGTGTTTTCAATTCTAAGCATGATCATTGCATTTTAATTACATATTTATGTTCCTTACAAAGTTTCCAAGCTAACCCTTATATTCAATTTGATTTTTGCATCACGTATGGGATTTCACCATGACCAAAAGTTAGGGTTACAGTTTTCTTGAATTGGGGCTTTGGCACAAGGGAAAAATTAGGACTTAGCAGTACTACCATTGCATCCAGCACACCAAGACGAAGGGATTGGCCTACTCGCGACAAATTTATGAGCTACAGGATCCTATTCGCTATTTTCTAACATGCCTTCTATAGCAACGGGTTAAAACCGTTGCTTATTGCTTTTGTGTTTCAGAAAAAAAAGAAGAACGAGGATGATGATGTGGTGGCATGCAGGGATTGGGAGGTTTAAAAGTTCGCGCGCGTTCCAAGAGTTGTGCTACTTATCTTTTATATTATTTATATTATATTATATGTTAAATGAAATGCAAGTGGCTCAGTGGACAAGGAAGCGTGCCTGTGACTCTCATGACCTGGGTTCAAGTCCCAGGTCTGGCCAATTTCCACATTATTTTTCAAAACAAAATTCTATGCTTTACTAACTTCCAGGTACACCATGCTCCATCCTCCTCCAACCTCCACGCGTCCCCAAGGCATCAGATCCATGGCCAATGTTCAAGATGCATTATACATCAAGTCAACTGCATCATACAGGATTAGAAAAAGTCAGCGAATTCAAGGCTTGATGGGCCAAAATCATCAGGCCTACACCTCCAAATTTGGGGCCACACCTCCTGGTTTGCTTTATCATTTTTATTTTTATTCTTTCTTTAATTTTTTTTCTTTTATTTCTTTTACTTGCTATTTATTTAATTAATAATTTTTTTACAAAAACACAAAAACATCACAAAAATCAGAAAAGTCAAAAAATTAATAATTATTTTATTTTAAATATTTTTTTGTATAAATAATAACATGTAAATATTTAGTTTTAATTAGGTTTTCAATTTTAATCCTTTTTAATAAAAATCCAAAAAAATAGAATTTAGGTTTAATAACTTTTTATTTTCTTTTTTTATTTTTCCTTTTTTCAGAATAATAATATTATTTATTTATTTTCATAAATTAAAAATTGTACATAAATTAATTTAGAATTAAATTAGGTTAGAAATTAAATCTTCTTCTTAATAACTTAAAAAACATTAGAACTAGGGTTTAGCATTTTAGTTTTAATTAATTTGTCTTTTTTCTTTTAAATCTAAAAAAACACAAAAAATACTATTTTTTCATTTAATTTTAATTTTAGATTCCTTGATTAATTTTAATTGTTTGTAAAAGGGTCCAACGCCCTAGTTTTGTTTAATCTCTTTATTTCGCGCATTTATTTTATATTGTTAAATAATTCTGTATATGCCCCAAAGCCATGTAATTTAAAATTCTCGCACTTTTATTTATTCGCTTTATTTATTTTCAGTCAAATCGGGTTCGGTTTTTTTGGCGATGTGGACCCGCGCCAGTTGTAATAGTTTAGATTTAAATTCCCGTACTTTTAACTGTTAAACAATAACATGAAAGAATGAATGCCCAAAAATAAAATCGAATCGTTAAATCACCAATGCATGACAAGACAAACAATAAACTGAAAATGATACACAATTCGCACACACCACCCCTAGGGTACGCCTCACTGTTGCCTTTCGAAAGGTGATCGTCGAGTAGAGGACGTCTTAGTAAGTCCTCATGATCCGGGAACCTGGCATGAGGGTAGCTTCTAAGGTGTCTTCCCATTGCTCTGGTGATCACCATGTCCCGAACCTCGAATTGACCCGAATACCTCCAACGGTGGTGCTACCTACCTCTCAATGGTGGGATGGCACTACTTTAAAGGACATTTACACAGGCGAATTCCTTAGGGTAGGTAGGTTCTCAAGGATACTTGCTCTAATTTCAAACAAATCAAAATACTTTTCACACCAACACACTTTCAAGAACTTTCAAAACAAACTTTTCAAACACTCTGACGTACGAGTTGAACTGAAACTTTTCAAAGAATATTTTTGAAACCCACATTGAAAAGCAAGCAAACATTTTGAAAACACATTGAGCAAGTATCTAAGAGCCCATGGATAACCATGGATAGAAAGGGTGCTAACACCTTCCCTTTCTATAACCTACCTCCCGAACCGAGAGCAATCTCTTTAAAGGAATTTTTCTGTGCTTTTGTCCTTTCCATTTGGAGAAAATAAAAGACGGTGGCGACTCTTGCTTCCGCGACATTTTCGCGAACCAGCGTTAAAACAGTCAGTTCCAGATCCACCGATCACAGAACTGGCGACTATGCTGGGGATAAACTTAAAGTGAGGTGTACCTTAGGACTAAGATCATTGTGTTTTCAATTGCTTTCCTTGTTTGCTTTATTATTGTGGGACTGTCTTGGGAGTTCTATAGATCCTAACCCGGATCTGGGGATACCTTTTAGAAAGTAGCAACAAGGCTGTGAGGGAACTGTGCGGGGTATACCGACATGGTTGAAACAGTCTGCTACGTTGATGTGGCACTTTGGTGTGTACCGGTAACCCTTGAGTCAGTCAAGGAGAGTACGGGGCCTCCATGTGGTGTCATGAAGCATCAACAGACCTTAGGAACCTTAATTGAACCATCTTGGCCTCTTTAGGGTAGTGAGATAACTGACTTTGGTGCAGTCCGAGGTTGGTTGATACTCGATACTACACTCAATTGAGGGTTGCTTTCCTGGGATATTTCGGTCGCCAGTTCAGTGGCTAAATCGAAACGATGAACAATGAAAGCAATCCCGTGATATTGGGAACCTTAGAACCCGGTTACTTTGATTAGGACAGGTTGAACCCACCAACTTCAAGAGGGTACTACCCAGACCCCATGCTGGCCTTAAACCTTAAGGGCCTGTCTTGTGTGCCTTGTATGCCTTACATGTTTGTCTTTGTAAATATCTGTGGTGTGTTTAATCATAGCATCATGACATCATCCAGCATCATACGCATTGACTAACCATTTCAGGGGTTCGAATTTTCATCTTTGTTCTTGTTTTGTAGGACATGGAAACTGTTCGTAGAAAGACAATTCCAATCAGTCTTGTAAGGATCCCTCCTCAGCTTAAGGAGCTTATATCCAGGATTCCCGAGAACTCTTCATTCAGTGAAAGGCATGGAAGTCTCATCAGCTTGGTCAATACCAACATTGAGGAAGATATGATGAAGGTCCTGTTTCAATTCTTTGACCCTCTGCATCACTATTTCACCTTCTTGGACTATCAGTTGGTACCTACATTGGAGGAGTTCTCCCGACTTCTGAAGATCCCTATCCTTGATCAGCTACCCTTCAACGGTACAGAAAAAGAACCTAAGCTTGAAGAGATTGCTAAAGCCTTGCACCTACGGTCATCTGACCTCAAGGGACATTGGGAAGTTAGAAGTGGTATCAAAGGGTTCTTAGCCAGGTTTCTGTTTGAAAAGGCCTATGAATGTTGGAACTCCCTTGACTTGCAAGCTTTTGAAAAGGTTGTGGCCCTCCTTGTTTATGGTCTGGTGTTGTTCCCTAACCCAGATCAACTCATTGATATCAGTGCTGTCCAGATCTTTATGTCCAGGAATCCTATACCTACGTTGCTGGGGGACATCCTTCACTCATGTTACACTCGAACCATGAGAAAAAGAGGTGTCCTAATGTGTTGCACCCCTCTCCTGGGAAAGTGGTTTATTTCGCACCTTCCACAATCAGTCCTGAAGAACGAGCGGGGTTTGAGATGGTCACAACGGTTGATGACTCTTACACATGCAGATATACATTGGTGCCCTAGGTCCAGAGAAGATGTCACTATCATTGATCGTTGCGGGGAGTATCCTAATGTTCCTTTACTTGGAATCAGAGGGGGCATTACTTATAGTCCATGCCTGGCTTGGAGACAATTTGGTTACGCTCGGGGGGATGGTCCTCATGACATGTTGATACCTGACATAGTTTTTGACTTCGACAACGATACTCAAGGACTTCGCCAGAGATTTATCAGAGCTTGGAGGATGCCTAGTAGGATAGACAGCAAGACACTGGGGCACAGGAACTCCATCCCTTTGGAGCCTTACCTCAAATGGGTACGAGCCCGCTCTCAGAAGTTAGTAATGCCTTATCCTCACATGCTTCCAGTAATCAAAGAGCCTGCCTTGGAAGGGGAAGTGTCTCATGTTATTCAGCACCCTGATATGCCCACATCCTGGGAAGAGATGCAGAAGAGTTGGATCCAGCTTAAAGAAGAAAGGAATTCTCTTGAGACTAGTTTGCATGCCAGTGAAAGGAAGGTCTTGGAGCTCACCCGCCTGTTGCACGAGGAGAGGAACCTCAACACTTACATAGCTCCAAAGAAGATGCGCAACATATTTTGGGATTGGGATTGATTTGATCTTTTTGTACTTTTGCCCATGAGGCTTTGATGTATTAAAACAATGATTTTCTTAATAGTAACGTGTGTTCCTTTTGGTCTACAACGAATTTGAATTTTCGAACCTTTGAATGCATCGCATAAACACATATCATTCATCATGTGCATCATAGGTACTCTTCTTTTCAAGTTGTTTACCGTTCTTCGCTGTTTATTTCAGCATCATGAACCCTCCTGAATCATCAACCGAGGCATCCATCAAGGCTCTTCAGGCGCAGAACGTCCAGTTTCAGGCGCAAAACGCCCAATTTCAGGAGCTGATCAAGGGCTTGGCTCAGGGTCAACAAGAGTTGAAGACCATGCTTCTGAAGAAGACTAAGAAGAAGAGGAGGACTGTGCTATTTAACACTGGGCGCAGACTCGGGAACACTTTGGTTGAAGCTGAAAGGACTCCTCCATTTGTGACGGAAGGTAGTCACCATGAAAGGGAGGTCACTACTCCTGTAGGCTCTGATACTGAAACAGACTTCAACGACGACCAGTACCCTCCTGCTGAAGACCGGTACAAACAGCTGGAAGACAGATTAAAGGCTGTGGAAGTTCAGCGGGTGCCTGGATTGGATTTCGGAGACTTGGGGTTATCTACTGGGGTGGTGATCCCACACAAGTTCAAAACACCTGCTTTCGTGAAGTATGATGGGGCTTCCTGTCCCAAGATGCACCTCCGTTCTTATGTAAGGAAGATCCAGCCTTACACAGCAGACAAGAACCTTTGGATCCACTTCTTCCAGGAGAGTCTTTCAGGGACTCACCTCGATTGGTTCTATCAGCTAGATGGAATCAGCATTCGTAACTGGGAGGATCTGGCCACTGCTTTTTACAAGCAGTATCAGTATAATGCCGACCTCGCTCCTACGCGTACCCAACTCCAGGGTATGTCGCTAGGGTCGGGTGAAGGTTTTAAGGAGTATGCTCAGAAATGGAGAGACCTGGCTGGCAGGGTGCAGCCACCATTGACGGATCGGGAGCTGGTAGATATGTTCTTAGGGACCCTATCCGGTCCATTTTTCAATCATCTCATTGGTAATTCCTCTGCTGGGTTTACTGATCTGATCCTGACTGGCGAAAGGATCGAGGCTGGTATAAAATCGGGGAAGATACAGAAAGTTTCCTCCTCCAGTACTGAGAAGAAACCCTTCAAAAAGGAGGCTAGTGCTGTATATAACTCCCGGAGAATAGAGCGACCTGAACACCGCCAATCTGTCAGTGCGGTAATGATTTCCAAACCTGCTGCCGCTCCTCGGCCAACCAATCCACAAAAGTTTGAAAGACCCCGGAGGGAGTTTACCCGGTTAAGCATGACCTTATCACAGATCCTGCCACAGTTGCTATCCACCAATTTAGTGATTGTCAAGGAGGCTCCAAAGTTTCCCAATACTGCATCCCCCAAGTTCAATCCAAATGCTCGCTGTGCTTATCACTCTGATAGCCCGGGGCATAACACAGATGACTGTTGGGCCCTAAGGAACAAAGTTCAGGACCTCATTGATGCAAAGGAGATACAGTTTGAGGCGCCCGAGAAGCCGAATGTTGTAACTGCTCCCATGCCCCAGCATGGAGTGAATGCTGTTGAGGAGGATTTGTATGTAGCTTCAGTGAATGATGTTGCTACTCCATTGCTGATGGTCAAGAGGAATCTGTTGCTAGCCGGTTTATTTCCGGGATGTAGCGAAAGTTGCCCTCTATGTGTTGCTTCCCCTGCTGGTTGTTCTCTGTTGAAGTCAGGCATCCAAAACCTGATAGATAGTAGAGAGATTTTGTTCGAAAAGACTATTGTTCCTGCTGCTCCTGTTGAAGAAGTGTCGATCGTTACCATCTTCAACAACTATTCTGAGGCTCCTTCAAAGAAGCCTGTCCAAATTTTGTCAGTTCACAAAAGTGCTCCCATCACCATTAAAGCTTTAATGTTATCCCACTTCACATTAAAGCTTGACTACGGATACTTTAAGAATAATGTCTTATGCTTAATGGGATCTCATGATTAAGTCACGCTTAACATTTCATTAAACAAATAAACCATTCTAGGGACTTTATTATTTTGGAAAGCAAACATAATAAAGAAATGCCTTTTATTATTAATAAATAATTCGATACAAGTACCAAAAGTATTGGCCTCTAGGGCTTACACCAACAATCTCCCACTAGCACTAGAGCCAATCAGGCATACCCCTAATACCCATAGATCTAGTATGTCCATCATGCTTCAGCTGCGCAAGAGGCTTTGTTAATGGGTCAGCAACATTGTCAAGTGTAGGTACTCTGCATATTTTCACATCTCCCCGATCGATTATCTCTCGAATTAGATGATAACGCCTAAGTATGTGTTTGGATCATTGGTGAGATCTAGGCTCCTTAGCTTGTGCGATAGCACCATTGTTATCACAATAGAGATCAATGGGATCCACAATGCTATGGACTATGCCAAGTTCACTAATGAACTTCTTGATCCAAACAGCTTCCTTTGCTGCAGTTGAGGCAGCAATATACTCAGCCTCGGTTGTAGAATCAGCAACTGTATCTTGCTTTGAACTTTTCCAGCTCACAGCGCCACCATTTAAACAAAACACATAACCAGATTGCGATCTAAAGTCATCCTTATCTGTCTGGAAGCTAGCATCGGTGTATCCAATTACAGCAAGCTCTTCCTGACCTCCATATATCAAGAATGAGTCCTTAGTCCTTCTCAAGTACTTAAGGATATTCTTGACAGCTACCCAATGAGCATCACCGGGATTAGACTGGTACCTACTCGTTGCACTTAAAGAATACGAGACATCTGGTCGAGTACATAGCATGGTGTTGCACCCCCAAATTTTCCCTCTCAAGTTTCCCAAAGCCTTCCCCTTGCATGGTTGATCACAAACTCTTGCCTAAGGAAAAGGAAAATTTTTGAGTAAAGCTTTAAGGACATTTTGATTTGCATTCTGAAGATACTTCGATTGGCATTCTGAAAGACCCTTCGATTGGCATTCTGAAGGAGCATTTCGATTGGCACTCTGAAGAAGCATTTCGATTGGCATTCTGAAGGAGCACTTCGATTGGCATTCTGAAGGAGCATTTCGATTGGCACTCTGAAGAAGCATTTCGATTGGCATTAAGGACAAGTACTTCGATTGGAATTCCAAAAAGGTCCATTCGAAGAAGCATTCAAAGGGTCCATTCGAAAAAGCTTTCGAAGAACATTCGAAGAAGGCCATCAGCCCATTCGAAAGGGAGCCTTCGAAGGAGGCCATCAGCCCATTCGAAAGGGAGCCTTCGAAGGAAGCCATCAGCCCATTCAAAAGGGAGAATTCGAAGCCCAGCTGCATGTCATTCAAAATCCAAAAAGGGACAGAACCCCATGTGTTTAGCCAACGTTACAAACTATCATTCATGGCTTTCAAACACACAATTAACGTTACGAATCCTCCTTCATGGCTGTCAAAACACATAATCAAGGTCATTTAAACCTTTGTCCTCCTGTCCCCTTCACCCCCTCTATATAAAGAATTCACAAATGCTGCAAAAAGGAGACGAAAAAAGATACAGAAAAATAGAGAACTTGGAGAGACGCTGCCCAGAATTTTCCAAGCCAAAGCTGCCACCCAGCGAACGCCTCCCCCTTAGAACTACAGGTCGAAGCACCTCTGTTTGGTAAAAGAAAAATCTAATCTCAAGCTCACTCTCAAATTCATTTCGATTGCATATTCATATTTTTATTTCTGTTTGTGAATGATTTAATGTGCTTCATGTGAGCTACAGTGCAGAGTTGAGATTGTGTCGTTGCTTGGGTACAATCTGAGTTTATCCTTCGAATCCAAGGTTAAAACAAACCCAGACCTAGGTTCAGAAGGTGCGAATAAGAGGAGATTCGAACCATGGGGGGTTAAGTCCCCCCTGGACTTTTAATATGTGTTTCGTTTTACAGGAACCTCATGCTCAGCTTCTTGTTTAGAGCTTCGAAGCTCAACAGTTTAGCTTCGAACTGGACCCAGGACTTCCAGTTCGAAAGATGACATGTCCAGATCGAACCCCCTCAGAGTGCAGCCCCTCATGCCCCTTCGATCCAGCCTCTTCACTGGGTCGAAAGACAGCCTGCCTCTCTTTCGACCCAGGCCTCCAGAATTACTTTTTTTTCTTATTTTGCTGCCTGGCCCATTTGTACTCTGTTTATTTTGTTTCCGTTTATTCCTTTTAGTTTTAGTTCTAATTAAAAATCATAAAAAATAAACAACTTAGAATTAGGATTTAATTTAATTAATCATTTTAACTTATTTTCTCCAATTTTAAAATCAGTAGACTTAGGTTTTATTCAAATTCAATTTTTTTTCATAAACAAAAATACAAAAAATATTAGGTTTGTTTTAGAATAAATTTTAATCAGTTTTTTTTTAATTAATTAAATTTGACTTAACTGAATATTTAGCATTTTCTCAAAAAAATAAAATAAAACAACAAAAAGATTATATGCTAGTTTTTTTAAGTTTCATGCGCGTTTATTTTATCGTAACTGCTTATTATTCCCCCAATTTTGGACATGTAAATAATCCCCTCCCCGAAGCCTTGTAATAGTGTAGTATTTACAGTTTCTGCACTCTAAATTCCTGTACATATATTAACTGCTTAGATGTATGCTAACTAGGATTGTATGACAAGATCTAAAAACAAATGGCAGAACACCTAAAAATACAAAGATGATATAAACTGAAAATTGACACACTTGCACATGCCACTCCTAGGGTACACCTCATTTGGTTGCCTCAAATGTGGTTATTAAGTATAGGATGTTTTAGAGGTCGTCCTTTTTGTCCCAAGATTATAAGTTGCCTCGAAATGGTTGCCTCGATAAAAATGATCTAAGACATTAGGATTACCATAAAAGTGTCCTAACGTTGCTTTAGTGACCACAAGTCCCTTAAATCGAATTGACCCAAAAAACTCCAACGACGGTGCTACCTACTCCTCAATAGTGGGATAGCACTGTCTAAAGGACAGTTGCACAGTTTAATTCCTTTTTGAGTAGGTAGAGGTTCTTATGTACTTGCTCCTTTTAAAACAAAACAAAAACTTTTCGCACTTACACTTTCATCAAAAACAAATCTCTTTTCAAAACCCACAATCACAAAGAAAAGCAAACCTTTTGAAAACATAGTGAGCAAGTACTTAAGAGCCCGTGGATAACCACAGATAGAAAGGGTGCTAACACCTTCCCTTTCTATAATCTACCTCCCGAACTCGAGAAACATTCTCGAAAAGGAATTTTTTCTGTGCTTTTGTCCTTTCCCTTGTTGGATAAAATAAAAGACTGTGGCGACTCTTGCTTACCGCGACACTTTGCAAAAACAAACGCAAACGCGAACCAGCATTCCAAAAACAGTCAGTTCTCGTTCCCACCGATCACAAAACTGGCGATTCTGCTGGGGACTATTAATAAGTGAGGTGTACCTTAGGATTAGATCACTTGTGTCTTCATTTGTATTGCTTTGTATGCTTTTAATTTTGTGGGCTTGTATCGGAGATCTATAAATCCTCACCCGGATTTTGGGAAACATTCATAGATAACAATACGTTGTGGAAATTATGCGGGCTATACTGACACGGTTGAAGCAATAGCTATATTAGTGCGACATATTTGTGAGTACCGGTAGCCTTTGAGTCAATCAAAGAGAATACGGGGCCGTTGAGTGATGTCACTAAGCACTAATGACCTAGAACCTTACTTGACCATCTTGGCCTTTTTAGGGGTAGTGAGCTGACCGACTTTGGTGCAGTCCGAAGTTGGTAGATACTCGATACTACACTCATTGAGGATTGTTTTCTCAGAATATTTTGGTCGCCAGTTAAGTGGCTAAACCGAAACGATGAACATAGAAAACAATCCAATGATATTGAGCTCCTTAGAACCCGATTACTATTTATAGGACAGGTTTTTGAGCCAACTACACTCAAGAGGGTACTTGCCTATGAAACCTCCTGCAAGCCTGAAACTAGGGTTTTTATGTGACTTTCTTGTACATGTGTTTTTGCATACATCATAAAGCATCATATGCATCTGCTAACCATTTCAAGGGTTTAGATCTTCATCTTTGTTCTTGTTTTACAGGACATGGAGTCTCTCCGCATGAAAACAATTCAAGTCAACCTTGTAAGGGTCCCTCTTCAACTCAAAGAGCTTACATCCAGGATTCCCGAGAATTCTCTCTTCAGTCAAAGACATGGTAGACTCCTCAGCTTGGTCAACACCAACATTGAAGAAGACATGATGAAAGTTCTCTTCCAGTTCTTTGACCCCCTACACCACTGTTTCACATTTCCTGATTATCAATTGGTGCCTACTTTGGAGGAATTTTCTCAACTCCTGAGAATTCCTATTCTTAGTCAACTACCCTACAACGGTACGGAAAAGGAACCAAAACTTGAAGATGTTGCTCAAGCATTACGCTTACAACCATCTGACATCAAGGGGCATTGGGAAACCAAAAGTGGTATCAAAGGATTCTTGGCAAAGTTTCTGTTTGAGAAGGCACGAGAATGCTGGAATTCTCTTGATCTGCAAGCCTTTGAAGAGATTGTGGCACTCCTTATCTATGGTTTGGTTTTGTTCCCAAATCCTGATCAACTTATAGATATGAATGCTGTCAAGATTTTCATATCCAGGAATCCCATACCTACATTGCTTGGGGACATCCTCCACTCATTTTACACACGAACAATGAGGAAAAGAGGTGTTCTCATGTGCTGTACTCCTCTCTTAGCAAGGTGGTTTATTTCTCACCTTCCACAATCAGTTTTGAAGAATGAACAGGGCTTAAGGTGGTCACAACGATTGATGACCCTCACACATGCCTGTACCTCCAGTGTTTGGGATTTGAAACAATGCATGTACCTCATCAGCGGGGTCTGTTCAAAAGCATACTGTAAAGATCATGGTATCGTTTTCGTCATCCTCCCTCAAAAGGCTTAGAGTTATTAATCGAGAGTTTGAACATCACAAAAAATGAAAGCAGTTTGAATATAGCGAATGCGAATATATTGATTCAAAACAGACATATGCGATGCATTAATGAAATAACAACGTTTGACATGAATAAATGTTTGAACAATCAAAGAAAAATACAACTTGAACATTCGAATGAACAAAAGTTTTTTTTTCCAATCCTAGCCATGTTTTGGCAAGGGAGCAGTGATCACATTGGGAGTCTCGGGAGCTTCGAACTCGACCTCCTTTGCATCGATTAGGTCCTGAACCTTGTTCCTCAAAGTCCAACAATCATCTGTAGCATGCCCCGGGCTGTCAGAATGATAAGCGCAGCGGGCGTTGGGGTTGTACCTTGAAGGTGTCTTGTTGGGATTCTTAGGAGGGTCCCTTAGAGCTACCAGATTGGTCTCCAGCAATTGTGGCAATATCTGGGACAAGGTCATGCCGAGGGGAGTGAATTGCCTTCTAGGCCTCTCTTCCCTTTGTTGGTTGCGATGTTGAGGATCACTGGACGGTTTTGAAATAACTACCGTGTTGACAGCTTGGCGGTGTTCGGACCTATTCTGCCCTCTTGAACCATAGATAGCACTGGATTCTTTCTTGAATGGTTTTTTCTCAGTGTTCGAGGAGTCACTGTTGTACCCCAAAATTTGCCCTCCCATATTCTTCAAGGTTGGCTAAGATCATGCTTCAAAATCTCCCAAGGGTTGCACAATCCAATTGCCTCCTAACAGTCAAAAATTAGGGTTTTAGTTCTGGCAAAGAAGTTGAGGTTTCCAAGGGTCCAATCAAGTCCCACATGCCTACATACATTGTCAAGCATCCATATGCCAAGTTTCAAGACTCACAGCATCAGATTGCACAGTCAAAAACCCTAATTGCTTCACAGTCAACTGTAGGGGCAAAATGGTCATTTGACAGTCAAAAGTCCAAATTTTTGGTCAACATCTTATTTTGAAGCCACAAACATCATTTGATCAATTCTTGATCATGATTCTCAAAGCATGGCTCAAAAAGTCTCAAGATGCAAAAGTTTCTATTTTTGGACAGTTGAAAAAGTCAACTGCAAATTGACCAAGGCATAACTTCCACATGGTTCATCAGAAAAATTCCATCCAAAGCTCATTTTGAAGAGAATGACATTTCCTACAACTCATCTTCACACTTCAAGTCCAAGAAATGATCTCACAAAAAGTTATCAATCTCAACATTATAGGTCATTTTCAAAAGTCAACAAAAAGGCACTTTAAGTCAAAGACTATAACTTGAGATTGGTAAATCAAAATGACATGGGACTAAAGGCATTGGTTAGAGGGATTCAATACCTTTCCAAAATGTCCAAGAACATGATCAAATCTTAAAAATTGAGCAAGATATGCCTTGTGGAAGTTGGGCAATTTTTGGGAATTTTGAAAAGTCAACTTTGCTTCAAATGCCTCAAAATTGCTAATGGGCCTCAATTTCTTCCATGAATCATTACCCAAAAGCTATGCACGACCCATTAAGCTAAAAGGGAGTTATTTTCTTATTTTTAATTAATTAATTGAATTTTTAATCCTATTAATTCATTTAATTAAAATTAAATATGAGAAAAATACTAAATCATGTGTTTCAAATCTTTTTGTGTAGCCAATTCACTCTTTATGGATCAAATATTTCGTGCATCACTCAAAAGGAAAGATTCTATGCAATTGGCAATGGTTTCATGGCAAAAAGATTGGATTTGATATCATTGAAAACCAAATATCCAAATCATCAATGCAGGGATTATGGGCTTGTTTTTCTTAACCTAATCATGCTCAGATACATATAGAACATAAACCTAATGCATTAGACACAAAAAGCTGCGCCCAAGACCAAGAACAACATTGCAACTTTTGACAAAAATTTTGAAAACTGTTTTCATAGCTACTGCAAGTTTCAAAGCCTAAAAGCCATTCCAATACAATCCTGACACTACCAGGAAGCTTTTGCAATCGAAATCAAGTCTCCACGCACAAGGAATTGGTAGAACAGAATTGCCTTTCTTTCAAAATTATTCATAATCGTATTTTGAATTCCATGCATGATTCATGACTTTTAATGTTTGATTTATACTAACATAAACATTCTGAAGCTATTGGTGTCCTCTAATTGAATTAATACTGCCTATGTCAAAAGTTGCCATGAACGGATATTAGGGTTTCTGAAGCTTTGATTTGGGGTTTCACACATAAGGCAAAATTGGCCATCCAAACTAGTACCAATGGACTCGTGACGTTCAGACGAAACTAATCCACTATTCGCGCCCTTTTTATGTTTGCATATGCCCTATTCGCTATTATTTGCAGGTGCCATTTAGTGGGGGTTTAAAACCCCCGCTATCTATTTGTTATTTTCAGGCAAAACGAAGAAACAAGGAAGAGGACGCTGAGTTGTTGGAGTGTGATTGGACCATTCAAAGTTTGGCGCGTTTTTTGGTTATTCTAGCATAATATTTGTTTTTCTATTATATTAATCACGTTCCATTATTCATACAAATAAACGCGTTGGTTCAATTGGCAAATGAAGTGGCATGCAGGTATTGGGACCTGGGTTCGATTCCCAGGTCCCCCATATTTCTCAATAACTTTTGTTGAAACGTGATCAGGTGCAGTTTCTACCCAGTGATCCACCATACACGCATACGTGTGTGCCTGCCAAGTGTCCAGGGGCCTCAATCCAAAGGCCAGAACATGCAGCTCCACCATGAACGCTAGTCAACCATTTCTCACACGCGCTAGAAAGTCAACAAGGCCTTGGTTTCTAATGGGCCTGAATTTCCAATACACCTCCAAAAGGGCCAGACACCCCCATGGTTTGCCCATTTTAATTTTTCTTTGTTTTCTCTTTTTTTTTATTCTTTTCATTGTTTTTTTTTAATTATTTTCTTATTAATTCAAAAAAATAATTTTCATAACACAAAAAAATCAGAAATCATTTAATGCATTAATATTTTTTGTAAATAAATTTAATAATCAACTTAGTAAAATTAGGTTAAAATTTTAATGTTTTTTCTTAAATAACTAAAAAATGTAGAAATTAGGTTTTTAGCATTTTTATTCTCTTTTCTTAACAAATAACTCTTTCTTATTATTATTATTATTAATTATTAACTAATTTTGTAAATACCCATGTAATTAAATAATTAGTATAAATTAGGTTAAAACCTTAATCTTTTTCTTTAATAATTAAAAAATATTTAGAATTAGGGTTTCTTTTAATTAATTCTCTTTATTTCCATTAAATACAAAAAACATAAAAAATAACTTCTTTTCTTTATTGAATAATTAATTAATTTTTAATTTCATTTAATTTCTTTAAAGGGTCCAACGCCCTCGCATATTCGATTCTAATTTCTTTCCGCGCGTTTGTTCTTATTTTTCGTTTTAAATATAATGTAATTGCTCAAGCCTTGTAATAGTAATTAGGAAATTTATTTACTTTCCGCATTTTATTAAAAAATGGGTCTTTGTTAATTTGGCGATGTATAGACCCGCGCCTTGTAATAGCGTAGGACTTTATTTTCTGTACTTTAATTTCCGCACCTTTTAACTGCTAATCACATGAAAGAATGAATAGCCCAAATAAAATCAAAGCGTAGCTCACCATGATGCATGACAAGATAAAACATAACTGAAAACGATACACAAATTCACACACCACTCTTAGGGTACGCCTCACTGTTGCCTTGCCCCTCGAAACGTGGTCGTCGAGTATAGGACGTCTTAGTGATTCCTTATGTCCATTGATCTAGTTGCCTCGAAACGGTTGCCTCGAAACAAGTTACCTCGAAACGGTTGCCTCGGAATAAAAAAGATCAATGACATAAGGGTAGCTTCTAAGGTGTCCTACTGTTGCTCGGTGACCACACTGTCCCTACAAACTCGAATTGACCCGAACACCTCCAACGGTGGTGCTACCTACCTCTCAATGGTGGGATGGCACTACCTTAAGGACATTTACACAGCTTAATTCCTTAGGGTAGGTAGATGACTCATAGATACTTGCTCTATTAAAAAAAACAAACAAAAACCTTTTCACACCGACACTTTTCAAAAAAGGCTTTCAAAACAATTTTTCAAACACTCTTGAGGACTGATACAAGAGTCGATCTGAAATCTTTAAAACGAAACTTTTTCAAACTCACTCACAATTGAAAAGAAAACACTTTTGAAAACACAAATGAGCAAGTATCTAAGAGCCCATGGATAACCATGGATAGAAAGGGTGCTAACACCTTCCCTTTCTATAAATCTACCTCCCGAACCGAGAAACTATCTCATGAGGAATTTTGCTGTGCTTTTGTCCTGTCCATGTTGGAGAAAATAAAAGACAGTGGCGACTCTTGCTTACCGCGACATTTCGCGAACCAGCTAAAAACAGTCAGTTCCAGATCCACCGATCACAGAACTGGCGACTCTGCTGGGGACTCTTTAAAGTGAGGTGTACCTTAGGACTAAGATCACTTGTGTTTTCAATTGTCTGAATTGTTTGCTTTAATATTGTGGGCCTGTCTCGGGAGTTCTATAGATCCTAACCCGGATCTGGGGGATACCTTCTTAGAAAGTAGCAACAAGGCTGTGAGGGAATTGTGTGGGGTATACCGACATGGTTGAAGCAGTCTGCTACGTTGATGTGGCACTTTCGTGTGTACCGGTAACCCTTGAGTTCAGTCAAGGAGAGTATGGGGCCTCCGCGTGGTGTCGTGAAGCATCAACTGACCTTAGGAACCTTAGTTGAACCATCTTGGCCTCTTTAGGGTAGTGAGATAACTGACTTTGGTGCAATCTGAGGTTGGTTGATACTCGATACTACACTCAATTGAGGGTTGTTTTCTTGGAATATTTCGGTCGCCAGTTCAGTGGCTAAATCGAAACGATGAACAATGAAAGCAGTCCAGTGATATTGGGACCCTTAGAACCAGGTTACTTCTGATAGGACAGGTTGAGCCCACTAACTTCAAGAGGGTAATACCTAGACCCCATGCTGGCCTGAACTCTAAGGGCTCTTTGTGTGACTTGTGTGCTTTCAAACTTGACTATTTGCATGCTTGTTATCTGACACTCGAGCTTCTTGCAGGTTTTATTTACAGTCCTTAATCGGGACTCATTACAGGGCCCACCTACATCATTCCATGCATAGCATGACATCATACCATTGCATACATCCTTCATAAGGACTAATCCATTTCAAGGATCTCAAGGGCTTGTGATGCAGGTCATGATGAACCAACTGTCCAGCAAGGGGCAAAGGGGATTTATTTTCCCCTAGCCAGGGTTGTCAGGGGCTATGACCCACTCGATATGGTGAGCCTTGACTCTTGAAGAAGGACTCTCAACAACAGGAAGTTCCTTCAATCAAGCCACCGAATTCAAATTCTAACGATTTTCTTGTTTACCCCGCGAGATCCTTGAAAACATTGCATGCATATCATACATGTCATTGCATTACAGGTACCGCTGTTTACAGGTCACTTACCGTCTTTGCTGTTTATTTCAGCAGTCTCATTATGAATCCTGAATCATCTGCTGATCAGTCCATCAAGGCCCTCCAGGCTCAGAACGCCCAGTTCCAAGAGTTGATCATGAGTTTAGCCCAGGGCCAGCAAGATCTGAAGACCCTGCTTCTGAAGAAGAAGAAGAAGAAGAGGACGGTGTTGTTCAACCCTAGACGCAAATCTGGGAATGGCACACAAAATGAAGCTGAGCTGACTACCCCATCTGTTGGGAAAGACAGTCCCCAAGAAAGGGAGGTTCCTAGTCCAATGGTCTCCGACAACGAGACTGATTCTAATGATGAGCAGTACCCTCCAGCTGAGGACCGGTACAAGCAACTAGAGGATCGTCTGAGTACCATGGAAATTCAACAAGTGCCTGGTTTGGATTTCGGAGACCTGGGTCTATCTTCTGGTGTGGTGCTCCCACACAAATTCAGAGCTCCTTCTTTTGCTAAGTATGATGGGGCATCCTGTCCCAGGCTGCATCTCAGGTCTTATGTGCGGAAGATTCAGCCGTATACTGCAGACAAGAGCTTATGGATCCATTTCTTCCAGGAGAGTCTTTCAGGGACTCATCTCGAATGGTTCTATCAGCTGGATGGAACCACCATTCGTAACTGGGAGGATTTGGCTACTGCTTTTTACAAGCAGTATCAGTATAATGTCGACCTCGCTACTACACGTACCCAACTCCAGGGTATGTCGCTAGGATCGGGAGAAGGTTTTAAAGAGTATGCGCAGAAATGGAGAGACCTTGCTGGGAGGGTACAACCACCTCTGACTGACCGCGAGCTCGTCGACATGTTCTTGGGGACCCTGTCTGGTCCATTCTTCAACCACCTGATTGGGAATTCTGCTGCTGGGTTTACAGATTTGGTCTTGACTGGGGAAAGGATTGAAGTTGGTATCAAGTCTGGGAAGATACAGAAGGATGCTTCATCGAGCACCGATAAAAAACCTTTTAAGAAGGAATCCAGTGCTGTCTATGGTTCAAGGAGACGGAATAGACCAGAACGCCGCCAAGCTGTCAATGCAGTGGTGATCTCAAAACCTGCTGGTACTCCTCAGCATCACAATCAACAAAAGAGCGAGAGAAGGCAGTTCACTCGGCTCAGCATGACCTTGTCCCAGATGTTGCCACAGTTGCTGGAGACCAAGCTGGTGACTCTAAAAGAAGCTCCAAAGAATCAAAATACAACGTCACCCAAGTATAATCCCAACGCCCGCTGCGCTTATCACTCTGACAGCCCGGGGCATACTACAGATGATTGTTAGAGCTTGAAAAATAAGATCCAAGACTTGATTGAATCAAAGGAGATTGAGTTCGAGGAGCCCGAGGCTCCCAATGTGATCACTGCTCCCCTGCCAAAACATGGCTAGGATAGAAAGCACTTTTTGTTCATTTGAATTCAAGTTGTATTTTTCTTTGTTTGTTCAAACAATAATATTCATGTCAAACGTTGTTATTTCATTAATGCATTACACATGTCTGTTTTGAAGTAATTATTTCGTGTTCACTATATGCAAACTGCTTTCATATTTTTGTGATGATCAACTCTTGATTGAAAACTCTAAGCCTCTTGAGGGAGGATGACGAAAATGATACCACAATATACAGTATGCTTTTGAACAAACCCTGCTGATGAGGTACAGGCATTGTTTCAAATCCTAAACACTGGAGTCATAAGGAAGATAATCCCTCGTTAACCCCTTCGAGCCAAAGAAGTAGGAGTTTTTCTTTTCGAAAATTAAAACCCTTAATCATAACCTGGGGCAGGGTAGTTCTCTCAGTTGATCCAAGTGCATAACAAATGGCACCAAAGAGGTCCTTATTGAACAAAATACAGTGATGGTTCTGAATAATCATAAAGACGGGCAGTCATTATAAAAGCCCAATAAGTCAAAACCTATGGAGGAGACTTACAAAACTGGGGCATCCCGCTGACTGTAATCACAAAAGAACAGTTCAGGCAAAAAATAGGGATAACGCAATCAAAAGGAAAGAGGTCCTACAAACCCTCAACAAAAAAGGAAATGACTGCCTAATCAAAATAAACTGTCAAAATCTGAACCATCACCGGAACATCAGAGCAAAGACTCAAACAGGGTCTAACGCACGATCAACGGAGTTTAGGTTTGAAGAACATCACGAAGAGCGGGTGGGTACAAATATAATTTGAGCCTTTATCCTTTGTTTCTTAAACCGTGAACCAGGCCACATTATAACCCTCAAAAGTCCTAGCTGAAGCATGGGTTAATTCGAAAGCATACTGTAACAAAGGTATCCTGACTCCTTAAGGCTTGCGGTAAAATAACAAGTTGACATCACAGTTTACAAAAAAAAAAATTTATTTGTCTTACAAAAAATGCATTTTTCAAAATTTCAAGACAGACATAAGCTTTGCATTTTTAACATAACTTTGTTTGCATAGGACTATTTGTTTGAACAGCATAGAAGTTCGCACGATGAATATCTGATGAACAAAAGCATTCCCAATCAAGGGGCACGACACGAGCATTGTCCATCATCTGGGGCAATCCAGTCAAGATTCGGAGAATCTCGCAAAAGGCCAACCAGCCTGGGGCAAATCTCCGCCTGAGTCACTTGGGGCATTCCAGCAACGAGTCTTGCCTGATCAAACATCTTCTGGTGGCATGGCAAAATACTTCTAACAGGGGCAACCCCCTACATTCTGAGAGCGTGGACATAGTCAAAAAAATACTGCGCATAATCAAAGACCCGCTAGGTTGACATACCTAGACAAAAATAAGGGCTTCCCGACGAACCAAAAGGGTTCGGGCAAAAATAAGGGATGAGATGAAAAAAATCTGTACACCCGGCAAGTCGAAAACCTGAAAAGGCGGCTTGGGCAAAAATGGGTATCCCGGTGGACTGAAAACCCGAAAGGGCGGTCCAGGCAAAAATTAGGGGTTTAAGCGTACGTCTATGTCCCGGCATCTAGTCACCTGTCTACCAGAAGATTTGTCAACTACCCCCACAGGTGCCTTCTCCCACTGAAACAGGGGCAATAATGAGTTGTCTGAGCGATCTAATTGCTCTGTCCACCAAGGTACCGAGGTAAGTTCAGCTGAAGAACATAACTAAGATATCTTAACTCCCCAGAGAGTGAGCCAGCAAGTCAACATACTCTCCCCAAGAAAAGTTATACTGTCAGCCTTAAGGAAGTTGGAGTATCCCCAGCAAATCTCAACATTCCTTATAGGAGTATACAGACATTCTTAACAAGCATCCCCGGCAGTCTTGATCTAAGATTATTCCCCGGCGGTATACCAGACATTCAGTGGAGCCACTTTCCCAGTGCATATCAAAAATTTCCCCAGGAAAATCCAGTCCGAAAGCATCCCCAGGAAAGTTGAATAAATCTCCCCAGTAGGAAGCTTATCCCCAGTAGATTCTGGAAGCTTATCCCCTGCATAGCACGAACACGTCTCCCGGCTTTATTCAGAAGGTTATTTCCCCACCAGGATATAACTGGGTTATCCTCAGCCAATAACCAGGGAAAGATCGTCCCCGACGAAGTCTTCCTATCCCCCAGCGGAGTTCATCATATTCTTCAACAAAACTCAACAATGGTATCCCCAGCGGAGTTATCATCAACATCCCAGCAAAGTACCTCTCTTTCCACAGAGTATTGTCCCCCAGCAAGATCGCTAGAGTAGTTATTCCCCGCAGAGTAATCTCTTCATCAAGTTTATTCCCCAACGGAGTCATCTTCTCCTACCGGTATTCTTGCAATCTTCATCCCCAGCGGAAACGAAGAACTCTCTTCAACCATCAGCCCAAGATTTAACTCCCGGCATCCGTCAAGGATTTACTTTCCTAGACAAAAACATACGTTCAAAAACATCACATTGTCATACATCATGATACATGCATAAACGCATCATATCTTACAATCTCATTTATGTTGAGAACATCATTGCTTGATCCGTGGCATGCATTGCATACGACTGACTTTTACATTTCAGGAAAGATCTAGTTAAGTTCTCAGCTATTCCAAAACCTTGCCTGGTCCAGTTAAATCGACTCCTAAATATTTTTCTGATGCCTATCCAGTCAAAGGCCTTCTCTGGTCCAGTTAAATCGATTCCTAAAGATTTTCGTGATGAATACCCAGTTGAAGATTCCAAGACCTTGCCTGGTCCAGTTAAATCGACTCCTAAAGATTTTTCTGATGCCGATCCAGTCAAAGGCCTTCTCTGGTCCAGTTAAATCGATTCCTAAAGATTTTCCTGATGAAGACCCAGTTGAAGACTCCAAGACCTTGCCTGGTCCAGTTAAATCGACTCCTAAAGATTTTTCTGATGTCGATCCAGTCAAAGGCCTTCTCTGGTCCAGTTAAATCGATTCCTAAAGATTTTCCTGATGAAGACCCAGTTGAAGATTCCAAGACCTTGCCTGGTCCAGTTAAATCGACTCCTAAAGATTTTTCTGATGCCGATCCAGTCAAAGGCCTTCTCTGGTCCAGTTAAATCGATTCCTAAAGATTTTCCTGATGAAGACCCAGTTGAAGATTCCAAGACCTTGCCTGGTCCAGTTAAATCGACTCCTAAAGATTTTTCTGATGCCGATCCAGTCAAAGGCCTTCTCTGGTCCAGTTAAATCGATTCCTAAAGATTTTCCTGATGAAGACCCAGTTGAAGATTCCAAGACCTTTCCTGGTCCAGTTAAATCGACTCTTAAAGATTTTTCTGATGCTGATCCAGTCAAAGGCCTTCTCTGGTCCAGTTAAATTGATTCCTAAAGATTTTCCTGATGAAGACCCAGTCGAAGATTCCAAGACCTTGCCTGGCCCAGTTAAATCAATTCCTAAAGATTTTTCTGATGCCGCTCCCGTAAAAGTTATTCAAAGACATCCTCTAGTCCAGCTAAATCGATTCCTAAAGATTTCTCTAAGACGAAACCTTTTGAAGTACCAGACCCGATTCCTGTATCTTGCCAGGGTGCGTCTGAAGAGTTTGAGGATCCGATTCCTGTATCTTGCCAGGGTGTATCTGTTGACAACTAACATTACCAGTCCCGATTCCTGAATCTTGCCAGGGTGTGTCTGAAGAGTTTGAGGATCCGATTCCTGTATCTTGCCAGGGTGTATCTGTTGACGACTAACATTACCAGTCCCGATTCCTGTATCTTGCCAGGGTGTGTCTGAAGAGTTTGAGGATCCGATTCCTGTATCTTGCCAGGGTTTATCTGTTGACGACTAACATTACCAGTCCCGATTCCTGAATCTTGCCAGGGTGTGTCTGAAGAGTTTGAGGATCCGATTCCTGTATCTTGCCAGGGTGTATCTGTTGACAACTAACATTACCAGACCCGATTCCTGTAGCTTGCCAGGGTGCGTCTGAAGAGTTTGAGGATCTGATTCCTGTATCTTACCAGGGTGTATCTGTTGACGACTAACATTACCAGACCCGATTCCTGTATCTTGCCAGGGTGCGTCTGAAGAGTTTGAGGATCTGATTCCTGTATCTTGCCAGGGTGTATCTGTTGACAACTAACATTACCAGACCCAATTCCTGTATCTTGCCAGGGTGCGTCTGAAGAGTTCGAGGATTCGATTCCTGTATCTTGCCAGGGTGTATCTGTTGACGACTAGCATTACCAGATCCGATTCCTGTATCTTTCCAGGGTGCGTCTGAAGAGTTCGAGGATCCGATTCCTGTATCTTGCCGGGGTGTATCTGTTGATGACTAATATTACCAGACTCGATTCCTGTATCTTACCAGGGCACGTCTGAAGAGTTCAAAGATTCGATGTCTGTATCCAGCCAGGGCACATCTACGCAAAGAGTTTGAAGGCCAACTCATGTAACAGGTCAGGTATTTACTTTCTTTCTCAGGTATGCAAGTTCTCGCTAAGGAATCTCTTACGCGATCGACAACCTCCCGATGGCATCTATAAGCCCATCTTCCTATCCATCAATCTCCAAATGGAATCTGTAAGCCCATTCCCACCATCATACTGCTAACACTCTACTATGTGAGTGCAAATTACTGGGCACTCTAATGTTCAATCATCTTCCACCTTCGGATTACGAAAGACACGCCAGCCAATCTACATCCGCAGGTCTAAGAAGATTGAACAGGGGCAATTGTTGTACCCCAAAATTTGCCCTCCCATATTCTTCAAGGTTGGCTAAGATCATGCTTCAAAATCTCCCAAGGGTTGCACAGTCCAATTGCCTCCTAACAGTCAAAAATTAAGGTTTTGGTTCTGGCAAAGAAGTTGAGGTTTCCAAGGGTCCAATCAAGTCCCACATGCCTACATACATTGTCAAGCATCCATATGCCAAGTTTCAAGACTCACAGCATCAGATTGCACAGTCAAAAACCCTAATTGCTTCACAGTCAACTGCAGGGGCAAAATGGTCATTTGACAGTCAAAAGTCCAAATTTTTGGTCAACATCTTATTTTGAAGCCACAAACATCATTTGATCAATTCTTGATCATGATTCTCAAAGCATGGCTCAAAAAGTCTCAAGATGCAAAAGTTTCTATTTTTGGACAGTTGAAAAAGTCAACTGCAAATTGACCAAGGCATAACTTCCACATGGTTCATCATAAAAATTCCATCCAAATCTCATTTTGAAGAGAATGAAATTTCCTGCAACTCATCTTCACACTTCAAGTCCAAGAAATGCTCTCACAAAAAGTTATCAATCTCAACATTATAGGTCATTTTCAAAAGTCAACAAAAAGGCACTTTAAGTCCAAGACCATAACTTGAGATTGGTAAATCAAAATGACATGGGACCAAAGGCATTGGTTAGAGGGCTTCAAGACCTTTCCAAATTGTCCAAGAACATGATAAAAGCTTAAAACTTGAGCAAGATATGCCTTGTGGCAGTTGGGAAAGTTTTGGGAATTTTGAAAAGTCAACTTTGCTTCAAATGCCTCAAAATTGCTAATGGGCCTCAATTTCTTCCATGAATCATTACCCAAAAGCTATGCACGACCCATTAAGCTAAAAGGGAGTTATTTTCTTATTTTTAATTAATTAATTGAATTTTTAATCCTATTAATTCATTTAATTAAAATTAAATATGAGAAAAATACTAAATCATGTGTTTCAAATCTTTTTGTGCAGCCAATTCACTCTTTATGGATCAAATATTTCGTGCATCACTCAAAAGGAAAGATTCTATGCAATTGGCAATGGTTTCATGGCAAAAAGATTGGATTTGATATCATTGAAAACCAAATATCCAAATCATCAATGCAGGGATTATGGGCTTGTTTTTCTTAACCTAATCATGCTCAGATACATATAGAACATAAACCTAATGCATTAGACACAAAAAGCTGCGCCCAAGACCAAGAACAACATTGCAACTTTTGACAAAAATTTTGAAAACTGTTTTCATAGCTACTGCAAGTTTCAAAGCCTAAAAGCCATTCCAATACAATCCTGACACTACCAGGAAGCTTTTGCAATCGAAATCAAGTCTCCACGCACAAGGAATTGGTAGAACAGAATTGCCTTTCTTTCAAAATTATTCATAATCGTATTTTGAATTCCATGCATGATTCATGACTTTTAATGTTTGATTTATACTAACATAAACATTCTGAAGCTATTGGTGTCCTCTAATTGAATTAATACTGCCTGTGTCAAAAGTTGCCATGAACGGATATTAGGGTTTCTGAAGCTTTGATTTGGGGTTTCACACATAAGGCAAAATTGGCCATCCAAACTAGTACCAATGGACTCGTGACATTCAGACGAAACTAATCCATTATTCGCGCCCTTTTTATGTTTGCATATGCCCTATTCGCTATTATTTGCAGGTGCCATTTAGTGGGGGTTTAAAACCCCCGCTATCTATTTGTTATTTTCAGGCAAAACGAAGAAACAAGGAAGAGGACGCTGAGTTGTTGGAGTGTGATTGGACCATTCAAAGTTTGGCGCGTTTTTTGGTTATTCTAGCATAATATTTGTTTTTCTATTATATTAATCACGTTCCATTATTCATACAAATAAACGTGTTGGTTCAATTGGCAAATGAAGTGGCATGCAGGTATTGGGACCTGGGTTCGATTCCCAGGTCCCCCATATTTCTCAATAACTTTTGTTGAAACGTGATCAGGTGCAGTTTCTACCCAGTGATCCATCATACACACATACGTGTGTGCCTGCCAAGTGTCCAGGGGCCTCAATCCAAAGGCCAGAACATGCAGCTCCACCATGAACGCTAGTCAACCATTCCTCACACGCGCCAGAAAGTCAACAAGGCCTTGGTTTCTAATGGGCCTGAATTTCCAATACACCTCCAAAAGGGCCAGACACCCCCATGGTTTGCCCATTTTAATTTTTCTTTGTTTTCTCTTTTTTTTTATTCTTTTCATTGTTTTTTTTAATTATTTTCTTATTAATTCAAAAAAATAATTTTCATAACACAAAAAAATCAGAAATCATAAAAATAAAATATGTTTTATTTAATATTTAATGCATTAATATTTTTTGTAAATAAATTTAATAATCAACTTAGTAAAATTAGGTTAAAATTTTAATGTTTTTTCTTAAATAACTAAAAAATGTAGAAATTAGGTTTTTAGCATTTTTATTCTCTTTTCTTAACAAATAACTCTTTCTTCTTATTATTATTATTAATTATTAACTAATTTTGTAAATACCCATGTAATTAAATAATTAGTATAAATTAGGTTAAAACCTTAATCTTTTTCTTTAATAATTAAAAAATATTTAGAATTAGGGTTTCTTTTAATTAATTCTCTTTATTTCCATTAAATACAAAAAACATAAAAAATAACTTCTTTTCTTTATTGAATAATTAATTAATTTTTAATTTCATTTAATTTCTTTAAAGGGTCCAACGCCCTCGCATATTCGATTCTAATTTCTTTCCGCGCGTTTGTTCTTATTTTTCGTTTTAAATATAATGTAATTGCTCAAGCCTTGTAATAGTAATTAGGAAATTTATTTACTTTCCGCATTTTATTAAAAAATGGGTCTTTGTTAATTTGGTGATGTATAGACCCGCGCCTTGTAATAGCGTAGGACTTTATTTTCTGTACTTTAATTTCCGCACCTTTTAACTGCTAATCACATGAAAGAATGAATGGCCCAAATAAAATCAAAGCGTAGCTCACCATGATGCATGACAAGATAAAACATAACTGAAAACGATACACAAATTCACACACCACTCTTAGGGTACGCCTCACTGTTGCCTTGCCCCTCGAAACGTGGTCGTCGAGTATAGGACGTCTTAGTGAGTCCTTATGTCCATTGATCTAGTTGCCTCGAAACGGTTGCCTCGGAACAAGTTGCCTCGAAACGGTTGCCTCGGAATAAAAAAGATCAATGGCATAAGGGTAGCTTCTAAGGTGTCCTACTGTTGCTCGGTGACCACACTGTCCCTACAAACTCGAATTGACCCGAACACCTCCAACGGTGGTGCTACCTACCTCTCAATGGTGGGATGGCACTACCTTAAGGACATTTACACAGCTTAATTCCTTAGGGTAGGTAGATGACTCATAGATACTTGCTCTATTCAAAAAACAAACAAAAACCTTTTCACACCGACACTTTTCAAAAAAGGCTTTCAAAACAATTTTTCAAACACTCTTGAGGACTGATACAAGAGTCGATCTGAAATCTTTAAAACGAAACTTTTTCAAACTCACTCACAATTGAAAAGCAAACACTTTTGAAAACACAAATGAGCAAGTATCTAAGAGCCCATGGATAACCATGGATAGAAAGGGTGCTAACACCTTCCCTTTCTAGAAATCTACCTCCCGAACCGAGAAACTATATCATGAGGAATTTTGCTGTGCTTTTGTCCTGTCCATGTTGGAGAAAATAAAAGACGGTGGCGACTCTTGCTTACCGCGACATTTCGCGAACCAGCTAAAAACAGTCAGTTCCAGATCCATCGATCACAGTCACCTTTCTGTATCTTCCCAGACTTTATACCAGCTTCTATTCTCTCACCAGTCAAGATAAGGTCTGTAAACCCAGCAGAAGAATTCCCAATCAGATGGTTGAAGAACGGACCAAACAGGGTCCCCAAGAACATATCCACAAGTATGCGGTCAGTTAAGGGTGGCTGCACCCTTCCAGCCAAGTCTCTCCACTTTTGAGCATATTCCTTGAATCCTTCACCCGTCCCTAGTGACAAACCCTGGAGTTAGGTACGCGTAGGAGCGAGGTCGGACTTGTACTGGTATTGCTTGTAAAAGGCAGCAGCAAGGTCCTCCCTGTTTAGGATACTGGCTCCATCCAGCTGATAGAACCACTCGAGTTGAGTCCCTGACAGACTGTCCTGAAAGAAGTGAATCCACAAATTCTTGTCAGCCGTGTAGGACTGGATCTTTCTTACGTATGAACGGAGGTGCAACTTAGGACAGGAAGCTCCGTCATATTTGGCAAAAGCAGGTGCCTTGAACTTGTGAGGAATCACCACCCCAAAGGATAGACCTAGATCTTCGAAGTCCAGACCGGGCACCTTCCATATCTCCATAGCGCTTAACCGGTCTTCCAGTTGCTTGTACTTATCCTCAACAGGAGGATACTGTTCATCATTATAATCCGTCTCGTTGTCAGAGACCACGGGACTAGGAACCCTTCCCTCTTGTGGGCTGTCTTTGCCTACAGATGATATAGTCAGCTCAGCCTCATTCTGTAGTCCATTCCCAGATCTGCGTCTAGTGTTGAACAAAACAGTCCTCTTCTTCTTCTTCTTCCTCTCTTTCAGAATCAGAGTTTTCAAGTCCTGTTGACCCTGGGTTAGGCTCATAACCAACTCCTGGAACTGGGCATTCTGGGCCTGGAGGGCCTTGATAGCTTGTTCAGCGGAAGGTTCAGTAGACATGATGATTGCTGAAATAAACAGCGAAGAAGATAAGCAACCTGTAGAAAGGGTACCTGTAATGCAATGATATGTATGATATGCATGCAATGTTTTCAAGGATCTCGCGGGGTAAATAAGAAAATTGTCAGAATCTGGTAGCTTGATTGAAGGATCTTCATGTTGTTGAGAGTCCTTCTTCAAGAGTTAGGCTCACCATATCGAGTGGGTCATATCCCCTGACTCAAGTTATCAACCTTGGCTAGAGGAAAATAAATCCCCTTTGCCCCTTGCTAGACAGTTGGTTCATCATGACCTGCATCACAGACCCTTGAGATCCTCGAAATGGGTTAGTCCTTATGCAAGATGTATGCAGGTTAGTCCTTATGCAGGATGCATGCAATGGTATGATGGTATGATGTTATGATAAAGCACACCACAAGTATTCACAAACGGCAAACATGATAAGGCACACAAGTCACACAAGACAGCCCTTAGAGTTTAGGCCAGCATGAAGTTCAGGTACTACCCTCTTTCAGTTTCGTTGGTTAAGACCTGTCCTAGAAAATAGTAACCGGGTTCTAGAGGATCTCAATATCATTGACTACCCTCAATCGGTCATAACTCCAGCATCGCAATCTTTTCTTGCAGCCAGAACCATCGCGAGAGTTTAGCCTCAATGAGTGTAGCATACTGCTACTGTTCCATGGCCAAGTTGGGTCAATTTAGGGTTCTAAGGTCGGTTGATGCTTAATGACTCCTCAGAAGACCCATATTCTCCTCGTTCCAACACAAGGGATATCGGTACAGACCAAGGTGTCACACCAACGTAGCTACTGCTTCACCCGTGTCGGTCTACGCCGGATAGGTCCCTCACAACTTATGCTACCTAAAGGGTATTCCCCAGATCCGGGTTAGGATCTATGAAACTCCGATGCAAGCCCACAAATATAAAAGCAATCAAGACATACAATTGAAAACATAAGAGTGGTCTAATCCTAAGGTACACCTCACTTATTAAATATTCCCCAGCAGAGTCGCCAGTTCTGTGATCGGTGGAAATAGAACTGACTGTTTTTAATGCTGGTTCGCGAAATGTCGCGGTAAGCAAGAGTCGCCACCGTCTTTTATGTTCTCCAACATGGAAAGGACAAAAGCACAACAAAATTCCTTTTCGAGATGTTTCTCGGTTCGGGGGGTAGATTTATAGAAAGGGAAGGTGTTATCACCCTTTCTATCCATGGTTATCCATGGGCTCTTAGGTACTTGCTCACTATGTTTTCAAAAATTGTTCGCTTTTCAAGTGTTTATGGGTTTTGAAAAAGTTTAGTTTGAAAAACTTCTAGGTAACTCTTGTATCAGTCCTCAAGAGTGTATGAAGTATTTGTTTGAAAACTTTTTGAAAGTGTAGGTGTGAAAAGTTGTTTTTGTTTTAAAAGAGCAAGTACCCAAGAGAAATCTACCTACTCTAAGGAATTAAGCTGTGTAAGAGTCCTTTAGACAGTGCTATCCCATTATTGAGAAGTAGGAAGCACCGTCGTTGGAGTTATTCGGGTCAATTCGATTATAGGGACATGTGGTCACCAAAGCAATAGTAGGACGCCTTAGTGGTAACCCTAATGTCCTAGATCCTTTTTTATCCGAGGCAACTGTTTCGAGGCAACTGGATCTTTAGACAGGAGGGCGACCTCTAAAACACCCTATACTTGATGACCACGTCGAGGCAACCAAGTGAGGCGTACCCTAGGAGTGGCATGTGCAAGTGTGTTGTTTCAGTTTAAATTATCTTTGAACATGCATCATTGTGAGCTACGGGTTGATTTTATTTGTCAGGCAAATCTTGCATGCATAATTAACAGTTTATAAGTGTGCAGGAAATAAAATTGCGGAAGGTAAATCTACGCTATTACAAGGCGTCGGGTATTTACATCGCCAAAAACATAACCCTTGAAAATAAATGCGAGAAAATAAAAGAAAGTGATAAAAGCCCTAATTATCTATTACATTCTCGAAGCAGTTACATCAAAATGAGATAAAATAATAAAGTGCGCGCAAAGAAATTGAATCGGGACGTCCTTAGGGTTTTGACCCTTTTTTTGAGAAAATAATTAAGTTTGGTCCTTTTTGCAATTAATTAATATTAAACCTAATTTACTAATTAATTAATTAATTACAAGAAAAAAAGTATTTTTTATGTTTTTTAGGTCTTGATGAAAATAAATTAAAAGTCAAGAAAAACCCTAATTCTAAATTGATTTTATTTATTGTGAGAAAAGATTAAAATTAAACCTAATTAATAAAAAGACCAAATTAATTAATTTACATTTATTTACAAAAAATAATCAATAGTGAAATTAATAAATAATAAAAATAAATAATATTTTAAGTTTCTGATTTTATTGTGAAAAATAATAATTTGTGAGTTAAATAATAATAATAATATTAATAATAAAAATAATTAGTTAAAAGAAAATAAAAAGAAAAGCAATTAACCAGGGGGGGTGTTGGCCCAATAATGGAGTTATGTTAGCAATTCCAACCCATTAAGCTTCCAGGCCTGTTTGACTTCTGGGATTGTCTGCGCGTGCATTGACCAATGAGCATCATGATCTTCATCCTTTGATCATTGGATTGGTGATAGTGGCCACATGGCAGGCTGATGCTTGGAGTCCATGGTGGGATGCTTTGGATAGCCTGCATAGGAACACGTTATGAAAAATATCATGAGAATTTTGGGTGGACCTGGGAATCGAACTCAGGTCCCAATGGTTGCCAGCCACCTCACTATCCACTGAGCCATGCGCCTGTATTTGTAATTACAATGACAATTGAAAATAATATATAAAATATATCAATTATGCTGGAAACACAAAATCACGCGCGTTTTATTTGAACTGCCCAACCACAACTCAACACGTCTTCATCGTCTTCGCTGTGTACCTGCAAATAACAAAGAGATAGCGGGGGTTTTTAACCCCCACAAAATAGCATGAGGAATAATAGCGATTAGCTCCCTAGGCTATATAAATAGGGCGCGAGTATGGCATTCAATTCGCCTGGTTGCAACAATTACAACCATATGCATGAGAAGGTCCAATTTTTCCTGTATGGGAAAGCCCCAAAATCAAAGCTTCGGAACCCTAATATTTGTCAATGGTGATTTGTGATTCAGGGCGTTTCAGCCCAATTAACCTATGCCAAAAGCTTTGTATGATTGCTAGCAACACAAAACACACAGAAAATCATGTTAATGATGCATAAATTTAGAGTTACGATTCTGAAAAAGATTGACAAACTGTGTGACTGTTCTTGGTGTTTTCTTAGGCCTTAGCACTTGGTTTTGGTTGCAATGCGTTTCTGGGAGTTCTAGCAATGTGTTTGAATCCTTAAATTGCTTTGAAAGGGCCTGGGAGTGAGAAAACAGTTTTGAGCTTTCTTGATTTTTTTTCAATATTGCATATGACTTTCTTGCAGAGTTTTCACGTCTATGGCATTAGGGTTTGGTTGTGTGCATATATGGGAATCATTTTAGGTCAAAGTTTGGGCCTTAATCCATGTGTATGGGAGAATTAGGTTTACACTTTCCTCCATTGACAAACTTTCCAAATTTGAATCAAATCTAAGATTTTGTGTACACATAAGCCCTAGCAGGAATTGTTTGGTCAGCACATGATATATGAAAGCTGTTCAAATCATAAAGATACTATTCCATTGATTTTTAGATTTTATTTGAATTATTATAGATTTAAAATGAATTAAATCAATAAAAATTAAATAAAATAGAAAAATAAATGTTTGATCTTGAAATTAATCATGGGACACGTGCGTGGCATGACAAGGCTGAATCAAGTGGAAGAAAGTGGACCCTTTTGTCAAAAATTGAAGTTTTAAGGATAGTTGACTTTTGCAAATTCATGAAAATTTCCCAACTTCTCCAATGCATATCTTGCTCAATTTTGATCATATGAACATGTTCTTGGACATTTTGGAAAGGTCTTGAAGTCCTCTAACCAATGCCTTTGGTCCCATGTCATTTGGATTTACCAAGCTCAAGTAATGGTCTTTGACTTAAAGTGCATTTTTGTTGACTTTTGAAATTGACCTATAATGTAGAAATTGATAACTTTTTGTGAGAGAATTTCTTGGACTTGGAACGTGAAGATGAGTTGTAGAAATGTCATCCCCTTCAAAATGAGCATTGGATGGAATTTTTATGATGAACCATGAAAAAGTTATGCCCTGGTCAAGATACAGTTGACTTTTCAGCTGTCCAAAAATAGTAACTTTTGCATCTTGATGATTTTTGAGCCATCCTTGTGGAATCATGATCAAGACTTGATCAAATGATGATTGTGGTCTCAAAATAAGATTTTGACCAAAAATTATGACTTTTGACTGCAAAATGACCATTTTACCCCTGCAATTGATTGTGAGCAAATGAAGCTTTTGACTGTGGAATTTGACCCTGTGAGTCTTGAGACCTGACATGTATATGCTTGACAATGTATATAGGCATATGAGACTTAATTGAGCCTTGAAAACCTCAAATTCCTTGAGAGAACCAAAACCCTAATTTTGACTGGCTTATGAGGCATTTGAACTGTGCAATCCTTGAGGAAACTTGAACCATTTGGAGATGATTCTTGATAAACCTTGAAGAATATGGGAGGGAAAATTTTGGGGTACAATAGTTGCCCCTGTTCAATCTTCTTAAACCTGAGGATGTAGATTGGCTTGCGTGCCTTTCGTGATCCGAAGGTGGAGGATGATTGAACACTAAAGTGCCCAGAAATTTGCGCTCACATAGTGTAGTATCAGCAATGTGATGTCGGGAATGGGCTTACAGATGCCATTTGGAGATATGATGGATAGGAGGATGGGCTTATAGATTCCATCTGAAGATGTAATGGATAGTGGTGGAGATGGGCTTAAAGATGCCATCTGGAGATGTCGATCGCGTAAGAGATTCCTTAGCGAGAACTTGCGTACCTGAGAAAGAAAGATAGTTTCCTGGCCTGTCACAGGGGTTGATCTTCAAACTCTTCATGTAGATATGCCCTGGCTAGATACAGGTATCGAATCTATAATCAATCGCTCACAGATATGCCCTGGCTAGATACAGGTATCGAATTTGGAACTTCAAAAGGTTGATGTGTTGTCTCTACTGACAGGTTATCTCAGAAAAATCTTTAGGGATCGATTTAACTGAACCAGGGGAGATTTTGTCTTCTTTGACGAGTTGTCTCTTGGGACGGGTTGTCTTCATGGACGGGTTATCTTCATGGACGGGTTATCTTTATTGACAGATTGTCTTTACTGACGGGTTGTCTACATTGACGGGATGTCTTCATTGACGGGATGTCTTCAATGACGGGTTGTCTACATTGACGGGATGTCTTCAATGACGGATTATCTTTATTGACGGGTTGTCTTCAATGACGAGTTGTCTTCAACGACGGGTTGTCTTTAATGATAGATTGTCTTTAATGACGGGTTGTCTTCAATGACGAGTTGTCTTCAACGACGGTTTGTCTTTATTGACGGATTGTCTTTAACGACGGATTGTCTTCAATGACAGGTTGTCTTCAATGACGAGTTGTCTTTATTGACAGATTGTCTTTAACGACGGATTGTCTTCAATGACAGGTTGTCTTCAATGACGAGTTGTCTTCAACGACGGGTTGTCTTTAATGACGGATTGTCTTTAATGAAGGGTTGTCTTCAATGACAGGTTGTCTTCAATGACAGGTTGTCTTCAATGACGGGTTGTCTTCAATGATAGGTTGTCTTTACTGACGGGTTGTCTTCAATGACGGATTGTCTTTAATGACGGGTTGTCTTTACTGACGAGTTGTCTTCAATGACGGATTATCTTTAATGACGGGTTGTCTTCAATGACAGGTTGTCTTCAATGACAGGTTCGTATCGATTTAACTGAATTTGTCTTTTCTTGACTGGATTTGTCTTCTTTGACTGGATTTGTCTTCTTTGACTGGATTTTGAGACTTAACTGCATCTTTCCTGAAAGGTAAAGGTCAGTCATATGCAATGCATGATATGGATCAAGCAATGATGTTCTCGACATAAATGAGATTGTATGATATGATGCGTATATGCATGTATCATGATGTATGACAATGTGATGTTTATGAATGTATTGTCGTCTGGGAAAATAAATCCTCGACGAGAGCCGGGAGTTCGTTGAATCTTGGGTTGATGTTGAAGAGTAGAGCTCTTCGTTTCCGCTGGGGATGATGATTGCAAGAATAAACCGGTAGGAGAAGATGACTCCGTTGGGGAATAAACTTGATGAAGAGATTACCCTGCGGGGAATTACTCTGTGGGAAGAGATACTTCGCTGAGAATTTGATGATAACTCCGCTGGGGATTCCGTTGATAAGCCATGTTGGAGGATTTGATGAACTTCGCTGGGGATAGGAAGAACTTCGCCGAGGACGGTTTTTCCGTTGCAATTTGCTGAGGATAACCCAGTTAGACTCTGGTGGGGAACAACCTTCTGAATAAAGCCTGGGAGATGCTTTTGCACTCTGCGGGGGATAAGCCTCCAGAATCTACTGGGGAAATGGTTCAACTCTCTTGGGGAAACTTTTGAACTGTATTGGGGAAGTGGCTCCACTGGGTGTCTGTATTCCGCCGGGGAACAATCTTATATTTCGTCGAGGAATATTAAGACTGTCGGGGATGCTTGTTGAGGAATATCTATACTCCGCTGGGGAATGTTGAGATCTTCTGGGGATACCCAACTTCCTTAAGGCTGACAGTAGACTAACTCTGCTGGGGGAGAGTATTGCTAACTTGCTAGAGATACTGTGCCTTTTCAAGGTTGATGGGAGACCAACTCTGCTTGGGGAGAGTATTGCTGGATCTTGTCTTACTCTTGGGGAGTGATGGTATCCTGGTTACATTCTTCAGCCGAACATACCTTGTAACTGGTGGACAGAACAGCTTGTACAGTTTGGACCATTCTTATTGTCCCAGCTTTTGTGGGAGAAGGTACCTGTGGAGGTGCGATAACTGCCGATTGACGAATCTTCTTCTGGTAGGCAAATGACGAGATAATGGGACATAGTCATACGCTTTGATCCCTAACTTTTGCCTGAACCGCCCTTTCGGGTTTTCAGTCCATCGGGATACCCTTTTTTGCCTAAGCCGCCTTTTCAGGTTTTTGACTTGCCGGGTGTACAGATTTTTTCATTTTCATCCCTTATTTTTGCCCGAACCCTTTTGGTTCGCCGGGAAGCCCTTATTTTTTCCTAGGTGTGTCAAACTAGCGGGTCTTTGATTATGCGTAGTATTTTTTCGACTATGTCCATGTTCTCAGGATGCAGGGAGTTGTCACTGTCAGTAGTGTTGTGTTGCCATACTTCCAGAAGATGTTTGATAGTACAAGATTCGTTGCTGGAATTCATGTTCAATGCCCCAAGTGACTCAGGCGGAGATTTGCCCCTGGCTATTTGGAATTTTGAGAGATTCCTTGAATTTTGACTTGACTGCCCCAGATGGTAGACAATGATCATGTCGTGCCCCTTGATTGGAAGTGTTTTTCCACTTGAGGTGATCCTTTTTATTGAAAAGGTTTTTGTTCACAAGATATTCATCGTGCGAATTTCTCTACTATTTGAACAAATAGTCATATGCAAACAATTTTATTTAAAAATGCAAAGCTTATGTCTGTTTTAAAGTTTTTGAAAATGCATCTTTTTGTAAAACAAGCAATTTTTTTGGAAAATGTGATGTCAACTCAGGATTTGACAGCAAGCCCTACAGGAGTCAGGATACCTTTTGTAAACAGTATGCTTTCGAACTAACCCATGCTTCATCTAGGACTTTTTGAGGGTTGTAACGTGGCATGGTTCACGGTTTAAGAAACAAAGGATAAAGGCTCAAATTTTATTTGTACCCACCCGCTCTTCGTGATGTTCTTCCAACCTAAGCTCAGCTAATCGTGCATTAGATCTTGTTTGAGTCTTTGCTCTGATATTTCGGTGATGGTTCGGATGCTGATAGTTTATTTTGAATAGGCAGTCATTTCCTTTTTTGTTTGAGGGTTTGCAGGACCTCTTTCTTTTTTTTGATTTTGTTATCCCTGTTTTTTTTGCTTGAACTGTTCCTTTTGTGATTACAGTCAGCGGGATGCCCCAGTTTTTGTAAGTCTCCTTCATAGGTTTTGACTTATTGGGCTTTTATTTCTGAGAGATAATGACTGCCTGTCTTTATGATTATTCAGAACCATCACTGTCTTTTGTTTCGGAAGGACTCCTTTGATGTCATTTTGTGCACCTGGATCAACTGAGAGAACTACCCTGCCCCAGGTTATGATTAAGGGTTTTAATTTTTTTGTGAAAAGAAAAAACTCCTACTTCTTTGGCTCGAAGGGGTTGACTAGGGATTATCTTCCTTATAACTCCAGTATTTAGGATTTGAAACAATGCCTGTACCTCATCAGCGGGGTCTGTTCAAAAGCATACTATAAAGATCGTGGTATCGTTTTCGTCATCCTCCCTCAAAAGGCTTAGAGTTATTAATCGAGAGTTTGAACATCACAAAAAATGAAAGCAGTTTGAATATAGCGAATGTGAATATATTGATTCAAAACAGACATATGTGATGCATTAATGAAATAACAACGTTTGACATGAATAAATGTTTGAACAATCAAAGAAAAATACAACTTGAACATTCGAATGAACAAGAGTTTTTTTTTCCAATCCTAGCCATGTTTTGGCAAGGGAGCAGTGATCACATTGGGAGTCTCGGGCGCTTCGAACTCGACCTCCTTTGCATCGATTAGGTCCTGAACCTTGTTCCTCAAAGTCCAACAATCATCTGTAGCATGCCCCGGGCTGTCAGAATGATAAGCGCAGCGGGTGTTGGGGTTGTACCTTGAAGGTGTCTTGTTGGGATTCTTAGGAGGGTCCCTTAGAGCTACCAGATTGGTCTCCAGCAATTGTGGCAATATCTGGGACAAGGTCATGCCGAGGGGAGTGAATTGCCTTCTAGGCCTCTCTTCCCTTTGTTGGTTGCGATGTTGAGGATCACTGGACGGTTTTGAAATAACTACCGCGTTGACAGCTTGGCGGTGTTCGGACCTATTCTGCCCTCTTGAACTATAGATAGCACTGGATTCTTTCTTGAATGGTTTTTTCTCAGTGTTCGAGGAGTCACCTTTCTGTATCTTCCCAGACTTGATACCAGCTTTTATTCTCTCACCAGTCAAGATAAGGTCTGTAAACCCAGCAGAAGAATTCCCAATCAGATGGTTGAAGAACGGACCAGACAGGGTCCCCAAGAACATATCCACAAGTTCGCGGTCAGTTAAGGGTGGCTGCACCCTTCCAGCCAGGTCTCTCCACTTTTGAGCATATTCCTTGAATCCTTCACCCGTCCCTAGTGACATACCCTGGAGTTGGGTACGCGTAGGAGCGAGGTCAGAATTGTACTGGTATTGCTTGTAAAAGGAAGCAGCAAGGTCCTCCCAGTTGCGGATACTGGCTCCATCCAGCTGATAGAACCACTCGAGTTGAGTCCCTGACAGACTGTCCTGAAAGAAGTGAATCCACAAATTCTTGTCAGCCGTGTAGGGCTGGATCTTCCTTACGTATGAACGGAGGTGCAACTTAGGACAGGAAGCTCCGTCATATTTGGCAAAAGCAGGTGCCTTGAATTTGTGAGGAATCACCACCCCAGAGGATAGACCTAGATCTTCGAAGTCCAGACCGGGCACCTTCCGTATCTCCATAGCGCTTAACCGGTCTTCCAGCTGCTTGTACTTATCTTCAGTAGGAGGATACTGTTCATCATTATAATCCATCTCGTTATCAGAGACCACGGGACTAGGAACCCTTCCCTCTTGTGGGTTGTCTTTGCCTACAGATGATATAGTCAGCTCAGCCTCATTCTGTAGTCCATTCCCAGATCTGCGTCTAGTGTTGAACAAAACAGTCCTCTTCTTCTTCTTCTTCCTCTCTTTCAGAATCAGAGTTTTCAAGTCCTGTTGACCCTGGGCTAGGCTCATAACCAACTCCTGGAACTGGGCATTCTGGGCCTGGAGGGCCTTGATAGCTTGTTCAGCGGAAGGTTCAGTAGACATGATGATTGCTGAAATAAACAGCGAAGAAGATAAGAAACATGTAGAAAGGGTACCTGTAATGCAATGATATGTATGATATGCATGCAATATTTTCAAGGATCTCGCAGGGTAAATAAGAAAATTGTCAGAATCTGGTAGCTTGATTGAAGGATCTTCATGTTGTTGAGAGTCCTTCTTCAAGAGTTAGGCTCACCATATCGAGTGGGTCATAGCCCCTGACTCAAGTTATCAACCTTGGCTAGAGGAAAATAAATCCCCTTTGCCCCTTGCTAGACAGTTGGTTCATCATGACCTGCATCACAGACCCTTGAGATCCTCGAAATGGGTTAGTCCTTATGCAAGATGTATGCAGGTTAGTCCTTATGCAGGATGCATGCAATGGTATGATGGTATGATGTTATGATAAAGCACACCACAAGTATTCACAAACGGCAAACATGATAAGGCACACAAGTCACACAAGACAGCCCTTAGAGTTTAGGCCAGCATGAAGTTCAGGTACTACCCTCTTTCAGTTTCGTTGGTTAAGACCTGTCCTAGAAAATAGTAATCGGGTTCTAGAGGATCTCAATATCATTGACTACCCTCAATCGGTCATAACTCCAGCATCGCAATCTTTTCTTGCGGCCAGAACCATCGCGAGAGTTTAGCCTCAATGAGTGTAGCATACTGCTACTGTTCCATGGCCAAGTTGGGTCAATTTAGGGTTCTAAGGTCGGTTGATGCTTAATGACTCCTCAGAAGACCCATATTCTCCTTGTTCCAACACAAGGGATATCGGTACAGACCAAGGTGTCACACCAACGTAGCTACTGCTTCACCCGTGTCGGTCTACGCCGGACAGGTCCCTCACAGCTTATGCTACCTAAAGGGTATTCCCCAGATCCGGGTTAGGATCTATGAAACTCCGATGCAAGCCCACAAATATAAAAGCAATCAAGACATACAATTGAAAACATAATAGTGGTCTAATCCTAAGGTACACCTCACTTATTAAATATTCCCCAGCAGAGTCGCCAGTTCTGTGATCGGTGGAAATAGAACTGACTGTTTTTAATGCTGGTTCGCGAAATGTCGCGGTAAGCAAGAGTCACCACCGTCTTTTATGTTCTTCAACATGGAAAGGATAAAAGCACAGCAAAATTCCTTTTCGAGATGTTTCTCGGTTCGGGAGGTAGATTTATAGAAAGGGAAGGTGTTAGCACCCTTTCTATCCATGGTTATCCATGGGCTCTTAGGTACTTGCTCACTATGTTTTCAAAAATTGTTCGCTTTTCAAGTGTTTGTGGGTTTTGAAAAAGTTTAGTTTGAAAAACTTCTAGGTAACTCTTGTATCAGTCCTCAAGAGTGTATGAAGTATTTGTTTGAAAACTTTTTGAAAGTGTAGGTGTAAAAAGTTGTTTTTGTTTTGAAAGAGCAAGTACCCAGGAGAAATCTACCTACTCTAAGGAATTAAGTTGTGTAAGAGTCCTTTAGACAGTGCTATCCCATTATTGAGAAGTAGGAAGCACCATCGTTAGAGTTATTCGGGTCAATTCGATTATAGGGACATGTGGTCACCAAAGCAATAGTAGGACGCCTTAGCGGTAACCCCAATGTCCTAGATCCTTTTTTATCCGAGGCAACTGTTTCGAGGCAACTGGATCTTTAGACAGGAGGGCGACCTCTAAAACACCCTATACTTGATGACCACGTCGAGGCAACCAAGTAAGGCGTACCCTAGGAGTGGCATGTGCAAGTGTGTTGTTTCAGTTTAAATTATCTTTGAACATGCATCATTGTGAGCTACGGGTTGATTTTATTTGTCAGGAAAATCTTGCATGCATAATTAACAGTTTATAAGTGTGCAGGAAATAAATTGTGGAAGGTAAATCTACGCTATTACAAGGCGTCGGGTATTTACATCGCCAAAAACATAACCCTTGAAAATAAATGCGAGAAAATAAAAGAAAGCGATAAAAGCCCTAATTATCTATTACATTCTCGAAGCAGTTACATCAAAATGAGATAAAATAATAAAGTGCGCGCAAAGAAATTGAATCGGGACGTCATTAGGGTTTTGACCCTTTTTTTGAGAAAAGAATTAAGTTTGGTCCTTTTTGCAATTAATTAATATTAAACCTAATTTACTAATTAATTAATTAATTACAAGAAAAAAAAGTATTTTTTATGTTTTTTAGGTCTTGATGAAAATAAATTAAAAGTCAAGAAAAACCCTAATCCTAAATTGATTTTATTTATTGTGAGAAAAGATTAAAATTAAACCTAATTAATAAAAAGACTAAATTAATTAATTTACATTTATTTACAAAAAATAATCAATAGTGAAATTAATAAATAATAAAAATAAATAATATTTTAAGTTTCTGATTTTATTGTGAAAAATAATAATTTGTGAGTTAAATAATAATAATAATATTAATAATAAAAATAATTAGTTAAAAGAAAATAAAAAGAAAAGCAATTAACCAGGGGGAGTGTTGGCCCAATAATGGAGTTATGTTAGCAATTCCATCCCATTAAGCTTCCAGGCCTGTTTGACTTCTGGGATTGTCTGCGCGTGCATTGACCAATGAGCATCATGATCTTCATCCTTTGATCATTGGATTGGTGATAGTGGCCACATGGCAGGCTGATGCTTGGAGTCCATGGTGGGATGCTTTGGATAGCCTGCATAGGAACACGTTATGAAAAATATCATGAGAATTTTGGGTGGACCTGGGAATCGAACCCAGGTCCCAATGGTTGCCAGCCACCTCACTATCCACTGAGCCATGCGCCTATATTTGTAATTACAATGACAATTGAAAATAATATATAAAATATATCAATTATGCTGGAAACACAAAATCACGCGCGTTTTATTTGAACTGCCCAACCACAACTCAACACGTCTTCATCGTCTTCGCTGTGTACCTGCAAATAACAAAGAGATAGCGGGGGTTTTTAACCCCCACAAAATAGCATGAGGAATAATAGCGATTAGCTCCCTAGGCTATATAAATAGGGCGCGAGTATGGCATTCAATTCGCCTGGTTGCAACGATTACAACCATATGCATGAGAAGGTCCAATTTTTCCTGTATGGGAAAGCCCCAAAATTAAAGCTTCGGAACCCTAATATTTGTCAATGGTGATTTGTGATTCAGGGTGTTTCAGTCCAATTAACCTATGCCAAAAGCTTTGTATGATTGCTAGCAACACAAAACACACAGAAAATCATGTTAATGATGCATAAATTTAGAGTTACGATTCTGAAAAAGATTGACAAACCGTGGGACTGTTCTTGGTGGTTTCTTAGGCCTTAGCACTTGGTTTTGGTTGCAATGCGTTTCTGGGAGTTCTAGCAATGTGTTTGAATCCTTAAATTGCTTTGAAAGGGCCTAGGAGTGAGAAAACAGTTTTGAGCTTTCTTGATTTTTTTTCAATATTGCATATGGCTTTCTTGCAGAGTTTTCACGTCTATGGCATTAGGGTTTGGTTGTGTGCATATATGGGAATCATTCTAGGTCAAAGTTTAGGCCTTAATCCATGTGTATGGGAGAATTAGGTTTACACTTTCCTCCATTGACAAACTTTCCAAATTTGAATCAAATCTAAGATTTTGTGTACACATAAGCCCTAGCACGAATTGTTTGGTCAGCACATGATATATGAAAGTTGTTCAAATCATAAAGATACTATTCCATTGATTTTTAGATTTTATTTAAATTATTATAGATTTAAAATGAATTAAATCAATAAAAATTAAATAAAATAGAAAAATAAATGTTTGATCTTGAAATTAATCATGGGACACGTTTGTGGCATGACAAGGCTGAATTAAGTGGAAGAAAGTGGGCCCTTTTGTCAAAAATTAAAGTTTTAAGGATAGTTGACTTTTGCAAATTCATGAAAATTTCCCAACTTCTCCAATGCATATCTTTCTCAATTTTGATAATATGAACATGTTCTTGGTCATTTTGGAAAGGACTTGAAGTCCTCTAACCAATTCCTTTGGTCCCATGTCATTTGGATTTACCAAGCTCAAGTTATGGTCTTTGACTTAAAGTGCATTTTTGTTGACTTTTGAAATTGACCTATAATGTAGAAATTGATAACATTTTGTGAGAGCATTTCTTAGACTTGGAACGTGAAGATGAGTTGTGGGAAATGTCATCCCCTTCAAAATGAGCATTGGATGGAATTTTTCTGATGAACCATGAAAAAGTTATGCCCTGGTCAAGATACAGTTGACTTTTCAGCTGTCCAAAAATAGTAACTTTTGCATCTTGATGATTTTTGAGCCATCCTTGTGGAATCATGATCAAGACTTGATTAAATGATGATTGTGGGCTCAATATAAGATGTTGACCAAAAATTATGACTTTTGACTGCAAAATGACCATTTTACCCCTGCAGTTGATTGTGAGCAAATGAAGCTTTTGACTGTGGAATTTGACCCTGTGAGTCTTGAGACTTGACATGTATATGCTTGACAATGTATATAGGCATATGAGACTTGATTGAGCCTTGAAAACCTCAAATTCCTTGAGAGAACCAAAACCCTAATTTTGACTGGCTTATGAGGCATTTGAACTGTGCAATCCTTGAGGAAACTTGAACCATTTAGAGATGATTCTTGATAAACCTTGAAGAATATGGGAGGGCAAATTTTGGGGTACAACAATACCATTCATCATATGCATAACAGGTACCCTTTTACAGGTCTCTTATCTTCTTCGCTATTTATTTCAGCAATCATCATGTCTGCTGAAACTTCCACTGAGCAAGCTATCAAGGCCCTCCAGGCCCAGAATGCCCAATTTCAAGAGTTGGTCATGAATCTAGCTAAGGGTCAGCAGGACCTGAAGACCCTGCTCCTGAAAAAGAAGAAGAAGAAGAGGACCGTCATGTTCAATATTGGACGCATGTTTGGAAACGGGCTGCAGAATGAAATTGATCTGGCCACCCCGTCTGGAGAGAAAGATAGTCCACAAGAAAGGAGGGCTCCTAGCCCTGAGGTCTCCGACAACGAGACGGACTATGATGAAGAACAGTATCCTCCTGATGAGGATAAATACAAACAGTTGGAGGACCGTTTGAACGCCATGGAAGTACAGAAGGTGCCTGGTCTGGATTTCGGAGATTTGGGTTTATCATCTGGGGTGGTGATTCCCCACAAGTTCAAGGCACCTGCCTTTGCCAAGTATGACGGAGCTTCCTGTCCAAAGCTGCACCTCCGGTCATATGTGAGGAAGATCCAACCATACACTACTGATAAGAATTTATGGATCCATTTCTTTCAGGACAGTCTCTCAGGGACTCAGCTTGAGTGGTTTTATCAGTTGGATGGAGCCAGTATCCGCAGCTGGGAGGATTTGGATGCTGCATTCTTTAAGCATTATCAGTATAATTCTGACCTCGCTCCTACACGTACCCAACTCCAGGGTATGTCAATAGGGACGGGCGAAGGATTTAAAGAGTATGCTCAAAAATGGAGGGACCTGGCCGGAAGGGTGCAACCACATTTGGCTGATCGTGAACTGGTTGATATGTTTCTGGGGACCCTGTCTGGTCCATTCTTTAACCATTTGATTGGAAGCTCCTCAGCCGGGTTTACAGACCTTATCTTGACTGGTGAGAGGATTGAAGCTGGAATTAAGGCTTGAAAAATACAGAAGGGTGCCTCCTCGAGCACCGAGAAGAGACCGTTTAAGAAAGAGTCCAGTGCGGTCTACAGTTCGAGAAGGAAGAATAGACCTGAACACCGCCAAGCTGTCAATGCGGTTGTTATCTCAAAACCTGCCGGTGCTCCTCAGCATCACAACCAACAAAGGGACGAGAGACCTCAAAGGCAATTCACTCGTCTCAGCATGACCTTGTCTCAGATTCTGCCACAACTGCTGAAGACCAATCTAGTGACCCTAAAAGAAGCTCCAAAGAATCCAAATACAATGTCACCAAGGTATAACCCTAATGCCCTATGTGCTTTTCACTCTGATAGCCCGGGGCATAATACAGACGATTGTTGGGTTCTGAAGAACAAGGTGCATGACTTAATTGATGCAAAGGAAATTGAGTTCGAGGCGCACGAGAGGCCTAATATTGTAACTGCTCCCATGCCCAGGCATGGAGTGAATGCTGTAGAGGAAGACTTGTTTGTAGTTTCTGTGGATGATGTTGTTACCCCTCTAATGACTATCAAGAAGAACCTGTTACTAGCTGGTTTATTTCCAGGTTGTGGTGAAGGTTTCCCTATGTGTTCTGTTTTACCTACTGGTTGTCCATCTTTGAGGTCAGGTATCCAGAACCTGATGGATAGTAAAGAGATTCTTTTTTAGAAGACTGTTGTTCCACCCGTTCATTCTGAAGAAGTTTCAATCATTACCATTTTCGACAATTCTTCCAAGGCTCCCTCGAGGACGCCTGTTAGAATTACATCTGTTCCGAAGACCGCACCCATAATCATCACTGTTCCGGGGCCCATCCCCTATACGTCTGACAAAGCTGTCCCTTGGCACTATGGGGCAGATATTTATGTTCTCGGAGTTAAACAAGAGTTTGATGCTGATGTCGGCGTCAGCAACATTACAGGGCTTGCTAAAGTCACTCGCAGCGGTAGACTTTTCTCACCATATATTACTCCACCAGCTATTAGAAGACCTGTTGTCATTAAGCCTGCAAGTGTACCTACTGTTGTTCCTGATCAAATTCCTATCCTTCCCCCTGTCGCCGAGTCATCTAGCGCTCGGGGCAAAGGGATCGCTACTGATATGCCTGCCCAGACGGAGGCGCCAAAGACAATCAACGTTGAAGCTTCCAAACAGGAGATGGAAGAGATTCTGAAAATCATCAAGAAGAGTGATTATAATGTGGTTGAGCAACTAGGGCAAACCCCATCCAAGATTTCCATGTTATCGTTGTTGTTGTGTTCAGAGGCCCATGCCAAGGCCCTGATTACCTTCCTGAAGACGGCCCACGTGCCACAAGAGACATCAGCTGATCAATTTACCGATTGTGTGGCCAATTTAACTGCTGATAATGGTTTGGGTTTCTCTGACGCTGATTTGACTACTAAAGGGAAGAACCATAATGATGCCCTGCATGTCTCCATTGAATGCAGGGGCACTACTCTTGCACATGTGTTGGTTGACACTGGTTCCTCGTTGAACGTCTTGCCAAAGAAAGCTTTAGACAGGCTGGATTGTGAAGGTTTAGAGCTAAAGCCGAGTAACATTGTTGTCCGGGCCTTTGATGGATCTAAGAGGATGGTGCACGGTGAGGTTGATATTCCAATCAAAGTTGGTTCTCAGGTCTTCAACTCTACATTTTACGTGATGGACATTCGGCCGTCCTATTCTTGTTTACTGAGTCGTCCATGGATCCACAAAGCTAGAGCCGTAACCTCAACGCTCCACCAGAAGTTGAAGTATCCGGTCAGAGGGAAGATTGTAACAGTTCAAGGGGAGGAGGAGTATATGGTCAGCCACCTCAACTCGTTCTGGTACGTAGAGATGGATGGGGAGTTCATTGAGACCCCATTTCAACACTTTGAAGAGGTTCCTCAGACATTGGCATCGGCAGAGACTGTGATGGAAGATTCTCCCATGAAGATGGCTTCCTTAAAGGATGCCCGGGCTGTTATTGAGAAGGGTGAGCATACAAACTGGGGCCGACTTCCTAATTTCACTCAGAAGACTAACAAGTTCGGTTTGGGTTTCACTGCAGAAGCTCAGAGGGTTGTTCGAAGTGCAAGGATTGGAAGACTTCCTGTGTTCATCAGCAACTCGGGAGTAAATGCCATCGAAGATGACGTGGAGGAGTCTGAATTTGACAGTTGGATCTATCCTACGACCGGCAGTGGACCAAACAACTGGACAGCAAAGGATTTCATCCTGATTACTTTTATTACTCAGTAATGAGCTCTTTGTTTCGAATTTGTAACAGACAATGTTTTGAAACTTTATGGCCTGGTGTCTTACCCGAGACACCGTGGCTTCATTCGTGAGGGCTTTTGTATGCCATTTTCATATATCATTAATAAAATCATTGGACGTTTTCGCATTTCAAATTTTGTGCTCCTTGTCTTTCTTTATTACAAAACAGCTATTTTACACACACTCACATATACAGGTCCCAATCCACTCTGGATCTCACTGGTAACGACTCTGCTACTGCCAGTTATGACTTCGAAAATCCGATCAACTTAGCCGAAGACGAAGGTGAAGATGATTGCGAAGTGCCTGGTGAGCTTGCAAGACTACTACTCCAGGAAGAGAGGGCCATTCAGCCACATGAAGAGCCGGTGGAAACAGTGAATCTGGGTACCGAGACAGATAAGAAGGAAGTCAAGATCGGTGCAAATCTGGAGCTTAGTGTGAAACAACGGTTGACTCAGATGTTGCATGACTACATGGAAATCTTTGCCTGGTCTTACAAAGATATGCCTGGGTTAGATACCGACATTGTGGTTCATCGCCTGCCTACCAAGGAAGACTGCCCTCCGGTAAAACAGAAAGTTCTCCGTATGCGTCCAGAGATGTCTGAGAAAATTAAGGCCGAAGTTATTAAACAGTTTGACGCCGGTTTTCTAGCAGTAACTTCTTACCCTCAGTGGGTCGCCAATGTGGTTCCAGTGCCGAAGAAAGATGGTAAGGTCAGAATGTGTGTTGATTACAGAGATTTGAACAGGGCAAGCCCTAAGGATGACTTCCCTCTGCCTCACATCGACGTTCTAGTCGACAATACTGCTCAGCACAAGATATTCTCCTTTATGGACGGCTTCTCCGGTTATAATCAGATCAAGATGGCTCCTGAAGACATGGAGAAGACCACTTTTGTCACTCAGTGGGTCACTTTTTGTTACAAGGTCATGCCTTTTGGGTTGAAAAATGCTGGGGCAACGTATCAGCGTGCCATGGTTGCTTTATTTCATGATATGATCCATCATGAGATTGAAGTATACGTCGATGATATGATTGCAAGGTCCCAAACTAAGGAGGAACACCTTGACCATCTACAGAAACTGTTTGACAGGTTGAAGTTATACAAGCTGAGATTGAACCCAAACAAATGTACCTTCGGGGTGAGGTCTGGCAAATTGCTAGGTTTCATCGTGAGCGACAAAGGTATTCAAGTGGACCCTGCCAAGGTGAAAGCCATACAAGAGATGCCATCTCCCAAGACAGAGAAAGAGGTCAGAGGTTTTCTAGGACGTCTGAACTACATTGCCCGATTCATCTCGCACCTAACTGCTACTTGTGAGCCGATCTTCAAACTGTTGAAGAAAGATCAAGTGGTGCGTTGGAACGATGAATGCCATACCGCTTTCGAAAGAATTAAGGAGTATCTCCAGGAGCCACCCATTCTGATGCCATCAGTGGAAGGGAGACCTCTAATCTTATACTTGACAGTGCTTGACAACTCAATGGGGTGTGTGCTGGGGCAGCATGACGAGTCTGGCCGAAAAGAGCATGCCATTTATTACCTTAGCAAAAAGTTTACCGACTGTGAGACCCGATACTCACTGCTCGAGAAAACTTGTTGCGCTTTGGCATGGGCTGCTCGCCGGCTGAGACAGTATATGTTGACTCACACTACTCTTTTGATTTCAAAAATGGATCCCATCAAGTATATCTTCGAAAAGCCTGCCTTGTCTGGAAGAATAGCAAGATGGCAGATGATCCTGACTGAGTATGACATCCAGTACACAACTCAAAAAGCAATTAAGGGAAGTGTATTGGCAGACCATTTGGCACATCAGGCAGTGGATGATTACCAGTCCATGAACTTTGAATTCCCAGACGAGAATATCATGGTAGTAACTGATTGTGAGACACCTGGACCGGATGAAGGACCTGAGGAAGGATCCCGATGGTCTATGCACTTTGATGGAGCTTCAAACGCTTTGGGTAATGGCATTGGCGTTGTGATCATGTCTCCTAAAGGCTCTCATACTCCGTTTACCTCCCGACTGTGTTTCAACTGCACCAACAACATGGCGGAGTATGAAGCATGCATTATGGGTCTCCGAGCTGCAATTGACCTAAGGATTAAGTTTGAGTGTCTTTGGAGATTCCGCTCTTGTGATCAGTCAGATCAAAGGAGAGTGGGATACGAAACACCCAAATCTTATTCCTTACAAGGAGTATGTATTGACGTTGCTTCCCCATTTCGAGGAGATAACCTTTGAACACTTCCCAAGAGAGGAGAATCAGTTGGCGGACGCGTTAGCTACGATGTCTTCTATGTTCAAAGTCAAGTGGGACAATGAGGCTCCCCGGATCATTATTTGGAAATTGGATGAACCTGCACATTGCTGTGATCTTGAGACCGAAGAGGCAACAAAAAAGCCTTGGTATCATGAAGTGAAGAGATACCTTGAAGCTCAAGAATACCCCGAGGATGCATCTGTTAACGACAAGAAGTTTCTGAGAAGGTTTGCGGAAAAGTTCTTCATTAGCAATGGCATTCTTTACAAACGTAACCATGATTCAACCTTATTGCGTTGCGTGGATAAAATTGAAGCAGAAAGGATTATGGCAGAGCTGCATGAAGGTGCTTTCGGAACTCATTCCAGTGGACATACCATGGCAAAGAAAATCCTTCGGGCAGGATACTACTGGTCCACAATGGAAGCCGACTGTTATCAGCATTCTCGAACATGTCACAAGTGCCAGGTCTATGCTGATAAGGTGCATATTCCTTCAGTTCCTCTGAATGTTTTGACAGCACCTTGGCCCTTTGAAATGTGGGTCATTGATATGATCGGCGAGATCAGACCTACGGCATCCAACGGACATCGTTTCATCCTGGTAGCGATTGATTACTTTACCAAGTGGGTTGAAGCAGCTTCCTTTGCTACCGTAACCAAGAACGCCGTGGCACAGTTCATGCGGCACAACCTGATCTGTCGATACGGTGTACCAGAGAGGATCGTGACTGACAATGGTACCAATCTTAACAACAAGATGATCACTGAGCTCTGCGAACAATTCAAGATACAACATCATAACTCTTCTCAATACCGGCCGAAGATGAATGGGGCTGTAGAAGCAGCTAATAAGAACATTAAGAAGATTGTGCAGAAGATGACAGTGACATACAAAGACTGGCATGAGATGTTACCATTTGCTCTTCATGGGTACCGTACCTCAGCACGGACGTCAACAGGGGCAACACCCTATTCCTTGGTTTATGGCATGGAGGCAGTCTTGCCCATTGAAGTTCAGATACCCTCTCTTCGGATCATGAAGGATGCAGGTTTGAGCGAAGACGACTGGATCCAGACCCAACTTGATCAATTGAATCTAATGGACAAAAAGAGACTTACTGCTATTTGTCATGGTCAGATGTACCAAAAACGAATGATCAAGGCATTTAACAAGAAAGTCAGACGACAAGAGTATCAAGTTGGAGACCTGGTAATCAAGCGCATTATTCTACCTCAAGGTGATCCCAGGGGCAAATGGACTCCTACTTACGAATGGCCATTTGTGGTTAAGAACATCTTCACAAGAGGAGCAATGATTTTAACCACCATGGATGGTGACGATCTTCCTCACCCCGTCAATGCAGACATAGTAAAAAGATACTATGCATAATCAAAGACCCACTAGGTTGACTGGCCTAGGCAAAAATAAGGGCTTCCCGGCGAACCAAAAGGGTTCGGGCAAAAATAAGGGATGAAAATATTAAAAAAAATTGTACACCCGGCAAGTCGAAAACCTGAAAAGGCGGCTTGGGCAAAAAAGGGTATCCCGATGGACTGAAAACCCGAAAGGGCGGTTAAGGCAAAAGTTAGGGATTAAAGCGTAATATTATGTCTCGTTGGATCACCTCGCATCCGGACTTCGGTATCAACTATCAGGCTCGGAAGACGCCAGTCAATCAGATTCACCTTCAACTAAGCAACAAAGTGATAAGATGCTTGAAGATATAAAGGCAATAGCAGAGTTGGAACCCAGTGGGATTATTCACATAGTTGTTTTGTTTTCACAAATTGTATAAATTCTATTTGTTCGGCGACGTTCTCTTACTAGGACGTCAGCCTTTTGTACAAAACGCCTATTTACAGGCCAAACTTCAAAGTCAATACAAACTCATTTTCAAACAAATTTCAAATTGTTTTTCCTTTATCTGTTTTGTTTTGCAAAGAACGTCCAATGTTCATTTTTGATATATGCATTTGACATTAAATTGCTGCTCATAAATATTTACATGCGAAACAAAGGACTAATTACGGGTGATATCAGAAACAGGGCAATAAGATTTGTCTGAGCGGTCTAATTGCTTTGCCCACCAGGTACTAAGGTATATATTCAGCTGAAGAATATGGCTAAGATACCTTCACTCCCTGCAGAATAAAAACGGTAATGGTAGTTCTCCCCACTGGGACTTGCAGCCATGAACAAATCAGCAAGATTCTTCCCAAGCAGAGTTGATCTACCATCAGCCCGAAAAGGTTGGGTATCCCCCAGAAGGTCTTAATATTCCCCGGCGGAGTATAAGGATATCCCCCAGCAAACATAAGAGTATCCCTGGAAGTCTTAATATTCCTCAACGGAATCTAAGAATGTTCCCTGGCAGAATGCAAGACACCCCCAGTGGAGCCATTTCCCCAGCGCAGTCTAAAAAGCTTCCCCAATGGAGTTGGATCATCTATCCCCGGTAGATTCTGGAAGCTTACCCCTTGCAGAATACAAATGTATCTCCCCAGCCAAATTCAAAAGATTATCCTCACAAGAGTCTAACTGGGTTATCCTCAGCAAGTTGCAACTGAAAAGTCATCCCCAACGAAGTTCTTTATTTCCCCAAGCAGGACTTATATCCTCAACAGATTCAATATCACCAGCAATGGTAATCAATCCCCAGCGGAGTTTATCGTCAAAATCCCCAACAGAGCTTATCAGCGGAGTCCCCAGCGGAGTTTATAATCCTCAGCAGAGTATCTCTTCCCCACAGAGTATTTCCCCGCAGAGTAATCTCTTCATCAAGTTTATTCCCCAACGGAGTCCTTCTCTCCTGCAGGTTTATTCTCACAATCATCTTCGTTCACCATCCCCAATAGAAATGAAGAATTTAACTCTATTCTCCAGCAAGCTATCCGGGATTTATTTTCCCCAGCCAAAACATCACATTTCCATACATCATGATACATGCATATACGCATCATGCGAATACAATCTCATTTATTTTGAGAACATCATTGCCTGATCCATATCATACATTGCATATGACTGACCTTTACCTTTCAGGAAAAATGCAGTTAAGTTCTCAGCTTAGTCGAAGATCTGACCAGTTCTTAAATCTCAATTGAATTATCATCAGTTGAATTTTCAGACAAGGTTCTCAATCTCGACAGTTTCCTCCGTCATAGTGTGGACAAGTTCTATAACCTCAACGGTATACTCCCGGTGAGCACGAGACAGTTCCTAGATCTTGATGAAGATGTTTCCCTACATCATAGTGTGGACGAGTACTATAACCTCAATGGTATACTCCATTGAGCACGAGACAGTTCCTAGATCTTGATGAAGATGTTTCCCTACGTCATAGTGTGGACGAGTACTATAACTTCAACGGTATACTCCATTGAGCACGAGTCAGTTCCTAGATCTTGATGTTTCCTCCGTCATAGTGTGGACAAGTTATATAACCTCAGTGGTTTACTCCATTGAGCACGAGACAGTTCCTATATCTTGATGAAGATGTTTCCCTACGTCATAGTGTGGACGGGTACTATAACCTCAGCGGTATACTCCATTGAGCACGAGTAAGTTCCTAGATCTTGATGTTTTCCTCCGTCATAGTATGGACAAGTTCTATAACCTCAACGGTTTACTCCATTGAGCACGAGACAGTTCCTAGATCTTGATGAAGATGTTTCCCTACGTCATAGTGTGGACGAGTACTATAACCTCAACGATATACTCCATTGAGCACGAGTCAGTTCCTAGATCTTGATGTTTTCCTCCGTCATAGTGTGGACAAGTTCTATAACCTCAGTGGTTTACTCCATTGAGCACGAGACAGTTCCTGGATCTTGATGAAGATGTTTCCCTACGTCATAGTATGGACCAGTACTATAACCTCAACGGTATACTCCTTTGAGCACGAGTCAGTTCCTAGATCTTGATGTTTTCCTCCGTCATAGTGTGGGCAAGTTCTATAACCTCAGCGGTATACTCCCGGTGGGCACGAGACAGTTCCTAAATCTTGATGAAGATGCTTCCCCCAATTGAATTATGAACATGTTCTTAAAACTCAGTTGAGGCATTCTCCCAATTGAAGTACAGGCAGGTTCCTAAATCTCAATGAAGTTGGACTTCCCCAGTGGAATCTCCTACAACAACAGGTATGCAAGTTTTCGCTAAGGAATCTCTTATGCGATCGACACTCCTGCAGATGGCATCTGTAAGCCCATTCTTGACATCACAATGTTGATACTTCACCATGCGAGTGCAAATTTCTGGGCACTCTAGTGTTCAATTATCTTCCACCCTCGGATTACGAAAGGCTCGAAAGCCAATCTATATCCTCAGGTTTAAGAAAATTGAACAGGGGCAACTGTTGCACCCCAAAATTTGCCCTCTCATGTTTCCCAAAGCCTTCCCCTTGCATGGTTGATCACAAACTCTTGCCTAAGGAAAAGGAAAATTTTTGAGTGATGCTTTAAGGACATTTCGATTTTCATTCTGAAGATACTTCGATTGGCATTCTGAAAGACCCTTCGATTGGCATTCTGAAGGAGCATTTCGATTGGCACTCTGAAGAAGCATTTCGATTGGCATTCTAAAGGAGCACTTCGATTGGTATTCTGAAGGAGCATTTCGATTGGCACTCTGAAGAAGCATTTCGATTGGCATTAAGGACAAGTACTTTGATTGGAATTCCAAAAAGGTCCATTCGAAGAAGCATTCAAAGGGTCCATTCGAAAAAGCTTTCGAAGAACATTCGAAGAAGGCCATCAGCCCATTTGAAAGGGAGCCTTCGAAGGAGGCCATCAGCCCATTCGAAAGGGAGCCTTCGAAGGAAGCCATCAGCCCATTCGAAAGGGAGCATTCGAAGGCCAGCTGCATGTCATTCAAAATCCAAAAAGGGACAGAACCCCATGTGTTTAGCCAACGTTACAAACTCTCATTCATGGCTTTCAAACACACAATTAACGTTACGAATCCTCCTTCATGGCTGTCAAAACACATAATTAAGGTCATTTAAACCTTTGTCCTCCTGTCCCCTTCACCCCCTCTATATAAAGAATTCACAAATGCTGCAAAAAGGAGACGAAAAAAGATACAGAAAAATAGAGAACTTGGAGAGACGCTGCCCAGAATTTTCCAAGCCAAAGCTGCCGCCCAGCGAACGCCTCCCCCCTCAGAACTACAGGTCGAAGCACCTCTGTTTGGTAAAAGAAAAATCTAATCTCAAGCTCACTCTCAAATTCATTTCGATTGCATATTCATATTTTTATTTCTGTTTGTGAATGATTTAATGTGCTTCATGTGAGCTACAGTGTAGAGTTGAGATTGTGCCATTGCTTGGGCACAATCTGAGTTTATCCTTCGAATCCCAGGTTAAAACAAACCCAGACCCACGTTCAGCAGGTGCGAATAAGAGGAGATTCGAACCAGGGGGGTTAAGTCCCCCCTGGACTTTTAATATGTGTTTTGTTTTGCAGGAACCTCATGCCCAGCTTCTTATTCAGAGCTTCGAAGCTCAACAGTTTAGCTTCGAACTGGACCCAGGACTTCCAGTTCGAAAGATGACATGTCCAGATCAAACCCCCTCAGAGTGCAACCCCTCATGCCCCTTCGATCCAGCCTCTTCACTGGGTCGAAAGACAGCCTGCCTCTCTTTCGACCCAGGCCTCCAGAATTACTTTTTTTTCTTATTTTGCTGCCTGGCCCATTTGTACTCTGTTTATTTTGTTTCCGTTTATTCCTTTTAGTTTTAGTTCTAATTAAAAATCATAAAAAATAAACAACTTAGAATTAGGATTTAATTTAATTAATCATTTTAACTTATTTTCTCCAATTTTAAAATCAGTAGACTTAGGTTTTATTCAAATTCAATTTTTTTTCATAAACAAAAATACAAAAAATATTAGGTTTGTTTTAGAATAAATTTTAATCAGTTTTTTTTTAATTAATTAAATTTGACTTAACTGAATATTTAGCATTTTCTCAAAAAAATAAAATAAAACAACAAAAAGATTATATGCTAGTTTTTTAAGTTTCATGCGCGTTTATTTTATCGTAACTGCTTATTATTCCCCCAATTTTGGACATGTAAATAATCCCCTCCCCGAAGCCTTGTAATAGTGTAGTATTTACAGTTTCTGCACTCTAAATTCATGTACATATATTAACTGCTTAGATATATGCTAACTAGGATTGTATGACAAGATCTAAAAACAAATGGCAGAACACCTAAAAATACAAAGATGATATAAACTGAAAATTGACACACTTGCACATGCCACTCCTAGGGTACACCTCATTTGGTTGCCTCAAATGTGGTCATTAAGTATAGGATGTTTTAGAGGTCGTCCTTTTTGTCCCAAGATCATAAGTTGCCTCGAAATGATTGCCTCGATAAAAATGATCTAAAACATTAGGATTACCACTAAAGTGTCCTAACATTGCTTTAGTGACCACAAGTCCCTTAAATCGAATTTGACCCGAAAAACTCCAACGACGGTGCTACCTACTCCTCAATAGTGGGATAGCACTGTCTAAAGGACAGTTGCACAGTTTAATTCCTTTTTGAGTAGGTAGAGGTTCTTATGTACTTGCTCCTTTTAAAACAAAACAAAAACTTTTCGCACTTACACTTTCATCAAAAACAAAACTCTTTTCAAAACCCACAATCACAAATAAAAGCAAACCTTTTGAAAACATAGTGAGCAAGTACTTAAGAGCCCGTGGATAACCACGGATAAAAAGGGTTCTAACACCTTCCCTTTCTATAATCTACCTCCCGAACCCGAGAAACATTCTCGAAAAGGAATTTTTTCTGTGCTTTTGTCCTTTCCCTTGTTGGATAAAATAAAAGACGGTGGCGACTCTTGCTTACCGCGACACTTTGCGAAAACAAACGCAAACGCGAACCAGCATTCCAAAAACAGTCAGTTCTCGTTCACACCGATCATACATGGCATACATGATAGATCCTATTGCAGATGCATATGGAATCTTATCCATGCGATCCCTTTCTTCCTTACTTGAAGGGGATTGTGTTCTTGACAGACACATGCCATGTTGCATAGGTATGAATCCTTTCTTGGAATCATGCATATTAAAGCGTCTCAACACTTTTTCTATGTATGTACTCTGACTTAGGCCAAGCAGTTTTTGTGACCTATCTCTATAGATCCTGATTCCTAATATATAGGCTGCTTCACCTAGGTCCTTCATTGAAAAGCATTTCCCTAACCAAGTCTTCACTTGTTGCAAGGTAGGGACATAGTTTCCAATGAGTAATATGTCATCTACATATAATACCAGGAATACGATCATGCTCCCACTAACCTTCTTGTAGACACAAGGCTCATCTTCATTCTTGATGAATCCATATTGTTTTACTGTTTCATCAAAATGAAGATTCCAGCTTCTGGAAGCTTGCTTCAATCCATAAATTGATCGCTGTAACTTACATATCTTTTGGGCTTCTTCTGGTATGTCAAATCCTTCAGGTTATGTCATGTACACATCCTCAAGAAGATTCCCATTAAGGAAAGCAGTTTTGACATCCATCTGCCATATTTTATAATCATGATATGCAGCGATAGCAAGTAAAATCTGAATAGATTTAAGCATTGCAACTGGTGAAAAGGTTTCATCATAGTCAACCCCATGAATTTGTTTATAGCCTTTTGCAACCAGTCTTGCCTTATAGGTATGTACCTTACCATCCACGTCAGTCTTCTTTTTGAAGACCCACTTGCATCCTATAGGGTTAACTCCTATAGGAGGCTCTACCAAGGTCCAAACCTGGTTTGTGTACATGGAATCCATTTCAGATTTCATGGCTTCTAGCCACTTCTCGGACTCAGGACCAGTTATGGCCTCTTGGTAGGTCACAGGCTCATCTTGATCCATGAGTAATACATCACCCTGATCACTTATGAGATATCCATATCTCTCAGGTTGTTGACATATCCTGCTTGACCTACGCTGGTCTTGTTCTACTTGAGCAAGTTGCTCTTCCACAACTACTTGTGTTTCCTGCTCTAATTCCTCCATAGGTGTATCAATGCTTTGTGGTTCTTGAATTTCTTCAAGCTCTATTTTCCTCCCACTGATTCTTTTGGAAATAAAATCCTTTTCCAGAAAAACTCCAGTTCGAGCGACAAACACTTTTCCCTCAGAAGGATTGTAGAAGTAATACCCTCTTGTTTCTTTAGGATACCCCACAAATAAGCATTTGCCAGATTTGGGCTCAAGCTTAGTTGAAATTTGTCGTTTCACATAAACTTCGCAACCCCAAATCTTCATGTAAGACATATGTGGTTTCTTACCACTCCATATCTCATATGGTGTCTTCTCAACCTTTTTGGATGGAACCCGGTTAAGTGTGTAAGCTTCAGTCAATAGTGCATGTCCCCAAAAGGAGTTCGGAAGATCGGCGTGACTCATCATGGATCGGACCATGTCTAACAAGGTTCGATTTCTTCTCTCAGGTACACCATTCCATTGTGGTGTTCCAGGAGGAGTAAGTTGGGATAAAATCCCACATTCCTTTAGATGGTCATCAAACTCTAGGCTTAAATATTCACCGCCTCGATCTGATCGAAGAACTTTAATATGCTTACCTAGTTGGTTTTGTACTTCATTCTTAAATTCCTTGAATTTTTCAAAGGTTTCAGATTTGTGTTTCATTAAATACACATAACCATATCTACTGAAATCATCAGTAAATGTGATGAAGTATTGAAAACCTCCTCTGGCTGGTATGTTCAGTGGTCCACATACATCAGTATGTATGAGGGCCAAAAGATCATAAGCCCTTTCACCTTTTCCTGTGAATGGGGACTTTGTCATCTTTCCAATTAAACAAGATCTGCATGTCTCATGTGATTCATAATCAAAAGAGTCCAAGAGTCCATCTTTATGGAGTTTGGAAATGCGTTTCTCATTTATGTGGCCTAAGTGACAGTGCCAAAGGTAGCTTGTATTTAACTCATTAGGTTTAATCCGTTTAGTATTAATGTTATAAATTGGCATTTCAAGATCAAGGACATATAGTCCATTGTTCATTTGTGCAGAAGCATAGAATATATCATTCAAATAAATAGAGCAACAATTGTTCTTTATTATAAATGAAAAATCAAACTTGTCCAAACAAGAAATGGAAATAATATTCCTACTAATTGCAGGTACATAATAATAGTTCTCTAACTGAATTATTAAACCACTAGGTAAAGTCAAAACATAAGTTCCTACGGCTAAAGCAGCAACCTTTGCTCCATTTCCAACTCGTAGGTCAACTTCACCTTTTGCCAAATCTCTACTCCTTTTTAGCCCCTACACATTAGTACAAATGTGAGAACCGCATCCAGTATCTAATACCCATGATGCAGAAGTAGATAAATTAATTTCAATAACAAAAATACCTGAATTTGAAGTCCCTACTCCATTGTTCATATCTTCCAGGTACTTTGGGCAGTTTCTCTTCCAATGTCTGGTCTTACCGCAATGGAAGCAAGTGCCCTCCTTTGCTATGCCTCCACTAGGATTCAAAGCAGGAACAGTAGGTTTAGGCTTGGCAACTTCCTTGCCTTTCCCTTTACCAACTTGCTTGGTAGGCCTCTTGTTCAGCTTCTTTCCATTACTGACCATCAGAATGGACTTCCCTTTTGTCTTCATATTCTGCTCAGCGGTTTTCAACATGCTTAGCAATTCTGGAAGACTCTTATCCATGTCATTCATGTTGAAATTCATGACAAACTGATTAAAGCTATCTGGCAACGATTGCAAGATAAAATCAGTTGCAAGTTCCTTTCCAAGCGGAAACCCTAACCTTTCAAGGTTCTCCACATACCCAATCATTTTGAGTACATGGGGACCTACAGGGTTTCCCTCAGATAACTTGCTGTCAAAAAGGGCCTTTGAAACCTGAAACCTCTCGTTTCTTGCCTGCTCTTGATAGAGCATTTTCAGATGTCCGATCATATCGAATGCTGACATGTTCTCGTGTTGCTTTTGCAACTCCGAGTTCATAGTAGCTAGCATGAGACAAGCGGCTTCGTTAGCATCATCAAAATGCTTCTTATAAGCATCTCTTTCTGCCTTAGGTGCAGAACTAGGCAGTTTCTCTTCAAGAACAGGTGTCTCCAAGACATACAGCTTCTTGTCGTGCTTGAGGACAATCCTCAGATTTTGGTGCCAATCCTGGAAATTTGTCCCAGACAATTTTTCCTTATCTAGGATTGATCGCAAAATATGGTTGTTTGTTGTCATGGTAATCTACAAAAAAATGAAAATATAAGTATCATTAAAACAACATATTTAATTAGGCCTTTAATCAAATATGCTCCCACTATTTTACTCAAACCAAATGACCCTCATCATTTGATTCGGAAAATCCTGTTGGAAGACTTTCTAGTAGGTCGAGATCCACATTTCACTTCGTTCTAAGTCAGCGTTAGGCTGATTACACAAAACTAGGTTATTTAGGTAGGAACTCCTTCCAATTGTATCTCATACAACTCTCGAATATTTTCAGTTGGGTGAATAACTCCTTATTCTAATTCATCATATGAATCATTCTCAACTCTTGCTTCTAAACATGTATAATCTTATTATAATGTGTTTAGTTAAGTTTGACCCATTGTTTTAGCAGTTGGATATTACAATCATCCCATTGCACCTTACTAATATAGAACATGCACCTCGCGTAGGCGAAACCTACATTGTTCGATACTAGTCTTGATGAGTGTTAAAACTTGGAAAGCATGAACTTAATATTTAACTTGAGGGATTTTGTTATTAGTTTGATCTCACCGGCTTAACATGCAATTCGTCTCTCTCATGCATCAACATACAAACACATGCATCAATATACATAAAAGGATACAGTTATGGCCCCTAGCGCAATTGTTCTCCCAAGCCAATGAGAGAACCTAAGCTAACCTAATAACGATCTAAACTTCTCCAAGCAAGATCTCCAAGGTTATCCTCCTTTGATATTGTATTCTTCTCTTTCTTCATAACATTACATTACATAAAAGAAACTCGTTTTACATACGAGGGAGTGAGATGAGAAAAGAAGTTACATCAAGAATTTTAGAGAGAGGCACGACACGCAGGCCGTATTTTACAATCCCAAAACAAAATAAAGGAAAAAAAAACTAAGGCCATAACTGATCACCACAAGACAATAATAATAAACACACTTTTATTATTAGTTTAAATTTTGTTAATTAAAAAAAGGCAAATTAAATTTCATTGATTGATCACACTACGCAGAGTTAGCCGGGGGTTCCGCTGCCCGGTCAGATCCATTCACAACCCTTGTGCATTCACAACCCTAATCGCATAACTCTGCAACAACACAACCCTTGTGCCGTCATGAACCCTAATGCAACAGTTTCATGCTGTCAAACACATTTCGATTGATAATTCAGTATGATTAATCACATGCCATTGCTTCACCATATTAATGTCGGATTCCGAAGCATATGAACAGTGATCGGTCAAAGGAATAACAATCATCAAGTGTTTGAATGAATGAAACAGAAACAATATATCCCATATACCATCGTTGCATCAGATTTACTTATATCATATATAAAAGTGACCGATCTTATTTGTGTAACCTATGGACGATCGATGTATCGCTGCTTCACCATACTAATGTCGGATTCCAAAGCATAGTCAACATCAATCATCCAAATCGTACACAACAGATGCCAAATTTAATTACTCGTTTATTATTCAATTCATTCTGGTTTTAATCGAATCAAAACATAAAATATAGAACATAGACAACTATCAGATCCATGGTTTCGTAAGTGGCTCTTTACCACTGAAGGAAAATTGCGATCAAAAGCGCAGCAGAATTTAAAACTTTCCTTTAGCGATCCTTATGAATGAACATGGTCAGTGATAGAAATATTTACCTCTTGTGGTGATTCAGACCTTTGATGTTGTGATCACGAGCGTTGATGAAGAACAACGCCTCTACTCAGTCCACACGAACAGATCACTTCCGGTCACAGTGCTAGCTGATCACGAACGGAAACCTTGAGTGAGAGAGAGAATCAAAAACGAAATTGCATCAAGTGAAATTGCTTCATCACAAGGGATCTATTTATAGAATCACTCGTGTGGGCTACAAGCTAAAATCCCAATTAAGGCTATAAGCTAAAAGCCCAATTAAGCTTATGGACATCATACCTTATGATGTACCATATATCACTTATCCACGTGGTACCTTACCACTTTCCGTATTACACTTAAGTGCACCGTATCTTACGGTGTTCCTTATTTATTCTATCTCTCATCAACTTGTCCTTATGTGTGTGACCCTGTAGGTTTTCGCGATGTCGGAAATTATATTAAATCACACATTTAATATAATAAACAGTGAGCGGTATCTAGCAACACATCATTGTTACCCAAGTCACGAAAATGTCATGTGATCTGACCAAACCTTTTTCTGTGATAATATTTGTGTTGTACAATTACCCTTTTCCCTCATGTCTATATTGAACACAAGGCATACACTGTGTCACCCTTGTCCAGTTCAATATTGGGCCCTTAGACATTTATCCTGTTATGCAGGATGAGCAAATTCCATCTAGGTCACTCATGTCCCTTAGCATGCTTTATGAAGTACCCATCAACCGTCTTTATAGTCATCCAGTTACGGATGACGTTTGATCAGCAATAAAGTACTTGACTCTACATCTAGGATCCATAGTGGTTTCAGGTCGGAGGGTGGTATACACCATTATCTTCATGAGAATAACTTATGACACTTTGCATAACATTCTATGTAGTATTCTCATAGCGGGTCAATCCAGTATAAATATTACTCCTAATATTCATACCTATGTCAAGACTTGATAACTCCTTATCTATGATCCATGAGATGTGATCATCAATCTATCTTCATAATAATCTTAATGCTTTAATGTTATCCCACTTCACATTAAAGCTTGACTACGGATACTTTAAGAATAGTGTCTTATGTTTAATGGGATCTCATGATTAAGTCACACTTAACATTTCATTAAACAAATAAACCATTCTAGGGACTTTATTATTTTGGAAAGCAAACATAATAAAGAAATGCCTTTTATTATTAATAAATAATTCGATACAAGTACCAAAAGTATTGGCCTCTAGGGCTTACACCAACAATCCTCCACTTTGAGATGATGCAAATTCTCCTTTCTCATGATTGTGGGTAGTAAGTATGTTTTCCACACGGACAATGACGATGATGTCTTATCTCATAAAATTAACCAACACACTTGTGTTTCAAACTTTTAAAAGAGGAACTACGTGTACCCTGATCCCCTATTGCACGAAAGGTGGTACGTAGGCACTAAAGGTTTGCAACCGCGGCGGGTGCAAAAATCATAAAAAATATATTTCTTTTCTCACCTCCACCATCCATTTTATATACAACACATCTTTGTAGCCAAAATATACAGATTTTTCAAAGAGGTTCATGCGGAGTATCGTGGATGTTTAGGGTGCTAATACCTTCCCTTTGCATAACCAACCCCCTTACCTTGAATATTTCCCCCTTTTTTGGGTTATTCACTCTTTTCCCATTCCTCTGGAAACAATAAAGCGTAGTGGCAATTTTTATTTTTGATTTGTATAAAGTCTAGTCAATCCAATGGCTTAGTCTTGAACATTTCTACCGCTACAATGTGTCATTGCTTCTAAAGCAGCAGCAAGTGCAACATCATTCCTTCTAGCCATCTCAACTTATCAATACAACATAAACAACGGTTAGAACTCAAATTAACAATACTCGATTGTTAGACAACTACGACTTAACAACTTGGTCGGATGGACCAACCTTTGCTTTGATACCAACTTTGTAACACCCCAATTCTACCCGACAATATAAATGTAAATTAGAGTTATAAAAATTAATACAACTGAATTAGGATGCCACAAATTCAACTTAAAAACCATTGCATTCAACATGGATACATAACACTTTAAAACTTCGGATGAACCAACAGCAGAATAATTTAATCTCCTAATTTAAGAACTTGAACAACTACGCAGCGGAATCATAATAACATCTTTGTCCCACAATTACAACAACTTCAAAGTAATGCATACTTAGCAACAAACAAATTAAAGTTTAACAACTGAAATAATCAGTAACTAAAAGCAACAAGCGTTCATCCCCCCGAGTGTTACGTATCAGAGCAATGACACCGACTCAAACTACTGAAGGTATACCGCCTTCACTCTAGAATACCTGCATGTTACCAATATAAGGGTAACATTCAAACAGAAGTGGTGAGATATCTAACAATATAATAAAAATTATGATAAATAATATGTTAGATCAGCTCATATAATAACACCACTTCGCATCTTATAAACAACTGTAAACGTAAGGGAACATCAACGACATACAACATTACCGCATCCATACACAACTTCTTTATGCAATCATATAATGCAACTCAATACTATGCAAATGCATGTGGTACCATTGGAGCAGAACTCCCATCTCAAAAATAACTGCCAATAAATAGAGGCATCAACAAGGCATAAGCCTTCATCTTAATATTCGTCAATACATGCCATCTTAATGAGCATCAGCTCTATCTTGATATGCAATGTATGCGATACAATTATGAATGTAGTAACAACAACCACAATTAACAACATCTCAACACAACATCATCGTTGGCCAGAAGCCTACATCTTAATATCTTCCAATTATTAGAGGCATCTCAACATTATTCATCAACATAATTCATCGCATAATTCATCAACATAATTACATCAACATAAATCCACAGCAACTCAGTCATAACAACAATACAACAAACTCTAGAGATAAATTTAGTTGTCTTAGATTTTTTCTCTGTGCTAGGGGTTTGAGTTGTTATAGACATATACTGCTTAGATTCTTATCTAGGATGATTATCTATTAGTTTCTGAACTCTAGAGATAAATTTAGAGTTAACAATCTACTTGGGCATCAAAGCTTAATGCATCTGTGTTGTTTGTGTCGCTCTGAGAGATCGTTGACGCGAGCGAGCACAGTTGACTTCTGTGTTGTTGAGGAGGTTGAGAGATCATTTCCTTGGTGATACAGTCGGCCTTTCAATTTGGGTTAGAAATGACTTAGGTTGTGAGTGATATGTAGTGACATTGATGAGTAATGTTAGGTTGAGTATAATAGGTCGATAGATTTAAGTCTGTGCTAAGTAGTATATATGCAAACTTGATAAGTTCTTCCTTAGGTTTTTCTTTTGTTTAAATTCATTTTCTATTAATAACATTTTCTTTTCAAATCCATTTATCCCCAAACTCATTAACGAATGAATTCGTCGAACGACAATTCAATAACCAATCTCTATGGACACGATACGATATAACATATATCACCCGGTAAAAATGATACTTTGCTTTTTGCTTGTCATTATACCGCTGCAACAAAATGGCTCTATTGTCGGGGATTAGTTCTATTGTCTTTGCATTGCGATAATTCTTTTATTTTTGGGTTTTGTAATTAATGTATATGTTGTATAGAAATTATATATTAACTTGTATATGATATTTGTGTATATATGTGTTTTTCTTTATTTTCACGTATTGTTGTAAATTGTCTCGTTTTTGTAATGTTTGTTATGTGAATGTTAGAACACTTTCTTTAGGTTTGTGCGGTGTGACAATACCATGGAATGACGAGAGGATGTTACTAGCTCTCACAATAAAGGCATTGAGCTTACAACGTAAAATAAGCATGTTGTATTGTTTTTGTTTGTGTTAGTTTAGATAGTGTGGTGACTTGTGTTTTAACAAGTTGAACTCGGATTAAATTTTAAATTTCAAATTTTCACTTTTCAACTTGTTAATTAACTTTCCCATGTTTGTTTCGTTATGTCAATGTGTGTTTTTCCGCAAGCTTGTCGTGTTTAGCTTGAGGATGTTTGTATGTTGTAAATATTTTGTGCATAGAGTGCGTAGGTGATGGTGGAGTTGTATAGCAGCTGCACCAGATGTTGTTGTCCTATTTTTTTGCATCTGGTGTAGCGTGCTAAACGCGCTCCATGCCGCTTAGCACACTCTGCTGTGCAGAGCCAGTAAACTCTTTTTAATTTTTTGCTTGGCTTTTCTTTTTTCCACTTCCACCTAGGCTTTAATTAGTAAATAATATTAGTATAATTAATTATTTTGTTGTTGTTTGGACTCAATTTTGGTCTGATAGCTTGAAGTCGCCTTTGGTGATTTTACAAGTTAGAGTGTTTCAACTTACGAATGCGTGGTAATGATATTGTTAAAGTTTTGTACATGTTCGAGGTATGTGTTTATCGCTTTCTATACTTTAGCATATTCATGATACTTAGACTTTTTACAAATTTTTATGTCATTCATTCTTTTGTATATTTATTCATTTGTGAATCACTTTAGTTCCCACCTTTTTGTGAGGTAGCTTTCCATTGTTCACATATGCTGGAGACCACAATTCTTGTTTTAACTAGATTTTATTATGTTTAATCTTTTGCTTGTGTTGGTTGTATGAAAGCATAAAAATGATCAAGATATTTTTTTGTTCCATTTTGAGCACAACTACCCTTAGCCAAATAGTCAATTCACCTTGTGAGTGCGTGATCATTAGTAACCCCTTTGAGCTTTTTGTCGATATCCATGTTGTTTTTATAAATGCTTGTCTATGAGTATTTAGTTTCTCTTTTTGCATGGATATTAATTCTTTGTTTTCTTGAACCCTCAACTATGATATTTATTTGAATTTTTACCTTGCCTTAGAAAGTAGGGAGTATTCACTTTAATGTTGGTTGAATTCAAGTTGGGGAAAAATGATTGTGTACTTATTGGTTGATGGCTATGAGGTTATGAAAGAAAAGAAAAGAAAAAAAATATATGAAAAATAAGTGATAGAAAAAGAAAGAAAAAAATATAAAAGCTTTGAAAAAGAAAAACAAAAAGAATATGAATAATGTTGTGTTAATAAATGATGGGTGTTGGTGTGAAACTTGTGGTAAATAAGAAGTTTGATTGAAATTCCATTGTTTGAAACTTTGTGGAAGTAATTACTCCCTTAGGTTTAGGCAAATTTTTGTTTTGATTAGCTTTAGGACTTATCACTTGTTTGTTAACCAAGCCACGTTACAACCTTAAAAATCCATTGAGATTCTTTCTTTTATATTTTCAATGTAAATTTTTGGATAAATACATAATTTAGTCTATTGTTTACAAGATTGTTGGATGAGTGAAAATACCCCATTTTTGTGTGTTTTTCATCTACCGGTGATTGAGTTTGCTAGGTGTGATTCATTTATGAACTAGTATTATTTTAGCTTGTTTGGTATATTCTTTGTATTTAGAATTTGTTTTATGTTTATGTTATCGTTGTAGTTTAGTGGTAAGTGTATTTCTTCGTGTGTACCATTTTTCATTTGAGCCATCGCATTTGTTTTTCGTTTTCAAAAATTATTGATTCATGATAATTTGGTTTATTACTTTTAGTGCTTTGAGTTGTTTGGCCTTGTTTGAGGACAAACAAGTTTAAGTTAGGTAGAGTTTGATAAGTGAAAATTGTAGTTATTTTTGTGTATACTTTTTGTTGCACTTATCGACTTTTTGTTTGTTAATATCGTTAAATAACCTGACTTTTGTGTAAATATGTTTAGTTTGTATTTATTTGTGTTTTTATGTACATAGTATACTGTTTGATATTTTTCCATTCATTTTGTAGGTATTTATTGCATTTTGGAGTATTGAGGAATAAAGTGTCGAAGGCACAGCTCTGGATGTGCATATTCAGAATAAAAGATCAGTTTTGGGACTTGCTGTCCAGGAGAGCCCGCTTAGCATGCAGAAGGTCACTAAGCGCGAGTGGCGCTCAACAGATTTTGTAGCGCGCTGCTTGCGTTTACTGTTTTGGCAGAACCAAAGTTGTGAAGCCCGCTTAGCGTGTATAGCGCGCTTAGCGCGGATAGCACGCTTAGCGCAGTTTAGATCGGTTTAGTGTGTAAATATCGTGCAGCTCGCTTAGCGCGTCGAGGCGGCTTAGCACGGTCTGCTGAGATTTGTTTTATATTTCCATTTTTAGTTTATTTTAGGTTATGGTTTTTGGGTATTTTTTTCTCCCAACTCCATCAACCTCATTTTTATAGTGGATTAGCTTAGATAACAACTATGGAGCTTGCATACGGGTGATCCGGGGTGGATTGCTCTTCAATCAAAGCTGACAAATCGGTAGATCTGTGGTCCATTTATCTTATTCTTTGTGTATTCTCTATTGGTTGGGTTTGTATGTGTATTTTCTTTGAACTCATGCATATTTGTCTCCCTTGGCGTTATATAAAACTTGCTTTACAAATCTTTGTGGATTGTTGTCTTAGATTTTTGCTCTGTGCTAGGGATTTGAGTTGTTATAGACATATACTGTTTAGATTCTTATCTAGGATGATTATCTTTTAGTTTCTGAACTCTAGAGATAGATTTAGAGCTAACAATCTACTTAGGTATCAAAGCTTAATGCCTCTATATTGTTTGTGTCGCTCTGAGAGATCGTCGACGCAAGCGAGCATAGTTAACTTATGTGTTGTTGAGGAGGTTGAGAGATCATTTCCTTGGTGATACAATCGGACTCTCAATTTTGGTTAGAAATGACTTAGGTTGTGAGTGATACTAGTGACATCGATGAGTAATGTTAGGTTGAGTATAACAGGTCGATAGATTTAAGTCTGTGCAAAGTAGTATATATGCAAACTTGATAAGTTCTTCTTTAAGTTTTCTTTTGTTTAAATTCATTTTCTGTTGATAACATTTTATTTTCAAACCCATTTATCCCCAAACTCATTAACGAATGAATTCCTCGAACGAAAATTCAATAACCACTCTCTATGGACACGATACGATATAACATATATCACCCGGTAAAAATAATACTTTACTTTTTGCTTGTCGTTATATCGCTGCAACACAAAGATGCACAACGAGTAGTATAAAGTGGTGTGAGTACTGGTTCGGGTGTTGTGTTAGACTTACCTAAAAACAAGTTTGGTGAAAGTTTGGGTTTTTCTCCTGTAGTTGCCAAAGTTGATAAAAGAGACATTATCATTCGTCATATCCAAGAGACGTTTCATAGTGCAAGCTTTATTTTCCCAAGAGCGCCCGAGGCCAATACCATTCTTGGAGATGAGTCTGAAGAGGATTTGCCAAACTTTGTGACACATGGAAGGATTTTCTAGAATTGGATCTCCGCTTATGTTCCCTCTACCACTCACTTTTCTAAGTAATTCTCTTGTTGTTGTTTTCAAAAATCTTCCGCTCTGCCCAAGGCGGAAGAGTAGTTGTGAGGCTTTATTAAAAAATAACTCTTTCCACTATGCCTAAGGTGGAAAAGACCTTGTATCAGGATTTTGTTTCAAGTTTATCATCATTAATAAAAGTCATGTTGTCTCCTATACTATTATTTTCTTACTTTTCTTTTTCTGAAAAAATAGTAATCCTAAAAAACCTGGTAAAAAAATCATTTTTCAAAAAAATTTGCATAAACTCTTCTCACTCTTTTACTTACCTCTAAAATCAAACATAAATCATATGTGTAGATTGAACCATGAACCCATTGAAAAACATGATCCCATGCCCACTCCCAATTTTGAGTTCCCTGTGTTCGAAGCTGAAGAGGAAGAAATAGAAGAAATACCTGAGGAAATTTCCCGATTGTTAGAGAAAGAAGAGAAAGTCATTCAGCCTCATTAAGACCCAGTAGAAGTGATTAATCTTGGCACTGAGGAAGAAAAGAAGTCAAAGTTGGGGCACTGCTTGACCCCGATGTTAAAGAAAAGATAATAGAGATTCTCGAAGAGTTTGTTGATGTATTTGCTTGGTCCTATCGAGATATGCCCGATTTGAACACCAATATTGTGGAGCACCATCTGCCATTAAAGCCATAATGTTCTCCGATGAAGCAAGAGCTTAGAAGGACTCACCCTGATATTGGAAAAGAAGATTAAGGAGGAAGTTCAAAAACAGATTGATGCAGGTTTTCTTGTTACTTCTGAGTATCCTCCTTGGTTGGCCAACATAGTTCCTGGTCTTAAGAAAGAGGGTAAAGTCAGAATGTGTGTTGATTGCCGAGATTTGAACAAAGCCAACCCAAAAGATGATTTCCTATTACCACACATTGACATGTTGGTTGATAATACTGCAAAGTTCAATGTCTTTTCCTTCATGGATGGTTTCTCCGGCTATAACCAGATCAAGATGGCGCCTGAAGACATGGAGAAGACTGCTTTCATTACACCTTGGGGAACCTTCTTCTATAGAGTAGTGCCCTTCAGATTGAAAAGTCCTGGTGCGACATATCAAAGGGATGTGACTACTTTGCTCCATGATATGATGCATAGAGAGGTCAAGGTCTATGTGGATGACACGATCGCCAAATCACAAAATGAGGAAGATCATGTGGACCATCTTCTGGAGTTATTTCAATGCTTGAGAAAGTATCAACTCTTCCCAAATCATAATAAATGTACTTTCGGTGTTCGTTTGGGAAAACTGCTAGGTTTCATCATCAGTCAGAGAGGTATTGAAGTTGATCCCGAAAAAGTCAAAGTTATCCAAGAGATACCTACACCAAGAACAAAAAAGCAAGTGAGAGGGTTTCTTGGATGTTTGAACTATATATCCAGATTCATATCACATATGACAACAACTTATGAACCGATTTTCAAGATTCTCACAAAGGACCAAGTTTGTATATGGACTAAAGATTGCCATAAAGCATTTGATAGTATCAAGGAGTACCTACTTGAACCTTCCATTTTGATCCCTCCAGTAGAAGGAAGACCTTTGATCATGTATCTATCTATATTGTAAGATTCTATGGGTTGTGTGTTGGGTCAATAAGATAAAACTGGAAGGAAAGAACATGTCATTTACTATCTAAGTAAGAAATTCACAGATTGTAAGTCTCGTTACTCCATGCTTGAGAAAACCTATTGTGCTTTGACTTGGGTTGCTAAGCGTCTTCGTCAGTACATGATTAATACACTACTTAGTTGATATCTAAAATGGATCCGATCAAGTACATTTTTGAGAAACCTGCTTTGACCAGAAGAATTACCCGTTGGCAGATGCTGTTACCAGAATGAGATATCGAGTATCGCACTCAGAAGGCTATCAAAGGGAGTGTTCTGGCTGACCATTTGGCACACCAATCTATTGATGATTACCGGTCTGTCAGGTATGATTTCCTATATGATGGTGTTATGTACCTGAAGGTCAAAGATTATAATGAACCTGAGTTTAGAGAAGGACCCGATCCTGAATCTTGATGGGGTCTAATTTTTTGTGGAGTTGTTAATGCATATGGAAATGGGGTTGGGGAAATTATCATTACCCCTAAGAGTACCCATATTCCTTTATATGCAATATTGATGTTTGGTTGTACCAATAATATAGCAGAATATGAGGCTTACATCATGGGTCTTGAAGAAGCGACTGACCTCAGAATTAAAATCCTCGATATATATAGAGATTCAGCTCTTGTGATAAACCAAATAAAAGGATAATTGGAGACTCACCACCCTGGCTTGATCCCCTACAAATATTATGCAAGTATATTATTGACTTTATTTAACAAAGTTGAGTTGTACCATATTCCCCGTGAAGAAAATTAAATTGTTGATGCTTTAGATACTTTGTCTTCCATGTATCAAGTGAATCGTCGCAATGATAATGCCCACAATCAGAATTATGCATCTAGAAAGACCTGCTCATGTGTTCGCAGTAGAAGAAGTTATATATAACAAGCCCTGGTTCCATGACATTAAGTATTTTCTACAAACTCAAGAATACCCGCCTAGGGCATCCCGTAAAGATAAGAAAACTTTGAGAAGACTATCTGGAAATTTCTTCCTAAATGGTGATGTATTGTACAAAATAAACTTTGATATGGTTTTGTAAAAATGTGTGGATGAATATGAAGCATGTCTGCTAATGCAAGAATTTCACGAAGGGTTCTTCAGTACCATGCCAATTGACATGCAATGGCTAAGAAAATGTTGAGAGCATGTTACTATTGGCTGACAATGGAATCTGACTATTGTAAATATGTGAGGAATTATCATAAATGCCAGATCTATATAGATGAAATTCATGTGCCTTCGACTCTTCTCAATGTTGCCTTCTCCATGGCCTTTATCTATGTGGAGTATTGATATGATCGGTATGATTGAACCCAAGGCTTCAAACGGATATCATTTCATCCTAGTGGCTATTGATTATTTCACCAAGTGGGTCAAAGCAGCTTCATACACAAATGTAACTCGTCAAGTGGTGGTCAAGTTTATCAAGAACCAGCTCATCTGTCGATATGGTGTGCCAAGAAAGATTATCACTGACAATGGGTCAAATATGAATAATACAATGATGAAAAAAATATGCAATGATTTCAAGATAGAGCATTACAACTCTTCTCCCTACAGACCAAAGATGAATGGTGATGTTGAAGTTGCTAACAAAAATATCAAGAAGATTATCCAGAAGATGGTTGTAACTTACAAGGATTGGCATGGGATGTTACCCTTTGCTCTGCATGGTTATCGCACATCCGTTCACAATTTGACATGGGCAAGTCCATTTTCTATGGTATATGGAATGGAAGAAGTACTCCTCGTAGAGGTTGAGATTCCATCAATGAGAGTTCTAATGGAAGATGAGTTATTTAAGGCCGAGCGGTGTCAAATAGGTACAACCAATTGAATCTAATAGAAGAGAAGAGGATGACGACCTTGTGTCATGGTAAGTTATATCAGAAAATAATGAAACATGCGTTCAATAAAAAGGTTAGACCTCGTGAGTTCACAGAAGATGACCTTGTGTTTAAAAGGATCTTATCTTTTCAACTTGATTCTAGGGGAAAGTGGTCTTCTAATTTTGAAGGACCATATGTGGTTAAAACAACCTTCTCTAGCGGTGCACTGACTCTTATGACTATGGATGGTTAGGAGCTCCCGTGTCCTATAAATTCTGATGCAGTCAAGAAATACTTTGTCTAAAAAAGAGAAACAAAAGAACAGCTTGCTAGGTTGAAAACCTGAAAGGGAGACTTGGGAAAAATGAGCGTCTCGGTGGACTGAAAACCCTAAAGAGCGGTCCAGGCAAAAATTAGAGACATAAAAAGAAAAATAATAATCCTGGTAGATTGAAAACGCGAAAGGCAATCTAGGAAAAATTTAAGGATATTTATGACAAGTAACTGCATTGGTCCGAGATTAATCTTCTTCAAGTTGTTTATCCTACAAAGGCTTTTCATCAAATTCATCTACAACGAAGTTTGAACACAGTTGGAATTCAAAGTTGATAGGGAGAATAGGATTGTGTATTAATATAACCTTTCCTATATAATTACCATTTTTAAAACTTTGTAAAGATCCATGGAGTTACGCCATTTATGAACTACCATTCCATCAAACAAATTTGAGCCGTTGCCTATTTGTTTGCTACTTTTATCTTATTTCAGCATTACAAGATTTCTTTCATTCTTGATGGTGATGTTGAAACTATTTCTTAACAAAAATGCATTTTAAAATATGAATAACAACAAAGAGTGTTTTCTCATAACTCGTGAATTTAAAAGGGAATGTTAATGGTTATCTCTAAGCCTGGTTAAGTTCTGAAATTTGGAAATAAGAAGGTAATGTGCTTTTCAAAAGACTGTCAGATAATTAAGTTTCTTCCGATCGACCTTTCAAGGAGACTTATTGCCTCTTCCTGTTTGAAATTTTTAAATAAATGAATTTGGGTCTTCTCCCCATTGAAAGATATTTCCCCCTCCCGAAGGTAGTGACCTTACAGTAATCTCTTACTATTTTGTCCCCAAGTGATGTTAAGATTGCCCGAGTTCCTGTGTACTATAATTTTTCATTTGTGATGTTATCATCTATTTATCTTATTTATATTTGTATGGTCAACATAAACATGACATTCATTCATTCATTCATTCATACTTACATCATTTGTGCGCATTCACATTTTGTCAATATTCTCGAGTCCACTTAATTTGGTTGTGTTACCCCCCGAGTGTTAAACTTTCTCCCCCATTGATGTATGTACTTTTTTCAATAGAATGTCAACTATAGGCAGAAAGGTGTATATCCCTTTTTGATTCCCCACCGAGTTTATTCCTCGTGGGAAGGTTTTTCTTTTTTTGTCCATCTGGATAGGATGAATCTCCGATTGAGTTTATTCCTCCTTGGGAAGAGTCTTGTTTGACTGTCTCTCTCTAGTTTATCTCTGGATTGAACCTTGTCTTTGACAAATAAGTTTTGATTGGATCTCTCCGGGTAATTGAATCCTGGATTGAGAGTACATTTATTTTGCACATCTGAAGACTTCCTCTTTATTTGAAGAAATTTACTCCACAAGATTAATGACTTGTGCTTCTTTTGAAGACCCCCATGCAAAGATTTTGTCTCCTCAGCAGAGACTTGTTTGCAATTCCCCAAGAAGTTGAATTTATCTCCCAGCAGCATTATTGCAATACTCTCATAATTATTATCCGACAGAAAATGATAATCTCCGTTGAGTAGTCTGTCAATTCCCAGAGAAGTTACACCCAGATATCAAGGTTGTTATTTACTTCAACGGATGGTTAATTCTTCGATATGATGGAGATAGTTCATTGTGAAGATTTTGTTTACTCCAATGGATGGTTAATCTCTTCGATATGATGAAGATGGTTCATTGTGAACACCCAATACAAGTGGTTACCTTTTGAAGAGCTTACCGTTATTATTTTCAAGTGGATAACTTGATTAAAGAATAAACTGAGACTCGTTCATCGTGGGAAGGTTTATTGCTACCCTTTTCAAGTGGAAGACTTGATTAAAGAAGAAGTTGAGACTCATTCGTCATAAGGAAGCTTATTGTTATCATTTTCAAGTGGATAACTTGATTAAAGAATAAACTGAGACCCGTCTGTCATGTGGAAGTTTATTATTATCCTTTTCAAGTGGAAGACTTGATTAAAGAAGAAGTTGAGACCCGTTTGTCGTGGGGAAGCTTATTGTTATCATTTTCAAGTAGAAGACTTGATTAAAGAATAAACTGAGACCCATTCATCGTGGGGAGGTTTATTGATATCCTTTTCAAGTGGAAGACTTAATTAAAGAAGACGTTGAGACCTGTTTGTTATGGGGAAGCTTATTGTATTCCTTTTCAAGAAGTCTGGATTAAAGAATAAACTGATACCCGCTCATCTTAGGGAGGTTTATTGCTACCCTTTTCAAGTGGAAGACTTGATTAAAGAAGAAGCTGGGACTCGTTTGTCATGGGGAAGCTTAATGTTATCATTTTCAAATGCATGACTTGATTAAAAAAAGAAGTCGAGACCCGTTCATCGTGAGCTTATTGTTGCTTTTGAGATGGCTTTATTTTGTTTCTCTTTTCATTTTCTCTGATATTTTTTCCCAAAAGGGTTGAGTTCTCTTTTCTTTCACTGAGTTGAGTCAACCTCTCCCCAGTGGACCCGGTCTTTCCTAGAATTTGTTCTTTTTCTTTTTCCCAGTGATATTTTATCATACCTTCGAGGATTACTTGTTATTTCTTGTCCTCATTTAATTACGTTTTCTGTTGTGGCATCTTAGAGCCAAAAATTGTGCATTTTATATTTAAGCACCTTCCATCGCGTTGAGACGAAGACTATGATATTCACATCTCCAAATAGAAGAAACTTAAATAGGGTCATCTATTGTACCCTAATTTTTGACCCAAGATCCCACTTCATATGTATCATTGCATCTCTAACAAAATAAAAAAATAGTTTGTGTTTGCTCTTTGTGTCAAACAGGATTTTGAATCACGAAATCTCCATCAATACAAGTCTTGATCAAATTAAGGTTTTGATTAAGGTGGATCATTAACTTTTGGCTCAGTACATGACCTAATGGCTCGAAGCATGATTCAAATAACTCAAATGCAACATCTTGGCCTAATTACATGGCTCAAGACATTCTCAAAGATACAATTGACTGATGGTGAAGGAATTAGAATCAATGATGAAAAGTCAATTGTCACACTAAAGTCAAACTTTGACTTTTTTTTGTCAACTTTGGACTTCAAGGATCAAGGGTCATCAAAACATTTAAAATTATAAAACTTGTGCATCAAGATCAAGAGAATCAAGAAAAGTCAACAAAATTCAATAGTTGAAGATTTTGGACACTTAGAAAATTCAATTGTTCTTACACTTAAAGAGCCCTAACTTCACAAGCAAGCTGATTCAAAGAAAAATTTCAACATAAAATTTGTAGGGAATGGAAAGTTATGTAACTTTGTCAATGAGATTTGATCTCCAAAAAACACTCAAATTAAGAGTTATGGGTATGTGAACTTCTGCCAACACTTAGAAAAAATATCAAACAGTTTTGACCTAAAAAAGTGACCAACTTCATGGCCAATTTACACTATGATCTAGATTGATTCAAGAAAAGTGTTCAAAGTTGTAGATAATATTTCAATATTTCCAAAATATCTAAGAGCATGAATTTATCTTACTTGAGTTGGAAGTTTCGAATTTATGAAGATGGGTGATCAAAGTTGTATTATAAGCCATTTTTGTGGTGACCTAAAGACCAAATCTCCAAATCATGCTACATAATCTCACTTTTCATCCCATAGTAACTCTAAATCTATCTAATATCATAAGAGTACACAAGCTTTCAAGCCATTGTCCAAGTGATACAACCTATTACCCATTTAACTTGTCATTTTTGGAAGAAAGTTACCAATACCATTTTTAAAAAGTAAGCTTTTTGTACAGAGTATTTCTTGAGCCCATACCTCTACTTGTTTCTGATTACACTCCACCATAAATCAAGGAAAACAAGGTCTCTTCACCCAACCCCTCTTGTACTAAGCATTGGGACCATGATTTTCAAATTTCTTCTCCACTAAGTTTCAAAACCATTGTGCTTCAAACTGATCAGCTCCAAACCCTAATGGTTCTCTATAAATAGAGATCACTTCTACACTTAAAGACAATCAATTCACACCTCAAAAACACCTATAAACTCTCTCAAATTCTGAAATTGCTCAAAAACTCCATTAAAGCTCCAAAAACACTATTTCTTCGAAACTTCCAACTCTTGCCATATCTTTACAAGTAACCATCCTAACACTTCATAAAAATCACATAGAATTCATCCATACCCCTATACACTTTTGTAACATCATCATCACCATCCTCCAAACTCCATAACCGAAGCTCGCAACTTGACTTGGTTGGAGTGATTCAACAACTTTCAGCACAAAGTAAGAATTGGGATAGATTCCATGAGATCCCAGTAAGTTTATAGGATCACCACTTTGCATTGAAAAGTCATAGAAGAAGCATTGGACTTTCTCCAATTTGGTAAATTTTTCAAACTGTGATATCCATATACATGCATCATTTGCGTTTGATTTCTGAAGATAAAATATAGATATCAATGTCCTAAAACTAACCATGTGCTTACTTTTAATTTATATTGTCTGTGTGTTGAGAACTTTGTCTCTGAACCGTTAGAGTTTTGTTTTGGTACAAATGGAAATTTGTATTATTCTTTGAGTGTTAGTTAAAATAAATAGCATGGTTGAATTTCTGATGAAATTTCAAACAACTTTTATGTTTACATTTTTTTAAATGGTTGAGAAATGAGGGAGTTCGAAAATCACAAAGTTGTTGTTGAGAGGTTGAAGACGAAGATGGCGTTGGCGCTATGCTTCTGTTTTTGAAATTTTGAGTTTGTTTTATATTTATTGATTGTTATGTTATAATTGGATGAAATAGCCACCCCAGTGGAAAGAGAGTGTGTGTTAAGTCTTTGGCAATAATAAGGGCGAGGGTTCGATCCATAGTTAACCTCCTTTTTGCATTTTATTTTGATTTTGTGATTTTCTGAAGTTGATTTCAAATATATTTTTATAGAACTATTGACTATCACGACTGAGCGCGACCAATCACCCTAAGGGTGTGGGTTTAACCCCTTGCTAGGCTCGTTATTTTTTCAACACTATTTTCTTTTGTATTTTTTTTAAATTTCACCAATTTTTTTAACCAATCAAAACAACTCATTTTGAGTTGATTTTTTGCACACTCTTTATTTATCTATCCTATTTTATAAATATGTGAAAAAATCTAAAAAATATTATTTATTTTATCTCTTTTTATTTAATTCAAAACAAATCTTTTTTACCTATTTTAAAACCTTTTCTTTGACTTTCTTTTGTTAAATTTTCTTAAATAAACCCTTATTAAATAATCATGCTATGTTTTCAATAAATGTTGTTCAATAACCTGACCCTCATGTATATTTATACCATGAAGAATTTAATTTTATTAGGTTTAAAACTTGACTATACAACAAACTAAACTAGATCTTCGTAAAATCATATTAGGATGGTTAGCCAATTATGGTTGTAGAGACAGTAAGAAAAGCACCTTTTTGAGTGGTAGATTGTGAAACTAGTGAAGGTTTATCAGATAGTCGAGCCAATTGGAATTAAATTGATTTATAAAATAAGCTTATGAAAAATGGAGAGACAAATAAGTACAAGGTGGAGACTGGTAGATAATGGGCGCCCACGGCAATATAGAACTTACTACACCGAAATATTTGCTCCAACAATTGAGATGTTTTTCGGTTGAATGTGAAAAATATATTTCTTTTATGCAGCATACGCTAGGATATGAGAAGAAAGATAAAAAAAAAAAGAGTTTATAAGCTGAAAAGACTTTTTATGACCTCTAGTAGGCACCAAGAGCAAAGTATAGAACGATAGCAGAAAACTTTGTATGACCTTTGATAGTATTGATATTGAGATAATAGCATAGTAGTGAAAAAGAATACGCCACGTGTAAAGTAAAAAATATGTGCATTATCTCATATATTCCAGTAGTTTACATCCACTAATATATATACTAAGAATGGAAAGGGTAAACTAGTAACTAACTGTTGAAATAGTAACTAACAGTTAACAACTTAACAGAAAAAGGAACTAACTCTAATAGCTACCTTAATACCTCCCCACAAGTTGGAGTGTGTATGGTACAAAGTCCTAACTTGGACAAAAAGGAATTGAAATTAGGAGAATGTAAAGGTTTGGTAAAAACATCTGCAAGCTGAGATGCAGTAGGGACTGGCAGCAGATGAATTAACTTGGCTTGTAGCTTGTCCCTTATAACGTGGCAGTCCAATTCGATATGTTTGCCGCGCTCGTGAAATGTAGGATTATGTGCCAAATAAATAGCAGACTTGCTATCACAATATATGGAGGCAGGGATATGAAACTTAATGCGAAAATCATAAAAGAGGTATGCCAGCCATTGAATTTCACAAGTTAAGGAGGCAAGTGCTCTATATTCTGCCTCAGTGGAGGAGCGTGACACTGTATTTTGCTTCTTTGAGCGCCAAGAGATCAGAGAATCACCAAGAAAAATGCAGAAACCAGTGACAGACTTTCTGGTGTCGGGACAACGGGCCCAGTCAGAGTCTGCAAAGCCACTAAGCTGCAAAGAACTGGTGCTGGAAAGGAAGATACCACGCGCAGGAGCACCCTTCAGGTATCTTAGAATGCGAACAGCAGCTTGGTGATGTGGAACCAAAGGATTCGCCACGAATTGACTGAGGTGTTGCACAGCAAAGCACACATCAGGACGTGTGTGAGTGAGATAGAGAAGTCTGCCAATGAGTTTGCGATATGAAGAAGGATCCTCCAAGGCAGCACCTTCAGTAGAAGAGAGTTTGGTGTGGGGATCCAGTGGTGTTGAAACTGGTTTAGCACCAAGATAACCAGTTTCTTCAAGAAGCTCAAGCACATATTTCCTCTGATTGAGGAAAATGCCAGAAGTTGATCTTGCAATTTCTAACCCCAAAAAGTATCTTAAGGGACCAAGATCTTTAATACGAAATTGCTGATGCAGAAAAGACTTCACATGGTTAATCTCTTCAAGTGAGTCACCTGTCAATAAAATATCATCAACATAAACCAGAAGAGCAGTGAAGTTATGGGAAGTAAGTTTAGTGTATAAAGAGTGATCAGCTTCAGATTGAGAAAAGCCAAGAGAGGAAAGGGCTGATGATAACTTGGCATGCCACTGTCTACTGGCCTGCTTCAGCCCATACAGTGACTTGTTTAACTTGCAAACTTTGTTGGGACCAAGATACTCATAACCAGGGGGAATGGACATGTAGACTTCTTCATGTAAGTCTCCATGGAGGAAGGCGTTGTTTACATCCAGTTGTACCAAATGCCACTGTTTGATAGCTGCAATAGAGAGGAAAACTCGAACAGTAGTAATTTTAGCAACAGGAGAAAATGTATCAAAATAATCAACTCCTTCTAATTGAGTATATCCCTTTGCAACCAAACGGGCTTTATAACGTTCTATGGTACCATTTGCAAGATACTTGACCTTATACACCCATTTACAACCAACTGGAGATTTACCTGAGGGAAGATCCACAATGGACCAAGTTTAGGTGTCCTTGAGGGCCTGAATTTCAGAATCCATAGCCTTTCTCCAACAGTCATGTTTAGATGCTTGTAGGTAAGTTTTGGGTTCTATGGTAGTGGAAATAGAACAACAAAAGGATTTGTAGGATGGTGAGCAATTTGAGTAGGAAAGGACATTGGATATAGGATAAGGAGTGGTGGCTAAGGGAGGATTTTGGCTATTTGAAGTTAAAAGGTTGCAGTGGAAATCTTTAAGGTGTGAGGGAGGATTTTTGAGTCTGGTGGATTTTCTTGTGGGAGGGACTTGAGGTTGTGGGGCTGGCTGTGAAGTGTGTAAGGGATATAAGGGTGTGGTCAATGACTCTTGGATGATGTGAGGGTCATGGTCAATAACCATAGGACTAGAGGAAGGAGGAGATAATTGAGGAGGATTGGGACAAGATAGAGTAGGCTCTACTACTGTATTAGGTGAGGGTGAATTAGTAATGTTGATTGGGATAGGGGTGGCAGGTGCAGCAGCATTATTTGGGGGGCCAGGGTGTGTAATGTCACAATCATATACAATATCTAGGTTGTCATAAGGGGTGGTAGATTTTTGGGAAATGTTGTCCTTGAAAGGAAAGAAAGTCTCATAAAAGACAACATGCCTTGAGAGAAATAAAGCATGTGATTTTAGGTCATATAATAGGTATCCCTTAGTCCCATCAGTGTAGCCAAGAAAAACAGCTTTTCTGGCCCTAGCATCAAATTTTGTCCTATTGTTTTGTAGGGTTGTTGCATAACAAAGGCAGCCAAAGACCTTTAGATGAACAAGGACAGGGTAGGTATGGTAAAGGAGTTCATAGGGAGATTTAGACTTAAGGAGAGGACTAGGAATCCTATTGATGAGGTGGACAGCATGTTGAATGCTGAATGTCCACAGATTTAAAGGGATGTTTGAATGAAAGGTGATGGCTCTAGCAACATTTAAAATGTGTTGGTGTTTTCTCTCAACAACCCCATTTTGTTGAGGGGTTTCCACACAAGTCTTTTGATGAGCAATGCCTTTAGATAGAAAAAAAGGTTTGAGTGTAAGGAATTCTGAGCCATTGTCAGACCTAAAGCATTTTAGAGTGGTTTGAAATTGATTTTCAATCAAGGAAACAAATTGGATGATGCTGTTTTTAGCTTCAGACTTTGTTTTTAAAAAGACAATCCATGTGAATCTAGTGAAATCATCAACAAGGGTCAAAAAATATCTATGACCTAAAATGGAATCAGTAGCCAAAGGGCCCCATAAGTCAGCATGTAAGATTTCAAAGGCAGCATTAGTATTGGTGACACTATTAGGAAAAGGTAACTTCTTTAATTTGGCCAAATGGCAAGAATCACAAGGATTCATATTATTGTTACAAGGAATTAAGGGAAATTGTTTAGACATACAGTGCATTCCAGTATTGGAAAGATGCCCTAGTCTATTATGCCACAGTTCAAAAGAATTGGAAACTAAAGAATTACATGAAGGAGAGACATCACTTGTATCAATCACATAGAGGCCTTGGTGCAATTTAGCTGTACCAATCATTCTCTGCGAATGGTTCTGCAAAATGGCACACATGGTCGAAGAAAATTTTAGAAAGCATTTATTTGTAGTTGTTAATTTTGTGATAGAGACAAGATTGACATGAAATTGAGGGATATAGAGCACATTGTATAGGGTTAGGGTTGGGGATAGTATTATAGTGCCTGAGATGTTTGCCATGATATGAGAACCATTTGGTAAGGCTACAGAGATAGGGATAATGGGTTGGTAAGTAGCAAAGGAATCTAAGTGAAAGGCTATGTGATCAGTGGCTCCAGTGTCTAGAATCCACAGTTTAGGGTTCTTACCAGGATAGTGCAGGGACTGAGAGTTTGAGGCAGATGGAGATGTAGTGATAGCATTGGCTGTTGGGGCTGGTTGAGACTGTTGAAGTAAGGCTCGGAGATTCTGAAGTTCCTCCTGAGTAAACCCAAACGTGGATGTGGATGATCCTACAGTTGAATCAGCAGCTTGTGTAGTGTTGTTAGCTTGAACATGAGACTGACTTTGGCTAGTTTGATGAGTTTTGGTGCGTTGTCTATAGCCCGGAGGATATCCATGTTTCACAAAACAAGTATCCACCGTGTGATTCGTACGGCCGCAGTGAGTGCAAACCCTATTTCCTCCTTTGAGGGCAGGATAGGGACCTTTTCCTCTGCCGTAAGACACTCCTTTGCCATTGGTATGGGTGTTGACCTGAAGAGCAGTGGCAGGAGATTCAGTAGAAGGACTCTCCGTGGAGGTAAAGGGAGTACCGGAGTTCAATTCCCGTTCTTGCTGAATCACTAGCGAGAAGGCCTTGTCAATGTCCGGAAGAGGTTGCATCATCATGATCTGCGATTTGGAGTGGGCGAAACGTTCGTTCAATCCTTTCAAGAACCGAATCACGTAATCTTGCTCACGGTAGACACGAGCAGATTGTACAGCATCACAAGAACACGCAATTGAACATTTGCAAAAAGGAAGGGGACGATAATTCTCCAATTCATCCCAAAAGACTTTCAACTGCGTAAAATAGTCAGAGACATCAAGAGTACCTTGGCGGAATCGATACAGATCTTCTTGGATATCTGAGATTCTGAAGATGTCGCTCTGAGAAAACCTAATTTGAAGGTTCTTCCAAACGCCTGCTGCAGAGTCGATCCATAACACAGATTTCGCAATGGATTCTGAAATTGATCGCTGAATCCAAGAAAGAACCATTGTATTGCAGCGAATCCATTGTGCATAGAGAGGATCAGCAACTTGAGGCCTTGGGAATGTGCCGTCAACAAATTTCTCTTTGTTCTTCGAAATCAGAGCGATTTGCATCGATCTTGACCAGATGTGGTAGTTCTTGTTGTCCAATGGTGGAGCAACGAGAACAAGCGCCAGACTTTCGTTCGGATGAAGATAGTAAGGGTTAGCAGAGTTTGTCGCGAAATCGGAGAAGCTCGGATGATCCATCGTCAATGGAAAACAAAAGAAGGAATCGCCGGAGAAGAAAGAAGAAGACCGTCAAAATAGTCACCGGGAGAGAAATGATATAAGGAAACCGCCGGTGAGGGAGGAAGAGACGGTGGCGAAGGAAAAAGGAACGGTGGTCATCAGAGCTCAGGTTGCTCTGATACCATATTGATATTGAGATAATAGCATAGTAGTGAAAAAGAATACGCCACGTGTAAAGTAAAAAATATGTGCATTATCTCATATATTCCAGTAGTTTACATCCACTAATATATATACTAAGAATGGAAAGGGTAAACTAGTAACTAACTGTTGAAATAGTAACTAACAGTTAACAACTTAACAGAAAAAGGAACTAACTCTAATAGCTATCTTGATAGATAGGCGTCAAGAGCAAGGTATAGAAAGATAGAAGAAGACTTTGTATGACCTTAAGTAGGCACAAGAGCAAGGTAGAACGATACTTTGTTCAAGAAGGCTTCCAAAAAAGTTCCTGTCAACATATATTGTCTACAAAAGCAAAGGAAAAATGTAAATTTTCAATAATAAGTTTTTATGTTGACAATTTATTATATACACACTAACAATGATTGTCTTGGTGATTCCGATGATCGGAGGAATACTTGAGTCTATTTTCTTACCTAGTTATACAACTGTGTTTTGGTCCTCTAGAAACAATCTTACCATACAGTCTTTCTAAAACGGGGATTTGCAACTACTGTAAACAAAAGAAAAAGACAGACAAAGACATGAAATGATGCTGCGGTTTCTTTTCTTTTTTGGAAACAGCGATTTCTTTTTTTGTAATAAAGAAATATATGTTAAGTTCACAAAAATAACAAGAACATGATTGCATATAGCTCATGTGATATTCGTTCATTTGAAAAAGAAAAAAGAAAGAAAAAAAGGGATGAAAATCAACAGTGACTATTGAATACCATTTACAAATGTGTAGTTCATTTATACAAATTTGCAGCAGTTCTGGAAAACATTTTGTATTGCCTATCCAGTTTTGATAAGAACAAAAGTTCAAGCCTCGAATACTAGTAGGTTTCATGTTAGCCAGAAACTAAAATAAGTATCTTTGTTTTTGATTTAGTTTTTGGAAAAGCCTAAGCCTGTGTTCGGATCCGCGTTAGAAAACCAAATCACGTTAAAAAACCACATCTCAAAGCAAAAAAGCATGAAAATAATGAAGGAACTGTTTGAAGCTTTTGAGTTGATGTGGTTTTTCTAAGTGATTTTGATCAAGTTGATGATCATCCAAACACGTATTAAAAGAACATCCTTTAATCAAAATCCATTGCTTCGCTTTCTACTACTGCATCGTCAATATGTTCCTCCAAGTTCACCACAACCTTGCCACCGGCAACTTTCCTCCCCTTCTTTGGAGGATCCAAATCTGTATTAATCTCCTTCAAGACTTTTTCACCTGAATCACAGGGCTTTGAAACCTCCATCTCCTCATCCAGCATGAGGTTTTCATCACTTTTAGCACTTAATTCTTCAGAACTCTCCTCCATCTGCTGCTCAGTCTGTCGCTGGAGTGATTCTATGACACCCATCATTTCTCTATTAACCTGTCAAAAAACATAAACAAACAAAACCAAGACCCTTTTTATGTACAGCAAAACAACACTTCAAATTGAATAAATTGCAGTTACGGTTGTTAGTCTATTTCACTAAATATTGCAACAAAACTTCAAATATTATCAAATGCAAAGACAATACACTGTCAATAATATTTTAAGATTACCTAGTGATTTGCAACAAAACTTTGAACATTATCAAATGCATAAACACCATATATTTTAAAAATGGTTTTACGTTTCATGGTAAATTAGGAATACTACTCAATTCATAGTAAATTAGGAATACAATTAGAAGAAATTCAAAAAGGGTTCAATATGGAGAATAATAATCCATTCCTTATTGGATTGGAGCAAATATAAATCCTCATAACAATATAATTATTGATCACATTACAGATAAGCAATGTAATCCAAAAATTGATAAAAAGGCTAATAACACTCGCTTCAAAGTTTGGTCACAAAAAAAAAAACTCACTTCACAGTGAAATCAAGCAGTTTTTCATAAACATCTATTTTAACAAATGTGCAATAGTACATGTGGTTCTGAAGATAATCAGCTATATCAGCTGATCACTTCACAGTGAAATCAAGCAATTCTTCTCATTAACATCTATTTTAACAAATGTGCAGTAGTACCTGCGGATTCTGAAGATAATCAGCTATATCAGCTGAACAAGTAGGGCATTTCATAATGTTCTTCCGTGTCCGCAAAGAGCGTCCACTTTGAGATGCCCTCTGTCTGATATAGCTTTGGCCAGAAAAGGCATCCTCCAGGCAGGCTTTGCAGAAATTGTGAGCACAAGGAGTAGTAAGAGGGGAAGACAGCACTTTGTGACATATATTGCAACCAAAATCTGCAAAAATATTGAGCACGGAGGCAACACTGTATTAACTTAACAAGTTCACTTCTATACGGTGTTTTATAACAATGACAGCTTCAAATAACAATGATCTTAAAAAAAGGAAACAAGGTTAGTTGTTATCCCCGGGATTATATACCTTTCAGCAGCTTATCCTTGCTTTTGGAGGACACCCTTTTGCTTGTTTTTTTACTTAGTGGTGGGGGCTTCTTCCACAACCAGCAGCCCTTTTTCTCCTGAAATTTAGACAAATGCACACACTGAGAGACCTTACAAAGTCTATAAAACAACAAAGTTGGAAGAGATAAAAACATTTGTCTAGCAAATAATTATCCCAAAATCTAGACTTAATTATTGTGATTATCATATCTTACTACATACATAAATAACGTCTAGAAAACAATGAAGAAATGGGATAAACAAAAGTGAAAGAAACACCAACACATCAAGAAATCTAAGAAAAACATATCAGTAAACAGATACCACTTACATCAAAGTCCCATGATGGATCACCCTTTCTTTCAGTAATATCAGTTGCACCCTTAAACTCCTCAATTAGAGGTAGTGAACGGGGACGGTCTCCGGATAAATCACTGCAGATCAACAAAATGAATGAAAGTGATCAAGTTCTATACTTCCATCTGTATATTAGTGTACACACACACAAGGAAATATAAAAATCGAGGAACTAAAACCAACCTTGTCCATGGTGCTGGCTCATTGTCACACCTCACAAACAAATACCTGCAAACCTTATGACCCTATCACAGAAAGATTCCCAGTCAATAATGAAGTTTAAACAAATAATAATCAATTAAGTCAAACTCTGTACTTAGATGAATAAATGCAATGATTGGTTATTAAAACCAATAATGATACTTACTTGTATTCCAATTTTGCGCCAGCATTTCTCAATTCTATAAACGCCGTCGTATCTCACTCCTTCTTCCGGTGCATAAGAGGAACGTTTCTCCTTGTGGGACCTGAACCAAATAAACAGATCTATAAACAAAAATGCATGACAAAACATCACATTAAAATTCGAAAGTACACAAATAAGGAATCAATCAATCAATAAAAACGGACCTAACAACACGAACAGGATAACCTTTTCGACAACTGACTCTCAAAGCCTCATTATAACTCTCAAACTTCTGATCAAAAGACTGATCTTTATTGGTACGTTTATTACCACTAAGATCTCTTCCACCACTTCCAGTATAAAGAAACCACTCACCATGATCTTCATCATCAACATAACCACCCGAAAGAGCAACAGACTGAGCACCATGAGTACTCTGCCCCGCAATCCCAGCAACATGAGGGAAATGAGCCCCCCATTGCCTACATTCCATCCTATCCTCCCACGAATCCCCAACAAGAACCCCACGGTTCCTCGTTGGATCATTCTCAGCAACAATCGGCCCAAAATGATCTTTCGCAATCGTCACAAATATCTTCCCACTACAAGCATTCGCCTTCCCTGTTTTCTTCGCCCTCTCCGTAGTAAAAGCAGTATCAGGAAGCTCATCATTAATCACAGCATGATAAACTTTCGAACCGCCACTTCCTCCAACACCACCCTCCGATCTCGCTAGCTTCGCATTACGAATCGCCATCGCTAACTGTGAATTAATCCGCGGATTACTCGCCATCTTCGCCGGAATCGCAGTCCTACAATTCGAACAAGTGTTCTTTCCTTGCCTAATACATTTCTCAAAACACTTTAAACAAAAATTGTGCCCGCACGGAGTCTTAACCACCATAACCACAACCACAGCAACAAAAACAACAACAATAAACAACAAACAAAAACTAATTTCAAATAATTATTTTCATAAAATCAAATCCAAACGGTGAATTGAAAGAAAAAAAATCACGAAACGAAAGAAAAACTCACAGTGACAGGTCTTTCCAGTAACTGCATGCAAACGGAGCAATTAAGGCTTCCATCGAAGATATCAAGAGAATCATTACAGCTTTTATTGATGGATTCACTTTCAGTAGAAGATCCGCCGACGAGTTCTTGGCGTTTCTTCGCTTTCTCTTCATCGGTGAGCGACGGATCGTTCTCGATGGCGCGGATGGAGGAAACGAGATCGCCGGCGATGCACGGAGCAAGCGAATCGGCGGCGAGATTTGGCTGAGAACAATCGGGGCATTCCCAATCGGCGATAGTGGTGGGAGCGAGGGGTAAACATGTAAAATGCCATGGAGTTACGCATGTTATACAGTGGAGAGTTTCTGTTTCTAGAGGCTGGCGTTTGCATACCATGCAAACGCCATTGGAGTCGCAGGGAAACTGCGCCATTTTCTTTCTCTGTGGATTTTTTTTTTTAGTTGAAAATTATGTGATATTAAGGTTTTTTTTTTGTCCTTTTTATAGAAATTATTTTTAATCCAATTTTCACTCGAGAGGGAAGGGGCTTTTGAATTTCTACTCATTTTTAAGCTGTTTTTTGTGCATCGATCTCTTCATCTTCTTTCGTTTCTTTGTTTTTTTTACACACATTAATAGTAAATCTACACACATCACAACAAAATACATTCACATATTCAATTTTTAAATATATCTCATCAATTAATATTTATATAATTTTATGTAAAATTTATTATAATAATAATTTTTTTAATTATTCATTTTATAATATTATTTAGATATTTAATTAAAAATTATTTATCTTTTTTTAACATGTCTCGTAAATTAAAGAAAAAAAATTACAACAACAAATAGGACTTAGACTAAAATCTTATTCAAAAAAATTAGAGTGAAAAAAATATCATAATTGTATTAAGAAGAAAAAAATATAGATATAACTTTTTAGAAAAAAATTTCTACAGTGTACATAAAATTCTACACACATCAAAATAAATTATTCGAATTAATTTTCAAATATATCTCATCAATTAATATTTATATACTTTTATGTAAACTTTATTATTATAGTATTATTCTTTTAATTATTCTTTTTATCATATTATTTATATATTTAATTAAAAATCATTTTTTAATCACTTTCTCATAAATTAGAAAAAAGGTATAAAAAAATATGAAGGGACTAGACCAAAATCTTATCCAAGAAAACAAAGGAAAGACTAGCTAAATCTAAAGTCTTAAAGATGATTTCTTGAAGAGAATTTTATTATATATCTAATACTTTTTTTTTAGATTTTTGATGAAAATTTTAAAATATTTCTAAAATTTGAAAGTGTGTGTCTAAACATATCACCAACTTGATTTATTAAATTTATTTTGAATATGCATGTCTGAATTTATCTTTGCGGAGAATAATCAACATTATTCAATATAATTCATAACATTCATTCAATATAATTCAAATAAATTACAAAAATAATTATGCAAAAAATTAAAGTTATATAAACGGGCGGTTGAGGACGTTGCAACATCTTGATAACATCTTATGTCGATCTTTGAAGCTTCGCATTCATCTCAATTAGACCCTTAGAAGAGTATCGTTGAAAGATACTCTCACATAACTTCTAAATCGTCGTCGTTCTTGAGCTCAAACGGGGTGAACTTTACGTTTCCTTCAGTGTCAAGTGAAGGTGAACGATACTCAAGCTTGACCACCTTTCGATTCTCTGGATATTACAAGAGAGAATGCAGTATGGTAATGAGCTCGGCGAATGGCGTGTCCTGCGAGAATCTGAATTGAAGTGGCGACTGTGCACCACTGAAGTAGACAAAAGCAAGGTGCATATATATTTGTGTTATTTCTGATTGTAGTGTGTAATGGAGAATGAAATGGTTTGGAGACTCAATTTATAGCCTTTTGGAACAATATAGACCAAAGAAATCTTATTAGGACATATTTCGGAAGTGCACATTTGAATTAACCTTGTTTTACCAAAATAAGGGGTTTTCGGATTTGCATATCCAAAAATACCACGTTTTTTCAATAAAAATTTGAGGTGAATTCGGAAGTTCATATCTGAAATAAGGCCTGTGTTTTTTTTTTATTGAAGGTTAATTCGGAAATGCAATTCTGAGTTATGCAAAACCAGAATAAGCATCATTATTTGTACCAGACATGAAAATCATAAATAGTTGTAAAACTATATATATTCTGAGTTATGCAAAACCAGAATAAGCATCATTATGTGTGTGTGTGTGTGTGTGCGCGCGCGCGCATAGATTTTACAATATGTTCGACAATACATTCAAAAAATGATTTGATTACATTCTAAAATACACTGAAAGAATTGTCACCGCTTAAATCTGAAACCGATTCTTTCTTCCACTTCTCCCTATTTGATTCTCTCTCAAGCTCCATCAAATTGGTGAACTCTACCATCCTATCCAAAAACTGACCCGACCAAGTTTCCGCCTCTTTTGCATGATGTGTCGTCCATTCCACGGATGTAGCCGAAATAGGACAACCCGGTTTCAAATAAACCTGAACAAATAGCATGATCTAAGGTACCTAATACACATGATGCGACTGAATGAATCTTTAGGTGGGGGATCTCGTAGAGGAAAAAATGTTTCTCAAAAACCATACTTCGTCAAGTCGATACACACCCTCTCATATGCACTTGCTATAAGATGACCCATTTCAGAGAATCTCATCCATTTTTCAACTGGTGCGCGAATGCTAACACTTGGAGTAATAGCGTGGTGAACTTTATTAAATGCTTCTGTAGTCACATATAGGTGAGTGAAAAGTTCCTTATGCACGTCAACTCCGAAATAAGTGTTTGGCGCACAAGAGTGTGATCTCCTTTCCTTTATCAAGTAACCCGAACACGGCCTAATACCCACAATTACCATCACTCCCCACATCCAAGATTCCTTCAATGTGTTTATGCATAAAAAGCGGCATCTCATCAATATAGATAATCAGTGGTGTTTGTGGTTGTTTTTTAATAGGCGGTGTACGAGGTGGTTTGGAAATGCGAGCTCCCTTGTTAACACTTGTTTTGGATTTTGGGGTTGGAGAATCCGGGAATAAACCCTATAATGGCTGGTGTGGTAAAAAGGGAAGTGTTGAAATTACTTGATGCTGGAATCATTTACCAAATTTCAGATAGCCAATGGGTTAGTCCTATACACGTAGTACCAAAGAAATGCGGTATCACAGGTATACAAAATGAAAAAGAAGAATATGTAGCCAAACACATAGAAAGCATATGGCGCATGCGCATTGATTATAGAGAGTTAAACAAAGTAACTAGGAAATATCATTTTGCTCTTCCCTTCATAGACCAAATGTTTGAACGTTTATCTAGACACCTTTTTTTTGTTATTTAGATGGATATTCTGGTTTCTTCCAAATCCATATCCACCCTAATGATCAGAAGAAAACAACCTTCACATGCCCCTATGGAACATTTGCCTATCGAAGAATGCCCTTTGGATTATGCAACACACATGCGACCTTTCAACGATGTATGATGTCGATATTTGATGATTTCTTGGACGAGATCATGGAAGTATCCATGAACAAATTCTCTTTATGCGGATATGATTTCAATAATTGCCTTGATAATTTGGAGAAAATCTTAGAAAGATGCGTGCAAGTCAATCTCGTACTAAACTGGGAAAAATGTCACTTCATGGTCACAGAAGGCATAATCCTAGGACACATAGTATCAAAAATAGGTATTGAGGTTGACAAATCAAAAATTGAAATTATAGAAAACCTGCAACCTCCAAAAACGATTAAAGAAATTCGAAGTTTTCTTGGACATGTCGGTTTTTACCGACATTTTATTAAATATTTTTCCAAAATAACCAAACCTTTAACTGGCCTCCTAATGAAGGATGCCGAATTCATATTCGATAAGAAATGCCTTGAGGCATTTAACCTTCTCAAAGAAGCACTAATCTCTACACCCATCATACAACCACCAGATTGGAACAGACCATTCGAGATTATGTGTGATGCTAGCGATTTTGCAGTGGGCGTTGTCCTAGGACAACAAAAAGATAAAAGATTACACGTGATATACGATGCCATAAGGACTTTAGATGCAACACAACTAAATTATGCCAAAACATAAAAGGAACTCTTAGTTGTGGTATTTGCAATTGACAAATTATTTTCTTATTTAGTTGGAGCAAAAATCATAGTTTACACTAACCATGCTTCCATACGTTATCTACTAAGTAAGAAAGATGCAAAACCTAGACTACTCAGCTGGATCCTTTTACGACAAGAATTTGATTTAGAGATCCGCGATAAGAAAGGAACAGAGAACGCGGTTTCCGACCACCTCTCCATATCAGAATACCTGAAACCTGATCATGTCTCTATCAATGATGATTTCACATATGAGAGATTAATAGCATCGGTCAGCGATCCTATGGATAAGAATCATGACTCAAACGGAGAAGAGTTTATCGTTGAAACTATCCATATAATAAATATAGTACCTTGGTATGCTGATTTCGTTAACTACTTGGCAGCAAACATTTTACCTCCAGATCTGACTTACCAAAAAAGGAAGAAATTCTTCAGTGATGTGAAACATTTCTATTAGGATGAACCCCTCCTTTTCAAAATAGGTACCGACTATATATATATCGTTGTTGTGTACCCGAAGAGGAGATACCAAGTATTATAACTCATTGCCATTCTTCCCCTTATGGAGGACATGCAAGCACACATAAAACTTGCACTAAAATTCTTTAAGTAGACATATAATGGCCAACCCTATAGTGAGATGTGCATGCATTTATAGTTAATTGCGACTGGTGCCAATGCACTAGGAACATATCAAGGCACGATGAGATGCCCCTTAGAAATATCGAAGAAGTAGAAATATTTGACGTTTGGGGAATTAATTTTATGGGACCTTTTCCCTCGTCTATGGGAAACAAATATATAATCATCGCAGTAGACTATGTGTATAAATGGATCAAAGCTATAGCTTATCCTACCAATGGTACACGAGTATTGATTGGGATGTTTAATAACTACATATTTCCTAGGTTCGATACCCCCGTTTAGTAATAAGCGATGGAGGATCACACTTTATTTCTTGAGTTTTTGAGAAACCCCTCAACAAATATGGCATAAGACATAAAGTAGCTACAACATACCATCTGCAAACCAATGGTCAAGTAGAAGTTTCAAACAGAGAGATAAATCAAATCTTAGAAAATATTGTATCGACTTCCAGAAAGGATTGGTCCTCTAAATTGACTGACATATTGTGGGCTTATAGAACTGCCTACTAAACCCCCGTTGGAACAACCCCCTTTAACCTTGTCTATGGAAAATCTTGCCATCCACCTTTCGAATTAGAACATAAAGCCTATTGGTCCATTAAAACTCTAAATATGGACTATCTCAAAGCAGGTAACAAGCGAATGGTAGATATCCAAGAACTAGATGAGCTAAGACGAGATGCCTACGAGAATTCTATAATCTACAAAGAACGAGCTAAAGCATAGCATAATAAATGCATTGCGAGAAATATTTTCGAGTAGGGGACACAATACTATTATTCAACTCCCGATTGTGACTTTTACCAGGTAAATTGCGGTCCAGATGGATTGGACCCTTTGAAGTAACAAAAGTTATGCAATCTGGAACAGTTAAGATTCAAAGCCCATCAATCGGTCCTTTCATAGTAAATGGGAAAAGGTTGAAACATTACACAGATGATAGCATACTGTTGTACCCCAAAATTTTCCCTCTCATTTTATTCAAAACATACTCCTAGAGGTCCCCAAATGTTCAAGGTTGGCCAAGAATTGATCAGACAAATTCTCCTCCTAAGCAATGGACTTTTAACTAGGGTTTCACTTTTCAAAAATAAGTTTGGGTTTCACAAGCCTCAAGTGATTTCCATGGTTCCTAATATGTCCTCAAGAATGCTCATGCCAATTTTCATGCCTTGCATTACAAGTTTGCTCAGACAATTGCTCAAATGACTAGAAATCAACTGTATTAGTTCAAAAGTCAACTATGGTCAATATACAGTCAAACTTCAATATTTTTGGTCAAAATCAACATTTTGAAGTGATATTCATCATTTATTCAAGGGTTGATTATGATTCCTCAAGGAATGCTCTCAAATCATCAATAATCCAAAAGTGCAAAATTAGGGTTTCCTTAGGAGAAGTCAACTGAAGTTTGACCAGGCATAACTTTCACATGCTTCACCCATTTTGCCCCAAACAAAGCTCATAGTGAAGAAAATTCAATTCCCTATAACTTTTCTTTTGTACACAAGTTCAAAAATTGCATCATTGAAAAAATATGAGACAATACATTACAGGTCTTTTTGAAAGTCAACAAAAAGGCATTTTTTGTCAAGGCAAGTTACATCAAGATCATTTATCCAAATGCAAAAATGGTCAAAATAGAGATTATAAGGTACATCGTGTGCTTTCTAAAAGATCCAGGATCATATTTAAAAGATAAAAATTGAGCAAGTTATGATCAGTACTGTTGTACCCCAAAATTTACCCTCCCATTTCATCAACATTTTCTCATCACAAGACTCTTGGAACTCAAGATCAAGCTAGGGTTTGCTCTGCTCAAGACACCTCCTTGCACTGTGGACCTAAATTAGGGTTTGAGTTTGCACAAGGATATTTTGACCTACAATGCCCAAAATGACTTCCATACTTCATGTTGGACTCGTAAGTTTGTCCATACCAAGTTTCAAGCCTTGATTCAAATTTTTGCCCAGTCAATTGGACAGTTCACCTAGAAATCAACTGTATTGGGGAAAAGTCAATTGTGGCCAATTGACAGTCAAACCTCATGAAATTTGACCCACATCAACATTATGAACTCATATGAACCATTTTATCAAGTTTGGATCACAATCCCACAAGAAATTTGATCAGATCACCAAAAGGGCAAAATGGTCATTTTTAGGGTTTTGACTGTACAAAGGCAATTTTTGACTGTTTGACCTAACCAATGGAAAATTAAGCTCAACCATGGACACAAGGAATCAATGAAATTGTCTTGACCCATTCAACAAGTTCAAAAGATCTCAAATGCATAGGATTTGCAGATGAATTTTTCAGTCAACTGATCAAAATTTGACTGTATACTGAAAAGTCAAACTTTGACTTTTTGGTCAAAATCAAGTGCCAAGAGTTATTTTTCATCAAGACATGTAAAATTATGAAACTTGTTCATCAAGAAACCCAAAAATGCAAATTAGGGTTTAAAATGGAAAAATTTCATAACTTAGAAATTTTCTAAGTTATGAAATTTTCTTATTTTTTCCTAACTTTGTCCCATTTTTTCACCAAGATGAAAATGGATTCAAACAAAACTTGAAACATGAAAGTTGTAGTCCATCACGAAGTCTACAACTTTGATTCACAAAGTTTTCTCAAAAGAAGCTTGTATCTCAAGTTATGATTTTTGGAACAAGGGTACCTAAAACTTTTAACTTAGAGAAATTTTGCCCTAGTTTAGGCAGGATTTTGACCCATCTTCTTGGCCATTTTTCACATAGTTACACTTGGAGTTTCAAGTTGCATTTCAAATATGGATTATATTACATGTTCCAAGATTTCCAAATTGTCCAAGAACTCCTCAAACACCTTTGTGGTTATGGAGAATCAAATGCTTGAAGTTGGCAAAAACTCACTTTGATCCATGGCCAATACATGTTCATACCAAGTTGCAAATCTGATCTAGCTAGCTTGGTTCACAATTACAGGCCTCAAAACCAGTTTGTACTCCATAATTTAATGCATATCCATTGAGCTAAGTCATTGTCTTGGTCATTAGGGTATTATACACTAGATTAAGCCTTAAATGGAAAAAGTAACAATGCCATTTTTGCTTGAACTTCACTTTATGTCAAAACAAGATCCTTGAGGCATGGGGCCATATCTCTGAGGCAAGATCAAATCCACCAATTCCAGTAACCAAGGGCAAAGTATACAGCATAATATAGGACTTGTACAGGCCTGCATTGAGAAGATAGACACTCTTGCTTCAAGAAGAAGAAATTTGTCCAAATCCTCCCAACTCAAAAACCAGCCATAGTCAGCTTACACAAACATTGCAAACAAGTTTCATACAACCCTTTGAGCCATAAGCACGAGCCTTTGACCCCTCCAAGCCTCTCATACTCCAAATCACCATTTTTTCTGCAAAACAGGGCAAGCTCTGCAGAACCATCTCCATCTCCACTTTCCCTCATGCGTTTTGCCTCAAACTTGTTCCAATACCTTCCACTCAACTCACCTGAACTATCCCAGACCTCCATTGCTAGCTGTAACACCATTAACACACATTTCCATTTTTGTTTCAAAGCTTTGCAGGTTGAGTTCTGTAGCACGATTCAGGCTACTTCAAAACAAGCCAAGCATTAGGAAATCTTCATTGAACCTCAGGCAAGCTCAAAAGAACCTTAAGCACCCTTGGAAGTTGCTGCATTGTCCAGCTCGAAGTCAACTGAAACAGGTATTTCATGAACTTCTATCTCTCTATTTAGGAATAGTTAGACTTAAGTTTGTGAATGAAAGATGTTGTACTCACAGCCCTGAAACCATACATGTGCTTAGTTTTCATTTATATTAATCGTGCTAGGAGAATTTTGTTCATGAACTTTCTGAAAAAACTAGGTTAAGAATTAGGGTCAGAGAAATTCTCTCTGGTCTTTGAGAGTTAGCTTAAGTTTTTTATATGGTTAGATTCGTTGTTTGATGTTCTACAAGTTTCATGTTATGAGTTTTGTCAAAAAAGCAAGGAATCAGGAGATAACATTTGATGTACAGAGCGCGCGTTTTTGTTGAACTGAGGAAGAAGATGAAGTTACTTGGGCTGGGCCTGTTTGCTTTTGCTTCTCACACATGCATTTTTAGTTCACACCCCCTTGGCCCATTGCTTTGTATTTTCATTATTTTTGCATTTTTATTTTTTCTCTGACTTTAATATTTTATTTGAAAACATAAAAAATATCCCAAAAATATTTTCATTTTTTTTTCATTTATTAGATATTTTATTCTAATTTTTCCCAATGTAAACATGTTAAAAATCTTATTTTCTTTTGTTAAAATTAAAAATAATACAAATAATACTTAAATAATTTATTTTATTTTTACATACATATTTGAAAATATTTTCTTGAAATATATACATTTTGTAAATAATTTAATTTATTTTTATATACACTTAATATATTTAATATATTTAATATATACATACATATTTTATTAAATAATTAGGACAAAAAACACAAAAAAAATAATGCATTTTTATTTTTATTAATATTTTATACTAAAAACACCTTTTTTAATATACTTTTATTTTTTGTACAAATTAATACATTATTGAATATAAATAATAAATAATATTATTTATTTAAGAAATTAGGGTTTTTGCCCTAATGAATAAAATAATTAAAATTGACTTTTTTTATTATTTCCACTTCACATTTAAAATACTTTTTACATACATAAAAATCTTTTTTGCATAACACATTTTATCTAACATTTATTTATTATATTTAATTATTGCACATTTAAATATTATTGCCTTACACATTCAATTTGGTTGTAATAGTAATTAGGGTTTAATTTCTTGCAAAATAAATCCCCTATTCAAAATTGTACCCCCTCCTTATATCATGTTGTAATAATGTAGAATTTAAATTCTCGCACCTTTAAAAGCTTTCAATTATGCCATGATTCGACCTAGGGTTTGTATGCAAAATCAAAATCAACAAATAGTTTGACCTAATCAAAGACAAAAATGCATGAAAAAACAAACAAAATGCACACTTGTACCCCTAGGGTTACAATCCACTTGTTGCCTTCAAAAATGGGCCATGGTTGCATGTCAAGCACTTTGGCAAAACAAAAATAAAACAAAAGATCATAGTCCCTCGATGACGCTATCTGAGTTGCCTAAACAAAATGATCAAGTCCCTTAAGAAAATTGCCAAAAATACTTGACACAATTGCTATCATGGTCTATACGATGACCCGCGCTTGTCCCGTTAACATCCTAACACAAGGTTATTCACCAAATACAATGGTGAAACAACATTGTTAAAAGGGTTAAAAACATAAGAAAGATCTTTGAGTAAAATAGGGTAGACAACTCTTAGTTACTTGATTAAAGCTTGCAAAAACATCCTTGCTATCTTCAAAACACACTTCACAACACAATTTCAAAACCCTACTTTCAAACATTAGAAACTTTTCAAAAGACAAAAACACCTTTGTATACATTCAAACAAGAATCATTACAAAGGTTGCCACAACGATGGCCTCTTTTCAAAACATCTTTCAAAATCACACACAAAGCACCATTTCAAACAATTGAAGAGCACCATTTCAAACAATTGAAAAGCAAAGCAAGTGATCTAAGCAAGTAACTAAGAGCCCATGGATAACCATGGATAGAAAGGGTGCTAATACCTTCCCTTTCTATAATCTACTCCCCGAACTCAAGAAAACATCTCAAAGGTCTTTCTTGTGCTTTTTGACCTTTCCTTAGGATAAAATAAAAAGTCGGTGGCGACTCTTGCTAAACCGAAACATTTGTGAACACAAACGCAAAATCCCAAGTCAGTTCTCCCACCGTATCACAAAACTGGCGACTCTGCTAGGGAAGACTTTAAAAGTGGAGTAACCTTAGGGCTTAGATCACCATTTGCATGATTATATTGTTTTCTTTGTTTGCTTTACATTTGGTTCTCTTGTTTGGGCTTGAAATCCTCTACCCGGATTTGGGAAACATTCATAGGTAAATAGCAATATGTTGTGGAAACTGTGCGGGGTATACCGACATGGTTGAAGCAATAGCTATATTAGTGCGACATATTTGTGAGTATCGGTATCCTTTGAGTCAATCAAAGAGAATACGGGGCCGTTGAGTGATGTCATAAAGCATTAATGAACTCTTAGAACCTTACTTGACCATCTTGGCCTTTATTAGGGGTAGTGAGATGACCGGCTTTGGTGCAGTCCGAAATTGGTAGATACTCGATACTACACTCATTGAGGGTTGTTTTCTTGGAATATTTTGGTCGCTAGTTAAGTGGCTAAACCAAAACAATGAACATAGAAAACAATTCAGTGATATTGAGCTCCTTAGAACCCGGTTACTATTTATAGGACAGGTTTGAGCCAACTAAACTCAAGAGGGTATTTACCTATGAAACCTCATGCAAGCCTGAAACTAGGGTTTTTGTGTGACTTGCTTGTGCATACATCATGAACATCATAAAGCATCATATGCATCCACTAACCATTTCAAGGGTTTGGATCTTCATCTTTGTTCTTGTTTTGTAGGTCATGGAATCTCTTCGCAGGAAAACAATCCAAGTCAACCTTGTGAGAATCCCTCCTCAACTCAAGGAACTTACATCCAGGATTCCAAAGAATTCTCTCTTCTGTGAAAGACATGGTAGACTCCTCAATTTGGTCAACTCCAACATTAAAGAAGACATGGTGAAGGTTCTCTTCCAGTTCTTTGACCCCCTACACCACTGTTTCACATTCCCTGATTACCAACTAGTACCTACTTTGGAGAAATTTTCTCAACTCCTGAGAATTCCTATTCTTCATCAACTACCCTACAACGGTACGAAAAAAGAACCAAAGCCTAAAGAGGTTGCTCAAGCATTACACTTGCAACCATCTGACATCAAGGGACATTGGGAAACCAGAAGTGGTGTCAAGGGTTTCTTGGCAAAGTTTCTATTTGAGAAGGCCCAAGACTGCTGGAATTCTCTTGATCTACAAGCCTATGAAGAGATTGTGGCACTCCTTATCTATGGGTTGGTCTTGTTCCCAAACCCTGATCAACTTATAGATGTGAATGCTGTCAAGATTTTCATATCCAAGAATCCTATACCTACATTGCTTGGGGACATCCTACACTCATTTTACACACTAACAATGAGGAAAAGAGGTGTTCTCATGTGTTGTACTCCTCTCCTAGCAATGTGGTTTATTTCTCACCTTCCACAATCAGTTTTGAAGAATGAGCAGGGTTTAAGGTGGTCACAACGATTGATGACCCTCACACATTCTGATGTACATTGGTGTTCTCAGTCCATAGAAAATGTCATCATCATTGACCGTTGTGGGGAATTCCCTAATGTCCCACTACTTGGCATTAGGGGAGGCATTACCTACAACCCCTGTTTAGCTCTAAGACAGTTTGGATATGCTCGGAGGGATGGCCCTCATGACATGCTGATCCCTGACTTAGTTTTTGACTTCGACAATGATGCGCAAGGACTTCGATAAAGGTTCATCAGAGCTTGGAGGATGCCCAACAAAGTGGATAGTAAGACACTAGGGCACAAGAATTCCATCCCCCTCGAGCCTTACCTCAAGTGGGTACGAACCCACGCCCAGAATATTATGATGCCATATCCTCACATTCTCCCCTTGATCAAAGAGCATGTTATGGAAGGAGAGGTTCCATACACCATCCTACATCCTGACATGCCAACATCATGGGAAGAAATGCAAAAGAGTTGGATCCAACTCAAGGAAGAACAGAATACTTTTGAATCAAGCTTCTATGCAGTGAGAATAAGGTTTTGGAGCTTACCCGCCGACTTCATGAGGAGGAAACTCTCAACACTTACATCGCACCAAAGAGGATGCGCAATGTCTTTTTACATTAAGAATTTTGTAATATTTTGCCCATGAGGCACTTATGTACTAACAATTTCTTCTTAATATGACGTGTGTTCCTTTTTGTTTGCAACAAATTAGAATTTCTGAATCCTTGGATGCATTACATGAATAACATATCATTCATCATTTGCATAAACAGGTCTTCACACCAGGTTTCCTTATCTTTCTGCTGTTTATTTCAGCAAGATGGATTTGGAGCAAACGATAAAGGATCTGCAGGCACAAAATTCACAATTCCAGCAACTCCTCATGACCTTGGCAAAGGGTCAAGAGGACCTCAAATCTCTGTTAGAGAAGAGTAAAGAGAAAAAGAAGAAGAGGCCTGGAGTAACCACTTTTGGAAGAAGGTTTAAAAGTAATGCCAGAAAAGTTCTCGAGTTCCCCTCAATGTCTGATGAAGGGGATGGTAAAGGGAAAGGGGCTGCTGTACCTTCTGAATCTGAAGTTGAAGAGGAGGAAGAGGAAGAAGACGAAGACTACTCCGAACAACAATATCCCCCGACGGATGATAAATACAAGAATCTTGAGGATAGATTGGCAGCCATGGAGTTGCAGAGGGTACCTGGTTTAGATTTTGAAGAACTGGGGTTGGTCGCTGGGATTGTCATCCCCCCTAAATTTAAAGTACCAACATTTGCTAAGTATGACGGTCTGTCATGTCCAAAGATGTATCTGAGATCGTATGTCAGAAAGATCCAACCCCACTCATCTGATAAAGACCTCTGGGTACATTTTTTTCAAGACAGTTTATCAGGCACACAATTGGACTGGTTCTACCAACTCGAGAGATCAGAGGTTCACAATTGGGAAGACTTAGCTGCTGCATTTTACCGTCAATACCAATACAATGCTGATTTGGCGCCCACTCGTACTCAGCTACAGAGTATGGGGATGGCTTCCAATGAAGGATTTAAAGAATATGCCCAGAAATGGCGTGATCTGGCTGGAAGGGTGCAGCCACCATTATCAGACAGAGAGTTAGTTGACATGTTTTTAAGGACCCTGTCTGGCCCTTTCTTCAATCATCTAATTGGGAGTTCCTCCGCGGGATTTACTGAATTAATTTTGACCGGCGAAAGGGTCGAGGCTGGTATAAAAAGTGGTAAGATTCAGAAAGACGCTTCCACGTCCACCGCTGTTAAGAAGACCTTCCCAGCTAAAAAGGAAGCTTCTGCTGTTTATTCTCAGAAAGGCCAAGGAGGAATGGGGCGCCGACCGACTGTAGGGGCTGTGATGATTCAAAACTCTTCAAATGATCAACCTCGTGGCAATCAGTCAAGACCTAATCAACAACGGGTAGAAAGGCCACAATGGCAGTTCACCCGAATCAACATGACGCCAGCGCAAGTACTCCCTCATTTGTTGAAGCTGAATCTTACTAGTTTGAAGGAAGCGCCTAAGAACCCTAACACCTCCTCTCCATACTACCACTCCAATGCTAAGTGCGCCTACCACTCCGACAGTGTTGGGCATGATATAAATAACTGTTGGGCGCTTAAGAACAAAATCCAAGACCTAATTGACGCCAAGGAAGTAGAATTTGATACTCCTGAGAAGCCCAATGTGATTTCTGTTCCGATGCCCAAGCACGGTAATAATGTTCATGCTGTTATGGAGGACCTTCATATTACTGATGTTGTTGACCTGTTGACACCGTTACTTGTGATTAAAGAGAATTTGATGAGAGCCGGGATCTTTCCTGGTTGTGGTAAAGACTGCTATTTTTGTTTGAACATACAAGCTGACTGCCCCATGTTGAAATCAGGTGTCCAGCGCCTGATGGATACCCAAGAGATACTTTTCCAGAAAACCCCTGTTGATACCTTCAATCCTGTTACTCCTGCTATTTTTGCTACTTCAACCAACGATATTGCAATCATAACCATTTCCGACAATCCTCCCAAGGCTTGCAAAAGGCCTGTCAGGATTACGCCCAACTCTAAATGTGTACCATTAAAGATCACCATGCCAGGGCCAGTCCCGTATCAATCTAGCAAGACAATCCCATGGAACTATGGAGGAGAAATCTTATATCATGGCGTCAAGCAGATTGAGGAAATCCAAGAGAATACTGAAGAAGACCCTGATATATGAAACATCGTGGGTACAAGCAAGATAACCCGCAGTGGCCGGATCCTTTCTCCGGAGATTGCTCCCCCTCGAGCAGTTTTCGGACCCTCGAAAGCTTCTGCACCTGTTAGGTCATCTGTGCAAGACCCGATAATTGAAGAATTAGATATTCCTGAAGTAAGACCATCTGCTGATACTACCGACAAGGGGAAGGGGATACTAGAAGGGCCTGTCAAGACGAAGGCTCATGCTGTGGTTATCCCCGAAACCACTCAGAAAGAAATGGATGAAATCTTGAAAATAATCAGAAAGAGTGACTACAACGTCGTGGAACAACTAGGGCAGACCCCTTCTAAAATTTCAATGTTGGCTCTTCTACTCTGTTCTGAGGCCCATGCTAAGGCCCTGATCAAGTTTTTGAAAGCGGCACATGTGCCCCAAGAGACTTCGGCTGACCAGTTCCAGGCATGCATGGCCAGTCTTACTGCTGATAATGGCCTTGGCTTTTCCGATGCTGACTTGACTCCCAAGGGTAAGAAATACAACGACGCGCTACACGTCTCAGTTGAATGCAGGGGAACCACCCTTGCCCATGTCTTAGTTGATACTGGTTCTTCTTTGAATGTGCTGCTGAAGAAAGCCCTAGACCGCTTGGACTGCGAAGGATTGACTCTCAAACCTAGTAACATCGTTGTTAGGGCCTTTGATGGGTCCAAAAGAATGGTTCATGGAGAGGTTGATATTCCTATCAAAGTAGGCACAAAAGTTTTCAACTTAACCTTTTACGTGATGTACATCCGTCCATCATATTCGTGCTTGTTAGGAAGACTGTGGATCCATTATACCGGGGCAGTTACCTCCTCCTTGCACCAAATGCTGAAATATCCTGTTAAGGGTAAAATTATAATGGTGCACGGCGAGGAAGAGTACATGATAAGTCACCTCAACTCCTTCCGTTATGTGGAGCTGGATGGCGAGTTCATTGAAACACCTTTCCAACATTTTGAGGAAGTTTCTCCTGAGGTAGCAGTTGCGAAGACAATGGTTGAGGTACCCATCATTCCCAAGCATGTGCCTAGGATGGCATCTCTCAAGGACGCAAATGTGGTGATCAAAGAAGGGAAGAATATAGTATGGGGGCAATTGCCTGATTTTCCCCATAAGACGAACAAATTTAGACTAGGGTTTACAGCTGCAGGACAGAAGGCTATGCGTCGTTCCAAGACTGGAGGGCCACCTATAAGGATCACTCATCACGAAATTAATGTTGTTAAAGATGAAGATGAAGAGAACAACTTCGAATATTGGATCTTTCTGACCGTCGAATGGGGTTTAAGCAACTGGGAAGCAAAGGATTTTATTCCCATCACCTTTATCAACCAGTAATTTTATCTTTGAACAATTTCCTATTTTCGGTCTGTAATAACTAAAACAATTCGTACACTATTTTCACCTCATGCATTGCCCGGGGCATGTAGGTCCATTTGTAAGGGCTTGATTTTCTTCATTATCATATGCCATGTTTTAATGAATCATTGGACGTTTTCATAAATTGTTGTGTTCATTTTATTTCCTTTTGCATTTTTGTTTTGTTTAAGGATGGCTATCCCTTACACACACCCACACTCACAAATGCAGGTACCCATCCACTCCGGATTCCATGGGCAACTATTCTGTTTCAGCCTTCGATAACTCTGAAGATTTGGTCAATCACGCTGAGTACGAAGTTGACGAAGATTGTGAAGTGCCGAGAGAGTTAGCCAGACTTCTACAGCAAGAAGAGAGGGCTATTCTGCCTCATGAAGAGTTGCTAGAAACCATCAACTTAGGGACAGAGGAGGACATGAAAGAAGTAAAAGTGGGTGCCAACCTGGAACCAAATGTCAAGGAGCGCTTAGTACAGTTGTTGAACGAATACGTTGAAATCTTCGCCTGGTCTTATGAGGACATGCTGGGATTAGACACATATATCGTGGTTCACCGTCTCTCTACAAGAGAGGATTGTCCACCGATCAAGCAAAAGGTCTGCCGAATGAGGCCCGACATGTCTAAGAAGATTAAGCCTGAAGTAATGAAGCAATTCAACGCTGGTTTTAAGGCTGTTACATCCTATCCATAATGGGTTACTAACATTGTGCCCGTGCCTAAAAAGGACGGCAAAGTCAGAATGTGTGTGGACTATCGGGATTTAAACAGGGCTAGCCCCAAGGACGATTTTCCTTTGCCACATATCGACATCTTGGTTGACAACACAACTCAACACAAGGTTTTTTCCTTCATGGACGGATTCTCGGGATACAACCAGATTAAAATGGCCCCCGAGGACATGGAGAAAACTACCTTTGTCACGCAATGGGGTACCTTCTGCTACAAAGTGATGCCGTTCAGACTGAAGAACGCAGGGGCAACCTATCAATGCACCATGGTAGATTTGTTTCATGATATGATACATCATGAGATCAAAGTTTACGTAGATGACATGATAGCTCGATCACAGACAGAAGAAGAACACCTTAATGATTTGCAAAAGCTGTTTACCAGGTTGAAGGAATATAAACTCAGACTGAATCCAAGCAAGTGCACTTTTAGAGTTAGGTCTGGTAAACTTCTGGGATTTATTGTCAGCAACAAAGGCATTAAGGTTGATCCAGCTAAAGTAAAAGCTATATAAGAAATGCCTGCCCCCTGCACTAAAAAGGAGGTTAGAGGATTCTTGGGACGCTTAAACTATATCGCGAGGTTCATCTCTCACCTGACATCTACCTGTGAGCCAATCTTCAAACTGCTAAAGAAAGATCAAGTAGTTGAATGGAACAATGATTGTCAAGTTTCTTTTGATAAGATCAAGGAGTACTTACTAGAACCTCCTATTCTGATGCCACCCGTCGAAGGAAGGCCGTTAATCATGTATCTGACTGTTTTGGATAACTCAATGGGGTGCGTACTGGGCCAACATGACGAGTCTGGCCGAAAAGAGCATGCCATTTATTACCTTAGCAAAAAGTTTACCGACTGTGAGACTCGCTACTCACTGCTCGAGAAAACTTGCTGCGCTTTGGTATGGGCTGCTCGCCGGCTAAGGCAGTATATGTTGACTCATACCACTTTGTTGATTTCCAAGATGGATCCAATCAAGTATATCTTCGAGAAGCCGGCTTTATCTGGGAGAATCGCTAGATGGAAAATGATCCTGACTGAGTATGATATCCAGTATACTACCCAAAAAGCTATAAAGGGGAGTGTACTAGTTGACCATCTAGCTCATCAAGCCGTCGAGGATTACCAATCTATGAGATTCGACTTCCCTGACGAGGACATCATGACATTGGACAACATTGAAGGTAACGGACCGTATGACGGACCTGAACAAGGATCCCGATGGACCCTATACTTTGATGGTGCTTCAAATGCACTTGGTAACGGTATTGGTGCAGTACTCATTTCTCCGGATGGTTGCCATACACCCTTCACTGCCCGACTTTGCTTCACCTGTACCAACAACATGGCTGAATATGAAGCTTGCATCTTTGGTCTCAAGGCTGCTATAGACTTGGGAATCAAATCTTTGGTCGTATTTGGGGACTCGGCTTTGGTTATCAATCAAGTCAAAGGAGAGTGGGACACCAAACATCCTAATCTTATCCCATACAAAGAACATGCCTTGACGTTGTTGCCTCATTTCGAGCAGATTACTTTCGAGCATTTCCCGCGAGAAGAAAATCAGCTAGCAGATGCTCTGGCTACAATGTCTTCCATGTTTAAACTCAACTAGGATAATGAGGCTCCCCAAATTACCATCGAGCGAATGGATGAACCTGCACACTGTCATGAGATTAATACCGAAGAAGTAGTGGAACAACCCTTGTTTCATGAAATCAAAAGGTATCTCCAGACTGGAGAATACCCTGAAGGAGCTTCCGTCAATGACAAAAAGTTCTTAAGGAGATTTGCTGCCAAGTTCTTCCTGAGCAATGGCATCCTTTATAAGCGCAGCCATGATTGTGTTCTACTTCGTTGTGTGGACAAGGTTGAAGCAGAGTTGATCATGACCGATATACATAGTGGCACATTTGGCACCCACTTGAGCGGGCACACGATGGCTAAGAAGATTCTAAGGGCGGGCTACTACTGGTCTACCATGGAAGCTGATTGTCATCAATATTCCCGTACCTACCACAAATGCCAAGTCTACACCGACAAGGTACATATTCCTCCTGTCCCTCTCAACGTTCTGACAACTCCTTGGCCATTCACAATGTGGGGCATTGACATGATTGGAGAGATCAAGCCCACGTCATCCAATGGACATCGCTTTATCCTGGTAGCTATCAATTACTTCACTAAATGGGTCGAGGCAGCTTCCTATGCCTCAGTTACAAAGAATGTGGTTGCCCGCTTCATCAAGCAGAACCTCATATGCCAATATGGTATCCCCGACAGGATCATCACAGACAACTGTACAAATTTGAACAACACTATGATCACTGCTCTATGCGAACAGTTCAAGATTTATCATCACAATTCATCTCCCTATCGGCCGAAGATGAACGGTGCTGTTGAAGCCGCGCACAAAAATATCAAGAAGATCATTTAAAAGATGACAGTCACCTACAAGGACTGGCATGAAATGTTACCGTTTGCTCTGCATGGATATCGTACCACGACACGTACTTCAATAGGGGCAACTCCATTTTCTTTGGTATATGGCATGGAAGTTGTTCTACCTATGGAAGTTCAGATTCCTTCCTTGAGGATTATGAAAGATGCCGGTTTGAGTGAAGACGATTGGATTCAGACCCGGCTTGATCAACTTAACTTGATCGACGAGAAGTGACTTACTGTTGTTTGTCATGGTCAGACGTATCAAAAACGGATGATCAAGGCTTTCAACAAGAAAGTCAGGCGTCAGGTATATCAAGTCGGAGATCTTGTAATCAAGCGGATCATCTTACCGCAAAGTGATCCCAGGGGCAAGTGGACTCCTACTTACGAAGGACCATTTGTGATCAAGAGCATCTTTTCTGGTAGGGCAATGATTCTGACCAACATGGAAGGTGACGACTTTCCGCACCCTGCGAACACAGACATAGTCAAAAGATACTATGCATAAAACGACCCGACAAGTTGAAAAACCCGAAAGGGCGACTTGGGCAAAAATGGGCATCCCGGTGAATCGAAAACCCGAAAGGGAGGTTCAGGCAAAAATTAGGGATAAAACAAAAAAATCTATACACCCGGCAAGTTGAAAACCCGAAAGGGCGACTTGGGCAAAAAAGGGTTTCCCGGTGGATCGAAAACCCAAAAGGGAGGTCCAGGCAAAAGTTAGGGAATTAAAGCGTATGACTATGTCTCGTCGGATCACTTTAAGAACAATCTCTTCACCAACAAACTCCAAGCTACTGATCAATCCAATCATCTGCAGACGAAGCAATGAATGGACAGATACTCAGAGTTGTGAAGGCTATAGCAGAATGGGAACCCCATGGAATTGTTACACATAGCCATCTTTCTTTATTTGTATAAATTTTTTCTCAATTTTTATGGCAACATTCTGTTACTAGGATGTCTGTCTCCCTTGTATAAGGATACTTACAAAAAAAATTAATACAAAGATACTTCAAAGTGCAGAAATTTGCTTGCCTTTCTTTTTCTTTTTTACACTTATGTTTTATTTGAAAACGTCCAATGTTTTGTTAAATAGGCATATGCATTTGAATATAATCACTGCTTACAAATAAAACGAAATTGGGAAAGGATAATTACTGGTAGGTTGAAGGTGTAGGAAGATATCTTTATGCCATTCCAGAAGAAATCCCCTGCATTACTTTGTTCAGATCCTCAACAAAGCTAAAACCTCGGTGTACATGTCCCCAGCAGGGTTAAGCTTCAAGATCCCCCGCCAGAGCCAGTACATTCTAAACTAGATTCCCCAGCTGAATTAAGTTTCAAAGTTCCCATCAAAGTTCAAACTCCCGATCCCCAGCGGAGCCAGAATATTCTAAACCTTCTTCCCCAGCGAAGTCAAACTTCCAACTGTTCAACTTCCCTCAATTTCCCCAGCAGCTAGGATGATTCCCCAGTAGATTGGCATACAGCCCAAAGCTCCTGATTTCACTGGTCGAGTAAACATTCTCCCCACAGAGTTATCTCCCAGCGGATCGAAGATTCTCGATCCCATTTCTCTAAGCAGAAACCTCCCAGGTCTTAATTCCCCAATAGAGATTTTCCTTATGTCCCAGGAAAGTCGTGAAGGATTCTCATTCCCCACAGAAGTTGTCAGAACCCTTGTAAATCCCCACAAGTCGCCGAGAACCCTCAATCTCCAGCAGTGGTCCCAGGACTTCTCCTTCTCAAACAATCAGAGATCTTTTAATTCCCCAAGCAGTCAGCAAGGATTTCTCATCTTCAGTAATCAAAGATTTTTGGAATCCCCAGCTTCGGTCAAGGACTCACTTTCCCCGACGGCAGTCAAAGATTTCATTATCTCCAGCTATCAAGGATTTATTTTCCTCAACAAGACAGTTATTCAGCTTACATGCATAACCATTACATTCATAGATCATAAACATTGATGAAACGCAGTTCATTGCATCATACATATCGTGCAACAAAACTTTGTGTTTTAGCTAACATTTTACCCTTTTCAGAATAAAATTAAAAGGCTATCATTATCAATTATTCAGATACAGTATGGATACACCCCAGACACGACAGTCATTCTATTACTCATTCAGAACTTCAAGTCAAAATACAGTAGGGATACACCCCAGACACGACAGTCATTCTACTACTCATTCAGACTTCAGCAATCAGATACAGACTAGATATGCTCCAGACACGACGGCCATTCTATCTCTCGTTCAGATTCAACTATCAACTACGAGTTCAGATATGCTCCAAACACGGATGCCGTTCTGGCCTTTACACCAGCAGTTTTATTCCCCCCAGTGCAGTCGCCATGAAAGTCATTCTGTCACTTATTCAGATCCTAGTTACAGTACGGATACACTCCAGACACGGAAGTCATTCCACTACTCATACAGATCTCAACTTCAGATACAGTCCAGATACGCTCCAGACACGGTTGCCATTCTGTCACTCATTCAGAGTTTATCCCCAATACACAGTTGCTCCATACACAGATGTTTCTCTGTTACCCAGATACAATACAGATACACTCCAGACACGGCAGTCATTCTGATATTCATTCAAAGTTCCAATACAATTACAGCTTAGATACGCGCCAGACACGGACGCCATTCTTTTGCTCATACAGACTCAGTCTCCAGATACAGTTCAATTGCATTCCAGACTCGGATGCCATTTTGATGCTCATTCTTCTGACGTACAACATTGCAATTCAACAAACATTCTTGGATGGCATCTTTAAGCCCATCTCCAGCAAGATTCTACCATCTCCAAATGGCATCTTTAAGCCCATTTCCTCAGCTATATTTTTGACGAGTGCAAATTTACGGGCACTCTAGTGTCCAATCCTCTTTTACCTTCGAGTCGCGAAAGGCAAACTTGCCAATCTAACTCTTCAGGTTCAAGAAGATTGAACAGGGGAAACTGTTGTACCCCAAAATTTACCCTCCCATTTCATCAACATTTTCTCATCACAAGACTCTTGGAACTCAAGATCAAGCTAGGGTTTGCTCTACTCAAGACACCTCCTTGCATTGTGGACCTAAATTAGGGTTTGAGTTTGCATAGGGATATTTTGACCTACAATGCCCAAAATGACTTCCATACTTCATGTTGGACTCATAAGTTTGTCCATACCAAGTTTCAAGCCTTGATTCAAATTTTTTCCCAGTCAATTGGACAGTTGACCTAGAAATCAACTGTATTAGGGAAAAAGTCAATTGTGGCCAATTGACAGTCAAACCTCATGAAATTTGACCCACATCAACATTATGAACTCATATGAACCATTTTATCAAGTTTGGATCACAATCCCACAAGAAATTTGATCAGATCACCAAAAGGGCAAAATGGTCATTTTTAGGGTTTTGACTGTACAAAGGCAATTTTTTACTGTTTGACCTAACCAATGGAAAATTAAGCTCAACCATGGAAACAAGGACTCAATGACATTGTCTTGACCCATTCAACAAGTTCAAAAGATCTCAAATGCATAGGATTTGCAGATGAATTTTTCAGTCAACTGATCAAAATTTGACTGTATACTGAAAAGTCAAACTTTGACTTTTTGGTCAAAATAAAGTGCCAAGAGTTATTTTTCATCAAGACATGTCAAATTATGAAACTTGTTCATCAAGAAACCCAAAAATACAAATTAGGGTTTAAAATGGAAAAATTTCATAACTTGAAATTTTCTAAGTTATGAAATTTTCTTATTTTTTCCTAACTTTGTCCCATTTTTTCACCAAGATGCAAATGGATTCAAACAAAACTTGAAACATGAAAGTTGTAGTCCATCACAAAGTATACAACTTTTATTCACAAAGTTTTCTCAAAATAAGCTTGTATCTCAAGTTATGATTTTTGGAACAAGGGTACCTAAAACTTTTAACTTAGAAAAATTTTGCCCTAGTTTAGGCAAGATTTTGACCCATCTTCTTGGCCATTTTTCACATAGTTACACTTGTATTTTCAAGTTGCATTTCAAAGATGGATTATAGTACATGCTCCAAGCTTTCCAAATTTTCCAATAACTCCTCAAACACCTTTGTGGTTAGGGAGAATCGAATGCTTGAAGTTGGCAAAAACTCACTTTGATCCATGGCCAATACATGTTCATACCAAGTTGCAAATCTGATCTAGCTAGCTTGGTTCATAATTACAGGCCTCAAAACCAGTTTTTACTCCATAATTTAATGCATATCCGTTGAGCTAAGGCATTGTCTTGGTCATTAGGGTATTATACACTAGATTAAGCCTTAAATGGAAAAAGTAACAATGTCATTTTTGCTTGAACTTCACTTTATGTCAAAACAAGATCCTTGAGGCATGGGGCCATATCTATGAGGCAAGATCAAATCCACCAATTCCAGTAACCAAGGGCAAAGTATGCAGCATAATATAGGACTTGTACAGGCATGCATTGAGAAGATAGACACTCTTGCTTCAAGAAGAAGAAATTTATCCAAATCCTCCCAACTTAAAAACCAGCCATAGTCAGCTTACACAAACATTACAAACAAGTTTCATACAACCCTTTGAGCCATAAGCACGAGCCTTTGACCCCTCCAAGCCTCTCATACTCCAAATCACCATTTTTTCTGCAAAACAGGTCAAGCCCTGCAGAACCATCTCCATCTCCACTTTCCCTCTGCGTTTTACCTCAAACTTGTTCCAATACCTTCCACTCAACTCACCTGAACTATCCCAGACCTCCATTGCTAGCTGTAACACCATTAACACACATTGCCATTTTTGTTTCAAAGCTTTGCAGGTTGAGTTCTGTAGCACGATTCAGGCTACTTCAAAACAAGCCAAGCATTGGGAAAGCTTCATTGAACCTCAGGCAAGCTCAAAAGAACCTCAAGCACCCTTGGAAGTTGCTGCATTGTCCAGCTCAAAGTCAACTGAAACAGGTATTTCATGAACTTCTATCTCTCTCTTTAGGAATAGTTAGAATTAGGTTTGTGAATGAAAGATGTTGTACTCATAGCCCTGAAACCATACATGTGCTTAGTTTTCATTTATATTAATCGTGCTAGGAGAATTTTATTCATGAACTTTCTGAAAAAACTAGGTTAAGAATTAGGGCCAGAGAAATTCTCTCTGGTCTTTGAGAGTTAGCTTAAGTTTTTTATATGGTTAGATTCGTTGTTTGATGCTCTACAAGTTTCATGTTATGAGTTTTGTCAAAAAAGCAAGGAATCAGGAGATAGCATTTGATGTACAGAGCGCACGTTTTTGTTGAACTGAGGAAGAATATGAAGTTACTTGGGTTGGGCATGTTTGCTTTTGCTTCTCACACATGCATTTTTAGTTCACACCCCCTTGGCCCATTGCTTTGTATTTTCATTATTTTTGCATTTTTATTTTTTCTCTGACTTTAATATTTTATTTGCAAACATAAAAAATATCCCAAAAATATTTTCATATTTTTTTTCATTTATTAGATATTTTATTCTAATTTTTCCCAATGTAAACATGTTAAAAATCTTATTTTCTTTTGTTAAAACTTAAAAATAATACAAATAATACTTAAATAATTTATTTTATTTTTATATACATATTTGAAAATATTTTCTTGAAATATATACATTTTGTAAATAATTTAATTTATTTTTATATACACTTAATATATTTAATATATTTAATATATACATACATATTTTATTAAATAATTAGGACAAAAAACACACAAAAAAAATACATTTTTATTTTTATTAATATTTTACTAAAAACACCTTTTTTAATATACTTTTATTTTTTGTACAAATTAATACATTATTGAATATAAATAATAAATAATAAATAATATTATTTATTTAAGAAATTGGGGTTTTTGCCCTAATGAATAAAATAATTAAAATTGACTTTTTTTTATTATTTCCACTTCACATTTAAAATACTTTTTACATACATAAAAATCTTTTTTGCATAACACATTTTATCTAACATTTATTTATTGTATTTAATTATTGCACATTTAAATATTATTGCCTTACACATTCAATTTGGTTGTAATAGTAATTAGGGTTTAATTTCTTGCAAAATAAATCCCCTATTCAAAATTGTACCTCCCTCCCTATATCATGTTGTAATAATATAAAATTTAAATTCTCGCGCCTTTAAAAGCTTTCAATTATGCCATGATTTGACCTAGGGTTTGTATGCAAAATCAAAATCAACAAATAGTTTGACCTAATCAAAGACAAAAATGCATGAAAAAACAAACACAATGCACACTTGCACCCCTAGGGTTACAATCCACTTGTTGCCTTCAAAAATGGGCCATGGTTGCATGTCAAGTACTTTGGCAAAACAAAAAAAAAACAAAAGATCATAGTCCCTCGATGACGCTATCTGAGTTGCCTAAACAAAATGATCAAGTCCCTTAAGAAAATTGCCAAAAATACTTGACACAATTGCTATCATGGTCTATACGATGACCTGTGCCTGTCCCGTTAACATCCTAACACAAGGTTGTTCACCAAATACAATGGTGAAACAACACTATTAAAAGGGTTAAAAACATAAGAAAGATCTTTGAGTAAAATAGGGTAGACAACTCTTAGTTACTTGATTAAAGCTTGCAAAAACATCCTTGCTATCTTTAAAACACACTTCACAACACAATTTTAAGACCCTACTTTAAAACATTGGAAACTTTTCAAAAGACAAAAAAACCTTTGTATACATTCAAACAAGAATCATTACAAAGGTTGCCACAACGATGGCCTCTTTTTAAAACATCTTTCAAAATCACACACAAAGCACCATTTCAAACAATTGAAGAGCACCATTTCAAACAATTGAAAAGCAAAGCAAGTGATCTAAGCAAGTAACTAAGAGCCCATGGATAACCATGGATAGAAAGGTTGCTAATACCTTCCATTTCTATAATCTACTCCCTGAACTCAAGAAAACATCTCAAAGGTCTTTCATGTGCTTTTTGACCTTTCCTTAGGATAAAATAAAAAGTCGGTGGCGACTCTTGCTAAACCGAAACATTTGCGAACACAAACGCAAAATCCCAAGTCAGTTCTCCCACCGTATCACAAGTACAAATTGGGCAAATTGGTGAAAATGCAAAAAGTCAACTTTGAGCAAAAATACATTTTAAGTTCATAGACCTATTTTGTGGGATTCAAATATGTTTATGACTTACTCAAGGACCCCTAAATTCACTCGCACCTTGCTTTTCATTTTTCTCTATTTTATTCATATTTATTTTGTTTTTATTTAAATAAACACAAAATAAATTGCATAAAATAATAAATAAAAAGTATTGACACATGGGCTGATGTTTTGAATCAACATTGGGTCTAAGATTTCGTGCAAAAGAGGCCAGGTTTATTGCATCTCAAGAAGGGAAAGTTTTTCACAATTTTGGAAACTTTTTAATTTGTTTGATATTGATTTGAAAGAGGGCCATTATGTGTGGATTCTTGCCATGTTTACTCACCATTTTATCCCTATATAAAATACAAAACAAAAGCATAAGCAAAGACACACTGAAGAGAGCCTAGATAGAAGCTCTCAAAAATTCCAAAAAAATATCAAAGTTGTGAAAATTCGAAATCAAAGTTCCACCCTTCTTCCATCCAAACTAGTGTTGTATTTTCATTCATGAGGCTCCCAGGATTCATCCCAGACGTCCTCAACGCGTGAAACGCCCTAGAATATGTGAATCATATCACTCTGGTTTGGTACAGAATTTTGATTTTACATCTTTAATTTTTCACGTCATAAACTGTTTATAAGCATCCATACATATTCATACTAATGCTAGGGATGATTTAGGACCTTTTATTTTGAGTTTCAACGCAGGAAACACAAGGTGGCATTATTAGGGCACGACCTGGAGAAGGTGTTTAAACTGTGTGATACAGGGACCGTTTGCTAATTTTAAGCCCAGATTTGGACTCAGGATGATTTTTAAGGGGGTTAGGGTCGTTTTGGATCTTTGATTTTGTTTAATTTGCAGGAACGAGTTTTGGACTGATCGGAGATGGTGACCGGAGTTTGACTCCGGCACCGTTGACCATTGTAGGCTCCGGTGGCCAAAATGACATTCCATCATTGGTCCATTTAAATTATTGTTGGCGCGCGTTTGACACTTAGGATTGGACTTGATTTACCATTATATTATTATCATTTTTGTTATATTAACAATTGATTGATTTGGTCCAGCGGTAAGAATGAGGGGTGTTAAGGCCTTACGAAGGACAAGGGCAGGGGTTCGATCCCTGCCTCTTGCCATATTATTTTTCAAATATTCATTTGCAGATCCAGTGTCCCGAGGTTGAATGTGCACACGATGCATCATATGATCATCACCATCAAAGCCTCACAACATCAAATCAAGTGCTCCAGATCTGAGCGCTCATGGTATACCCTCAAGAACCAACAACACAAGATCAGGCGCAACACCCTGGGCTAGCCTCATTTGGGCCTAGCGAAATTCAAATTACACCCTTCATTCTACTTTATACATCAAGCCCAAATTCTTTTCTTTTTGCTTTATTTAGTTATTTCTTTTTTAATCATTTTTAATTCTAATCATAAAAAACATAAAAAATCACAAAAAATAGATTTAGTTTTTTTTAATAAAACTTATTTTTCATAAATTAATTTAGTTAATTACTTTGACTATTTTCCTTAATTTAAAATCAATTAGAACTAGGACATAATTAATTTCAAATCTTTTCTCAATAATAAAAATACAAAAATATTAGAACTATTTTTTTTATTTTAATTAAGTTAATTTTTATTAAATATTTTTAATAATTAATTAGACTTAAGGAGTTTCTTCTTTTTTAAATTAAAATATGTTTCTAAAACAAAAAAAAATGTCTTAATGTCCTTAGAACTTTTTAAGGTTTTTAGACGTTCTTTTTATTTCTTGCACATTTGTTACTTTTTATGGTTAAAAACTAGGACTTTATTTACTGTCTTTATGCCCAAATTTTGAACTTGTAATTTCCCCCTCCCCGAAGCCATGTAATAGTTAGGTTTAATTTCCGCACTTTAATTTCCCGCACTGATATTGAACTGTTAGATGTATTCCTAACAGGATTGCATGACAAAAATTAAAAACAAAATGTTAGCAAACTGTTGTACCCCAAAATTTTCCCTCTCATTTCTTAAGAAATCTCTCATAAGATCACCATTGATTCAAGACTACACAAGGTTTGATCAGCTCAAGACACCTCCTCAAACACTTACAACTCAAAATTAGGGTTTGAGTTTGTACAAAGATAATTGAACTCATAATGCCCTATATGACTTTCATGGATCATTTTGGACCCCCAAGATTGCTCATGTCAAGTTTCAAGCTTTGGATCATATTTTTGCTCACTTAATTGATCAGTTGACCTAAAATCAACTATATTAGGGAAAAGTCAAATATGGTCAATTTTAAGTCAAACTTCATAATTTTTTATCCATATAAACATTATGAACTCATATATGTCAATTGATCAAGTTTGGATCACAGTTCCTCAAACAAATTTGATCAGAACACCAAAAGGGCAAAATGGTCAAAATTAGGGTTTTGATGGAGAAGGCTCAGTTCTTGACTTTTGACCAAGAAAATGACTTATTGGTTTAAGAAATGCTATCAAGGATTCAAATTCAACATCTTGACCTAATTTCATAGTTCAAATCACCTTTCAAGATCATTGGATTGACAGATGAATTTCAGTCAACTGATGAAAAGTCAACTGTACACTGAAAAGTCAAACTTTGACTTTTTTTTAATCAAAATCAAGTTTCAAAAATCATATTTCATCAAGACATTTCAAAATATGAAATTTGTTCATCAAGAAATTAAAAAGTCAAAATTATCTTTGAAAAATCAAAATTCTAGGACTTAGAAAATTTTCTAAGTGTTAGAAAGTTAACATTTTTTCATAACTTTGTGCCAAATTTCCACCATGATACAAGATGATTCAAGGAAAACTTCCAACATGAAAGTTGTATATGTCAATGAGATCTATAACATTGTAGGGCAGAACTTTTTCTATAAATGCTTGGATTTCAAGTTGTGAATTTATGAAGACATGTCCATGAAACTAAAAGACTTAGTGAAATTTTGCCCTAGTTAGGCAGATTTTTGGTACTAACTTCATAGTAACTTTTCACATGGTTTCAAGTTGATTATTCAAAAATGTCCAACATAAAGGTTGTAGAGGATGTTATAAGCTTTCCAAAATATCCAAGAAATCATTGAGATCATTCTTGAGCAAGGAGAATCGAAGAGATGAAGTTAGGGTTTCATTCTTGAATTATAGGTCATTTTGTGATATGCAAGAATTCAAATATCAAGCCCATGCTGAATAATCTTTGCTTTGTAAGTTTTAAAATTGTGTTTCACTCCATAATTAATGGTTTACACAATTGATTGAACCATTATCCAATTGATTCAAGCATTATCCAAATTAATTTTCCATTTTGGGGAGAAAGTAACATATCCATTCTTGTAAAGCAAGTTTATGCACAAAGTCAGATTCTTGAGATCCTAACTTGTTTTCTTTGATTACAATCCATCCACAAAGTCATAGGTATTGTGTTTAAAGTGGTTAACAACTCTATGAACCAAGTACAATGCATGGAAACCTGTTTTATCAAAAAATCACATGTTGAGCTTAAACATGTAAATTTGAATTCTGATCAACTAGAGCACTCCAAACCTTTTGCTTATAAATAGAGGCATTATTTATGAGCTAGTACACGAATTCTAAGGCCCTGAAACTCCCTCAAACACTCACAAACCAGAAATTGCTCAAAAAACACCATTGATACCCAATCATGCCCTTGAACTTATATCTTTCATTTCCCTCGTGCGTTTTCCCTCAAAATCATTTGCAAAGCTTCTATACCTCAAATATAGTCCATCCCTATCCTTGTTTTGGAACCCTAACATCTCCATCACCATCCTCCATAACCAAAAATATAGGTCTGTAACTTGACTTCTCCAGACCTTTCCAGCCATCCATAGCTCAAGCTAAGCATTGCATTAGCTTCCTAGAGGTCAAAGGAAGCTAACCTGATCATCACAACTCTTTGAAAGCAACTTAAACTCATTTCACGATTTCCAGTTCTTGAGGTATTTTTCTGAACTTTCATCTCTTAATTTAGGCATTGTTAGGCTTTCATTTTCAAAGACAAAATGTAGATATCATTGCTCTGAAGCTGTACATATCTATAGTTTTCATTTATTTTGCCTAAGCTTAGAGAATTTTAAGTTTGAATATCTGAAAAAAGTTAGGTCAGAATTTGGTACTTTTATAAATACATGCTCATCTTTGATTGTTAGTCCAAATTGTTTACATGTCTGAAATCCTGGAAAAATTTCTAACAAGTTTGATGTTGGAAGTTTTGAGAATGGATGAGAAATGAATGAGATATAGGGACCCTGGCTCGAGGTTGAAGATGAAGTTCATTTCTAGGAATGGATTTGTAATATATATTTATGGTTTTGTTTAAATTAACAGATGTATAGCCACCGCAATGGTAAGGCAGCGCGCGTTTATGGTCAAGGACATGGGTCCAAGCCCCAACACTGTCATTTTGCTCCTTTTCTCAATATTTTCTCTCTTTTTTGCTCCAAACATGCGCGCCTGGGCCTCTTTTGATGGGCTTTTTGTTCTTTTACTTATTATGACCCCCTGTTTCCTTTTGACAACGCAACCCATTTCATTTTATTTTGTTTTTATGTTTACAAAAACACTAATGGGCCAGACAAAAAACATCAAATCTGTTTTACTTTAAATACTATACCCTAATTTGTTTTACACCCCCTAACCTCATTTTTATATTTTTATTTTATTTTCATTTTCTTTATTTTTATTATCATTAATATTAATATTAATATTATTAATAATAAAAAAGACAAAAATATTTTATTTATTATACTATATACTTATTTTATTTTTCAATACAAAAAGGCAAAACATTTTTCTTATAAAAACTTAATTTCTTTTTCTTAATAAATAAATAATTAGATTTAGGTTTAGTTATTTTCTTTTTTTTAATTAAAATTAACTTAGAATTTAGGTTTTATTTTAATTAATTAATTTCCATACTATTTTGATTAAACTTAAAACCTTTTCTAAAAAAACCTAAAAATGCTTTCTTGATTAATTTTATTTCTTTTAAACTAGGGTTTAATTTTACTTATTTTAATTAATTATTTTCTTTTAGATAATTAGGTTAAAACCAAGGATCTTTCTTAACAAAATCCAAACAAAAAAATCCATCTCTTTTCTATTTACATCCTTGTACATTATATTCCTTTCAATTCTTGTACTTTATTCAAGTTTCAATCTGGTTTTAATAGATAATTAGGTTTAATTTCTTGCAATCCCCAACTCAAGAAAATAATATCAAAGGTCTTTCTTGTTCTTTTCATCCTTTCCTTATTGGATAAAAGAAAAGTCAGTGGTGACTCTTGCTATCCGCAACAATTACGATCAAACGTAAAACATCCCAAGTCAGTTCTCTCACCGTATCACAGAACTGGCGACTTTGCTAGGGAAACTTACAAGTGGGGTTACCTTAGGGCTAGATCACCTTTATTTGCTTTCATTATTTGACTTGCTTGCTTTACATTTCAGTTCCTTGTTTGGGCTTATTTTGATCCCCTACCCGGATCTGGGATACCTTAAAGGTAAGTAGCAATACATTATGGAAACTGTGCGGGGTATACCGACATGGTCTAAGTAATAGCTATGTTAGTGTGTCATATTTGTTGGTACTGGTAGCCCTTGAGTAGTCAAATAGAATACAGGGCCGTTGTGTGGTATCATGAAGCACTATCTGACTTTAGAACCTTTACATGACCAACTTGGCCATTAGGAAGTAGTGAGATAGACGACTTTGGTGCAGTCTGAAGTTGGTTGTGTTGTACCCCAAAATTTTCCCTCCCATTTTCACACAAGACATACTCCTAGAGGTCCTCAATTGTCCAAGGTTGACCAAGAATTGATCAGACAAATTCTCCTCCTAAGACAACAAGCCTCTAACTAGGGTTTCACTCATAAGCAAGATGTGTGAGTCCAAAGGATCCCAAATGTTCTCCATTGTCCTAATATATCCTCAAGATCATCCATGCCAAATTTCATGCCTTGCACAACAAGTTTGCCCTGTCAACTGCTCAAATGCCTGGAAATTAACTGTACTAGGTCAAAAGTCAAATGTGACCCAAATACAGTCAAACTTAAAGATTTTGGTCAACATCAACATTTTGAAGTAATATCCATCATTTTATCAAGGGTTGATCATGATCCCTCAAGAAATGCTCATAACTCATAAAAAGTCAAAAATGGCAAATTAGGGTTTCTATAGGAAAAGTCAACCAAACTTTGACCAAGCATAACTTTATCATACTTTATCATAAATTTTCAAACCAATGATCATTTTGAAAAGAATCCAATTCCCTACAACTCCTCTTCAACCATCAAGTTCAAGAAATGCTTCAATCAAAAGATGTAAGTTCATACATTATAGGTCCTTTCAAAAAGTCAACAAAAACACCTTTTGGGTCAAAGCTCCTTACATGAACATGGAAGATCAAATTGAGATGAAACCAAAAGGTTTGTTTAGAGGACATCCTAAGCTTGCTAAAAAGTACAAGAACACCCTCTTAGGGTTAAAAATGAGAGAGATATGCATTACTAAAGTTGACCAATTTTTGGAAATGTGCATGAAGTCAATATTGACAAACTTGAATTTTTTTCCAAATGGGCCCATGTTTTTATGTTTGAAACTTGTTCCTAACATGACCCACAACCCATGAGCTTACTCATGTATTATTTCATTATTTTTATTATTTGTTTTGATTTTTTATTCATTAAAATCAAAATAAATCAAATAAAATAGTGGAATAATAAAATAAAATCCAAGATTTGATTTTATGAGCACATGATGAGTCTATAATCAGCTGGAAAATCAAGGATTTCGTGCAAGTGGTGATTGGAATAAAAATAGCAAGATTTTGCCTATTTTAGAAACAAAAAATACAAGACACAAATCAAATCTAATCTCACTCAATCTTCAAGATTTAATTCAGTTTTGTTAACCTAATTCATTCTACTATATATGCATACCATTTCCAGACCACATAAAGAAGGATTAGCCGTGTGGAATTGAGAGAAAAAAACTCAAAATTTTGACAAGAAAGTGGTGATCGGATTTTTGTCTACAAGGAGATTCAAGGACTTTCAAGGCTAGCTATTAATTCCTGGCAGTATTTGGGAGCTATATGGACCATTACCACGCCTTAACACACCCAGAAATGTCCCATACCAGTACCACAGTTTGCCTATTTTCTTGAATTTGGTTTTGACTATACACGTATGATAAATGAAAAATAAATATATATTCATGTGTTGTATAATCATTTAGAACATATTTGCATAATTAATTGTGTGTTTTGATGCATATTTTATGAAATGCCATTGTTAGGGTTTCAAGGTTCTTTTTAGGGATTTTCGTTTCAGGCAAAATCAGGGCAAAAGATGAGTACCATTCTACTCACGAGATCAAACCGAGTTGATCTGTATTCTCGGATCAAATTTATATTGCATGGTTGTGATTTTAGAGATATGCAGGTTTATAGCTACAACACTGTCCGTAGGTAAAAAACCCTTGCCTAAAACGACAGTCCCTTAGGGAAGATGACTGTGTGTCAAAGCCTGGTTGGGTCATTTGAATTTTGCGCGATTTTTATTTATCACTATTGACCATTATTAAATATAATATATTGTGTTTATATTATTTAATGAATGAAATGTTGGCTCAGTGGTACATGCAAATGGTTTCCAAAGCGCGCGTGTAGGAGGTCAGGGGTTTGATCCCTGCCTCATACATAATATTTTTCTCAACATTTCCTTGCAGATCCTATGCTTTTATCACAAGCTCGCTTATCATACGCCTTCAGATCCATCACCCTTGGATCATCTGCGCCCAGATCAAACGCTTCCAATGAAGCTCCTCATGATGGACCCTCCTGGCACAACCCCACTGAATCCAACATTTGCTATGGGCCACAAATGATTGGGCTTTGGACAGAAATTCAACTTACAACCCCAGTTTGGGCTCATACCCCCTCATGCTTATTCTATTTCTCTTTTTAACTTTATTATTTTTATTTTGTTTAAATTAGTTTAGTTATTTTGTTTAAATCAATTTTTTCATAAAAATCATAAAATCAAAATCACAAAAATAGAACTTAGTTTTTTTCGTAATAAATTAATTTTTGTAAATAAATTAATTTCATCAACTTTAGTTTATTTTTCATTAATTAAAATTAATTAGAAAAATTGGGTCAAATGCAAATCTTTTTTATAAAAATCCCAAAAAATATTTTCAATGATCAAATTAGGTTTTTTTTAGGGTTTTGAATCTTTTCTCCACTTTTTAATTCTCGCGCTTAATTATTTTTGCCGTACGATTATTTTTCATTATTGATGTAACTGCACTCGGGGTTGTAATAGCTTAATTAGGGTTTTATTTCCGCACTTTACTTTCAGTAATTATATATGTATCTACACCAAAGCCTTTTAATAGCGTAGGACCTTTATTTCTCGCTTTTATACTTTATATGCTTGTATATAATTCCTAGTAACCTAGGCGTGTATGATTAATTAATCAATCAGTAGATCACTAAACGCAATATAAATATATCTGGAAAAAAAAACACCCTTGCACACTTGCACCCTTAGGGTATACCTCACTCGGTTGCCTTCGAATTATGGTCACAATTCTCGAAACGTGAGAATTCTTAGTCGTTGTCCTTAAGTATAGAGATCACTAGTCCCTTGATGACCCTCTCGACTGTTGCCTCAGTATAAAAGTGATCTTAGGGCTTTAGGACAATTACTAGGAGTTTTTGCCCAATTGCCTTAAGTGACCGTACGTCCTTTTCGATAGTCCCTCAAGCATCCAACGACTAGGGCTACCTACTCACTAATAGTAGGATAACACTGTCTAAAGGATAGGAGGAAAAGAACAAACTTTTTCGAGTAGGTAGATAACTGTTAGGTACTTGCTCAAAAATGCTTTTTACACCCTACACTTTCAAATACTTTTCAAACAAAATTTTTCAAAAACGCTTTATCACACTCTTGAGAACTAATACAAGAGTTACCATAAAGTGAATCGCCACACTAACGAATTTTCAAAGCTTTTCAAACCACACCGACACAAACAATATTCAAAATATGAGAAAGTACCTAAGAGCCCATGGAAAACCATGGATGGAAAGGGTGCTAACACCTTCCCTTTCCATAATCTACCCCCTTACTCAGAAACTCTCGAAAAATGTCTTTTTCTTTTCTTTTCACCCTTTCCTTTGTTGGAAAAAAGAAAAGTCGGTGGAGACTCTTGCTTACCGTAACATTTGCAAACAAAAAACGCAAACCAATATAATAGTCGGTTCTGCCACCATATCACAGAACTGGCGACTTTACTGGGGACAATTATAATGTGGGGTTTACCTTAGGGTCTAGATCATTTTAAAATTGCTTTATTTGTTTGCTTTGAGTGCTTTATCTATGAGGGTTTGTTGGGGTATTCTTATAAATATCCTATACCCGGATCTCGGAATCTTTTTAGGTAAACAACAATAGATCATGGAGACTGTACGACATAGACCGATATGGTTGAAGCGATAACTGTGTTGGTGTGACACTTTGGTTGGTACCGGTATCCCTTGTGTTGAATCGAGGAGAATACGGGGCTGCCGCGTGGTGTCGTGAAGCACTAACGAACCTTAGAACCTTAGTTGAACAAACTTGGCCATTAGAAAGTAGTGAGATAGCCGACCTCAGTGTAAAGTTGAGAATTGGTTGATACTCGATACTACACTCATTGAGATCAGACTTTCGGGATGTTTCGGTCGCAAGAAAAGATTGCTAAACTGAAATAATATCGATAAAGAAAGATCAGTGATATTGAGACTCCTTAGAACCCGGTTACTATTTCTAGGACAGGTTTGAAACCAACTAAACTTCAAGAGGGTACTTACCTATAAACCCTATGCAAGCCTAAACCTAAGGTCTTGTGTGCTTTGCTTGTGTGTGATTAATTTGCTTAAACATGACATCTTGCATCATAAACATTCATTCTTCATTACACTAACCATTTCAAGGATTAGGGGAATTTATATTTGTTATGTTTTGCAGATCATGGCTTCCGCTCGTAGAAATACCATCTGAATCAGCTTTGTGTGAATACCTCTTCAACTCAAAGAGCTAGTATCCAGGGTTTCTGAGACTTCTTCATTCACCAAGAACTATGGTCGACTCCTCAATCTGGTTACCTCAGGTTTTGATGAGAAGATGATGAGTGTTCTCTTTCAATTCTTTGACCCTAAGCACCATTTCTTCACCTTTCCAGACTATCAGTTGGTACCCACCATGGAAGAGTTCTCTCAGATATTGGGTATACCTATTTTGTATCATATGCCTTTCACCGGTTTGGAAGAAGCTCCAAAGTCGGAGATCATTGCAACAACTTTACACCTGAAACGGACCGATGTTGTATCCAACTGGGAAATGAGAAGCGGAGTTAAGGGTTTTCTAGCCAAGTTCCTAATAGAGAAGGCTCAGTTGTTTTGGTATGATTTGGACTTCCAGGCTTTTGAGGAGGTCTTGGCCCTTCTCATCTATGGGTTAGTACTGTTTTGTAACCCAGACTTACTCATAGATGTGAATGCTATCAAGGGCTTCCTTTCTCGCAACCCTGTGCCCACTTTACTCGGAGATATCTTGCATACCTTTCACACTCGTACCACAAAGAAAAGAGGGATTCTTATATGCTGTGTGCCATTGCTTTCGAGGTGGTTTATTTCTCACCTCCCTAAGACAATACTGAATAATGAAGAAGGTTTGGGCTGGTCGCAAAGGATAATGTCACTTTCTCACACGGATATTCTCTGGTATTCCTGATCTATGGGAGATATTTCTATTATTGACCGCTGCGGGGAATTCCCTAATGTCCCACTACTTGGCATTAGGGGAGGAATAACCTATAATCCTTCTCTGGCTCTGCGACAATTTGGTTACGCTCGAAGGGATGGTCCTCACGAGATGCTTATCCAGGGCGTTGTGTTTAACTATGAGGATGATGTTAAAGGGTATCGTCAGAGGTTCATACGAGCTTGGGGCATGGTAAACAAATTCGACATCAAGACTTTGGGGCCGAAGACTTCCATTCCTATGGAACCTTATCTCCAATGGGTACAAGCTCGTGCTCGGAACCTTATGATGTCATATGTAGCCATTTTACCAGTAATTGTGGAGCCTATTACTGAAGGGGATATTCCCTATACGGTTCTTCATCCTGATATGCCCAATGATCTTGAAGAACTGTAGAGATCCTAGATTCAGCTAAAGAAAGAGCGAGATACCTATAGAGACCATTTCTATGCCCATGAGAGGAAATTTTTAGAGCTCACGAAGCAACTTCATGAGGAAAGAAGTCTTAATATCTATCTCGGTGCGAAGAGGAAGTGCCCATGGGAAACCTGGTTTTTTAAAGTTTTTTGAACCTTCAATTGAAACGCCTAAAAGGCAATTGTATTTTGAGTTCTACTAATAAAGTCTTTGTTTCATTTTGGTTCACAAATTTAAATTTCCCGAAATCTTTGAAATCATTGCATACGTATATCATACATATCATTGCATAAACAGGTTTCATAGCAGGTTTCTCATCTTCTTCGCTGTTTATTTCAGCAGTAAAGAAATGGCTCTCGAACATACAGTGAAGGATCTACAAACTCAAAATGCCCAGTTTCAACAAATGATCATGGCTCTAGCCAAAGGGCAAGAGGAACTGAAAGCCTTGATTATTAAAGATAAGACCAAGAAGCCAAGGAGGACAGCTGGTGTGGTAAATCTGGGAAGGAGATTTAAAGGACCGCTAAGGCAAGTGGTTGAGCTGACATCTTCATCCAAAGAAGGAGATAACCAAGAGGGCGAGACAAGAGATGAAGACCCTATTCTGGGGGAATCTAATAATGAGACTGATTACAATGAAGAGCGGTATCCTCTGGCCAACGAAAAGTACAAACAGCTGGAAGAGCGTCTGAGTGTAATGGAGATTCAGAAAGTGTATGGGCTGGACTTCGAAGAGTGGGATTTGGTGTCTGGGATTGTCATTCCGCCAAAGTTCAAGGTGTTAGTGTTTTCCAAGTACGATGGGGTTTCATGTCCTAAGATGCACCTTCGATCTTATGTGAGAAAGATACAACCTCACACTGCTGACATGAACTTATGGGTCCACTTATTTCAGGATAGCCTATCCGGAACTCAGTTAGATTGGTTCTATCAGCTGGAGAGGGCCAACATTCATAATTAGGAAGACTTAGCCGCTGCTTTCTATAAGCAGTATCAGTATAATGCAGACCTTGCTCCCACCCGTACTCAACTCCAAAGTATGGCTATGGGTTCGAGCGAGGGCTTTAAAGACTACGCTCAGAAGTGGAGGGACTTAGCAGAAAGAGTCTAGCCTCCCCTGTCTGATAGGGAGTTAGTGGATATGTTTCTGGGTACCCTGTCTGGTCCATTCTTTAATCACCTAATTGGAAGTTCCTCGACCGACTTTACTGAATTAATCTTGACAGGAGAAAGAGTGAAAGCTGGAATTAAGAGCGGTAAGATCCAAAAGGATGCATCCCCCAATGCAGTAAGGAAGCCATTTGCTGGGAAGAAAGAGGTTAGTGTTGTGTACAATCAAAGGAATCAGGAAATAACTGAACGCTATCCAACGACAGGGGCTGTCATGATTCCTAATCCTGCACCCACTCAACAGAGGAATAATCAGCAGAGAGCAGAAAGGCCGATAAGACAGTTCACCTGGATAAATATGAATTTATCCCAAGTTTTACCTCATTTGTTGAAATCTAATCTGGTAACCTTACGGGAAGCTCCAAAGAATCCCAACACTGCATCTCCCCGCTACAATCCAAATGCCCGATGTGCTTATCATTCAGAAAGTCCAGGTCATGATACTAACGACTGTTGGGCTTTGAAAAATAAGGTACAAGACCTTCTCGAGGCAAAGGAAATTGAGTTTGACACCCCTGAAATTCCAAATGTTATCACTGCTCCTATGCCCAAGCACGACCGTGGTGTTAACGCTATTGAAGATGATATGTTTGTTGATGCTGTTGAAGAGCTTGTTACTCCTCTTATGACCGTTAAGTGGAACTTATTGAAGGTCGGCTTATTTCTGGGCTGTGGCGAAGGTTGCCACTTCTGTTTATCTATACCGACTAGTTGTCATTTGTTGAAGGCAAGTGTTCAGCGCCTGATGGATGATAGAGAGATTTTGTTTGAGAAGAATCCCGTTCCAACCATTTCTTACAAAGATGTTTCAATAATAACCATTTCCGCCAATCCTCCCAGGGTCTCCACTAAAAGACCCGTCAAGATTACATCTGTTCCGAAGGTTACTCCGCTGATAATTACTATGCCAGGGCCAATCCCATACTCCTCGGACAAAATTGTTCCTTGGAACTATGAGGGTGACGTCTACTATCACGGCGTCAAGCAAGATTGACTGGCTGATGAAGACCAGGTTTCCGAGAAGGTTGACCCCGACATTGGAAACATTGTGGGAACCAGCCAAATAACCAGAAGTGGAAGAGTGTTCTCCCCTGAGATTTCTCCTTTGAAAGCTGTTACTGGTCCTATGATCATTCCTACTTTTGTTCCTGCTGATATTACTACTACAATTCTTGTGATTACCCCTGCTGATACCCTATCACCGTGTCGACCGAGACTCGGGGAAAAGACATATTGGTTGAGCCTGTCTAGACGAAGGCACATTCGGTATCTATCCTAGAGGCTTCCAAGAAAGAAATGGAAGAAATTTTGAAAATTATCAAGAAAAGCGACTACAACATGGTCGAACAGCTGGGGAAGACCCCTTCAAAGATATCTATGCTAGCCTTGCTGTTGTACTCCGAAGCTCATGCAAAGGCTTTGGTGAAGTTTCTGAAAACTGCCCATGTGCCCCAGGAAACCTCTGGTGACCAATTTGAAGATTGTGTGGCCAGTTTGACGACTGATAACGGTTTGGGCTTTTCTGATGCTGATTTGACTCCTAGAGGGAGGAAGCATAATGATGTGTTGCATGTCTCTATCGAATGCAAGGGCACTACTTTGGCCTATGTCCTAGTAGATACTGGTTCGTCATTGAATGTGTTGCCTAAGAATGCTCTGGATAGACTAGACTATGAAGGTTTGACTTTGAAGCCCTGCAATATTGTAGTGAGGGCTTTTGATGGTTCAAAGAGAATGGTGCACGGGGAGGTGGACGTCCCTATCAAAGTTGGTTCTCAAACTTTCGACTCTACCTTCTACGTGATGGACATCAGACCATCCTATTCTTGTTTATTAGGCCACCCTTAGATTCATGGGGCGGGAACTGTTACGTCTGCTCTGCATCAGATGATGAAATACTCGGTCAAAGGGAGAATTGTCAATGTACACAGCAAAGAAGAATACATGGTCAGTCACCTGAATTCATTCAGATATGTGGAAATGGATGGTGAGTTCATCGAGACTCCGTGCCAGAATTTCGAGGAGGTACCTCAGACTCTGGCTGTAACCAAAACTGTTACCAATATGCCGAAGATCACCAGACTTCCCTTGAAGATGGCTTCTCTCAAGGATGTAAAATTGGTTGTCGAAGAAAGTGAGTCTACCATCTGGGGTCAGCTCCCTGATATTCCATACAAGTCTGATAAATTTGGTTTGGGTTTCTCTTCAGGGGCTCAAAGCGTTGTTCGACGTGCTCGTGCTGGAAGACCTCCCCTACGTATCAGCAATCATGGGGTCAACGCTTTAGAAGACGGAGACGGTGACAATGACATGGACAGTTGGATCTTCCCTACTACCAACGGTGAACCCAGTAACTGGATGAAAAAGGATTTTGTACCAATTACTTTTGTTCAAAAGTAATTTTCGTTCTTGTTTTTTGGATATGTAATAAACAATATAACTTTATGGCCATGTGCCTTACCTGGGGTACATCAGTTTATTTGTGAGGGGTATCATGTTCTATTTTCATATGGCATTAATAAAGCATTGGACATTTATGCATACAAATTTTGTGCTCTTTGTTTTTCTTTTCTACTTTTACTTTGTCTATACAACTATGCTCTTACACACACTCACGTATCAAATTGCAGATCCATATCCACTCTGGATCTCTTTGATAACAGTTCTGCTATTGCCAGTTATGACTTTGAAAATCCGATCAACCAAGCCGAGGACGAAGGTGAGGAAGATTGTGAGGTACCTGGAGAACTTGCTAGGCTGTTACGGCAGGAAGAGAGGGCTATACAGCCTCATGAAGATCCAATTGAGACAATAAACTTGGGCACAAAGGAAAATAGAAAAGAAGTCAAGATCGGCGCAAATCTCTGGCTTAATGTCAAACAGCGGTTGATACAAATGTTTCATGATTATGTCGAGATCTTTGCCTGGTCATATGAAGACATGCCAAGACTATATACGAATATTGTGGTTCACCGTCTGCCAACTAAAGAAGATTGCCCTCCGGTAAAGCAGAAGTTCAGTCGCATGCGCCCTGAAATGTCAGAGAAGATCAAAGCAGAGGTTATGAAGCAGTTCGACACTGGGTTCTTAGATGTCACCTCTTATCCGCAATGGGATGCCAACGTGGTGCCGGTGCCTAAAAAGGATGGAAAGGTACAGATGTGTGTGGACTACCGAGATCTGAACAAGGAAAGCCCCAAAGATGACTTTCCATTCCCCCACACCGACGTTCTGGTTGACAACACCGTGCAACACAAGATCTTTTCCTTCATGGATGGTTTCTCTAGTTACAATCAGATCAAGATGGCACCCGAAGATATGGAGAAGACAACCTTCATCATGCAATGGGGAACTTTCTGCTACAAAGTGATGCCATTTGGATTAAAGAATGCCGGGGCAACCTATCAGCGAACCATGGTAGCCTTGTTTCATGACATGATTCACCATGAGATAAAGGTATATGTGGATGACATGATAACCGGGTCTAAAACTTAGGAAGAGCACCTTGATCATTTACAAAAGCTGTTTGATAGGTTGAAGACGTACAAGCTGAGGTTGAATCCAAACAAGTGCACCTTCGGGGTAAGGTCTGGTAAACTGCTAGGTTTCATTGTTAGTGAAAAGGGCATTCAGGTAGACCCTGCAAAGGTAAAGGCTATATAAGAGATGTCGGCTCCTCATACTGAGAAGGAGGTCAGAGGATTTTTGGGATGACTAAATTACATTTCTAGGTTCATTTCCCATTTAACTGCTACTTGTGAGCCAATCTTCAAGATCTTGAAGAAATATCAAGTGGTAAAGTGGAATGACGAATGCAAGACTGCCTTTGATAGAATCAAGGAATACCTTCAAGAGCCTCCAATTCTAATGCCTCTGATTGAAGGAAGACCATTGATAATATACTTAACAGTATTAGATAATTCAACGGGGTGTGTGCTGGGGCAGCATGACGAGTCTGGTCAAAAAGAGCATGCAATATACCACCTTAGCAAAAAGTTTACCGACTATGAAACTAGATACTCACTGCTCGAGAAAACTTGTTACGCTTTGGCATGGACTGCTCGCCGACTGAGACAGTATATGTTGACCCACACCACTTTGCTGATATCTAAGATGGATTCGATCAAGTACATCTTTGAGAAGCCCACCCTCTCTGGAAGAATAGCAAGATGGCAAATGATCTTGACCGAATATGATATTCAATACACGACCCATAAAGAAATCAAGGGAAGTGTACTAGCTGATCATTTGGCTCATCAGGCTGTGGATGACTACCAGTCCATGAATTTTGAGTTCCCGGGTGAGAATATTATGCTAGTGACTGACTATGAAGAACCTGGATCGGATGAAGGACCTGAAGAAGGATCCCGATGGATTATGGTTTTTGACGGAGCCTCGAACGCACTCGTCAATGGAATTGGTGCTGTAATTATATCTCCTGAAGGCTGTCATACTCCTTTCACCGCCACATTATGTTTCAACTGTACCAACAATATGGTGGAGTATGAGGCATGCATCATGGGTATCAAAGCTGCTATTGACCTGAGGATCAAGTTCTTGAGCGTTCTCGGGGATTCAACCTTGGTAATAAGTCAGATCAAAGGAGAGTGGGATACGAAGCACCCAAATCTCATCCCGTACAAGGAGAACATGCTGACATTGCTTCCACACTTTGAAGAGGTCACCTTTGAACATTTTCCACGAGAAGAGAATCAGTTAGCGGATGCGCTAGCTACTATGTCATCTATGTTCAAGGTCAAATGGGACAATGAGGCTCCCAGAATTACCATCGAGAGGTTGGATGAACCAGCATATTGCTACGGGATCGACATTGATGTAGTAGCAGACAAACCTTGGTTTCATGAAGTGAAAAGGTATCTCGAGGTTCAAGAATATCCCGAGGGGGTATCTGTCAATGATAAGAAGTTTCTGAGAAGGTTCGCCGCAAAGTTCTTCCTCAGTAATGGAATCCTCTACAAGCGTAACCATGACTCTACTTTACCTCGGTGCGTAGACAAGAGCGAGGCAAATAGGATTATGGAAGATTTACATGAAGGTACCTTTGGAACCCATTCTAGTGGACATACCATGGCTAAAAAGATCCTACGGGAAGGATACTATTGGTCCACTATGGAAGCAGACTGCTATAAGCATTCCCGAACTTGTCACAAATGCCAGATCTATGCTTATAAGGTGCATGTACCTCCGGTTCCTTTGAACATCTTGATGGCTCCTTATCCATTTGCAATGTGAGGCATTGACATGATCATAGAGATTAGACATACCGCTTCCAATGGGCATCACTTCATCCTGGTGGCCATTGATTATTTCACGAAGTGGGTTGAAGCTGCCTCTTTTGCTACTGTTACCAAGAACGTTGTGGCACGGTTTATCAAGCATAACCAAATTTTTCGGTATCGTGTGCCAGAGAGAATCATCATTGACAATGGTACAAATCTCAATAATACAATGATCACCGAACTCTGTAAACAATTCAAGATCCAGCATCATAATTCTTCCCTGTGATCGGTGGGAATGAGAACTGACTGTTTTGGAATGCTGGTTCGCGTTTGCGTTTGTTTTTACAAAATGTCGCGGTAAGCAAGAGTCGCCAACGTCTTTTATTTTATCCAACAAGGAAAGGACAAAAGCACATAAAAATTCCTTTTTGAGATATTTCTCGGGTTCGGGAGGTAGATTATAGAAAGGAAAAGTGTTAGCACCCTTTCTATCCGTGGTTATCCACGGGCTCTTAGGTACTTGCTCATTGTGTTTTCAAAAGTTTGCTTTTCTTTGTGTTTGTGGGTTTGAAAAGAGTTTTTGTTTTGAAGAGAGTGTAAGTGCGAAAAGTTTTGTTTTGTTTTAAAAGGAGCAAGTACTTAAGAACCATCTACCTACTTGAAAAAGGAATTAAATTGTGCTAATGTCCTTTAGACAATGTTATCCCACTATTGAGGAGTAGGTAGCATCGTCGTTGGGGTTTTCGGGTCAATTCGATTAAGGGATGTGTGGTCACTAAAGCAATGTTAAGACGCCTTAGCGGTAACCCTAATGTCTTAGATCATTTTTTCCGAGGCAACCGTTTCGAGGCAACTTATGATCTTTGGACAAGAGGGCGACCTCTAAAACTTCCTATACTCAATGACCACGTTCGAGGCAACCAAACGAGGTGTACCCTAAGAGTGGCATGTGCAAGTGTGTTACTTCGATTAATTTTATCTGTACATGTCATGGGTGAGCTATATTGATTTTAGGTTAAAGGTTGATCTTGTCATGCATTGCCTAGTTATCAAACATCTAACATTGTATATTATGCGGAAATTAAATTGCGGGAAATTAAATCTAAGCTATTACAAGGCGTCGGGTATTTACATCGCCAAAAACAAACCCTTTAATTTAAATTGCGGAAAGTAAAAATAAAATGATAAATAAATAAAGTCCTAATTAAACGTTATTACATACCGGAAGCAGTTACAATATTGGAAATAAATAGATCGCGTGCGAACAATTAAGACGACGCATTTTTAGGGTTTTGACCCTTTTTTATTAAAGAAAGCATATTTTTTGTTATTTTGAATTAAATGGAAATTAAATCTAAGTTAATTAATTAATTAAATAAAAAAAATATATTTTTTGGGTTTTAGAATATTTAAGGAAACAAAAATAAAATTGACTTAAAATTATTAAAACCTAATATTCTAAATTATTTTTAATTTATTGCAAAAAGGTTTAAATTATGCCTAATTAAAACTAAGTCAATTAAATTATTATTTAATTACAAAAATAAAATAATGAAATTAATGAAAATATTTTTTGTTTTATGTTTTTATGAAGAAAATAATAATTATTTGGTTAGTAATTAATTAGGAATAATAAAATAAAACAAGTAAAATAAAAAAAATATAAAAAGAAAAGAGGCCCAAAACGTCCCAGCCTCGTTTGACTTTTCCCATCCAATGCATGCTTGTTGACTTGAGTATATGGTAAGCTTGCAGTTTTGACCCATGGATCTGATCTGAAGCCACTTGGCAAGTATCTGGACAAGGGCATATGGTGAGCCCTGATTTGGACGTTGCAAGGAATTTCCTGAAAATAAAAGGCAACAAAGTTTTGGGGGACCTGGGATTCGAACCCAGGTCCCAATGGATCATGCACTAGCCTGCTTGCCAACTCAACCAACGCGTTCTTTTGTTATTGGGATACCAAAAAAATATTATATTCAAAACAAATTAATATGCCTGGCAATAAAAAAAAACAAGCGTGAAATTTAAAAGGACCAATGGGAAGAAGACACGCTTCGTCTTCTTCGTTGAAAAACCAGGATTTTTACCTGTGGATTTTATCCGCAGCAGAATCCCTAGATTCGTCCTAAAATCCACTATAGGCTATAGAAATGCAATCCAAAGCTATGGTTCACTTCGTCTCTCCTTCCTGATCATATCTATATCCATTATTAGTCCTAATTTTACCTGCAAAGCAAACGCCTAAAAACAAAACAAGAAAACCCTAGGTTCGGGCATTACAATACAGGCTATGAAAATAAAATCGAATATTGTAAAAAGCTTATAAATCATACAAGGAACAAGAATATGCTAATGCTTTGTCAAAAAGATGCAAGAATAAGGAGCTATGTTTTTGTGTATAGGGTCATATTCGTGGATACTTACAGTGTGATTTAGGAGGTTTTAGGACTTGGTTTCGATTCCAATCGCTTCAGCAGACGTCCAACAAGAGATTAGTGTCAAGTTTTTGCTTTGAATCGAGCCCTAAGATCGTTTTCATATTCCACTTTTTCAAGCTTTTTTTCAAAGTTTGTCTGGCCGTTTTTGCAGTCTTCAGGTCGTGTCCTTGATGTGTATAGCTTGTGTGTGTATATGGGAATGAATTAGGTTAATCTTTGGGCCTTGAATCCATGAGTATTGAAGATTGGAGATTTGATATGATCTTCCATTAACAAGTTTCCAAAATTGTACCAAATATGATTTTTTATGTATAACAATGCTTGATACGAGTTTGATTAGGTGTATCTTGGTAATGAAGACTTGTAATGATCAAAAAAATCTCATTCCATTAATTTTTGGATTTTATTTGAATTAATATTGATTTAAAATGAATTAAATCAATAAAACTTAAATAAAATAGAAAAACAAATGATTGATCATGAAATTGAAGATGTGACACGTGTGTGGTGTGAAAAGACCAAATCAAGTGGAAAAAAGTGGGCCCTTTTGTCAGAAATTGGAGTTTTGAGGATAGTTGACTTTTGGCACTTTTGGAAAAATACCCAACTTCAACAATGCATAACTTCTTCAATTTTGAACTTTTGGAAGTGTTCTTGGACTTTTTAGAAACCTTGAGATGTCCTCTAACCAACCCTTTTGGTATCATATCATTTTGATATTCCATGCTCAAGTTATAATCTTTGGCAAAAAGGTGTTTTTATTGACTTTCAAAAATGACCTATAATATCCAAATTTGTAACTTTTTGTGAGAGAATTTCTTGATCTTGGGGTGTGAAGATGGATTGTAGGAAATTTAGTGCTCTTCAAAATTAGCTTTGGATGGGTCATTTCTCATAAAGTATGAGAAAGTTATGCTTAGTCAAAGTTGAGTTGACTTTTCCTACAAAACCCTAATTTAGCAACTTTTGAATCTTGATGAATCTTGAGCAATCCTTGATGAATCATGATCAACCCTTGATCAAATGATGAATTAACCTTCAAAATGAAAATGTTGACAAAAAATCTTGAGGTTTGACTGTATTTGGGTCACAGTTGACTTTTGCCCTAGCACAGTCGATTTTTGGACCTCTTGAGCAATTGACTGATCAAACTTCCTCTGCAAGGCTTGAAATTTGACATGGACGAACTTGAGAACATATTAGGACATTGGGGAGAACTTAAGGCCATTTGGATGCAAGTACCTTGATGCAACACAAAACCCTAATTTTGAATTGACTGCCTTAGGAGATGATTTGATTGTCCAATTCTTGAGCCAACTTGAGTCACTTGTAGATTATTCTTGACATGTCTTGAGAAATATGGGAGGTCAAATTTTTGGGTACAACATTCCCTTTACCGGTCGAAGATGAATGGCACTGTGGAGGCTGCTAACAATAACATTAAGAAAATCATATAGAAGATGACAGTGACATACAAAGACTGGCATGAGATGTTACCATTTTCTCTTCATGGGTACCGCACCTCTGCACGAACGTCGACAGGGGCAACACCCTACTCTCTGTTATATGGTATGGAGGTTGTCCTGCCTATTGAGGTCCAAATCCATTCTCTGAGAATCATGAAGGATGCGGGTTTGAATGAAGACGATTGGATCCAGACTTGACTTGATCAACTGAATCTGATTGATGATAAAAGGCTTACTATTGTCTGTCATGGTCAAATGTATCAAAAGCGGATGATCAAGGCTTTCAACAAAAAGGTCAGACACCAAGTATATCAAGTCGGGGATCTAGTGATCAGGCGCATCATACTGCCACAAGGTGATCCCAGGGGAAAATGGACTCCCACATACAAAGGGCCATTTGTGATCAAAAGCATATTTTCAGGAGGAGCCATGATTTTGACCACCATGGATGGTGACGACCTTCCTCACCCTATTAATGCAGACATAGTGAAAATATACTACGCATGAATAAAGACTCGCTAGGTTGACTGGCCTAGGCAAAAATAAGGGCATGCCAATGAACCAAAAGGGTTCGGGCAAAAATTAGGGATGAAAACAAAAAATATTTATACACCCGGCAAGTCGAAAACCTGAAAAGGCGGCTTGGGCAAAAAAGGGTATCCCGGTGGACTGAAAACCCGAAAGGGCGATCCAGGCAAAAGTTAGGGATTCGAAGCGTATCACTATGTCCCATTGGATCACCTTGCGACTAAACTTCAGTATCAACTATCAAGCTCAAACGACACCGATCAATCCAGTCAGCTTCGGACAAGTAGCAAAGTGATGAGACGCTTGAAGACATAAGGGGCAATAGCAGAATTGAAACTCAATGGGATTATTACACATAGCTCTTTTCTTCTCTTTGTACACTACTTTGTATAGTCTTCACTCTCACGGCGGCGTTCTCCTACTATAATGTCAGCCTCTTTGTACACAACGCCTGTTATAGGCAAACTTCAGAAATCAATACAAATCATTTCTTTGGAAGTACAAAACTGTTTGTTTTTCTTTTTTTTTCTTTCCTGTTTTATTATGCAAAAACGTCCAATGACTTATTCTTGACATATGCATTTGAATATGATTGCTATTCATAAATATTTGCATAAGAAACAGAAAGACAGTTGCTCATGACTTTAAGGAACGAGGCAAAGTCTAAAAAAAACCATTTTAGTCCCGACAAGTTACTTCTTCCAGCAGGTATAGGGAGCAGGGACAGTTTTGAGACGAAGTCACCATTACATATGACCTCTTTGACATCTATGTTCCCTGCAAAGTAGAAACAACCAAAGTTTCGATCTCTCCTTCCTCGAGCAGGAATTATCTTCTCCAGCAAAGTTCCTTCAGAGAGCTGAAATTTGTATTCCCCAGCCGAGTTGTATGATCCAACAGTTATAAAACCTCCTCCCGAGTAGAGTTTATTTCTCTAACTACGGAAGGTCATTCCCCAACAGTGTTTATTTCTCTACAATGGCAGAATATTCCAATAAAACATCTCCCTCCATAGAGTTTATTCTCAAGCGGAGTCAATCCCCGGCAGAATATCCTCAGACAAAAAGAAGAAATCCCCAACGAAACATCTTCGTTCATCATCCCCAGCGGAAATGAAGGATTCAGTCTCCCAAGACTCTTCAGCAGCAGTTTGGGATTTACTTTCCCAGACTAAGAAACATCGCAACATCATTCCATATTCATACATCATGGCATGCACATACACATCGCATATAACACAATCTCATTTATTTTGAGAACATCATTACACAATGCATTTCATACATCATGACATTGCATACAGCTAACTCTTCACCTTTTCAGGAAAGATCAAGTCAACGGATACTTTTGACTACTTACATGACCTGGCAGTCTTCTCAAAGGTTATGTTTGACGAAAGGCTATTTCAGCATCTTCCTCAAAAATATTTTCTCAAAAGACCTTCTCTGGTTCAGTTAGATCGACACTAAGATCTCTATGATTTCTATTCCAGTTGAAGATACTCCAAGACTTTTGTCTGGTTCAGTTGAATCGATACTAAGATTCTTCTGATTTCCATTCCAGTAAAAGTTAATTAAAGACCTTCTCTGGTTCAGTCAGATCGACACTAGGATCTCTCTGATTTCTATTCCAGTTGAAGATATTCCAAAACTTTTGTATGGTTCAGTTAAATCGACACTAAGATTTTTCTGATTTCCATTCCAGTCAAAGTTAATTCAAGACCTTCCTCTGGTTCAACTAAATTGATACTAAGATTTTCTTGATCTCTATTCTGATGGAAGACAACTCAAGACCTTTCTCTGGTTCAGTTAAATCGACACTAAGATTTTTCTGATTTCTATTCCAGCTAAAGAAACTGTGAAGCCTGGACACGACCAAATAACAACCCAAGTCACTGAAGCCTGGATTCCAACCAGATAACAGTTTAATCTTATTTCTCCAGTAAGTCGTTGTGAAGCCTGGAATACGACCAAGTACCAGTCGGCCTTATTATTCTCAGCAAGTCACAGTGAAGCCTGGATCCTGACCAGATAGCACTTCACTTCTGTCTCTTCAATCAAGAGATGACTCCCCAGTAGAGTAACAGATAACTGAAGCACCTAAACTCTATTTCCCAAACAGAGACCAACATTCCTAGTCCTTCTCAACAATAGGAATAACAATCCCCACAAGGGAATGTCTCAGGAAATCAACATTGTTCTAGATGGCATCTTTAAGCCCATCTCTGATAACTCTCCGTCATATTCTTTGGATGGCATCTTTAAGCCCATCTCCGACGATCTTCCGTCACCTTATCCAAATGGAATCTGTAAGCCCATTCCCTATATTACCTACACAGTCAAGTATCGTTTCAGACGAGTGCAAATTTCTGGGCACTCTAGTGTTCAATCATCTTCCACCTTCAGATCACGAAAGGCAAATCAGCCAATCTACATCCTCAGGTTTAAGAAGATTGAACAGGGGAAGCTGTTGTACCCCAAAATTTGCCCTCCCATTTTCACACAAGACATACTCCTAGAGGTCCTCAATTGTCAAAGGTTGACAAAGAATTGATCAGACAAATTCTCCTCCTAAGACAATAAGCCTCTAACTAGGGTTTCACTCCTAAGTAAGATGTGTAAGTCCAAAGGATCCCAAATGTTATCCATTGTCCTAATATGTCCTCAAGATCGTCCATGCCAAATTTCATGCCTTGCACAACAAGTTTTCCCAGTCAACTGCTCAAATGCCTGGAAATCAACTATACTAGGTCAAAAGTAAATTGTGGCCCAAATACAGTCAAACTTCAAGATTTTGGTCAACATCAACGTTTTGAAGTAATATCCAAGATTTGATTTTATGAGCACATGATGAGTCTATAATCAGTTGGAAAATCAAGGATTTCGTGCAAGTGGTGATTGGAATAAAAATAGCAAGATTTTGCCTATTTTAGAAACAAAAAATACAAGACACAAATCAAATCTTTTCTCACTCAACCTTCAAGATTTAATTCATTTTTGTTAACCTAATTCTTTCTACTATATATGCATAACATTTCCAGACCACAAAAAGAAGGATTGGCCGTGTGGAATTGAGAGAAAAAAACTTAAAATTTTGACAAGAAAGTGGTGATCGGATTTTTGTCTACAAGGAGATTCAAGGACTTTCAAGGCTAGCTATTAATTCCCAGCAGTATTTGGGAGCTATATGGACCATTACCATGCCTCAACACACCCAGAAACGTCCCATACCAGTACCACCGTTTGCCTCTTTTATTGAATTTGGTTTTGACTATACACGTATGATAAATGAATTCTAAATATGTATTCATGTTTGTATAATCATTTAGAACATATTTGCATAATTAATTGTGTGTTTTGATGCATATTTGACGGAATGCCATTGTTAGGGTTTCAAGGTTCTTTTTAGGGTTTTTCGTTTCAGGAAAAATCAGGGTAAAAGATGAGTACCATTGTACTCACGAGATCAAACCGAGTTGATCTGTATTCTCGGATCAAATTTATATTGCATGGTTATGATTTTGGAGATATGCAGGTTTATAGCTACAACACTGTCCGTAGGTAAAAAACCCTTTCCTAAAATGACAGTCCCTTGGGGAAGATGACTGTGTGTCAAAGCCTGGTTGGGTCGTTTGAATTTTGCGCAATTTTTATTTATCACTATTGACCATTATTAAATATAATATATTGTGTTTATATTATTAAACGAATGAAACATTGGCTCAATGGTACAGGCAAAGGGTTTTCAAAGCGCGCGTGTAGGAGGTCAGGGGTTTGATCCCTGCCTCCTACATAATATTTTTCTCAACATTTCCTTGCAGATCCTATGCTTTTATCACAAGCGCGCTCATCGTACGCCTTCAGATCCATCACCCTTGGATCATCTACGCCCAGATCAAACGCTTCCAATGAATCTCCTCATGGTGGACCCTCCAAGCACAATCCCACTGAATCTAACGTTTGTTATGGGTCACAGAAGATTGGGCTTTGGACAGAAATTCAACTTGCAACCCCAATTTGGGCTCATACCCCCTCAGGCTTATTCTATTTCTCTTTTTAACTTTATTATTTTTATTTTGTTTAAATTAGTTTAGTTATTTTGTTTAAATCAATTTTTTTCATAAAAATCATAAAATCAAAATCACAAAAATAGAACTTAGTTTTTTTTCGCAATAAATTAATTTTTGTAAATAAATTAATTTCATCAACTTTAATTTATTTTTTATTAATTAAAATTAATTAGAAAAATTGGGTCAAATTCAAATCTTTTTCATAAAAATCCCAAAAAATATTTTCAATGATCAAATTAGGGTTTTTTTAGGGTTTTGAATCGTTTCTCCAGTTTTTAATTCTCGCGCTTAATTATTTTTATCGTACGATTAATTTTCATTATTGATGTAATTGCGCCCGGGTTTGTAATAGCTTAATTAGGGTTTTATTTCCGCACTTTACTTTCAGAAATTATTTATGTATCTACACCAAAGCCTTGTAATAGCGTATGATCTTTATTTATCGCTTTTATATTTTACATGCTTGTATATAATTGCTAGTAACCTAGACGTGTATGATTAATCAATCAATCAGTAGATCACACTAAACTCAATATAAATATATCTGAAAAAACACACTGTTGCACACTTGCACCCTTAGGGTATACCTCACTCGGTTGCCTTCAAATTACGGTCACAATTCTCGAAACGTGAGAATTCTTAGTGGCTGTTGTGATACGGTGGCAGAACCGACTGTTAATACTGGTTTGCCTTTTTTGTTCGCAAATGTCGCAGTAAGCAAGAGTCGCCACCGTCTTTTATTTTATCCAACAAAGGAAAAGGGAAAAGAATAAAAAAAAACCTTTTTCGAGATGTTTCTGAGTATGGGGGGTAGATTATAGAAAGGGAAGGTGTTAGCACCCTTTCTATCCATGGTTTTCCATGGGCTCTTAGGTACTTGCTCATTTTTAAATTGCTTTTGTGTGTGTTTTTAAAAGCTTTGAAAATGCCTTAGTGCGGTGTTTCACTTTGTGGTAACCCTTGCGTCAGTCCTCAAGAGTGTGATAAAGTGTTTTTGAAAAGTTTTGTTTGAAAAGTATGTTTGAAAGTGTATGGTGTAAAAGATTATTTTGAGCAAGTACCTAACAGTTATTTACCTACTCAAAAAAAGGCATTCTTTTCCTCTTATCCTTTAGACCGTGTTATTATACTATTAATGAGTAGGTAACCCTAGTCGTTGGATGACGAGGGACTATCGAAAGGGACATAATGGTCATTGAAGGCAACATGTAGGGATGCCTTAGCATTTCGAAGGGACTATCATCATAAGATCATTTCTCGTAGGTAACTCGAGGTACAGTAAGGGACTATGATCTTTATGACGACTTTTGAATTGAGGGTCTTTGCTAAGATATCCCTACAGTTGAGGGACATGACCATTGTTTCCGAGGCAACCAAGTGAGGGATACCCTAGGGGTGCAAATGTGCAACAATGTTTGTTTTCAGATATTTATCTTGAAGTTAAGTGATCTACCGATTGATTGATTAAGCATACAAGCCTAGGTTGCTAACAATTATATACAAGCATAAGATATAAAAGCGAGAAAGTAAAAGAGTCCTATAATATTACAAGGCTTTTGGATAGATACCTAAAGAATTGACTGAAAATAAATTTGCGGAAATTAAACCCTATTAATCTATTACAAATCGGACGCAGTTACATCAATAGTGAAAAAATAATCGTACAACAAAAATAATTATGTGCGAGAATCAAAAACTGGAAAAAGTTTAAAACCCTAATTTGATCATTAAAATATTTTGTATTTTTTGTGAAAAAAGATTTGAATTTAACCTAATTTCCAATTGATTTTAATTAATGAAAAATAAATTAAAGTTGAAGAAATTAATTTATTTACAAAAATTAATTTATATAAAAAAAACTAACCTATTTTTTTGTGATTTTGATTTTATGATTTTATAAAAAAAATTGATTAACAAAAATAATTAAACAAAATAATAAAAATATAAAAAAAACTAGAAAAGATGAGAAATTAAGCCTGAAGGGGTGTAGGCCCAAATTGGAGGTGATGTTGCTGAATTCTGTTCTAGGCCCAGTCAGGTTGGCCCATCACCAGCGTTGGATTCAATGAGAATCTTGCCAAGAGAGTCCACCATGCACCTGCATGCTTGAGGCGTTAGATCTGGATAGTGAATGATCCAATGATGATGATACAGAGGCGTATGGTGCACGTACATGTGAAGAAACCACTGAATATGCAAATAATTATTAAGAAAAATAACATGTAGGAGGCAGGGATCGAACCCTTGACCTCCTACACGCGCGCCTTGCAAAGCATTGCCTGTTGCCACTGAACCATTTACTTCATTCGTTAATACACACGTATAACATATATTATATAATATGCAAAGTCAATTTTATAAAAAACACGCAAAAATTCAAATGGGCCACTCAGGATCTGCAACGCCTTCATCTTCTTCACTGAGACTGTTGTCTTAGGTAAAGACTTTTACCTACGGACGTTTGCCATAACTATAACCTATGTGTGATACGGTGGCAGAACCGACTATTAATAATGGTTTGCGTTTTGCGTTTTTCTGTTTGCAAAATGTCGCGGTAAGCAAGAGTCGCCACCGACTTTTATTTCATCCAATCATGGAAAAGGAAAATGAACAGAAAAAACCTTTTTCGAGATATTCTGAGTACGGGGGGTAGATTATAGAAAGGGAAGGTGTTAGCATCCTTTCTATCCGTAGTTATCTACGAGCTCTTAGGTACTTGCTCATTTTTCAAATTGCTTGTTTGTGTTTGTCTTGAAAATGTTTTACTTCGTGATAACCCTTGTATCAGTCCTCAAGAGTGTGACAAAGTTTGTTTTGAAAATTTGTTTTGAAAGGTGTTTGTGTGAAAAGTTTTCATTGAGCAAGTACTTAAGATTCTACCTACTCGAAAAAAGGATTGTTTGTTCTCATTTTCTTTAGACAATGCTATCCTACTATTAAGGAGTAGGTAGCCCCGTCGTTGGAGTTTTAAGGGACATTCGAAAGGGACAAGTACAACCATCAAAGCAATGGGTTGGAAATTTTAGTAGTAACCCTAGAGTCTTAAGATCTTTCTGAGGCAACATTTTTGAGGCAACATTCAAATGAGACATTTTGATCTTTTAGACTGGAGGGCAACCACTAAAATCTCCTATGCTTAATGACTGTTTACCGAAGGCAACCGAAGTGAGGTAAACCCTATGAGTGAGCTTGTGCATATGAATTGTTTCAGTTATTTAACATTTGCACATTAGGTGACATACCGTTTAATTTCAGATATTCTTGCCATACAATCCTAGTAGCATACATCTAGACAGTTAAATATTTGCAGGAATTTAAAGTGCGAAAAATAAACCTAGCTATTACAGGGCTTTGACAGTTACATAGTTATCTTGACGGAAAATAAAAATGCAGAAGTTTAAAACCCTAATTAAAACTATTACAAACTCGAAACAATTACAATAATAATAAAACAAATTAAAATGCGCGCGGAAAATTAAATGCGAGGAGAAATTGAAAAATAACCTAAACCCTAATTGAAAGAAAAAAGATTTTTGTACATTTTTTATTGGAGAAAACAATGAAATTGCAATTTAAATGAAACCCTAATTTCTAATTGCTTTTTAATTATGAAAAAGTATTTAAGTTAACCTAATTAATTAAATAAATATTTTAATGAAAAAATGATTTTAGTGTATTTTTAAAGAAAATTAATTAAATTATGTACAATTCAAATCCTAAGTCTAATTATTTTTAATTATAAAAGGAGATTAAATTGCCCTAAGTCAATTAAACTAAATTAATTAAGAAATAAAATGTTTTTATTAAAAAAAGATTTTTATGTATTTTTTTTGGTTTTTGGATTAAAAAAAAGAAAATGATTTTTGGGTTAATTAATTAAAACAAATAAAAGAAATTAATTAAAGAAACTAAAAAGAAAATAGAAAAGAAAATGCAAACTGGGCCTGTATGCTAGCAAATGGGGGGTGCCAATATGAAATTTTCAAGCCCAAAAACACTCCAAGTCCAGTCAGCGCCTGACCTCTTGTAGCATTGACCTGAGGGCGCATCATAGTCCCTCACTGCTTGTGCGTTGGATCTGGTACTATGTTGGATCAAGTGGCTGGATGTTGATGGAGTATGGTGGACACCAAGATTAGAGATGCGCTGGATATGTTGAAAGAAAATGAAATAAAGAAATTTTTTGGGACCTAGGATCGAACCCAGGTCCTCCTACTCCCCACTAACGCGCTTCACCATCTGAGCCATGTGACTTGTTTGTTAGTATAATAACAACAATTAATGTTATATAAAAAGTAAGTGGATTAATGAATAAAAGAAAAAATGCATGCCAGCTTTCAAACAGTCCAATGATGATTGGACACGTTGTCTTCTTCTTCCTCATCCGTCGTTTTAGGCATATAATCTATACCTACGGACAAATTCCATGGCTAAAAACATGTGCGATTCAAAAATTCACAAAACACAATATAAACGAAATTGAAGACCATGGTTCAACCGGTCATGATGTCCCGGTCATCTCAATATCCAGCTTGTGGTCTAATTATGCATGTAGCCAAAAACCCCAAAATGCATATGGAAACCCTAACAATGGCAAGTGCAGATATAGGCTTCAAAAATGCAATTAAATTATTCAATTAGCTTGCAAACACGATGAGGATCACAAATATGCCAATCAAATGTATTAACAATGCAGGAATTGATGTAATCGTTTTCAAAAAATAAGGTAAACTGTGATGTTCATACAAGCTATTTCTGGGCGTGAAAGGGCTTGTGATTGATTGGAAAAGCTTCCTGAGACGTTCAACAATCGATTGGCAATGCAGGGATGGCTTGAGATGGCCTATGGAGCAAGATTGGATCTGCACTTTTCTTTGAAAATTTCAAGTTTTATTCTTCTTGTTCACGCCTGCAAAACCTTGTTCTTTGCTTTGTATACGTCCAATATATATCTAGGAATGAATTAGGGTTACAAACTTGGATTGAATCTTGGCAATTATGAGAGATTTGATTTGATTTTCAAGATACATGTAATCTTGCTATTTTGAGCCAAATCATCCCTTTCTTGTACCAATTATGCTTGATTCATTTTGGCCTTGATGATTCAGCATGTTTTGATTGCCAACCTGTCCAAAAACCAAACCAAATCATATATTTGCTATTATTCATCCATTATTTGATTTAATTCAATTTTTAATTAATAAAAAATCAAAACAAATTGACAAATGAAGATAATAATGTGTGGGTGAATATTTGAGTCGTGGACCACATTATAAGTGAGGTGCAAGCATAAAAAGTTAGGCCCATTTAGCAAAAAATGCATTTTTGAGCATATTTGACTTTTGGCAATTTTGCAAAAAAGGTCAACTTTGACAAAGTATATCTCTTCCAATTTTAACCCTAGGGAGGTGTTCTTGGACTTTTTAGAAATCTTAGGATGTCCCCTAAGCAACCCTTTTGGTCTCATCTCAATTGAGTCTTCCATGGTCATGTAAGAAGATTTGACCCAAAAGGTGTTTTTGTTGACTTTTCAAAAGGACCCATAATGTAGAAATTCATATCTTTTTATGAGTGCATATTTTGAACTTTTGGGATGAATATGAATTGTATGGAATTGCATCCTCTTCAAAATGAGCCTTGGATGGAAAATCTCTGATAAAGCATGTGGAAGTTATGCTTGGTCAAAGTTTGGTTGACTTTTACTAAGAAACCCTAATTTAGCAACTTTTGGGTTTTGATGAATTTGGAGCATTCCTTGGGGAATCATGATCAACCCTTGATCAAATTATGAAAGTCAACTTCAAAATGTTAATGTTGACCAAAAATCTTGAAGTTTGACTGTATGTGGGTCACAATTGACTTTTGACCTAATATAGTCGATTCCTAAGCATTTGAGCAGTTGACTGAGAAAACTTCTTGTGCAAGGCATGAAACTTGACATGTAGGGTCTTGAGAACATATTAAGACCATGGAGAGTATATGAGGTCCTTGGAGTCCACCTATCTTGATGAACATGGAAACCCTAATTTGAGGTACACTACCTTAGGAGAGAGTTTGTATGGTCAACCCTTAGGCAATCTTGAGCAAATTGAGGATTCCAATGGGCATGTATTGAGTAAATTGAGATGGAAAATTTTAGGGTATAACAGCTGCCCCTATTCAATCTTCTTAAACATGAGGATGTAGATTGGTGGTCTGCCTTTCGTAATCTGAAGGTGGAAGATGATTGAACACTAGAGTGCCCGGAAATTTGCACTCGCATGAAGTGGCACTTGATTAGTGATATCGAGAATGGGATTATAGTTGCCATTCAGAAGCTGCTAGAGAATTGTAGGAGATGGGCTTAAATATGCCATCCAAGATGTTGCGGAATACCGTCGGAGATGGGCTTAAAGATGCCATCTAGAGGATGTTGATTTCCTAAGACATTCCTTTGACGAGAGTCCCTACTCCTGTTGTTAAGGAGGAATCTGCTGAGGAACATTGGTATCTGCCTTGGGAGAAATAGAATTTTAGGAGCTTCAGTTGTCCGTTATTCTACTGGGGAAATAACTCCGGCTTGAGGAAGCGGAAGTGAACTGCATATCTAGTCAGGGTATATGCTGCACTGTGACTTACTGGGGAACTGCAAAACCAATCGTGTTTGATTGGGTCCTGGTCTTACAGTGTTATGGACTGCTGTCTGAAGATAAGAGAGAAGGAACCTGGATAGTAAGGTTATGAGGAGGAACCTGGATAGTAGGGTTGCTTCGATATGAAAGCCTGGATAGTAGGGTTGTGAGAAGGAACCTAGATAGTAGGGTACTTCGATATGAAAGCCTGGATAATAGGGTTGTAAGAAGGAACCTGGATAGTTGAGTTACTTAGATATGAAAGCCTGGGTAATAGGGTTGCGAGAAGTAACCTGGATATTAGGGTTACTTTGATATGAAAGCCTGGATAGCAGGGCTGTGAAAAGGAACCTGGATAGTAGGGTTACTTCGATATGAAAGCCTGGATAATAGGGCTGTGAGAAGGAACCTAGATAGTAGAGTTACTTCGATATAAAATCCTGGATAGTAGGGCTGTGAGAAGGAACCTGGATAGTAGGGTTACTTCGATATGAAAGCCTGGATAGTAGGGCTGTGAGAAGGAACCTGGGTCGTAGGGTTACTTCGATATGAAAGCCTGGATAGTAGGGTTGTGAGAAGGAACCTGGATGGTAGGGTTACTTCGATATGAAAGCCTGGATAGTAGGGCTGTGAGAAGGAACCTGGATAGTAGGGTTACTTCGATATGAAAGCCTGGATAGTAGGGCTGTGAGAAGGAACCTGGACGGTAGGGTTACTTAGATATGAAAGCCTGAATAGTAGGGCTGTGAGAAGGAACCTGGATGGTAAGGTTACTTCGATATGAAAGCCTGGATAGTAGGGCTGTGAGAAGGAACCTAGGTCATAAGGTTACTTCAATATGAAAGCCTGGATAGTAGGGCTGTGAGAAGGAACCTGGTTCGTAGGGTTACTTCGATATGAAAGTGTATATTAGTTGAACCGTTTGATTTCGGGAACTGAGTTTCCATTAGTCGTTTGTAGATGTGATCTTGTATAACTGCTAAATTTGTTAAAGTTAATCGTATTTTCTTGAAAAGATATTAGGGTTAGTTATATGTGATGTATGAAATGCAGGGTGAGATGATGTTCTCAAAATAAATGAGATCATGTTGCATATGATATGTATGTGTATGTCATGATGTATGTTTATGACATGCTATCGGGGTATGCTCGCGTCTGGGAAAATAAATCCCTGACGGTTGCTGGAGATTTGCAAATATTCTGTCGGGAAGAGATGCTGGAGAATAACTCTGTGGGGACCATACTTAGGGGGAGGAGATACTCTGTTGGTAGACCCGCTGATCTGGAGGAATAAGCTTAGCAGGGGATGAAATTTCGTTGTCGGAGATGTTGAGCTCTATTGGAGATTGAGCTTCTGTATTTGTAGAAATAAACTCCGCTTGGGGGATGAAATTTACTGACTCGCTCGTGATTATGAACCTCGACTGGGGAGAGTTATGTCCTGTTTCGGGAAAGCTGACATCAATGCCTTTGGATACTTTTACTCTGTGGGGAGTGTATGTACCAATAATTATGCTCCCAAGCTGGCTCTATCCCGGTACATACGGGGCAGAGTATTTGTAGGGCTTGGCACTTCTTGTTTTTCCCTGTTTCTAGAATTATGAGTAATTGTCTTTTGTTTCTTATGTACGTATTTATGAGCAACAATCATTTTCAAATTCATATATCAAAAATAAATCATTGGACGTTCTTGCAAAACAAAACAGAAAAAGAAAAAACGAATTGAAGTTTTTTGTGAAAGTGATTTGTATTGATTTTTTGAAGTTGGCCTGTGATAGGCGTTTTTGTACAAAGAGGCTGATGCTCTAGTAAGAGAACACCACCGAAAGATAGAAATTATACAATTTGTGTCAAAGAAATAAAAACAGCTATGTGAAACGACCTCATTGGGTTCTAACTCTTCTATTTCCTTTATATCTTCAAGCGTCTCATCACTTTGCTTCTTAGCCGAAGGTTGATCAGATTGGTTGGCGTCGTCCGAGCTTGATAGTTGATACCGAATTCTGGTTGCAAGATGATCCAATGAGACATAGTGATACGCTTCAATCCCTAACTTTTTCCTAGATTTCCCTTTCGGGTTTTCAATCCATCGGGATACCCTTTTTTTCCCAAGCCTCCCTTTCGGATTTTCGACTTGCCGAGTGTACAGATTTTTCCATTTTCATCCCTTACTTTTTCCTGAACCCTTTTGGTTCGCCGGGAAGCCCTTATTTTTGCCTAGGCCAGTCGACCTAGAGGGTCTTTGATTATGCGTAGTATCTTTTCACTATGTTTGCATTGACAGGATGAGGAAGGTCGTCGCCATCCATGGTGGTTAGAATCATAGCTCCTCCTGAGAAAATGTTCTTAACCACAAATGGCCCTTCGTATGTGGGGGTCCATTTGCCCCTGGGATCACCTTGCGGCAGTATGATGCGTTTGATCACTAGATCCCCGACTTGATATTCTTGACACCTGACTTTCTTGTTAAAAGCCTTGATCATCCGCTTTTGATACGTCTGACCATGGCAGATAGCAGTAAGTCTCTTTTCATCGATTAGATTCAGCTGATCAAGTCGGGTTTGGATCCAGTCGTCTTTGTTCAAACGCATATCCTTCATAATCCTGAGAGAAGGCATATGGACTTCAATGGGTAGGACTGCCTCTATGCCATATACCAGAGAGTAGGGTGTTGCCCATGTCGACGTCCGTGCTAAGGTACGATACCCATGAAGAGCGAATGGTAACATCTCATGCCAGTCTTTATATGTCACCGTCATCTTCTGTATAATCTTCTTGATATTTTTGTTAGATGCTTCAACAGTGCCATTCATCTTCGGTCGGTAGGGAGAAGAATTATGATGCTGTATCTTGAACTATTTACAGAGCTCGGTGATCATCGTGTTGTTGAGATTCGTACCATTGTCAGTAATAATTCTCTCTGGCACATTGTATCGATAGACCAGATTGTGTCGGATAAACCGCGCCACAACATTCTTGGTTACTGTAGCGAAGGAAGCTGCCTTAACCCACTTCGTGAAGTAATCAATGGCTACTAAGATGAAGCAATGTCCATTGGAAGCGGTGGGCCTGATTTCTCTGATCATGTCGATGCCCCACATTGCAAAGGGCCACAGAGCTGTCAAGAGGTTCAAGGGGATCGGAGGCAAATGCATCTTATCAGCGTAGATTTGGCACTTATGACAGGTTCAAGAGTGCTGATAACAATCAGATTCCATAGTGGACCAATAATATCCTGCCCGTAGGATCTTCTTAGCCATGGTGTGTCCACTATAATGGGTTCCGAAGGTGCCTTCATGTAGATCTGTCATGATCCTCTCTGCTTTGCTCTTGTCTACATACCATAATAGTGTGGAGTCATGGTTGCTTTTATAGAGGATCCCATTACCGAGGAAGAACTTTGCAACGAACCTTCTCAGAAACTTCTTATCATTGACAGATTCCCCTTCGGGATACTCTTGAGCCTCGAGATACCTTTTGACTTTGTAAAACCAGGGTTTATCTGCCACTTCTTCAGTATCGATTTCACAGCAGTTTGCTGGTTCATCCAATCTCTCAATGGTGATTTGGGGAGCTTCATTGTCCCACCTAACCTTGAACATGGAAGACATGGTAGCTAGCACGTCCGCTAACTGGTTCTCCTATCGAGGGAAATGTTCAAAGGTTACCTCCTCAAAGTGTGAGAGCAATGTCAGTACGTACTCTCTGTACAGGATGAGATTCAGGTACTTCATATCCCACTCGCCTTTGATCTGACTTATCACCAAAGCGGAATCCCCGAACACGCTTAAGAACTTGATCCTTAGATTAATAGCAGCTCTAAGACCTATGATGCACGCTTCATACTCCGCCATGTTGTTGGTACATTTGAAACATAATCGGGCAGTGAACGGAGTATGACAGCCCTCGGGGGATATGATTACAGTGCCAATGTCGTTACCCAATGCGTTTGAGGCTCCATCAAAATACATAGACCATCGGGATCCCTCCTCAGGTCCTTCATCCGGTCCAGGTTCTTCGTAGTCAGTCACCAACATAATATTCTCATCCGGGAACTCAAAATTCATGGACCGGTAATCATCCATGGCCTGATGAGCCAAATGATCAGCCAATACACTTCACTTAATTTACTTTTGGGTTGTATATTGTATGTCGTATTCGGTTAAGATTATTTTCCACCTTGCTATCCTTCCGGAGAGAGCGGGCTTCTCAAAAATATACTTGATCAGATCCATCTTTGATATCAACAAGGTAGTGTGAGTCAACATATACTGTCTCAGTCGGCGAGTAGCCCATGCCAAAGCACATGAAGTTTTCTCGAGCAATGAGTATCGTGTCTCACAGTCGGTAAACTTTTTGCTAAGGTAATATATGGCGTGCTCTTTTCGACCAGACTCGTCATGCTGCCCCAGCACACACCCCATTGAATTGTCTAACACTGTCAAGTATAATATCAAAGGTCTTCCTTCAACTGGAGGCATCAGAATTGGCGGTTCTTGAAGGTATTCTTTGATTCTTTCGAAAGAGGTCTGGCATTCATCATTCCACTTTACCACTTGATCTTTCTTAAGAAGCTTGAAGATTGGCTCACAAGTAGAAGTCAGATGTGAAATGAACCTGGCGATATAATTCAGACGTCCCAAGAAACCTCTAACCTCTTTCTCTGTGCAGGGAGCCGACATTCTTTGTATGGCCTTTACCTTCGCAGGGTCTACCTGAATACCCTTGTCACCGACGATGAAACCCAGAAGCTTACCAGACCTTACCTCGAAGGTGCACTTGTTTGGATTCAACCTCAACTTGTATATCTTCAACCTGTCGAACAACTTTTATAGATGATCAAGGTGCTCTTCCCCAATCTTAGACCTGGCTATCATGTTATCAACATAAACTTCAATCTCGTGGTGAATCATATCGTGGAACAAAGCGACCATTGAGCGCTGATAGGTTGTACCAGCGTTCTTCAACTCAAAAGGCATCACCTTGTAGCAGAAGGTGCCCCACTGTGTAACAAAGGTTATCTTCTCCATGTCTTCAGGAGCCATATTGATCTGGTTGTAGCCAGAGAAACCATCTATGAAGGGGAAGATTTTGTGTTGCACGGTGTTGTCGACCAGAACATCAATGTGAGGAAGAGGGAAATCATCCTTGGGGCTTGCCCTGTTCAGATCTCTGTAATCAACATACATTTGTACCTTACCGTCCTTCTTAGGTACCGGAATAGCGTTGGCAACCCACTGTGGATAGGAAGTGACAACTAAGAATCCTACGTCGAACTGTTTCATGACCTCTGCCTTGAACTTCTTTGACATTTCAGGGCGCATACGACGAACCTTCTATTTAACCAAAGGACAGTCTTCTTTAGTCGGCAGGAGATGTACTACAATATCAGTGTCCAAACCGGGCATGTCTTCATAGGACCAGGCGAAGATCTCAACGTAGTCGTGCAACATCTGTACCAACCTCTGTTTGACACTAAGCTCTAGATTTGCACTTATTTTAACCTCTTTTCTGTCTTCCTCAGTACCCAAATTCACTGTCTCAACAGGCTCTTCATGAAGTTGTATGGCCCTTTCTTCCTGCTGTAGTAGTCTAGCAAGTTCTCCAGGCACCTCACAATCATCCTCACCTCCGTCCTCGGCTTGGTTGATCGGATTTTTGAAGTCATAACTGGCAATAGCAAAGCTGTTATCAATGGGATCTATAGTGGATATGGATCTGCATTATGATACGTGAGTGTGTGTAAGAGAATAGTTTTTTTGATAAAGTGAAAACAGGAAAGAAAAACAGAGAGCGCAAAATTTGTATGCAAGAAACGTCCAATGCTTTATTAATGGTATATGAAATGACAAATAATAGCCCTCACAAGCAAAGCCAATGTGCCTCGGGCAAGGCACAGGGCCGTAAAGTTTTAAATTATTTATTACAAATCTCAAAACAAGTAAGTCAATTACTATAAAATAAAAGAAACAGGTATAAAGTCCCTAGTTGTCCAGTTACTCGGTCCACCATTGGTAGTTGGGTAGATCCAGCTGTTAATGTCCGAGTCCTCCTCACTGTCTTCAATGGCGTTAATTCCCTGATTACTGATGTGTAGGGGAGGTCTTCCAGCACGAGCGTGTCGAACAACCCTTTGAGCCCCTGTAGTAAAGCCCAAACCAAATTTATCAGTTTTCTGAGTGAAATCAGGGAGCTGACCCCAATTGGTACACCCACCTTCTTCAACCACGGCCCTGGTGTCCTTGAGGGAAGCCATCTTCAGAGGAGGTTTGCTACTAGTAGTAGTTTCAGTTGATGCCAAGATCTGAGGGACCTCTTCGAAGTTCTGAAAAGGAGTTTCTATGAATTCCCCATCCATCTTTACATTGCAGAAGGAATTGAGGTGGCTCACCATATATTCTTCTTCACCCCGCACGATGACAATCTTCCCTTTTACCAGATATTTCAGCATTTGGTGAAGTGTGGAAGTAACTGCCCCAGCCTCATGGATCCAAGGACGATCCATCAAACAAGAATATGACGACCTGATGTCCATCACATAGAAGGTGGACCCAAAAGTCTGAGAACCCACTTTGACAGGGATGTCCACCTCCCCGTGCACCATTCTCTTCAATCCGTCAAAAGCCCTTACCACATTGTTACTAGTCTTTAGAGTCAAACCCTCGTAATCCAACCGGTCCAACGCCTTCTTTGGCAGAACATTCAGTGAAGACCCAGTATCTACCAGCACATGAGCCATAGTGGTGCCCCTGCATTCAATCGAGACATACAGAGCATCATTATGCTTCCTTCCCTTTGGTGTCAAGTCCGCATTTGAAAAACCCAGCCTGTTATCAACAGTCAGGCTGGCCACACAATATTTGAACTGATCAGCTGAAGTTTCCTGCGGCACATGCGCGGTTTTGAGGAATGCAATCAAAGCCTTCGCATGGGCTTCAAAACACAACAGTAGAGACAACATGGATATTTTTGATGGCGTCTTCCCCAGCTGCTCTATCACATTGTAGTCTCTCTTCTTAATGATTTTCAGTATTTCCTCCATTTCTCGCTTAGAGGCTTCCACAACAATTTTCTTAGGCGCCTCCGTCCAGGCAGGCTTACATATAATCTCCTTGTCGTGGGTATCATACGATTTGCCGATAGGGGTAATAACCGGAGTAAGAACATGAACAATAGTTGAAGTACTAGCAGGAACAACAGATGGAATGACAATAGGCTTGTTGACAGTCTTCGGGGAAATCTCGGGAGAGAAGACCCTTCCACTTCGAGTAACTTTGCTGGTTCCGACAATGTTACCAAAATCAGAATCAACTTCTTCATCTTTCAAATCTTGTTTGATGCCATGATAGTACACATAGGCACCATAATTCCATGGGATAGCTTTGTTCGAGACATATGGAACATGACCAGGAACAATGATTATCAGCGGAGCAACTCTTGGAGCAGATGTAATCCTAACAGGTCTTCTCGAGAAAACCTTGGAAGGATTGGAGAAAATGGTTATAATGGCAACGTCTTCAGATGGAACAACGGGAACCAAAGTTTTCTCAAAAAAAATTTCTTTGCTGTCTATCAGGCGTTGAACACCTAATTTCAGCAAACGGCAACTAGAAGGTAGAAACGAACACATGTGGCATCCTTCACCATAACCCGGAAATAAACCGGCCAACAACAAATTCTTCTTGACAGTCATGAGAGGAGTAGAAACTTCATCAATAGAGGTAATAAACAAATCAGTATCAACAACATTAACTCCACGATCGTGTTTAGGCATGGGAGCGATTATGATGTTGGGCTTCTCCAGAGCATCAAAATCTATTTCCTTGGTTTCAATCAAGTCTTGTACTTTGTTCCTCAGAGCCCAGGAGTCATTTGTATCGTGGCCAGGACTCTCAGAATGATAAGTACACCGGGCATTTGAATTATATCTGGGAGATGTAGTATTTGGATTCTTGGGAGCCTCTTTCAAGGTTGCCAAGTTGGATCTCAACAAATGAGGTAGAACTTCAGCCAATGTCATGTCGATTTGGGTAAACTGCCGTTATGGCCTTTCCACCCTTTGTTGATTGTTGCATTGTGGAGCAACTGCAGGTCTAGGTATCATCACAACACTTACTGTCTGATGATGTTCAACCCTGTTTTGGCCCCTCGGGCTATAGATGGCACTGGCTTCCTTCTTACCAGCAAATGGTTTCTTTACTGAGCTTGAAGAGGCACCTTTCTATATCTTGCTGCTTCGAATCCAAGCTTCTACTCTTTCTCTAGTTAGAATCAACTCGGTGAAACCCGCTAACGAGCTGTCGATCAAATGATTGAAAAATGGACCAGATAGCGTCCCTATAAACATATCAACCAGCTCCCTATCAGACAACGGGGGTTGAACTCTCCCAGCCAAGTCTCCATTTCTGTGCATAGTCCTTAAAGCCTTCACTTGCACCCATGGACATACTCTGGAGTTGAGTACGAGTAGGAGCAAGGTCGGCATTGTACTGATACTGCTTGTATAAAGCAGTAACCAAATCTTCCCAGTTTCGGATATTTGTTCCCTCTAGCTGGTAGAACCATTCAAGCTGAGTCCCTGACAGACTATCTTGAAAGAAATTAACCCACAGATTTCTATCAGCGGTGTGGGGCTGGATTTTTCTGACATAAGAACGGATATGGAGTTTTGGGAAGGACACCCCATCATACTTAGCAAAAACTGGAGCTTTGAACTTCTGTGGGATGACCACTCCCGACACTAATCTCAATTCTTTGAAATCCAGTCCAGGTATCCTCTGAACTTCCATGGCACTCATACGATCTTCCAACTGTTTGTATCTATCATCAGCAGGAGGATATTGCTCATCATCGTAATCGGTATCATTGTCAGAAACTGCAGGACTGGGGTCATTCTCTTCTTCCTGATTCTCCCTTTCCTTAGATGAAGAGGTCAGATCGACTTGTCGCTTCAACCGCTCTCCAAACCTTCTGCCCATATTCAGAATACCAGCAGCCTTCTTCTTTTTCTTCTTTTCTTTCAGGATGAGGGCTTTCAGATCCTCCTGCCCTTTTGCCAGACTTATGAACATTTGTTGGAACTGGGTGTTTTGTGCCTGAAGGTCCTTGATGGTTTGCTCGAAAGACATTTCGTGCTGAAATAAACAGCAAAGAAGATGAGAAACCTGTAATGGTACCTGTACATGCAATACTATGAATGGGATGCGTATGCAATGATTTCAAAGACTTCGAGAAATTTAAATTTGCAAACCAAAATAAATAAAGATTTCATTAGCTGAATTTGAAGTTCAAATTCCTTTTAGGAGTTACAATTAAAAATAAATCTCAAACTATAAAAGACATCAAGATTCCCATGGATGCTTCCTCTTTGTGTCGAGATAATCATTCAGTCCTTTTTCTTCATGTAGTTGCTTTGTGAGCTCTAAAACCTTCCTCTCCTGAGCATGGAACTCATCCCTGTAAGTATCCTGCTCCTTCATCAACTGAATCCAAGACCTTTGTGATTCCCTAAGATCCGTGGGAATATAAGGATAGAGAACCGTGTAAGGAATGCCTTCTTTAGTATTGGGTTCCACAATCACTGGTAAAACGGCCACATAGGGCATCATAAGCTTCTGGGCACGAGCTCATACCCATTGTAGGTAAGGTTCCATAGGAATGGAAGTTTTTGGCCCCAAAGCCCTGGTGCTAGATCTTTTTACCATGCCCCAAGCTCGTATGAACCTCCGGCGATACTCTTTAACATCATCCTCATAGTTGAGTACAATGCCCTCAACAAGTAACTCGTGGGGACCCTCCCTTCGAGCGTAACCAAATTGTCGCAGAGCCAAACAAGGATTGTAGGTTATACCCCCTCTTATACCAAGTAATGGGACATTAGGGTACTCCCCGCAGCGGTCAATAATAGTAGTGTTTTCCATAGCTCGAGAACACCAAAGAACATCCGTATGAGTGAGTGACATTATCCTTTGCGACCAACCTAAACCTTCTTCATTCTTCAGTAAGGACTTAGAGAGGTGAGAAATAAACCACCTCGATAGCAATGGCATGAAGTACATAAGAATCCCTCTTCTCTTCATGGTACGAGTATGGAGAGTGTGCAAAATATCTCTGAGCAAGGTAGGCACGGGGTTGCGCGAGAGGAAAATCTTGATAGCATTCACATCTATGAATGAGTCTGGATTAGGGAAAAGAACTAAACCATAGATAAGAAGATCCAAGACCTCCTCGAAAGCCTGAAAATCCATATCATCCCAAAACAGCTGGGCCTTGTCTATCAGAAACTTAGCTAGAAAACCTTTGACTCCGCTTCTTGTTTCCCAATTGGATACCACGTCGGCCCATTTCAGATGCAAAGCTGAGGCAATGACTTCTGGCTTAGGAACTTCTTCTAGACCTGTGAAGGGTAACTGTTCCAGAATGGGTATATCCAATAGCCGAGAGAATTCTTCCAAGGTAGGCACCAATTGATAGTCTGGAAAGGTGAAGCAGTGGTGCTTGGGATCAAAGAACTGAAAGAGTACACTCAACATCTTTTCATCAAAATTTAAAGTGACCAGACTGAGAAGTCGACCATGTCTCTTAGTGAACGCAGAAGTTTCAGAAACCCTTGATACTAGCTCTTTGAGTTGGGAAGGTATCTTCACAAAGCTGGTTCGGATAGTGTTTCTACGAATGGAAACCATGATCTGCAAAACAGAACAAAGATAAATTCCCTTGGTCTTTGAAATGGTTAGTGCAATAAGAATAGATGCTATGTTATGATGCATGATGTCATGATAGAACACATGTATAGCAAACACAGGTATAGCAAACACAGTCAAATCACACAAAGCCCTTAGGTTTAAGGCTTGCACGAGGTTAAAGGTATTACCCTCTTGAAGTTTAGTTGGTTTCAAACCTATCTTAAAAAGTAATCGGGTTCTAGAGGATCTCAATATCACTGACCATCCTTTATCGGGCATTGTCTCAGCTCAAGCAATCTTTTCTTGCAGCCGAAATATCCCGAAAGTCTGATCTCAATGAGTGTAGCATTGAGTATCAACCAATCCTTAGCTCTACACTGAGGCCGACTATCTCACTACCTTCTAATGGCCAAGTTTGTTCAACTAAGGTTCTAAGGTCCGTTAGTGCTTCACGATACCATGCGGCGGCCCCGTATTCTCCTCATTTCCCCACGAAGGATACCGGTACCAACCAAAGTGTCACACCAACACAACCATCACTTAAACCATATCGGTCTACGACGTACAATCTCCACGATCTATTGCTGTTTACCTAATGAGTGCCCCCAGACCTGGGTGTAGGATCTATAGTAACCTCAAACAAACCCTTAAAAGTAAAGCAATTAAGACAATCAAGAGAAGCAATTTAATGACCTAGATCCTAAGGTATACCCCACTTATACTCCCCAGTAGAGTCGCCAGTTCTGTGATACAGTGTCAGAACTGACTATTAATACTGGTTTGCATTTTGCGTTTTTTTGTTCGAAAATGTCGCGGTAAGCAAGAGTCGCCACCGACTTTTATTTCATCCAATCATGGAAAAGGAAAAAGAACAGAAAAAACCTTTTTCGAGATATTTTGAGTACGGGGGGTAGATTATAGAAAGGGAAGGTGTTAGCACCCTTTCTATCTGTAGTTATCTACGGGCTCTTAGGTACTTGTTCATTTTTCAAATTCCTTGTGTGTGTTTGTCTTGAAAATGTTTTACTTCGTGATAACCCTTGTATCAGTCCTCAAGAGTGTGACGAAGTTTGTTTTGAAAATTTGTTTTGAAAGGTGTTTGTATGAAAAGTTTTCATTGAGCAAGTACTTAAGATTCTACCTACTCGAAAAAGGATTATTTTTTCTCGTTTCCTTTAGACAGCGCTATCCTACTATTAAGGAGTAGGTAGCCCTGTCGTTGCAGTTTTAAGGGACATTCGAAAGGGACAAGTACAACCATCAAAGCAATGGGTTGGAAATTTTAGTAGTAACCCTAAAGTCTTAAGATCTTTCTGAGGCAACATTTCCGAGGCAACATTCGAATGGGACATTTTGATCTTTTAGACTGAAGGGCAACCACTAAAATCTCCTATGCTTAATGACTATTTACCGAAGACAACCGAAGTGAGGTAAACCCTAGGAGTGAGCATGTGCATATGAATTGTTTCAGTTATTTAATCTTTGCATATTAGGTGATCTACCGTTTAATTTCAGATATTCTTTCCATACAATCCTATTAGCATACATCTAGATAGTTAAATATTTGCAGGAATTTAAAGTGCGAAAAATAAACCTAGCTATTACAGGGTTTTGACAGTTACATAATTATCTTGACGGAAACTAAAAATGCGAAAGTTTAAAACCCTAATTAAAACTATTACAAACTCGAAATAGTTACAATAATAATAAAACAAATTAAAATGCACACGGCAAATTAAATGCGAGGAGAAATTGAAAAATAACCTAAACCCTAATTGAAAGAAAAAAGATTTTTGTACATTTTTTATTGGAGAAAACAATGAAATTTCAATTTAAATAAAACCCTAATTTCTAATTGCTTTTTAATTATGAAAAAGTATTTAAGTTAACCTAATTAATTAAAATAAATATTCTAATGAAAAAATGATTTTAGTGTATTTTTAAAGAAAATTAATTAAATCATGTACAATTCAAATCCTAAGTCTAATTATTTTTAATTATAAAAGGAGATTAAATTGCCCTAAGTCAATTAAACTAAATTAATTAAGAAATAATTTTTTTTTATTAAAAAAAAGATTTTTATGTATTTTTTGGTTTTTTGATTAAAAAAAAGAAAATGATTTTTGTGTTAACTAATTAAAACAAATAAAAGAAATTAATTAAAGAAACTAAAAAGAAAATAGAAAAGAAAATGCAAATTGGGCACGTATGCTAGCAAATGGGGGATGCCAATATGAAATTTTCAAGCCCAAAAACACTCCAAGCCCAGTCAGCGCCTGATCTCTTATAGCGTTGACCTGAGGGAGCATCATAGTCCCTCACTGCCTGTGCGTTGGATCTGGTACTATGTTGGATCAAGTGGCTGGATGTTGATGGAGTATGGTGGACACCAGGATTAGAGATGCGCTGGATCTGTTGAAAGAAAATGAAATAAAGAAAATTGTTGGGATCTAGGATCGAACCCAGGTCCTCCTACTCCCCACTAACGTGCTTCACCATCTGAGCCATATGTCTTGTTTGTTAGTATAATAACAATAATTAATGTTATATAAAAAGTAAGTGGATTAATGAATAAAATAAAAAATGCGCGCCAGCTTTCAAACAGTTCAATGATGATTGGACACGTTGTCTTCTTCTTCCTCATCCGTCATTTTAGGCATATAACCTATATCTACAGACAACTTCCATGGCTAAAAACCCGTGTAATTCAAAAATTCATAAAACGCAATATAAATGGAATTGAAGACCATGGTTCAACCGGTCATGATGTCCCGGTCATCCCAGTATCCAGCTTGTGGTCTAATTTTTCCTGTAGCCAAAAACCCCCAAAACGCATATGGAAACCCTAACAATGGCAAGTGCAGATATAGGCTTCAAAAATGCAATTAAATTATTCAGTTAGCTTGCAAACACGATGAGGATAACAAATATGCCAATCAAATGTATTAATAATGCAGGAATTGATGTAATCGTTTAAAAAAAAGGCAAACCGCGATGTTCATACAAGCTATTTCTGGGCGTGAAAGGGCTTGTGATTGATTGGAAAAGCTTCCTGAGACGTTCAACAATCGATTGGCAATGCAGGGATGGCTTGAGATGGCCTATGGAGCAAGATTGGATCTGCACTTTTCTTTGAAAATTTCAAGTTTTGTTCTTCTTGTTCACGCCTGCAAAACCTTGTTCTTTGCTTTGTATAAGTCCAATATATATTTATGAGTGAATTAGGGTTACAAACTTGGATTGAATCTTGGCAATTATGAGAGATTTGATTTGATTTGATTTTCAAGCTACATGTAATCTTGATATTTTGAGCCAAATCATCCCTTTCTTGTACCAATTATGCTTGATTCGTTTTGGCCTTGATGATTCAGCATGTTTTGATTGCCAACCTGTCCAAAAACCAAATCAAATCATATCTTTGCTATTATTCATCAATTATTTGATTTAATTCAATTTTTAATTAATAAAAAATCAAAATAAATTTACAAATGAAGTAAATAATGTGTGGGTGAATATTTTAGTCATGGACCACATTATAAGTGAGGTGCAAGCATAAAAAGTTAGGCCCATTTAGCAAAAAATGCATTTTTGAGCACATTTTACTTTTGGCAATTTTGCAAAAAAGGTCAACTTTGACAAAGTATATCTCTTCCAATTTTAACCCTAGAGAGGTATTCTTGGACTTTTTAGAAATCTTAGGATGTCCCCTAAGCAACCCTTTTGGTCTCATATGAATTGAGTCTTCCATGTTCAAGTAAGAAGCTTTGACCCAAAAGGTGTTTTTGTTGACTTTTCAAAAGGACCCATAATGTAGATATTCATATCTTTTTATGAGTGCATATTTTGAACTTGTGGGATGAAGATTATTTTTATGGAATTGCATCCTCTTCAAAATGAGCCTTGGATGGAAAATTTCTGATAAAGCATGTGGAAGTTATGCTTGGTCAAAGTTTGGTTGACTTTTACTAAGAAACCCTAATTTAGCAACTTTTGGGTTTTGATGAATTTGGAGCATTCCTTGGGGAATATGATAAACCCTTGATCAAATGATGAAATTCAACTTAAAACTGTTAATGTTGACCAAAAATCTTGAAGTTTGACTGTATGTGGGTCACAGTTGACTTTTGACCTAATACAGTCGATTCCTAAGCATTAGAGCAGTTGACTGAGCAAACTTCTTGTGCAAGGCATGGAACTTGACATGTAGGGTATTGAGAACAAATTAAGACCTTGGAAAGTATATGAGGTCCTTGGAGTCCACCTATCTTAATGAACATGGAAACCCTAATTTGAGGTACACTGCCTTAGGAGAGAGTTTGTATGGTCAACCCTTGGGCAATCTTGAGCAAATTAAGGATTCCAATGGGCATGTATTGAGTAAAATGAGAGGGCAAATTTTGGAGTACAACACTATGCATATCAAAAATCATGATCAAGCAACATAAATTAAATTCAAGACCATGGATCAATTGGGTTTGATCCTCTAAGCATGATGGTGTCCTTCATTAGACCCAATTGTACCTGTATCTGAAAGCCCTAAAATGAAGCTCTAAACCCTAACAATGGCATTCCATTAAACATACATCAAAACACATAATTGATTATGCAAACATGTTCTAAATTATTGTACAAGCATGAATATATACTTAGAAATAGTTTATCATGCGTAAATTCCAAAAACCAATTTCAAGAAGATGAACAAACCGTGGTACTGCTACATGCGATTTCTGGAGGTGTTGATGCATGGTAAGGGTCCAGAGATCTCCCAAAGACTTCCAGGAATGAATTGCTGTCCTTGAAACACCTTGAATCTCCTCGTAGAAAGAAATCTGATTCTCACATTTTGTCCAAAATTTGAGTTTTTGTTCTTTCAATTCTCATGACCAATCCTTGTTTTTATGCTTTGGAAATGTTGTATATATATAATAGAAGCAATTAAGTTAACAAAACCGTATTCAATCTTTGCAAATTGTTGAAAAAGATTTCATTTTTTTGCCTTGTATGATTTGTTTCTAAAACAAACCAAATCATGATTTTTCCAATCAATTAGCCCTTGCACGAATTTTCCTAATTTGCTAGCTGTTCATGGACTCATAATGTGCTCACGAAATCAAATCTTCGATTTTATTTGATTATTCCACTATTTAAATTGATTTATTTTGATTTAAATGAATAAAAAATCAAAATAAATAATAAAAATAATGAAATAATAGACGGATAAGCTCAGGGGTCGTGGGCCATCTTAGTAACAAGTTTCAAACAAGAAAACATGGGCCCATTTGGAAAAAATGTCATTTGATCAATGCTGACTTCATGCACATTTCCAAAAATTGGTCAACTTTAGCAATGCACATATCTGCCATTTTTAACCCTAAGAAGGTGTTCTTGTACTTTTTAGAAAGCTCAGTATGTCCTCTAAACAACCCTTTTTGTTTCATCTCAATTAGATCTTCTGTGTTCATGTAAGGAGCTTTGACGCAAAAGGTGTTTTTGTTGACTTTTTGAAATGACTTATAATGTAGGAACTTGTATATTTTGATTGAGGCATTTCTTGACCTTGATGACTAAAGAGAAGTTGTAAGGAATTGGATTCTCTTCAAAATGAGCCTTGGTTGGAAAATTTTTAATAAATTATGAGAAAGTTATGCTTGGTCAAAGTTTGATTGACTTTTCCTATAGAAACCCTAAATTGCCATTTTTTTTACTTTTGATGAGTTAGGAGCATTTCTCGAGGAATCATGATCAACCCTTGATCAAATTATGGATGTTACTTCAAAATGGTGATGTTGACCAAAAATCTTTAAGTTTGACTGTACTTGGGCCACAATTGACTTTTGACCTAACACAATTGATTTCTAGGCATCTGAGCAGTTGACTGAGCACACTTGTAGTGCACGGCATGAAACTTGGGATGGATGATCTTGGGGACATATTAGGGAAATGGAGACCATTTTGGACCCTTGGAACTCAACCATCTTGCTTGAAATTGAAACCCTAGTTTGAGCCTTGTTGCCTTAGGAGGAGGACTTGTCTAGTAAACCCTCAATCAACCTTGAGCAATTGAGGATCTCTAGAGGCATGTCTTTGAGTGAATTGAGAGGGAAAATTTTGGGATACAACAGCTGCCCCTGTTCAATCTTCTTAAACCCGAGGATGTAGATTGGCTAGTCTGCCTTTCGTGATCTGAAGGTGGAAGATGATTGAACACTAGAGTGCCCAGAAATTTGCACTCGTCTGAAATGGTGCTTGATTTGTATAGGTAGTATCAGGAATGGGGTTACAAATGCCATTTGGAGAAGATGACATAAGATCATCGGCGATGGGCTTAAAGATGCCATCCAGAGAATGTGACGGAAAGTCGTTAGAGATGGATTTAAAGATGCCATCCAAAAGAATGATGATTTCTTGAGATGTTCCTTTATGGGAATTCCCGTTCCTGTTGTTAGGGAGGACTCCACTGAGGAATGTTGGTCTCTGTTTGAGAAATAGAGTCTAGGAGCTTCAGTGGTCTGTTACTCTACTAGGGAGTCATCTCTTGATTGAAGAGATGGAAGTGAACTACTATTTGGTCAGGATCCAGGCTTTATAATGACTTGGTGAGGATAATAAGGCTGACTGTTATCTGGTCATGCTCTAGGCTTCACAGTGACTTACTGGGGAAATGAGATTAAACTGTTATCTGGTCAGGATCTAGGCTTCACAGTATCTTGAATTGTTGATTGACTATTATCCGGTCAGTTTATGGGCTTCATAGCTTCTTTAGATGGAATAGAAATCTTAGCATCGATTTGACTGAACCAGAGAAAGGTCTCGAGTTGTCTTCAACTGGGATAGAAATCTTAGTATCAATTTGACTGAACCAGGGAAAGGTCTCAGATTAACTTTGACTGGCATAATAATTAGGGGAATCTTAGTGTCAATTCGGCTGACCCAGACGAAAGTCTTAGAACATCTTCAACTGGAATAGAAACCTTAGTAATAGTTTGACTGAACCAGAGAAAACCTTGTGAGGACATCTTTTTGAGAAAACCCTGAAATATCCCTTTGTTAGACGTAGCTTTGTTGATTTGATCTTTTCCCTGAAAAAGGTAAAGAGTTAGTCGTATGCAATGTCGTGATGTATGAAATGCATTGTGTAATGATGTTCTCAAAATAAATGAGATTGTGTTGTTTGCAATATGTATGTGCATGCCATGATGTATGAATATGGGATGCTATTGTGATATTCCTTAGTCGGGGAAAATAAATCCCGAATTGATGCTGAAGAGTGTTGGGAAATTGAGTTCTTCATTTCTGCTGGGGATGGTGGATGGCTATGCTAGGGATTGATTCCTTTCTGTTTGCGAATATTCAGCTGGGAAGAGACTCTGCTTGAGAATGACTCTGCAGGGGAATAATTCTATGGAGAAGGTAGATGCTTTGTTGGAAGCTCTTACTAATTTGGAGAAATAAACTCAGTTGGGGAATGAACTTCCGCAGTCCAAGAAACAAACTCTATCTGGGAGGAGGTTTTATAACTGTTTAAGAATATAAAGCTCGACTGGGGAATACAGATTTCAGCTCTCTGAAGGCACTTTGCTGGAGGAATTAACTCCTGTTTGGGGAAGAAGAGATCAAAACTTCGGTTGTTTCTACTCCGTGGGGAACTTAGAAGTCACGAGGTTGTATGTAATGGTTACTTTACATCAGGACGTTTCCGCCCCTGTACCTGCTGGAGAAAGTACTTGCGAAGATTTTGTGGATGGATCTATGTCGTGATTGTACTTGAACATGTATTGAATGAGTGCCAGAATGACATCCGTCTCTGGATCGTATCTGAATTGTACTTGAAACATGTGTTGAATGAGTGTCAGAATGACATCAGTCTCTGGATCGTATTTGAAATATACTTGAAACATGTGTTGAATGAGTGTCAGAATGACATCCGTCTCTGGATCGTATCTGAATTGTACTTGAAACATGTGTTGAATGAGTGTCAGAATGACATCCGTCTCTGGGTCGTATCTGAACTGTACTTGAAACATGTGTTGAATGAGTGTCAGAATGACACCCGTCTTTGGATCGTATCTGAACTCTACTTGAAACATGTGTTGAATGAGTCTCAGAATGACATCCGTCTTTGGATCATATCTGAACTGTACGTGAAACATGTAACAACCCGAGCCTTCAGTGTTCCCAGCACTGTTAGCTCACGATCTTCTCTACCCCCCTCACTAGTAGAGTTTTTGCCTTTCGTGGGAATCGAACCCTGTACCATGGGGTTCAAGTACATGCTCAATGCATTCCCACTACCAATTGAGCTAGTAGCTCAATTGGTAGTGGGAATGCATTGAGCATGTACTTGAACCCCAGGGTACAGGGTTCGATTCCCACGAAAGGCAAAAACTCTACTAGTGAGGGGGGTAGAGAAGATCGTGAGGTAATAGTGTCGGGAATGCTGAAGGCTTGGGCTGTTTGTATGCGATTAAATGAAGATTGATTTTTAAGTTGAAAATGTAGCATCCTATTTATGTTGAACTCTGATTTTCTTATTATCCGTCGGGTAGAAATGGGGTGTTACATTAGTGGTATCAGAGCAGGTAGGTCCGTCTGGCCAAGTTGTCTAATGTTGTTTGTTCCTTAGTACGCAACAAGTGTGTGAAACACTGTCGTTGCTTGTTGTTTTTCTAATTGAGTTGTATGCAGGAGTTAGTTTGGAGATAAGCGGGGGAGAAACTTTGTTTCTCTGATACATTTTGGTTGTAAGATATTAGTTCAGTATGTTGTTGATAGCGATAGTATAAGTATTACTGAAGTTTTGTTGTTTCTCGAATATGAAGGTGTCATGGATTAAAGACTTTATTTGTTAATCAAGTTGGAATATCTTAAAGGAGGATGATCATACATTGTTAATGTTTACTTCTCGAAGGATGAGGAGCAATGTAATGATTATTGATATACAAGTAGATTGTGAATCTATGATATTTCTGAAAGTGATTTCTAAGTAACAAGGACAATTTTTAGAAGATAGAATTTGGGAAGTTGCGATGTCTCAACGCTGCTGGTGGACTGTGAAGTTATCGGTTTGAGTAGCCTTGCGTAAGATGTTGACGTTTGAACGGTGATAGAGTGACAGATTTATGTAGACCTTGTCGTGGATCCTTGTAAGTGATTGTAAAAGATGTTGAAGTTGTTGGAATATTTTTGAATCACGAGTCAAAGTCGGAAATGCGAGGAGATGAGTATGATTTCAAGAATGGTAAGTGTTGCTACTGATACAAAGAAATTTTGTTCTGATGTTATCATAAAGTGTGTGAATGTATGTCGTTGCATGACGTCGGTGTTCGCATTTTCAGATAACTTTGGAAATTCATATCTTGTGTTCCGAGTATCAGATTAGTGTTCTATTTGAACCTATGAGGAGATAGAAATGTATTCCATCAAATGAGAGTGTTTTCAAATATGGTTGATGCATTCCCATATGGAGGAACTCTGAAGTCGTTTACGGAACTAGAGGTTTTTCTTTGGGCATGATTGGTTATTATCGCGGTTGTTCGAGACGAGGTCAAGCGTAATATGTTGTTGGCGAATAAGTTGAGAAATGAGATGTCCAACATTAAAAGGGATAGTCGTTCGTCATTTCAAGTATATGATGTTGCATGTGAAGAAAGTTTTGTAGAACTAAAGAAAATATTAACGACTGCTCTGGTATTGGTTTGACCTAATCCGAGCGAGTCATTTGTAGTATATTATGAACGCGTCTAAGATGGGACTTAGTGGTGTCTATGTTGAAGGTTTGGAGACATTGTCTTTTTTGTTCTAGATTTGAAGTATTTAGCGACCATAAGAGTTTAAAGTATTTATTTGATCAGAAGGAATTGAATAGGAGACAACGGAGATGGTTGGAGTTATTGGAAGATTATGATTTCGGTTTGAATTATCATCTAAGGTAAAGCTAATGTGGTGGCTGATGCGTTAAGTCAAAGGACTTCACATATGTCGGTAATGATGGTTAAAGGGTTGGAATTAATTGAACAATTTAGAGATGTGAGCTTAGTTTGCGAAGTGACCCCGAAAAGTGTTATGTTGGGAATGTTGAAGATTAACAATGATTTTCTGGACAGTGTCAAAGAAGCTCAGAAGTTAGATGTGAAATTGGTATATTCAATGGTTGGACTCGATCAGTCTGAGAATGATGATTTCGAGTTAGATGCGCAGGGTGTGTTGAGATTCTGTAATCCAATTTGTATTCGTGATGATGCGGAGATGAAGAAAGTAATTCTTGAGTTGGAGGATACTTAACCTTCGTGTGAGGCTAAGTGAGTGTAATGTGGACCGTGTAATATGTTGAGCATTGGTGTCTCATCGACAAAATCGAATGAGAGGGAAATTGTGGGAGTATTTGCAAACCTCATTGGAAATTATTGGATTATAGTGCGTTAGGTGACTTGAGTACAAGTTCTAAAGGAACACTATTATAGTTTAGTAATGATGGTTTATACTCCATTATGATTGTCGGCTATCTATTGACAAATTGAGGAACTGATCACCCTTAATCTCTTGTTGATAGTAGAGGAGATAGTGTTGGATGGTATAAACTTGTCTTGCTATCTTAATGGTGAGTGAAGTGGTTAATGTTATATCAAAAGGTAGCCGCTCACCAGTTTGTGTGAAGTAATAGAGGAATTGCTAGGAAAGAGTTGTGATGTATTGAACAATTTGAAGTAGCGGGTTTACATGCGAGCTAACGTCGCAAAGTTAAAGATTGAGAATATCAAGTGAACAATGGTTTTATGGTGGATGTTGAGGAAATCCTGGAACTGGAATGAGGATTGTAAACTGTATAGTTGGAAGAAACTTTAATGAGGATGGTGACTTAAGATGGTTTATCAGAGTTGTGCAGCTGAAGCGTATATGGCGCAGTTGCTATGAGTATATGACTCTACGTGCTTGATTTGGTAGATTGTTGATGTAGGGATGATGTGCCAAGGTGTTGTTATATCTCGGAGATATTTGTTGATCCTATAAGGAATTTATTGTAGTTGTTAGTGGGTGGTGAGTTGTGTGTATATTTGTTTAGTCATATTGTTAAGTTGATGTTATAAATTTTGTCCCCGTTGTTGTGATGTTGTTGTTAGTTACTGTAAATGGTGGATAATACTCCATAATATGATGAAGTTGATTATGTTGGATATGTTGATGTCACTATAAGAGTGATACGACGATATGAATTGAATTGTTGATATTGTGTTGATAATTGACATACATATGTATATATGGGAATTAAATTGTGTATGTGTTTTTTGGTGTTGAAAATATTGTTAAGATGCTAATGTAATGTTGTATATCCAAGTATAAGTGTGTTACCAATTTAAATGTTGATGTGTCAAAATATTGTTGAAGTGGTTAATAAGTTATTAACGATTATGTCGCGAACATGTTGAATGATTAACACGTGTGGATTTGAATTATATCATATTGAGCGTTGTTATGTCGAGAAAGTAGTGGTCGAAGTGTTGCCAAACGCGAATTGAAGATCAGAGAGTTGGATGCGAAATTCGCATTAAGAGTGACCGTATCAAGTAGATTTTCGAGGACAAAAATATTCTAAGTGGGGGAGAGTTGTAACGCCCGATATTTAATTATTTATTTAATTAAATATTTTTGAATATTTTATTTATTAATTCAAATTTTTATCGTCGAAGTCGGAATTATTTTATTAAGTTGGAATAATAATTAATCGGATTTAATTTGGTGGAATTAAGTTAAAGTGTTATTTTATTATTAAGCTTAAATATGATATTGGGTTTACTTAGTGGTGTTGTGTAGTAATAGAGGGGTATGTTACTTAGGCCCATTTGAATTTAATATGATTAAATAAGATAATAGTATTATATTAGAAATAGAAGTAGAAGAAATAGGAGAGAGTATTGTATCAGGAAGAAAAGAAAAAGAAGAGGAAAATAAGGTTTGTAAGAGGAGATGAAGAAAAGAGTAAATTTCTTCAAGTGTCATTTTCCCCAAAAATTCGGTTGAAGTCTCGTAGAGCTGCTCCTAATCCAAGGTAAGGGTGGGATTCTGACTCTATAATAGAGTGTATAATTAATAGTATGTGAATTTGGGTTATGAATATTATTTTTAATTGTGTTTGAACTTGGTATATTGATGAAATTGAGAGGTGATTTAGGACCCAATATAATTAAATATACCTGTATTTAATTACTTTAGTATTTTTTTGCAAAAATTCCAATTAACTTGCTACTGTGACAAATGAGGAATATCGCTTAGGAATAGTACATGTTTTGTTACTGTAGCGATTAGGATGCAACATTTAAAGCCATATGTTTTTCTGTACAGTAGCATGGAATGCATATATTTAAGTGGCTTTAGCTTACTGTAGCGACATTTGGGAAGTAATACTTAATAGGCGTTGGCTTACAGTAGCGTAAAATGAATTAGCGTGTAGGAGGAGCACTTGCTTGCTACTGTAGCTGATTTAAGAAGTAGTATATAGAAGGCACATGCTTGTTCTGTTACTGTAGCGTGAATTGAATTTATTTAATGGTTTTGGCATGCAGTGGCGATAGAAATTAAAGTAGTAATTAATAGCACTTTGCCTTGTATACTGTAGCGGATTTAATGAATAAATGTTGGAAGGCACTTGTCTTGTGTTGTTATTGTAACGTAAGCATGAAGATGTAGCATAAAAGGCATATGCTTACTGTAGCGCTAGATGGATTAATTTTGATGGTACTTGTGTTACATGCTGTAACGATATAAAGAAGTAGTATTAGGCTATTGATTTGCTACAGTAGCGATAAAAAGGAATTAGCAGTAAGGCACTTGCTTTGGCATTGTAGTAGCACATGGAAATGAAATAGGAAGAAGTAATAATTAATAGCACTTTGCCTTGTATACTGTAGTGAATTTAAGAAGTAACTACGTCCCGATTTACAAATATAAATTATTTAATAATAATGATTTAATATATTTAATATATTTAATAACTAATTTTGTAGGATTTAAAAAAATAGAAATAATAGAATTTTTGGCCGATAATTAATTAGCCAATTTTAGCCTAAATAGTCCGAATTATTATGCGGTTTATGGTAGTAATTTTGGTTGATCTGTTGGGTGGCATTTTTGTTGAAAAATGTGAATTTTGCAGGTGAAGTCGAATTAAGTTGAATACTTCCGGTTTATGAAATTGTGTTGTTGGTTATTGCTGTGAATAAGTCGTTGTCGAATACATTGCTGTTGTTGAATATGTTGTTGTTTATATGTTATGATTTATAAGTTGATTAAGTTGTAGGCCTATGGCCAATGTTGAAGCGACGATGGGTACCTCTAATTATTGGTAAAGTGACGATATAGGCTTATGCCTTTGTGATAGTGATTGTTGTTGTTGTATGTGATTGTTACATTCATTGAGTCACATACATTTGCATTATTAAGTTGGCCTGGATTGGCACCATGTTGGTTTGGATTGGAAAAACTAGCAATGAAGGCTTACGCCTTGGCCTTGATGGCAACCTGCGACGAAGGCTTATGCCTGGTTGATGCCTCTATTTATTGGCAGATTTTTAAGTTGGGAGTTATGCTCCAATGGTACCACATGCATGTGCATTGTAATTGAGTCGCATTTGATGTTGCATATTGAGTTGTGGTGAAGATAGATTTGTTGTTTGTTTATGTTGTTGACTTATTATGAAAGATATCATCTAAAGGTTGTGAATTAGTTGTTATGTCGTGTTGATGTTTTGTTGAGATTAAAGATGTTTGAAAGTTGTGCAGTGGTGATTTTATATGATTTGATTCTGATATATTATTTATCATACGTCCTGTTATATAGTACGATATCTCACCCCTTCTGTTTGAATGTTGCCCTCTATTGGTAACGTGCATGTAATCAAGAAGGTTAGATGTTACCCTCGTTAGTTCGAGTCGGTGTTGTCGCTCTGATACGTAGCACTCAGGGGTATGAACGCATGTTTTCCTTATTGTTGATTTTCATTATGTTGCTGAATTTTTAAGTTGTTTTCATTAAAGACTTGTTGTCTTAAAGTTGTTTTGAGTTGGATAAGATGCTATGGTATGTTCAGTTGAATTTTGTGAATCTGCTGCGTAGTAATGAAAGTTGTTTTATTTTTAAAGACTAAGCAGGTTGTTATCGGTTCATCCGAAATTCATGTGTTATGTATCTGAACTATATATGATCGAATGTCGTAGTTTTAAGTTGAAGGTGTAGCATTCCATTTATTGTTGGAAATTTCTATAACTCTGATTTTATTTAACTCGTTGGGTAGAAATAGGGTGTTACAAAACATGTGTTGAGTGAGTGTCAGAATGAAATCCGTCTTTGGATCGTATCTGAACTGTACTTAGAAGATGGTCTGAATAAGTATTAAGATGGCATCCGTCTCTGGATCATACCTGAACCGTTTCTAGAAGATGACTTGAATAAGTATCAGGATGATATCCGTCTCTGGATCGTACCTGAACTGTTGCTAGGAGATAATCTGGACTAAGGACCAGGATGACATCCATTTTGGATTGTACCTGAATTGTTGCTAGAAGATGATCTGAATAAGTATCAGGATGATATCCATCTTGGATCGTACCTGAACTGTTTCTAGATGAGAATCTGAAGTAAGTGTCAGGATGACACCCGTATCTAGATCGTACCTGAACTGTTTTTAGATGAGAATCTGGAGTAGGTGTCAGGATGACATCTGTTCTTGGATCGTACCTGAACCATTTCTAGATGAGAATCTGGAGTAAGTGTCAGGATGACATCCGTCCTTGGATCGTACCTGCACAGTTTCTAGATGATATGTTGAAATAAGTGTCAGAATGACATCCGTCTCTGGATCGTATCTGCACCGTTTCTAAAGAGAATCTGGAGTAGGTGTCAGGATGAAATTTGTTCTTGGATCGTACTTGAACCGTTTCTAGATGAGAATCTGGAGTAAGTGTCAGGATGACATCCGTCCTTGGATCATACCTGAACAGTTTCTAGATGAGAATCTGGAGTAAGTGTCAGGATGACATCTGTCTCTGGATCGTACCTGAACTGTTTCTAGATGAGAATCTGGTTTATTCAGAATGTTTCCGTTGGGGAAGGGAAACTCCGTAATCCGCTTGGGGAATCCTGAGAAGCTTGGCGACTTCACTGGGGAGTTTTTGTTGGAGCAATAATTTGGATATTTTACTCTATCGAGGGTATGAGAACACCTGACATTAATAGGTTGTAAGCTGAGGATATAGCGATGACCTTGTAGTAGAATGCCCCTGTCTCGATACCTATTGTAGAAAATATCAACCGAGAATTTTGTAGATGGTTTGACTATTATCCCAACTCTTGGAGTCCTTGGAGAATGCAGACCAGGGTAGTAAAACTTCTAATGTTTAGACAAATGACAAGATGACGGAACGTAGTCGTACGCTTTAATCCCTAACTTTTGCCTGAACTGTCTTTTTAGATTTTCAGTCCACCGGGATACCCTTTTTTGCCCAAGCCACCTTTTCAGGTTTTCGACTTGTTGGGTGTACCGATTTTTTTGTTTTCATCCCTAATTTTGCCCGAACCCTTTTTGGTTCGCCGGGATGCCCTTATTTTGCCTAGGCCAGTCAACCTAGCGGGTCTTTGTTCATGCGTAGTATTTTCTGACTATGTCCATGTTCATCAGGTATGGAGAATTGTCATTATCCATAATAGTAAGTGTTGCCACACTGCCAGAAGATGTTTGTTTGATTGTACATGATTCATTGCTAGAATTCATGTCCAATGCCCCAAGGGATTCAGATGGAGATCTGCCCCTTGCTATTTGGCATCTTTGAGAGATTCCTCGAATCTTGACTCGACTGCCCCAGGAGATGGGCAGTGATCATGCCGTGCCCCTTGGTTGGAAGTGTTTTTCCACTTGAGGTGATTTTATCCATTGAGAAGATTCCTGTTCATCGAATATCTGTCGTGCGAGTTTCTCTGTTGTTGAATAAATTGCCATATGCAAACAATGGTATTTTAAGAATGCAAAGCTTATGTCTATCTTGAAGTTTGAAAATTCATTTTTTTAGTAAAAACAAATTTGCAAGAGAGTGATATCAACTCAGGATTTATGGCAAGTCCTACAGGAGTCCGGATACCTTTTGTAATAGTATGCTTCTGAACTAACCTATGCTTCAGTTAGGACTTTTAAGGGTTGTAGCGTGGCCTGGTTCACAGTTTAAGAAAACAAAGGATAAAGGCTCAAATTTTATTTGTACCCACCCGTTCTTTGTGATGTTCTTCAGTCCTATGCTCAGTTAATTGCGCATTCAGATCCCAACTGAGTCTGACATCTTATCCTTGATGTTCCGGTGATAGTTCGGATACTGAAAGTTTATTTTGAAGAGGGAGTCATTTTCTTACTCTTCTTTCTGTTGAGGATTTATAAGACATCTTTCTTTTTTGATTTTGTTATCCCTTCTTTTGCCTGAACTGTTTCTTTTGCAATTACAATCAGCGGGATGCCCCAGTTTTTCTTAAGTCTCCTTCATAGGTTTTGACTTAACGGGATTTTCTTTTGAAAAATAATGACTGCCTGCTTTGATGATTATGCGGAACCATCATCGTCTTTTGATTTAGAAGGACGTCTTCGATGCCATTCATTGTGTACGAAGCAGAAGATTGCGACACATCTGAATTGATTGAGAAACTACCATACCCCAGGTTATAATTAAGGGTTTTAATTCGTGTGAAAAGAAAAATGCCTACTTCTTTGGCTCAAAGGGGTTAACTAGGGATTATCTTCCTTATAACTCCACTATTTGGGATTTGAAACAACACTTGTACATCGTCAGCAAGGTCTGTTCAAAAGCACACTGTATGGATTGTGGTATCGTTTTCGTCATCCTCCTTCTAAAGGCTTAGAGATTTTTGATCGAGAGTTGAATATCACAAAAAGGAAGTAAAACACAATTTAAGAATAGTGACAACGAATGAAATAATTCAAGACAAACATATGCAATAAATTGATGAAATAACAAAGTTTGACATAAATAAGTGTTCGAACAAATCAAAAGAAAATTACAACTTGAAAATTCCAATGAACGAAAAGCCTTCTTGTCAGAACTTGTCACTTTAGATGATGTGCCTTTGAGGAATGACAAAAGAATTCAGCCTGACCGTGTTGTGCAAATTCTAGTGCTCCTTCATCAATCAGGTCTTGAGTTTTATTTCTCAACGCCTAATAACTATTGGTGTCATGTATGGGACTGTTGGAGTTGTACGCACATCTTGCATTTGGATTGTACCTTGGGGAGGCTGTGTTGGGATTCTGAGGAGGGTCCCTTAACATAACAAACTTGGCCTCCAACATGCGTTGCAATGCTTGAGCCAATGACATGTTGATTTCGGTAAAGTGTCTTTCAGATGTATTCCACTTACGCCAATTTCCCTGTTGTTGTTGGCGAGGTTGTGGTTAGCCTTGTGACGTAGCAGCAATTTGGAAAGGTCTACTCTCCAAGCCAACTTTTTGTCCCATCAAGGGTTGATGAATGACTTGACCCCCAACCTCGACTATTTATTTCATACGGTTGCATTTGTCTTGATGAAGCTTGTTGACAATGGTCCTCAGCTCTTCTTGTCCCCGGGCTAGGCTTTGGATAAGAGCCATCTGCCCCAACATTTGGATTCTCATTGCTTCCATCTCAACCTGCAGTTGTTCAACCTGGTCATCCTTGTTGTTATCAGGACGTTTCTTGGTCAGATTCCCAGCGAGGAGTGCTTTCAATTCTTCCTGCCCCTTAGATAGGTTTAGGAACATTTCTATGAACTGAGCCTCTTGAGTTTGAAGATCTCTGTTGTCTTGTTGGAGAGACATTATTGTGATAAACAACGAGAACATGAGAGACCTGTACAATAGCCTACCTGTTATGCGATGACATGTATGATATGCAAATGTTTTCAAGGATCTCGCAGGGGAAACAAGAAAAATGTTAGGCATTGAACTTTACAACTTTGATTGAAGCACTTCGTATCGTTGAAGGTCCTTCTACGAGAGTCAAGCTCACCATATCGAGTGGGTCATAGCCCCTGACTCAAGTTTTTGAGTTTTTATCTTCTGACGACATTGGCTAGAGGAAAATAAATCCTCTTGCCCCTTGCTAGACGTCTGATTTATCATAACATGCATCACAAACCCTTGAGATCCTTGAAATTGTTAAGGAAATGTTGTGGAATGATGTTATGATGTGTATGCTATACGTTAAGCAAAAGTGTAAGGTGATGAAAGCAAGTGAACCCTACAAGAAATCTGAGTTATTGGATAATGACTGTAAACAAATCCTGTAAGAAAATCATGTTTTCCGATAATAAAACCCTACAATTAGTTCAAGTTGAAAGCAAACAAGTCACACAAACAGCCTTAGGTTTAGGCTTGCATGGGTTTTAAGGTAGTACCCTCTTGAAGATGGATTGGTTCAACTTGTCCTATAATAGTAACTGGGTTCTAAGGGATCTCAATATCACTGATCTTTCCCCCAAAATTTCGTTCTGATAGACAATTGACTTGCCACAAAACAAAACTCAAGAGTCAAACCTCAATGAGTGTAGCATCGAGTATCAACCAACTTTGGGTTTACATCAAAGACGACTATCTCACTATGTCCTAAAAAGCCAAGTTGGTCAATTAAGGCGCTAAGGTCAGTTGACACTTTATGATACCACACAGCGACCTCGTATTCTCCTTGATTATGCAAGGGCTACCGGTACACACCAAATATCGCATCAACGTAGCTACTGTTTCAACCGTGTCAGTATACCCTGCACAACTCCCTCACAATTTATTGCTACTTACCTAAAAGGAATTTCCCGATTCGAGTTTAGGATCCAAACAACCCAAACAGATACCCTTAAAATCAAATCAAACAACACAAGCCAAAGAAGCAATTAAAATGACCTAGATCCTAAGGTAAACCCCACTTTATAAATCATGCTGCCCAACAGAGTCGCTAGTTCTGTGATACGGTGGCAGAACCGACTGTTAATACTGGTTTGTGTTTTTTGTTTGCAAATGTCGCGTTAAGCAAGAGTCGCCACCGTCTTTTATTTTATCCAACAAAGGAAAAGGGAAAAAGAACATAAAAAACCTTTTTCGAGATGTTTCTGAGTACGAGGGGTAGATTATAGAAAGGGAAGGTGTTAGCACCCTTTCTATCCATGGTTTTACATGGGCTCTTAGGTACATGCTAATTTTTAAATTTCTTTTGTGTGTGTTTTGAAAAGCTTTGAAAATGCCTTAGTGCGGTGTTTCACTTTATGGTAACCCTTGCGTCAGTCCTCAAGAGTGTGATAAAGCGTTTTTGAAAATTTTTGTTTGAAAAGTATGTTTGAAAGTGTATGGTGTAAAAGATTATTTTGAGCAAGTACCTAACAGTTATCGACCTACTTGAAACAAGGCGTTATTTTCCTCTTATCCTTTAGACCATGTTATCCTACTATTAATGATTAGGTAACCCTAGTCGTTGGATGTTGAGGGACTATCGAAAGGGACGTAATGGTCATTGAAGGCAACACGTAGGGATACCTTAGCATTTCGAAGGGACTATCATCATAAGATCATTTCTCGTAGGCAACTCGAGGGACAGTAAGGGACTATGATCTTTATGACGACTTTTGAATTGAGGGTCTTTGCTAAGATATCCCTACGTTCGAGGGACATGACCATTCTTTCCGAGGCAACCAAGGGAGAAATACCCTAGGGGTGCAAATGTGCAGCAGTGTTTATTTTCAGATATTTATCTTGAAGTTAAGTGATCTACCGATTGATTGATTGATTAAGCATACAAGCCTAGGTTGCTAACAATTATATACAAGCATAAGATATAAAAGCAAGAAAGTAAAAGAGTCCTACATTATTACAAGGCTTTTGGACAAATACATAAAGAATTGACTGAATGTAAATTTGCGAAAATTAAACCCTAATTAATCTATTACAAACCGGGCGCAGTTACATCAATAGTGAAAAAATAACCATACGGAAAAAATAATTACGCGCGAGAATCAAAAACTGGAAAAAGTTTAAAACCCTAAAAAAACCCTAATTTGATCATTAAAATATTTTTGGATTTTTTGTGAAAAAATACTTGAATTTAACCTAATTTCTAATTGATTTTAATTAATGAAAAATAAATTAAATTTGAAGAAATTAATTTGTTTACAAAAATTAATTTATATAAAAAAAAACTAACCTATTTTTTTTTGTGATTTTGATTTTATGATTTTATAAAAAGAATTGATTAACAAAAATAATTAAACAAAATAGTAAAAATTAAAAAAACTAGAAAATATGAGAAATTAAGCCTGAGGGGGTGTAGGCCCAAATTGGAGGTGATGTTGCTGAATTCTGTTCCAAGCCCAGTCAGGTTGGCCCATCACCAGCGTTGGATTCAGTGAGAAGCTTCCCAAGAGAGTCCACCATGCGCCTGCATGCTTGAGCGTTGGATCTGGATAGTGAATGATCCAATGATGATGATACGGAGGCGTATGGTGCACGTACATGTAAAGAAACTACTGAATCTGCAAATAGTTATTAAGAAAAATAACATGTAGGAGGCAGGGATCGAACCCCTGACCTCCTACACACGCGCCTTGCAAAGCCTTGCCTCTTGCCACTGAACCATTTGCTTCATTCGTTAATACACACGCATAACATATATTATATAATATGCAAAGTCAGTTTTATAAAAAACATGCAAAAATTCAAATGGGCCATTCAGGATATGCCACACCTTCATCTTCTTCGCTGGGACTGTTGTCTTAGGTAAATACTTTTACCTGCGGACATTTTCCATAGCTATAACATGTGCATCTCAAAAATCATGATCAGGCAACATAAATTAAATTCAAGACCACGAATCAATTGGGTTTGATCCTATGAGCATGACGGTGTCCTTCATTAAACCCAATTGTACTTGTATCTGAAATCCCTAAAATGAAGCTCTAAACCCTAACAATGGCATTCCATCAAACAAGCATCAAAACACATAATTGATTATGTAAACACGTTCTAAATGATTGTACAAGCATGAATATATACTTAGAAATAGTTTATCATGCATAAATTCCAAAAACCAATTTCAAGAAGATGAACAAACCGTGGTACTGGTACGTGCGATTTCTGAAGGTCTTGATGTGTGGTAAGGGTCCAGAGAGCTCCCAAAGACTTACATGAATGAATTGTTGGCCTTGAAACACCTTGAATCTCCTTGTAGAAAGAAATCTGATTCTCACTTTTTGTCCAAAATTTGAGTTTTTGTTCTTCCAATTCTCACGGCCAATCCTTGTTTTTATGCTTTGGAAATGTTGTCTATATATAATAGAAGCAATTAGGTTAAAAAAACTGTATTTAATCTTTGCAAATTATTGAAAAAGATTTGATTTTCTTGCCTTGTATGATTTGTTTCTAAAACAAACTAAATCATGATCTTTTCCAATCAATTAGCCCTTGCACTAATTTGATTGATTTTCTAGCTGTTCATAGACTCATAATGTGCTCACAAAATCAAATCTTTGATTTTATTTGATTATTCCACTATTTAAATTGATTTATTTTGATTCAAATGAATAAAAAATAAAAATAAATAATAATAACAATGAAATAATAGGTGGATAAGCTCAGGGGTCGTGGGCCATCTTAGGAACAAGTTTCAAACAAGAAAACATGGGCCCATTTGGAAAAAAAGTCATTTTGATCAATGTTTACTTCATGCACACTTCCAAAAATTGGTCAACTTTAGCAATGCACATCTCTCTCATTTTTAACCCTAAGAAGGTGTTCTTGGACTTTTTAGAAAGCTTAGGATGTCCTCTAAACAACCCTTTTGGTTTCATCTCAATTGGATCTTCCATGTTCATGTAAGGAGCTTATTCCATTATTTAAATTGATTTATTTTGATTTAAATGAATAAAAAATCAAAATAAATAATAAAAATAATGAAATAATAGGTGGATAATCTCAGGGGTCATGGGCCATCTTAGGAATAAGTTTCAAACAAGAAAACATGGGCCCATTTGGAAAAAAAGTCATTTTGATCAATGTTGACTTCATGCACATTTCCAAAAATTAGTCAACTTTAGCAATGCACATCTCTCTCATTTTTAACCCTAAGAAGGTGTTCTTGGACTTCTTAGAAAGCTTAGTATGTCCTCTAAACAACCCTTTTGGTTTCATATCAATTGGATCTTACATATTCATGTAAGGAGCTTTGACCCAAAAGGTGTTTTTGTTGACTTTTTGAAATGACCTATAATGTAGGAACTTGTATCTTTTGATTGAAGCATTTCTTGACCTTGAGGGCTAAAGAGAAGTTGTAAGGAATTGGATTCTCTTCAAAATGAGCCTTGTTTGGAAAATTTATTATAAATTATGAGAAATTTATGCTTGGTCAAAGTTTGGTTGACTTTTCCTATAGAAACCCTAAATTGCCATTTTTGACTTTTGATGAGTTAGGAGCATTTATTGAGGAATCATGATCAACCATTGATCAAATGATGGATGTTACTTCAAAATGGCGATGTTGACCAAAAATCTTGAAGTTTGACTGTACTTGGGCCATAGTTGACTTTTGATCTAACACAATTGATTTCTAGGCATCTCAGCAGTTGACTGAGCACACTTGTAGTGCAAGTCATGAAACTTGGCATGGATGATCTTGGGGACATATTAGGGCAATGGAGACCATTTGTGAGCCTTGGAACTCAACTGTGATACAGTGGGAGAACTGACTGTTTTTGGAATGCTGGTTTGCGTTTTGCGTTTGTGTTTGCAAAATGTCGCGGTAAGCAAGAGTCGCCACCGTCTTTTATTTTATCCAACAAGGAAAGGAAAAAAAGCACAGAAAAATTCCTTTTTTGAGATATTTCTGAGTACGGGGGGTAGATTATAGAAAGGGAAGGTATTAGCACCCTTTCTATCCGTAGTTATCTACGGGCTCTTAGGTACTTGCTCATCATTTTCAAAATTGTTTTCTTTATGTTTGTGGGTTTTGAAAAGTTTTTGTTTTAACTTCGATTTAACTCTTGCTTCTATCTTCAAGAGTGTAATGAAGTGTTTTTGAAAACTTTGTTTATAAAAGAGTGAAAGTGTGAAAAAAGTTTTGTTTTGGATGAGCAAGTATCTAAGAACTAATCTACCTACTCAAAAAAGGAATTGTTCTATGTTTGTTTCCTTTAAACAATGCTATCCTACTATTAGTGAGTAGGTAGCACCGTCGTTGGAGTTTGAGGGTCAATTCGAAAGAGGGACATACAGTCACTAAAGCAATGTTAGGATGTCTTAGCGGTAACCCTAATGTCTTAGATCATTTATCTGAGGAAACGATATCCGAGGCAACCTTTCTGAGGCAACTTATGATCTTTTAGACAAGAGGGCGACCTCTAAAATAACCTATACTCAATGACCGTTTACGAAGGCAACCAAATGGGAGTGTACCCTAGGAGTGCGCATGTGCGAGTGTGTTGATTTCAGATTATTTATCTTTGCACATGTTTAGGGTGAGCTAACTGTTTTAAATTTAAACATTCATTCTTGTCATGCAAACCCTATTATCATACATCTAGCAGTTAAATATTTGCAGAAATTAAAGTGCGGAAATTAAACTACACTATTACAAGGCGTCAGGTATTTACATCACCAAAAAAAACCCTTTGAAATTTAAAAGCGGAAAAAATAAATAAATGTCCTAATTAAAATTATTATAAACCGGGAGCACATACAATAATTGGATAAAAATAAAACGCGCGCGGGAAATTAGATCGAATGCGAAAACTAGGGTTTTGACCCTCCTAATTAAAATAAAATGTTTTTGTTGTTTTTATTTTTTTAAGAAAAGAAATTAATTCCTAAAGTTAAATGCTAAATTAATTAGTTATTAAATTTATTAATGACAAATAATTAAATGTCATATTTTTGGGTTTTTGATTATTTTTAGGAAAGAAATAAAATGATTAAATTAGTAATAAAACCTATTGATTCTAATTGATTTTAATTATTTATAAAATCAATTAAAGTTATCTAACATAAATAACCTAATTATTTTAATTAATATTTATTGATGAAAAATAAAATTCTAAACTCATTTGGACATAAAAATATTTTTGTGATAAAAAGAAAAATTGTTTTATTGGTTAGTAAATAAAAAAATAATTAAATGAAAATATAAACAAAAAAATAAAGAGAGATATGGCCTGAATAGAGGGGGTGTGCATAGCAAGAATTTGGCCCATTTGTGTTGATCCATTTTGACTTTCTGCAATTCGGTGCGTTGCATTTGACTGGCCCTTTGGTGCACCCTCAATAGTAGCCACCAAATCTGGCCATCTGGCGCGTGGATGATGAAGGTCCATGGTGGGCGCTTGGCTTGCACATGCATATGATAACCTGAAGATAAACAGAAAAATAACAAATGCTGGAGGCAGGGATCAAACCCCTGACCTCCAGCCTTCCAAGACCTTAACGCTTAGCTGGCTTCCGCTGGGACACTTGTTCTTGATTGTTAATATATTACAAAATAATAATAATATAAGAAACAAGAAAAAACAAAAGAAAATCCGCACGGAATTCAAATAGGCCAGTAGGGGGTGACAGCGCATCATCTCCTTCCTCTCTCTGTGGCTAAAACCAGAAATACCTATACCCACGGACAAATGTCCGTTGCTACAAATCAAGCATTCTCAAAACTTCCACATGCCATGTAAATGTAATCTAACACCATGGTTAGATTCGTCTCATCCTCCTGATCACAACCATGCCCATTATGAAGGCTAATTGTTCCTAAAATAAAAATCCCTAAACCAAAGCTTGAAAACCTAACAATGGTGAGTTACAACACATGCCATATAAATGAAATTGAGTAATGCCAAAAGTTTGCAAATGCTTCATAGGTTAAGAATATGTAATTATTTTACACTATGGATGCAAGAATAATTTTAATCGAATTCAAGAACATAGTGATACAGTGACGGACTTACAACGTGTTGTAGGGCTAGAAAACACTTGCTTTTGATTGCTTTCGCTTGTGGAGACTGCCAGGAAGCGATTGGGACAGATACCAAGCCTTGAGGATGCCTCTAACCACCAATTCAATCTCACACTTTTTGCTTGTTTTTTCAAATTCTGTTCTTGCTCCAGCGCCTCCTTCTAACCTTGCTTTTGATCTGCACGCAGTCCTTATGTATCACACAATGCATTAGGGTTGATTATTGTGTCCAAATCCCTCTCCATCAATGATTTTGATATTGATTTGATTTGCTTTGAAAATCTTTCCAAACATGGCTTATTTTGAATCTTTTTATGCACTCTAAGGCTTGGCACGAATTTGAATGATGCTAGCTGTAATTGGAACCTGGAACAAGCACAAAATCCCTTGTTATCAATGCTTTGGATTTTTATTTGATTTATTTTGATTTAAATCAAATTAATTCAAATAAAAATCAAAATAATTAATAAAAATATGATATAGACAAGTGGAAAAGGGTAGAGCACATGGGCTATGATGCCAACTCAAAACAAGTGAAAAAGAATTGGCCCATTTGGCAAAATTTGAAGTTTTGGGGATAGTTGACTTTTGGCAATTTTGCAAAAAGGGTCAACTTCAACAATGCATAACTTCCTCAATTTTGACTCTTTGGAGGTGTTATTGGACTTTTTAGAAAGCTTGAGATGTCCTTTAAGCAACCCTTTTGATCTCATATCATATTTATATTCCATGCTCATGTATGAAGCTTTGACAAAAAGGTGTTTTTGTTGACTTTTCAAAATGACCTATAATGTCCAAATTCATCCTTGGAGATGAAGATGGATTGTAGGAAATTGCATCCTCTTCAAAATGAGATTTGGATGGGTCATTTCTCATAAAGTATGAGAAAGTTATGCTTGGTCAAAGTTGAGTTGACTTTTTCTACAAAACCCTAATTTAGCAACTTTTAAATCTTGATGAATTATGAGCAATCCTTGATGAATCATGATCAACCCTTGATCAAATGATGAAATATACTTCAAAATGAGAATGTTGACAACAATATTGAAGTTTGAATCTATGAGGGCCACAATTGACTTTTGCCCTAGCATAGTCGATTTTTGGACCTTTGAGCAATTGATTGAGCAAACTTCCTCTGAAAGGCTTGAAACTTGACATGGATGATCTTGAGAACATATTAGGGAAACTTTGAGCACTTGGGGTCACTTGGACTCAAGTATCTTGATGCAACATGAAACCCTAATTTGGGGTAGACTGTCTTAGGAAAGAGCTTGTCTGGCCAACCCTTGGACTACCTTGAGCAATTTGGAGATCTTTCTTGAAATGTTTTGAGAAATATGGGAGGGAAAATTTGGGGTACAACATCAACCATATTGCTTGAAATTGAAACCCTAGTTTGAGACTTGTTGCCTTAGGAGGAGGATTTTTCTAGTAAACCCTTAGTCAACCTTGAGCAATTGAGGACCTCTAGAGGCATGTCTTTGAGTGAAATGAGAGGGGAAATTTTGGGGTACAACAATTGTCCTTAAGTCTATAGATCACTAGTCCCTCGATGACCCTCTCGGCTGTTGCCTCGGTATAAAAGTGATCTTAGGGCTTTAGGATAATTACTAAGAGTTTTTTCCCAGTTGCCTTTAGTGATCGTACGTCCCTTTCGATGGTCCCTAAAACATCCAACGACTAGGGCTACCTACTCACTAATAGTAGGATAGCACTGTCTAAAGGATAGGAGAAAAGAACAAACTTTTTCGAGTAGGTAGATAATTGTTAGGTACTTGCTCAAAAATTCTTTTTACACCCTACACTTTCAAATACTTTTCAAACAAAAATGTTCAAAAACGCTTTATCACACTCTTGAGGACTAATACAAGAGTTACCATAAAGTGAATCGTCACACTAAGGCATTTTCAAAGCTTTTCAAACCACACTTACACAAGCAATTTTCAAAAGATGAGCAAGTACCTAAGAGCCCATGGAAAACCATGGATGGAAATAGTGCTAACACCTTCCCTTTCCATAATCTACCCCCTTACTCATCAACTCTCGAAAAAGGTCTTTTTCTGTTCTTTTCACCCTTTCCTTTGTTGGATAAAATAAAAGTCGATGGCGACTCTTGCTTACCGTAACATTTGCAAACAAAAAACGCAAACTAGTGTAACAGTCGGTTCTGCCACCGTATCACAGGTTGATACTCGATACTACGCTCATTGGGATCAGACTTCTCGGGATATTTTAGTCGCCATTAAAGAGGCTTGCGCTGAAACAATGCCCAATAAGGAAGATCAGTGATATTGAGATCCCTTAGGACCCGATTACTATTACTAGGACAGTTTGAGCTAACTAAACTTCAAGAGGGTACTTACCTATAAGACTCCATGCAAGCCTAAACCTAATGACTTGTTTTACTTTTGTGTATATTCTTACTTGTACATAACATCATAAACATCATAACATCATAAGCATTCTCACTAACCATTTCAAGGATTATTGGGATTTATCTTTGTTCTTTTTTGTAGGACATGGCTTCCATCCGCATGAATACTATCCAAGTCAATCTCATAAGAATTCCTTCTCAACTCAAAGAATTAGCATCAAGGGTCCCTGAGAATTCTTCATTCACCGAAAGATATGGTCGCCTCCTAAACTTGGTTACCTCAAGCACTGATGAAGATATGATGAAGGTGCTTTTCCCGTTCTTCGACCCTCTATACCATTGCTTCACCTTTCCTGATTACCAGATCGTACCTACTATGGAAGAATTCGCTCAACTCTTGAGGATTCCCATTCTCAATCAACTACCTTTCAACAGCGATGAAAGTGATTTTCCAGTTCTTCGACCCTTTGTACCATTGCTTCACCTTTCCCGATTACCAGCTCGTACCTACTATGGAAGAATTCGCTCAACTCTTGAGGATTCCCATTCTCAATCAACTACCTTTCAAAGGTACAAAAAGAGATCCAAGCCCTGAAGAGATTACCCGAGCGCTACACTTGCAATAATCCGATGTCATGATTAATTGGGAAACAAGGAGTGGTGTCAGAGGGTTCTTAGCCAAGTTCTTGTTGGAGAAGGCTCAAGATTGTTGGAACACTATGGATTTACAAGCTTTGGAAGAAATATTGGCCCTTCTGATCTATGGGATGATTTTATTTCCAAACCCTGACCAACTTATAGATGTAAATGCTGTCAAAATCTTCATGTCTCGCAATCTGGTGCCTACTTTGTTGGGAGATATCCTACATTCTCTCCACTCTCGCACTATGAGGAAGAGAGGGACCCTCATGTATTTCACTCATATTTTATCTAGATGGTTTGTCTCGCATCTCCCCCGGTATGTGTTGAAGAAGGATCAAGGTTTAAGATGGTCCCATAGGCTGATGTCACTCAGACATTCAGATATTCACTGGTGTTCTCGATCCTTAGAGAACATTACTATCATCAACCATTATGGGGAATTCCCTAATGTCCCTTTGCTTGAAATTAAAGGAGGTATCACTTACAACCCTTTCTTGGCTTTGCGACAGTTTGGGTATGCCCGAAGAGATGGTCCGCATGATATGCTCATCCAAGGAGTGGTATTCGACTACGAGAGCGATAGTCAAGGCTATCGTCATAGGTTTGTACGAGCTTGGAGGATGGTAAATAAAGTGGATAGTAGGACGCTGGGACACAAGAATTCTATTCCCCTTGAGCCTTATCTTAGGTGGGTACGAGCTCAGGCTCAGAAGCTCGTGATGCCTTACCCCTCCATCCTACCAGTTATCTTGGAGCCTGTGTGTGATCGGTGGGAATGAGAATTGACTGTTTTGGAATGCTGGTTCGCGTTTGCGTTTGTTTTCACAAAATGTCGCGGTAAGCAAGATTCGCCACCGTGTTTTATTTTATCCAACAAGGAAAGGACAAAAGCACATAAAAATCCCTTTTCGAGATATTTCTCGGGTTCGGGAGGTAGATTATAGAAAGGGAAGGTGTTAGCACCCTTTCTATCCGTGGTTATCTACGGGCTCTTAGGTACTTGCTTACTATGTTTTCAAAAGTTTGCTTTTCTTTGTGTTTGTGGGTTTGAAAGGAGTTTTTGTTTTGAAGAGAGTGTAAGTGCAAAAAGTTTTATTTTGTTTTAAAAGGGGCAAGTACTTAAGAACCTCTACCTACTCAAAAAGGAATTAATCTGTACAAGTGTCCTTTACACAATGCTATCCCACTATTGAGGAGTAGGTAGCACCGTCGTTGGAGTTTTCGGGTCAATTCGATTTAAGAGACGTGTGGTCACTAAAGCAATGTTAGGACGCCTTAGTGGTAACCCTAATGTCTTAGATCATTTTATCCGAGGCAACCGTTTCGAGGCAACTTATGATCTTTGGACAAGAGGGCGACCTCTAAAACATCCTATACTCAATGACCACGTTCGAGACAACCAAGTGAGGTGTACCCTAAGAGTGACATGTGCGAGTGTATTGTTTTTCAGTTACATTATCTCTGTACATTTAGGTGTTCTACCGTTTGTTTTCAGATCTTGTCATGCAATCCTAGTTAGCATACATCTAAACAGTTAATATATGTATAGGAATTTAAAGTGCGGGAATTGTAAATCCTACGCTATTACAAAGCTTCGGGGAGGGGGATTATTTACATGTCCAAAATTGGGGGAATAAAGCAGTAAAGTGTAAAAGTCTTAGTTAAGCTATCACAAACCAGTAGGCAGTTACAATAAAATAAACACGCGCGAATCTGAAAATAACCTCTAAAAATCCTAAGAATAAAATCTTTTTGTTGTTTTATTTTATTTTGGGAAAATGATCTAAATCTTCTTAATTTTAGTTTTGAGAAAATGTTAAGATAATTAAATGATTAATTAACAAAGTTAATTTAATAGAAAAAACTAGCCTAATGTTTTTGTGGTTTTTTTTTAATTGATTTTATGTTGATTAAAAAAAAAGAAATAAAATAGTCAAAACAAAGATGAAATCGAAGAAACATGTAGTAAATCAAGAAAGGTATAATTCTGGAGGCCTGGATCGAAAGAGGTGTGGGCTGTCTTTTGATCCAGTGAAGAGGCTTGATCGAAGGTGCATGAGGGGCTGCACTTTGGGGGTGTTCGATCTGGATATGTCATCCTTCAATCTGGGAACCCTGGATCCAGTTCGAAGCTAAGCTGCTAAGCTTCGAAGCTCTGAACAAGATTCTGAGAAGATATTTCCTGCAAAACGAGACAAATGTTAAAGATCCAGGGGGATTTTACCCCCTGATTCGAATCTCCTCCCAATTCGAATCCTTCCTCAATTTGAATCTCCTGAATCTGGGTCTGGGTTTGTTTTATCCCGAGATTTAAAGGAGAAACTTAGATCGTGCCCAAGCAGTAGCACGATCTCATCTTTGCGCTTTAACTTACATGCAACATAATCAGTAATAACAAGAATACATATGCAATGTGTATTTAAATGTCAGGAAGGTGCAATTTTTGTTTTGCAAACCCTTACCAATTAAAGATGTATGATCTGTGGCTCTGGGTGTGGAGATGTTTGCTGAATGGCTGCTTTGGCTTGGATTACTTATGAAAATGCTGATAACCTTTGGTGGGTTTGTGGGCAGCGTATCTCCAAATCCTCCTTTTTTTCTTCTTTTTTTTTCTTTTTTTCCGTTCCCCTCTTGCACTGTATGCTAACCCTTGTATTTATAGGAGTATGATGGTCTAGTAACGGCAAGATACAACCAATTAAACATGCCTTTAAAGCCATGAGACAAGAATCATACATATTAAAAGATTTCTTTTTTTGAAATATTCATGTCTCTTTGGAATCTTGAATGAACCTGGACACCTTTAATTTTCGAATGCCTCCAGGCCATGCTCTTCGATTGGTCTTGAGTTGCCTCCTTCAAATGGACTTCTTATGTGCCCTTCGAATGGGACTTCTGAATGCTTCTTCAAATGGACCTTTTGAATGTTCTTCGAATTGACCCTTTGAATGCTTCTTCAAATGAACCTTTATATATTCTTCGAATGAGTCATTTACATGATCTTCGAATGAGCCTCTTGCCTGGTGTGCTGGCAAGTTGAGAGGCCTTTTCCTTTGTAAATCGAAACAAACTTGTAGGATATTCTTTCCTCTTAAGTCGAAGGTAAGCCTGAAGTAGTTAATGCATAGTCGAAGCATTATGAAATTGACTTGATCGAAAGGGGGTCCAGCGCTCAATTGAAGACTGGCAGACCAAAGCTTGATCGAAGGGTTCCAAACACCTAATCGAAGCTTACTAATCAAAGCCTGATCGAAGAGTGCCAAATGCCCAATCGAAGACTGGTGAGTCAAGCCTGTATCGAAGGATTTTGGATACCCAATCGAAGACTTTTCCCAGATGCCAATCGAAAGACACTTTGTTCATCTTCAAAAAACTTTATTTTCGTTAGGCAAGTGTTTGTGACCAACCATGTAAGGGAAGACCTTTGAAAACATGAGAGGGCAAATTTTGGGGTACAACAGTTGCCCCTGTTCAATTTTCTTAAACCTGAGGATATATATTGGCTTTCGAGCCTTTCGTGATTCGAAGGTGGAAGATAATTGAACACTAGAGTGCCCAGAAATTTGCACTCGCATGGTGTAGTATCAGCATTGTGATGTCGGGAATGGGATTACAGATGCCATTTGGAGACGATAGAGTCTTGCTGGAGATGGGCTTAAAGATGCCATCCAAGAATGTTTGTTGTCCCGCAATGCTGTAGGCCAAAAGAATGAGTATCGAAATGGTATTCGTGTCTGGAATGCCATTGAACTATATCGGGGGACTGAGTTTGTATGAGCAAAAGAATGGCATCCGTGTCTGGAGCGTATCTGAACCGGATCTGAGAGTTGAATCTGGATGATTGTCAGAATTGCGTCTGCATCTGGAGCATATCTAAAATGTATTTGAATGAGTGACAGAATAACATCCGAATCTGGATCGTATCTAGACTGTAATTTGAATGAGTGACAAAATGACATCTAAATCTGGATCGTATCTGGACTGTAATTTGAATGAGTGACAGAATGACATCCGAATATGGATCGTATCTGGACTCTAATTTGAATGAGTGACAGAATGACATCTAAATCTGGATCGTATCTGGACTATAATTTGAATGAGTGACAAAATGACATCCGAATCTGGTTCGTATCTGGACTGTAATTTGAATGAGTGACAGAATGACATCTAAATCTGGATCGTATCTGGACTGTATTTTGAATGAGTGACAGAATGACATCCGAATCTGGATCGTATCTGGACTGTATTTTGAATGAATCTGGAATAAGTATCAGAATGTCAGCCATATCTGGATCGCATCTGAACTGTCTCTAGAAGGGATATGGAATAAGTATCAGAATGTCAGCCATATCTGGATCACATCTGAACTGTCTCTAGAAGGAACCTAGAACAAGTGTCAGAATGTCAGCCATATCTGGATCGCATCTGAACTGTCTGTAGAAGGAGTCTGGAATAAGTATCAGAATGTCAGCCATATCTGGATCACATCTGAACTGTCTCTAGAAGGGATCTCAGAAGATGATGATCTTTTCCTGTTGATTGATCTTTCCTGAAAAGGTGAAGAGTTAGTTGTATGCAATGTCATGATGTATCCATTGTGTAATGATGTTCTCAAAATAAAATGAGATTTGTGTCATATGTATTTTGTATGCATATGTTATGAATGTTGTTGAAGTGTAATTTTGTCTTGGACTTTGCTCAAAATGTTTCCACCGGGGATCCCTGCTTTTTTGTTTGAGGAGAACTCCGCTGGGGGATATTGAAAACTCTGTGGGGAGTATGTTTATTTCGGCTTGGGAAAAGAGTTTAGGAGTCTTAGTCGTCCGTTGCTCTACTGGGGAGTCGAAGTTGAACTGATATCTGGTCGGGTCTAGGTTTCACAGTAACTTGCTGGGGATTGTAGAGTAGTCTACTGGGGAAGAGGAGTTGTGGTCCTTTTATTTGTAGTAGTCGGAGAGGCAAACTCAAGCTGGGGAATCCTGGTGTTGTTGGGGAAATAAACCCCGTCGTCAGTCTGCTAGAGAGGTGACATCTTTGTTGGGTGAAGTCCTCGAGGATTCTTGAGGTTGATTCAGTTGGGGAAAGGTTTTCAGAGATTAAACCCTTGCTGGGAGTCATCCTATGAGAAGGATTTTGGGGAGATTTGTCATTGCCCCTAGTAGCAAGTGTTTGTGACATTGCCAGAAAATGTTTAATTGTACGTAACCCTTCACTGAGATTGATGTTCAATGCCCCAAGTGACGGAGATGGAGACTTGCCCCTGGTTACTCTGCACTCCTTCAGAGATTTCTTGAAATCTTGACTGGACTGCCCCAGGTGTGCTGGATAGTGACATGTCAAGTCCCCCTGTTGATAGGAGATTCGTCAATGGAAGTGTCATCCTTCTTGAATTGATTTTGTTCACTGAGAGAGCTTTTGTTCACTGGATATTCATTGTGTGAATTTCTCCGCTGTTAAACAAATAGCCATATGCAAACGATGATATTCAAGTAATGCAAAGTTTATGTCTGTCTTGAAGTTTTTGAAAATGCATTTTTTCAGTAAGATAGGAAAATTTTGTAAAATGTGACGTCAACTCAGGATTTACAGCAAGCCCTACAGGAGTCAGGATACCTTTTGTAACAGTATGCTTTGGGACTAACCCATGCTTCAGCTAGGACTTTTTAAGGGTTATAATATGGCCTGGTTCACGGTTTAAGAAACAAAGGATAAAGGCTCAAATTTTATTTGTACCCACCCGTTCTTCGTGATGTTCTTCGATCCTAAACTCAGCTAATCATGCATTTAGATCCCGTTTGAGTCTTTGCTATGATATTCTGGTGATGGTTCGGATACAGGCAGATTATTTTGAACAGGAAGTCATTTTGTTGAGAGTTTGTAGGACCTCTTTCTTTTTTTATTTCGTTATCCCTGTCTTTTTGCCTAAACTGTTTCTTTCTTGTGATTACAGTCAGCGGGATGTCCCAGTTTTTATGTAAGTCTCCTTCATAGGTTTTGACTTAGTGGGCTTTTATTTCTAAAGGTAATGACTGTCTGTCCTTACGATTATACGGAACCATCACCGTCTTTTGTTTCGGAAGGACTTCTTTGATGCCATTCATTGTGCACCTGGATCAACTGAGAGAACTACCTTGCCCCAGGTTATAATTAAGGGTTTTAATTCATGAAAATAAAAACTCCAACTTCTTTGGCTCAAAGGGGTTAACTAGGGATTATCTTCCTTATAACTCCACTGTTTAGGATTTGAAACAATGCCTGTACCTCATCAGCGGGGTCTATTCAAAAGCATACTGTAAAGATCGTGGTATCGTTTTCGTCATCCTCCCTCTAAAGGCTTAGAGTTTTTTTTTTGATCGAGAGTTGAACATCACAAAAAGGAAATATGAAGTAATTTAAGCGTAGTGAAAACAATTAATTCAAAACAGACACGTGTAGTGCATTAATGAAATAAAAGAGTCCGACATGATAATAATTGTTTGAATAAGCAAAGAAAAATACAACTTCAGAATTCAAATGAACAAAAGTCTCTTAGTTTGAACTAGTCATCTCAGATGGAGAATTCTCAGTGGAAGATTTTCATCTCGCCATCCGGCATGAACTCCAACACTCTTCCGTCAATCAAGTCTTGGATCTTGTTCTTCAGAGTCCAACAGTCGTCGGTGTCATGTCCAGGACTATGGGAGTGGTATACACAAAATGCATCGGGACGATAGCCAGGAGCAGAGGTGTTGGGATTCCGGGGAGGATCCTTTAAAGTAATCAGATTGACCTCCAACAAGCGTTTCAGTATTAGAGATGATGGTATATCAGTCTCAGAGAAATGTCTTCCAGACGTATTCCGCTTGCGCCGATTACCCCGTTGATGCTGGGCTTGTGACCCTGAAGCAAGCTGAGGAGCTTTTCCCTTGTCTTCTTGCCCCAAAGGTGGTTGAATGATGACTTGATCTTCAACCCTAGTTGTTTGCCCTACTTGGTTATTTTGAAGCAGCTTGTCGACGAGGACCCTGAGCTCTTCTTGTCTTTGAGCTAAGTCTTGAATGAGAGCCATCTGGCCCACCAGCTGTCCCATCATCTGGATCTTCATTGTTGCCAACACAATTTGTAACCCTTCCAACTGATCATTCCTAATGCCCCTTGGATTCCCAAGGACCAAGCCTCTTGTGAGGAGAGCTTTTATTTCTTCTTGCCCCTGGGATAGGTTCAAGAACATTTCTTGAAGTTGGGCGTTTTGAGCCCGGAGATCTTGGTTGTCTGGTTGGAAAGCCATTGCTGAAATAAACAGCGAGAACATGAGAGACCTGTATCAGATGAACTGTTATGCAATGATATGTATGATATATGTATGCAATGTTTTCAAGGATCTCGCGGGGTAAACAAGAAACTTGTTAGAATTTGTTAGAAGAAGCTTCGTGGTGTTAAGAGTCCTTCTTCAAGAGTCAAGCTCACCATATCGAGTGGGTCATAGCCACCGACTCAAATTATCGCGTTTTGATCTCTAGATGACATTGGCTAGAGGAAAATAAATCCCCTTTGCCCCTTGCTAGACTTTTGATTTACCATAACCTGCATCACATACCCTTGAGATCCTTGAAATGGTTAAAGAAATGTTAAGGCATGATGTTATGATGTGTATGCTATGCGTTTAAGCAAAAGTGTCAGATGCTGTAAGTAAACCCTGCGATAAATCCAAATTATTGGATAAGGACTGTAAATAAAACCTGCAAGGAACTCATGTTGTCAGATAACAAGAATGTGCAAGTAGTTCAAGTTTGAAGGCACACAAGTCACACAAACAGCCTTAAGTTTAGGCTGGCATGGAGTCTAGGTATTACCCTCTTTCAGTTTCAGTTGGTTAAGACCTGTCCTAAAAATTAGTAACCGGGTTCTAGAGGATCTCAATATCACTGACTACCCTCAATCGGTCATAATTCCAGTTTAGCAACCTTTTCTTGCGGCCAGAATCATCGTGAGAGTTTAGTCTCAATGAGTGTAGCATACTGCTACTGTTCTATGGCCAAGTTGGTCAATTTAAGGTTCTAAGGTCAGTTGGTGCTTTAATGACTCCTTAGAAGACCCATATTCTCCTTGTTCCAACACAAGGGATATCGGTACAGACTAAGGTGCCACACCAATGTAGCTACTGCTTCATCCGTGTCGGTCTACATCGGACAGATCCCTCACAGTTTATTGCTACTTACCTAAAAAGGATACCCCCAGATCCGGGTTAGGATCTATAGAACTCCGATACAAGCCCACAAAATTAAAGCATACAAAGCATACAATTGAAAACACAAGTGATATAATCCTAAGGTACACCTCACTTATAAAATCCCCAGCAGAGTCGCTAGTTCTGTGATCGGTGGGAATGAGAACTAACTGTTTTGGAATGCTGGTTCGCGTTTGCGTTTGTTTTTGCAAAATGTTGCGGTAAGCAAGAGTCACCACCGTCTTTTATTTTATCCAACAAGGAAAGGACAAAAGCACAGAAAAATTCCTTTTCGAGATGTTTCTCAGGTTCGGGAGGTAGATTATAAAAAGGGAAGGTGTTAGCACCCTTTCTATCCGTGGTTATCCACAGGCTCTTAGGTACTTGCTCACTATGTTTTCAAAAGTTTGCTTTTCTTTGTGTTTGTGGGTTTGAAAAGAGTTTTTGTTTTGAAGAGAGTGTAAGTGCGAAAAGTTTTATTTTGTTTTAAAAGGAGCAAGTACTTAAGAACCTCTACCTACTCAAAAATGAATTAATCTGTACAAGTGTCCTTTAGACAATGCTATCCCACTATTGAGGAGCAGGTAGCACCGTCGTTGGAGTTTTCGGGTCAATTCGATTTAAGGGACGTGTGGTCACTAAAGCAATGTTAGGACGCCTTAGTGGTAACCCTAATGTCTTAGATCATTTTATCCGAGGCAACCGTTTCGAGGCAACTTATGATCTTTGGACAAGAGGGCGACCTCTAAAACATCCTATACTCAATGACCACGTTCGAGGCAACCAAGTGAGGTGTACCCTAAGAGTGGCATGTGCGAGTGTATTGTTTTTCAGTTACATTATCTCTGTATATTTAGGTGTTATACCGTTTGTTTTCAGATCTTGTCATGCAATCCTAGTTAGCATACATCTAAACAGTTAATATATGTATAGGAATTTAAAGTGCGGGAATTGTAAATCCTACGCTATTACAAAGCTTCGGGGAGGGGGATTATTTACATGTCCAAAATTGGGGGAATAAAGAAGTAAAGTGTAAAAGTCTTAGTTAAGCTATCACAAACCAGTAGGCAGTTACAATAAAATAAACACGCGCGAATCTGAAAATAACCTCTAAAAATCCTAAGAATAAAATCTTTTTGTTGTTTTATTTTATTTTGGGAAAATGATCTAAATCTTCTTAATTTTAGTTTTGAGAAAATGTTAAGATAATTAAATGATTAATTAACAAAGTTAATTTAATAGAAAAAACTAGCCTAATGTTTTTGTGGTTTTTTTTAATTGATTTTATGTTGATTAAAAAAAAAGAAATAAAATAGTCAAAACAAAGATGAAATCGAAGGAACATGTAGTAAATCAAGAAAGGTATAATTCTGGAGGCCTGGATCGAAAGAGGTGTGGGCTGTCTTTCGATCCAGTGAAGAGGCTTGATCGAAGGTGCATGAGGGGCTGCACTTTGGGGGTGTTCGATCTGGATATGTCATCCTTCAATATGGGAACCCTGGATCCAGTTCGAAGCTAAGCTGCTAAGCTTCGAAGCTCTGAACAAGATTCTGAGAAGATATTTCCTGCAAAACGAGACAAATGTTAAAGATCCAGGGGGGATTTTACCCCCTGATTCGAATCTCCTCCCAATTCGAATCCTTCCTCAATTTGAATCTGCTGAATCTGGGTCTGGGTTTGTTTTATCCCGAGATTTGAAGGAGAAACTTAGATCGTGCCCAAGAAGTAGCATGATCTCATCTTTGCGCTTTAGCTTACATGCAACATAATCAGTAATAACAAGAATACATATGCAATGTGTATTTAAATGTCAGGAAGGTGCAATTTTGGTTTTGCAAACCCTTACCAATTAAAGATGTATGATCTGTGGCTCTGGGTGTGGAGATGTTTGCTGAATGGCTGCTTTGGCTTGGATTACTTATGAAAATGCTGATAACCTTTGGTGGGTTTGTGGGCAGCGAATCTCCAAATCCTCCTTTTTTTTCTTTTTTTCTTTTTTTCCGTTCCCCCCTTGCACTGTATGCTGGCCCTTGTATTTATAGGAGTATGATGGTCTAGTAACGGCAAGAGACAACCAATTAAACAGGCCTTTAAAGCCATGAGACAAGAATCATACATATTAAAAGATTTCTTTTTTTGAAATATTCATGTCTCTTTGGAATCTTGAATGAACCTGGACACCTTTGATTTTCGAATGCCTCCAGGCCATGCTCTTAGATTGGTCTTGAGTTGCCTCCTTTAAATGGACTTCTTATGTGCCCTTCGAATGGGCCTTCTGAATGCTTCTTCATATGGACCTTTTGAATGTTCTTCGAATTGACCCTTTGAATGCTTCTTCAAATGAACCTTTACATGTTCTTCGAATGAGTCATTTACATGTTCTTCAAATGAGCCTCTTGCCTGGTGTGCTGGCAAGTTGAGAGGCCTTTTCCTTTGTGAATCGAAACAAACTTGTAGGAGATTCTTGCCTCTTAAGTCGAAGGTAAGCCTGAAGTAGTTAATGCATAGTCGAAGCATTGTGAAATTGACTTGATCGAAAGGGGGTCCAGCGCTCAATCGAAGACTGGCAGACCAAAGCTTGATCGAAGGGTTCCAAACACCTAATCGAAGCTTACTAATCAAAGCCTGATCGAAGAGTGCCAAATGCCCAATCGAAGACTGGTGAGTCAAGCCTGTATCGAAGGATTTTGGGTACCCAATCGAAGACTTTTCCCAGATGCCAATCGAAAGACACTTTGTTCATCTTCAAAAAACTTTATTTTCGTTAGGCAAGTGTTTGTGACCAACCATGTAAGGGAAGACCTTTGAAAACATGAGAGGGCAAATTTTGGGGTACAACACTGTGGCTGAAGAAGATGTCCCATACACTATCCTCCATCCCGACATGCCTACTTCTCTTAAAGACTTGCAAAAAGGTTGGATTCAGCTAAAGGAAGAACGAGATACCTTCGAATCTCAATTCTACGCTAGCGAGAAAAGGGTTCTGGAACTTACAAAGAAACTCCATGAAGAACAAAGCTTGAATGCCTACCTTGTGGCGAAGAGGATGCGTTCGACCTTTTTATCTTAGAGATTTATTTTGTAAACCCAAGAGGCACGATGTAGTCATTTTGAACTAATTAATGAAATTTGATGTTTGTTCATTCTTTGTCTATACAAATTTAAATTTCATAAATCCTTGAAATCATTTGCATACACATATTCCATGCATCATAACATAATAGGTTTTCCACGAAAGGTTTCCTTATCTTTCTGTTGTTTATTTCAGCAAGATGGATATCGAGAAAACCGTGAAAGACCTAAAAGCACAAAACTCCCAATTTGAAGAGACTCTGCTGACCCTGGCCAAGGGGAAACAAGAGTTGGTGAAGTTGCTAGCAGCCAAAAAGAAACCAAAGAGGAAAGCCCTAGTCAATATGGGTAAGAGATTCAAAGTGCCGATCCGTCAGATACCAGTAGTAGAAGACTCATCCGAGGAAGACAAAAATCAAATTGGAGAAGCAAGGAGTACCCAGGCTGAGTGTATCAATGATCAAGCGTCCGATGATGAGGATTATTTTGACGAGCAATGTCCTCCTGCCGATAATAAGTACAAGCAGCTAGAGGACAGACTTAAGGCCGTTGAGATTCAAGCCATCCCCGGTTAAACACGATGGGATTTCCTGCCCAAAACATTACCTGAAGTCTTATGTGCGCAAAATTCAACCGCACACCGCCGACAAGAAACTCTGGGTTCACTTATTTCAAGAAAGCTTGGCTAGGACGCAACTAGAGTGGTTTTACCAATTAGAGGGTTCCCATATCCATACACGGGAAGACTTAGCCACCGCTTTCTACCACCAATACCAGTACAATGCCGACCTAGCACCGACAAGAGTTCAACTGCAAGACATGACAATGGTTAAGAGTGAAGGGTTCAAAGAGTACGCCCATAAGTGGATGGATCTTGCCAGTAGGGTCCAACCGCCGTTAACCGACAGGGAGCACATTGATATGTTTATGGGAACTTTATCTAGTCCATTTTTCAACTTATTGGTTGGTTATTCTTCTTCCAGTTTCACTGAGATGATCTTAACCGATGAAAGAGTTGAAAGCGGTATCAAAAGCGGGAAGATTCCTATAAAATCTGCTTCCACCTCCAATCCCGTAAAGAAACCTTTTACCAGGAAGAAAGAAACAAATGTTGTGTATGGGGCAAGGGCCCATACCAAGAAGGATGACCGTCCGTCCGTTATTGTTGTTCGAATTTCCAACCCACCACTTGTTCAAAGACAATCTTCCAATCATCAACGGTTTGAGGCTCCGCGAAGATAATACACAAGGATAGGCATGTCGCTATCCCAAGCCTTACAACATCTATTAAAGGATAATTTGGTGACACTGCATGATCCTCCGGCCAATCTAGATACCTCTTCACCTAAATACAATCCGAATACCAAGTGTGCATATCACTCGAATAGTCCCGGGCACGAGACTGACCAATGCTGGGCACTGAAGAATAAAATTCAAGACTTAATAGACAACAAAACCATCGAATTTGATCTGCCTCCAATTCCCAATGTGATAACGACACCAATGCCAAACCATGGCAAGGGTGTCAATGTTGTTGGAGACACGGTTTTTGTTTCCTCCGTCGAAGACTTGACTACTCCATTAAACATTATAAAAAAGAATCTGCTGAAAGCCAGGATTTTCCCTGGCTCTTTGAAGGATTGCGATTGTTGCGCCACACAACTCAATGGATGCAAAGGGCTGAAGGAAGGCATTCAACGCCTGATGAATTTCCATGAGATCCTATTTGAGAAGACTCCATCCTCCAAAAGTTTGACCAATAAGTTTGAAGAAATCTCCATCATAACAATCTCAAACAAGCCTCTTAGGATCTCCTCCAAGGGTCCTATCATGATTTCAAATGAACCGACTGTTGCTCCTTTGATAATTACTGCCCCGGGCCAATTCTGTACTCTTCCAACAAAGCAGTGCCATGGAACTATGGTGCTGAGGTGTTTTAACATGGAATAAAGCAATACACTTGGATTGAAGAAAGCAAAGATGATGACATTAGTAACATTACTGGCTCTAGTAAGGTGACCAGAACTTGGAAAATCTTTTCACCCAACATCTCACCACCAACTGCTACAATGGCACATGTTTGCATCACCACTGCTAATCCTAGTGCTGACACAAGGGGAAAGGAGAAAGTAGTTGAGCCTGCTGAGACAGAAATACCCACAAAAGGCATTGCTGCTGAGGAACCTTCCGCTCGAGAAATGGATGAGATCTTGAAAGTTATAAAAAGGAGTGATTTCAAGATAGTGGAGCAGCTGGGGCAAACCCCTTCCAATATTTCTATGTTATCTTTGTTACTCTACTCCAAAGCTCATGCTCGGGCGTTATCAAATTCTTGAAGAAGGCTCATGTTCCTCATGAGACCACGACAGACTAGTTTGAAAATTGTGTGGCAAGCTTGAAGACCGAAAATGGTTTGGGGTTCTCAGATGTTGATCTGACACCACTAGGAAAGAACCATAACAAAGCTCTTCATGTTTCTGTTGAATGTAAGGGGACTACCCTAGCACATGTTCTGGTTGACACTGGCTCTTCACTAAATGTGCTACCCAAGGGGACTTTGGACCGTTTAGACTGTGAAGGACTAGTTTTGAAACCAAGTGATATTATTGTGAGGGCTTTCGATGGGTCCAAAAGGAAAGTTCATGGAGAAGTGGATCTCCCAATCAAGGTGGGCTCACAGATTTTCAACTCTACTTTCTACATCATGGAAATTCGTCCTGCTTACTCCTGTTTGCTGGGTTGGCCTTGGATCCACGGAGCAGGGGCACTAACGTCAACCTTTCATCAAAAGCTCAAGTATCCGGTCAAAGGAAGGATTGTCACTGTTTGTGGTGAAGAGGAGTTCATGGTAAGCCACCTTAACTCTTTCAAATATGTGGAGATGGAAGGCGAATTTATAGAAACCCCGTGTCAGGCTTTTGAAGTTGTGCCACCAATGGTTTCTACTGCCAAATTTTCCTCTGATGTGTCCAAAGCTGTTAAGTTCGTGCCAAAGATGGTTTCGTTTAGAGATGCTCGTGCCACAGTCGAAAAAGGAAGCTGTGATACTTGGGGGCAACTCTCCGAGATCCTATTCAAAGCAGACAAATGTGGTTTGGGTTTCACTATCAAGGCTAAAAAAGAAGTGAGACGCGCTCGTGAAGGGAAGCCCCCTCTCCGTATTGGAAGTCATGAAGCTAACACTCTAGGTGATTCTGATGATGAGATTGCATTTTAAGAATGGGTATACCCTTCTATAATAGAGCTCAACAACTGGCACGCAAAGGACTTCATTCCCATCTCCTTCATTGAGGAGTAATTACTTGTTTATTACTTTCTATTAATTCAAGAAAATTTTGTCTGTAATATTAAGCAATGACTTTTAAGCCATGTGCCCGGCCCGGGGTACTATGGTCCATTTGTCAAGGGTTTTATTTATGTTCTTTTTATCATATGATCATTCAATACAAACCATTGGACTTCTTTGCATTCAAACTTTTGTGCTCATTGTCTTTCTTTTTCTTCAATGCATTTTTCAAAATAGCCATGTCTCTTACATGCACACACACACACACATACACACACACACACACACACACACACACACACACACACACACACTCTTGCAGGTCCTCATTCACTCCGGATCTCATTGCCAATGGCTCTACTATTGCCGACTATGACTTCGAACATCCAATTAACCAAGCCGAAGACGAAGGCGAGGAAGATTGTGAAATACCGGGAGAATTAGCGATACTTCTATTACAAGAGGAAAAATATATTCAGCCACATGAAGAGTCAGTTGAAGTCACCAATCTAGGTACCGAAACAGACAAGAAAGAAGTCAAAATTGATGCTAACCTAGAGAGAAATGTCAAAAGTAGATTGGTTCAGATGTTGCATGACTATGTGGAAGTGTTTGCTTGGTCGTATGAAGATATGCCAGGGTTGGATACCGACATTGTAGTTCATCGTCTATCGACAAAGGAAGATTATCCTCCTGTCAAACAAAAAGTTCATCGCATGAGGCCTGGCATGTCTGAAAAGATAAAAGCTGAGGTGATGAAACAATTTGACGCAAGATTCCTAGCTGTGACATCTTATCCCCAATGGGTTGCAAACGTGGTGCCATTGCTGAAGAAAGACGGAAAAGTTCGTATGTGCATAGATTATAGGGATCTGAATAGGGCAAGTCCCAAGGATGATTTCCCTCTACCTCATATTGATGTCTTGGTCGATAACACTGCTCAACATAAAGTCTTCTCTTTCATGGGTGGTTTCTCCGACTATAATAAAATTAGGATGGCTCCCGAAGACATGGATAAGACCACTTTCATTACGCAATGGGGCACCTTTTACTACAAGGTCATGCCGTTCAGATTAAAGAATGCAGGGGCAACATATCAAAAGGCTATGGTAGCTTTGTTTCATGACATGATCCATCATGAGATAGATGTATATATGGATGATATGATTGCAAGATCACAAACCAAAGAGGAACATCTCGATCACCTATAGAAGTTATTCGAGAGGCTGAAAAAGTACAAGTTGAGGTTGAACCCTAATAAGTGCACATTCGGAGTACAATCTGGAAAGCTTCTAGGTTTTGTTGTCAGTGGTAAAGGCATCAAAGTCGATCCTGCCAAGGTAAAGTCCATCCAAGAAGTGCCAGTCCCCCACTCTGAAAAGGAGGTTAGAGGATTCTTGGGTCTTCTTAACTACATCGCCCGCTTCATATCTCACTTAACTGCTACTTGTGAGCCAATCTTCAAACTCTTGAAGAAAGATCAAGTAGTCAGATGGAATGATGAATGCCAAGCTGCCTTCGACAAAATCAAATAATATCTGCAAGAACCTCCTATTATCATGCCTCCAGTTGAAGGAAGACCCTTGATCATGTACTTAACGGTGCAAGAGAATTCTATGGGGTGTGTGTTGGGCAAACATGACGAGTCTGGACGAAAAGAGCATGCTATTTATTACCTGAGCAAAAAGTTTACCGACTGTGAAACCAGATATTCACTGCTCGAGAAAACTTGCTGCGCTCTGGCATGGGCTGCTCGCCGGATAAGACAGTATATGCTGACTCATACCACTCTATTGATTTCTAAGATGGACCATATCAAGTACATCTTCGAGAAACCCACTCTATCCAGACAAATAGTTAGATGGAAAATGATCTTGACTGAGTATGATATTCAATACACAATGCAAAAGGCCATCAAGGGAAGTGTATTAGCAAATAATTTGGCCCATCAAGCTGTTGATGATTATCAGTCTATGAACTTTGACTTCCCGGATGAGAACATCATGCTAGTGACCGACTGCACGAAACCTGGACCGTATGACGGACCTGAACAAGGATCTCGATAGACTATGGTCTTCGATGGGGATTCCAACGCTTTAGGTAACGGAATTGGTGCTGTGATAATCTCCTCTGAAGGTATCCACACTCCTTTCAGTGCCAGACTATGCTTCGACTGTACGAACAATATGGCTGGGTACGAAGCATGCATTTTGGATCTGAAGGCTGCCATTGATTTGAGGATCAAGCATTTGAAGGTGTTTGGGGATTCTGCTCTAGTGATTAGCCAAGTAAAAGGAGATTGAGACACTAAGCACCCTAATCTCATCCCTTACAAGGAGCTTGTGCTATCTCTGATTCCTTACTTCAAAGAGGTCACATTTGAACACTTCCCTAGGGAAGAAAATCAGCTAGCTGACGCCTTGGCAACAATGTCTTCCATGTTTAAAGTCAAATGGGACAATGAAGCTCCTTGATTACAATCGAAAGAGTTAACGAACCGACACACTTCTATAAGCTCGACACTGACACAGAAAATCCATGGTACCATGAGGTGAAGAGATACCTTGAAGCACAAGAGTATCCTGAAAGAGCATCCATCAATGACAGAAAGTTCTTACGAAGATTTTCAGCCAAATTCTTCCTAAGTAATGGAATCTTGTACAAACGCAACCATGACTCTACTCTACTCTGATGTGTGGACAAGAAGGAGGCAGAGGAAATTATGGAAGACATGCATTATGGTCTCTTTGGGAATCACTCTAGCGAACATACTATGGCCAAGAAAATCCTGAGAGCTGGTTACTATTGGTCAACAATGGAGACTGATTGCCATCACCACTCAAGAACTTGCCATAAATGCCAAATCTATGCTGACAAGGTCCACGTGCCTCCTATCCTTTTGAACGTCATGACCGCTCCGTGGCCATTTGTAATGTGGGGAATTGACATGATTGGAGAGATCAAACCCACTGCTTCTAATGGACATCGCTTCATTCTTATCACTATCGATTATTTCACCAAATGGGTCGAAGCCTCCTCATTTGCCTCAGTCACAAAGAGCGTGGTAGCCAGGTTCATCAAACACAACCTCATCTGCCGCTATGGTATCCCCGGAAGGATCATCACCGACAATGGGACTAACCTCAACAATGCTATGATTACAGAACTTTGCACTCAATTCAAAATCAAGCATCACAACTCTTCTCCTTATAGACCTAAAATGAATGGCGCAGTGAAAGCAGCCAACAAAAACATTAAGAAGATTATGTAGAAGATGGTAGTAACCTACAAAGACTGGCATGAGATGTTACCGTTTGCTCTTCATGGCTACCGTACTTCAGCTCAGACATCAACTGAGACAGCTCCCTTTTCTTTGGTCTATGGCATGGAAGTTGTTCTGCCAGTGGAAGTTCACATTCCCTCATTAAGGATTATGAAGGAGGCAGACCTAGGAAAAGACGAATGGATTCAGACAAGATTGGATTAGTTGAACTTGATCGATGAAAAGCGACTGGCTGCCGTTTGTCATGGTCAGATGTACAAAAAATGTATGATCAAGGCTTTCAACAAAAAGATCAGGCCTCGAATATATCAAGATGGTTACTTGGTAATAAAGCACATCATTCTTCCACAAGGCGACCCCAGGGGCAAATGGACTCCCACCTACGAAGGGCCATTTGTTGTCAAGAGAGTGTTCTCTGGTGGTGCCATGATGCTGACTACCATGGACGGTGAAGACTTTCCATATCCTGTAAATGCGGACATAGTTAAAAAAATACTACGCATAAGAGACCCACTAGGTTGACACACCTAGACAAGATAAGGGCATCATGGAAAACCAAAAGGTTTGGGAAAAAGTTAGGGATATATGCAAAATATTTTACACCCGACAAGTTGAAAACCCGAAAGGGAGACTTGGGCAAAAATGGGTATTCTGGTGGGCTGAAAACTCGAAAGGGCGGTCCAGGCAAAAGTTAAGGATTAAAAGCGTATGAATATGTCCCGTGGGATCACCACAGTCGACTTTATTACCAAAGTCCGAGTTCAAACGGTCCAAGATCAGTCCAATCAACTTCTGTCAATGGCAAGGAACGTTCGAAGACATTGGGGCAATAATAGAGTCGGAATGCGATGAGATCACTTTCACATGGCTATTATCTTTGTTTTCAATTTTGTTTTCCTTTCGACGATTTATTCTTACTAGGATCTCCGTCTCTTTGTACAAAAAACGCCTATTCATGGGCAAAATATGAATACAAATATACTTTGAAGTGCAAACTTTATGTTTTTGTTTTGAATACAAAAATGTCCAATGACTAAAACTGAACGAACATATGCATTTGAACATGATTAAAACTATTTGGCACATGTGTCCTGCTAAGCAGCAACAAGCATCTCTTTAATGTATATAGAATATCCCCACAGAGTTATTTCATTAGCATTATCCCCATAAGGACGGCTACAATAAACCAACCCCCACCAGAGTTGCCCACAAAGTCTCTTTGCATAGGTTGATCCCCAGCCAGACTCTCAATCTCTTGACAACTCTCTCCCCAACTAAGTTGGTCCTAAAAGAAGAAGCCTTGTGGATCTCTTCCTAAGAGAACTCACCTCGTCAGCAGTTCATCAACTATTCCTCAACATGGTTTATTTCTTCAACAAGGTTTATTTCCCCAGCAAGGTTTATTTCCCCAACTAAATCTGTCTTCCCCGGCTGAGTCTATCCTCTCCAGCTTGAGTTTTCCTCTCAGACTATTACAAATCATAGGGCCACAACCCCTAATCCCCAGTGAAGTCGCCAACAAAGTCATTGCTATCTCTAAAAGTTGTTGTGAAGCCTGGAATCCAACCAGATAACAGTTTTAACTTCAGTAAGTTGTTGTGAAGCCTGGACCTGAGCAAATAACAGTCAACTTAATTCATTCAAAATACTATGAAGCCTAGACCCGACCAGATAATAGTACAACTTTCAAATACTATGAAGCCTGGACCCGACCAGATAATAGTGAAACTTCTCAAAATACTATGAAGCCTGGACCCAACCAGATAATAGTACAACTTTCAGCCACTATGAAGCCTGGACCTGACCAGATAATAGTGTAACTTTTCAAATACTATGAAGCATGGCCCTGACCAGATAATAGTATAATTTTCATTTACTATAAAGCCTGGACCCGACCAGATAATAATTAACTTCTCAAGACACTATGAGCCTGGACCCGACCAGATAAAATTTTAACTTTTCGAGATATTGAAGAACCTGGGCTCAACCAGACAAGGGTTTAACTTCTTTTCCCCAGTAGAGTTTTCCTCTACCCCAACAAGTTATTATGAAGCCTGGATCCGACCAGATATCAGTTTAACTTTATCTTTCCAAGCGATTTATTGTGAAGCCTGGATCTGACCAAATAGCAATTAACTTTATTCCCTCAGAAATTCATTGTGAAGCCTGGAATCCGACCAGGTAACAAGTAGTTTCAAGCAAGTTACTGCGAAGCCTGGATATAACTAGATACCAGTTCAACTTCATCTTTTCAAGTAAGTTATTGTGAAGCCTGGATCCGACCAGATAACAATTAACTTTATTCCCTCAGAAATTTGTTGTGAAGCCTGGAATTCGACCAGATAACAACTAGTTTCAAGCAAGTTACTGTGAAGCCTGGATCCGACCAGATAATAGTTCAACTTCAAGAAATTTTCTATGAAGCCTGGAATCCGACCGGATAACAGATTTATTCTTCCCTAGTAAGTTACTGTAAAACCTAGAATTTGACCAGATAACACTTAACTTCCTCATCCTCAGCAAGTTGGTGTGAAACTTGGAGTCCGACAAGATAACAACTAACATTCAAGAGATAATCTCCTGAGGAAGCATTATTTTAACAAAATTTGAAGATATGTATATTCTTCATCCCCAACAGTAATCTGGGATTCAGCTTCCCAGAACTCCTCAGTAGTAGTCAGGGATTTATTTTCCCGGACAAATATGCATCTAAATAAAATCCCACATTCATACATCATAACATATGCATACGAAACACATTTAGCACAATCTCATTCATCTTGAGAATGCCATGCATACATCTGCATTTAACTAACCCTTATTCCCACAGGCAAAACATCAAGTTGTAGTATAAATCGACCAAAGATTTGTGCTGATACTTCTTCCAGCATTTACCATCATTCCTCCAAATGGCATCTATAAGCCCATTCCCAATACATCTTTGAGTGCAAATTTCTGGGCACTTTAGTGTTCAATCATCTTTCACCTTCAAGTCACGAATGACGGATCCGCCAATATAACTCTTCAGGTTTAAGAAGATTGAACAGGGGAAGCTGTTGTACCAAAAAATTTGCCCTCTCATTTCTCAAGAAATCTCTCATAAGATCTCCATTGATTCAAGACTACACAAGGTTTGATCAGCTCAAGACACCTCCTCAAACATTGACAACTCAAAATTATGGTTTGAGTTTGTACAAAGATAATTAAAATCTTAATGCCTTATATTACTTTCATGGATAATTTTGGACCCCCAAGATTGCTCATGTCAAGTTTCAAGCTTTGGATCACATTTTTGCTCAGTAAGTTGATCGATTGACTTAAAATCAACTATATTAGGGAAAAGCCAATTATGGTCAATTTGCAGTCAAACTTCATAATTTTTTATCCATATAAAAATTATGAACTCATATATGTTAATTGATCAAGTTTGGATCACAATTCCTCAAAGAAATTTGATCAGAACACCAAAAGGGCGAAATGGTCAAAATTAGGGTTTTGATATAGAAGGCTCAATTCTTGAATTTTAACTAAGAAAATGACTTATTGGTTTAAGACATGATCTCAAGGATTCAAATGCACCATATTGACCTAATTTCATAGTTCAAATCACCTCTCAAGATCATTGGATTGACAGATGAATTTCAGTCAATTGATGAAAAGTCAACTATACACTGAAAAGTCAAACTTTGACTTTTTGATCAAAATCAAGTTTAAAAAATCATATTTCATCAAGACATGTCAAAATATGAAATTTTTTATCAAGAAATTAAAAACTCAAAATTATCTTTGAAAAGTCAAAATTCTAGGACTTAGAAATTTTTCTAAGTGTTAGAAAGTTAACATTTTTTCATAACTTTGTGCCAAATTTCCACCATGATGCAAGATGATTCAAGGAAAACTTCCAACATGAAAGTTTTAGATATCAATGATATCTAAAACATTGTAGGGAAGAACTTTTTCTATAAATTCTTGGATTTCAAGTTATGAATTTATGAAGACATGTCCATGAAACTAAAAGACTTAATGAAATTTTGCCCTAGTTAGGCAGATTTTTAGTATTAACTTCATAGTAACTTTTCACATGGTTCCAAGTTGATTCTTCAAAAATGTCCAACATAAAGGTTGTAGAGGATGTTACAAGCTTTCCAAAATGTCCAAGAACTCATTGAGATCATTCTTGAGCAAGGAGAATCGAAGAGATGAAGTTAGGGTTTCATTCTTGAATTATAGGTCATTTTGTGATATCCAAGAATTCAAATCTCAAGCCCATGCTGCATAATCTTTGCTTTGCAGGTTTTAAACTTATGTTTCACTCCATAATTAATGGTTTACACAATTGATTGAACCATTATCCAATTGATTCAAGTATTATCCAAATCAATTTTCCATTTTGGGGAGAAAGTAACATATCCATTCTTGTAAAGCAAGCTTTATGCACAAAGTCAACTTCTTGAGCTCCTAACTTGTTTTATTTTATTACACTTCATCCAAAAAGTCATAGGTATTGTATTTAAAATGGTTAACAACTCTATGAACCAAGTACAAGGCATGGAAACTTGTTTTGTCAAAAAATCACATGTTGAGATTAAACATGTAAATTTGAATTCTGATCAACTAGAGCACTCCAAACCTTTTGCTTATAAATAGAGGATTTATTTATGAGCTAGTACACGAATTCTAAGGCCCTGAAACTCCCTCAAACACTCACAAACCAGAAATTGCTTAAAAAACACCATTGATACACAGTCATGCCCTTAAACTTGTATCTTTCATTTCCCTCGTGCGTTTTCCCTCAAAATCATTTGCAAAGCTTCTATACCTCAAATATAGTCCATCCCTATCCTTGCTTTGGAACTGTAACATCTCCATCACTATCCTCCATAACCAAAAACAGAGGTCTGCAACTTGACTTCTCCAGACCATTCCAGCCATCCATAGCTCAAGCTAAGCATTGCATTAGCTTCCTAGAGGTCCAAGGAAGCTAACCTGATCATCACAACTCTTTGAAAGCAGCTCAAACTCATTTCATGATTTCCAATTCTTGAGGTATTTTTCTGAACTTTCATCTCTTTATTTAGGCATTGTTAGGCTTTCATTTTCAAAAACAAAATGTAGATATCATTGCCCTGAAGCTGTACATATCCATAGTTTTCATTTATTTTACCTAAGCTTAGAGAATTTTAAGTTTGAATCTCTGAAAAAAGTTAGTTCAGAATTTGGTACTTTAGAAATACATGCTCATCTTTGATTTTTAGTCCAAATTGTTTACATGTCTGAAATCCTGGTAAAATTTCTGACAAGTTTGATGTTGGAAGTTTTGAGAATGGATGAGAAATGAATGAGATACAGGGACCCTGACTCGAGGTTGAAGATGAAGTTCATTTCTAGGAATGAATTTGTAATATATATTTATGGTTTTATTTAAATTAACAGATGTATAGCCACCCCAGTGGTAAGGCATCGCACGTTTATGGTCAAGGGCATGGGTTCAAGCCCCAGCGCTGTCATTTTGCTCCTTTTCTCAACATTTTCTCTTTTTTGCTCCAAACATGCGCGCCTGGGCCTCTTTGGATGGGCTTTTTGTTCTTTTACTTATTCTGACCCCCTGTTTCCTTTTGACAACGTAACCCATTTCATTTCATTTTATTTTGTTTTTATGTTTACAAAAACACTAATGGGCCAGACATAAAACATCAAATCTGTTTTACTTTAAATATTATACCCTAAACTGTTTTACACCCCCTAACCTCATTTTTATATTTTTATTTTATTTTCATTTTCTTTATTTTTATTATCATTAATATTAATATTAATATTATTATTCTTAATAAAAAAGACAAAAATATTTTATTTATTATACTATATTCTTATTTTATTTTTCAATACAAAAAGACAAAACATTTTTCTTATAAAAACTTAATTTCCTTTTCTTAATAAATTAATAATTAGATTTAGGTTTATTTGTTTTCTTTTTTTAATTAAAATTAACTTAGAATTTAGGTTTTCTTTTAATTAATTAATTTCCATACTATTTTGATTAAACTTAAAACCTTTTCTAAAAAAACCTAAAAATGCTTTCTTGATTAATTTTATTTCTTTTAAACTAGGGTTTAATTTTACTTATTTTAATTAATTATTTTATTTTAGATAAATAGGTTAAAACCAAGGATCTTTCTTAACAAAATCCAAACAAAAAAATCCATCTTTTTTCCATTTACATCCTTGTACATTATATTCCTTTCAATTCTTGTACTTTATTCAAGTTTCAATATAGTTGTAATAGATAATTAGGTTTAATTTATTGCAATCCCCATTTGTAAATTTGTATACCCCATCCCTAAATGATGTAATAACGTAGTAAATTTACTTTCCTCAATTTATCCCTTTCATATCAATGCTAGTAAATTAGGGTTTGTATGAAAAGATAAAATCAATGCTTAGAGAACCCTAATTCAAGATAAACCAAGCATGAAAAAATAAACACACTATTCACACATGTACCCCTAAGGTTAACTCCACTTGTTGCCTAAAAAATGGTCATGTTACGCATGTGGGACATCTTAGCAAAAACAATCAAAAATACAGGATCATAGTCCCTCGATGACGCTACGAATGTTGCCTTACAAATGTTCTTAGTCCCTCAAGAGAAATGCTAAGATATTTGCTATCATGACTATACGATGACCCACGCCCGTCCCTTTACATCCAAAGATAAGGCTTCTTACCAATCAATGGTAATATAGCAATATCAAAGGAATGGATAGAAATGAACAAAAGACTTTTGAGTAGGTAGAAACGTTCTTAGTTGCTTGCTCACTTTCAAAACAAACACACACCAAACACTTTCAAAACATGAAATATTTTCAAAAGTTCAACACTTTGTATACGTTCTTACAAAACGAGAACCATTACAAAGTTTTCCTAAACGAAGGCGCCTTTTCAAAAATACTTTCAAAAACCACCACAAAGCATATTTTCAAACAAAGCAATTGATCTAGCAAGCAACTAAGAGCCCATAGATAACTATGGATGAAAAGGGTGCTAACACCTTCCATTTTCATAATCTACCCCCCGAACTCAAGAAAATAATCTCAAAGGTTTTTCCTGTTCTTTTTAGCCTTTCCTTATTGGATAAAGGAAAAGTCGGTGGCGACTCTTTCTATCCACAACAATTGCGATCAAACGTAAAACATCTGAAGTCATTTCTCTCACCGTATCACACAAACCTAACACCAAATATAAATAATTGAAACACAATGCTCTCGCACATGCGCACCTCTAGTGTAATCTCACCTCGGTTGCTTTCGGAATAAAATAGTCACAATTTTCGAATGTGAGGCATTTTAGTGGCAACCCTCTGGTTCAAAGATCATAAAATGACCCTTTAAATGTTGCCTAGATACATGATCTTAAAACATTAGGGGTGTTACTAAAGTATCTTACTAAGTTGTCTTTGTGACTGTACGATGACCCTCGACTGTCCCTCAAAGATCCGACGATAGGGATTCCTACTCACTAATAGTAGGATAGCACTGTCTAAAGAAAAAGAGGAAAGGAACAAACCTTTTTGAGTAGGTAGATAGTTCTTAGATGCTTGCTCAAAATAAAACATTTTCCACACATACACTCCTTTCCAAAAATATTTTCAAAGACACTTTGTATACGTTCTCAACAATACGAGAAACATTACAAAGTTCACCATACCAAGGCGTATTTTCAAAATACTTTTTTCAAATACACAAACACAAGTTATTTCCAAATGAGCTAGCATCTAAGAGCCCGTAGATAACTACAGATGGAAAGGGTACTAACACCTCCCCTTTCTATAATCTTCCCCCCTTAATCAGAATTAATCTCGAAAGGTCTTTTTCTGTTCTTTTCACCCTTTCCTTTGTTAGATAAAAGAAAAGTCGGGAACGACTCTTGCTTACCGCAAAATTTGCGTATACAAATGAAAAACTAGTAAAAGTCAGTTCTCCCACCGTATTACAGAATTGGCGACTCTGCTGGGGAATTACAAAAAAAGTGGGGTTACCTTAGAGTTAGATAATTTTAAATTGCTTTCCTTGTTTTTTTTGTCTGCTTTATTTTTAAAGGGTTTGTTGGGGTTATTGTTAAAGATCCTATACCCGAATCTGGGGCACCTTTTTTAGGTAAGTAGCAAAAAATCATGAAGGTTATACGGTGTAGATCGATACAGACAAAGTGATGGCTATGTTAGCATGATACTCTGGCTTGTACTAATGTTCCTTGAGTCAGTCAAGGATAACATTAGGCTTCCTTATAGTGTCATTAAATGCTAACTGACCTTTAGAACCTTTAATTGACTCATCCTAGCCATTAGAAAGTAGTGATATAGCCAGATTTGGTTCCGACCGAAGATTGGTTGATACTCAATACTACACTTATTGAGATTGGACTTTCGAGATATTTCGGCCGCAATACTTTGGTGCTTGAGCTGAAACAGTGCCTGACGGAAAGGACAATGATATGAGACTCCTTAGAACCCGGTTACTATTACTAGGATAGGTTGAGCCAACTGAAACTTCAAGAGGGTACTTACCTTTAAACCTCATGCAAGCCTTTAAACCTAAGGTCTTTGTGTGACTTGTTTGTGTTTGCTATATTTGTTTTTAAGCATAATCATAACATCATGAAAATCATGACATATCATTCACACTAACCATTTCAAGGACCTGTGGATTTATCTCTTCTCTATTTTGTAGGTTATGGATTCAGCTCACAGAAAAACCATCCGGATCAACTTTGTAGAAATTCCCCCCAAGCTTAAGGAGTTGGTCTTAAAAGTTCCTGAAAGCTCATCACTCAACAAAAGATATGGTCACTTGCTCATTTTGGTTACTACCGGTTTTGACAAAGGTTTAATGAGCGTCCTATTCCAGTTCTTCGATCCTAAGCACCATTGCTTCACATTTCCAGACTATCAGTTGATGCCCACATTGGAAGAATTCTCTAAGCTACTTGGTTTGCCTATATTGGAGTAGATACCTTTCACCGGTTTATAATAAGATCCAACTTTAGAAAATGTCGCTATAGCCTTGCATTTGAAGCCATCTGACATTGAATCCAGTTGGGAAAGAAGAAGTGGGGTTAAAGGTCTTCTTGCAAAGTTTCTGATGGAGAAAGCTCAGTTATTCCTAGACGCTATGAGTTACCATGCTTTTGAAGATATCTTGGCTCTCTTGATCTATGGATTGTTTTTGTTCCCTAATTTAGACCAACTTATAGACACAAATGCCATCAACATTTTCCTTACTCATAATCCAATACCTACATTACTCGGGGATATTCTGCATTCACTCTATACCCGTACTATAAAGAAACGAGGAACTCTTATGTGTTATATGCCTTTACTCTATAGGTGGTTTGTTTCACACCTTCCTCGATCAGTAATAAAGAACGAGTTAGGCTTAAGGTGGAATCAAAGGCTAATGTCTCTTTCTCACTCTGATATCTATTGGTGTTCCCGCTTTCAAGAAGACACCTCTTTTATTGATTTCTGTGGAGAATTTCCTAATGTGCCACTCCTTGGAATTAGAGGAGGCATCATCTATAACCCTTCTTTAGCCCTACGTCAGTTTGGTTACGCACAGAGAGATGGTCCTCCTGATATACTCATCCAAGGTATTATGTTTGACTATTCAAATGATCTGCAAGGTTATCATCACAGGTTCATCCGCGCTTGGGGCATGCTTAAGAAGACTGATAGTAAAACTTTGGGACACAGGAACTCCATCCCTTTGGAACCTTACCTAAAATGGGTTTGATATCGTGCTCAAAGTCTTGTGATGCCATATATTGCCATCTTACCAGTGATCTTGGAACCTATTATTCAAAGGGACGAGTCTCACATTATTCTTAATCTTGATATGCCAACAAACTTCGAAGAATTGAAAAGGTATTGGATCCAACTCAAGAAAGAACGGGACACCTTTGAGACCCAATTCTATGCTAGTAAGAAGAAAGTGTTGGAACTGACAAAGCAGCTTCACGAGGAGCCGAATCTTAATGCCTATATCAGCATGAAAAGGAAGCATTTTTGGGAAACCTAGAAGTTTTAATTGTTATTTCTTTGTAAACTTTGATTTCATTTGAATTTACTAATAAAAAGTCTTTCTTTCTATTTTGATTAAAAAAGTTTAAATCCTACGAGGTCCTTGAAAAATTGCATAAGCATATTGTTGTACCCCAAAATTTTTCCTCCCATTTTACTCAAGACATGCTCATTAAGGTCTTAAATTGCTTAAGGTTGACCAAAAATTGACCAGACAAATTCTTCTCCTAAGCAATGAACCTCCAACTAGGGTTTCACTTTTCATCAAGATGTGGGAGCTCCAAATGTTTCAAATTATTTCCATTGTCCCTAATATGTCCTCAAGAATGTCCATGCTAAGTTTCATGCCTTGCATTACAAGCTTGCTCAGTCAATTGCTTAAATGCTTGAAAATCAACTGTACTAGGTCAAAAGTCAACTGTGGCTAATATACAGTCAAACCTCGATATTTTTGGTCAACATCAAAATTTTGAAGTGATATCCATAATTTGATCAAGGGTTGATCATGATTCCTCAAGGAATGCTCTTAATTTATCAAAAGTCAAGAATTGCTAAATTAGGGTTTCTATAGGAGAAGTCAACTAAACTTTGACAAGCCATAACTTTCACATACTTCATACATTTTGCCCCAACCAAATCTCATTGTGAATAAAATTCAGTTCCATACAACTTTTCTTTTTCTCTCAAGTCCAAGAAATGCATCATTTGGAAGATATAAGCTCGTACATTACATGTCACTTTTAGAAAGTCAACAAAAGACATTTTTTGCCAAGACCATTTACATCAAGATAAAGTATTCAAATACAAACATATTCAACATAGAGATTGTAGAGGACATCTTGGGCTTTCCAAAACGTCGAAGATCACCCTCAAAAGATAAAAATTGAGAAATTTATGACCAGAGCAAGTTGCGAAATTTTGGTGAAATGCATAAATTTCAAGTTGAGCAATTTTGATATTTTTGACTTGTGGGCCATGGATTGAGAGTCCACACGTGTACTACACCTCAAATATGATTCTTACACCCTTTGGTTGTGTTTTATTTTAATTATTTACATTATTTTTTATTTAATTCATTAATAATGAAAAATAATTAAAATCAAATCAAATCTTTTGTACAAAGATCCAAGTCCATTTGCTTTGACCTAAAACCAAACTTTACATTTCTCCATAATTCAGACCAAGGACAACACGAAACCCTAGCCTCTCAAAGTGGTTAAATTTTCCAAAATTTTCAAGAAAACCCTAGAGCTTCCAAACCCTCATTACAAACCTTCTCACTGCAAGATCTCGAGTCCATTCATTCCCAACAAGGAGATTGAGTAAGTTTGGGACAATCTTGAAGCCCCCAAGCATGCAAAACACCCTTACATGGCATCGCCGTCGCATATCATTCATAAATTTCGTATTTTTGTTTTTGTCTCGTTTTGAACCATACTAATATCGTTATTATGTTCCTGAGATGTTTTTGAACAGACCTGAATCAACCTCATGTTCCCATGCATGCAGAATACTGATATGCCATGTTTACTTTGAATATTTTCGATCGTGTAATAACGCCCAAACCAGCCAGTTTTAGGCCATGAATTTGCTTCCATTGAGATTTCAGGCCATGAATTAGGGGGGGGGGGGGGGGGGTAGGGTCCCCCTAGATCTTTATTCGTGTCTATTTTGCAGGTTTTGATGGAAGAGACAACCGAGAAGATGACCGGAGCTAGGGCTCCGACGTCCCTCCGATATAGATTCCATGTTTAATATATTTTTATTTCTTGTTATTTAGCTAACAGTTGAAGCGTGCAGTTCAGTTGGCAAGGCGAGGCATGATAAGACGTTAGTCCAAAGGGGGCTGAGTTCGATCCAGCCTTTTTACAAAATTTAATTCTCTCCTATTTGTTTCATACAAATCCAATGCTTCAGACCCCAACACACTTACCATGCGCTCTCATCACAATACCATGGGATCTCATCATATCTAGATCAAACGTTCCAGATTCGGTGTCCACATTGAAGTTTCCAAGGGTCAGCAACACTGGATTCCACAAAGAAAGCTGGGCCAACACACTTTGGGCCTAGCAAATTTCCAGATTACACCCCCATCTTTCTTCATATACCTGGCCCAGTCCATTTCTTTTTTTAACTTTATTTTATTCATTTAATTATTTTTATGCTTTTAAAATCATTTTTTATAAAAACTTAGATCTTGGTTTTATTTTATTCAATTTTAATTTTCATAAATTAATTTAATTAATTATTTTGGTTTCTTTTCATAAATTAAAAACAATTAGAATTAGGTTAAAATTTTAATGTTTTCTTAAATAATAAAAATACAAAAAAATATTAGGTTTTGTTAGAATTAATCTTAATTAATAATTTTTCTTTTCTTTTAATTAATTAATTATTGTTTAACTCAAACTTTCTTTTTCCAAATAAACAAAAGCAACAAAAAGATTTTCTTTTAACTTAATAATTTTTAGGGTTTTAGACGTCATTTCCATTTCGTACGCGTTTATTTGCTTTCACACTTATTTCATATTATTGTACTTGATTATGGGATGTAATAGAATTAATTAGGACTCTTTACTTCTTTGCTTTCTTTATTTTTCCCCTATGTTTTGGACTTGTAATAATCTCCCTTCCCGAAGCCTTGTAATAGCTAGATTTACATCTTCGCACTTTTAATTACTGCAAACTATTTAACTGTTTAGATGTATGCTAATAGGATTGTATGGCAAGAATAAGAACAAAACGCTAGCAAACCTAATGCAAAGACAAAAATAACTGAATAACAACACAGTTTCACTTATGCACCTCTAGGGTATCCCACTTTGGTTTCCTTCGGAAAAACAATCACATCTCTCGAAACATCAGAGATTTTAGTGGCTACCCTCCAGTTTAAAGATCATGAGTCCCTCGATGACCCTCTCGATGTTGCCTCGGTATGATCTTAAAACCCTAGGGTAGTTACTAAAGTTTCTTGCCCAGTTGCTTTCGTAAATGTATAAACGTCCCTTCGAATGTCCCTCAAACATCTAACAAATAGGGCTACCCACTCACTAATAGTAGGATAGCATTGTCTAAAGGAAAAGAGGAAAAGAACAACCTTTCGAGTAAAAATAGATAGTTCCTAGATGCCATGCTCAAAAAATTTCTACGCTTACACAAGATTTCTTTCAAAACATTTTTAAACACTTTGTATACGTTCTCTACCATTCCGAGAAACATTACAAAGTTCGCCGCACTAAGGCACTTTGAAAAATACTTTTCAAAAATAGACAAAGCATAAGATATTTCAAAATGAGCTAAGCATCTAAGAGCCCGTAGATAACTACAGATGGAAAGGGTGCTAATACCTTCCCTTTCCATAATCTATCCCCCTTACTCAGAAACAATCTCGAAAGGTTTTTTTCTGCTCTTTTCACCCTTTCCTTTGTTGGATAAAAGAAAAAGTCGATGGCGACTCTTGCTTAGCGCAAAATTTACAAATATAAATGCAAAACCAGTATAAAAGTCGGTTCTGCCATCGTATCACAGAATCGACGAATCTGTTGGGGACTTTGATAAAAATTAGGGTTACCTTATAGTTTAGTTCATTCTTTATTTTCTTTACATTTGTGTGTTTTGTATGCTTTATCTTTTAGGGCTTGTTTGGGTTGTTACTAAAAGATCCTACCCCCGGATCTGAGGCACCTTTTAGGTAAGTAGAAATAGACCGTGGGGACTGTACAGGGTATACCGACATGGTTGAAGCGATAGATACGTTAGTGTGACACATTTGTTGGTACCGGTAGCCCTTGAGTTTAGTCAAGGAGAATACGGGGCCGTTGTGTGGTGTGATGAAGCACTAATTGACCTTACAACCTTTAATTGAATAACTTGGCCATTAGGAAGTAGTAAGATAGCCGGTGTAGCACCCCAAAATTTTCCCTCTCATGTTTTCCAAAGTCTTCCCCCTGCATGGTTGACCAGAAACCCTTGCCTAAAGAAAAAGAAAATTTTTGAGTGGTGCTTTAAGTACCTTTCGATTGGCATTCTGAAAGACCCTTCGATTGGTATTCTGAAGGAGCCTTTCGATTGGCATGGATAATTCCCTTCAATTGGCATTATGGACAAACACTTCGATTGGCATTGTGTCAAGGCCTTCGATTGGAATTCTGAAAGACCTTTTTGTTTGGCACCCTGGGCCAAGCCTTTCAATTGGTGTGCCAAGGGATCCTTCGATTTAGCATTGTGTCAAGGCAGCTTTGACAGGCATGTTAACCATGTCCTTCGATTAGCATGAACAACACCTTTTGATTGGCCTGTTAACAAAGCCTTTCGATTGGAATTTTAACAAGTACCCTTTGATTGGTATATGGATAAATACCCTTCAATTGGCATTTCAAAAGGTCCTTCGACTGGAACTTCAGAGTTTCCCTTAATAAGAACATCAGAACGAAATGACCTTCGAATGGCATTTCAGTGCAGAGTTTCTCTTAATCTAAGATGCTATGATGAAGGAAGTTCTGAACACTTCGAATCAGAACTTAGACTCATCACAAGGCCAAGGGCTGGTCGAAGTTGTCTAATAGGGAATGTTCTAAATAGATTCGAATTGGACTTTGAAGCTGGCAAAGAAGGCCCATTCGAAGGGTACATAAGAAATCCATTCGAAGGAGGCAAATCAAGACCAATCGAAGAGCAGGGCCTGAAGGCATTCGAAAATCAAAAGTGTCCAGGTTCATTCAAGATTCCAAAGAGACATGAATATTTCAAAAAAGGAAATCTTTTAATATGTCTGATTCTTGTCTCATGGCTTTAAAGGCCTGGTTAAATGGTTGTCCCTTGACATTTTCATGCACCCCCACACTCCTATAAATACAAGGCCAGTGACACATTACAAAGGGGGGACGAGGAAAAAAAAACAGGGAGGATTTGGAGATACGCTGCCCACAAACCCACCAAAGGTTATCAACATTTTCATAAGTAATCCAAGCCAAAGCAGCCATTCAGCGAACATCTCCACACCCAAAACCACAGATCATACATCTTTAATTGGTAAGGGTTTGCAAAACCAAAATTGCACCTTCATGACATTTAAATACACATTGCATATGTATTCTTGTTATTACTGATTATGTTGCATGTAAGCTGAAGCGCAAAGATGAGATCATGCCATTGCTGGGGCACGATCTAAGTTTCTCCTTCAAATCTCAGGATAAAACAAACCCAGACCCAAATTCAGCATATTCAAATTGAGGAAGGATTTGAATTGGGTGGAGATTCGAATCAGGGGGGGTAAAGTCCCCCCTGGATCTTTAACATTTGTCTCATTTTGCAGGAAATATCTTCTCAGAATCTTGTTCAGAGCTTTGAAGCTTAGCAGCTTAGATTCGAACTGGATCCAGGGTTCCCAGATCGAAGGATGACATATCCAGATCGAACACCCCCAAAGTGCATCCCCTCATGCACCTTCGATCAAGCCTCTTCACTGGATCGAAAGACAGCCCACACCTCTTTCGATCCAAGCCTCCAGAATTATACCTTTCTTGATTTACTGCCTGTTCCTTCGATTTCGTCTTTTTTTTGACTATTTTATTTCCTTTTTTAATCAACATAAAATCAATTAAAAAAAAACCACAAAAACAATAGGCTAGTTTTTTTCTATTAAATTAACTTTGTTAATTAATCATTTAATTATCTTAACATTTTCTCAAAACTAAAATTAAGAAGATTTAGATCATTTTCCCAAAATAAAATAAAACAACAAAAAGATTTTATTCTTAGGATTTTTCAGAGGTTATGTTCAGATTCGCGCGCATTTATTTTATTGTAACTGCCTACTGGTTTGTAATAGCTTAACTAAGACTTTTACACTTTACTGCTTTATTCCCCCAATATTGGACATGTAAATAATCCCCCTCCCCGAAGCCTTGTAATAGCGTAGGATTTACAATTCCCGCACTTTAAATTCCTATACATATATTAACTGTTTAGATGTATGCTAACTAGGATTGCATGACAAGATCTGAAAACAAACGGTAGAACACCTAAATATACAAAGATAATGTAACTGAAAAACAATACACTCTCACATGCCACTCTTAGGGTACACCTCACTTGGTTGCCTCGAACGTGGTCATTGAGTATAGGATGTTTTAGAGGTCGCCCTCTTGTCCAAAGATCATAAGTTGCCTCAAAACGGTTGCCTCGGATAAAATGATCTAAGACATTAGGGTTACCACTAAGGCGTCTTAACATTGCTTTAGTGACCACACGTCCCTTAAATCGAATTGACCCGAAAACTCCAACGACGATGCTACCTACTCCTCAATAGTGGGATAGCATTGTCTAAAGGACATTTGCACAGTTTAATTCCTTTTTGAGTAGGTAGAGATTCTTAAGTACTTGCTCCTTTTAAAACAAAACAAAACTTATCGCACTTACACTCTCTTCAAACAAAAAACTCTTTTCAAACCCACAATCATAAAGAAAAGCAAACTTTTGAAAACATAGTGAGCAAGTACCTAAGAGCCCGTGGATAACCACTGATAGAAAGGGTGCTAACAACTTCCCTTTCTATAATCTACCTCCCGAACCCGAGAAACATCTTGAAAAGGAATTTTTCTGTGCTTTTGTCCTTTCCTTGTTGGATAAAATAAAAGACGGTGGCGACTCTTGCTTACCGCAACATTTTGCAAAAACAAACGCAAACGCGAACCAGCATTCCAAAAATAGTAAGTTCTCATTCCCACCGATCACAGAACTGGCGACTCTGCTGGGGACTCTTATAAGTGAGGTGTACCTTAGGATTAGATCACTTGTGTTTTCAATTGTATGCTTTGTATGCTTTAAATTTTGTGGGCTTGTATCGGAGTTCTATAGATCCTAACCCGGATCTGGGGATACCCTTTAGGTAAGTAGCAATAAACTACGAGGGATCTGTCCTGCGTAGACCGACACAGATGAAGCAGTAGCTACGTTGATGTGGCACCTTAGTCTGTACCGATATCCCTTGTGTTGGAACGAGGAGAATATGGGTCTTCTAAGGAGTCATTAAGCACCAACTGACCTTAAAACCTTAAATTGACCAACTTGGCCATAGAACAGTAGCAGTATGCTACACTCATTGAGACTAAACTCTCGCGATGATTCCGGCCGCAAGAAAAGGTTGCTAAACTGGAAATATGACCGATCGAGGGTAGTCAGTGATATTGAGATCCTCTAGAACCCGGTTACTATTTTTAGGACATGTTTAAACCAACTAAACTGAAAGAGGGTAATGCCTAAACTCCATGCCAGCCTAAACTTAAGGCTATATGTGTGACTTGTGTGCCTTCAAACTTGAACTACTTGCACATTCTTGTTATCTGACAACATGAGTTCCTTGCAGGTTTTGTTTATAGTCCTTATCCAATAATTTGGATTTATTGCAGGGTTTACTGACATCGCTCTACACTTTTGCTTAAACGCATAGCATACACATTGTGACCGGTGGAAATAGAACTGACTGTTTTTTAGCTGGTTTCGCGAAATGTCGCGGTAAGCAAGAGTCGCCACCGTCTTTTATGTTCTCCAACATGGAAAGGACAAAAGCACAGCAAAATTCCTTCTTTGAGAATGTTTCTCGGTTCGGGAGGTAGATTTATAGAAAGGGAATGTGTTAGCACCCTTTCTATCTGTGGTTATCCACGGGCTCTTAGGTACTTGCTCTTATGTTTTCAAAATTTGTTTGCTTTTCAAGTGTGTGTGGGTTTTGAAAAAAGTTTCGTTTGAAAACTTCTGAGTAACTCTTGTATCAGTCCTCAAGAGTGTATGAAGTGTTTGTTTGAAAACCTTTTAGAAAGTGTGAGGTGTGAAAAGTTGTTTTTGTTTGTTTGAAAAGAGCAAGTACTTAAGAGAAATCTACCTACTCTAAGGAATTAGGCTGTGTAAGAGTCCTTTAGATAGTGCTATCCCACCATTGAGAGGTAGGTAGCACCGTCGTTGGAGTTATTCGGGTCAATTCGATGATTAGGGACAGTGTGGTCACCAAAGCAATGGTAGGACACCTTAGAAGTAACCCTAATGTCCTAGATCCTTTGTATCCGAGGCAACCGTTTCGAGGAAACTGGATCTTTTAGACAAAGGGCGACCTCTAAGACACCCTGTACTTGATGACCACGTTTCGAGGCAACGAGTGAAGAGTACCCTAGGAGTGGCATGTGCTTTGTGTGTTGTTTTTCAGTTAATTTTTGTCTTGTACATGTTATTTGGTGAGCTACGGATTGGTTTTATTTACATTCATTCTTTCATGCATTTAACAGTTAGGGGGTGCGGAAATATAAATTCTACGCTATTACAAGGCGCGAGTCTATACATCGCCAAAAATACAAAGACCCGTTTTGTTAAATAAGTACGAGAAATTAAATAAAGCGGTAAACCTAATTACTATTACATTCTTGGAAGCAATTAAATAATAATCAAAATAAAATGCGTGCGAATAAAAGTTAATCGGGAATGCCTTAAGGGTTTTGACCCTTTTAAGAAAAGAAATGAATTTTTTGTCTTTTTTGAATTATATGCAATTAATTAAATAAAGCCTAATCTAATTAATTAATTTATTAAAAGAAAATATTTTTTTTTGTGTTTTTATGTTTTTTTTAATGAAAATAAAATAAAGGAATTAAAATTGAAAGTTAATAAAACCTAATTCTAAACTTATTTTAATTATATAAAAAAAAGTTAAAGTTGCCTAATTAAACTATTTTATTTGTTAATATTTATTTTTCAAAAATAAAATGAAATTAATAATGTTAGTTCTTTTTTTTTGATTTTTTATGAAAACATTAATTGGTTAATTGTTAATAAAAGGGAAAAATAAAATAAGACAAATAAAATAAAAATAAGAAAAATTGCAAACCCAAGGGGGGGGGGGGGGGGGGGGGGGGGTTGGGCCAAATAGGAGGTGTGTTGAATTCTGGCCCATTAAGAAGACACGTTTGACTCTCCTTGATTGTCCAGAGCGCGTTTGACTTGGAACATGGTATTCCTCCCTCTCCTGGCCTTTGGATGACTGTCTGAGGACACATGGCATGTTGGATGTGTGAGTCTATGGTGGATTATCTGATGAGACGCTACACACAAGCATAGGAAGAAAAATAATATGAAATTTGGTGGGGACCTGGGATCGAACCCAGGCCCCAAAGATTGCAAGCCATATCTCCAACCACTGCATCACTTATGCACGTTTGTTATAATAATAAGAAAATAACATAATATAAAACAAACGCACTATATGCTGAAAAAAGGAAAAAACGCGCGCCCAATTTGAACCTGCCAATCATGTATTGCCACGCATCATCTTCTTCATCTGGCCTGAAACAAAAAGCAATCAAATAGAAGGGGTTTTAAACCCCCACAAAACAAAAGTGCCAAGAATAACGATTAGGCACACAAGCAATATAAAAAGGGCGCGATAGTGTCAATGATTTCGTCTTGTTGCAACGAATCCAGTCATATGCATCACTAGTCCTAATTGTTCTGGGTTTAGAAAGCCCCAAATTTGAAACTGAAGAACCCTAGAACTTGTTCCTGGTGATTTTGGATTCAGTGCGCGTTAGTTCAATTAAACTGTTTCATTAGCTTCAGAAGGTTCCTAACAACACAAACCAATCAAAAAAAATGGATTAAAAGCGCATGAAATATGATATGCAGATTTGGAAATATATGCAAACCGAGTGACTTGTTGGCTTTGATTCTTTGCGTATTTGGACTTGTTCTTGATGGCAATGGCTTCCTGGAGACTCAGGCAATATGTTTGAATCAAAAAGAAGCTTTGAATTGCGCTGCAAATAAGAAATCAGTTTCACACTTTTCTTCAATTTTTTGCAATATGGTTATGCTGCCTCTGAGTTTTCTAGGTCTTGTGAATGGTCTGGAACAATTGCATATATGTCTCTGAATAAGAATCCATCACTATAATGAGCTCTTAACTCTTGCAATGAAGTTTTGATTTTGCCATGACCACCATTAAACAACTTGCCATTTTTGCTCCAAATTTGAATTTTTATGCTTGAAATAGGCTGTACACGAAATTGGCATGTGAATTATGGTGTATCAAAGTTATTCAAACCAAAAGATATCCCTTAATTAATTTTCTTGATTTTTATTTGAATTTTAAAGATTTAAAATGAATTAAATCAAATAAAATTAAATATAAATAGAAAAATTAATTTTTAATCTTGAAATAAATCATGGGACACGTGGGAGGCATGGCAAAGCTGAACCAAGTGGAAAAAGTGGGCCTTTTTTGTTAAAAATGAAGTTTCATGGATAGTTGACTTTGGCCATTTCACAAAAATTTCCCAACTTCTCCAATACATATCTTGCTCAATTTTGATCATATGAACATGTTCTTAGACATTTTGGAAAGGTCTTGAAGTCCTCTAACCAATGCCTTTGGTCCCATTATATTTTGATTTACCAATCTCAAGTTATGGTATTTGACTTAAAGTGCCTTTTGTTGACTTTTGAAAATGACCTATAACGTTGAAATTGATAACTTTTTGTGAGAGCATTTCTTGGATTTGGAATGTGAAGATGAGTTGTAGGAAATGTCTTCCCCTTCAAGATGAGCATTGGTTGGGATTTTTCTGATGAACCATGAAAAAGTTATGCCTTGGTCAAGTTACAGCTGACTTTTCAGCTGTCCAAAAATGGAAACTTTTGCATCTTGATGATTTTTGAGCCATTCTCGTGGAATCATGATAAAGATTTGATCCAATGATGATTGTGCCTTCAAAATAAGATGTTGACCAAAATTTTTGACTTTTGACTGCCAAATGACCATTTTACCCCTGCAGTTGATTGTGAAGTAATTAGGGTTTTTGACTGTGCAACTTGACCTTGTGAGCCTTGAAACTTGACATGTAGGTGCTTGACAATGTATATGAGCATATGGGACTTGATTGATCCCTTGAAAACCTCAACTTCCTTGCAAGAACCAAAACCCTAATTTGACTGGCTTATGTGGGTGTTTGAGCTGTGCAACCCTTGAGTAGACTTGAGCAAATTGAGATGATGCTTGTCAAAACTTTGAAGAATATGAGAGGGCAAATTTTGGGGTACAACAGTTGCCCCTGTTCAATCTTCTTAGACCTAAGGATGTAGATTGGCTTGTGTGCCTTTCGTGATCCGAAGGTGGAAGATGATTGAACACTAGAGTGCCCAGAAATTTGCACTCACATAGTGAGGTATCAGCAATGTGATGGCGGGAATGGGCTTATAGATGCCATCTGGAAGTGTGACAGAACCTTGTCGGGAATGGGCTTATAGATGCCATTTGGAACTGTAATGGATAGCTGCGTCCGAATAGGAAATAGAATGGCCTCCGTGTCTGGAGCATATCTAGTCTGTGTCTAATTGTTGATGTCTGAATAAATAGTAGAATGACCACCGCGTCTGGGGTATATCCCTACTGTGTTTGAATGAGTGACAGAATGTCATCCGAATCTGGATCGTATCTGGACTGTCTCTTGAATGAATCTGGACTAAACAATAGAATAGCATCCGTGTCCGGAGCATCTCTAAGTTGTCTTTAGAAGCTTGAATCTGAATAAGAAATAGAATAGCGTCCGGGTCAGGAGCATCTCTAAGCTATATCTCAAAGGAAATCTGAATAAGTATCAGAATGTCGCCATGTCTGGGTCGCATCTGAACCATCTCTAGAAGGAAATCTGGAATAAGCAATAGAATAGCATCCGTGTCTGGAGCATTTCTAAGCTATCTCTAGAAAGGAGTCTGGAATAAACAATAGAATAGCATCCGTGGTTGGAGCATCTCTAAGTTACCTTTAGGAGTTTGAATCTGAATAAGCAATAGAATAACATCCGGGTCAGGAGCATCTCTTAGCCGTTTCTGAAAGGAAATCTGAATAAGCAATAGAATATCATCTGCGTCGGGAGCATCTCTAAACTATATCTGAAAGGAAATCTGAATAAGTATCAAAATGTCGCCATGTCTGGGTTGCATCTGAACTATCTCTAGAAGGAAATCTGAATAAGCAATAGAATAGCATCCGGATCTGGAGCATCTCTAGGCCATCTCTAGAAGGGAGTCTGGAATAAGTATCAGAATGTAGCCATGTCTGGATCGCATCTGAACCATCTCTAGAAAGAATCTCTGAATAAATAATAGAATAGCATCCGTGGTTGGAGCATTTCTAAGTTATCTTTGAAAAGAAGCCCTGAATAAGCAACAGAATAGCGTCCGATTCTGGAGCATATCTGAACTATTTCTGAACAAGAAACTCTGAATAAGCAACAGAATAGCGTCCATCTCTGGAGCATTTCCCAGCTATATCTGAAAGGAAACTCTTGAATAAGCAAAAGAATAACCTCCATCTCTGGAGCATTTCTAAGCTATCTCTGAAGAGAAAATCTGAATAAGCAAAAGAACAACATCCATATCTGGAGCATTTCCAAGCTATATCTGAAAAGAAACTCTTGAATAAGAAAAAGAATAACATCCATCTCTGGAGCATTTCTAAGCTATCTCTGAAGAGGAAATTTGAATAAGAAAAAGAATAACATCCATCTCTAGAGCATTTCCCAGCTATATCTGAAACTTTGAATAAGCAAAAGAATAGCATCCATATCTGGAGCATTTCCAAGCTATATCTGAAAAGAAACCCTTGAATAAGCAAAAGAATAACATCCATCTCTGGAGCATTTCTAAGCTATCTCTGAAGAAAAAAAATCTGAATAAGCAAAAGAATAGCATCCATATCTGGAGCATTTCCAAGCTATCTCTAGAGATAAATCTGAATAAGCAAAAGAACAACATCCATATCTGGAGCATTTCCAAGCTATATCTGAAAAGAAGCCCTTGAATAAGAAAAAGAATAACATCCATCTCTGGAGCATTTCTAAGCTATCTCTTTAATCTCTTTAATGTAGATATGCCCTGGCTAGATACAGGTATCGAATCTGGAATTGCGACAGTTGATAGTAACCGTCTTTGGATTGACCTTTTTCCTGAAAAGGCAAAACATCAGTTGTATGCAATGTCATGATGCATGAACTGCATGATTTTAAGATGTTCTCAAAAATAAATGAGATTTGTGTTGTATGATGCGTATGCATGCTATAATGTATGAAGATGTGATGTTTATGAATGTATTTTCGTATAGGAAAATAAATCCTTGACGAATGCCAGGAATTTGTTGAATCCTGGGCTGATGTTGAAGAGTAGAGCTCTTCATTCCCGCTGGGGACGACGGTTGCAAGAATAAACCGGTAGGAGAAGATGAATCCGTTGAGGAATAAACTTGTTGGAGAGATTACTCTGCGGGGAATACTCTATGGAGAAGAGATACTTCGCTGAGGTTTGATGATAACTCCGCTGGGGATACCGTTGATAAGCTTTGTTGGGGAATCTTGATGAACTCCGCTGGGGGTAGGAAGAACTTCGCTGAGGACGATCTTTCTGTGGTAATTGGCTGAGGATAACCCAGTTATAAGCCCTGGTGGGGAATAACCTTTGAATAAAACCGGGGAGAGACGTGTGTACTCTGCAGGTGATAAGCTTCCAGAATCTACTGGGGATAAGCTTCCTACTGAGGAGATTGATTCAACTTTCTTGGGGAGACTCTTTGGACTGCACTGGGGAGTGGCTCCACTAGGGTGTCTGTATTCCGCCGGGGAACAATCTTTTATCAAGACTGCCGGGGATGCTTGCTTAGGACCATCTGTATACTCCGCTGGGGAATATTGAGATTTCTGGGGATTCCCAACTTCCTTACGGCTGACAGTAGCGTATCTCTGCTTGGGGAGAGTATTACTGACTTGCTGGAGATATTGTGCCTTTTCAGGGCTGATTGGGACCAACTCTGCTCGGGAGAGAGTATTGCTGAGTCTTGTCTTACTCTGCGGGGAGTGAAGGTATCTTGGTCACGTTCTTCAGCTAAACCTACCTTGGCACCTTCCTTGACAGAGCAACTAGATCGCTTGGACAACTCATTATTGCCCCTATTTCTGATGTGGGAGAAGAAGATACCTTGTGGAGGTGCTTGATGACTGCCGATTGACAAATCTTCTTCTAGTAGGCAAGTGACGAGATGACGGGACATAGTCGTACGCTTTTGATCCCTAACTTTTGCCTGAACCGCCCTTTCGGGTTTTCAGTCCACCGGGATACCCATTTTCGCCCAAGCCGCCTTTTTAGGTTTTCAACTTGCCGGGTGTACAGATTTTTTTTCATTTTCATCCCTTATTTTGCCCGAACCCTTTTGGTTCGCCGGGAAGCCCTTATTTTTGCCTAGGTGTGTCAACCTAGCGGGTTTTTGATTATGCGCAGTATTTTTTCGACTACGTCCGTGCTCTCAGGATGTAGGGAGGTGCCCCTGTCAGTAGTGTTGCGTTGCCCTAGTACCAGAAGATCTTCCAATGCCCCAAGTGATCCAGATGGAGATTTTCCCCAAGTTGGTTGGCCTTTTGAGAGATTCTCTGAATCTTGACCTAACTGCCCCAGATGTTGGACAATGATCATGCCATGCCCCTTGATTGGAGGTGCTTTTGTTCATTAGACATTCGTCGTGCGAACTTCTATGCTGTTCAAACAAATAGTCATATGCAAGCAATGTTATATTAAAAATGCAAAGCTTATGTCTTTTTCGAAGTTTTTTGAAAATGTATTTTTCAGTAAAACAAGCAAGTTTTGTAAAATGTGATGTCAACTCGTTATTTTACAGTGAGCCTTAAGGAGTCAGGATACCTTTCGTAACAGTACGCTTTCGAACCAACCCAAGCTTCAGCTAGGACTTTTAAGGGTTGTAACGTGGCCTGGTTCACGGTTTAAGAAACAAAGGATAAGGCTCAAAATTTAATTGTACCCACCCGCTCTTCGTGATGTTCTTCAAACCTAAACTCAGCTAATCGTGCATTAGACCTTGTTTGAGTCTTTTTCATGATATTCCAATGATGGTTCGGATATTGACAGTTTATTGTGACTAGGCAGTCATTTCTTTCTTTTTTTTGTTGAGGGTTTGTAGGACCTCTTTCTTTTGGATTGTGTTATCCCTAAATTTTGCCTGAATTGTTTCTTTTGGCGATTACAGTCAGCGGGATGCCCCTGTTTTGCAAGTCTCCTTCATAGGTTTTGACTTATTGGGTTTTTATGACTACACGTCCTTATGATTATAGGAACCATCATTGTCTTTTGTTTTGTAAGGACCCCTTTGATGTTGTTGATTATGCACTTGGATCAACTGAGAGAACTACCCTGCCCCAGGTTATGATTAAGGGTTTTAATTTTCGAAAAGAAAAACTCCTACTTCTTTGGCTCGAAGGGGTTGACGAGGGATTATCTTCCTTATAACTCCAGTGTTTAGGGATTAAAACAATGCCTGTACCTCATCAGCGGGGTTCGTTCAAAAGCATACTGTAAATGCCGTGGTATCGTTTTCGTCATCCTCCCTCAAGAGGCTTAGAATTATTAACCGAGCGTTGATCATCACAAAAAAAATATGAAAGCAATTTGAATATAGTGAAAATAATTGGATTAATTCAAAAACAGACATATGCAGTGCATTAATGAAATAAAAGAGTTTGCTATGACATTAATTGTTTGTATAAGCAAAGAAAAATATAACTCGGAAATTCAAATAAACAAAAGCCTTCAATGATTGGGCAAAGGAGCATTGATTATGTTTGGAGTCTCTGGTGCTTCAAACTGAATCTCTCTGGCGTCAATCATGTCTTGGACCTTTTTCTTCAGAGCCCAACAGTTGTCTGTAGTATGCCCAGGGCTATCAGAATGGTATGCGCACCTATCGTTAGGATGATAGTTAGGAGCAGAAGTGTTTGGATTCCGGAGAGGAGCCCTTAAGGTAATCAGTCCTGCCTTCAACATTTGCTGTAGGGCTTGATCCAGTGACATGTTGATCCTAGTGAACTGTCTCTTGGGTGCGACCTCCTTACGTTGCTGCCCCTGTCCTTGTTGAGCAGGCCTAGGATTAAAGATCTGGGTTACCCCTACATGTTGATCATGGCGACCCTTTTTACTATGCACAACATTGGACTCCTTCTTCCCACTGTAGGGCTTTTTATGAGCATCAACAGGTGCAGCTTCCATAATCTTTCCAGCCTTGATACCAGCTTCAATCCTCTCCCCGGTCAAGATCAAATCTGTAAACCCAGCAGAAGAATTCCCAATCAGATGGTTGAAGAAAGGACCAGACAGGGTCCCCAAGAACATGTCAACGAGCTCACGGTCAGTCAAAGGCGGCTGCACCCTTCCAGCCAGGTCTCTCCACCTTTGCGCATATTCCTTGAATCCTTCACCCGTCCCTAGTGACATACCCTAGATTTGGGTACGTGTAGGAGCGAGGTCGGCATTATACTGATACTGCTTATAAAAAGCAGTTGCCAAGTCCTCCCAGTTACGAATACTGGTTCCATCCAACTGATAGAACCATTCGAGCTGAGTCCCTGAAAGACTCTCCTGGAAGAAATGGACCCATAGATTCTTGTCTGCCGTGTAGGGCTGGATCTTCCTTGCGTATGAACGGAGGTGCAGCTTAGGACAGGAAGCCCCGTCGTATTTTACAAAGGCAGGCGCCTTGAATTTGTGAGGGATAACCACCCCAGAAGATAAACCTAGGTCCCCAAAGTCCAACCCAGGCACACGTTGGATATCCATAGCATTTAACCGGTCCTCCAGCTGTTTGTACCTGTCCTCGGTAGGAGGGTACTGTTCGTCATTGAAATATGTCTCGGTGTCAGAGACTACGGGACTAGGAGCCCTTCCCTCTTGGTGACTGCCTTCCCCAACAGATGGAGTAGTCCGCTCAGCTTCATTCTGCAGTGTATTCCCAGATCTGCGTCTAGGGTTGAACAAAACAATCCTCTTCTTCTTCTTTTTCAAGAGCAGAGTCTTCAATTCCTATTGTCCTTGTGCTAAGCTCATGACCAGCTCCTGGAACTGGGCGTTCTGGGCCTGGAGGGCCTTGATAGCTTGTTCATTGGATGATTCAGGATTCATGATGACTGCTGAAATAAACAACGAAGAAGGTAAATGACTTGTACAAAGGGTACCTGTAATGCAATGATATGTATGTATGCATGCGATGTTTTCAAGGATCTCGCGGGGTAAACAAGAAGAATTGTTAGAATCTGAATTTTGTAGCTTGATGGAAGGAACTTCATGTTGAGAGTCCTTCTTCAAGAGTCAAGGCTCACCATATCGAGTGGGTCATAGCCCCTGACTCAAGTTATCAACCTTGGCTAGAGGAAAATAAATCCCCTTTGCCCCTTGCTAGGCATCATGACCTGCATCACAAACCCTTGAGATCCTTGAAATGGATTAGTCCTTATGTAGGATGTATGCAATGGTATGATGGCATGATGTTATGCTATGCGTGGAGTGATGTAAGTAAACCCTGTTATGAGTCCGGGTTAAGGACTGTAAACAAGACCTGCAAGAAACTCAAGTGTCAGATAACAAGCATGCAAGTAGTCAAGTTTGAAGGCACACAAGTCACACAAGACAACCCTTAGAGTTCAGGCCAGCATGAAGTTTGGGGTACTACCCTCTTGAAGTTGGTGGGCTCAAACCTGTCCTATCAAAAGTAACCGGGTTATAAGGAGCTCAATATCATTGGGTTGTTTTCTGTGTTCATTGTTTTGATTTAGCCACTGGACCGGCGATCAAAATATTCCAAGAAAACAACCTTCAATGAGTGTAGTATCGAGTATCAACCAACTTCAGACTGCACCAAAGTCAGTCATCTCACTACCCCTAAAGAGGCCAGGATGGTTCAAGTAAGGTTCCTAAGGTCAGTTGATGCTTCACGACACCACGCGGCGGCCCCGTACTCTCCTTGACTTGACTCAAGGGTTACCGGTACTCACCAAAGTGCCACATCAACGTAGCAAACTGCTTCAACCGTGTCGGTATACCCCGCACAGTTCCCTCACAGTTTGTTGCTACTTTCTAAGAAGGTATCCCCCAGATCCGGGTTAGGATCTATGAAACTCCCAAAACAGGCCCACAATATTAAAGCAAACAGATCAAGCAATTGAAAACATGATGATGAACTATTCCTAAGGTACACCCCACTTATTAAGTCCCCAGCAGAGTCGCCAGTTCTGTGACCGGTGGAAATAGAACTGACTGTTTTTTAGCTGGTTTCGCGAAATGTCGCGGTAAACAAGAGTCGCCACCGTCTTTTATGTTCTCCAACATGGAAAGGACAAAAGCACAACAAAATTCCTTCTTTGAGAATGTTTCTCGGTTCGGGAGGTAGATTTATAGAAAGGGAAGGTGTTAGCACCCTTTCTATCCGTGGTTATCCACAGGCTCTTAGGTACTTGCTCTTATGTTTTCAAAATTTGTTTGCTTTTCAAGTGTGTGTGGGTTTTGAAAAAAGTTTCGTTTGAAAACTTCTGAGTAACTCTTGTATCAGTCCTCAAGAGTGTATGAAGTGTTTGTTTGAAAACCTTTTAGAAAGTGTGAGGTGTGAAAAGTTGTTTTTGTTTGTTTGAAAAGAGCAAGTACTTAAGAGAAATCTACCTACTCTAAGGAATTAGGCTGTGTAAGAGTCCTTTAGATAGTGCTATCCCACCATTGAGAGGTAGGTAGCACCGTCGTTGGAGTTATTCGGGTCAATTCGATGATTAGGGACAGTGTGGTCACCAAAGCAATGGTAGGACACCTTAGAAGTAACCCTAATGTCCTAGATCCTTTGTATCCGAGGCAACCGTTTCGAGGCAACTGGATCTTTTAGACAAAGGGCGACCTCTAAGACACCCTGTACTTGATGACCACGTTTCGAGGCAACGAGTGAAGCGTACCCTAGGAGTGGCATGTGCTTTGTGTGTTGTTTTTCAGTTAATTTTTGTCTTGTACATGTTATTTGGTGAGCTACGGATTGGTTTTATTTACATTCATTCTTTCATGCATTTAACAGTTAGGGGGTGTGAAAAGTAAATTGCGGAAATATAAATTCTACGCTATTACAAGGCGCGGGTCTATACATCGCCAAAAATACAAAGATCCGTTTTGGTAAATAAGTACGAGAAATTAAATAAAGCGGTAAACCTAATTACTATTACATTCTTGGAAGCAATTACATAATAATCAAAATAAAATGCGCGCGAATAAAAGTTAATCGGGAATGCCTTAAGGGTTTTGACCCTTTTAAGAAAAGAAATGAATTTTTTGTCTTTTTTGAATTATATGCAATTAATTAAATAAAGCCTAATCTAATTAATTAATTTATTAAAAGAAAAAAAATATTTTTTTTGTGTTTTTATGTTTTTTTTAATGAAAATAAAAAATAGGAATTAAAATTGAAAGTTAATAAAACCTAATTCTAAACTTATTTTAATTATATAAAAAAAGTTAAAGTTGCCTAATTAAACTATTTTATTTGTTAATATTTATTTTTCAAAAATAAAATGAAATTAATAATGTTAGTTCTTTTTTTTTTTTATGAAAACATTAATTGGTTAATTGTTAATAAAAGGGAAAAATAAAATAAGACAAATAAAATAAAAATAAGAAAAATTGCAAACCCAAGGGGGGGGGGGGGGGTTTGGGCCAAATAGGAGGTGTGTTGAATTCTGGCCCATTAAGAAGTCACGTTTGACTCTCCTTGATTGTCCAGAGCGCGTTTGACTTGGAACATGGTATTCCTCCCTCTCCTGGCCTTTGGATGACTGTCTGAGGACACATGGCATGTTGGATGTGTGAGTCTATGGTGGATTATCTGATGAGACGCTACACACAAGCATAGGAAGAAAAATAATATGAAATTTGGTGGGGACCTGGGATCGAACCCAGGCCCCAAAGATTGCAAGCCACATCTCCAATCACTGCATCACTTATGCACGTTTGTTATAATAATAAGAAAATAACATAATATAAAACAAACGCACTATATGCTGAAAAAAGGAAAAAACGCGCGCCCAATTTGAACCTGCCAATCATGTATTGCCACACATCATCTTCTTCATCTGGCCTGAAACAAAAAGCAATCAAATAGCGGGGGTTTTAAACCCCCACAAAACAAAAGTGCCAAGAATAACGATTAGGCACACAAGCAATATAAAAAGGGCGCGACAGTGTCAATGATTTCGTCTTGTTGCAACGAATCCAGTCATATGCATCACTAGTCCTAATTGTTCTGGGTTTAGAAAGCCCCAAATTTTAAACTGAAGAACCCTAGAACTTGTTCATGGTGATTTTGGATTCAGTGCGTGTTAGTTCAATTAAACTGTTTCATTAGCTTCAGAAGGTTCCTAACAACACAAACCAATCAAAAAAATGGATTAAAAGCGGATGAAATATGATATACAGATTTGGAAATATATGCAAACCGAGTGACTTGTTGGCTTTGATTCTTTGCGTATTTGGACTTGTTCTTGATGGCAATGGCTTCCTGGAGACTCAGGCAATATGTTTGAATCAAAAAGAAGCTTTGAATTGCGCTGCAAATAAGAAATCAGTTTCACACTTTTCTTCAATTTTTTGCAATATGGTTATGCTGCCTCTGAGTTTTCTAGGTCTTGTGAATGGTCTGGAACAATTGCATATATGTCTCTGAATAAGAATCCATCACTATAATGAGCTCTTAACTCTTGCAATGAAGTTTTGATTTTGCCATGACCACCATTAAACAACTTGCCATTTTTGCTCCAAATTTGAATTTTTATGCTTGAAATAGGCTGTACACGAAATTGGCATGTGAATTATGGTGTATCAAAGTTATTCAAACCAAAAGTTATCCCTTAATTAATTTTCTTGATTTTTATTTGAATTTTAAAGATTTAAAATGAATTAAATCAAATAAAATTAAATATAAATAGAAAAATTAATTTTTAATCTTGAAATTAATCATGGGACACGTGGGAGGCATGGCAAAGCTGAACCAAGTGGAAAAAGTGGGCCCTTTTTGTTAAAAATGAAGTTTCATGGATAGTTGACTTTGGCCATTTCACAAAAATTTCCCAACTTCTCCAATGCATATCTTGCTCAATTTTGATCATATGAACATGTTCTTAGACATTTTGGAAAGGTCTTGAAGTCCTCTAACCAATGCCTTTGGTCCCATGTCATTTTGATTTACCAATCTCAAGTTATGGTCTTTGACTTAAAGTGCCTTTTTGTTGACTTTTGAAAATGACCTATAACGTTGAAATTGATAACTTTTTGTGAGAGCATTTCTTGGATTTGGAATGTGAAGATGAGTTGTAGGAAATGTCTTCCCCTTCAAGATGAGCATTGGATGGGATTTTTCTGATGAAACATGAAAAAGTTATGCCTTGGTCAAGTTACAGCTGACTTTTCAGCTGTCCAAAAATGGAAACTTTTGCATCTTGATGATTTTTGAGCCATTCTTGTGGAATCATGATCAAGATTTGATCCAATGATGATTGTGGTTTCAAAATAAGATGTTGACCAAATTTTTTGACTTTTGACTGCCAAATGACCATTTTACCCCTACAGTTGATTGTGAAGTAATTAGGGTTTTTGACTGTGCAACTTGACCTTGTGAGCCTTGAAACTTGACATGTAGGTGCTTGAAAATGTATATGAGAATATGGGACTTGATTGAGCCCTTGAAAACCTCAACTTCCTTGCAAGAACCAAAACCCTAATTTGACTGGCTTAGGAGGGTGTTTGAACTGTGCAACCCTTGAGTAGACTTGAGCAAATTGAGATGATGCTTGTCAAAACTTTGAAGAATATGGGAGGGCAAATTTTGGGGTACAACACACATCATGCCTTAACATTTCTTTAACCATTTCAAGGATATCAAGGGTCTGTGATGCATGTTATGGTAAATCAAAAGTCTAGAAATGGGCAAGGGGATTTATTTTCCTCTAGCCAATGCCGTCTAAAAATCAAAACACGATAACTTGAGTCAGGGGCTATGACCCACTCGATATGGTGAGCTTGACTCTTGAAGAAGGACTCTTAACGACATGAAGTTCCTTCAATCAAAGCTACAAGATTCAAATTCTAACAGTTTCTTGTTCACCCCACGAGATCCCTGAAAACATTGCATACATATATCATACATATCATTGCATAACAGGTCTTCCAGTACAGGTCTCTCATGTTCTCGCTGTTTATTTCAGCAATGGCTCTCCAACAAGACAACCAAGATCTTCATACTCAAGAGACTCAGTTCAGGGAAATCTTCCTAAACCTATCCAAGGGGCAGGAAGAGTTGAGAACACTCATCATGGGGAATTTGGTCAAGAAAAGTCCTGAAGACAATAAGGACGAACGGCTGGAACAACTGCAAGCTGAGTTCAGTGCCATGAAAACCCAGATGCTGGGGCAGATGGCTCTTATCCAAGGTTTAGCTCGGGAACAAGAAGAGCTGAGAACCATTATCAACCAGCTTCATCAAGACAGATACAACAACATGAAGCAAATAGTCAAGGCCGGGGACCAAGTCATTAATCAACTTCCGAGAAGTCAAAGGTTTGGTTTGATGAAGAATAGACCTCCCCCAGTTGCTACTACCTCAAGGGTCCAACAACAATCTTGCCATAAACAACGGGTTGATCAGAGTAAGCCAAATATGCCCAAGAGGCAATTTACCAAGCTCAACATGTCGCTGTCTCAGGCTTTACAACACCTGTTGATATTGAACATGGTGACGTTAAGGGACCCTCCTAAGAATCCCAACATAGCCTCCCCAAGGTACAATCCTGATGCAAGATGTGCATATCACTCCAACAGCCCGGGGCATGATACTAACATCTGTTGGGCGTTGAGCAACAAAGTTCAAGACCTGATTGATGAAGGAGCATTGGAACTCACACAAGACGCTAAGATTTAATTCTTTTGTCATCCCCCCAAGGTTCACCATTTGAAATGACAAGTCCTGAGACGAGAAGACTTTTTTGTTCATTAGAATTTTCAATTTGTAATTTTCTTTTGATTGTTCAAACATTTATTCATGTCAAACTTTGTTACTTTATCAATGCATTGCATATGTCTGTTTTGAATCAATCCATTAGTATTCACTATATTCAAATTGCTTTCATTTTTGTGATGATTAACTCTCGATTAAAAAATTCTAAGCCTTTAGAGGGAGGATGACGAGAATGATACCAAAATCTCTATAATATGCTTTTGAACAGACCCCGCTGATGAGGTACATGCATTGTTTCAAATCCTAAACAGTGGAGTTATAAGGAAGATAATCCCTAGTCAACCCCTTTGAGCCAAAGAAGTTGGAGTTTTTCTTTTCACAAATTAAAACCCGTAATCACAACCTGGGGCAGGGTAGTTTGCTCAGTTGATCCAGGTGCACAATGAATGGCATCAAAGAAGTCCTTCTGTAACAAAAGACGGTGTTGGTTCCGTATAATCGTAAGGACAGGCAGTCATTATTTCTCAAAATAAAAGCCCAATAAGTCAAAACCTATGAAGGAGACTTACAAAACTGGGGCATCCCGCTGACTCTAATCACAAAAGAAACAGTTCAGGCGAAAGACAGGGATAATAAAATCAAAAAGAAAGAGATCCTACAAACTCTCAACAAAATGACTGCCTCTTCAAAATAAATTGTCAGTATCCAAACCACCACTGGAATATCAAAGCAAAAACTCAAACAAGATCTAATGCACGATTAGCTGAGTTTAGGATCGAAGAACATCACGAAGAACAGGTGGGTATAAATAAAATTTGAGCCTTTATCCTTTGTTTCTTAAACCGTGAACCAGACCACGTTATAACCCTTAAAAAGTCCTAGCTGAAGCACGGGTTAGTTCGAAAGCATACTGTTACAAAAGGTATCCTGACTCCTGTAGGGCTCGCTGTAAAATCCTGAGTTGACATCACATTTTACAAAAATTCGCTTGTTTTACTGGAAAAAGGCATTTTCAAAAATTTCAAAACAGACATAAGCTTTGCATTCTTAAAATAATATTGTTTTCATATGGCTATTTGTTTAACAGCGGAGAAACTCACACAATGAATATCCAGTGAACAAGAGCTCTCTCAGTGAACAAAATCAATTCAAGAAGGATGACACTTCCATTGACGAATCTCCTATCAACAGGGGGACTTGACATGTCACTATCCAGCACACCTGGGGCAGTCCAGTCAAGATTTCAAGAAATCTCTGAAGAAGTGCAGAGTAACCAGGGGCAAGTCTCCATCTCCGTCACTTGGGGCATTGAACATCAATCTCAGTGAAGGGTTACATACAATTAAACATTTTCTGGCAATGTCATAAACACTTGCTACTAGGGGCAATGACAAATCTCCCCAAAATCCTTCTCATAGGATGACTCCCAGCAAGGGTTTAATCTCTAAAAACCTTTCCCCAACTGAATCAACCTCAAGGATCCTCGAGGACTTCCCCCAACGAAGATGTCACCTCTCTAGCAGACTGACGACAGGGTTTATTTCCCCAACAACACCAGGATCCCCAGCTTGAGTTTGCCTCTCCGACTACTACAAATCAAAGGACCACAACTCCTCTTCCCCAGTAGACCACTCTACAATCCCCAGCAAGTTACTGCGAAACCTGGACACGACCAGATATCAATTCAACTTCGACCCCCCAGTAGAGCAACGGACGACTAAGACTCCTAAACTCTTTTCCCAAGCAGAAATAAACATACTCCCCACAAAGTTTTCAATATCCCCCAGTGGAGTTCTCCTCAAACAACAAAGCATGGATCCCCGATGGAAACATTTTGAGCAAAGTCCAAGACAAAATTACACTTCAACAACATTCATAACATATGCATACAAAATACATATGACACAAATCTCATTTTACTTTGAGAACATCATTACACAATGCATACATCATGACATTGCATACAACTAACTCTTTACCTTTTCAGGAAAGATCAATCAACAGGCAAAGATCATCATCTTCTGAGATTCCTTCTAGAGACAGTTCAGATGCGATCTAGACATGGCTGACATTCTGATACTTATTCCAGATTCCTTCTAGAGACAATTCAGATGCGACCCAGACATGGCTGACATTCTGATACTTATTCCAGACTCCTTCTAGAGACAGTTCAGATGCGATCCAAATATGGCTAACATTCTGATACTTATTCCAGACTCCTTCTAGAGACAGTTCAGATGCGGTCCAGATATGGCTGACATTCTGATACTTATTCCAGACTCCTTCTAGAGACAGTTCAGATGCGATCCAGATATGGTTGACATTTTGATACTTATTCCAGACTCCTTCTAGAGACAGTTCAGATGCAATCCAGATATGGCTGACATTCTGATACTTATTCCAGACTCCTTCTAGAGACAGTTCAGATGCGATCCAGATATGGCTGACATTCTGATACTTATTCCAGACTCCTTCTAGAGACAGTTCAGATGCGATCCAGATATGGCTGACATTCTGATACTTATTCCAGACTCCTTCTAGAGACAGTTCATATGCGATCCAGATATGGCTGACATTCTGATACTTATTCCAGACTCCTTCTAGAGACAGTTCAGATGCGATCTAGATATGGCTGACATTCTGATACTTATTCCAGATTCCTTCTAGAGACAGTTCAAATGCGATCCAGATATGGCTGACATTCTGATACTTATTCCAGACTCCTTCCAGAGACAGTTCAGATGCGATCCAGATATGAATGACATTCTGATACTTATTCCAGATTCCTTCTAGAGACAGTTCAGATGCGATCCAGATATGGCCGACATTCTGATACTTATTCCAGATTCATTCAAATTACAGTCTAGATACGATCCAGATTCAGATGTCATTCTGTCACTCATTCAAATTACAGTCCAGATACGATCCAGATTCAAATGTCATTCTGTCACTCATTCAAATTACAGTCCAGATAGGATCCAGATTCAGATGTCATTCTGTCACTCATTCAAATACATTTCAGATACGCTCCAGATGCAGATGCAATTATGGCAATCATCCAGTTCCAGCTTATAGATACAGTCCAGCAATCACTCCTGCAGATGGAATCTATAAGGCCATCCTCCTACCAACAATCTCCAAATGGCATCTGTAAGCCTATTCCCGACGTCACAACGCTGATACTACACCATGCGAGTGCAAATTTCTGGGCACTCTAGTGTTCAATTATCTTCCACCTTCAGATCACGAAAGGCTCGAAAGCCAATCTATATCCTCAGGTTTAAGAAAATTAAACAGGGGCAACTGTTGCACCCCAAAATTTGCCCTCTCATGTTTTCCAAAGTCTTCCCCCTGCATGGTTGACCAGAAACCCTTGCCTAAAGAAAAATAAAATTTTTGAGTGGTGCTTTAAGTACCTTTCGATTGGCATTCTGAAAGACCCTTCGATTGGTGTTCTAAAGGAGCCTTTCGATTGGCATGGATAATTCCCTTCGATTGGCATTATGGACAAACACTTCGATTGGCATTGTGTCAAGGCCTTCGATTGGAATTCTGAAAGACCTTTTCGTTTGGCACCCTGGGCAAAGCCTTTCAATTGGCATGCCAAGGGATCCTTCGATTTAGCATTGTGTCAAGGCAGCTTCGACAGGCATGTTAACCATGTCCTTCGATTAGCATGAACAACACCTTTCGATTGGCCTGTTAACAAAGACTTTCGATTGGAATTTTAACAAGTACCCTTTGATTGGTATATGGACAAATACCCTTCAATTGGCATTTCAAAAGGTCCTTCGACTGGAACTTCAGAGTTTCCCTTAATAAGAACATCAGAACGAAATGACCTTCGAATGGCATTTCAGTGCAGAGTTTCTCTTAATCTAAGATGCTCTGATGAAGGAAGTTCTGAACACTTCGAATCAGAACTTAGACTCATCACAAGGCCAAGGGATGGTCGAAGTTGTCTAATAGGGAATGTTCTAAATAGATTCGAATTGGACTTTGAAGCTAGCAAAGAAGGCCCATTCGAAGGGTACATAAGAAATCCATTCGAAGGAGGCAAATCAAGACCAATCGAAGAGCAGGGCCTGAAGGCATTCGAAAATCAAAAGTGTCCAGGTTCATTCAAGATTCCAAAGAGACATGAATATTTCAAAAAAGGAAATCTTTTAATATGTCTGATTCTTCTCTCATGGCTTTAAAGGCCTGGTTAAATGGTTGTCCCTTGCCATTTTCATGCACCCCCACACTCCTATAAATACGAGGCCAGTGACACATTACAAAGGGGGGACGAGGAAAAAGAAACAGGGAGGATTTGGAAATACGCTGCCCATAAACCCACCAAAGGTTATCAGCATTTTCATAAGTAATCCAAGCCAAAGCAGCCATTCAGCGAACATCTCCACACCCAGAACCACAGATCATACATCTTTAATTAGTAAGGGTTTGCAAAACCAAAATTGCACCTTTATGACATTTAAATACACATTGCATATGTATTCTTGTTATTACTGATTTTGTTGCATGTAAGCTGAAGCGCAAAGATGAGATCGTGCCATTGCTGGGGCACGATCTAAGTTTCTCCTTCGAATCTCAGGATAAAACAAACCCAGGCCCAGATTCAGCAGATTCAAATTGAGGAAGGATTCGAATTGGGAGGAGATTCGAATCAGGGGGGGGTAAAGTCCCCCTGGATCTTTAACATTTGTCTCATTTTGCAGGAAATATCTTCTCAGAATCTTATTTAGAGCTTCGAAGATTAGCAGCTTAGCTTCGAACTGGATCCAGGGTTCCCAGATCGAAGAATGACATATCCAGATCGAACACCCCCAAAGTACAGCCCCTCATGCACCTTCGATCAAGCCTCTTCACTGGATCGAAATACATCCCACACCTCTTTCAATCCAAGCCTCCAGAATTATACCTTTCTTGATTTACTGCCTGTTCCTTCAATTTCATCTTTGTTTTGACTATTTTATTTCCTTTTTTAATCAACATAAAATCAATTAAAAAAAAACCACAAAAACAATAGGCTAGTTTTTTTTTCTATTAAATTAACTTTGTTAATTAATCATTTAATTATCTTAACATTTTCTCAAAACTAAAATTAGGAAGATTTAGATCATTTTCCCAAAATAAAATAAAACAACAAAAATATTTTATTCTTAGGATTTTTCAGAGGTTATGTTCAGATTCGCGCGCGTTTATTTTATTGTAACTGCCTACTGGTTTGTAATAGCTTAACTAAGACTTTTACACTTTACTGCTTTATTCCCCCAATTTTGGACATGTAAATAATCCCCCTCCCCGAAGCCTTGTAATAGCGTATGATTTACAATTCCCACACTTTAAATTCCTATACATATATTAACTGTTTAGATGTATGCTAACTAGGATTTCATGACAAGATCTGAAAACAAACGGTAGAACACCTAAATATACAAAGATAATGTAACTGAAAAACAATACACTCGCACATGCCACTCTTAGGGTACACCTCACTTGGTTGCCTCAAACGTGGTAATTGAGTATAGGATGTTTTAGAGGTTGCCCTCTTGTCCAAAGATCATAAGTTGCCTCAAAACGGTTGCCTCGGATAAAATGATCTAAGACATTAGGGTTACCACTAAGGCGTCCTAACATTGCTTTAGTGACCACACGTCCCTTAAATCGAATTGACCTGAAAACTCCAACGACGATGATACCTACTCCTCAATAGTGGGATAACATTGTCTAAAGGACATTTGCATAGTTTAATTCCTTTTTGAGTAGGTAGAGGTTCTTAAGTACTTGCTCCTTTTAAAACAAAACAAAACTTTTCGCACTTACACTCTCTTCAAACAAAAAACTCTTTTCAAACCCACAATCACAAAGAAAAGCAAACTTTTGAAAACATAGTGAGCAAGTACCTAAGAGCCCGTGGATAACCACGTATAGAGAGGGTGCTAACACCTTCCCTTTCTATAATCTACCTCCCGAACCCGAGAAACATCTCGAAAAGGAATTTTTCTGTGCTTTTGTCCTTTCCTTGTTGGATAAAATAAAAGACGGTGGCGACTCTTGCTTATCGCGACATTTTAAGAAAACAAACACAAACGCGAACCAACATTCCAAAAACAGTCAGTTCTCATTCCCACCGATCACAGCCGGCTTTGGTGCAGTCTAAAGTTGGTTGATACTCGATACTGTGCTCATTGAGATTAGACTTTTAGGATATTTCGTTCGCCAATAAAGAGGCTTGCGCTGAAATAATGCCCGACAAAGAAAGATCAGTGATATTGAGATTCCCTAGAACCCAGTTACTTTCTAGGACAGGTTGAACCAACTAAACTTCAAGCGGGTACTTACCTACGGAACCCATGCAATCCTAAACCTAAGGACTTGTTTGTGTGCCTGTATATATTTTTTTGTACATAACATCATGACATCATAACATGGCATGTCACACTAACCATTTCAAGGATTTTTAGGACTTATCTTTGTGTTGTTTTATAGGACATGGCTTCCACTCACAAAAATATTATCCAAGTCAACCTCGTAAGAATGCTTCTTCAACTCAAATAGTTGGCGTCAAGGGTTCCTGAGAATTCTCCATTCACCAAGAGACATGGTCGACTCCTCAATTTGGTTACCTCAAGCCCTGATGGAGACATGATAAAAGTGCTCTTTCAATTCTTTGACCCTTTACACCATTGCTTTACATTTCTGATTACCAATTAATGCCTACCATGGAGGAGTTTTATCGGTTATTGGGAGTGCCCATTATTAATAAATTACCCTTCAATGGTATGGAAAGAGACCCAAAACCCGAGGAGATTTCCCAAGCTCTATATTTACAACGGTCCGACGTTGTGGCAAATTGGGAAACAAGAAGTGGTGTCAAAGGGTTTCTAGCCAAGTTTTTGTTTGAGAAGGCTAACTATTTTTGGGATACTCTAGATTTACAAGCCTTTGAAGAAGTGTTGGCCCTTCTCATCTATGGTATGATATTATTTCCTAATCCAGACCAAATCATAGATGTGAATGCAGTCAAAGTTTTTCTGTCTCGTAACCCGATGCCTACTTTACTTGGAGACATTTTGCACTCTCTTCACACCCGCACTGTGAAAAGAAGAGGGAACCTTATGTGTTTCACTCCTCTGTTAGCTAGGTGGTTTATTTTGCACCTACCTCGATCTGTTTTGAAGAATGAGCAAGGCATGAGATGGTCTAATAGGTTGATGTCCCTCATGCATTCAAATATTTATTGGTGTGCTCGATCTTTAGACGATATTACTATCATTGGTCGCTGCGGGGAATTCCCTAATATCCCTCTCCTAGGCATTAGAGGAGGAATCACCTATAACCCTTGTTTGGCGTTGCAACAATTTGGGTATGGTAGGAGGGATGGTCCTCATGATGCACTTGTCCAAGGAATTGCATTCGACTATGAGAACGATGTCCAAGGTTACCGTCAGAGGTTCATACGAGCTTGGGGCATGGTGAACAAAGTTGATAGTAAGACATTGGGGCATAAGAACTCCATTCCTTTGGAACCTTATCTTAAGTGGGTACGAGCACACGCTCAAAATCTCATGATGCCTTATAAGGCCATCCTACCTATCATCATAGAGCCTATTGCCGAGAAAGATGTTCCTTACATTATTCTCCATCATGACATGCCGACTACTCTCGAGGAGTTGCAAAGATCCTGGATTCAACTCAAAGAGGAATGAGACACCTTTGAAACCTAGTTCTATGCAAGCGAGAAGAAGGTTTTGGAGCTTACAAGGAAACTTTATGAAGAGCAGAATTTGAATGCCTACATTGCACCGAAGAGGATGTGCTCATGGGAAGCTTGAGGCCTTTCTATTTTAGGAATTTATTTTATATTATCTTTGTTTCTTCCATTTTAAGCCCAAGAGGCATCGTTGTAACCGTTCAAACTTATTAATGCAATTAATGTTTGTTATCTCTTTGTCTAAACAAATTTAAATCTTAAAAGTCCTTGAAAACATTGCATAAGCATATCATGCATATCACTACATAAATAGGTATTCTAAAAATAGGCTTCTTATCTTTTCACTGTTTATTTCAGCAAAAAGAAATGGCTCTCGAACAGAACATCAAGGACCTTCAAGCTCAAAATGCTCATTTCCAGCAAATGTTCCTGGCTCTGGCTAAGGGACAAGAAGACCTGAAGGCTCTGATTCTCAAAGACAAGAAAAAGAAGACAAAGAAGCCAGTGGGTGTCCTGAATATAGGAAGGAGATTCAGAGGACCTGCAAAGCAAGCTCTAGAATTCACAACACTATCAAATGAGGGGGACAATCAGGAGGAGAAGCCAAAGGAAGAAGATCACAACCCAGAGTCCGATGAAGAAGAGGTTGATTATAATAAAGAGCGGTATCCTCCTGCTGATGACAAATACAAACAGCTGGAGGATCGTATCAATGCAATGGAAATTAAGAGGGTACCTGGTCTGTATTTTGAAGAATTAGGGCTTGTCTCTGGAGTGGTAATTCCACAGAAGTTCAAGGTTCTCGTGTTTGCTAGTATGACGGGGTTTCATGTCCTAAGCTGCATCTGAGGTCTTATGTTAGGAAGATCCAACCTCACACTGCTGATAGGAATTTGTGGGTGCATTTTTTCCAGGAGAGGTTATCAGGAACTCAGTTGGAATGGTTCTATCAGTTGGAGGGAACCAACATCTGCAACTAGGAGGATCTGGCTGCTGCTTTCTACAAGAAGTACGAATACAATGCTGACCTCGCTCCAACTTGTACTCAACTTCAAAGCATATCTATGGGTTCTAGCGAAGGCTTCAAAGATTACGCCAAAAAGTGGAGAGATCTTGTAGGAAGAGTCCATCCTACTCTGTCTGATAGAGAGTTGGTAGATATGTTCTTGGGTACTTTATCTGGTCCATTTTTCAATCACTTGTTGAAAGCTCTTCAGCCGGGTTTACTGAGTTGATATTGACTGGTGAACAAGTAGAAGCTGGTATCAAGAACGGTAAGATTCAGAGAGATGCATCTTCAAGTACAGTGAAGAAACCATTATCTGGGAAGAAGGAAGTAAGTTTTTCCTACGGTCAGAGGAATCAAAGCAAAGCTGAACTCCGTTCAACGGTAGGAGCTGTGATGATCTCCAACCCTGCGCCAAATCAATAACAAAATGATCAGCATAAATAGGACGCGCCCATAAGGCAGTTCACCCGGCTTAACATGTCTTTGCCTCAGTTTTTGCCACACTTGTTGAAGTCCAATCTTGTCACTCTGAGGGAGGCCCCTAAAAATCCAAATACCGCATCTCCCCGTTACAACCCAAATGCTCGATGTGCCTTCCACTCTAATAGTTCGGGGCACGATACAAACGACTGTTGGGATCTGAAGAACAAATGCAAGATCTCATTAAGGCAAAGGAGATTGAATTTGACCCCCCGTAAACCCCCAATGTGATAACAACACCAATTCCCAAGCATGGCCAGGGTGTTAATGCAATTGATAACGACCTGTTTGTTTCTTCCGTTGATGAATTAATTACTCCTCTTCTGATTATTAAGAAGAATATTTTGTGAGCCAGTTTATTTACGGGCTGTGGTGAAGGTTGCCACCTGTGTGTGTGTCTCTATCCAATTGTTGCTTATTGTTAAAGATAGGTGTCCAGCGCCGAATGAACAACAAAGAAATTCTATTTGAAAAGACTCCCTCTACAAGAAATTTGTGTGAAGATATATAAATTATTACAATTTCCGATAATCCTCCCAGGGTCTCCTCCAAAAGACCCGTCAAGATTACATCCACTCCTAAGGTTTCTACTTTAATTATCACTTTTCCCGGGCCAATACCATATTCCTCCGATAAAGTTGTTCCTTGGAATTATGGGGATGACGTTTACTACCATGGCGTTAAGCAGGACTTACTGGCCATTAAGAATGAAGATACCGATCCTAACATTGACAACATCATTGGGACCAGTAAAATCACCAGAAGCAGAAGGATTTTCTCTCCCAAAATCTCTCCAAATACTGTTGCCACTCCTTTGGTTATTCCTGTTGCTACTCCTGTTGCTACTCCTGTTATTACTCCTGTTGCTACTCCTACTGTCATTCCTATTGTTATTCCTGCCACTGAGTCAGCTGAGACTCGGGGTAAAGAGGTACTGGTTGAGTCTTCCTGGATAGAGGCACCTAAAGAAGCCATTCCCAAGACCTATAAAAAAGAAATGGAAGAGATACTGAAAATCATACGGAAAAGTGACTACAATGTTATGGAACAATTGGGGAAAACCCCTTCAAAAATTTCAATGCTGGCCTTACTGTTATGCTCTGAAGCCCATGCTAAGTGTTGTACCCAAAAATTTTCCCTCTCACTTATCAAGAATTTGCTCACAAGATCTCCCTTGACTCAAGACTGCATTAGGATTTGATCAACTCAAGACACCTCCTTAAGCACTGATGTCCAAAATTAGGGTTTGAGTTTGCACAAGTATTTTTGAGTTTCCAATGCCCCATATAACTTTCATAGATCATTATATACCCCCAAGATCACTCATGTCAAGTTTCAAGCTTTGAATCACACTTTTGCTCAATCAATTGAGTAGTTGACCTAAAAATCAACTATATTGGGGAAAAAGTCAACCATGGCCAATTTACAGTCAAACTTCATAATTATTTATCCACATCAACATTTTAAACTCATATGCATCATTTGATCAAGTTTGGACCAAAAGTCCTCAAGAAATTTGATCAAATCTCCAAAAGGGCAAAATGGTCAAAACTAGGGTTTGACTGGGAAAGGACAATTTCTGATTTTTGGCCTAGAAAATGGTCAATTGGTTTAAGGCATGATCTCAAGAGTCCAATTGCATCATTTTGACCTAGTGACATGGTTCAAAACATTGCAAGTCCATTGGATTGACAGATGAATTTTTCAGTCAACTGATCAAAAGTCAACTGTATACTGAAAAGTAAAACTTTGACTTTTTGGTCAAATTCAAGTGCCAAAGATCATAATTCATCAAAACATGTCAAAATATGAAACTTATTCATCAAAAAATCAAAAATTCAAGATTTCATTTTGAAAAGTCAAAATTTCTAAACTTAGAAATTTTTCTAAGTGTTGGAAATTTCATATTTTTTCACAACTTTGAACAAATTTTTCACCATGATGCAAGATGATTCAAGAGAAACTTTAAACATGACAGTTGTAGGTCTCCATGAAATCTAAAACTTTTCTTTACACAACTCCTTCCAAAAGAGCTTGTATCTCAATTTATAATTTTATGAACATGTGATCATGAAACTAAACACTTAGTGAAATTTTGCCCTAATTTGGTCAGGATTTTAACCCAAATTCATGGCACTTTTTCATATATTTCCAAGGGGAATATTCAAAAGAAATTCAAAATTGGTTGTATATCACATTTTAAGCTTTCCAAAATGTCCAAGAACTCCTTGAGATCATTCTTGAGTAGGGAGAATCAAAGAGATGAAGTTAGGGTTTTATCACTTTAATTACAAGTCATTTTAGTGTTGAACAAAATTCAAATTCAAACCATGTTGCATAAACACTACTTTGCAAGACTCAAACTTGTTAGACACTCCACAATTAATGGTTTACATAGATGTTAGAGGCCTCACTTCAAGCATTCAATGTATGGACATGCTTTATATCCATTTTTGGAAGAAAGGACACATTGCCATTTTGATAAAGCAACTTTTTGTACAAAACTTGTTCTTGAGTCTTGCACTTGTTTTCTTCTGACCAAACCAGTCCTATAACTCATGAGAAATGTTTCAAACACTTACAATCACCCATCCCATGCTTGTACCTCTCCTTGAAACTTGTTTCCCTCTTTTCTTCAAAATCAAGTAACCTAGCCAAAAGCTAGGAACTTGTACTTCTGACTTGCCAATGCACTCAAACACTTTTATTTATACATACAAAAACCATTTGACACAGAGACACGAATGCTCAAGCCTTGAAAGAACCTAGAACTCAGAATCACACTTCACACTTCCATTTTCACACAAACTGACCAAAAAATTGAAACTCATAATCTACTCGTGCGTTTCTTAGCCTTTTGGTTTCTAAAGTTTCTAAACATCACATAGAATCAATCCCACACCCTGTTATAGAACTATAACACCGTTAACACCATCCTCCATTTTCAAAAACTCAGCTTTGCACATTGACTTCTCTAGACCATTTCAGCCATCCATTGTTCAAGCTAATCATTGCATTAGCTTCCTAGGACCTCAAGGAAGCTAACCTGATCATCACCATCACTTGAAACAAGCTCAAACTCAAAACACGATTTCCAGTTTTGAGGTAAGTTTTCTCAACTTGGAACTCTTCATACACACATCATCAATGATTTATTTGTGAATAAAACATATAGATATCATTTCCCTAAAGCTGACCATGTCCATAGTATCCATTAATTTTGCTTGAGTTTAGAGAATTTTGAGACTGAAGTTTCTGAGATTTTTAGGGTTCAGATTAGGGCCATTAAAATTCATGCTTATCTTTGATTCATAGTTTTAATGCTTTATATTTCTGAAACCGTGAGAAAATTTGCTACAAGTTTCATGTTTACAGTTTTCATTTTTGATGAGAAATGAGCAAGTTACAGTTGGTCTGGCTGGAGGTTGAAGATGAAGTCATCATGGCGCATTTTTCCTTGTATATTTATTGTTTTGCTTATGTTAACGAATATATAGCCACCCCAGTGGTAGAAGCGCGCGCCTGTAACCTTTGAGACCTGGGTTCGAGCCCCAGTGGTACCCTTTTCATTTTTTTCACATTTTTGCTTTCTGATTTTTGGAATTTTGGCAGGCGTTGCCCTGGTTTGTTTTTTTATTTTTGCTAATTAATCCCCTGCAGGTTGTTTGTGCCCCTGGCCCATAGTTTATTTATTTTTCTCTTTTTTATTTTTATTTATTTCATTTATATTTTCTTAATTATTTTTCCTAATATTAAAAAATACAAAAATTAGATTTTTATTTTTAACTTAGTTTATTTTATTTTTCTCATAAAAAATATTTTTATTCAACTATACTTTATTTATTTTTGTTAACTAGTCTTGTAAATTTAAATTAAAATACTATGTTTTTTATTTATTTATTTTCTCTCACACCAATTAAAATATTTTATTTTTGATATAAAAAAGGGCCGAAAACATTTTATAATACCATAAATATTTTCAAGACAAAAATACCAAAAATACTCTTTTTCTAAACTTATTTTCTTTTAATCAATTAATAGAACTAGGGTTTTATTTAAAATCTTTTCTTAATAAATTTAAGTTTAATTAATTATTTTCTTTAATTAATTAGGTTAAGACAATTTCCCTTTTTCTCATGAAAACCAAAAAAATCCATTTACTTCACATTTTGCATTTTTGTACATTTATTCATTTTTGTACCTTATATTCATTTAATTCCTTGTACATTGATACCCATTCAATATGGTTGTAATAGACTAATTAGGTTTAAATTCTTGTAATACCCATTTTCAATTTGTACACCCTCCTCCCACAAATGTTGTAATAGCGTAGTAACTTTAAATTCTGCAATTTATCGCTTTTATATACAAATGCTAGTAATTAGGGTTTGTATGAAAAGATTAAAACCAATACTTATAAAACCCTAATTCAAGACAAAAACAAGCATACAAATGATACACTTGCACACAAGCACCCCTAGGGTTATTCCACTTGGTTTCCTTATACAAAATGACCATATTACTCATGTGAGGTATCTTAGCAAAAATAAAGCAAATACAAGATCATAAGTCCCTCGATGACGCTATCTAAGTTGCCTTTCAAATGATCTTAGTCCCTAAAAAAGAATGCTAAGATACCTTGCAACATTGCTAATCATGGTTATACGACGACCCACGCCCGTCCCATTTACATCCAAAGATAGGGTTACTTACCAAATCAATGGTAAGATAACAATGTCAAAGGAAAATAAAATGAACAAGAACAGACTTTTGAGTAGGTAGAATGGTCCTAATTACTTGCTCCCTTCCAAAACAAACATCCTTGCTATTTTCAAAATAATCACCTACACTTTCAAACATCTTACAAAATTGATTTTTTTTTTAAAAAAGATCAAACATCTTTGTATACATTCTTACAAACAAGAATCATTACAAAGATTGCCTAAACAATGGCCTCTTTATAAAATACTTTCAAAAACTACACCAAGCACAATTTTCAAACAAAAAGCAAGTGATCTAGCAAGTAACTAAGAGCCCATGGAAAACCATGGATAGAAAGGGTGCTAATACCTTCCCTTTTCATAATCTACCCCCCAAACTCAAGAAATAATCTCAAAGGTCTTTCCTGTGCTTTTTCACATTTCCTTTTAGATAAAAGAAAAGTCGGTCGCGACTTTTGCTAACCGCAACATTTGCAATCAAACGCAAAACCTTTAAGTCAGTTCTCCCACCGTAACACAGAATTCGCGACTCTGCTGGGGAAAAATTTAAAAGAGGGGTTACCTTAGGGTTATATCAAATTTACTTTCTTGCATTGCTTGACTTGTATGCTTTACATTATGGTTCTTTGTTTGGGTTTGAATCCTCTACCCGGATTTGGGATACATTATAGGTAAGTAGCAATACGTCGTGGAAACTATACGGGGTATACCAACATGGTCTAAGAAATAGCTACGTTAGTGCGACATATTTGTGGGTACCAGTAGCCTTTGAGTTAATCAAAGAGAATACGGGGCCGCTGAGTGATGTCATGAAGCACTAATGAACTTCTAGAACCTTTAGTTGACCAACTTGGCCTTTAAGATGTAGTGAGATGACCAGCTTTGGTACAGTCCGAAGTTGGTAGATACTGGATACTACACTCATTGAGTTTTGGTTTCTTGGGATATTTCGGTCGCCATTAAAGAGGCTTGTGCTGAAACAATGACCAAGGAAACAGACCAGTGATATTGAGCTCCTTATAACCCGACTACTATTATTAGGACAGGTTGAGCCAACTAAAATTCAAGAGGGTACTTACCTATAAAACTCCATGCAAGCCTAAACCTAGGGACTTGTTTGTTTTGTTTGTATATACATACTTGTACATAACATCATGAACATCATAACATCATACACATTCACTAACCATTTCAAGGATTTTGGGATTCATCTTTGTTCTTATTTTATAGGACATGGATTCTATTCGCAGGAAAACTATTCAAGTCAACCTTGTAAGGATCCCTCCACAACTTAAGGAGCTAGCTTCAAGGATCCATGAAAACTCTCCATTCACCGAGAGACATGGTCGCCTACTCAACTTGGTCACCTCCAACACAGATGAGGACATGATGAAGGTGCTCTTTCAGTTCTTTGATCCTTTACACCATTGCTTCACATTTCCCGACTGTCAACTTGTGCCTACTTTGGAAGAATTCTCCCGACTCTTGAGGATTCCTATTTTCAGCCAACTACCTTTCAACGGTACGGAAAGAGACCAAAAGCCAGAAGAGATTGCTCAAGCTCTACACTTGCACTCATCTGATGTCACATCTCATTGGGAAAAAAGGAGTGGTGTCAAGGGTTTCCTAGCAAAGTTCTTGTTCGAGAAAGCCCAAAACTATTGGAATTCCTTGGATTTGCAAGCCTTTGAGGAAATTGTGGCTCTTCTCATCTATGGGATGGTTTTGTTTCCAAATCCCGACCAACTCATAGATGTGAACCCCTTCAAAATCTTCATATCCCGCAACCCGGTGCCTACTTTGCTAGGAGACATCCTACACTCTTTTCACACTCGCATAATGAGGAAAAGAGGTGTCCTTATGTGTTGCACTCCTCTCTTGGAAAGATGGTTTATTTCACATCTTCCCCAATCTGTATTAAAGAATGAGCAAGGTTCAAGGTGGTCATAAAGGTTGATGATGCTCAAACATTCAGACATTCATTGGTGCTCCCGATCCATAAAGAATGTTATTATTGTCGACCGTTATGGATAATTTCCTAATGTACTTTTACTTGGAATTAGGGGAGGTATCACCTACAACCCCTGCTTAGCCTTAAGACAGTTTGGTTACGCCTGAAGGGATGGCCTGCATGAGATGCTGATTCAAGGTTTGGTATTTGACTACGACAAAGACGATCAAGGTCTTTGCCAGAGATTTATCCGAGCTTGGAGGATGTTGAACAAGGTAGATATCAAGACTTTGGGGCATAAAAATTCCGTCCCTCTTGAGCCTTACCTCAAATTGGTATGAACTCGTGCTCAGAGTCTTACGATGCCTTATCCCTCCATTCTCCCGGTAATCATTGAGCCTGTAATGGAAGGAGATTTTACATATAATATCCTACATCTTGGCATGCCCATCTCTCTTGAAGACCTACACAGGGATTGGATACAACTCAAGGGGGAACGAGATGCTTTCGAAGCCCAATTATACGCAAGCGAGAAGAAGGTTTTGGAACTCACTAGACTACTTCATGAGGAGCAGAATCTGAATGCCTACATTGCACAAAAGAGGATGCGTACTACCTTTTTATCTTAGAGTTTTTGTATTATTTTTCCCAAGAAGGCATTGATGTACTCGAGCTTTAATCTATTAAATATAACATGTGTTTCCTTTTTGTCTAAAACAAATTTGAATCTTAAAATCCTTGAAATCATTGCATATGCATTTACCATTCATCATAACATAAGCAGGTTTCTTGCAACAAGTATCCTCATCTCTCTACTGTTTATTTCAGTAAGATGGATCTCGAGCAAACAGTGAAGGACCTCCAAGCTCAGAATGCACAGTTTCAACAGTTGTTCTTAACTCTAGCCAAAGGACAAGAAGAGTTGAAGACCTTGCTGGCTGAGGAGAAGAAAAAGAAGACAAAGAAGATAACTGAAGTTCTAAACATGGAAAGAATATTCCAAGGGCAGACAAGAAGGGCCTTAGACTTTGCAACGACATCCGGTGAGAAAGACAATCAAGATGGGAAAGGCAAAGAAACAATTGTCTAGTTAGAATCAGAAGAGGAAGAGGAAGAAGAAGACTATTCTGAAGAACAATATCCTCCAGCCAACAACAAGTATAAGCATCTAGAAGAGCGGTTGAGCGCAATGGAAATCCAAAAGGTTCCTAGATTGGACTTTGAGGAGTTGGGCTTAGGGTAGGGGATTGTCATTCCTCCAAAATTCAAAGCACATGTGTTCGCCAAATATGACAGAGTCTCATTCCCCAAAATGCATCTCCGGTCCTATGTAAGGAAAATCCAACCCCATACCACTGACAAAGACTTATGGGTACACTTCTTCTAAGACAGTCTGTCTGGAACTCAACTTGATTGGTTTTATCAGTTAGAAAGAGCCAATGTTCATAACTGGGAAGATCTTGCTGCAGCCTTTTACAAACAATACCAGTACAATGCTGATCTTGCACCCACCCGTACTTAACTCCAGAGTATGGCCATGGTTTCAAGTGAAGGCTTCAAGGACTATGCGCAAAAATGGAGGGACTTGGAGGGAAGAGTTCAACCTCCACTATCTGAAAGAGAATTAGTAGACATGTTCTTGGGCACCTTGTCTGGTCCCTTCTTCAATCACTTAATTGGGAGTTCATCGACGGGTTTTACTGAACTGATATTGACCGGAGAAAGGGTAGAAGTCGGGATAAAGAATGGAAAGATTCAAAAAGATGCATCCTCTGCTGCCGTAAGAAAACCATTCATCAGAAAGAAAGAAGTGGTTGTTGTATATCCTCAGAGAATTCAAGACAGGGCCGAACGCCGTCCAATGGTGGGGGCTATTATGATTCCTAAACCTGCGTCTGATCAGCAAAGAAACAACCAACCAAGAATGGAAAGACCAGTCGGACAATTCACCCGAATTAATATGAAACTATCTCAAGTGTTTCCGCATTTGTTAAGATCCAACCTAGTGACCTTGAAAGAAGCTCCAAAGAACCCTAACACAACCTCTCCTCACTATCATCCTAATGTCCGTTGTGTATACCACTCTGAGAGTTCCGACCATGACACTAACAATTGTTGGGCTCTGAAGAACAAATTACAAGACCTCCTTGAAGCCAAAGAGATTGAATTCGATGCGCCAGAAAAGCCCAATGTTATTTCCGCCCCTATGCCCAAACACGGCCATAATACCAACGCCATTGAGGAAGATATGTTTGTTACTTCAGTTGATGAACTTATGACCCCACTCCTGATTATCAAAAAGAACTTATTGAATGCCAGTATTTTCCCAGGCTGTGATGAAAGTTGTCATTCCTGTTTATCCTCACCAACCAGCTGGCCTTTGTTGAGGGCAGGCGTTCAGTGCCTAATAGACAACAAGGAAATTTTGTTCGAAAAGGCTTCTGTTCCACCTGTTCCTTATAATGATGTTTCCATCCTTACCATTTCCGCCAACTCTTCCAGGGTCTCCACCAAAAGACCCGTTACAATTACATCAGTTCCAAAAGTATCTCCTTTGATAATTACAATGCCTGGACCAATTCCATACTCGTCAGACAAAACCGTACCATGGAATTATTGAGGGGATGTCTACTACCATGGTATCAAACAAGATTGGGCAGCTGCTGAAGATTCAAGTTCTGTGAAAGTTGACTTTGATATCAGTAATATTGCAGGGACTAGCAAGATTACCCGAAGCGGAAGGGTGTTCTCTCCAGAAATTTCTCCCCCAAAAGCAGTTTCTGGACCCGTAATCATTCATGTTGTTGTTGCTCCTTCAAAGGCTGTTCCCAGTCCTACAATCATCTCCACTAATACTCCAACTGACAAAGTTGATACAACCCCTGTTATCACTCCTACTGACATTCCTGCTGCCGAGTCAACTGAGACTCAAGGTAAAAGTATTCTAATTGAGCCTGTCCAGACGAAGGCACAATCATTGGCTATCCCTGAGACCTCCCAGAAAGAGATGGAGGAAATCCTAAAGATCATAAAAAGAAGCGACTACAATGTAGTTGTGCAACTGGGGCAAACTCCATCTAAAATTTCTGTGCTGGCTTTATTACTATGTTCTGAGGCGTATGCAAAGACCTTGGTAAAATTCCTGAAAACTGCCCATGTACCCCAAGAAACATCTTTCGAATAGTTCCAAGACTCCGTAGCCAGCTTGATTGCAGATAATGGTTTAGGTTTTTCAGATGCTGATTTAACTCCAAGAGGGAGGAAGCATAATGAGGCATTGCATGTCTCAGTGGAATGCAGGGGCATAACTCTGGCTCATATCTTGGTGGACACTGGATCGTCTCTGAATGTATTGCCTAAAAAAGCTCTTGATAGGCTTGACTGTGAGGGATTGACATTGAAGCCAAGCAACATAGTAGTGAGGGCATTTGACGGCTCAAAAAGGATGGTGCATGGGAAAGTGGATATCCCCATAAAGGTTGGAACCCAAACATTTGATTTAATTTTTTATGTAATGGATATTCGCCCTTCATATTCCTGCTTGTTAGTCCGACCATGGATTCACAATGCTGGCGCTGTTACTTCTATGTTGCACTAAATGCTGAAGTATCCAATTCAAGGGAAAATCATCACCGTTCATGGAGAAGAAGAGTATATGATAAGCCATCTCAATTCCTTCAGATATGTGGAATTAGATGGTGAATTTTTGAAACTCCATTCAAACACTTTGAAGAAGTCCCACAAGATGTGGCAGTAACCAAGGCTGTGTCTCAACTTCCTAAGATCACAAGGCCTCCGCTCAGGATGTCTTCTTTGAAGGATGCCAAGGCAGTGATAGAAGAAGGTGGGTGCACTATCTGGGGACAACTCCCAAATATCCCATACAAATTTGACAAGTTTGTCCTGGGTTTCACTTCAGGTGCCCAGAAGGTTGTACGCCGCACTCGTGCCGGTGGACCACCCTTGAAGATCAGCAACCGCGAAGTCAATGCGGTGGAAGATGATGAAGACAACTACAACCTGGAGGATTGGATTTTCCCAACTGTTAGTGGAGGGCCCAGTAACTGGGAGGCTAGAGATTTTGTCCTGATCACTTTTATCCCACAATAATTTGTATTTACATTTTGTTGGATCTGTAATATTAAAACAATTCAGACTCTTAAAACCTTGTGTCTTACCCAAGGCACAATGGTCCATTTGCAAGGGTTATTATCTCATTTCCATATGACATCAATGAATCATGGACGTTTTTGCATACAAACTTTGTGCTCATTGTTTCTCATTTTTACATTTTCATTTCTTTCAAAGATAGATGTACTCTTACACACACTCACACTCACAATGCAGGTCTACATCCATTCGAGATCCCATGGGTAACGGTTCTGCTATAGTCTTCTGTGACTCTGAAAATCTAATCTACCAAGTCAAAGACGAAGGTGAGTAAGATTATGAAGTACCAGGAGAACTTTCCAGATTACTACAACAAGAAGAGAGAACCATTCAGCCCCACGAGGAACCCGTGGATACAATTAACCTAGGTACCGAGGAAGACAAAAGAGAAGTCAAGGTGGGTGCCAATCTGGAACCCAGTGTCAAAGAGCGTCTGATTCAGTTGCTACACGAGTATGTTGAGGTCTTTGCCTGGTCATATGAAGACATGTCGGGACTTGATGCAGATATTGTGGTACATCGTCTACCTACAAAAGAGGAATGCCCACCAGTAAAACAAAAGGTCTGTCGAATGCGACCAAATATGTCGGAGAAGATTAAAGCAGAAGTCAAGAAACGATTCAACACTGGATTCTTGGCCGTCACCTCCTATCCATAATGGGTTTCCAATGTTGTTCCCGTACCCAAAAAGTACGGCAAAGTACGAATGTGCATGGACTATAGAGATTTGAATAGGGCAAGCCCTAAGGATGATTTCCCACTCCCTCACATTGATATTCTAGTTGACAATACAACACAAACACAAAGTGTTTTCCTTCATGGATGGTTTCTCAGGTTACAACCAAATCAAAATGGCGCCTGAGGACATGGAGAAAACAACATTTGTCACATAGTGGGGCATATTCTGCTACAAGGTTATGCCATTCGGACAGAAAAATGCAGGGGAAACCTATCAGCATGCCATGGTAGCCCTATTTCACGACATGATACATCACAAAATAGAGGTCTATATGGACGACATGATAGCTAGGTCTCAAACAAAATAAGAGCATCTTGATCATTTACAAAAACTGTTTGAGAGGCTAAAGAAGTACAAGCTGAGGTTGAACCCAAATAAATGTACGTTTGGAGTAAGGTCTGGTAAGCTCCTAGGCTTTGTCGTCAGCAATAAGGGTATTGAAGTAGATCCTGCCAAGGTGAAAGGGATACAAGAGATGCCTGCTCCTCGTACCGAGAAGGAAGTCAGAGGATTCTTGGGACGTTTAAACTACATTTCCAGATTCATTTCTCACCTGACAACTACTTGTGAACCAATCTTCAAATTACTGAAGAAAGATCAAGTAGTCAAATGGAATGATGAATGCCAAACTGCTTTCGACAAGATCAAAGAGTACCTGCAAGAGCCTCCTATTTTGATGCCACCAGTCGAGGGAAGACCATTGATCATGTATCTGACCATTTTGGAAAATTCAATGGGGTGTGTGCTGGGGCAGCATGACGAGTATGGTCGAAAAGAGCACGCTATTTATTACCTGAGCAAAAAGTTTATCGACTGTGAAACAAGATATTCACTGCTTGAGAAAACTTGTTGCGCTCTGGCATGACCTGCTCGCCGGCTAAGACAGTATATGCTGACCCATACTACTTTGTTGATATCTAAAATGGATCCAATAAAATACATCTTCGAGAAACCTGCACTCTCTGGGAGAATAGCGAGATGGCAGATGATCCTGATAGAATATGACATACAGTGCACTACCCAGAAAGCAATAAAGGGCAGTGTACTAGCTGATCACCTTGCTCACCAAGCTGTAGAAGACTACCAGTCCATGAAGTTCGAATTCCCAGATGAAGACATCATGATGGTAAACAACTGTGAAGAATTTAGACCATATGACGGACCTGAACAAGGATCCCGATGGACGCTGGTTTTTGACGGGGCATCCAATGCACTCGGTAATGGTATTGGTGCTGTACTCATATCTCCGGAAGGGTGTCATACTCCATTTACTACAAGACTCTGCTTCAATTGTACAAATAACATGGCGGAATACGAAACATGCATCTTTGGTCTCAAAGCTGCCATATACTTGGGGATCAAATCCTTGAATGTATTCGGAGATTCAGCTTTGGTCATTAGCCAGATCAAAGCGGAATGGGACACCAAACACCCTAACCTTATCCCTTACAAAGAACATGTTTTGACATTGCTCCCACATTTTGAGAAGATTACCTTCGAGCATTTCCCGCGAGAAGAAAATCAGCTAGCAGACACACTAGCCACAATGTCATCTATGTTTAAACTTAAATGGGATAACGAGGCTCCCCAGATCACCATTAAACGAAGGGATGAACCAGCACACTGTTACGAGATTAATACTGAAGAAGTAGTGGACCAGCCTTGGTTTCACGAAGTCAAGAGGTATCTCGAAACCCAAGAATATCTAGAAGGAGCTTCAGTCAATGATAAGAAGTTTTTAAGGAGATTCTCTGCTAAATTCTTCCTTAGTAATGGCATTCTTTACAAACGCAACCATGACTCTGTGTTACTTCGGTGCGTAGACAAGGTTGAAGCTGAAAGGATCATGGCTGAGTTACATGAAGGAACTTTTGGCACCCATTCCAGTGGGCATACGATGGCAAAGAAAATCCTACGGGCAGGCTATTACTGGTCTACCATGGAAGCAGATTGCTATCAACACTCTCGAACTTTCCATAAGTGTCAGATCTATGCTGACAAGGTGCACGTACCCCCAGTTCCTTTGAATGTCTTGACGGCTCCTTGGACTTTTGTTATGTGGGGGATTGATATGATTGGGGAAATCAAGCCAACAACCTCCAATGGACACCGCTTCATCTTAGTGGCCATTGAATATTTTACAAAGTGGGTTAAGGCAGCCTCCTTCGCTTCAGTCACCAAGAATGTTATCGCCTGGTTTATCAAGCAGAATCTCATTTGTCGTTACGGTATCCTGGAGAGGATCATTACAGAAAATGGTACAAACTTGAACAATACTATGATCACCGCCTTGTGCGAGAAATTCAAGATCCAGCATCACAATTCTACCCCTTACCGGCCGAAGATGAATGGTGCTGTCGAAGCCGCGAATAAGAACATTAAAAAGATCATATAGAAAATGACAGGCACATACAAAGACTGGCATGCGATGCTACCATTTTCTCTCCATGGGTATCGTACCACAGCTCGCACGTCAACCGGGGCAACACTCTATTCTCTGGTATACGACATGGAAGTTGTCTTGCCTATTGAGGTTCAAATCCCCTCTCTAAGAATTATGAAGGATGTAGGTTTAAATGAAGAAGATTGGATCCAGACTCGACTTGATCAACTAAACTTGATTGATGAGAAAAGGCTTACTGCTGTCTGTCATGGTCAAATGTATAAAAAACGGATGATCAAGGCTTTCAACAAAAAGGTCAGACGTCAAGTGTATCAAGTTGGAGATATGGTGATCAAACGCATCATACTACCGCAAGGTGACCCCAGGGGCAAATGAACTCCTACATACGAAGGACTATTTGTAATCAAAAACATATTCTCTGGTGGCGCAATGATCTTGACCACCATGGATGGCAAACACAGACATAGTCAAAAGATACTATGCATAAGAAACCCGCTAGGTTGACACACATAGGAAAAACAAGGGCATCCGGACGAACCAAAAAGGTTCGGGCAAAAATTAGGGATAAAACAAAAAAAATCTGTACACCCGGCAAGCTGAAAACCCGAAAGGGCGGCTTGGGCAAAAAAGGGTATCCCGGTGGACTGAAAACCCGAAAGGGCGGTCCAGGAAAAAGTTAGGGAATTAAAGCGTATGACTATGTCCCGTTGGATCATCTTACGGACAACCTGCAAACTCTGAGGTTCTGATCAATTCAATCAACTTCGGACAAGGTAAGAAATAGACAAGATGCTCAGAGACACGAAGGCTATAGCAGAATGGGAACCCCATGGGATTATTTGCACATAGCTATCTTTTCTTTGTATCAAAATTTCCATTTTTTACGACGGCATTCTCTTACTAGAATGTTTGTCTCGTTGTACAAAAATACTTACTCAAAGTCAATACAAAGATATCCCTCTGAAAGTGCAAAACTATCTATTTTTCTTTACTCTTTTGTTTTGTTTACAAAAACGTCCAATGATTTATTTTTGAACATATGCATTTGAACATAATTACTATTTACAAATGAACAAAATAGAAAGACAATCACAAATGGTTTTAAAAGGGAAATCTCTCTAGGTTATTTCCATAAAATCCCCCGCAGTGTGCAGTTTAATCCCCAGCGGAACAGAGCTTCCAGTTATCAATCCATAGTAGAAGTCGTCCAATCTCTCAGGATTCCCTAACAGGATTTTATAAGCAGTACACAATGTTTCCCTTACAATAGAGTTTTTTTCTCTAAGAAGAAATCCATTAACACTTCCACTTCACAACATGAAGACTTACACTCCATATCCTCAACAACAATCAGGGATTTATTTCCCCCAATCCAACAAGCAGTGTAGCAGATTAGCTCACATACGCATACATCGCATCCATATATCATAAACATTGAAAACACGAATAAACATTACACTATGCATTTCATACAATATAACATTGCATATTAGCTAACATTTTACCCTTTTCAGGATAAGGTTAATTAACAGCTACCATTAACGATGTTCAAAGGTTTCTCAGATACAGTTCAGATACGCTCCAGACACAGATGCCATTCTGATACTCATTCAGATTCAACTCTCAGATACAGTTCAGATACGCTCCAGACACGGATGCCATTCTGATACTCATTCAGATTTCAATCTCCACATACAATACAGATACGCTCTAGACACGGATGCCATTCTAATACTCATTCAGATTTCAATCTCCAGATATAGTTCAGACACGCTCCAGACATGAATGCCATTCTGATACTCATTCAGATTCTACTTTTCAGATACAGTTCAGATACGCTCCAGACACGGATGCCATTCTGATACTCATTCAGAATCAGCTTTCAGATACAGTTCAGATACGCTCCAGACACGGATGCCATTCTGATACTCATTCAGAATCATCTTTTAGATACAGTTCAGATACGCTCCAGACATGGATGCCATTTTGATACTCATTCAGAATCAGCTTTCAGATATAGTTCAGATACGCTCCAGATACGGAGGCCATTCTGATACTCATTCAGAATCAGCTTTCAGATACAGTTCAGATACGCTCCCGACACGGACGCCATTCTGATACTCATTCCTTCAACTTACAAATTACAATTTAGCAATCACTTTTGAATGGCATCTATAATCCCATCTCCAACAACTTTCTATCACTTTCCAAATCACATCACCGAGTGCAAATTTCTAGGCACTCTAGTGTCCAATCATCTTCCACCTTCGAGTCACGAATGGAAAAATTGCCAATTTAACTCTTCAGGCTTAAGAAGATTGAACAGGGGCAGCTGTTGTACCCCAAAATTTTCCCTCTCACTTATCAAGAATTTGCTCACAAGATCTCCCTTGACTCAAGACTGCATTAGGGTTTGATCAACTCAAGACACCTCCTTAAGCACCGATGACCAAAATTAGGGTTTGAGTCTGCACAAGGATTTTTGAGTTTCTAATGCCCCATATAACTTTCATAGATCATTATGGACCCCCAAGACCACTCATGTCAATTTTCAAGCTTTGAATCACACTTTTGCTCAGTCAATTGAGCAATTGACCTAAAATTAGTTGTATTGGGGAAAAAGTCACCATGGACAATTTACATTTAAACTTCATAATTTTTTATCCACATCAATATTTTAAACTCATATGCATCATTTGATCAAGTTTGGACCACAACTCCTCAAGAAATTTGATCAAATCTCCAAAAGGGCAAAATGGTCAAAACTAGGGTTTTGACTGGGAAAGGACAATTTCTGATTTTTGGCCTAGCAAATGGTCAATTGGTTTAAGGCATGATCTCAAGAGTCCAATTGCATCATTTTGACCAAGTGACATGGTTCAAAACATTGCAAGTCCATTGGATTAACGGATGAATTTTTCAGTCAACTAATCAAAAGTCAACTGTATACTGAAAAGTCAAACTTTGACTTTTTGGTCAAATTCAAGTGCCAAAGATCATAATTAATCAAAAAATGTCAAAATATGAAACTTATTCATCAAGAAATCAAAAATTCAAGATTTCATTTTGAAAAGTCAAAATTTCTAAACTTAGAAATTTTTCTAAGTGTTGGAAATTTCACATTTTTCTCAACTTTGAACAAATTTTTCACCATGATGCAAGATGATTCAAGAGAAACTTCCAACATGAAAGTTGTATATCTCCATGAAATCTACAACTTTTATTTACACAACTCCTTCCAAAAGTGCTTGGATCTCGTTATAATTTTATGAACATGTGGTCATGAAACTAAACACTTAGTGAAATTTTGCCCTAATTTGGTCAGGATTTTAACCTAAATTCATGGCACTTTTTCATATATTTCCAATGGAAATATTCAAAATCAATTTAAATATGGGTTGTATAGCACATTTCAAGCTTTCCAAAATGTCCAATAACTCCTTGAGATCATTCTTGAGTTGGGAGAATCGAAGAGATAAAGTTAGGGTTTTATCACTTTAATTACAAGTCATTTTAGTGGTTAACAAAATTCAAATTCAAACCATGCTGCATAAAAACTACTTTGCAGGCCTCAAACTTGTTAGGCACTCCATAATTAAAGGTTTACACAGCTGTTAGAGGCCTCAATTCAAGCATTCAATGCATGGACATGCTTTATATCCATTTTTGGAAGAAAGGTCACATTGCCATTTTGATAAAGCAACTTTTTGTACAAAACTTATTCTTGAGTCTTGCACTCGTTCTCTTCTGATCAAACCAGTCCTATAACTCATGAGAAATGTTTCAAACACTTACAATCACCCATCCCATGCTTGTACCTCTCCTTGAAACTTGTTTCACTCTTTTCTTCAAAATCAAGTAACCTAGCCAAAAGCTAGGAACTTGTACTTCTGACTTGCCAATGCACTTAAACACTTTTGTTTATACATACAAAAACCATTTGACACAAAGACACGAATGCTCAATCCTTGAAAGAACCTAAAACTCAAAATCACACTTCACACTTCCATTTTCACACAAACTGACCAAAAACTTGAAACTCATAATCTACTCGTGTGTTTCTTGGCCTTTTGGTTTCTAAAGTTTCTAAACATCACATATAATCAATCCCACACCCTGTTACAAAACTGTAACACCATTAACACTATCCTCCATTTTCAAAAACTCAGCTCCGCACATTGACTTCTTTAGACCATTTCAGCCATCCATTGTTCAAGCTAATCATTGCATTAGCTTCCTAGGACCTCAAGGAAGCTAACTTGATCATCACCATCACTTGAAACAAGCTCAAACTCAAAACACGATTTCCAGTTTTGAGGTAAGTTTTCTCAATTTGGAACTCTTCATACAGGCATCATCAATAATTTATTTGTGAACAAAACATGTAGATATCACTTCCCTAAAGCTAACCATGTCCATAGTTTCCATTAATTTTGCTTGAGTTTAGAGAATTTTGAGACTGAAGTATTTGATATTTTTAGGGTTCAGATTAGGGCCATTAAAATTCATGTTTATCTTAGATCCATAGTTTTAATGCTCTACATTTCTGAAACCGTGAGAAAATTTGCTACAAGTTTCATGTTTACAGTTTTCATTTTTGATGAGAAATGAGCAAGTTACAGTTGGTCTGGCTGGAGGTTGAAGATGAAGTCATCAGGGCGTGTTTTTCCTTGTATATTTATTGTTTTGCTTATGTTAACGGATGTATAGCCACCCCAGTGGTAGAAGCGCGCGCCTGTAACCTTTGGGACCTGGGTTTGATCCCCAGTAGTACCCTTTCCATTTTTTTCACATTTATGCTTTCTGATTTTTGGATTTTTGGCAGGCGCTGGGCCTCTTTGGGCCTGACTTGTTTTTTTATTTTTGCTAATTAACCCCCCTGCAGGTTGTTTGTGCCCACTGGCCCATAATTTATTTATTTTTCTCTTTCTCTTTTCATTTATTTTATTTATATTTTCTTAATTATTTTTCATAATATTAAAAAATACAAAAATTATACTTTTATTTTTAACTTAGTTTATTTTATTTTTCTCATAAAAATATTTTTATTCAACTATACTTTATTTATTTTTATTAACTAGTCTTGTAAATTTAAATTAAAATACTATGTTTTTTTTATTTATTTTCTCTCACCAATTAAAATATTTTATTTTTGATATAAAAAAGGGCCAAAAACATTTTATAATACTGTAAATATTTTCAAGACAAAAATACCAAAAATACTCTTTTTCTAAACTTATTTTCTTTTAATCAATTAATAGAACTAGGGTTTTATTTAAAATCTTTTCTTAATAAATTTAAGTTTAATTAATTATTTTCTTTAATTAATTAGGTTAAGACAATTTCCCTTTTTCTCATGAAAGCTGAAACTACGCGGCCGAGACCTGTCATCTGGATGTTAATGAAACATCAACGAAGTCGCCACCGGACGTCTTTTATCCCGCCAAAAAGGAAAGGTAAACATCGAGAAAACCTGAAAAGGGAAAAATCACGGTCTTTCGACCGAGAGATCGGGTAAGGGAGTCTGTTATGCGAGGGGAAGGTATTAACACCCCACACGCCCGTAGTACTCTACGATATCCATTCTTGTTATCTAATCTAATGGGTGTGGTCAAATCCTATGTCTATGGCTTAAAACTGAAAAGGGAATGCATGCAAAAGGAAAAGGAAAATAATGTAGGGAAAATAAAAATTGTGCTCGGTTGGGCCCTACCCCAATGCCTACGTATCCCTTTTAAGGAATCAGAGCAGCTGTAGTTCGACTTATGTGTTTTGGTTGGTTTGTGTTTTTTAATTAAGGCAAACAAAAGCAGTTAAGATGGCAAAACATCGAATGAAACAACAAACAAATGAGATGGCAAAACATCGATTAAATAAAAACAAAGCAATATGTCAAAGATGGAGAAACATTGAATGATAAAACATCACACCTAGCAGTGACATTGAGAGTTAAAGTTGGATCATCAAACATGTGTAATGGCGAAACATCGGCTTCAAACAAATGTGCGATGGTGAAACATCGGCTAAAAGGAAACAAGATATCATGGCAAAGATGGCAAAACATCAATAAAATGGATGACAAAACATCACACCTGACAAATATATCGGGAATCAATGTAGGATAGCAAACATGTGCGATGGCGAAACATCGACTTTAAACAAATGCGCGATGGCGAAAAATCGGCTAAAAGATAGCACAATATCATAGCAGAGATGGCAAAACATCAATAAAATAGATGACAAAACATCACACCTAACAATGATATCGAGAATCAATGTAGGGTAACAAACATGTGCGATGGCGAAACATCGGCTTCAAACAAATGTGCGATGGCGAAACATCGGCTAAAAGGTAGCACAGGAAAAGTAAGATTGGTTTGTATCTTTTACTTTGAAGATGAGTGTGGGTTCATTAGAAGTGTCTTATGATTTGCCAAGGAAACAAGTTTTGTTTTAAGATGCAAGATGCAAAGAGGGAAAAAACAACTAAGGGAGACTAGCCTAGTACTATCCCTAGTGTTATCATATAGTGGTTGACCCTAAGGTTGAGGATAAAGGAAAACCCTACCTTAATTAACATGTTAAAGGAAGCTTAAAAAAACTATCCTATAGGGAACATACAATGAGAGCGAAGTCGTGATCTCAATGTCTAAATTGAGTGACTCATCGATCAACAATCACAGAAGAAAAGCAATAGACATCCTATAGGTAGCATGCAATGAGATCGAAGTCGTGATCTCAATATCTAAATTGAGTGACTCATCGATCAACAATTAAAGAAGAAAAGCAATAAACATCCTATAGGGAGCATGCAATGAGAGCGAAGTCGTGATCTCAATATCTGAATTGAGTGACTCATCGATCAAAAATCACAACACATGCATCAGATAAAAACCAGAGGGCCTCCTGACATATATCAGCAATAGAGGTCCCATCATACAATCAGGGAATTATGCAAAATGAAAATGGGAGAAAGGAGGTAGTACAATATGAAACAGATAACAATTTGTAGCAATCAAGCAAGAATAAAAGAAACCCAGAGAAACTTCAAGCAAGCTGGCATCAGTAAACAAATTGAGTCAGGAATCTATCAGATATGAACAAATTCCAGGGGCAATGTATGGTATTCACAACCATATGTATATATCCTGCATAAACCATCAAGCATGCCAAACACATAAATAATGCCAATATAATAAACTGTGTTCCACAAATAAAGTGGAACACAAATGCCTAAAGCCAAAAGTGGCAACTTTCTCAGAGTACCTCGCATATTAAACAACCAAGTTAGTATTCCAAAAGGTTAATAAGTGAGAATAACATGGTGGCAATTACCAAATATTAGACATTATAAACAAGAAGAGACAAGCATATGCACATATTAGGTCAAAAGAATCAGAGGAATGTTGCTCTTTCCTATCACCAGGTTGAATTGACAATTGAGTATCAATCAAGGATCATAAGAGCTTGAGAATAATATGAACAAGAACCATGGAAGTCAGTAGCAAGCACATTTCAATCATGCATAGCTAATTCAATCACAACTTCATGAACACAATAGAAAATGAAACCTACATAATGCATTAGATGGTTCAAAACATCCAAACATGAGGCTTCCAAGTGGAATGGCTTGAGCTAACATGGACAAGTCAGAACCAAGATGATCATTAGGTTCCCAATTATAGGCCTCACTTAAGTTCATTGGCCATCAAACAAAATGCAACAAGACATGTAAACATAATTGGGTACCTTCATTTCAAAATTACATAAAAAATAGAAATAAAGATCCATAATTCAAACCAAAAAAACTTAACATCTTTGAAAGTATTTAGAAGTCAGAGTGTAAGCTCTAAGTTCATGAATGATTGGGGAGGAGATCAAATGAAGTGCAAAGTTTAAGACTAGTTGGCAAAACCACCAAACTAGACAAGTTTTCAAAATTATTTGTGGAAAAATGTCAAACCAAGTCAAATAATTCAAGAAAAATGGTTTTCAAATCCTCAACACATTCATGAACTATGATCAAGACCTGAAATCCAATAAAAGTCCAAGGCACAAGGGTTTTGAACATGAAACTTGCACTATAAGCAATAAAACCCTAGATTTTGACTTTTAATCCTAAATATTAATTAAATAGGATCAAAACCCAAACAAATCAAAACAAGGTCATGCAAAACATCAAGAAACCCTAAATGTCAGAAAATACATTTTTTCATATTTTTTTAATTAGGAAAAAACAAGAAAGAAATTAATATTCAAACAATTAGGTAATTAACAAATATCCACATATCAAAATGATATTTACTATAAAAATTCAGAAGAATGGCCAACCAAAATTATATTCAAATATTAGGACTAAAAACATACATCCCTGAATTTTTGTGATTTTTTTTTTGGATAAAAGGAAAATATTAAAAACAAAAAAACAAACAATTAATAATGAAATTATTATTTAAGGGCAAGAAAATGCAAAACATAACCAAAAAATCACAAAAAGGAAAAACAAAAATACGATGAGGTTCTACGATTAAAAACAAGATTATATAATTTTTTTTATAGAATTTTTGAATTAATAGAAGAATTAAAAATAAAAAAATAAACAAATATTACAAATAAACTTTGAAATTAAATTTTTAATAAAAAATAAGAGAAATGATGAACCAAAGTCATAATCAATTTTCACATTATTTTGTGGTTCTCAAATAATTTTTGTGGATTTTTTAGGTCAAAAGAACTATCAAAATAAAAATTATCTTTGAATGATTAATTAATTAAACCTAACCATTTTTGAACCAATCAAAATATTTTCAAAAAATTATCAAAAAAATACACAAAGTTAGATATAGTATTTTGAATTTATGATAATGTTTTCTGAATTTTCCAATCATTTTTGAGCAAGAAATATAATTATGGAAATCAATGTATAAAACAAAAATTCAAATAAACCAAAATTTCAAATGAACCAATCAGGATGTGCCACCACATCATCTTCAACCTCTGAACATCCAAAAAGCGCGCGCATGGCTCAGGATTAGGGCTCACTTTCAGATCAACACAACTCACTTAATTTTGCATCATTTTTTATGAAATCAAAGGAAAATCAAAGCTAGCATGGCAAGGAATCCATAGCAATTCGAATCAAATCAAATCATTAACCATATTGTCCACAATCAAGCCATGGACATGAACAAAAACAATCTGAATCACGAGTTTCAGAACATCCAAACATGCACAATTCATCAAATTAAACGCTATAAAGCTTCAGAATCATTCCATAGACTTCAAACAACATGATTATAAACTTAAATCACACGAAGCATGGCTAGAAATCAAAATTTAAAGTTGAGAATTCAAACCTTTGATAAAAAATGGATCTACTGTCTCCTTCACTCCAGTTGCAATCCAAGATTCGATCTACAATCCTTATCACTTGGAGAAGAGAATGCAAGAAGAATTGGCCAAAACGCGCGAGGGAGATGGAAGAATCGAAGAAAAATGCATAGCTACAAGCTATGGAGTTTCTGACTTTGATTGATAAAATGAGGCACGAACCCTTTACACTGAGTCTTGCTTCTCAATATATAGAGGATCAGGAGAAGGGTAGGATAGGTTTTTCGTGCTGAAAGCTCTTGGAATCAAAGAAATCTTCTTTTGGCCAAAATTAAGTATGCACATGCAGCCTTAAAGTCCCTCATGCGTTGACTTTCTTTTTGCGTGCATTCTAATCCATTTTCCCTCAGGAAGAGATTATAAACAAGATTAGGACTTAAATCCTTGCATTAAGCTTGTGTTGGTGATTTGGCAATTTTGAGCAAGTTTTGCATTTTTTGATTCAAGCAAGCTCATGAAGCACATGGGCACGAAATGGTGAGTGTAATGGGCCTCAGCATGTCACAAATTACCAATGGGCTTGATTAGAAACAAGAGAAATGGCTAAAACTTGAGTTTGCAAGAAACGGCCATTTTGCACATTTGCCAAATTTCACTAAAATGCCACAAAATTTCAAAACTCATAACTTGCTCATACCTTTTAATTTTGGCACAAATGAATACAATTTGGAAAGGTATTAAAAATATCTACAATCCCCTAGTTTTGAGTTTTTGCAAATTAATCCATTAAAGCTCCCAAAATCTATCTTGAAGTTCACTAATTTTGAAAAATGACCTATAATTTTGTAACTTCAAAAGGACATAACTTTTTATTCCTTTCCAATTTGGACATGAGACCAAAAGGAGGTGCAAGATCATTCTCTTAGCTTTCCAAGCATATTTCATTTGCATTTTTGTGATCAAAGATGAATAAAATATGAATTTTTGAAATTAAGTCTTCATTTTCCAAAATTAGAAACTTTTAGGGTTTCTTCAAGAACAAGTTTCAACCCAAACTTCAATCTCTTTAATCCAATGACCAAAATGGACTTAAAATATGAAAAGTGCATCCTTTAATTGATGTTTGGCCAAAAATTCACTTGGTCAACCTTGACTTTGACTGATTTTGACCAAAATGACCATTTTGCCCCTCTGAATCAATTGATCCACTTCCCTTCAAAATTGATGATTACAACTTCAAACATATGATCTTCCAAACATATAGAGGCCATGTGAAAAGTTTCACTTCAAAATTCTCAAGAAAACCTGATGACAACCCAAACCCTAATTTTGGTCAACACATTAGGAGACTGATGAATTATCTTCAAAACTTCAAATCCTCTGGGCACTTTGACCAATTCCTTGTACAAAGACCTTTCAAATATAAAAGAAATGTTGTATCTCTCAAAATCAAGTCTTTTACATTGGCCAACAAAATTGCTCAAGCAAACCCTAATTTGGATGATGAATCCAAAGAGATGGGTAAAAACATCTCGAAATATGCCATAACCTTTGAGCTCAAAAGATCCAGGGATTTGGATGGTAAGATATTTCTTGAGCAACTTGTCCATGCAATCAACCTTCAAAGCTTGAGGAAGATTTGACAACCAAAGTACCTTGATCCTATCACAATATATGAATGCAATGCACTATGATGTTCATGATGAAACATAAGCCTAAATCAAGAGGGTAAATTTTGGGGTGCAACAGCTGCCCCTATTCAAATATCTTCATCATGATAAGTGAGAAAGGTGATAACTTTCGAGCCTTCAGGGTTGAAGATGTTTGAATACGAAAGAACCCGAAAATTTACACTCTTGAAAGAAACAAAGAGAAAACTCCCAAGACATGCGTCAGAATGGAGCCATAATACAGGTTGAGACAGGGCAAAAACAAAGAAAAGTAGTCGCAACTAAACTTCCGGACAAACGTGCCAGGGTAAAAACTGGGCTTCAAAAGGGAGGGGTCAGGCAAAACTCAACCAACAAAGTATAGACGAGACTAAGCTCTATAACAGAAAATGTACGCGGGCGAGGAGACGAAACTCTAAGCTCAACCCAAAGTAAAGTGGCTAGAGTGCGTGATTCTAGGAACACTTGCTAATCTCAACTAAGATAGACAGTATGAAGGAACTGCAAGAATCTCAGAAATGAGGAACAAAAGCGAGACGAAACTCGACTCAATGACCAGTTAGGCGAAACTAAACTAGATGAGTACCAGGACGAAACTGGATTTCACGCACGGGTAACGAGGCGAAACTCGACCCAAAGCAAAGCGATGAGAGTGCATGTTCCTCAGAGCACCTGCTGGTCTCAGATCAATGGATAAACAACGACAAAAGCTGATAGGAGAATCCAAGGAACAAAGGAGACTGATTTCAAACCAGGGACGCAGCATGAACACTGCACTCGGTAAACGAACACCGTCAAAGAGTCCAAAGTAGGAAAGCAAAAATGAGGCAAAACTCGACTCAAAAACAAGTTAGACGAAACTAAACTGGATGAGTACCAGGACGAAACTGGATTTCATGCACAGGCGACGAGGCGAAACTCGACCCAAAGCGAAGAGATTAAGGTGTATACCTAAAACCTGCAAAAAAGCGAATATCAGGACGAAACTGGTATTTGAAAAGGTGCATCAATATACATTAGAATGAACCAGAGCGGGTAGTACAGACTAAACCCGAGAAGACCAGGCTAGGGAAAAACCAAACTACAGTCAAGAGTGAACACTCAAACAAACAAATGATTGACGTCAAAAGGATATGGGTATGGGGTGGATAATGAGGACGAAGACCTCGCTGGGGATTAAATCCGAAGTATTAGAAAATCATTGGGGATGACGGAAATAGTAAAGGCTTATGTTCTAATGCATGTTGGAATTCTTTTTTATAGCACAATGTTCCAGATAATGGAAATGCTACGCATTTTGGTAGATGCAATGTGATGATGTATGTTTGAAAGTCTCACTAGGGAATGGCCAAATGAGAAGCCAAAAACCAAGAAGTCCGAATCTGACATGACTTGCAAAAATAAATTGCAAAATCCAAATGAGAGGAGAAAAATACGGGGAACCGCTAGAGAGGGAACCTCTAAGAGATGAAGCTTTGCGGAGAATAATAACCGAGCAACCAACAGAAACGGGCCACAAACAAAGAGAGGAGCTGCAAAAATAAATTGCGAATTCCCGGGGAAGATCAGGTCGACACTGCAACTTCCGGAAAAGGACGAAAACCTTTTGCTGGGGGAACAAAACCCTGCTGAAGAGGAGGGACTTCATTGGAGGGATAAAACTCTGTTGAAGATTAACTTGCTGGAGAGATATTCTCTTGGAATGCAACCAAAGGACGAATCCTGCAGATAGTCACACGGTATCAAAACCTTACTGGGGAATAAGAGCAGATCCTTAACAAAGGATGCCCCGGTCAACAGACCGGCTGGAAACCGAGAGGTCAAAGCGAGGGATCCCTATTGGCAAATTCGTTGGGGAGTTAAAACTCCTTCAGAATGTGGATTCCTGCTTGATGACTCCATTAGGGATAAGCGACATATCCAAACTTGAAGTCTTGGGACGAGGTTTTTTGAAAGAAAATTCCTGGAGTAACAAATCTTTACTGCGGAAACAAAACTTCACCGGGGAAAGGAAACGTCACTGGGGAAATGAGACTTCACAGGGGATAAGCAGAGTCCTAATCAAACACGGGCTCTGTCAAAACGGAAGAGAGCCGAACATTCCTTTCTTGACCATCATTAAGCTCTTTACAAGTGTTCAACGTATAAACTCTTTTGATGTCAAACAGCTGTTTTTGCATACAGAAAAAAATGTTTATTCAGAATTATAGACCTGATGTGATAATTATTTAAGCCTTGAAGTTGAGAACTTTAAACAAAATGTCGCATCTTTGTTGTGAATGAATCACTGGCTAGAGTGCAAAAAGGTTTTAAAACTTTTCTTCCTCTTTTTGAAAAACGAGTCAAGATGCGGGTGAGAAGATACCAACACGGCTATGCAACACATATTCAGGGAGTTTAGGAAATTCTATCTCGTTGCAATATGCTTTTGAGTTAAACCCTTGTTTCAGATAGGACTTTTAGAGGTTGTAACGTGGCCTGGTTCGAGGTTCTTTTGAAAAAAAAGTTTTCAAGGCTCAAATTATTTGGTGCCCACCCCTTCGTGATATTCTTCTGTCCTAAATTCAGTTGACTTTTCACAAGCGTTCACCTTTCAAAAGGATTTATAATGGCCGAGTGATCACGACAAATCCTCCAACATGATTATCGCTTAACTTTTGCTGCTTTGGTTTTTTTTTTGACATTATTGTTCTTCCTTTGATGAAAATTTTATTGAATATGTTTTTTTTGGCCTTTTAGGATCTCTTTTCCCTGACTTTTCCTGGACAAAATCTTTTGAATATCCATTTTTGGGAGTCCAGCGGGATGCCCTAACTTTTGCCTAAGCGACTTGTTTTCAAGTTTCGACTTAGCGGGGCTTTTTGTTTCTTTCTTATTCATGCTTTCCATTTTGAACAAGTCAATGTGACTTTAGGTCTTTGAAATTTTCCTTTCTTTTTTTTTGAAAACTAATGCTTCATTCCTTGGTCAGCGAGGGATAGCCTTTATTGATCGATTCGAACTCGACCTCAGGATTTTGTTTAGACATTTTTGATCTTATGATGTGAAAGATAAAGTGTGGTGATCCTCAGAGGGGACATTCCTTCTGAAATTTGAATGCTTGGGCAAATCAACTGAACATCTACCCGACCCCTGGTTAAAAAAGGTTTATTTTTATTTTTTGAACAGAAAGAAAACTCCTACTTCGAAGGCTCAGAGGAGTTAATGAGGGCCTAAATCCCTTATATCTCCAGTGTTTGGGGGTTGAAACAATGCCTGTACATCGTCAACGGGGTTCCACTCAAAAGCATACCACTACAGTCATCGTTTTTTAGCCAAACTCCCTCCCCCAAATTCTTGGTCATGCAAAAGGATTGACACAGTTGGTATCAAAATGCCCGGAGAATAATTAAAGAGTGATTTTGCATAAAAAAAATTTTGTATGAAAAAACATTCAGCGCATCAAGACTGACATTCAGCTATAAACAAAATCCTATATGCAGACAATGCTTAAAACAATCAATCAAGATGACACATGAAAGCACGACAAAGAAACGTAATAAAAGCCATTATGGGGAAGAAGTATCTCAAACCAGGTTCACCGGTCCCACTGACTTGCTGTAACCTTGATATTACCCTGACCCATGACTTTGACCAACAGCCCGGAGCTGTTAAACAAAATGGCAAGGCAAACACCAACAGAGTGAAGGAGAGATTCATCAAACATAAAACCAAACGTGCCCCTTACGCAGCAGTGGTTGTGTTTGTTATCCGTATTTCAAGCGATCAGCCAATCGTGACTTAGATTATCATATCTATGTAAAGGCCACGAAGTTTATATGCTCATGCTTATAAAAAATATTGGACGTTTTTGCAAACAAAATAGTAAAAAAGGGAGAAAAGAAATGCATATTGTTGTACCCCAATTTTTGCCCCTAAGATTCCCCTATCATATCATGTCAACTTGATCATAACAAAATCACATTAGGGTTGGTTCTTCCTTGTTTCTATCTCCTATCTTTAAGTTTTCTGTTGAGGAATCTCCAAGCACCTTGGTTGTATATTTTGTATATGTGTTGATAATTAACTTCTAATAAAAATACAAAAAATATCGGTCTTTGTCTTTTCAAAATTGTGTTTTGCAGGTACCGAGTCAAAGCATCCGACAAATAAGGTTTTCCGAGTTGATTGATCTTGTATTGTGTCAAAAGGCAGCTTGTATGGAACCATGAAGGCTTGTGTCGAACTCATGAAGGTTGATTGATTCTGTATTGTGGCGAAAGACAGCATGCATTGACCCATAAAGGTATGTATCGACTCATCTTGTTGTGTATAACGGGCATGTGTAGACACATGCATGTATGTATCGACTCATCCAGTTTGAATAATTAGCATGTGTCGACACATGCATGTATGTATCGACTCATCATGTTTGTATAACTAGCATGTGTCGACACATACGTGTTATGTATCGACTCATGCAGTTTGTGTGGTTCTGTAATGTGTTGAAGAAGCAGTATGTATCGACACATAGAGGCATGTATAGACACATGTTGTGTTATATAGCTAGGATGTATCGACACATACCACCCATGTATCGACTCATAACAGCAAAATACACGTGGTTTTTGAAAAAAGCCAGCAATTTCAAATCTGTCTTATTTTTGGCTCCAATTTTTTCTACATAATTTGAAAACTATATCATTAATTCAATTTTGGCTCCAAGAATCAATTACCAAATTACCACTAATCCCAATCCTAAAACTCTATAAATAGAGACCTCATTTCATTCAAATTTCAAGCTTTTGATAGCCAAACTCATCTTGCTAAAAAATCTCTCAATTCTCTCCATCTACCAAATTCACTCAAAGCTCCATTTTTAAAAAGTTAGTAAGCTTTGCATTGAAGCTTACTAATCTTTGAGCTAAACCTTCATCCAAACACTTTTTCTTTATCAATTCTCTACATCCAAGCTTTGGTAATTGATTCTTGTGGTTGAATTGAAGCAAATTCTGGAAGTTGTTTGATAATTCTCTAATTCTACCTTTGGTAAGTTGGATCATCATCTTTCACAATGTGATCTCTTGTGGATTTCTGGTTTTGATTCATTGAGCACTATTTTATGATTCCATTAGTGCTATTTTCTCATAATTTTCTGGAATTTTCATGCTCAATTGGATCCATGATCATAAGGTGTTTGATAAAAAGTTGGAACAAGAATTTGATCTTTAAAATGTTATTTTCTACTGATTTTTAGCAGGTTGCAATCAATTGTTGTAACATTGCAATTGATTCTCATAGAAAATTGATTTGATAAAAAACTGCACTGATGCAATAGGTTGCTGTCTAAGAACAATTGATTGTAACAGTGCCAAAAATACTTTTTCTGCCTTATTTTGGGGCTGTTTTGACTCAAATATTTTTCTGCTCACTCTCTTTGATGGATAATTTGGATTACAATTTTAAATGTTCAATTTGTCTTTAAACTCAATGGACTTTGTGATGTAGATGAAGTTGGATAAATGTTCATCAATTCAAATCTACCTAAGAGTGAATTATTTAATTCATTTTTTGTGCTTTGGATTAATGATATATTTAGTGCTTTAATCCATCTAGAGGAGTGGTTGAATTTAAAGATGAAAGAATTTTGAAATGGTGCTCCAAATTAGCTTATCATTCCCCTCCCTCTTCATCTAATCCCTTTCTTTTTTAATTGTGCTACATGTTAAGGGATGGTGATCTCTATATCATTTATCCAAACATGAAGTACATAGATTGCTATTGACCGACCTCAAAATAGGTGCGACTTCTACATAAGTCCACTTACGATTGCTTAACATAGCGCTAAATTTTGTCCCGATTCGAATAAATGATCATTCGTGGCCCAAACTTATGATTGCAAACCCGAGTATGTTAATTTGATCTCTTTGATCCAATAACCTTGAGATTCATTGTGTGGAGGCTTTGGTTCTACCAATCCTCTAATGGATCTACAACACCTTTGGTCAACGCGGATCACTTAAACATCGTTGATCATTAAATGTTACTTTTGAGGATTTCAAAATGGATGATATACATGACAAAAAGCAAATGCAACTTGTTGTGTGGAGGCTTTGGTTCTACCAATCCTCTAATGAGTTCCAAATGCAAGTTTCAAGATGGTCATCCAACTAACCACTAATTTCTAACAATTGACTTTACTTTATGCTTTATTTTTTATGCTTTATGTACCACTTAATTTGAGCATTTACATTTCATGCCATTTTTTTTTATTTTTTGCTCACTTGAGCATTTACTTTTATGTCATTTTTATTTTGTTCACTTGAGCTTTTCTTTTCCTTTTAAAGACACCTAATAATCAACATGAACCATAAAAATCTTCAATGATATTTGGACTATTTGGTTACTATCCTTGGCATTTTGGAGCATGGGACTTCTTCTTGGACTTAGGATTAGAGACCTTGGCCTATCTTGGAGACTTTGTGACTTTATTTAATATTTTGTCTGGAGTTCTTGATGTTTACCTCAAGACATTGGGTTGTTTGTTTGTTTTGTGTGCAGGTTATTGTGATTACATACTTTGTTTGTAATTTGGAATTCACCTGTATACAACCGTTACTCTGCCCAAATTTTGCAAATACTTAATACACTTGAGGTTTGGTTCTCTCAAGAGGTCTGGTATCTTTGCTTGCTTGGTTTCAATCCAAGGAATGGAATTCTATATTGGCTCCTAATGTCAAATATTGGCTTCTTGTTGGTTAGATGGTTCTTATCCCTAGCTTTTAAAGAAGTGAAAAACACAAGAAGGGGGGTTGAATTGTAAAAACTGTAAATCAATTGCAATCAACACGATATTTTTATCCTGGTTCGTTTGATCTCAAACTACTCCAGTCCACCCGTCAAGGTGATTTCTCCTCTCTCCAACGAGGTCTTAATCCACTATATTCAACTGAATATTACAATCTGATTTAGCAACTTCTAGAGCCTTCTTGAGTCAAACCACAGACCGGTTTCTCAAGGAATTACTTTCTTACAAAGAATTGAAATCTAGGTGTGTGAATGTTTTCTACAAAACTGTTTATCACAACTGTAATACTACACAATTTAAGCTTATGAGAACTAGATTGCTAAAATAATTGAGTAAGGAATTTGAGAGCTTTTAGCAAACTGAGAGTGAGGAAGATGATGAATAGATTTTAGGCGTGTAGATTGTTGTAGAGCATTAGCCAATTCAATCTTCATTGACTTGTTTATATAGCATTGGAAATGGTGTACGTTGGAGCAATAATTCTATTTTAATGCCAATAACATTCTTTCCTTATTAAGCAGATCTTGTCTGGAATGATGCCGTTGGTAATAACTCATCTTGAATGCACAGTACCGTTGCCACTTAAGCGTGTTCTGGCTTAGGCTCATTCTGACGCTGCTTAGGTGCTGATGAACTGTTGTTGTCTTTATCAGAGTTCAGAGTGTTAAGCGCAGATCTGTTCATCAAGCTTCAACATAAGCGCAAGTTGATCTTCTGATTCTGGTATCTGATATAGCATCTTCTGATGCTGATGTTGATATCCAATTTTCTGATGCTGATGAGGATGTTCTCATGCTGATACCCATCAGAGTTTCTGTAAGACAGAATGTAATTTTTAGATAACATATGTGTCTTACATGAATCATACAATTAATGTATCTTAGCATTTTGTTATCATCAAAACTTAAACTTAGGGTAGTAGATTCAAACTTTGTTCTAACAATCTCCCCCTTTTTGATGATGACAAAAACTAGATATTTTTTGATTGAAAAATTAGCGAGAAAAGTATCAGAGATAATCAAATAGTAAGTTGTATCAGAATTAATTAGGAAGTTATCAAAGATAAGGGATAAAGAGATATCAGAGTTGAGATCAGAGATACTCCCCCTGAATTTATTACTTTCCCTTTTTAATTCCAAGAGTTCTTCAGGATCAGATCTTTATTGACTTTCTTTGAACATCAGAATATCAAAGCTTCAGATCAGAATATCAGAGCTTCGGGCTTCAGTGTATCAGAGGTGATTAACTTCTTGTACCTGTAGACTTATGCAAAAACAGAAAACATTCAAGTATATCAGAGTGTTAGAATGTTTGAGACTTTTTGTCTCAGTAATCTGTTATTGAAAAATATCATTCTTGTTCTCCCCCTTTTTGTCAGCAATCAAAAAGTGTAAGTGATGTGCTAAAACGATCAGAGCAGAAAAACTTGTTATATTAAAATTCAGAGCCAGACAAAATAGTACAGATGATATGCAAAGAAAACATTGAAAATGTCATGAATGAAAAACTAAGGTTGGGGAGGAAAGCGTGTGAACAGAGTCTCCAGCATTGCCTTAATCTGATCAGCAGTTTCATTCTGCTTGTGCACCATGCTGACTACTGTATCTATCTTGCTGTCTTGCACATCCATCCTTTCCTTCATCTTCTGATCACTTTCATCCATTCTTTGCTGCAGACGAATATCATTCAGCGTCAGCTCTTCCAGAGTCTTCCTGTCCAAGGCAGCTTGAGAAACGTCAGAAGCAGGAAGCTTCTGAGAGCTTTCTGCAACATCTTCAGCTTGTCTAACCTCTTCAGCTTGAGTAGTCTGATCTTCTTCTGGCTGCACTTTTGAAGCTGGACACTTCTCAGACCATGGCTCACTATCCAGAAGGAGCACTTCTTCCTTTAGCAGCTGACTTCCAACTTCCTTCAGCAGCTTGCTGAAGTTCTGTTGTGCCTGCTCATATTTGATGTCTTGTAACTTGAGGGCTTCAGCGTGTACCCATATTCTGAAGCGTGTCCAGAGTTGGTTTGAGGCAGCAGGATCAATCATTCCAGAACAAACTTGCTTTAGAGAAGCATTCCACTGCTGCAAGCCTGTTTCAAAATTCACAATGCCAGAGCCAACATCTAGTTGTTTTGGTTTGGGAATGGCTATTTTGTTTTTGAGATCAGCAAGACGGTCAAGGATTGTTAAATCGATGAAGGTCCTGCTGTGGTCTTCTGTAGTTTGTTTGGGAGATGGAGTGGGAGAATCAGAAATAATAATTGGACTGTTTGGAGTGTTTGGAGGGGTAGTTTCTGGTGAGGATGGCAGCTGGGGTATGTTTATGGTTGTACCATATGGCAGATGAATTGCCAAGGGTTGTGGCTCAGAGGATTGAGGAGAATGAGGTTCAAGTGATGGATTTTCAGAATGATGAAACTCAGGTTGTGGAGGTGATGGTTGAGGTGATGGTGGATGAAGTTCTGGTTGAGGATAGGGAGGAGGAATTGCTGGTTGTGGAGAAGGAGGTGGAATTTTTGGTTGTTGTGGAATTTGTGGTTCTTCTGGTATGGGTGAGAGAGGTTGTTCTGGTTGAGGAGAGTGGGCAATTTCTGGTTGAGTGTTTGGATTATTTGAGAGGTGAGCGGAAACACGTTCATCAATTTCAGACAGAACTTTGTCAAGTTCTGATTCTGTTGATGGTGTGGGTTTTGGATTTTTGGTGCGGGGTCTCCTGAGAGTCAGTGACTCAGAAGGGTCATCTTCTGGTTCGGTTTCATCAATAGTTGGTATGGGGATTGGAAGTTCATGTGAAGCTGGGATTGGAATTGATGTTGGAATAACAGAAGAATTTAAAACAAAAGCAGCAGATAGATTACCTCTTTTCTTAGGGGTCTGCTGGGATGGTCCTTCTGAAGTGGCCTTTTTTTTTCTTCGTCTTCTTCATAGTAACTTCTGGTTGTTGTTGGTGCAGATCTTTGATATTCAGTTTGGGATCTGTACCATCAGCCTTGCAAGCGTCCAAGTATCTGAGAACAACTACTGGCTTTGATTCAATCTCAGAAAATAGTGGAAAGTCATCCAGAGGGACTCTTCTACTGGTGATGTCAGCAAGAGGAGTAACGCTGGGCTCCTTTCTGATATTTTCTATCAATTTCATTTTCTTCAGATTCTTGGCGTTCAGAGGCTTGCCAACAGTAGGTTCAATAGAACTTAATTCCTGAGCTTCTGTGAGGTGTTCTATCAGCCTATTCTTAGTCATAATATCTGATATTAACCTGCCAAAGGGTATCCAATCCCTTTTTGTCCTTTCTTCTTCCCTTGTCTCCTTGACGCTGGTCCTGAGGTGATTAAACAGAAGATGAGCCAAGTTGATCTTTACCTTCTGATTAATAAAACAAATCAGAAACTGCTGATCTATATTTATATAATCAGGGGAGCTTGTTGGGTTCCTGTGATTAAAGCACCCCAGAATAATCTTTGCCCATATTCTGTCCTGATCCTTTAAGTCTCTGATTTTTCTGCTGGGAACCCCATGGGTGAAAATTTGCCTTGCAATGAAAGCAACGTCAAAGCATCTTTCAGCCATGTCGATACAGCAGATACCACCACCACTGTATCCAATCAATCTTGCAATGTGATCCTCAATGATCACAATCTTCTTTCCCATTATGTAGGAGGTGACTTGATGTGTTGATGAGTACACATGAATCCAGAACTCCTTGACCAAGACTGGGAACGTTGGTCCAACCAACCTATCAAAATATCTCTCCCATCCCTGTGCCCTAACTTCTTCTGTCAAATCGAATTCATTTTCTTTCAGACTGGAGAAATCAACAATTAGTTCAGACAACACTTCCAAATTCTTCACTGGTGTAAGGAGTGTTCTGAAGGGAACTTGGTATTGTTCAGAAGAAGCCTCCTTCTGAGAACCTGCAGAAACATTGCTGGAGGTTGCCATGTTCACACTTAGGGTTTTTCTGAGAAAACTGAAAAATGGGTTTCTTTTGAGAGAGATGAACACACAAGGAAAATGCAGAAAATATTTGTAAGATTGTAAGAAACGGTAAAGGATTAATGTGAGATGTTAATGTGCTTAAATAGATTTCAAAATAATTTTTGAAAGTGTAAACGGTTTCAATAAAGAGAAATAATTCATGATTACTTTTTAAAAGATGATTACGTGCATTTAATGCTTGCTGATTTTGGGGGATTTGAGAAAGATACTTGAAACGGTTACCAGACATGTGTCTCAATACACCCAATCAGCGTTTTGCCTTCTCAGAAGCGTGAACGCGTTCTCCTTTAGAGATTTGCTGATGATTGGATGACACTTGTTTGATTTAGTGAGCAGCACGTCTATCCTTGAGCTGAAACGCCCAGATCTTTAAGAATAGAATCTGATGCAATCTGCATGTTTATCTTTCTGAAAGGAGATTGATCAGAGGTTCACAGTAAAACAAATACATTCTAAAGGTTAATATATAAACTTAAAACATTTTCACACTGGGCAGAGTTTCATGCTGAGATGTTTCAGAATGAAATTGAACCTATCTTCAGAAAGGGGTTTAGTGAAGATATCATCCCATTGATGGTCTGTATCAATAAACTTTAAGTTCAAAATTCCTTTCTGAATATAGTCCCTAATGAAATGATGTTTTATTTCTATATTCTTAGACCTAGAATGTAAAATAGGATTCTTACTTAAGCAAATAGCATAAGTATTGTCACAGAGTATAAGGATGTTACTCTCAAAAATCTGGAAGTCTTCAAGCTGACTTTTCATCCAGAGCATTTGTGTGCTACATCCTGCTGCTGCTATGCACTCAGCTTCTGCTGTTGATAGTGCAATTGTGGATTTCCTTTTGCTGGACCAAGAGATCAAATTTTCTCCCAGAAACTGGCAGCTTCCAGAAGTACTTTTACGCTCTACTCTGTCTCCAGTAAAGTCAGCATCGCAGTAGCCTACTAAGCTGTAATCACTAGATTTTCTATAAAATAAACCCAGATTAGTAGTACCTTTCAGATACTTGAAAATTCGCTTAACAGCTGTTAAGTGAGATTCTCTAGGATCTGATTGGAATCTAGCACAAATACATACGCTGAATAAGATATCAGGTCTTGAAGCTGTCAGATAAAGGAGAGAACCAATCATACCTCTGTAGACCTTCTGTTCTACCTTTTTGCTTACCTCTTCTCTTTCCAGAATGCACGTGGGATGCATTGGAATCTTTGATGGCTTGCATTCTGAGAGGTCAAATTTCTTCAGAAGATCTCTGACATATTTTCTCTGATGAATGTAAGTTCCCTTTGGAGTTTGATTGATCTGAATTCCTAGAAAGAATTCCAGTTCTCCCATGAGGCTCATCTCAAATTCTGCCTGCATACACTTAGCAAATTTTATTCCAAGAGAAGGATTAGTAGATCCAAAAATAATATCATCAACATAAATTTGACAGACTAAGATGTCATTCTTAACTGACTTACAGAATAAGGTAGTGTCCACCTTCCTTCTGGTGAATTCTTTTTCTAACAGAAAGTTACTTAGTCTTTCATACCAAGCTCTGGGAGCTTGTTTCAGACCATATAGTGACTTCTTTAGTTTGAAAACATGTTCTGGATGTTTTGTATTTTCAAAACCAGGGGGTTGGTGCACATAAACCTCTTCTTCTATATAACCATTTAAGAATGCACTCTTGACATCCATCTGATACAGAGTGATGCCTCTATTAACATCAAATGAAATTAAAAGTCTGATAGATTCTAACCTGGCGACTGGAGCAAAGGTTTATGTATAGTCTATTCCATCTTGCTGACTATAACCTTGTGCTACCAGTCGTGCTTTGTTTCTGATGACTTCACCTTGTTCATTAAGCTTGTTTCTGAACACCCATCTTGTTCCAATGACGTTGAATCCTTTTGGTCTGGGAACAAGATCCCATACGTCATTTCTGGTGAATTGATTCAGCTCTTCTTGCATTGCTAGAATCCAGTCGTTGTCCAGAAGTGCTTCATCAATAGAAGAAGGTTCAATCAGAGACACAAGTCCCATGAGGGATTCTTCAGAGTTTCTGAAGCTTGCTCTTGTTCTGATTGGATCTTCCTTTCTTCCTAGGATAATTTCTTCTGGGTGATCCAAGCTGCTTCTGGGTAGTCTCTTCTGAGGTTGATCAGCAGCTGTTGTAGGATTACTAGCAGTGCTCCTTTCAGATGTTGAAGGAGTGTCTGTGTTGAGAGCTTCTGATGACTTGTCTTCAGAACCTATAAATTCAATTTCCATACCTGCAAAAACTTCATTCTACTTTGACTTTTCAGAGTCAAGCTTATCATCAAAACGAACACTGATTGATTCTTCCACAATCTGTGTTTCTGTATTGTATACTCTGTACCCTCTTGAGCGTTCAGAGTATCTTAACATAATACACTTCTGTGCTTTAGAGTCAAACTTGTTCAAATAATTCTTTGTATTTAACATAAAACAAGTACATCCAAATGGATGAAAATATGAAATGTTGGGCTTTCTGTTCTTCCACAATTCATATGGAGTCTTTTCCAGAATAGGTCTTATTGAGATTCTATTCTGAATGTAGCACGCTGTGTTTATTGCCTCTGCCCAGAAGATCTTAGCAACGTTTGTCTCATTGATCATGGTTCTGGCCATTTCTTGCAATGTTCTGTTCTTTCGTTCCACAACTCCATTTTGTTGGGGAGTTCTAGGACAAGAGAAATCATGCAGAATGCCTCTGTCATTAAAGAATGACTCAAAATATTTGTTTTCAAACTCTCCACCATGATCACTTCTGACTTTAACGATTCTAAGATCCTTTTCATTCTGAACTTGGTTATAGAAGGTAACAAACACAGAGTGTGACTCGTCCTTGTGTCTTAAGAACTTTACCCATGTCCATCTGCTATAGTCATCTACGATTACTAACCCATACTTCTTGCCACTGACTGAAGCAGTTTTAACTGGTCTAAATAAGTCAATGTGCAGAAGTTCTAATGGCTTAGAGGTAGAAACAACATTTTTAGCTTTGAAAGAAGGTTTTGCAAACTTGCCTTTCTGACATGCTTCACACAGAGCATCTGAATTGAACTTCAAATTAGGAAGTCCTCTGACCAGATTGAGTTTGTTAATCTGAGATATTCTTCTCATACTAACATGCCCCAATCTTCTGTGCCAGATCCACTGCTCGTTGTTAACAGACAGAAGACACTTTACATTCTGACTTTTCAGTTCAGAAAGTTTGATTTTATAGATGTTGTTTTTCCTCTTTCCATTAAACAGGATAGTCCCATCTTTCTGACTAACAGCTTTACATGATTTTTGACTAAAGATTATATCATAACCGTTATCACTTAATTGACTTATGGATAACAGATTATGCATTAATCCATATACTAGCAGAACATTATTTATAGAGGGAAGATTTCCATTACCTATAGTTCCAGAGCCAATGATCTTTCCCCTCTGATTGCCTCCAAAGCCAACGTGGCCTCCAGGCTTAAGTTCCAGGCTTTGGAACATATGCCTTCTTCCCGTCATGTGTCGCGAGCAGCCAGAGTCCAGGTACCATGATTGGTGTTTCTGATTTGCTGCTAAAGATATCTGCAACATGTATTATTTTATCCTTAGGTACCCAGATTTTCTTGGGTCCTGATTTGTTAGATTTACCAAAATTCTGGTTGAATTTTGGTTTCACAGAATACTTACTGCTAGTGTATTTAATATCATGTGTGTGACCATACACAAAATGTGAGTTCAGAGGAGTGTGTTTAATGGTTAAATCCATGGCATTCTTTGGTGTAGGAACCTTACCTTGGTATCCTATTCCCTTCCTGCTGTTTCTGCTAACTCCATAGATCATTGAAGCCATTTGGCTTCTATCTATGCTTTTAGCAAGGAACTTCTGGAAACCGTGATCATACTCCTTGATGATCTCATCAGCGCTGCTGGGAGTTTCAGAAATTGGTTCCTTCTGAGAGTTTTGTAAAACATTTTCTAATTTTGAAATTTTATTTCTCAACTCAGAATTTTCTAATTTAAGACTCTCAGTCTTATCAGAGTCAGATTCAAGATTCCTTTTCAGGTTTCTGAATTTAACTCTAATCTGCTGGTACCTTTCCAGAATTTCATTAAGGCTTTCAGCAAGTTCAGCCTTAGTAAAATTAATTGCAAAGTCAGGAAATACCTCTTCAATATCTGATTCTGAGTCTGATTCAGAAGCTTCACTATCTTCTGAAATGTTGGCCATGAGAGCTATGTTTGCTCTCTCATCATCTGATTCTGAGTCAGCTTCAGACGAGTCAGAGTCATCCCATGTAGCCATGAGACTTTTCTTCTTTTCTCTTCCAAACTTCTTTTTGGGCTTTTCCCTCTGAAGCTTTGGGCAGTCACTCTTGTAGTGTCCTTGCTCATTGCACTCATAGCAGATGATGTCCTTGGTGTTTGGCTTTCTGCTTCCTGATGAGCCTTCAGATCTTCTGTATCCAGAGGAAGAATCTTTCCTTCTGTATCTGGAAGAGGACTCATTCTGATCAGATCTTCTGGGATTCCTGAACTTCCTTTGCCTCTGCTTCCACAGTTGGTTCACTCTTCTGGAGAGGAGAGAAAGTTCGTCTTCTTTTGATGAGGATCCATCAGATGTTTCTTCAACTGCCTGCAAAACTTTAGACTCAGATTTTTTGTTAGATTTTAATGCTAAAGGCTTACCTTGCTTCTGAGGTTCATCAGCTTCTAGCTCTATCTCATGACTTCTGAGGGAGCTGATAAGTTCCTCCAGAGAAATTTTGTTGAGATCTTTTGCTAGCTTCAGAGCTGTAACCATTGACCTCCACTGCTTTGGTAAGCTTCTGATGATCTTCTTGACGTGATCAGCAGTAGAGTATCCTTTGTCCAGAACCTTGAGACCAGCCACCAGAATTTGGAATCTTGAGAACATTGTTTCAATGGATTCACTTTCTTCCATTTTGAATGCCTCATACTTCTGAATGAGCGCAAGAGCTTTAGTTTCTTTGACCTGAACGTTGCCCTCATGCGTCATTCTGAGTGAGTCAAACATGTTCTTTGTTGTGTCTCTGTTAGAGATCTTTTCATATTCAGCATAAGAGATGGCGCTGAGAAGGATGGTTCTGGCCTTGTGGTGATTTTTGAAGTCATGCTTTTGTTGGTCAGACATTGCTTTCCTATCAATCTTCTGACTGCTTGCATTCACAGGGTGCGTGCATCCATCTGTCACCATGTCCCACAGATCATCATCATGTGCCAGAAAGAAGCTTTCAATTCTGTCTTTCCAGTAATCAAAATTTTCTCCATCAAAGACTGGAGGTTTGCCGCTGAATCTGTCTCTGTCTTCATTGTTGTCATTGCTGGTGTGTTGATAAGTTCCTGCCATTGTGTTTTTCTGACGCTGGATCTTGTACTGACACGGTTAAGTGTTTTATCTCAGAACCAGGCGCTCTGATGCCAATTGAAGAAGTGAAAAACACAAGAAGGGGGGTTGAATTGTAAAAACTGTAAATCAATTGCAATCAACACGATATTTTTATCCTGGTTCGTTTGATCTCAAACTACTCCAGTCCACCCGTCAAGGTGATTTCGCCTCTCTCCAACGAGGTCTTAATCCACTATATTCAACTGAATATTACAATCTGCTTTAGCAACTGCTAGAGCCTTCTTGAGTCAAACCACATACCGGTTTCTCAAGGAATTTCTTTCTTACAAAGAATTGAAATCTAGGTGTGTGAATGTTTTCTACAAAACTGTTTATCACAACTGTGATACTACACAATTTAAGCTTATGAGAACTAGATTGCTAAAATAATTGAGTAAGGAATTTGAGAGCTTTTAGCAAACTGAGAGTGAGGAAGATGATGAATAGCTTTTAGGCGTGTAGATTGTTGTAGAGCATTAGCCAATTCAATCTTCATTGACTTGTTTATATAGCATTGGAAATGGTGTACGTTGGAGCAATAATTCTATTTTAATGCCAATAACATTCTTTCCTTATTAAGCAGATCTTGTCTGGAATGATACCGTTGGTAATAACTCATCTTGAATGCACAGTACCGTTTCCACTTAAGCGTGTTCTGGCTTAGGCTCATTCTGACGCTGCTTAGGTGCTGATGAACTGTTGTTGTCTTTATCAGAGTTCAAAGTGTTAAGCGCAGATCTGTTCATCAAGCTTCAGCATAAGCGCAAGTTGATCTTCTGATTCTAGTATCTGATATAGCATCTTCTGATGCTGATGTTGATATCCAATTTTCTGATGCTGATGAGGATGTTCTCATGCTGATACCCATCAGAGTTTCTGTAAGACAGAATGTAATTTTTAGATAGCATACGTGTCTTACATGAATCATACAATTAATGTATCTTAGCATTTTGTTATCATCAAAACTTAAACTTAGGGTAGTAGATTCAAACTTTGTTCTAACAGCTTTTACCTTATGCTTTAGGATAGTCTCTTCATCTTCTTCCATCTTCTTCCATCTTCTTTAATTTCAAAAATCTTCTCCCTCCTTTTAAAAAAAACTCTTCTTATTTCTAAACTTGAAACACTTTCATAATGAACTTGGACTTAGGTCCATGCATTTTCAAAACATTTTCATAAATAAATTTCAATCAATTTAATACTACCTTGATATTTTTGTGAGAAGACTAAAAGTCAATTAATCTCATTTCAAACCATTTTTCCACTTTGGCTTTTTATTTTAAAACTTTTCTTAAAAGATTACACTCTTGTCAATCCTTGTAGTGATGCAAACAACTATACTTCTACAATATGTAGTAAAGAGAGATATTTTCCACTTGGGTGTTGAGTGAGGTATTGTTGATTTTAAAATCCAAGCCATATCCTCCACTTTGAGATGATGCAAATTCTCCTTTCTCATGATTGTGGGTAGTAAGTATGTTTTCCACACGGACAATGACGATGATGTCTTATCTCATAAAATTAACCAACGCACTTGTGTTTCAAATTTTTAAAAGAGGAACTACGTGTACCCTGATCCCCTATTGCACGAAAGGTGGTACGTAGGCACTAAAGGTTCGCAACCGTGACGGGTGCAAAAATCATAAAAATATTTCTTTTCTCACCTCCACCATCCATTTTATATATAACACATTTTTATAGCCAAAATATACAGATTTTTCAAAGAGGTTCCTGCGGAGTACCATAGATGTTTAGGGTGCTAATACCTTCCCTTTGCATAACAAACCCCCTTACCTTGAATCTTTCCCCCTTTTTTTGGGTTATTCGCTCTTTTCCCATTCCTTTGGAAACAATAAAGCGCGGTGACGATTTTTTATTTTTGATTTGTATAAGGTCTAGTCAATCCAATGGCTTAGACTTGAACATTTCTACCGTTACACATACGCATACTTGAAAGAGGATATTTTATTGATTTTGAGAAATCTGCCTGTGAAAAAGGCATTTACATTTAGAAGCAAGAAATTACGAGATTAAGACAAACAAACAAGTGTTTACAAATGGCAATGTGAATGTGAATATCCACCAAGTCCCGACTCTGCTATGACTCTGATGACTCTCATCTTCCTGCTTCCGGACAGGCCATTCTTGGATTAGCTTCGAGCTTATGCCATGTGACGGAACGAAGGAAAGAAAAAAAAGATCTCATGCTGAACGTAGTCATTTGCTTTAAGTCCCTAACTTTTTCCTGAATCGCCCTTTCGGGTTTTCGATTCACCAGGACACCCTCTTTTTGCCTAAACCGCCCTTTTGGGTTTTTAGTTTAGCGGGTTTTTATTATGTATTTTTTTTATGCAAAGTATTTTTTTTAACTACGTCAGCATTCATAGGGAGAGGGAAGTATTCTCCATCCATAGTCGTGAGCATCATCGCCCCTCCAGAAAAAACTTTTCTGACCATGAAAGGACCTTCATAAGTTGGAACCCACTTACCCCTGGGATCTCCCTGGGGAAGAATTATCCTTTTGAGCACCAGGTCGCCTGGTTTGTAACACTGAGGTCGCACCCTCTTATCAAAAGCTTTTCCCATCCTTTGCTGATACACCTGACCGTGGAAAACAGTCGTCAATCTCTTTTCATCAATATGTTCAAGTTGATCCATCCGATTCTGAACCCATTCACTTTCATCCAGCTCAACATCTCTCATGACCCTAAGAGAAGGAATCTCGACTTCCACCGGAAATACTGCTTCCATGATGTAAACTAATGAAAATGGGGTTGCCCCAGTCAAAGTACGCACCGTGGTGCGATAACCATGCAAAGCGAAAGGCATCATCTCATGCCAATCCTTATAGGTTACCACCATCTTCTGCATGATTTTCTTGATATTTTTATTGGCCTCTTCGACAGTGTCGTTCATCTTTGGTCTATATGGGGAAGAGTTATGATGCTTGATTTTGAAGGACTCACAAAGCTCCTTCATCATCTTGTTGTTCAAGTTAGACCCATTATCGGTAATGATCTTCTCTGGCACTCCGTAGTGACATATAATGTTATGCTTAATGAACCGAGTTACCACTTGCTTGGTGACATTGGCATAGGATGCAGCTTCGACCCATTTGGTAAAATAATCGATGGCAACCAGAATGAAACGGTGCCCGTTGGACGCAGTCGATTCAATCTTGCCGATCATATCAATTCCCCATATCACAAACGGCCAAGGGGATGTCAAGACATTCAAAGGTACTGGCGGCACATGCACCTTGTCAACATAGACTTGACATTTGTGGCAAACCCGTGCATGATTGTAACAGTCAGTCTCCATGGTGGACCAATAATAACCTGCTCGCAAGATCTTTTTAGCCATAGCGTGCCTGTTGGAATGGGTCCCGAAATCACCTTCATGTATCTCCTCAATGATTCTAGCCGCTTCTTTCTTGTCAACACATCTGAGCAGTAGACCATCATGAAGCCTTCTGTACAACACACCGCCACTGAGAAAGAACTTGGCTGAAAATATTCTCAAGAACTTCTTATCCGTGAAGAATGCCTCTTCAGGGTACTCTTGTGTTTCCAGATATCGCTTAATGTCGTAAAACCAAGGGTTACCATCTGGCTCCAAACTGGCCTCAAAACAGAAAGCTGGCTCACTCAAACTCCTGATAGTAATGGAAGGTGCCTCATTAGCCCACTTAACCTTGAACATGGAGGACAAAGTTGCCAGTGCATCAGCTAGATTGTTTTCTTCTCTGGGAATTTGTTCAAACGTGATCTCTTCAAAGTACGGAATCAGCTTCATAACATGCTCACGATAGGGAATTAGGTTCTGATGGAGAGTCTCCTAATCTCCATTGATCTGGCTGATAACAAGATTGGAATCCCCGTAGACTTTCAAGAATTTGATGCGCAGGTTGATCGCCGCTTCAATACCATAAATGCAAGCCTCATATTCGGCCATGTTGTTAGTGCAATCAAAATAGATTCGAGCCGTGAAAGGAATGTGGTATCCCTCAGGGGAAGTGATAACAGCTTCGACGCTGTTGCCCATGGCATTGGAGGCACCGTCAAAAACAAGCGTCCAACGTGATCCCGGCTCAGGTCCTTCGTCTGGGTCTGGTATGTTACAATCCCGAATATACACAATTTCCTCATCTGGAAAATCAAACTTCATTGGTTCATAATTATTCATGGGGTGATGAGCAAGATGGTCGGCCAGTACACTACCCTTAATTGCCTTTTGAGTAGTGTATTGGATATCATATTCGGTGAGTATCATCTGCCAACGGGCTACCCTGCCTGTAAGAGCTGGCTTCTCAAAAATGTACTTGATTGGATCCATTTTAGATATCAAGTAGGTGGTGTGAGTTAACATGTACTGCCTCAAATGTTTGGCGGCCCTGGCAAGCGCACAACAAGTCTTTTCCAGCACTGAGTACCTTGACTCGCATTCCGTAAACTTCTTACTCAAGTAGTAAATAGCCTGCTCTTTTTTCCCCGTCTCGTCGTACTGACCGAGGACACAACCCATTGAGGTCTCCAACACAGTTAGGTATATGATTAGTGGCCTTCCTTCCACTGGCGGCATGAGTATCAGAGGTTCTTGCAAATATTCCTTTATCTTGTCAAAGGCCTTCTGACAATCCTCATTCCATTTCACTGTCTGACTTTTCTTCAACAACTTGAACATAGGTTCACAGGTGGCTGTGAGATGAGAAATAAATCTGGAAATATAGTTTAACCTCCCCAAGAAACCACGTACTTCCTTATCTATCCTTGGCTCAGGCATTTCCTGTATCACTTTGACTTTAGCCGGGTCCACTTCGATACCCTTCTCACTTACAATAAAGCCCAATAGCTTGCCGGATCTCACCCCGAAGGTGCACTTATTCAGATTCAACCTCAGCAAGAACTGCCTCAGTCTTTCGAACAATTTTCCCAGATGAACAAGATGTTCCTCTTCTGTGTCAGACTTGGCAATCATATCGTCTACATATACCTCAATCTCTTTGTGAATCAAGTCATGAAAGAGAGTGACCATAGCGCGCTGATATGTTGCCACGACATTTTTCAAACAAAACGACATCACTTTATAACAGAAGGTTCCCCAAGGCGTGATGAATGTTGTTTTCTCCATATCCTCCGGAGCCATCTTAATTTGATTGTAACCCGAAAATCCATCCATGAACGAGAACACTTTGGAATGAGCAGTATTATCGACCAACACATCAATATGCGGAAGAGGGAAATCGTCTTTAGGGCTGGCCCTATTCAAATCCCTATAATCCATGCACATCCTGACCTTACCATCTTTCTTGGGCATAGGCACCATATTTGCAATCCATGGCGAATAATTGATAACCTTTAAGAAATTTGCGTCCAACAGCTTCTGGACCTCCTCCTTGATCTTATTGGACATCTCCGGATGAGTTCTTCGGAGCTTCTGCTTGACAGGAGAACAACCCTCTTTGAGCGGTAGTCAATGCACCACTATACCTGTATCCAACCCAGGCATATCCTCATAAGACCAGGCGAAGATATCAGAATACTCACGGAGTAGCTCAATCAATCTGGCTATTACACTTTCTTCGAGATCGGCCCATATCTTGACTTCTCTTCTTACCTCTTATGTACCAATATTTACCACCTCAATTGAATCTTGATTCGGCTGGATAACCTTCTCTTCTTGTTTCAACAGTCTTGCTAATTCCTCAGGAAGATCACAATCCTCATATGCTTCTTCTTCAGCTTGATAGATAGGAGTATCAAAGTCATAATGAGCCATAGCAGAGTCGTTATTAATAAAATCGGTAGTGGAAGTGCATCTGCATGAATGACATTTTTTGCGTTTTTTTAGTGACAATGTGTGGAAAGAGAAACATTGCCATTTAAAAAAGAAAAGAAAAAGAAGCAAAATTTTTAATGCAAAAATGTCCTTTATTTCATGATAAACTTGCAAAATAAACATGGCGGCCCTACACGAATGATTCACTACACCTTGGGCAGAGCGTAGGAATTATGATATGACAATAAAAGAAACAAGAAAATTACTCCTCAGCGCTTGAAACTTGGATAACATCCACAGAAGTCCAATTGTTGAGTGTCTGGATTAGAATACTCGGACAAATCCAATCTTCAACATTGTAGCCATCAACCCTATCGTCACCAATTGCATTGACGTGTCCTTCTTGAGTAGCACAAGGGCGGGAAAACTTCACAGGCGTAGATAAACTGGATGCTCTAGGAGCTGCACTCGGCTGACCAGGGTTGAAACCAAGACCAAATTTATCAAACTTCGGAGTAACGTCCAGCACCTGACCCCAACCTTCAGGGTTACCACCTTCCACTACAGCTTTTGCATCTTTGAGAGAAGACATAACAGTTTCCGATTTCCTTTTCTGCTCTGGAGGAGGAAAATTGACAGCATGAACTGTCTCAAATGCCTGAAACGGGGTTTCCTGAATCTCGCCTTCAACTTCAACATAGCGGAATGACGTCAAATGACTTACGATGTACTCTTCCTCGCTGCATACTGTTATTACCTTTCCTTCAGCAGGATACTTGAGCTTCTGATGAAGAGTAGAAGTAACTGCTCTTGCTCTATGAATCCACGGCCTCCCCAACAAGTAACATTATGCTGGCTGTATATCCATTACAAAAAAGGTAGTCGTGAAGGTGCGAGGACCCACCTTGATTGGTAACTCCACCTCCCCAAATACTGACCTTCGAGACCCATCAAACGCCTTCACCATCAAGTCACTAGGGCGCAACTCTAGTCCAGAATAATCAATCTTCATTAATGCTGACTTGGGCAATACATTTAAAGATGATCCTGTGTCTACCAAAACCCGAGATAAAGTACTGCCTCTACACTCCATCTAAATATGCAACACTTTGTTATGGTCTGGTCCCTCTGGAGGAAGATCAAAATCGGTGAAGCCCAAACCATTCCCGACGGATATATTGGCACAGACATTCTCGAACTGATTGACTGTTATCTCATGTGGCACGAACGCGTTCTTCAATAACTTCATTAAAGCATTTTTGTGAGGTTCTAAATAAATCAACAGAGATAAGATAGACATCTTAGAAGGAGTATGGCTCAGAGGATCAATTATGCTATAATCACTCTTTCTGATAATTCGTATCAACTCTTCAACCTCATCGGGAACTAAAGAAGCCTCTGGTATCGGAATTGGTTGAGTCACATTGGCTGGCGTGACCCTTGGATTACCAATCATCGCCTGATGTTTTCCTTTTTCTCTTGCAGAAGCATCTACCTCATCTTGCACATTAGAAGGACCAAATACTCTCCCGCTTCTAGTCATTCGACCCACACCAGAAAAGTTATGAACTTCCCCTTCATTATCTTCAGCACGTTCTTCCTTAAACAAACGAGTACTTACTTCCTGCTTCACCCCATGGTAATAAACATCAGCACCATAATGCCATGGGATGGCCTTCTCACTGGTATACAACATGGGACCAGGTACCGTAATCATCAAAGCAGGCGCCCTAGATGGGGTAGGAATGCACACAGGGGTGTAAGGAATAGATATCACATCAACATCTTCTCCAGTAACCTTACAGTAGCTCGGTTTTCTATCGAACTACAGGGAACCTTATTTTATCATCAACTGGATACCGGCTTTTAAATCATCACAGCCCTTCGGTTGCTCTCTACACTTGGCACACTCTGAAGTACAACCCGGGAAAATAGAATTGTCAAGCAAATACCTCTTAACATACCACAACGGAGTAGTTACTTATTCCAAATTCATGATTAAATTCAACATTTCACCATTATCATAAATCATATTAACAACACCCCCTCCATGCCTAGGCATTGGGTTCTGAGTAACATTCAGACCAGTCACTGGAGTAAACTCAATTGACTTCGCATCCAAAAAGTCTTGTACTTTACATTTCAATGCAAAGTAATTGTCAGTAGAATGACCAACCCCGCCTGAATGGAATTCGCATCTTGCATTAGCATCATAGTTAACAGGGAGTCTTACGGGTGGCGGTGGCATATTCCTCAAACTGATCAATTTCAAATCAAGAAAATGGTGGAGTGCTTCAGTAAGAGATACTGGCAAGGGATCGAATTTTCTGGGCTATCTCTGTTGTTGATTATTATACTGACGGGGAGCATCTTGTTGTCTTTGTTGTTGAGGCATTGTATTCGGTCTCTGTTGCGGAGAAGCATTAACAAGAATAGAAACAACATTTATTTGTTGGTGCTGACGGTCCTCTCTTCTTCCTCTATGAGAGTAAACCACTCCTGCGCCTTCCCTTTTCTTAGGGTAAGTGTTGAATGGTTTCTTACTGCCCCCTGATGAGCCACTAGAACCTCCAATCTAAATCTTTCCCAATTTCAAACCCACTTCAATTCTTTCACCAGCCATGACTAAGTCTGCAAATCCTGCCAAAGTACTTCCTATCATGTGTTCATAGAATGGCCCTTGCAGGGTACTCATAAACATATCAATAAGTTCTCTCTCCATGAGTGGAGGTTGAACCCTCGCAGCCAACTCACGCCACTTCTGAGCGTATTCCTTGAAAGATTCTTTTGGTCCTTGCGACATATTTTGTAACTGAGTGCGATTAGGCGCCATATCCACATTGTACTGATAATGCTTGACAAATTCCCGAGCAAGATCATTCCAGCAACAAATATAAGTTTTCTCCAGCTTCATGTACCATTCCAGGGATGCCCCAGACAGGCTATCCTGGAAAAAGTGAATCAAAAGCCCTTGATCCTTAGTATATACTGACATCTTCCGGAAATAAGCAGTTGCATGAGTAATATGACACGATGTTCCGTTGTACTTCTCAAATGTAGGAGGCTTGAACTTCGGAGGAACCTTCACCCCAGACACCAACCCGAGATCATTAGCATCCATACCAAGGACTCCTTGTCCTTCCACAGCCTTCAGACGCTCTTCCAATAAACGGTACTTCATATCCTCAATCTGAAACCCCGGCTCTGAACACCGCACAGAAAACTGATCTTCATCCTGGTCAAAGTCAAGATCCTGCTCCTGATAATTCCTTACACCGCCCTGATTAACTCTTCTGTTCCCCATAAGACGAGGTCCAGGAGACGGAGGAAACTGCCCTACGTTGCGCACAAAAGGATTTCCCGGCATCCCATGAAAATTTCCAGCAGGCTGATCTTGCACATCCCCCAATCCTACAGAAATGTCCTGATAGAGCCCTTGATTTCCACCATCCCCTGGATGGCGACGCTGGTTGTTGACAATGGCAGCTAGTTCTTCCTGTCGGCGATTCACGTTGGTGATGACCTCCATGAACTGAGTCATCTGGGTAGCCATCTAGGCTCTCATTTCAGCGAGTTCAGCTTGAACCTGTTGCATCTGTCTTGGAAAGTTATTTCTGGTGGAATACCGATGAGTAGTCATCTTGAATTTTGAATTAGAAAAGCAGCAGAATTAGAAAACTGTCTTGAGATAACCTACAATGTTATGAAATGCATGATGTGCATGATATGTTTGTCATTTCCAGGTATCCAAGATTCCTTTGGTTCATCAGTCACAGCGTGCAACCGTACAATCAAAAGAGAAAAGATAATAGGATGAATACCTCAATTATTTACAAACAAGAGAAATGATGTCTAAGTGACTTCAGACAATTAAGAGAAAAATGATAAACAAACAAATACATGTCTTAACAATAAAGCAAAAAGAACTGAATAATAACAACAATCCATTGGCCCCATCCAACAATTCTGGGGGTGACCAAATACACCAAAAGAAAATAATAGAACTAAATATCCAGAACTAAACATGCTTCAAGATGTTGACAGTATTCTTCAAGTCTGGCTTTCTCCTTCAAGAGTTGAGATGCAACTATTCTACTCTTTTGGAACCGATCTTCTGCAACACGCTTCTGGGCCACTTCCTTCTCGAGCTAAGCGTCTTTGTCTTTGAGCTGTTTTTCTAAGTTCTGAATCTTCTTCTTGTAACTATTTTCTGAGGCCCGAAGCTTCCGACACTCTTACTGAGTCTTTCTCAATTCTTCTTCCATTTCAGCATGAGACCTCTTCCTAGAACCGGTTGCATCAGAAGTTTCCCCTTGAGCTTCCTTGAGTTTACGGGCTAAGTTGGACCTTTCTTGATCTGCCCAATAGAGTTTCATCCCCGCCTCACGGTCTTTTGCACGAAGCTGAATATTCTCAACATGAACCTGGGTGAACATCTCAGTAGGCACCGTGTTACTTAGAACAGCAGGAGGTTGCTCATATATAGGAGCCAACCTTGCAAATGGTAACCGTAAGATCTTAACCCTGGCCTTAACCCACTCCATTTAAGGAACCCTAGCAATAGGAACCTTCTTGCCTAAAGTAGTTCTATCCTTCTTGTGAACTCCCTTCCAAGCACTTGTCATTATTTTCAACATCTCAAGATCACTTCCTCTGGCGAAATATACTGATTCAGACACCTCCTCAACCTTTGGCGGTCCATCCATTGCATATCCCAGTTGACGATAAGCGAGCACAAGATTATATTTGATACACCCCTTAGTTCCTATGAGGGGAACATTAGGGAAACCTCCGTAGCTAGTGATAATACTTCGCACTTCCCCTATGTCGTAATTCCACCAGATATCAAATGAAGTAAGGTTGACAAGCCTTGATGACCATCGGAGAGAAAGCCTGGTATCCATGAAAGGACCACTTACTGGTAAATGCAACTTAAGCCATTGATACAGCATCGAATGACATAAACTCACATTACCACCTTTTCCATGCCTAGAATGAATGGTGTAAAGAGTGTCTGCCAAGAGTGTCGGTACCGGGTTCTTGTTTCTAAAAACACAAATAGCCGTCAAATCCATAAAATTTCTCTTGCGAGGGAAGAGGATGATCCCGTATATAATGAGGGTAAACAGAGAGCTGAAGTCACTCCAATTGCCTTTCTTTGCCCAGTCTTCTGCTTTCTTCGCTAAGAAATCCAAGTAAAACCCTGTAGTACCCTCACTGGACTTCCAATTGTCTTTCACCTCTTTCCAACTCAAATGGAGAATTTCAGCAATGACTTCGAACTTTGGCTTTTCCGGTACTTGGACAAAAGGAACTTCTTCGGTCAATCCGATATTAAGCAGGTATGCATACTCTTCTAGGGTAGGAACCAGTTGATAATCTTGGAAAGTAAAGCACCGTAATTCTTTGTCATAGAACTGGAAGAGAGTAATCAAAGCCATCGGGTCAACTGGAGTATTAAGGACCAGTAACAAGTTGCCATAATTTTTGTTGAATTTGTTCAGAACATCACCCGTCAAATAAGAACTCAACCTGTTCAACTCGTCCACATCAATGGTAGGAATCTGATAAGAGAAAGTATTCCTAGTGAGCTCTTTAACACGAACTGAATTGGACTCAACTGGAGGGATATAAGCCATTTCTGATGGAAAGAAGACTCTTGAATGTCCCTGGAAAATGACATGCGCATGCTAGTTTTTTTTTTACATCATTTAAAAAAAAATGCTATGATGCAATATGATAGGATCAAAGTTTCACACAGGATCGTGGCTGGACCATTACAGAACAACACCACTCAAGATCAAAAGGGAATCTTGAAGCTTCAAAACTATAATGGGAACCTGAGTCACCTTTGCAACACAAAGTCACCAACAGTACCTGTACCTGTAAGAAAAGTTTTCCCTCCCTCTCACGGGTGTAGTCTAGGTCAAGGTAAGGTTAAAAGCCAAATCAGAGTACGAGAGCTCGAATGTCGATATCATCATACGATGACACTTATCCGAACTACCTCCAAAGTCATGGATCTCATGGTCAGGTCTACAAAGCATCCACTTCGTAGCTTCCATGGCCACTCTATTCCTAGTTCCTATGGAATTCACTCATAGCCTGTGTACGAGGCCTTTTACCTCATGGAACAGCCCACCCACCAAGAGAATCCAAAAACCAAACAGTCCAGCCAAATCCAGTATGCAGAAAGTAAAGCATACATATGATGCAATGCGAACAGATAAATATGCAAAGCGGTAAAATAAACACCCAAAAAGAAAACAAACAAGAGAAAGGATCGACTCCGGGATGGACCAGCAAGAGGTCAATCTTTCCCCAGTAAAGTCGCCAGCTGAAACTACACGGCCGAGACCTGTCATCTGGATGTTAATGAAACATCAACGAAGTCGCCACCGGACGTCTTTTATCCTGCCGAAAGGGAAAGGTAAACATCGAGAAAACCTGAAAAGGGAGAAATCACGGTCTTTCGACCGAGAGATCGGGTAAGGGAGTATGTTACACGAGGGGAAGGTATTAGCACCCCACACGCCCATAGTACTCTAGGGTATCCATTCTTGTTATCTAATCTAATGGGTATGGTAAAATCCTATGTCTATGGCTTAAAATTGAAAAGGGAATGCATGCAAAAGGAAAAAGAAAATAATGCAGGGAAAATAAAAGTTGTGCTCGGTTGGGCCCTACCCCAATGCCTACGTATCCCTTTTAAGGAATCAGAGCAGCCGTAGTTCGGCTTATGTGTTTTGGTTGGTTTGTGTTTTTTAATTAAGACAAACAAAAGCAGTTAAGATGGCAAAACATCAAATGAAACAACAAACAAATGAGATGGCAAAACATCGATTAAATAAAAACAAAGCAATATGTCAAAGATGGCGAAACATCAAATGATAAAACATCACACCTAGCAGTGACATTGAGAGTCAAAGTTAGATCATCAAACATGTGCGATGGCGAAACATCGACTTCAAACAAATATGGGATGGCGAAGCATCGACTAAAAGGCAACAAGATATCATGGCAAAGATGGCAAAACATCAATAAAATGGTTGACAAAACATCACACCTGACAAAGATATCGGGAATCAATATAGGATAGAAAACATGTGCGATGGCGAAACATCGGCTTTAAACAAATGCGCGATGGTGAAACATCGCTAAAAGATAGCACAGTATCATAGCAGAGAAAGCAAAACATCAATAAAATGGATGACAAAACATCACACCTAACAATGATATCGAGAATCAATGTAGGGTAACAAACATGTGCGATGGCGAAACATCGGCTAAAAGGTAGCATAGGCAAAGTAAGATTGGTTTGTATCTTTTACTTTGAAGATGAGTGTGTGTTCATTAGAAGTTTCTTATGATTTGCCAAGGAAACAAGTTTTGTTTTAAGATGCAAGATGCAAAGAGGGAAAAAACAACTAAAGGAGACTAGCCTAGTACTATCCCTAGTGTTATCATACAGTGGTTGACCATAAGGTTGAGGATAAAGGAAAACCCTACCTTAATTAACATGTTAAAGGAAGCTTAACAAAACTATCCTATAGGGAACATGCAATGAGAGCGAAGTCGTAATCTCAATGTCTAAATTGAGTGACTCATCGATCAACAATCAAAGAAGAAAAACAATAGACATCCTATAGGGAGCATGCAATGAGAGCGAAGTCGTGATCTCAATATCTAAATTGAGTGACTCATCGATCAACAATTAAAGAAGAAAAGCAATAAACATCCTATAGGGAGCATGCAATGAGAGCGAAGTCGTGATCTCAATATCTGAATTGAGTGACTCATCGATCAAAAATCACAACACATGCATCAGATAAAAACCAGAGGGCCTCCTGACATATATCAGCAATAGAGGTCCCATCATACAATCAGGGAATTTGCAAAATGAAAATGGGAGAAAGGAGGTAGTACAATACCAAACAGATAACTATCTGTAGCAATCAAGCAAGAATAAAAGAAACCCATAGAAACTTCAAGCAAGCTGGCATTAGTAAACAAATTAAGTCAGGAATCTATCAGATATGAACAAGTCCCAGGGGCAATGTATGGCATTCACAATCATATGTATATATCCTGCATAAACCATTGAGCATGCTAAACACAAAAATAATGCCAATATAATAAACTGTGTTCCACAAATAAAGTGGAACACAAATGCCTCAAGCCAAAAGTGGAAACTTTCTCAGAGTATCTCGCATATTCAACAACCAAGTTAGTATTCCAAAAGGTGAAGAAGTGAGAATAACATGGTGGAAATTACCAAATATTAGACATTATAAACAAGAAGAGACAAGCATATGCACAGATTAGGTCAAAAGAATCAGAGGAATGTTGCTCTTTCCTATCACCAGGTTGAATTGAAAATTGAGTATCAATCAAGGATCATAAGAGCTTGAGAATAATATGAACAAGAACCATGGAAGTCAGTAGCAAGCACATTTCAATCATGCATAGTTAATTCAATCACAACTTCATGAACACAATAGAAAATGAAACCTACATAATGCATTAGATGGTTCAAAACATCCAAACATGAGGCTTCCATGTGGAATGGATTGAGCTAACATGGACAAGTCAGAACCAACATGATCATTAGGTTCCCAATTATAGGCCTCACTTAAGTTCATTGGCCATCAAACAAAATGCAACAAGACATGTAAACATAATTGGGTACCTTCATTTCAAAATTACATAAAAAATAGAAATAAAGATCCATAATTCAAACCAAAAAAAAAAACATCTTTGAAAGTATTTAGAAGTCAGAATGTAAGCTCTAAGTTCATGAATGATTGGGGATGAGATCAAATGAAGTGCAAAGTTTAAGACTGGTTGGCAAAACCACCAAACTAGACAAGTTTTCAAAATTATTTGTGGAAAAATATCAAACCAAGTCAAATAATTCAAGAAAAATGGTTTTCAAATCCCCAACACATTCATGAACCATGATCAAGACCTGAAATCCAATAAAATTCCACGGCACAAGGGTTTTGAACATGAAACTTGCACTATAAGCAACAAAATCCTAGATTTTGACTTTTAATCCTAAATATTAATTAAATAGGATCAAAACCCAAACAAATCAAAACAAGGTCATGCAAAATATCAAGAAACCCTAAATGTCAGAAAATACATTTTTTCATATTTTTTGAATTAGGAAAAAACAAGAAAGAAATTAATATTCAAACAATTAGGTAATTAACAAATATCCACATATCAAAATGATATTTACATCAAAAAGTCAGAAGAATGGCCAACCAAAATTATATTCAAATATTAGGACTAAAACCATACATCCCTGAATTTTTGTGATTTTTTTTGGATAAAAGGAAAATATTAAAAACAAAAAAACAAACAATTAATAATGAAATTATTATTTAAAGGCAAGAAAATGCAAAACATAACCAAAAAATCACAAAAAGGCAAAACAAAAATATGATCAGGTTCTATGATTAAAAACAAGATTATATGATTTTTTTATAGAATTTTTGAATTAATAGAAGAATTAAAAATAAAAAAACAAACAAATATTACAAATAAACTTTGAAATTAAATTTTTAATAAAAAATAAGAGAAATGATGAACTAAAGTTAGAATCAATTTTCACATTATTTTGTGGTTCTCAAATAATTTTTATGGATTTTTTAGGTCAAAGGAACTATCAAAATAAAAATCATCTTTGAATGATTAATTAATTAAACCTAACCATTTTTGAACCAATCAAAATATATTCAAAAAATTGTCAAAAAAATACACAAAGTCAGAAATATTATTTTGAATTTATGATAATTTTTTCAGAATTTTCCAATCATTTTTGAGCAAGAAATAAAATTATGGAAATCAATTTATAAAAAAAAAATTCAAATAAACCAAAATTTCAAATGAACCAATCAGGATGTGCCACCACATCATCTTCAACCTCTGAACATCCAAAAAGCGCGCGCATGGCTTAGGATTAGGGCTCACTTTCAGATCAACACAACTCACTTAATTTTGCATCATTTTTGATGAAATCAAAGGCAAATCAAAGCTAGCATGCCAAGGAATCCATAGCAATTCGAATCAAATCAAATCATTAACCATACTCTCGACAATCAAGCCATGAACATGAACAAAAACAATCTGAATCACGAGTTTCAGAACATCTAAACATGCACAATTCATCAAATTAAACGCTATAAAGCTTCAGAATCATTCCATAGACTTCAAACAACATGATTATAAACTTAAATCACACGAAGCATGGCTAGAAATCAGAATTCAAAGTTGGGAATTCAAACCTTTGAGAAAAAAATGGATCTACTGTCTCCTTCACTGCAGTTGCAATCCAAGCTTCGATCTACAATCCTTATCACTTGGACAAGAGAACGCAAGAAGAATTGGCCAAAACGCGCGAGGGAGATGGAAGAATCGAAGAAAAATGCAGAGTTACAAGCTATGGATTTTCTGACTTTGATTGATGAAATGAGGCACAAACCCTTTACATTGAGGCTTTCTTCTCAATATATAGAGGATCAGAAGAAGGGTAGGATAGGTTTTTCGTGCTGAAAGCTCTTGGAATCAAAGAAATCTTCTTTTGGCCAAAATTAAGTATGCACATGCAGCCTTGAAGTCCCTCGTGCGTTGGCTTGCTTTTTGCGTGCATTCTAATCCATTTTCCCTCTGGAAGAGATTAGCAACAAGATTAGGACTTAAATCCTTGCATTAAGCTTGTGTTGGTGATTTGGCAATTTTGAGCAAGTTTTGCATTTTTTGATTCAAGCAAGCTCATGAAGCACATGGGCACGAAATGGTGAGTGTAATGGGCCTCAGCATGTCACAAATTACCAATGGGCTTGATTAGAAACAAGAGAAATGGCTAAAACTTGAGTTTACAAGAAACAACCATTTTGCACATTTGCCAAATTTCACTAAAATGCCACAAATTCTAAAACTCATAACTTGCTCATACCTTTGAATTTTGGCACAAATGAATACAATTTGGAAAGGACTTGAGAAGATATACAATCCCCTAGTTTTGAGTTTTTGCAAATTAATCCATTAAGGCTCCCAAAATCTAGCTTGAAGTTCACTAATTTTGAAAAATAACCTATAATTTTGTAACTTCAAAAGGCCATAACTTTTGATTCCTTGCCAATTTGGACATGAGACCAAAAGGAGGTGCAAGACCATTCTCTTAGCTTTTCAAGCATATCTCATTTGCATTTTTGTGATCAAAGATGAATAAAATATGAATTTTTGAAATTAAGTCTTCATTTTCCAAAATTAGAAACTTTTAGGGTTTCTTCAAGAACAAGTTTCAACCCAAACTTCAATCTCTTTAATCCAATGACCAAAATGGACTTGAAATATGAAAAGTGCATCCTTGAATTGATGGTTGGCCAAAAATTCACTTGGTCAACCTTGACTTTGACTGATTTTGACTAAAATGACCATTTTGCCCCTCTGAATCAATTGATCCACTTCCCTTCAAAATTGATGATTACAACTTCAAACATATGATCTTTCAAACATATAGAGGACATGTGCAAAGTTTCACTTCAAAATTCTCAAGAAAACCTGATGACAACCAAAACCCTAATTTTGGTCAACACATTAGAAGACTGATGAATTATCTTCAAAACTTCAAATCCTATGGGCACCTTGACCAATTCCTTGTACAAAGACCTTTCAAATATCAAAGAAATGTTTTAGCTCTAAAAATCAAGTCTTGTACATTGGCCAACAACCTTGCTCAAGCAAACCCTAATTTGGCTGATGAATCCAAAGAGATGGGTAAAAACATCTTGAAATATGCCATAACCTTTGGGCTCAAAAGATCCAGAGATTTGGATGGTAAGATATTTCTTGAGCAACTTGTCCATGCAATCAACCTTCAATGCTTGAGGAAGATTTGACAACCAAAGTACTTTGATCCTATCACAATGTATGAATGCAATGCACTATGATGTTCATGATGAAACATAAGCCTAAATCAAGAGGGTAAATTTTGGGGTGCAACATCAACCAAACAAATATCCATTTACTTCACATTTTGCATTTTTGTACATTTATTCATTTTTGTACATTATATTCATTTAATTCCTTGTACATTGATAACCATTCAATATGGTTGTAATAGACTAATTAGGTTTAAATTCTTGCAATCCCCATTTTCAATTTGCACACCCTCCTCCCACAAATGTTGTAATAGCGTAGTAACTTTAAATTCCGCAATTTATCGCTTTTATATACAAATGCTAGTAATTAGGGTTTGTATGAAAAGATTAAAACCAATACTTAGAAAACCCTAATTCAAGACAAAAACAAGCATGAAAATGATACACTTGCACACAAGCACCCCTAGGGTTATTCCACTTGGTTGCCTTATACAAAATGACCATATTACGCATGTGAAGTATCTTAGCAAAAACAAACAAATACAAGATCATAAGTCCCTCGATGACGCTATCTAAGTTGCCTTTCAAATGATCTTAGTCCCTAAAAAAGAATGCTAAGATACCTTGCAACATTGCTAATCATGGTTATACGATGACCCACGCCCGTCCCATTTACATCCAAAGATAGGGTTGCTTACCAAATCAATGGTAAGATAACGATGTCAAAGGAAAATAAAATGAACAAGAAAATACTTTTGAGTAGGTAGAATGCTCCTAATTACTTGCTCCCTTTCAAAACAAACATTCTTGCTATTTTCAAAACAATCACCTACACTTTCAAACATCTTACAAAATTGAAAACATATTTAAAAAAGATCAAACATCTTTGTATACATTCTTACAAACAAGAATCATTACAAAGATTTCCTAAACAATGACCTCTTTACAAAATACTTTCAAAAACCACACCAAGCACAATTTTCAAACAAAAAGCAAGTGATCTAGCAAGTAACTAAGAGCCCATGGAAAACCATGGATGGAAAGGGTGCTAATACCTTCCCTTTTCATAATCTACCCCCGAACTCAAGAAATAATCTCAAAGGTCTTTCCTGTGCTTTTTCACCTTTCCTTTTGGATAAAAGAAAAGTCGGTGGCGACTCTTGCTAACCGCAACATTTGCGATCAAACGCAAAACCTTCAAGTCAGTTCTCCCACCATAACACACTAAGGATTTGGTGAAATTCCTAAAGTCTGCTCATGTGCCTCAAGAGACTTCTGCCGACCAATTTAAGAACTGCGTTGCTAGTTTAACTGCTGACAATGGTCTTGGTTTCTCTGATGCTGATTTGACGTCCAAAGGAAGAAAGCTTAATGATGACATGCATGTATCTATTGAGTGCAAGTTCACTACCCTAGCTCATTGTTGTACCCCAAAATTTTCCCTCCCATTTTACTCAACATATGCTCATTAATACCCTTAACTTGCTCAAGGATGCCCAAGAGTGGACCAGACAAACTCTCTCCTAAAGCAATAAACCTCTAACTAGGGTTTCCATTTTCATTAAGATGGCTGAACTCCAAAGGCCTCAAATCCTTTCCATGGTCCTAATATGTCCTCAAGATCATCCACACCAAGTTTCATTCCTTGCACAAGAAGTTTGCTCAGTCAACAACTCAGATGCTTGAAAATCAACTGTATAAGGTCAAAAGTCAACTGTGGCCCACATACAGTCAAACTTTAAGACTTTTGGTCAATATAAATATTTTGAAGTATTATCCATCATTTTATCAAGGGTTGATCATGATTCCTCAATGAATGCTCCTAATTCATCAAAACTCAAAAGTTGCTAAATTAGGGTTTCTTAGGAAAAGTCAACCAAACATTGACCAAGCATAACTTTCTCACACTTTATCAGAAATTTCTCATCCAAGGATCATTTTGAAGGGAATTAAATTTGCTACAACTCATCTTCAGCCCTCAAGTACAAAAAATGCACTCATAAAAAGATATGAATTTCTACATTATAGGTCCTCTTGAAAAGTGAACAAAAACACCTTTTGGGCCAAAGCTTCTTACATGAACATGGAAGACCCAATTGAGATGAAAAAAAAGGTTGTTTAGGGTACATCCTAAGCTTTTTAAAAAGTCCAAGAACACCTCTCTAGGGTTAAAATTGGAAGAGATATGCATTGTCAAATTTGACTATTTTTGGAAAATTGCCAAAAGTCAAATGTGCTCAAAATTGCTTTTTTTTTGTCAAATGGGCCTAGCATTTCAGGATCGTATCTTGTTAGGGACATGGTCCACGACCCAAATCAGCTGCCATATATTATTTGCTCTATTTATTGATTTTATTTTGATTTTTATTTATTAAAAGTTACATTAAATCAAATAAATGACAAAAAATATCAAAGATTGGTTTTTTGATCGGATTTTTATGAGAATCAAATCTAATTGAGCTGGCCTAATCAGATCAAATCGAATCAAGGCAAATTGAGGCAAAAATAGCATGATTTGGATGGTTTTGGAAAGAGATCATATAGCAAGAAAATCACATTCAATCTCCATAATTCCAAAAGATTCAGGTCATTTTTGTTGCCCTAATTCATCACACTACATATAATGAACAAAAACAATGCAAAATAACAAGGGTCGTAGTCGTGAGAGCTGAGAAAGAAAACTAAAAAATTGGACAAAAAGTGGTGGATCGTTTTCTCACATAGAGGTTGATTCAAGACATTCCAAAGCTTCTAATCGCTTCCTGGACATCTCCTAAAGCTAGCACGATCCATTGCAAGCATCCCCAAGCCCAGAATCATCCTATAGTCTTCACGCAGTTTGCCTCTTTTTCAAAATCAATTACGACAACCCTTGCATCCTAAGCATGTTTTAATGATATATTTGTGATTATTAACATATTTGCAACATGTTTGAATGATTTAATTGATATTTTGACGTATATATTGATGATTGCCATGGTTAGGGTTTAAGAAGCCATTTTGGGGCTTCTCTGTATAGGTGAAATTGGACCAAGAAAACAATGCCATGATACTCGTGAGGTCAAGACGAGTTGATTGGTATAGTTAGAATTAATTTATCATGAACCATATGAATTTTTGAAGCTTGCAGGTTTATAGTTATGGAGTTTTGTCCGTAGGTATAAGTTTGGTACCTAAGATGACAGACAGGGAAGAAGATGATGACTTGTCACCATCCTACTGGGCCATTTGAATTACGCGCGTTTTCTTCAGTTACTCACCTTGTTTTGCATATTATGATTTAATCTTATTATTATTACAACTAAGCAACGCGACACAGATGGTCAGGGAAAGTGTTGAATGAGTGGGAGGAACTTGGTTCGATCCCAGGTCCCAACATATTTTCTTCATTTTCTTAACACGTGATTGCAGATCCCATGCGTTATAAGGCCGGATGTCCATCATGCGCCCTACTGATCCAGCCACTGGATCGTTGCCAACAAAGATCCAACGTTCAAACCAAGGAGGGACCATGGTGTACTCTCCAGGCGCAGTAACATTGAATCAAGCGTGAGAGAATGGGCTCAGCCAATATTGGGCCTAGATAAATTTAGAAACACCCCCCCCCCCCTATTTGCTCATCATACAGGCCCAAATTCTATTCTTTTTTTAATTTCAATTTATTTTTTATTACTTATTAACTATTTCTTTTTCAAATAACTCCAAAAATCATGTTTTTTTATTTAATCAAAAAAATCATAAAAACATCGAAAATCATTTTTTTCATAAAAATATTTTTATTAATTAATTAGTTTAATTAAATTTAGGCAATTTAATTCTCTTTTTATTATAATTCAAAATAATTAGAATTAAAGTTTAATTTTGAACATAACATAGTTTTCCCTAAAAAATAACATAAATATTTTCTCAAATTAGATTTTTTAGGTTGTCCAATCATTTCTCGCATTTAATTCGCCGCGCGCTTTTAATTTTTCTTTTTATTATTATTGTAACTGCTCCGAGTTTGTAATAGTTTTAAGTAGGGTTTTAATTCCGCATTTTATTTTCAGTCAAAAATGATTATATATCTGCCCAAAGCCTTGTAATAATTAGGACTCTAACTTCTCAAATTTTTATTTCTGCAAACTATAAATTGCTTAGATGTATGTATATGATTGTATGGAAAGACAAGTTGAAATTAAAACAGTAGAAAACCCTAATTATGCAAAGATAATTAACTGAAAAAATACACTTCCACATGCTCACTCCTAGGGTTTACTCCACTCCGGTTGCCTTCGGTAAACGGTCATGAAGTATAGGGAATGTTAGTGGTTGTCTTTTAGTCCTAAAAGATCTAAAATGACCCAATCAGATGTTGCCTCGGAAAAATATCTTTAAGGCTTTAGGATGATTACTAAAATTTCCTAACATTGCTTTTGTGATCGTATTTGTCCCTCCAAACACCCCTTAAAACTCCAACGACGATGCTACCTATTCCTTAATAATAGGATAGCGTTGTCTAAAGGAAAACGAACACTTTTTTCGAGTAGGTAGATTAGCTCCTAGGTACTTGCTAAAACAAAACTTTTCACACAAACACTTTTCAAAACAATTTTCAAAACAACTTCATCACACTCTTGAGGACTGATACAAGGGTTATCACGAAGTAAAACTTTTTCAAAACAAGCACACACAAACGCAGAAAAGAAATTTAAGAATGAGCAAGTATCTAAGAGCCCGTGGAAAACCACGGATAGAAAGGGTGCTAACATCTTCCCTTTCTATAATCTACCCCTCGTACTTAGAAACATCTCGAAAAAGGTTTTTTCTGTTCTTTTTCCTTTTCCTTTGTTGGATGAAATAAAAGTAGGTGGCGACTCTTGCTTACCATGACATTTGTGAATACAAAATACAAATCAGTATAACAGTCGGTTCTGCCACCGTATCACTGAACTGGTGACTCTGCTGGGGAAATAAGAAATAAGTGGGGTATACCTTAGGATATAGGTCATTTTAATTGCTTCCCTTGCTTGTCTTGATTGATTTATTTTAAGGGCATCTGTTGGGGTTATATAGATCCTACACCCGTATCTGGGGACACCTTTTAGGAAAGTAGCAATAAACTGTGAGGGAACTGTGCGGGGTATACCGACACGGTTGAAGCAGTAGCTACGTTGATGTGGCACTTTGGTTGATACCGGTAACCCTTGAGTCAATCAGGGAGAGAACGGGGCTGCCGCGTGGTGTCGTGAAGCATCAACTGACCATAGAACCTTTAATTGCACAACTTGGCCAGTAGGACGTAGAAAGGTGGCCGACTTTGGTGTATTCCCAAGGTCGACAGATACTCGATGCTACACTCATTGAGGTTTGACTCTTGATTTTTGTTTGATTGCGAGTCAATCGCCTATTGAACGAAGCTGGGGGAAAGATCGGTGATATTGAGATCCCTTAGGAACCAGTTACTATTTATAGGACAGGTTGAACCAATCCAACTTCAAGAGGGTATGACCTTAAAACTCATGCATGCCTTAAACCTAAGGACTTGGTGTGACTTGCTTGTTGTTTGCTATACCTGTGATTTTCTAACATAATCATGACATCATAAAGCATGGCATATCATGACTAACCATTTCAAGGATTTCCTAGGGCTCATTTTTGCTTTGTTTTGTAGGACATGGCATCCGCCCGTAGGAACACTATACAGATTAACCTTGTGAAAGTGTCTTTCCAACTAAAGGACCTGACACTAAGGGTTCTTGAAAGTTCTCATTTCACTAAAAAGCATGGTCAGTTGCTCAATTTGGTCACTGCAAAACCTGATGAATAATTATTAAAAGTGTTGTTTCAGTTCTTCGACCCTGTGCACCATTGTTTCACCTTCCCGGATTACCAGCTAGTACCTACTATGGAGGAATTTTCTCAGTTGTTAGGGGTACCTATTCTTGACCAGTTACCTTTTAACGGTACGGAAGAACATCCAAATCCTGAAGAGATTGCTAGAGCTCTGTCCTTACAACAATCTGACATAGTGACAAATTGGGAGACTAGAGGGAGTGCCCAAGGAATTCCGGTTAAGTTTCTATTCGAGAAGGCTTACCATTTTTGGGATACCCTAGATTTACAAGCTTTCAAAGAGGTGCTGGCACTTCTCTTTTATGGGACGGTAATTTTCCCTAATGCGAATCAACTCGTAGATGTGAACACTATTAAGGTTTTTCTGTCTCATAATCTAGTGCCTACATTACTCGGGGATATTTTACACTCTCTGCATACTCGCACTCTAAAGAGAAGGGGGACCCTCCTGTGTTGCACTCCTCTATTGGCTAGGTGGTTTATTTCGCACCTACCCAGGTCTGTTTTGAAGAATGAACAGGGTTTGAATTGGTCTCGTAGGCTGATGTCCCTTAAGTATTCAGACATTCATTGGTGTTCACGGTTCTCGGAATATGTTACCATCATCGATCGCTGTGGTGAATTCCCTAATGTCCCTCTCTTAGGTATTAGGGGAGGAATCACTTACAACCCTTGTTTGGCCTTACGTCAGTTTGGTTATGCAAGAAGAGATAGTCCTCATGATATGCTTATTCAAGGAATCACCTTCAACTATGAGAATGATGCTCATGGATACCGTAGAAGGTTCATAAAAGCTTGGGGCATGGTGCATAAAATTGATAGCAAGATGCTAGGGCACAAGAATTCCATTCCTCTTAAGCCTTATCTCCGGTGGGTACGAGATCGTGCCCAAAGCCTTATGATGCCTTACCCAGCTGTCCTACCAATAACTGTGGAGCCAGCTATTGAAGGAGATACTACTTCCCTTTGTCACCATCTTGACATGCCAACCGATCATAAAGAATTCCAGAAATCTTGGGTTCAACTCAAAGAGGAGCGGGACACGTTTGAAGCTCAGTTCTATGCCAGCAATAAGAAGGTCCTAGAGCTCACTAGGCTACTTCATGAAGAAAGGAACATAAACACCTACATTGCACCAAAAAGGATGCGCTCCTGGGAGACCTAGTTTCTTTTTTGCTTTAAATTTTGTTTTGTTTAATTGTAAGCCTAAAAGGCATTCTTTGTAACAATTCAAACTTATTAATGCCATTAACGTGTGTTTCTTTTGGTTAAACAAATATGAGCCTTTAAGAATCCTTGAAATCATTGCATACGCATCCCATTCATAGAATCACATAAATAGGTACCATTACAGGTCTCTCATCTTCTTTGCTGTTTATTTCAGCAGAAATGTCTTCTGAATAAAGCATCAAGGATCTTCAGGCACAAAATGCCCAATTCCAACAGATATTCATAAATCTGGCGAAAGGGCAGGAGGATTTGAAGGCCCTTATCCTGAAGGAGAAAAAGAAGAAGGTCGCTGGTATTCTGAATATGGTGAGAAGGTTCAGGGGGCCGTTAAAGCAACAAGTCGATCTGACCTCTTCATCCAAAGAAGGGGAGAACCAAGAGGGAGAAACAAGGGAAAAGGACCCCAGTCCTGAAGTTTCTGACAATGATACAAATTATAATGATGAGCAGTATCCTCCTACTGAGGATAGATACAAGCACTTGGAAGATCGTCTGAGTGCTATGGAAATCCAGAGGATACCTGGGTTGGATTTTGAAGAATTAGGATTGGTGTCGGGAGTGGTCATCCCGCAGAAGTTCAAGGCTCCAATTTTTGCAAAGTACGATAGGGTATCTTGCCCAAAACTCCATCTCCGCTCCTACGTCAGAAAGATCTAGCCCCACACCGCTGATAGAAATTTATGGGTTCACTTCTTTCAAGACAGTCTGTCAGGGACTCAGCTTGAATGGTTCTACCAACTAGAGAGAGCCAATGTCCGAAATTGGGAAGATTTGGCTGCTGCTTTTTATAAGCAGTATCAATACAATGCCGACCTTGCTCCTACTCGTAATCAACTCTAGAGTATGTCTATGGGTGAAAGTGAATGCTTTAAGTACTATGCACAGAAGTGGAGAGACTTGGCTGGAAGAGTCCAACCCCCGTTATCTGATAGGGAGTTGGTTGATATGTTTCTGGGGACGCTATCAGGTCCATTCTTTAATCATTTGATCGGCAACTCGTCAGCTGGTTTCACCAAGCTGATCCTAACCGGAGAGAGAGTAGAAGTTGGGATTCGGAGTGGTAACATACAGAAGGATGCCTCTTCGAGTTCGGTAAAGAAGCCTTTTACTGGTAAGAAGGAAGCCATTGCCATCTATAGCCTGAGAGGCCAAAGCAGAGCTGAACACTGTTAGACAGTAAGTGCTGTAATGATACCTAGGCCTGCAGTAGCTCCACAATGCAACACTCAACAAAAGGTAGAAAGACCACAACGACAATTTACCCGGATCAACATGACGTTGGCTGAAGTTCTACCCCATCTGCTGAGATCGAACTTGGCAACCTTGAAAGAGGCTCCCAAGAATCTGAACACCACATCTCCCCGATATAACCCAAATGCTCGGTGTGCCTATCATTCTGAGAGTCCTGGCCACGATACCAATGACTGCTGGGCTCTGAGAAATAAGGTACATGATCTGATGGAAGCCAAGGAGATTGATTACGATGCTCCAGAAAAGCCCAATGTCATAACTTCTCCCATGCCTAAGCACAATCGTAAAGTTAATGTTGTTGATATCGATCTGTTTCTGACCTTAGTGGATAAAGTTTCTACTCCTCTTATGACGGTCAAGAATAATTTTTTACCGGCCAGTTTATTTCCGGGTTATGGTGAAGGTTGCCACATGTGTTCATATCTACCCTCTGGTTGCCATTTGCTGAAGTCAGGTGTTCAGCGCCTGATGGACAATAAATAAATTTTGTTCGAGAAAACTCTGATTCCCGTTGTTCCATTTGAAGATGTTGCTATTATAACCATTTCCGCCAATCCTTCCAAGGTCTCCTCGAGAAGACCTGTTTGGATTACATCTGCTCTAAGAGTCGCTCCGCTAATAATCACCTTTCCTGGTCTTGTCCCGTATGCCTCGGACAAAGCTATCCCCTGGCATTATGGTGCCAATGTGTACTATCATGGCATCAAACAAGATCTAAAGAACGAAGAGGTTGATCCAGATGTCAGTAACATTTTCGGGACCAACAAGGTTACCAGAAGTGGAAGGGTTTTCTCTCCTGAGATTTCCCCAAAGACTGTCAATAGGCCTTTTGTTATTCCGTCTGCTACTCCTGCTGGTACATCAACTACTGCATCTGTACTTACTCCAATTATCACTCCTGCCGTTGGGTCATCTGGGACCCGAGGCAAAGAAGTTATAGGTGAGCCTGCCCAGACGGAGGCACCTAAATTTTTTTTCGTGGAAGCCTCTAAGCAAGAGATAGAGGAAATATTGAAAATAATCAAAAAGAGTGACTACAATGTGGTCGAGCAGCTGGGGAAGACCCCCTCAAAGATATCCATGTTGTCCCTGTTGTTGTGCTCTGAGGCCCATGCTAAGGCTTTGATTGCATTCCTCAAGACTGTGCATGTGCCACAAGAAACCTCCGCCGATCGGTTCAAAGACTGTGTGGCCAGCCTGATTGCTGACAATGGGTTGGGTTTTTCAGATGCAGATCTGACACCGAAGGGGAGGAAGCATAATGATGCTCTGCATGTCTCGATTGAATGCAGGGGCACTACTATGGCTCATGTGCTGGTAGGTACTGGGTCTTCACTGAATGTTTTTCCTAAGAAGGCGTTGGATCAGTTGGACTATGAGGGCTTGACCTTAAAGCATAGTAACATTGTGGTAACGACTTTTGATGGGTCGAAAAGAATGGTACATGGAGAAGTGGACATCCCCGTCAAAGTAGGTTCCCAGAATTTTGAGTCCACTTTCTATGTAATGGACATCCGGCCGTCATACTATTGTTTGTTGGGTCGTCCTTCTATCCATGAAGCTGGGGCAGTTACTTCTACACTGCACTAAATGCTGAAGTATCCAGTAAAAGGGAAGATCATCACTGTGCGTGGTGAAGAGGAATATATGGTGAGCCACCTCAATTCGTTCAGGTACGTAGAGATGGACGGGGAATTCATAGAGACTCCTTGCCAGAATTTTGAAGAGGTTCCCCAAATCTTGGCATCGACTGAAACTACTATCAACAAACCGCCTCTGAAGATGGCCTCCCTCAAAGACGCCAGAGCAGTGGTTGAAGAATGAGCTCAAAGGGCTGTTCGACACGCTCGAGCTGGAGGACCTCCCCTACGCATCAACAATCATGGAATTAATTCCATTGAAGACAGTGAGGAAGACTCTGACATTGACAGCTGGATCTACCCAACTACCAACGGTGGACCGAGTAACTGGACGGCTAGGGACTTTGTACTAGTTTCTTTTATTTCACAGTAATTGTCTTACTTGTTTTGAGATTTGTAATAAACAATTTAAACTCTACAGCCTTGTGCCTTGCCCGAGGCACATTGACTTTATTTGTAAGGGCTATTACTTGTCATTCCATATATCATCAATAAAACATTGGACGTTCCTTGCATACAAATTTTGCGCTCTCTGTTTTTCTTTTCTGTTTTCACTTTATCAAAATAGCTATGCTCTTACACACACTCACATATCATACTGCAGATCCATATCCACTCTGGATCCCATTGATAACAACTCTGCTACTGCCAGTTATGACTTCGAAAATCCGATCAACCACGCCGAAGACGAAGGTAAAGATGATTGTGAGGTGCCTGGAGAACTTGCTAGACTCTTACAGTAGGAAGAAAGGGCTATACAGCCTCATGAAGAGCCAGTTTAGACGATAAACCTGGGAATGGAGATAGACAAAAAAGAAGTCAAGATCGGCGTGAATCTGGAAGTTAAGATCAAACAGTGGTTGATACGAATGTTGTACGACTACATTGAGATCTTCGCTTGGTCATATGAATACATGCCAGGTTTAGACACTGATATAGTGGTTCATCGTCTACCGACCAAAGAAGACTATTCTCTAGTTAAACAGAAGGTTCGCCGTATGCGCCCTGAAATGTTAGAGAAGATCAAGGCAGAGGTCATGAAGCAGTTCGACGCAGGGTTCTTAGCTGTCACCTCCTATCCACAGTGGGTTGCTAACGTCATTCTGGTACCTAAGAAGGACGGTAAGGTACAAATGTGTGTGGATTATAGAGATCTAAATAGGGCAAGCCCCAAGGATGACTTCCCACTTCCTCACATTGATGTTCTGGTTGACAACACCGTGCAGCACAAAATCTTCTCCTTCATGGATGGTTTCTCTGGCTACAACCATATCAAGATGGCTCCTGAAGACATGGACAAGACAACCTTCGTAACACAGTGGGGCACCTTCTGTTACAAGGTGATGCCTTTTGGGTTGAAGAATGTTGGGGAAACTTATTAGCGCGCCATGGTCGCTTTGTTCCACGATATGATTCACCACGAGATCGAAGTTTATGTTGATGACATGATAGCCAGGTCTCAAACTGAGGAAGAGCACCTTGATCATCTACAAAAGTTGTTTGACAGGTTGAAGATATACAAGCTGAGGTTGAATCCGAACAAGTGCACCTTCAGGATAAGGTCTGGTAAACTTCTGGGTTTCATTGTCAACGACGAAGGCATCTAAGTAGACCCTGCGAAGATAAAGGCCATATAAGAAATGCCAGCTCCTCATACAGAGAAGGAAGTTAGAGGTTTCTTGGGACACTTGAATTATATCGCCAGGTTTATTTCACATCTAACTGCTACTTGTGAGCCCATCTTCAAGCTTCTGAAGAAATATCAAGTGGTAAAGTGGAATAACGAATGCCAGATAGCTTTCGAAAGAATCAAGGAATACCTTCAAGAACCGCCAATTCTGATGCCTCCGGTTGAAGAAAGGCCTTTGATATTGTATTTAACAGTGCTAGACAGTTCAATGGGGTGTGTGCTGGGGCAGCATAACGAGTCTGGTCGAAAAGAGCACGCAATATACTACCTCAGCAAAAAGTTTACCGACTGTGAGACACGATATTCACTGCTCGAGAAAACTTGCTGCACTTTGCCATGGGCTTCTCGCCGACTAAGATAGTATATGCTGACCCACACTACTTTGTTGATATCTAAGATGGATCCAATCAAATACATCTTCGAGAAACCTGCTCTCTCCAGAAGAATAGCAAGATGACAGATGATCTTAACTGAATACCATATACAATATACAACCCAGAAAGAAATCAAGGGGAGTGTATTGGCTGATCATTTGGCTCATTAGGCCGTGGATGACTACCAGTCCATGAATTTTGAGTTCCCGAATGAGAATATTATGCTGGTGACTAACTATGAAGAACCTGGACCGGATGAAGGACCTGAAGAGGGACCCCGATGGACTATGGTTTTTGACGGAGATTCGAACGCACTTGGTAATGGCATCATCATTGTAATCATATCTCCAGAGGGATGCCATACTCCTTTCACCGCCCGACTATGTTTTAACTGCACTAACAACATGGAGGAGTATGAAGCTTGTATCATGGGTCTCAAGGCCGCTATTGACCTCAGGATCAAGTTCCTGGATGTTTTCTGGGATTCAGCCTTGGTAATAAGTCATATCAAAGGAGAATGAGATACGAAGCATCCGAATCTCATCACATACAAAGAGTACATGTTGACATTGTTCCCACACTTTGAGGAGGTAACTTTTGAACATTTCCCGCGAGAGGAGAATCAGTTAGCGGATGCGCTAGCTACCATGCCTTCTATGTTCAAAGTCAGGTGGGACAACGAAGCTCCCCAAATCACCATTGAGAGGTTGGATGAACCAGCACACTGCTGTGAAATTGATACCGAAGAGGTGGCAGACAAACCCTGGTTTCACGAAGTCAAAAGCTATCTCGAGGCTCAAGAGTATACCAAAGGGGCATCTGTCAATGATAAGAAGTTTCTGAGAAGGTTCTCTGCGAAGTTCTTCCTCAGTAACAGAATACTCTACAAGCGCAATCATGACTCTACATTACTACGGTGTGTAGACAAGGGCGAAGCAGAGAGGATCATGACAGATCTACATGAAGGTAGCTTCGGAACCCATTCCAGTGGACATACCATGGCTAAGAAGATCCTACGGGCAGGATATTACTGGTCCACTATGGAAGCCGATTGTTATCAGCACTCTCGAACTTGTCATAAGTGCCAAATCTATGCTGATAAGGTGCATGTGCCTATGGTTCCCTTAAACGTCTTGACAGCTCCGTGGCCCTTTACAATGTGGGGTATCGACATGATCAGAGAAATCAGGCCCACTACTTCCAATGGACATCGCTTCATTCTAGTGGCCATTGATTACTTCATGAAGTGGGTTAAGGCGGCCTCTTTTGCTACTGTAACTAAGAACGTGGTGGTGCGGTTTATCCGACATAATCTAATCTGTCGGTATGGTGTGCCAGAGAGAATTATTACTAACAATGGTACGAATCTCAACAACACAATGATCACCAAGCTCTGTAAACAGTTCAAGATACATCATCATAACTCTTCTCCCTACCGGCCGAAGATGAATGGTGTTGTTGAAGCGGCTAACAAGAACATCAAGAAAATTGTAAAGAAGACGACGGTGACAAATAAAGACTGGCATGCGATGTTACCATTTGCTCTTCATGCATACCGTACCTCAACATGGACGTCGACAGGGGAAACACCCTACTCTCTGGTATATGGCATGGAGGCAGTCCTACCCATCAAAGTCCAGATACCTTACCTCAGGATTATGAAGGATGCGGGTTTGAACGAAGACGACTGGATTCAAACTCGACTTGATCAGCTAAATCTAATCGATGAGAAGAGACTTACTTCTATTTTCCATCACCAGACATATCAAAAGTGAATGATCAAGGCTTTTAACAAGAAAGTCAGACGTCAAGAATATCAAGTCGGGGATCTAGTGATAAAGCGCATCATACTACCGCAAGGTGATCCCAAGGGAAAATGGACCCCCACATACGAAGGGCCATTCGTGGTTAAGAACATTTTCTCGGGTGGAGATATGATTCTAACCACCATGGACGGTGACGACCTTCCTCACCCTGTCAATGCCGACATAGTGAAAAGATACTACGCCTAATTAAAAGACCCGCTAGGTTGAATGGCCTAGGAAAAAATAAGGGCTTCCCGGCGAACCAAAAGGGTTTAGGCAAAAATAAGGGATGAAAATGAAAAAATCTGTACACCCGACAAGCCGAAAACCCAAAAGGGCTGCTTGGGCAAAAAAGGGTATCCCGGTGGACTAAAACCCGAAAGGGCAGTCTAGGAAAAAGTTAGGGATGTAAAGAATATCACTATGTCCCATTGGATCATCTTACAACCAGACTTCAGTATCAACTATCAAGCTCGGACGACACCAATCAATCTAATCAACCTTCGGTCAAGTAGAAAAGTGATGAGACGCTCGAAGACATGAGGGCAATAGTTGAGTTGGAACTCAATAGGATTGTTTCACATAGATTTTTTTATTTTACACAAAATTGTATAGTTTTTATTTTTACGGCGGCGTTCTCTTACTAGAGCGTCAACCTCCTTGTACAAAAATGCCTATTACAGGCCAACTTCAAAAATCAATATAAAATCATTTTTACAAGAAACTTTGAGTTTTGTTTTTCTTTTTCTGTTTTGTTTTGCAAGAACATCCAATGATTTATTCTTGACATATGCATTTGAATATGATTGCTGCTCATAAATATTTACATAAGAAACAAAAAGACAATTACTCGTAATTCCAAAAACAGAGGCAAAAACAAGAAGTGTCAAACCCGAAAGTTACTCTGCCCAGCAGGTACCAGGACAGAGGCAGCTTTGGAGCACAATCACCGGTGTGATCGGTGGATCTGGAACTGACTGTTTAACGCTGGTTCGCGAAATTTCGCGGAAGCAAGAGTCGCCACCGTCTTTTATTTTCTCCAAATGGAAAGGACAAAAGCACAGAAAAATTCCTTAAAGAGATTGCTCTTGGTTCGGGAGGTAGATTATAGAAAGGGAAGGTGTTAGCACCCTTTCTATCCATGGTTATCCATGGGCTCTTAGATACTTGCTCATTTGTGTTTTCAAAAATGGTTTGTTCGCTTTTCAACTGTGGGTTTTAAAAAGTTTCTTTGAAAATTCCAGTTCGACTCTTGTATCGGTCCTCAAGAGTGTTTGAAAAATTGCTTTCGAAAGCTTTTTGAAAAGGTGTCGGTGTGAAAAGTATTTTTGATTTGTTTTTGAAATTAGAGCAAGTATCAAGAGTCGTCTACCTACCCTAAGGAATTCGTCTGTGTAAATGTCCTTTTCTCACAAGATCTCTTTAACTCAAGACTAGATTAGGGTTTGATCAACTCAAGACATCTCATCTTGCACTAATGACCCAAAATTAGGATTTGGGATTGCACGAGGATTTTGGGACTATCAATTCCTCATATGACCTTCAAGTATCATCATGGACCCCTAAGGTTACTCATGACAAGTTTCAAGCCTTGAATCACATTTTTCCAAGCAAACCATTCACAAAGGGAAAAATGGTCATTTGCACGCTGTCTAACTTTGACTTTTGGACCAAAACCAAGTTTTAAGAATCATATTTCATCAAAACATGTTGGAATATGAAGTTTGTATCATCAAAAAGTTCAAAAGCCAAATTTACTACAGAAAAGCCAAATTTCTAAATACTTGGGATTTTTTCTAAGTATTTAAGAAAAATGACACTTCAGAACTTCTGAGCCAGCCTCCAGGCAGGTGCAGTCAGAAGTTGTAAACATGGTTCAACACATAAGTCTTCAGTCAGAACTTGGATTTTCAGCATCTACGCAAGTTCAGTCAGAGTTTGCTAGGGTAATGCAAAGAAGGTAATAAAGCGTGATACGAAGCCTGAAAACTCCTTCAGAACATGCTGGAGCCAGAAGGTAAGAGGATCAGAAGATTGGATGCTACGTTGAAGCAGAACTTCTAATCCAGAGTTTACAAAGGTAAACCAGAGAAGGTTACTGGAAAACCTGGGGAATACTTCAGAACATGCTGAGGCAACGAGGTACAAAGATCAGAAGTTGGATGTTTATCCTAAATGGAACTTCTGATCCATAATTAAGCAATGATGCAAAATTTCACATTACAGGATTTCTGATTTTGACAAATCTCATCATCATTTAATGCTCATTAATGCTCACAACCGCTTTTGAGTCTTTGTCCAAAGGATCTCTCCACGTGTAGTGTAGAAATACTTTTGTACAGAATTAGGTAAGGGTCAATGTGCTACTTTTTGCTTGTGGGTTCACTTTTCCTTAATCCCTTCTTGCTAATCCAGCCTAAGCTAAAAAACTGTCAACTATCACACCTTTTTTTGGAACTTGCTTCAAGAGCAAGTCAGCATGTAGCGTATGATGTTGGCGCTACTTGACATTTTCAAACATACAAAACTTTGCCAATAAATAGAACACCATTGGTCACTGAGAAGAGGCCAGAAAAATTTGTAAAAGAAGTCAAAACTTTGAGAATGAAAATCCTCGAATCCTTGCCAAAATTCCAAGAGTTCTAAGAACTGTAAACATAACACATAAAACCTTGTTAACCTTTGATTCCTTGCATTCAAAACTCCACTTGTTCTCAATTATTTCTTGACTGAAAAACATTCACACATTTTCTGATCCACACGTTGGAAACTGCCTAAACTTCTGTGTTCATATTGCTATACATTTTCCATCCATCCATTCAAAGAAATCAGAATATCACCTCCTTGCCATCCCCAGAAGTTGAAAACTTCCAGCTTACTGAGTACGTGAAGAAGCTGTTCAGAGCTTTATCAGAGTTGAGGTTAACCCTGGTTCACATAATTTCTTCCAGCTACAAGGTAAGTTTCTGCTGACCCTCACCATATTACTTAAGCATTACCATATTTACATGCTCAGATACAATGTAGATATCAGGTTTTGGTGTCATACATATTCTGAAATTTCATGAATTCTATCTACCTAAGTAGGGAATAAATCAGTTCAGAGCTTCTTGAAGAAACTAGAACTCAGAGTTAGGATTAGCAAATGCATGCTTACCTCTGATTTATAGTCCTAATTTTTATTATCTTCTGAAATGTTATGACACCTGCTATAACTGTTCTATGCATGTCTTCTATTTTATGGAGAAATAACCAAATTACAGATGTTCTGACTAGCATAGAGAGAGAGACCAAGTTCTGCCAGTGGTCTTAGAACTTCCGAAGTCTGTTTTGTTGCTAGTGGTATTAGAACTTCTGAAGCTTGTTTTTGTTGCCAGTAATATCAGAACTTCTGAAAACTACTGTGTTCCCAGTGGGCTCAGAACTTCTGACCTTATACATTTTCACTAACAGGTTTCTGTCTTGCAACGTGTCGGGGTCAGAACCTCTGACTTCATTTCATCAGCAACACACTGATTCTTTTTTTATTATTTCGCTATCATTCTCCATTTCATTAATCAACCAACATCAAAAGTATTTCCTTCATACTTTATTTTGGTTTCTTGAAACAAAAGATCAAAAATATTTTCTTAAAACAAAACCAGTTTCGTTTCACATTTTTTGTACTTTCTTATGAATTTCAATATGGTTGTAATAGTAATTTAGGGCTTATTTTCTTTGCAATCCCCATTCATAAACTTGTATACCCCATCCCCTAAATATTGTAATAGCGTAGGACTTTACATTTCTGCAATTTATCGCTTTCAAATATAAATGCTAGTAATTAGGCGTGTATGGCAAGATAAAACCAACAAGTAGACCACTAAAAATCAAAGACAAATGCATGCAATCAAACACACTTGCACACATTTACACCCTTAGGGTAATTCCACTTATTGCCTTACAAAAATGGCCAAGTTATGCATGTGGGATGTCTTAGCACAAACAAATCAAAAAAAGATCATAGTCCCTCGATGACGCAATCAAAGTTGCCTTTCAAAATGATCTTAGTCCCTAAAAGAAAAGTGCTAAGTTATCTCATAACATTGCTATCATGGTCATACGATGACCCAATGTCCGTCCCTTCACATCCAAAGATGGGGCTTCTTACCAAAACAATGGTAAGATAACAACATCTAAAGGAGGAGGAAAAGCATATCTAAAACCTTTTGAGTAGGTAGATTACTTTTATTTACTTGCTCAATTTCAAAACAAACATCCTTGCTATTTTTCAAAACAATCACATACACTTTCCAAAACATCTTTTTCAAACTTGAAATATTTTCAAAAGCTCAACACTTTGCATACATTCTTACGAACAGGAATCATTGCAAAGTTTGCCTAAACGCTGACACCTTTTCAAAATACTTTCAAAACCACACCACAAGCACATTAGAACAAAAGAAAGTGATCCATCAAGTAACTAAGAGCCCATGGAAAACCATGGATGAAAAGGGTGTTAATACCTTCCCTTTTCATAATCTACCCCCCGAACTCAAAAACATCTCTAAAGGTCTTTCCTGTGCTTTTTCACCTTTCCTTATTGGATAAAAGAAAAGTCTGTGGAGACTCTTGCTAAACCGCAACATTTACAAACACAAACGCAAAACCTCAAGTCAATTCTCCCACCGTATCACAAAACTGGCGACTCTGTTGGGGAAAACTATAAAAATGGGGTTACCTTAGGGCTAGATCACATTTATTTGCTTACATTGTTTGACTTATGTGTTTTACATTATGCTTCTTTGTTTGGGTTTGAAATACTCTACCCGGATTTGAGATACATTATAGGTAAATAACAATACTTTGTGGAAACTCTGCGGGGTTTACCGACATGGTCTAAGCAACAACTATGTTAGTGTGACATATTTGTGGGTACCGGTAGCCTTTGAGTCAATCAAAGAGAATACGGGGCCGCTGAGTGATGTCATGAAGCACTAATGAACTTCTAGAACCCTTTACTTGACCAACTTGGCCTTTAAGATGTAGTGAGATGACCAGCTTTAGTGCAGTCCGAAGTTGGTAGATACTCGATACTACACTCATTGAGGGTTGGTTTCTTGGGATATTTCGGTCGCCATTAAAGAGGCTTGAGCTGAAACAATGACCAAGGAAACAATCTGGTGATATTGAGCTCCTTAGAACCCGGTTACTATTATTAGGAAAGGTTTAAGCCAACTAAACTTCAAGAGGGTACTTACCTATAAAACCCCATGCAAGCCTAAACTAAGAACTTGTTTGCTTTGCTTTCATACTTGTACATAACATCACAGACATCATAAGCATCATATACATCTACTAACCATTTCAAGGATTTTGGAGATTCATCTTTGTTCTTGTTTTGTAGGATATGGATTCACTTCGCAGGAAAACTATCCAAGTCAACCTTGTAAGAGTTACTCCACAACTTAAGGAGCTAGCTTCAAGGATCCCTGAGAACTCTCCATTCACCGAGAGGCACGGTCGTCTACTCAACTTGGTCACCTCTAACACAGATGAGGATATGATGAAAGTGCTCTTCCAGTTCTTTGATCCTTTTCACCATTGCTTCACATTTCCCGACTTTCAGCTTGTGCCCACTTTGGAAGAATTCTCTCAACTCTTGAGGATTCCCATTCTCAATCAACTACCTTTCAATGGTACAGAAAGAGACCCAAAGCCATAAGAGATTGCTCAAGCTCTGCACTTGCACTCATCTGACGTCACAACTCATTGCAAGCCTTCGAGGAAATTGTGGCTCTTCTTATCTATGGGATGGTCTTATTTCCTAATCCTGACCAACTCATAGATGTGAGCACCGTCAAAATCTTCATGTCACGCAATCTGGTGCCTACATTGTTAGGGGATATCCTACATTCTTTCCACACTCGCACAATGAGAAAAAGAGGTGTCCTTATGTGTTTCACTCCTCTCCTGGAAAGATGGTTTATTTTGTCATCTTCCCTAACCAGTCTTAAAGAATGAGCAAGGTTCAAGGTGGTCACAAAGGTTAATGACGCTCAAAGATTCAGATATTCATTGGTGCTCCCGATCCAAAGAGAATGTTATCATTGTTGACCGTTATGGGGAATTCCCTAATGTCCCTCTACTGGGTATTATGGGAGGCATCACCTACAACCCGTGCTTAGCTTTAAGACAGTTTGGTTACGCTCGAAGGGATGGCCCGCATGAGATGCTGATTCAAGTTTTGGTATTCGAATACGACAACAACGATCAAGGTCTTTGCCAGAGATTCATCCGAGCTTGGAGGATGCTAAACAAGGTGGATAGCAAGACTTTGGGACACAAGAATTCCATCCCCCTTGAGCCTTACCTCAAATGGGTACAAACCCGCGCTCAAAGTCTTATGATGCCTTATCATTCCATTCTTCCGGTAATTATTGAGCCTGTTAAGGAGGGAGAAGTTCCATGCACTATCCTACATCCTGACATGCCCACATCTCTTGAAGACCTACAAAGGGATTGGATACAGCTCAAAGGAGAGCGAGATACTTTCGAAGCCCAATTCTATGCAAGCGAGAAGAAGGTTTTAGAACTCACTAGGCTACTTCACGAGGAGCAGGCTCTCAATGCCTACATTGCACCAAAGAGGATGCGCACTACTTTTTTATTTTAGAGTTTTGTATTATTTTTCCCAAGGGGCATTGATGTACTCAAACTTTATCTTATTAATATAACGTGTGTTTCCTTTTTGTCTAAAACGAACTTGAATCTTTAAAATCCTTGAAAACATTGCATATGCGCATATCATTCATCATAACATAAACATGTCTTTTGCAACGAGTTTCCTCATCTCTCTACTGTTTATTTCAGTAAGATGGATCTCGAACAGACAGTCAAAGATCTCCAAGCTCAGAACATGCAATTTCAACAGTTACTCATGACCCTAGCCAAGGGGCAAGAGGAGTTGAAGACTCTGCTGGCTGAGGAAAGAAAAAAGAAAACAAGGAAGGTCACTGGAGTTTTAAAGATGGGGAGAAGGTTTCAGGGACAGACCAGGAGAACCTTGAATTTCCCAACAACATCCGGTGAAGGAGAAGGGAAAGGAAAGGAAACAACGGTTCTGTTAGAATCTGAAGAGGAGGAAGAAGAGGAAGACTACTCTGAGGAACAGTATCCTCCAGCTGATGATAAGTACAGACATCTTGAAGAGCGTTTGAATGCCATGGAAATACAAAAGGTGCCAGGCCTAGACTTTGAAGAATTGGGACTAGTTTCAGGGATTGTGATTCCTCCGAAATTCAAAGTGCCTTTGTTTGCAAAATATGATGGGGTGTCATGTCCTAAGATGCATCTCCGATCATATGTAAGAAAGATCCAGCCACACTCCACTGATAAATACTTGTGGGTGCATTTTTTCCAAGATAGCCTATCTGGAACACAACTCGACTGGTTTTACCAACTGGAAAGGGCCAACGTCCACAACTGGGAAGATCTTGCCACAGCCTTCTATAAGCAATACCAGTATAATGCTGATTTGGCGCCTACCTATACTCAACTTCGTAGTATGGCTATGGCTTCCAATGAGGGTTTCAAGGATTACACGCAGAAATGGAGAGATCTAGCTGGGAGAGTGCAACCCCCTCTGTCTGAAAGGGAATTGGTGGACATGTTCTTAGGCACTCTATCAGGCCCTTTCTTCAACCATCTGATTGGGAGCTCATCTGCAGGATTTATTGAGTTAATACTGACCGGAGAAAGGGTGGAAGCTGGCATAAAAAGTGGAAAGATTCAGAAGGATTCATCTGCCTCTACAGCTGTGAGGAAACCTTTTATTGGGAAGAAGGAGGTATTTGCTGTTTATCCACAAAGGAACCAAGGGAGAGCCGAACGCCGACCAATGGTAGGGGTTGTTATGATCCCAAAGCCTACATCTGATCAACCAAGAAGTAATCAACCGAGGGTGGAGAGGCCAGTCCGGTAATTCACCAGAATCAATATGACTCTAGCCCAGGTTTTACCGCACCTTCTGAAATCCAATTTAGAAACTTTAAAAGAAGCTCCCAAGAATCCCAACACAGCGTCCCCTCATTATCACCCAAATGCCCGCTGCGCATATCATTCTGAAAGTCCGGGTCATGACACTAATAATTGTTGGGCCTTGAAAAACAAAATTCAAGACCTTATATAGGAAAAAGAGATTGAGTTTGATGCGCCCGAGAAGCCAAACGTCATTTCTGCTCCTATGCCTAGGCATGGTCACAACACCAATGCAATTGAAGAAGATCTGTTTGTTACAACAGTTGATGAACTCTTGACTCCACTTCCAATCATTAAGATAAACTTGTTAAAAGCCGGTGTATTCCATGGTTGTAATGAAGACTGCCATCTCTGCTTATCCTCACCAACTGTTTGCCCTTTGTTGAAAACATGCATTCAACACTTGATAGACAACAAAGAGATTTTGTTTGAAAGAACTCCTGTTTCACCTGTTCTTGTTGAAGACATTTCAATCATCACCATCTCCGCCAATTCTTCCAGGGTCCCCAAAAGACCCGTTAGGATTACATCGGTTCCAAAAACTACTCCTCTTATAATCACAATGCCTGGGCCAGTCCCGTATGAATCAGATAAAACTGTGCCGTGGAATTACGGTGGGGACATCTACTACCATGACATCAAACAAGATGGGCTGGTCGCCGAAGAGGTAAACTCCGAAGAAGAAGACTCCGACATTAGCAATATTGCCGAAACCAGTAAAATTACCCGAAGCGGTAGAATCTTCTCTCCGGAAATTTCCCTCACAAAGGTAGTTTTTGGACCCGTGGCTGCTCCGAAGGTCACTTCCGTACCGCTAATCATCTCTGCAAGTGCTCCTATTGACGAAGACGATACAACCCCTACTGTCATTCCTACCAACATTCCTATTGTTGAAACTCGAGGAAAAAGTATTCAAATGGAGCTTGTGCGGACGAAGGCTCAATCATTGACTATCCCCGAGACCTCCAAGAAGGAAATGGAGGAGATCCTGAAAATAATAAAGAGGAGCGACTACGATGTAGTTGAACAGTTGGGGAAAACTCCCTCCAAAATCTCCATGCTGGCATTGTTACTGTGTTTCGAGGCACATGCGAAAGCCTTGGTGAAGTTCCTAAATACAGCCCATGTGCCTCAAGAGACATCGGCTGACCAATTTCAAGATTGCCTGGCCAGTTTGATAGCGGATAACGACCTAGGCTTCTCGGATGATGATCTAACACCAAGGGGAAAAAAGCACAACAAGGAATTGCATGTCTCTGTGGAATGTAGAGGCACAACTCTGGCCCATGTCTTGGTGGACACCGGCTCATATTTAAATGTTTTACCGAAGAAAGCTCTCGACAGACTAGACTGCGAAGGACTGGCGTTGAAACCCAGTAACATAGTCGTAAGAGCATTTGATGGCTCAAAGAGGATGGTGCATGGGGAGGTGGATAACCCCATAAAGGTTGGGACTCAAACTTTCAACTCAACCTTCTATGTAATGGACATCTGCCCCTCTTACTCTTGTCTGCTAGGACGGCCGTGGATCCATAATGTCGGCGCTGTCACCTCTACACTGCACCAGATGCTGAAATATCCGGTCCAGGGAAAGATTATCACTGTCCACAGAGAGGAAGAATATATGATTAGCCACCTCAATTCCTCCAGGTATGTGGAATTGGACGGCGAGTTCATAGAAACTCCTTTTCAACACTTCGAAGAGTTCCCCCAAGAGGTAGAAGTGACCAAAGTTGTGTCCCAGATTCCCAAGATTACGAGACCTCCACTCCGAATGTCATCTCTAAAGGACGCCAAAGCAGTAGTAGAGGTGGGTGGATGCACCATCTGGGGGAAACTTCCGGATATTCTGTATAAATATGACAAGTTTGGTCTAGGGTTCACTTCAAGTGCTCAGAAGGTTGTACGATGTGCCCGTGCTAGAGGCCCACCCTTTAAGATTAGCAACCGAGAGGTAAATGCGATAGAGGATGGTGAAGAGGATTGCAGCTTGGAGGATTGGATCTTTCCTACTGTCAACGGAGGACTTCATAATTGGGAAGCTAGAGACTTTGTCCCAATAACTTTCATCCTTCAGTAATTTATCTTTACATTTCTGTTGGACTTGTAATATTCACAAACAATTCGCACATTTAAAACCTTGTGTCTTGCCGGAGGCACAATGGTCCATTTGTAAGGGTTTTTATTTCATCTTCATATGACATTCAATGAATCATGGACGTTTTTCACATACAAACTTTTGTGCTCATTGTTTTTTCTTTTACATTCTATTTTTAAGGATGGCTATACCCTTACACACACCCACACTCACAAATGCAGGTACCCCTCCATTCCGGATCCCATGGGTAACAATACTGTTATGGCCTTTTGTGACTCTGAGGATCTAATCTACCAAGCCGAAGACGAAGGTGAGGAAGATTGTGAAGTACCATGGGAACTGGCCAGACTACTACAACAAGAGGAAAGAGTTATTCAGCCTCACAAGGAACCTGTGGATACAATCAACCTAGGTACTGAGGAGGATAAAAAAGAGGTCTAGGTGGGTGCCAATCTAGAGCCCAGTGTCAAGGAGCGTCTGATTCAGCTGTTGCATGATTATGTTGAGATCTTTTACTGGTCATATGAGGACATGCCATGACTTGATACATACATCGTGGTACATCATCTACCTACAAGAGAAGACTGTCCACCAGTAAAATAAAAAGTCCGCCGCATGAGACCTGATATGTCAGAAAAGATCAAAGCGGAGGCCATGAAGCAATTCAATGCTGGATTCTTGGCTGTCACTTCCTATCCCCAATGGGTTTCCAACATTGTTCCCGTACCTAAAAAAGACGGCAAAGTACGAATGTGTGTGGACTATAGAGATTTGAATAGGGCAAGCCCTAAAGACGATTTTCCACTCCCCCACATCGATATCCTGGTTGACATTACGGCCCAACACAAAGTGTTTTCCTTCATGGACGGATTCTCAGGTTACAACCAAATCAAAATGGCACCTGAGGACATGGAGAAAAATACATTTGTCACACAGTGGGGCACATTCTACTACAAGGTGATGCCATTCAGTTTGAAAAATGCTAGGGCAACTTATCAACGCGCCATGGTAGCTTTATTTCACAACATGATACATCATGAAATAGAGGTCTACGTAGACGATATGATATCCAGATCATAAACAGAAGAAGAACACCTTGATCACTTACAAAAGCTGTTTGAGAGACTGAAGAAGTACAAGCTGAGGTTGAATCAAAATAAGTGCACATTTGAAGTACGGTCCGGAAAACTCTTAGGTTTTGTCGTCAGTAACAAGGGTATTGAAGTTGATCCTGCCAAAGTCAAAGCAATACAAGAAATGCCTGCTCCTCATACTGAGAAGGAAGTTAGAGGATTCTTGGGACGTTTGAACTATATTTCCAGATTCATTTCTCACCTAACAACTACTTGTGAGCCAATCTTCAAACTATTGAAGAAATATCAAGTAGTCAAATGGAATGATGAATGCCAAACTGCTTTCGACAAAATCAAAGAGTACTTGCAAGAGCCTCCTGTTTTGATGCCACCAGTCGAGGGAAGACCACTGATCATGTATCTGACTATTTTAGAAAGCTCAATGGGGTGTGTATTGGGGCAGCATGATGAGTTCGGCCGAAAAGAGCACGCTATTTATTACCTGAGCAAAAAGTTTACCAACTGTGAAACTAGATATTCACTGCTCGAGAAAACTTGTTGCGCTCTGGCATGGGCTGCTCGCCGGCTAAGACAGTATATGCTGACTCATACTACCTTGTTGATATCTAAGATGGATCCGATAAAATACATCTTCGAGAAGCCTGCTCTGTCTGGGAGGATATCTAGATGGCAGATGATCCTAACAGAATATGACATACAGTATACTACCCAGAAAGCTATAAAGGGCAGTTTGCTAGCTGATCATCTTGCTCATCAAGCTGTAGAAGACTATCAGTCCATGAAGTTTGAATTCCCGGATGAAGACATCATGACATTAGATGACTGTGAAGAAATCAGACCATATGACGGACCTGAACAAGGATCCCGATGGACCCTGTTCTTTGATGGAGCATCCAATTCACTTGGTAATTGCATCGGCGCTGTACTCATATCTCCAGAAGGGTGTCATACTCCTTTTACTTCCAGACTTTGCTTCAACTGTACAAACAACATGGCGGAATACGAAGCATGCATCTTTGGTCTCAGAGCTGTCATAGACTTGGGAATCAAATCTTTAGATGTGTTTGGAGATTCAGCTTTCGTCATCAGTCAGACCAAAGGGGAATAGGACACTAAACACCCAAACCTTATCCCTTACAAAGAACATGTTTTGACATTGCTACCACATTTTAAGAAGATTACCTTCGAGCATTTCCCGTGAGAAAAAAATCAGCTAGTAGACGCTCTATCCACAATGTCATCTATGTTTAAACTTAATTGGGATAATGAGGCTCCCCAGATCACTATCTAACGAATGGATGAACTATCACATTGTCACGAGATTAATACTGAAGAAATAGTGGGCCAGCCTTGGTTTCATGAAGTCAAGAGGTATCTCGAGGCTCAAGAACATTCAGAAGGAGCTTCAATCAATGATAAAAAGTTCTTAAGGAGATTTTTTTCTAAGTTCTTCCTTAGTAATGGCATCCTGTACAAACGCAATCATGACTCCATTCTGCTTCGGTGTATGGATAAGATTGAGGCTGAAAAGATCATGGCTAAATTACATGAAGGTACTTTTGGCACCCACTTCAGTGGGCATATGATGGCGAAGAAAATCCTACGGGCAGGCTATTATTGGTCTACCATGGAAGCAGATTTTTATCAACACTCTCGGACCTGTCATAAGTGTCAAATTTATGTTGACAAGGTTCACGTACCTCCGGTTCCTCTGAATGTCTTGACGGCTCCTTGGCCCTTCGCTATGTGGGGAATTGATATGATTGGAGAGATCAAGCCTACAACCTCCAATGGACATCGTTTCATCCTAGTGGCCATTGACTATTTTACCAAGTGGGTTGAAGCAGCTTCCTTCGCATCTGTTACCAAGAATGTTGTTTCCCGCTTCATCAAGCAAAATCTAATTTGCCGGTACGGTATCCCGAAAAGGATCATCATTGACAATGATACAAATCTTAACAACACTATGATCACCGCCTTTTGCGAGCAATTCAAGATTCAGCATCACAATTCTTCCCCCTATCGGCCAAAGATGAATGGTGTTGTTGAAGCTGCAAATAAAAACATTAAGAAGATCATACAAAAGATGACGGTCATGTACAAAGACTGGCATGAGATGCTACCATTCTCTCTCCACAGGTATCGTACCACGGCTCGCACGTCGACTGGGGTAACACCCTATTCTTTGGTTTACGGCATGGAGGTTGTCTTTCCTATTGAGGTCCAAATCCCCTCTCTGAGGATTATGAAGGATGCATGTTTAAATGAAGACGATTGGATCCAAACTCGACTTGATCAACTGAACTTAATTGATGAAAAGAGACTTACTGTTGTTTGCCATGGTCAGATGTATCAAAAACGAATGATCAATACTTTCAACAAGAAAGTCAGACACCAAGTATATCATGTTTGGGGTTTAGTGATCAAATGTATCATCTTGCCACAAAGTGATCCCAGGGGCAAATGGACTCCTACCTATGAAGGACCATTTGTAATCAAAAACATATTCTCAGGTGGAGCAATGATCCTGACCACCATGGACGGTGACAATCTGCCACACCCTACAAACGCGGACATAGTCAAAAGATACTATGCATAAGAGACCTGCTAGGTTGACACACCTAGGCAAAACAAGGGGGATCCCGATGAACCAAAAGGTTTGGGCAAAAATTAGGGATAAAATGAAAAAACCTGTATCCGGCAAGTTGAAAACCCGAAAGGGAGACTTGGGCAAAAAGGATATCTGTTGTACCCCAAAATTTTCTCTCTCATTTTATCAACATTTCTCATCACAAGACTCTTGGAACTCAAGGCCAAACTAGGGTTTGCTCTGCTCAAGACATCTCCTTGCACTGTTGACCTGAAATTAGGGTTTGAGTTTGCACAGGGATTTTTGGACCTTCATTGCCCAAATTGACTTTCATACTTCATGTTGGACTCATAAGTTTGCCATACCAAGTTTCAAGCCTTGAATCAAATTTTTGCCCAGTCAATTGGGCAGTTGACCTAGAAATCAGCTGTATTGTGGAAAAAGTCAACTGTGGCCAATTTACAGTCAAACCTCGTGAATTTTGACCCACATCAACATTATGAACTCATATGAACCATTTGATCAAGTTTGGACCACAATTCCACAAGAAATTCGATCAGATCACCAAAAGGGCAAAATGGTCATTTTTAGGGTTTTGATTGTGCAAAGGCAATTTTTGATTGTTTGACCTAACCAATGACAAATCAAGCTCAACCAAGGACTCAATGACATCATCTTGACCTATTTAACAAGTTCAAAAGATCTCAAATGCATAGGATTGGCAGATGAATTCTTCAGTCAACTGATCAAAATTTGACTGTACCCTAAAAAGTCAAACTTTGACTTTTTAATCAAAATCAAGTGCCAAGGGTCATTTTCCATCAAGATGTGTCAAATTATGAAACTTGTTCATCAAGAAAACCGAAATTGCAAATTAGGGTTTGAAATTGAAAAATTTCATAACTTAGAAATTTTCTAAGTTATGAAATTTTCTTAATTTTTCGTAACTTTGTCCCACATTTTCACCAAGATGCAAATGGATTCAAACAAAACTTACAACATTAAAGTTGTAGTCCATCACAAATTATACAACTTTTATTCACAAAGTTTTCTCAAAAGAAGCTTGGATCTCAAGTTATGATTTTTGGAACAAGGGCACCTAAAACTTTTAACTTAGAGAAATTTTGCCCTAGTTTAGGCAGGATTTTGACCCATCTTCTTGGCCATTTTTCACATAGTTCCACTTGGAGTCTCAAGTTTCATTTGAAAGATGGATTATAGTACATGTTGCAAGCTTTCCAAATTGTCTAAGAACTCCTCAAACACATTTGTTGTTAGGGAGAATCGAATGCTTGAAGTTGGCAAAAACTCACTTTGTAACCATGGCCAAAACATGTTCATACAACTTGCAAAATCTGACCAAAGTAGCTTTGTACTTAATTACAGGCCTATAAATCAATTTACACTAAAAAATTGAATGCAAATACATTGGTTATAGGCATTGTTCTGATCAAGGGAGCATTATACAATGAACAATTCCATTTTGGGCATAAAGATAACACTTCCATTTACATAAAGCATGCTTTATGTCAAGTTTCATTTCTTGAGCCATACACCAAGCCTTTTGCTGCAAACAAGGCTCCCTAATGCCAGGCAAAGCTCAACCACTTTGTGCAGCTAGGTTACAAGCCAGTACAGCCTTGCATTGTCAACTCTCACATTTTGCTTCAAAACCAAGTCATTATGCCAAAAGTCCAGAACACACACATCTGATAAAATCAACTCAAGCCAAGGTTTCAAACAAGTTTTACACATCCTTGTAAGCCAGAAACACGAGCCAATCATCCCTCAAACACCCTTGAACACCAAAACACCAAAAACTTGCAAAACAGGGCAGTTGCTGCAACTTGAGTGCCATAGCTCATTTTGCTCGTGCATTTTGCTCCTTTCCACTTCAAACACCTTCCATTCAACTCACTCAAGCTATCCCAAAACTCCATTTACAACTGTAACTCCATTTACAGTGTTCACCATTTCTGTTTCAAGCTTATGCAGGTTGACTTCTAGAGGTTGATTCAGGCCATTTCCAAACAAACTAAGCATTGAGAAAGGTTCAGGGGACATCAAGCAAGCTCAAAAGAACCTCAGGCCTCACTGAAAATTGCTGCATTGTCCAACTCGTGTCCAACTGAAACAGGTTTTTCATGAACTTCTATCTCTCTATTTAGGAACATTTAGCCTTAGGTTTGTGAATAAAAGATGTAGTACTCATTGCCCTGAAACCATACATATGCTCAGTTTTCATTTATATTAAACATGCTAAGAGAATTTCATCCATGAACTTTCTGAAAAAACTAGGTTAGAAATTAGGGCTAGAGAAATTCTCTCTGGTCTTTGAGAGTTAGATTAAGTTTTTTATATGGTTGGAATCGTGTGATTATGCTCTACAACTTTCATGTTACGAGTTTTTGTTTTTAAGCATTGAAACAGGAGATACGAGTTTGAACTGAACACGCACGTGTTTCTGTTGGACGAAGGTTGAAGATGAAGTAGCTGGGCTGGGCCTGGCTATTTCCTACTTTTGGCACCCCCCCCATTTTTAGTTTCACACCCCCTGGCCCATTTTCTTGTATTTTGATATTTTTGCATTTTTTATTTTCTTTTCTGACTTTGATATTTTATTTTCAAACATCAAAAATACTCTAAAAATACTTTCACAATTTTTACATTTATTAGATATTTTATTTTGATTTTTTCTCACATAAAAGCATTTTATATACTTTTATATTATTTTGTTTAAATTTAAAAATAATGTAAATAATACTTTTATTTTCATTTCTTACTTTTATTCACATTGAAAATATTTTCTTGAATATATTTTATTTTTGTAAATATTTTATCTTATTTTATACATATTTAATATATTTAATATATATGTATATACATATATACCTTATTTTACTAAATAATTAGAACAAAAAAACACAAAAATAATACATTTTTATTTTTATTATTATTTTATACTAAAAAAACACTTTTTTCAATATATTTTTATTTTTGGGCATATTAATATATTTTTTGTATATAAATAATAGGTAATATTATTTTCTTAAAGATAATTAGGGTTTACCCCTTTAATAAAACTAAAATCAATCTTTTTTTATTTTATTTATTCTTTTATATTTCTTTACATTTAAAAATACTTTGCATACATAAAAACTTTTTTTTTGCATAATACATTTTTATTTAATATTTGTTTATTTTGCCATTTAATTATTGCACATTTAAATATTATGCATTATAAATTCAATTTGGTTGTAATAACTTAGGATTTAAATGTCTTGCAAAATAATCCCCTATTCAAAAGTGTACCCCTCCCTATATCAAGTTGTAATAGCTTAGATTTATTTTTACGCACTTAAATGCTTTCAATTATGCCATGATTAGAGAATTAGGGTTTGTATGCAAAAATCAAAACCAACAAATAGTTTGACCTAATCAAAGACAAAAATGCATGAAAAAACAAACACAATGCACACTTGCACCCCTAGGGTTACAATTCACTTGTTGCCTTCAAAAATGGGCCATGGTATGCATGTTAAGTATTTTGGCAAAACAAAAACAAACAAAAGATCATAGTCCCTCGATGACGCTATCTGAGTTGCCTAAACAAAATGATCAAGTCCCTCAAGAAAATTGCCAAAAATACTTAACACAATTGCTATCATGGCCTATACGATGACCCGTGCCTGTCCCGTTTAACATCCTAACACAAGGTTGTTCACCAAATACGATGGTGAAACAACACTGTTAAAATGGTTAAAAACATAAGAAAGATCTTTGAGTAAAATAGGGTAGATAGCTCTTAGTTACTTGATCAAAATCTTACAAAAACATCCTTGCTATCTTCAAAACACACTTCACAACACAATTTCAAAATCCTACTTTCAAACATTGAAAACTTTTCAAAAAGATAAAAAAACACCTTTGTATACATTCAAAACAAGAATCATTACAAAGGTTGCCACAACGATGACCTCTTTTCAAAACATCTTTCAAAACCACAAAGCACCATTTAAAACAATTGAAGAGCACCATTTCAAACAATTGAAAAGCAAAGCAAGTGATCTAAACAAGTAACTAAGAGCCCATGGATAACCATGGATGAAAAGGGTGCTTGCACCTTCCCTTTTCATAATCTACTCCTCGAACCCAAGAAAACATCTCAAAGGTCTTTCCTGTTCTTTTTGACCTTTCCTTAGGATAAAATAAAAAGTCGGTGGCGACTCTTGCTAAACCGAAACATTTGCGAATACCAACGCAAAACCTCAAGTCAGTTCTCCCACCGCATCACAGAACTGGCGAATCTGCTGGGGACAATTTTAAAAGTGGAGTAACCTTAGGGCTTAGATCACCCTTGCATGCTTATCCTGATTGCTTTGATTGCTTTACATTTGGTTCTCTTGTTTGGGCTTGAAATCCTCCACCCGGATTTGGGAAACATTCATAGGTAAATAGCAATACATTGTGGAAACTGTGCGGGGTATACCGACATGGTTGAAGCAATAGCTATATTAGTGCGACATATTTGTGAGTACCGGTAGCCTTTGAGTCAATCAAAGAGAATACGGGGCCGCTGAGTGATGTCATGAAGCACTAATGAACTTTTAGAACCTTACTTGACCATCTTGGCCTTTTATTAGGGGTAGTGAGATGACCGACTTTGGTGCAGTCCGAAGTTGGTAGATACTCGATACTAGACTCATTGAGGGTTGTTTTCTTGGAATATTTTGGTCGCCAGTTAAGTGGCTAAACCAAAACAATGAACATAGAAAATAATCCAGTGATATTGAGCTCCTTAGAACCCGGTTACTATTTATAGGACAGGTTGAGCCAACTAACTTCAAGAGGGTACTTACCTATGAAACCTCATGCAAGCCTGAAACTAGGATCTTGTGTGACTTGTTTGTACATGTGTTTGTGCATACATCATGAACATCATAAAAAATCATATGCATCCACTAACCATTTCAAGGGTTTGGATCTTCATCTTTGTTCTTGTTTTGTAGGTCATGGAATCTCTTCGCAGGAAAACAATTCAAGTTAACCTTGTGAGAATCCCTCCTCAACTCAAAGAGCTTACTTCCAGGATTCCAGAGAATTCTCTCTTCAGTGAAAGACATGGTAGACTTCTCAACTTGGTCAACTCCAACATTGAAGAAGACATGGTGAAAGTTCTCTTCCAGTTCTTTGACCCCCTACACCACTGTTTCACATTCCCTGATTACCAACTAGTACCTACTTTGGAGGAATTTTCTCAACTTCTGAGGATTCCTATTCTTCATCAACTGCCCTACAACGGTACGGAAAAAGAACCAAAGCCTGAAGATATTGCTCAAGCATTACACTTGCAACCATCTGATATCAAGGGTCATTGGGAAACCAGGAGTGGTGTCAAGGGTTTCTTGGCAAAGTTTCTATTTGAGAAGGCACAAGACTGCTGGAACTCTCTAGATCTACAAGCTTTTGAAGAGATTGTAGCACTTCTCATCTATGGGTTGGTTTTGTTCCCAAACCCTGATCAGCTTATAGATGGGAATGCTGTCAAGATTTTCATATCTCGGAACCCTGTGCCTACATTGCTTGGGGACATCCTACACTCATTTTACACACGAACAATGAGGAAAAGAGGTGTTATCATGTGTTGTACTCCTCTCCTATCAAGGTGGTTTATTTCTCACCTTCCATAATCAGTTCTGAAGAATGAGCAGGGTTTAAGGTGGTCACAACAATTGATGACCCTCACACATTCTGATGTTCATTGGTGTTCTCAGTCTAGAGAAAATGTCATCATCATTGATCGTTGTGGAGAATTCCCTAATGTCCCACTACTTGGCATTAGGGGAGGAATTACCTACAACCCCTGTTTAGCTCTAAGACAGTTTGGATATGCTAGAAGGGATGGCCCTCATGATATGCTGATTTCTGACCTAGTTTTTGAATTCGACAACGATGTGCAAGGACTTAGACAAAGGTTCATCAGAGCTTAGAGGATGCCTAACAAGGTGGATAGTAAGACACTGGGGCACAAGAATTCCATCCCCCTTGAGCCTTATCTCTAGTGGGTACGAACCCGCGCCCAGTATCTTATGATGCCATATCCTCACATTCTCCCTGTGATCAAAGAGCCTGTTATGGAAGGAGAGGTTCCATACACCCTCCTACATCCTGACATGCCAACATCATGGGAAGAATTACAAAAGAGTTCGATCTAACTCAAAGAAGAATGTAATACTTTTGAAGCCAGCTTCTATGCCAACGAGAAGAAGGTTTTGGAGCTTACCCGCCGACTTCATGAGGAGGAAACTCTCAACACTTACATCGCACCAAAGAGGATGCGCAATGTCTTTTTACATTAAGAATTTTGTAATATTTTGCCCATGGGGCACTTATGTACTAACAAATTTCTTCTTATTATGACGTGTGTTCTTGTTGTTTGCAACAAATTTGAATTTTTGAATCCTTGAATGCATTACATGAATAACATACCATTCATCATATACATAAACATGTCTTCACACCAGGTTTCCTTATCTTTCTGCTGTTTATTTCAGCAAGATGGATTTGGAGCAGACGGTTAAGGATCTGCAAGCATAGAATTCTCAATTCCAGCAACTCCTCATGACCTTAGCAAAGGGTCAGGAGGACCTCAAAGCACTGTTGGAGAAATATAAAGAGAAAAAGAAGAAAAGACCTGGTGTAGTCATCATGGGGAGAAGGTTTGAAAGCAATGCTAGAAAAGTTCTTGAGTTCCCCTCAACGTCTGATGAAGGGGCTGGTAAAGGAAAAGGAACAGCGATGCCTTCTGAATCTGAAGTTGAAGGAGAAGAAGAGGAAGAGGAAGCAGACGAAGATTACTCCGAACAGCAATATCCTCCGGCGGATGTTAAATTTAAAAATCTTGAGGATAGGTTGGAAGCCATGGAGTTGCAAAGGGTACCTGGTTTAGATTTCGAAGAACTAGGGTTGGTCGCTGGGATTGTTATTCCTCTCAAATTCAAAGTTCCCACATTTTCTAAGTATGACGGCCTGTCATGTCCAAAGATGCATCTAAGATCCTACGTCCGAAAGATCCAGCCCTACTCATCTGATAAGGATCTTTGGGTCCATTTTTTCCAAGATAGTTTGTCAGGCACACAATTGGACTGGTTCTATCAACTCGAGAGATCGGAGGTTCATAACTGGGAAGACTTAGCTGTTGCTTTCTATCAGCAATACCAATACAATTCTGATTTAGCGCCTACTCATACTCAACTATAGAGTATGGGTATGGCTTCTAATGAGGGATTTAAGGAATATGCCCAGAAGTGGCGTGATCTGGCTGGAAGGGTGCAGCCACCATTGTCGGATAGAGAGATGATTGGCATGTTTTTAGGAACCTTGTCTGGCCCTTTCTTCAATCATTTAATTGGGAGTTCCTCCGCGGGATTCATTGAACTAATTCTGACAGGTGAAAGGGTCGAGGCCGGCATTAAAAGTGGTAAGATTCAGAAAGATGCCTCCGCGTCCACCGCTGTTAAGAAAACCTTCCCAGCTAAGAAGGAAGCTTCTGCTATGTATTCTCAGAAAAGCCAAGGAGGAATGGGCGCCGACCAACGGTAGGGGCCATGATGATCCAAAACTCTTCAAATGATCAACCTCGCAGTAATCAACCAAGACCTAATCAGCAACGGGTAGAAAGGCCACAATGGCAGTTCACCCGAATCAACATGACACCGACTCATGTACTCCCTCATTTGCTAAAGCTGAATCTTACCAATTTGAAGGAAGCGCCAAAGAACCCCAATACGTCTTCTCCATATTACCACTCCAATGCAAAATGTGCTTACCACTCTGACAGTATAGGGCATGATACCAACAACTGTTGGGCTCTTAAGAACAAAATCCAAGACCTGATCGACGCCAAGGAGGTAGAATTCGATGCGCCCGAAAATCCAAATGTGATTTCTGCCCCAATGCCCTAGCACGGTCATAATGTTCATGTCGTTATGGAAGACCTTCATGTTACCAATGTTGCTGACCTTTTGACTCTGTTACCAGTGATTAAAGTGAATTTGATGAGAGCGGGATATTCCCAGACTGTGGAAAGGACTGTTACTTCTGTTTAAACATATGAGCTGGCTGCCCAATGTTGAAATCAGGTATCCAACGCCTGATGGATACCCAAGAGATACTCTTCCAAAAGACTCCTGTTGATACCTTCACTCCTGTTACTCCTGCTACCTTTGTTACTTCAACCAATGACATTGCAATAATAACCATCTCCGACAATCTTCCTAAGGCTTGCAAAAGGCCTGTCAAGATTACGCCTGATCCTAAGTTTGTGCCGTTAAAAATCACCATGTTGGGGCCTGTCCCGTATCAATCTAACAAAACGATACCATGGAACTACGGAGGAGAAATCTTCTATCATGGTATCAAACAGATTGAATCAGTCCAAGAGAATTCTGAAGATGAAACCCCTGATATAGGGAACATTGCGGGAACAAGCAAGATAACTGGCAGCGGACGGATTTTCTCTCCGGAGATTGCGCCCCCACGAGCAGTCTTCGGACCCTCGAAAGCTTTTGTGCCTGTTAAGCCATCTGTGCAAGGCCCGATAATTGAAGAATTGGATACTCCTGAAGTTAGACCATCCGCTGATACTACCGATAAGGGTAAGGGGATACTAGAAGCGCCTGTCAGGATGAAGGCTCAGACTGTGGTAATCCCCGAAACCACCCAGAAAGAAATGGAAGAAATCTTAAAGATAATCAAAAAGAGCGACTACGACATCGTGGAACGGCTAGGGCAGACCCCTTCCAAAATCTCCATGTTGGCTCTTTTACTCTGCTCTGAGGCCCATGCTAAGGCCTTAACCAAATTTTTAAAGACGGCACACGTGCCTCAAGAAACTTTGGCTGACCAGTTTCAAGAGTGCGTGGCTAGCCTCACTGTTGATAATGGTCTTGGTTTTTCCGATGCTGATTTGACCCCTAAGGGAAGGAAGCACAACGACGCGCTGCATGTCTCAGTAGAATGCAGGGGAACCACCCTTACCCATGTTCTAGTTGATACTGGTTCATCCTTGAATGTGCTACCGAAGAAAGCATTAGACCGTTTGGACTGTGAAGGGTTAGTGCTAAAGCCAAGTAATATCGTGGTTAGGGCCTTTGATGGGTCCAAAAGAATGGTTCACGGAGAGGTTGACATTCCTATCAAAGTGGGCACATAAATTTTCAACTCCACCTTTTATGTGATGGACATCCGTCCTTCATATTCGTGTTTGTTGGGAAGGCCGTGGATCCACTATGTTGGGGCAGTTACCTCCTCTTTACACCAAATGCTAAAGTATCCTGTTCAGGGTAAGATTATAACGGTACACGGCGAGGAATATTACATGATAAGTCACCTCAACTCCTTCCGCTATGTGGAGTTGGATGGCGAGTTCATAGAAACGCCTTTCCAACATTTTGAGGAAGTTTCTCCTGAAGTCGCAGTTGCGAAGACAATGGTTGATGTGCCTATTATTTCCAAGCCTGTGTCTAGGATGGCATCTCTCAAGGATGCAGAGGCTGTAGTCAAAGAAGGAAGGAGTACAATGTGGGGGCAACTGCCTGATTTTCCCCATAAGATGGACAAGTTCGGACTAGGTTTTACTGCTGCTGGCCAGAAAGCTATACGTCGCTCCAAGGCTGGAGGTCCACCCGTAAAAATCACTCACCATGGAATTAATACCTTAGAAGATGTCGATGAAGAAGACAACTTTGAAGATTGGATCTTTCCAACCGTCGAAGGAGGATTAAGCAACTGGGAAGCAAAGGACTTTATTCCCATCACTTTCATCAACCAGTAATTTATCTTTGAACAATTTCCTATTTTGGTCTGTAATAACTAAACAATTCATACATTATTTTCACCTTATGCCTTGCCCGGGGCATATAGGTCCATTTGTAAGGGCTTGATTTTCTTCATTATCATATGCCATATTTTAATGAATCATTGGACGTTTTCATCTATAAACTGTTGTGTTCATTTTCTTTCCTTTTGCATCTTGTTTTGTTTAAGGATGGTTATCCCTTACACACACCCACACTCACAAAATGCAGGTACCCATCCACTCCGGATTCCATGGGTGACTATTCTGCTTTAGCCTTCGATGACTCTGAAGATTTGGTCAATCATGTTGAGGACGAAGTTGACGAAGACTGTGAAGTGTCGGGAGAGTTAGCCAGACTTTTGCAACAAGAAGAGAGGGCAATTTTGCCTCATGAAAAGTTGCTAGAAACCATCAAATTGGGAACAGAGGAAGACAAGAAAGAGGTTAAGGTGGGTGCCAACCTGGAACTAGGTGTCAAAAAGCGCTTAGTGTAGTTGTTGAACGAATATGTTGAGATCTTTGCCTGGTCCTATGAAGACATGTCGGGATTAGACACAAATATCATGGTTCACCGTCTCCCTACAAGAGAAGACTGTCCACCAATCAAGCAAAAAGTCCGCCGAATGAGGCCCGACATGTCTGAAAAGATCAAAGCTGAGGTAATGAAGCAATTCAAAGCTGGCTTTCTGGCTGTTACTTCCTATCCACAATGGGTTTCTAACATTGTGCCCGTGCCTAAAAAGGACGGCAAAGTCAGAATGTGTGTGGACTATTGGGATTTAAACAGGGCTAGCCCTAAAGACGATTTTCCACTACCACACATCGACATCTTGGTTGACAACACAGCTCAACACAAGGTATTTTCCTTCATGGATGGATTTTCGGGATACAACCAGATCAAAATGGCCCCTGAAGACATGGAGAAGACTACTTTTGTTACGCAATGGGGTACCTTCTGCTACAAAGTGATGTCGTTCAGACTGAAGAATGTCGGGGCAACCTATCAACGCGCCATGGTAGCTTTGTTACATGATATGATACATCATGAGATTGAAGTTTACATAGACGATATGATAACCCGATCACAGATAGAAGAAGAACACCTTGATCATCTGCAAAAGTTGTTTGTCAGGTTGAAGGAGTATAAGCTCAGACTGAACCCAAGCAAGTTCACTTTTGGAGTCAGGTCTGGTAAACTTTTGGGATTTATCATCAGCAACAAGGGCATTAAGGTTGATCCTGCTAAAGTAAAAGCTATACAAGAAATGCCTGCCCCCCGCACTGAAAAGGAGGTTAGAGGATTCTTGGGACGCTTAAACTATATCGCAAGGTTCATCTCTCACCTACCATCTACCTGTGAGCCAATCTTCAAACTATTGAAGAAAGATCAGGTGGTTGAATGGAATAGTGATTGTCAAGTTGCTTTTGATAAGATCAAGGAGTATTTTCTGGAACCTCCTATCTTGATGCCACCCGTCGAAGGAAGGCCGTTAATCATGTATCTGACTGTTTTGGATAACTCAATGGGGTGCGTACTGGGCCAACATGACGAGTCTGGCCGAAAAGAGCATGCCATTTATTACCTTAGCAAAAAGTTTACCGACTGTGAGACTCGCTACTCACTGCTCGAGAAAACTTGCTGCGAGCTTTGGTATGGGCTGCTCGCCGGCTAATGCAATATATGTTGACTCATACCACTCTGCTGATTTCCAAGATGGATCCGATCAAGTATATCTTCGAGAAGCCTGCTTTATCTAGAAGAATCGCTAGATGGAAATGATCATGACTGAGTATGATATCCAGTATACTACCCAAAAAGCTATAAAGGGGAGTGTACTAGCTGACCATCTAGCTCATCAAGCCGTCGAAGATTACCAATCTATGAGATTCGACTTCCCTGACGAGGACATCATGACATTGGACAACATTGAAGGTAACAGACCATATGACGGACCTGAACAAGGATCCCGATGGACCCTGTACTTTGATGGCGCTTCAAATGCACTTGGCAACGGTATCGGTGCGCTACTCATTTCTCTGGAAGGTTGCCATACACCCTTCACTGCCCGACTTTGCTTCAGCTGTACCAACAACATGGCTGAATATGAAGCTTACATCTTTGGTCTCAAGGCTGCTATAGACTTGGGAATCAAATCTTTGGTCGTATTTGGAGACTCGGCTTTGGTTATCAGTCAAGTCAAAGGAGAGTGGGATACTAAACATCCTAATCTTATCCCATACAAAGAATATGTCTTGACATTGTTGCCTCATTTCGAGCAGATTACTTTCGAGCACTTCCCGCGAGAAGAAAATCAGCTAGCAGATACTCTAGCTACAATGTCTTCCATGTTTAAACTCAACTGGGATAACGAGGCTCCCCAAATCACCATCGAGCGAATGGACGAACCTGCGCACTGTCATGAGATTAATACCGAAGAAGTAGTGGAACAACTCTGGTTTCATGAAATCAAAAGGTATCTCCAGACTCAAGAATATCCTGAAGGAGCTTCCATAAATGACAAAAAGTTCTTAAGGAGATTTGCTGCCAAGTTCTTCCTGAGCAATGGTATCCTTTATAAGCGCAGCCATGATTGTGTTCTACTTCGTTGTATGGACAAGGTTGAAGCAGAATTGATCATGACCGAAATACATAGTGGCACATTTGGAACCCACCTGAGCGGACATACAATGGCTAAGAAGATTCTAAGGGCAGGCTACTACTGGTCTACCATGGAAGCTGATTGTCATCAACATTTCCGTACTTGCCACAAATGTCAAGTCTACGTCGACAAAGTGCACATTCCTCCTGTTCCTCTCAATGTTCTAACAACTCCTTGGCCATTCGCAATGTGGGGCATCGACATGATTGGAGAGATCAAGCCTACGGCATCCAATGGACATAGCTTCATCTTGGTCGCTATTGATTATTTTACCAAGTGGGTCGAAGCAGCTTCCTTTGCCTCCGTTACAAAGAATGTGGTTGCCCGCTTCATCAAACAGAATCCTATATGTCGGTACGGTATCCTCGACAGGATCATCACGGACAATGGTAAAAATTTGAACAATACTATGATCACCACTCTGTGCGAGCAGTTAAGGATTTATCATCACAATTCATCTCCCTATCGGCCGAAGATGAACGGTGTTGTTGAAGCCGCGAACAAAAATATCAAGAAGATCATTCAAAAGATGACAGTCACCTACAAAGACTTGCATGAGATGTTACCGTTTGCTCTGCACGGGTATCGTACCACGACACGTACTTCAACAGGGGCAACCCCCTTTTCTTTGGTATATGGCATGGAAGTTGTTTTACCTATGGAAGTTCAGATTCCTTCCCTAAGGATCATCAAAGATGCCGGTTTGAGTGAAGACGATTGGATTCAGACCAGGCTTGACCAACTTCAATTGATCGACGAGAAGCGACTTACTGCTGTTTGTCATGGTCAGACGTATCAAAAACGGATGATCAAGGCTTTCAACAAGAAAGTCAGATGTCAGGTATATCGAGTCGGAGATCTTGTAATCAAGCGGATCATCTTGCCGCAAAGTGATCCTAGGGGAAAGTGGACTCCTACTTACGAAGGACCATTTGTGATCAAGAGCATCTTTTATGGTGGGGCAATGATTCTGACCACCATGGACGGCGACGACTTGTCGCACCCTGCGAACGCATACATAGTCAAAAGATACTACGCATAAATGACCCGACAAGTTGAAAACTCGAAAGGGCGACTTGGGAAAAAATGGGCATCCCGGTGAATCAAAAACCCGAAAGGGCAGTTCAGGCAAAAATTAGGGATAAACAAAAAAATTTGTACACCCGACAAGTTGAAAACCCGAAAGGGCGACTTGGGAAAAAAAGGGTTTCTCGGTGGATCGAAAACCCGAAAGGGAGGTCCAGGAAAAAGTTAGGGAATTAAAGCGTATGACTATGTCTCGTCGGATCAATTTAAAACAATCTCTTCACCAACAAGCTCCAAGCTTCTGATCAATCCAATCATCGGCGGACGAAGCAGCGAATGGACAAGATACTCAAAGTTATGAAGGCTATAGCATAATGGGAACCCCATGGAATTGTTACACATAGCCATCTTTCTTTTGTATAAAATTTTTCTCTATTTTTATGACAACATTCTCTTACTAGGATGTCTGTCTCCTTTGTACAAAGATACTTACAAAAGTTAATACAAAGATACTTCAAAGTGCAGAAATTTGCTTGCCTTTCCTTTTCTTTTTACACTTGTGTTTTATTTGAAAACGTCCAAAGTTTTGTTAAATAGGCATATGCATTTGAATATAATCACTGCTTATAAATAAAACGAAATTGAGAAAGGATAATTACTGGTAGGTTGAAGGGCTAGGAAGATATCCTTGTGCTATTCCAGAAGAAATCCCCTGCAATATGTCATCCAGATCCTCAACAGAGCTAAAACCTTTAAATCTACATCCCTAGCAGAGTTAAATTTCAAGATCCCCAGCGGAGCCAGTGTGTTCTAAACCTTATCCCCCAGCGGAGTTAAGTTTCAAAATTCCCATCAAAGTTTAAAACTCCTGATCCCCAGTGGAGCCCGAAGACCTTGAAATACATTTCCCTAGCGGAGCCAGAATATTCTGAAAACCTTATTCCCCAGCGAAGTCAAATTTCCGATTATCAATCCCCAGTAAGAACCATTCAGTGTTCCCCAACTTCCCCAGTAGATTGGCGTATAACCCAAGCTCCTGATTTCACCGGCTGAGTGAACATTCTCCCCACAGAGTTATTTCCCAACAGATCGAAGATTCTCGGTCTCATTTCTTCGGCAGAAGCCTCTCAGGTTTTAATCCCCAGTAGAGACTTTCAGAGTTTTCCTTATTTCCCAGGAAAGTCATGAAGGATTCTCATTCCCCGTAGAAGTTGTCAAAGCTCTGATTAATCCCCACGAGTCACCAAGGATTTTCAATCTCCGGCAGTGGTCCTAGGATTTCTCATTTCTCAACGATCAAAGATCTTTAATCTCCAAGCATTCAGCAAGGATTTCTTGTCTTCAATAATCAAAGATTTTTGAATCCTCAGCATCGGTCAGGAATTTATTTTTCCCCGGCAGCAGTCAAAGATTTCTTTATCTCCAGTTATCAAGGATTTATTTTCCTCAGCAAGACAGTTACTCAGCTTACATACGCATCCATTAAATTCATATATCATAAACATTGATGAAACACAGTTCATTGCATCATACATATCATGCAACATAACTCTGTGTTTTAGCTAACATTTTACCCTTTTCAGGATAAGATTAAAAAGCTATTGTTCAAACAACTATTCAGAGATTTCAGATACAGTATGGATACACCCCAGACACAGCGGTCATTCTATTACTCGTTCAGAATTTCAAGTCAAAATACAGTACGGATACACCCCAGACACGACGGTCATTCTACTACTTATTCAGACTTAAACAATCAGATACATACTAGATACGCTCCAGACAAGACGACCATTCTATCTCTGTTCCAGATTCAACTATCAACTTTGAGATTCAGATATGCTCCAAACACGGATGCCATTCTAGCCCTTACACCAAAAGTTTGATTCTCCCCAGTGCAGTCGCCACGGAAGTCATTCTGTCACATTATTCAGATCCCCGTTACAGTTTCATATACACTCTAGACACGGAAGTCATTCTGCTGCTCATATAGATCTCAACTCCAGATATAGTCCAGATACGCTCCAGACACGGTTTCCATTCTGTCACTCATTCAAAACTTATCCCCAGCACACAGTTGCTCCATACACAGATGTTTCTCTGTTACCCATTCACAATACAGATACACTCCATACACGGCAGTCATTCTGATATTCATTCAAAGATCAAATACAATTACAGCTCGGATACGCTTTAGACACGGACGCCATTCCTTTGCTCATACAGACTCAGTCTCCAGATACAGTTCAAGTGCATTCCAGACACGGATACCATTTTGATGCTCATTCTTCTGACCTATAACATTGCAGCTCAACAAACATTCTTGGATGGCATATTTAAGCCCATCTCCAGCAAGATTCTACCATCTCCAAATGGCATCTTTAAGCCCATTCCCTCAACAATATTTTGACGAGTGCAAATTTACGGGCACTCTAGTGTCCAATCCTCTTTTACCTTCAAGTCACGAAAGGCAAACTTGCCAATCTAACTCTCCAGGTTCAAGAAGATTGAACAGGGGCAAATGTTGTACCCCAAAATTTTCCCTCTCATTTTATCAACATTTCTCATCACAAGACTCTTGGAACTCAAGGCCAAACTAGGGTTTGCTCTGCTCAAGACACCTCGTTGCACTGTTGACCTGAAATTAGGGTTTGAGTTTGCACAGGTATTTTTGGACCTTCATTGCCCAAATTGACTTTCATACTTCATGTTGGACTCATAAGTTTGCCCATACCAAGTTTCAAGCCTTGAATCAAATTTTTGCCCAGTCAATTGAACAGTTGACCTAAAAATCAGCTGTATTGGGGAAAAAGTCAACTGTGGCCAATTTACAGTCAAACCCCATGAATTTTGACCCACATCAACATTATGAACTCATATGAACCATTTGATCAAGTTTGGACCACAATTCCACAAGAAATTTGATCTGATCACCAAAAGGGCAAAATGGTCATTTTTAGGGTTTTGAGTGTGCAAAGGCAATTTTTGACTGTTTGACCTAGCCAATGACAAATCAAGCTCAACCAAGAACTCAATGATATCATCTTGACCTATTAAACAAGTTCAAAAGATCTCAAATGCATAGGATTGACAGATGAATTCTTCAGTCAACTGATCAAAATTTGACTGTACACTAAAAAGTCAAACTTTGACTTTTTGGTCAAAATCAAGTGCCAAGGGTCATTTTCCCTTCAAGATGTGTCAAATTATGAAAATTTTTCATCAAGAAACCCAAAATTGCAAATTAGGGTTTGAAATTGAAAATTTTTATAACTTAGAAATTTTCTAAGTTATGAAATTTTCTTAATTTTTCCTAACTTTGTCCCACATTTTCACCAAGATGCAAATGGATTCAAACAAAACTTATAACATGAAAGTTGTAGTCCATCACAAAGTCTACAACTTTGATCACAAAGTTTTCTCAAAAGAAGCTTGGATCTCAAGTTATGATTTTTGGAACAAGGGTACCTAAAACTTTTAACTTAGAGAAATTTTGCCCTAGTTTAGGCAGGATTTTGACCCATCTTCTTGGCCATTTTTCACATAGTTCCACTTGGAGTCTCAAGTTGAATTTCAAAGATGTATTATATTAAATGTTGCAAGCTTTCCAAATTATCCAAGAACTCCTCAAACACATTTGTGGTTAGGGAGAATCGAATGCTTGAAGTTGGCAAAAACTCACTTTGTAACCATGGCCAAAACATGTTCATACAACTTGCAAAATCTGACCAAACTAGCTTTGTACTTAATTACAAGCCTCTAAACCAATTTAAACTCAAAAATTGAATGCAAATACATTGGTTAGAGGCATTGTTCTGATCAAGGGAGCATTATACAATGAACAATTCCATTTTGGGCATAAAGATAACACTTCCATTTGCATAAAGCATGCTTTATGTCAAGGTTCATTTCTTGAGCCATACACCAAGCCTTTTTCTGCAAACAAGGCTCCCTAATGTAAGGCAAAGCTCAACCACTTTGTGCAGCTAGGTTACAAGTCAATACAGCCTTACATTGTCAACTCTCACATTTTGCTTCAAAACCAAGTCATTATGCCAAAAGTCCAGAACACACATCTGATAAAATCAACCCAAGCCAAGGTTTCAAACAAGTTTTACACATCCTTGTAAGCCAGAAACACAAGCCAATCATCCCTCAAACACCCTTGAACACCAAAACACCAAAAACTTGCAAAACAGGGCAGTTGCTGCAACTTGAGTGCCATATCTCATTTTGCTCGTGCGTTTTGCTCCTTTCCACTTCAAACACCTTCCATTAAACTCACTCAAGCTATCCCAAACCTCCATTGCCAACTGTAACTCTATTCACAGTGTTCACCATTTCTATTTCAAGCTTATGCAGGTTGACTTCTAGAGGTTGATTCAGGCCATTTCCAAACAAACTAAGCATTGGGAAAGGTTCATGGGACATCAAGCAAGTTCAAAAGAACCGCAGGCCTCACTGAAAGTTGTTGCATTGTCCAACTCGTGTCCAACTGAAACAGGTTTTTCATGAACTTCTATCTCTCTATTTAGGAACATTTAGCCTTAGGTTTGTGAATAAAATATGTAATACTCATTGCTCTGAAACCATACATATGCTCAGTTTTCATTTATATTAAACGTGCTAAGAGAATTTCATCCATGAACTTTCTGAAAAAACTAGGTTAGAAATTAGGGCCAGAGAAATTCTCTCTGGTCTTTGAGAGTTAGATTAAGTTTTTTATATGGTTGGAATCGTGTGATTATGCTCTACAACTTTCATGTTACAAGTTTTTGTTTTTAAGCACTGAAACAGGAGATACGAGTTTGAACTGAACACGCGCGTGTTTCTGTTGGACGAATGTTGAAGATGAAGTAGTTGGGCTGGACCTTGCTATTTCCTACTTTTGGCACCCCCCATTTTCAGTTTCACACCCCTGGCCCATTTTCTTGTATTTTGATATTTTTGCATTTTTATTTTCTTTTCTGACTTTGATATTTTATTTTCAAACATAAAAAATACTCTAAAAATATTTTCACAATTTTTACATTTATTAGATATTTTATTTTGATTTTTTCTCACATAAAAGCATTTTATATACTTTTATATTATTTTGCTTAAATTTAAAAATAATGTAAATAATACTTTTATTTTCATTTCTTACTTTTATTCACATTGAAAATATTTTCTTGAATAGATTTTATTTTTGTAAATATTTTATCTTATTTTATACATATTTAATATATTTAATATATATGTATATACATATATACCTTATTTTACTAAATAATTAGAACAAAAAAACACAAAAATAATATTTTTATTTTTATTATTATTTTATACTAAAAAAACACTTTTTTCAATATATTTTTATTTTTGTGCATATTAATATATTTTTTGTATATAAATAATAGGTAATATTATTTTCTTAAAGAAAATTAGGGTTTACCTCTTTAATAAAAATAAAATTAATCTTTATTTTATTTTATTTATTCCTTTATATTTCTTTACATTTAAAAATACTTTACATACATAAAAACTTTTTTTTGCATAATACATTTTTATTTAATATTTGTTTATTTTGCCATTTAAATATTGCACATTTAAATATTATGCATTATAAATTCAATTTGGTTGTAATAACTTAGGATTTAAATTTCTTGCAAAATAATCCCCTATTAAAAAGTGTACCCCCCTCCCTATATCAAGTTGTAATAGCTTATATTTATTTTTACGCACTTAAATGCTTTCAATTATGCCATGATTAGAGAATTAGAGTTTGTATGCAAAAATCAAAACCAACAAATAGTTTGACCTAATCAAAGACAGAAATGCATGAAAAAACAAACACAATGCACACTTGCACCCCTAGGGTTACAATCCACTTGTTGCCTTCAAAAATGGGCCATGGTGTGCATGTTAAGTATTTTGGAAAAACAAAAACAAATAAAAGATCATAGTCCCTCGATGACGTTATCTGAGTTGCCTAAAAAAAATGATCAAGTCCCTCAAGAAAATTTCCAAAATACTTAACACAATTGCTATCATGGTCTATACGATGACCCGCGTCTGTCCCGTTTAACATCCTAACATAAGGTTGTTCACCAAATACGATGGTGAAACAACACTTTTAAAAGGGTTAAAAACATAAGAAAGATCTTTGAGTAAAATAGGGTAGATAGCTCTTAGTTACTTGATCAAAAGCTTGCAAAACATCATTGCTATCTTCAAAACACACTTCACAACACAATTTCAAAACCCTACTTTCAAACATTGAAAACTTTTCAGAAAGACAAAAAAACACCTTTGTATACATTCAAAACAAGAATCATTACAAAGGTTGCCACAACGATGGCGTCTTTTCAAAACATCTTTCAAAACCACAAAGCACCATTTCAAACAATTGAAGAGCACCATTTCAAACAATTGAAAAGCAAAGCAAGTGATCTAAACAAGTAACTAAGAGCCCATGGATAACCATGGATGAAAAGGGTGCTTGCACCTTCCCTTTTCATAATATACTCCCCGAACCTAAGAAAACATCTCAAAGGTATTTCCTGTTCTTTTTAACCTTTCCTTAGGATAAAATAAAAAGTCGGTGGCGACTCTTGCTAAACCGAAACATTTGCGAATACCAACACAAAACCTCAAGTCAGTTCTCCCACCGCATCACATCATCCCAGTAGACTGAAAACCCGAAAGAGCGGTCCAGGCAAAAGTTAGGGAATTAAAGTGTATGACTATGTCCCATCGAATCACTTTATGGAAAACCTTTGACTTCCACTGACAAACTCAGAGTTTCTGATCAATTCAATCATCTTCGGACGAAGCAACAAATATACGAGATATTCAGAGATATGAAGGCTATAGCAGGATGGGAACCCCGTGGGATTATTACACATAGTCATCTTTCTTTGTATCAAAGTTTTTTTTGTTTTACGACAACATTCTCTTACTAAAATGTTTGTCTCCTTTGTACAAATATTTGGTTCAAAATCAATACAAAGATATCCCTTTAAAAATGCAACAAAAAAAACTATTTGTCTTTTCTTTAATCTTATGTTCTGTTTGCAAAAAAGTCCAATGATTCAATGATGAATATGTGCATTTGAACATGATTACTGTTTACAAAGAAACAAAATGAGAGAAACAATTACTGATAGGTGGAAAGAATAGGAAAATGTCTCTAGGCTATTACCCAAGTAATCCCCTACAATATGTCATTTAAATCCCCAGCGAAACAAAATTTTAAGTTATTAATCCCCATTAGAAAATCGTCAAATTTCTCAGGATTCCCCAAGCAGATCTTGCAAGCAATACATGGCATTTCCCTCACAACAGAGTCTACTTCTCTCAACAAAAGTTCACCAGTACTTCGACATCAAGACATGAAAATTCACATATCCCCAGTAGCACTCAGGGATTTATTTTCCTCAATCAAACAGCAATATAACAAATCAGCTTACATGTGCATACATTGCATCCATATATCATAAACATCGATAAAGCAAATACATTGCATCATACATTTCATGCAAATATAACCTGGTGATTCAGCTAACATTTTACCCTTTTCAGGATAAGATTAACAGCTACCATTAACTATATGCGATCATGATACAGTTCAGATACGCTCCATACACGGATGCCATTCTGATACTCATTCAAAGACACCCCCTGATACGGTCTAGATACGCTCCAGACACGGATGCCATTCTGATACTCATTCAGATTCAACTTTTGATACAGTTCAGATACGCTCCAGACACGGATGCCATTCTGATACTCATTCAAAGACACCCCCTGATACGGTCCAGATACACCCCAGACACGGATGCCATTCTGATACTCATTCAGATTCAACTTTTGATACAGTTCAGATACGCTCCAGACACGGATGCCATTATGATACTCATTCAAAGACATCCCCTGATACGTTCCAGATACGCTCCAGACACAGATGCCATTCTGATACTCATTCAAATTCAACTTTTGATACAGTTCAGATACGCTCCAGACACAGATGCCATTCTGATACTCATTCAAACACCCCCTGATACGGTCCAGATACGCTCCAGACACGGATGTCATTCTGATAATCATTCAGATTCAACTATTTATACAGTTCAGATACACTCCAGACACAGATGCCATTCTGATACTCATTTAAAGACACCTCCTGATACGGTCCAGATACGCCCCAGACACGGATGCCATTCTGATACTCATTCAGATTCAACTTTTGATATAGTTCAGATACGCTCCAGACAAAGATGCCATTCTGATTCTCATTAAAAGACACCCCCTGATACGGTCCAGATATGCCCCAGACACGGATGACCTTCTGATACTCATTCAGATTCAACTTTTGATACAGTTCAGATACGCTCCAAACACGGATGCAATTATGATACTCATTCAAAGACACCCCCTAATACAGTCTAGATACGCTCTAGACACGGATGTCATTCTGATACTCATTCAGATTCAACTTTTGATATAGTTCAGATATGCTTCAGACACATATGCCATTCTGACACTCATTCAAAGACACCCCCTGATACGGTCCAGATACACTCCAGACACGGAAGCCATTCTGATACTCATTCAGATACAACCTTTTGATACATTTCGGATATGCTCCAGACACGGATGCCATTCTGATACTCATTCAGATTCAACTTTTGATACGGTCCAGATACGCTCTAGACACAGATGCCATTCTAATACTCATTTAGATTCAACTTTCAGATACAGTTTGGATACGCTCTAGACACGGATGCCATTCTATTACTCATTCAGATTCAACTTTTGATACGGTCCAGATACGCTCCAGACACGGATGCCATTCTAATACTCATTCAGATTCAACTTTCAAATACAATATAGATAAGCTCCAGACACAGAAGCCATTCTGATACTCATTCAGATACAACCTTTCATGATACAGTTCAGATACGCTCTAGAGACGGATGCCATTCTGATACTCATTCAAATTCAACTTTTAGATATAGTACAAATATGCGCCAGACACGGATGCCATTCTGATTACTCATTCAGATTCAGTCTCCAGATACAGCTTAATACAATCCAGACACTGATGCCATTCTGATACTTATTCTTTCAACTTTCAACTTACAATTCAACAAACATTCTTGGATGGCATCTACAAGCCCATCTCCGACAAGATTCTATCACCTCTTTAAATGGCATCTTTAAGCCCATTCCTTCAACTACATACAGTTAGTGCAAATTTCTGGGCACTCTAGTGTCCAATCATCTTTCACCTTCGAGTCACAAACGACAAAACTCACAAATCTAACTCTTCAGGTTTAAGAAGATTGAACAAGGGCAGCCGTTGTACCCCAAAATTTGCCCTCTCATTTATCAAGACTTTTATCACAAGATCTCTTTAACTCAAGACTGGATTAGGGTTTGATCAGCTCAAGACATCTCATCTTGCACTAATGACCCAAAATTAGGATTTGGGATTGCATGAGGATTTTGGGACTATCAATGCCTCATATGACCTTCAAGTATCATCATGGACCCCTAAGGTTACTCATGACAAGTTTCAAGCCTTGAATCACATTTTTCCAAGCAAACCATTCACAAAGGGCAAAATGGTCATTTGCACGCTGTCTAACTTTGACTTTTGGACCAAAACCAAGTTTCAAGAATCATATTTCATCAAGACATGTTGGAATATGAAGTTTGTATCATCAAAAAGTTAAAAAGCCAAATTTACTATGGAAAAGCCAAATTTCTAAATACTTGGGATTTTTTCTAAGTATTTAAGAAAAATGACACTTCAGAACTTCTGAGCCAGCCTCCAGGCAGGTGCAGTCAGAAGTTGTAAACATGGTTCAACACATAAGTCTTCAGTCAGAACTTGGCTTTTCAGCATCTACACAAGTTCAGTTAGAGTTTGCTAGGGTAATGCAAAGAAGGTAATGAAGCGTGATACGAAGCCTGAAAACTCCTTCAGAACATGTTGGAGCCAGAAGGTAAGAGGGTCAGAAGATTGGATGCTATGCTGAAGCAAAACTTCTAATCCAGAGTTTGCAAAGGTAAATCAGACAAGGTTATTGGAAAACCTGGGGAATCCTTCAGAACATGCTGAGGCAACGAGGTACAAAGATCAGAAGTTGGATGTTTGTCCTAAATGGAACTTCTGATCCAGAATTAAGCAATGATGCAAAATCTCACATTACAGGATTTCTGATTTTGACAATCTCATCATCATTTAATGCTCATTAATGCTCACAACCGCTTTTGAGTCTTTGTCCAAAGGATCTCTCCACGTGTAGTGTAGAAATACTTTTGTACAGAATTATGTAAGGGTCCATGCGCTACTTTTTGCTTGTGGGTTCACTTTTCCTTAATCCCTGCTTGCTAATCCAGCCTAAGCTAAAAAACTGTCAACTATCACACCTTTTTTTGGAACTTGCTTCAAGAGCAAGTCAGCATCTAGTGTATGATGTTGGCGCTACTTGACATTTTCAAACACACAAAATTTTTCCTATAAATAGAACACCATTGGTCACTGAGAAGAGGCCAGAAAAATTTGTAAAAGAAGTCAAAACTTTGAGAAAGAAAATCCTTGAATCCTTGCCAAAATTACAAGAGTTCTAAGAACTGTAAACACAACACATAAAACCTTGTTAACTTTTGATTCCTTTCATTCAAAACTCCACTTGTTCTCAATTATTTCTTGACTGAAAAACATTCACACAGTTTCTGATCCACACGTTGGAAACTGCCTAAACTTCTGTGTTCATATTGCTATACATTTTCCATCCATCCATTCAAAGAAATCAGAACATCACCTCCTTGCCATCCCCAGAAGTTGAAAACTTCCAGCTTACTGAGTACGTGAAGAAGCTGTTTAGAGCTTTATCAGAGTTGAGGTTAACCCCGGTTCACATAATTTCTTCCAGCTACAAGGTAAGTTTCTGCTGACCCTCACCACATTACTTAAGCATTACCAGATTTACATACTCAGATACAATGTAGATATCATATTTTGGTGTCATACATATTCTGAAATTTCATGAATTCTATCTACCTAAGTAGGGAATAAATCAGTTCAGAGCTTCTTGAAGAAACTAGAACTCAGAGTTAGGATTAGCAAATGCATGCTTACCTCTGATTTATAGTCCTGATTTTTCTTATCTTCTGAAACGTTATGACACCTGCTATAACTGTTCTATGAATGTCTTCTATTTTGTGGATAAATAACCAAATTACAGATGTTCTGACTAGTATAGAGAGAGAGACCAAGTTCTGCCAGTGGTCTTAGAACTTCTGAAGTCTGTTTTGTTGCTAGTGGTATCAGAACTTCTGAAGCTTGTTTTCGTTGCCAGTAATATCAGAACTTCTGAAAACTACTGTGTTCCCAGTGGGCTCAGAACTTCTGACCTTATACATTTTCACTAACAGGTTTCTATCTTGCAGCGTGCCGGGGTCAAAACCTCTGACTTCATTTCATCAGCAACACACTGATTCTTTTTTTTTATTATTTCTCTATCATTGTCCATTTCATTAATTAGCCAACATCAAAAGTATTTCCTTCATACTTTATTTTGGTTTCTTAAAACAAAAGACCAACAATATTTTCTTAAAACAAAACCAGTTTTGTTTCACATTTTTTGTACTTTCTTATGAATTTCAATATGGTTGTAATAGTAATTTAGGGCTTATTTTCTTTGCAATCCCCATTCATAAACTCGTATACCCCATCCTCTGAATATTGTAATAGCGTAGGACTTTACATTTCTGCAATTTATCGCTTTCAAATATAAATGCTAGTAATTAGGCGTGTATGGCAAGATAAAACCAACAAGTAGACCACTAAAAATCAAAGACAAATGCATGCAATCAAACACACTTGCACACATTTACATCCTTAGGGTAATTCCACTTGTTACCTTACAAAAATGGCCATGTTATGCATGTGGGATGTCTTAGCACAAATAAATCGAAAAAAGATCATAGTCCCTTGATGACGCTATCAAAGTTGCCTTTCAAAATGATCTTAGTCCCTAAAAGAAAAGTGTTAAGTCATCTCACAACATTGCTATCATGGTCATACGATGACCCAACTCCCGTCCCTTCACATCCAACGATGGAGCTTCTTACCAAAACAATGGTAAGATAGCAACATCTAAAGGAGGAGGAAAAGCATATCTAAAACCTTTTGAGTAGGTAGATTACTTTTATTTACTTGCTCAATTTCAAAACAAACATCCTTGCTATTTTTCAAAACAATCACATACACTTTCCAAAACATCTTTTTCAAACTTGAAATATTTTCAAAAGCTCAACACTTTGCATACATTCTTACGAACGGGAATCATTGCAAAGTTTTCCTAAACGATGACACCTTTTCAAAATACTTTCAAAACCACACCACAAGCACATTCAAACAAAAGTAAGTGATCTAGCAAGTAACTAAGAGCCCATGGAAAACCATGGATGAAAAGGGTGCTAATACCTTCCCTTTTCATAATCTACCCCCCGAACTCAAAAACATCTCTAAAGGTCTTTCCTGTGCTTTTTCTCCTTTCCTTATTGGATAAAAGAAAAGTCGGTGGCGACTCTTGCTAAACCGCAACATTTGCAAACACAAATGCAAAACCACAAGTCAGTTCTCCCACTGTATCACACATTTGGAAACAACATCGGTGTTGTGATCATATCTCTTGAAGGCTGTCATACTCCTTTCATTGCCAGGCTATGTTTCAACTGTACCAACAATATGGCTGAATATGAAGCATGCATTATGGGCCTCAAAGATCCTATTGACTTGAGAATCAAATTCTTGAGTGTATTTGGAGACTCGGCCCTGTTGATCAGTCAAATAAAAGGAGAATGGGACACGAAGCATCCTAATCTCATCCCTTACCGAGAGCATGTGCTGGCACTAATTCCACACTTTGAAGAAGTTACCTTTGAGCATTTTCCACGAGAGGAAAATCAATTAGAGGACGCGCTAGATACTATGTCATCCATGTTTAAAGTCAGATGGGATAATGAAGCTCCTCAGATCACTATTGAGATATTGGACGAACCAACATACTGTTATAAGGTGGGTACTGAAGAAGTAGTGGACAAACCTTGGTTCCACGAAGTGAAAAGATACCTTGAAGCCCAAGAGTATCTCGAGAGAACTTCAGTCAATGATAAGAAGTTCCTAAGAAGATTCTCTATAAAGTGTTTCCTCGCTAACGGAATCCTCTACAAGTGCAACCACGATTCTACTCTGCTTCGATGTGTAGACAAGAGTGAAGCAAATAAGATTATGGAAGATATGCATGAAGGTACCTTTGGTACCCATTCTAGCGGGCACACAATGTCTAAAAAGATCCTACGGGAAGGATACTATTGGTCCACTATAGAAGTGGACTGTTATCAGCATTCTTGAACTTGTCACAAATGCCAAATCTATGCTGACAAAATACATGTGCCTCTGGTTCCCTTGAACGTCTTGATTGCTCCCTGGCCATTCATAATGTGGGGCATGGATATGATTGGAGAGATTAGACCTACCACTGCCAATGGGCACCGTTTCATCCTTGTCGCTATTGATTACTTTACAAAGTGGGTCGAGGCAGACTCATTTGCTTATGTTACCAAGAACGTCGTGGCTCGGTTTATCAAACATAACCTTATCTTTCGGTATGGTATTCCAAAAAGAATCATTACGAATAATGGTACCAATCTCAATAATACAATGATCACCGAGCTCTGCACACAATTCAAGATTCAGCGTCATAACTCTTCTCCTTACCGGATGAAGATGAATGGCATTGTTGAGGCTGCCAATAAGAACATCAAAAAGATCATATAGAAGATGATGGTGACATACAAATACTGGCACAAGATGTTACCAATTGTTCTCCATGGTTACCGTACCTCTGAACGCACGTCAATAGGGGTAACTCATTTCTCTCTAGTATAAGATATGGAAGTTTTCCTACTCATCGAAGTCTGGATTCCATCCTTGAGAATCATGAAGGATACAGGTTTGAATGAATGCGAATGGGTTCAGACTTGACTTAACCAATTGAACTTGATTGACGAGAAAAGGCTAGCAGTTGTTTGTCATGGTCAGGTGTACCAGAAACGTATGATCAAAGCTTTTAACAAGAAGGTCATACATCAGATATATCAGGTTGGTGACCTATTAATCAAGCGCATTATCCTGCCATAAGGTGACCCCAAGGGCAAATGGACTCCCACGTTTGAAGTTCCATTTGTGATCAAGAATATGTTTTCTGGTGGAGCCATGATCTTAACCACTATGGACAGTGACGACCTTCTGCACCCTGTAAACGCGAACATATTTGAAAGATACTACAGATGAACAAAGACCCGCTAGGTTGACTGGCCTAGGAAAAATAAGGGCATCCCGACGAACCAAAAGGGTTCGGGAAATATATATATATATATATATATATATATATATATATATATATATATATATATATATATATATATATATATATATATATATATATATATATATATATATATATATATATATATATATATATATATATATATATATATATATATGAAAAAATATGTACACCCGACAAGTCGAAAACCTGAAAAGACGACTTGGGCAATAAAGGGTATCCCAGTGGACAGAAAACCCGAAAGGGTGGTCCAGGAAAAAGTTAGGGACTAAAAGCGTACAACTATGTCCCGTTGGATCACCTCATAGACAGACTTCAGTAACAAGTGTCGAGTTCAAATGGTACTAATCGATCCAGTCAACTTCGGCCAAAGAGCAAAATGATGAGATGCTCAAAGATATAAAGGCAATAGCAGAATGGGAACCCAATGGGATCATTTCACATATCTGTTTTTCTTTGTATACTACTTTGTACAGTTATTCATTCTTACGACGACATTCTCTTACTAGGATGTATGTCTCTTTGTATAAAGAGGCCTGTTATAGGAAAACTTCTTCAAATCAATACAAAAATATTCCTTTTTGAAGTTCAAAACTACTTGATTTTATTTTTCAGTTTTGTTTGCAAAAGCGTCCAGTGATTATTTTTGAACATATGCATTTGAATGTGATCACCGTTTACAAATACCTGCATAAAAATAGAAAGACAATTACTAATGGCTTTAAGAAATGGGACAATGTCTAAAAAGCCAATTGCGAGTCCCCACAGATACTTTCTCTAGCAGGTAGAGAGACAGAGACGTCCTCCTGTGAAGTTACTGACATATCCTCAGCATACAACCTAATAACGTCATGGGTTCTGGTATCCCCTACAGAGCAAGAGTCTCCAATCATCTCCGCAACATCTTAAAGAATTCCTCAATATGGTTCATAAACTTCTTGGGTTCCCCAATAGGGTTTCATAAAATCCCCAAGCAGTTTATAGAGTTTCTATCCAAGTAGAGGTTGTTTCTCTAGCCACGAAAATCCATCTCCCAACAATTAAACTTCAACAAATAACGAAGAATTACTTTCTTCATCCCCTGCAGTGCTCGGGAATTTATTTTCCCTCAATTCAACGACACTACAAAGAACGACTGATCAGTTCATATATTGCATTAATACATCCTTTTACAAACATGCAGACAAAATACATATAGCACAATCTCATTTATTTAGAGAACATCGTTACTCAATGTGCGTCATGCATCATGACATTACATACAACTAATTCTTTAACTTTTCAGGAAAGATCAACAAACAAATATCATCATTAGTTCTCAAAAGTTCCAGATGAATTCCTAAAACAAGACAGGGAAACTATCTGCGAACAATTGATTATGGATCAATTCTTGAAACCAGACGGGGAAACTATCCATACAACCAAGTGGTATGAACTCCTGAAGCAGGGCAGGTTTACCAATAAATACAGTAGGCCACAGATTAATGCCCAAAATCAGATGGGGAAACTATCTACATGACTAGCCAAAAATAGGATACAGATTAATGCTCAAAACCAGACAGGGAAACTATCTCAACAACCTACAAAAACAGTTCCAGATTAATTCCTGAAACTAGACAGGGAAACTATCTGCGAACAGCTGATTATGGATTAATTCCCGAAACAAGACAGGGCAACTATCTGAAGTAATAGTTCAGTAAGTCACTGTGAAGCCTGGAATCCTACCAGATAGCAGCTTACAATTATTGCGAAGCCTGGAGTCCGACCAGATAGTAATTAAATCTCATCAATCATTGTGAAATATGGACCCGACTAGATAGCAGTCAACATCATTGCTGAAGCCCGGAATATGATCGGATAACAGTCAATCTACAATTCAAGACACTGTGAAACCTGGACCCAACCAGATAATAGTATAAGTTACTATGAAGCCTGGAACACGACCAGATAGCAGTTTACTTTGTCAAAATTGATGTGAAGCCTGGAGTCCGACCAGATAGCAGTTTATTCTGTCAATTGCTATGAAGCCTAGACCCGACCAAATGACAGCATACTTCAAATTTAATTTGAAGCCTGGATCCGACCAGATAATAACTTAATTTCTTCAAATCACTGAAGCCTGGATACGACCAGATAACAATTCAAGTCACTGAAACCTGGACACGACCAAATAACAATTCAATTCACTGAAGCCTGGATTCCGACAAGATAATAGTTCAATTTCATTTTTACTATGAAGCCTGGAAACTAATTAGATAACAACTAGTCTCATAATCCCCAGTAAGTCACTGCGAAGCTTGGAACATGACCAGATAACCGTCAACTTTATTACCCTCAACAAGTTACTGTGAAGCTTGATTTCGACCAGATAATAACTAAATTTCAGCTCTCTAGTCAAGAGATAACTCCCCAGTATAGAAATGGACAACTAAAGCTCTCAGACTCTATTCCCCATATACTTTTCCCTAAGCAAAAGAACAGAAACCAACATTCCCCAACGGAGTCCTCCTCAAACAACAGGAACAGGAATCCCCATAAAGAGATCTCTTATAAAGTCAACATATACTTCGGATGGCATATTTAAGACCATCTTTGATAACTCGCAGTCAACCTCTCCAAATGGAATCTGTAAGCCCATTCCTGATATCATTAACCAACAACGCTACTTCATGCGAGTGGAAATTTCTGGGCACTTTAGTGTTCAATCATCTTCTACCTTCAGATTACGAAAGGCAGACAAGCCAATCTAAATCCTCAGTTTTAAGAAGATTGAACATGGGAAAATGTTGTACCCCAAAATTTACCCTCCCATTTTACTCAAGACATGTTCATTAAGGTCTTAGATTGCTTAACATTGACCAAAAATTGATTAGACAAATTCTTCTCCTAAGCAATGAACCTCCAACTAGGGTTTCACTTTTCATCAAGATGTGGGAGCTCCAAAGGTCTAAAATTATTTCCATGGTCCCTAATATGTCCTCAATAATGTCCATGCCAAGTTTCACACCTTGCACTACAAGCTTCCTCGGTCAATTGCTCAAATGCTTGAAAATCAATTGTACTAGGTCAAAAGTCAATTGTGGCTAATATACAGTCAAACTTTAAGATTTTTGGTCAACATCAAAATTTTGAAGTGATATACATCATTTGATCAATGGTTGATCATGATTCCTCAAGGAATGCTCTTAATTTATCAAAAGTCAAGAATTGCTAAATTAGGGTTTCTATAGGAGAAGTCAACTGAACTTTGACCAAGCATAAATTTCACATACTTCATCCATTTTGCCCTAACAAAAGATTATTGTGAAGAAAATTAAATTCCATACAAGTTTTATTTTTCTCTCAAGTCCAAGAAATGCATCATTTGGAAGATATAAACTCATACATTACATGTCACTTTCAGAAAGTCAACAAAAACATTTTTTGCCAAGACCATTTACATCAAGATAAAGTCTTCAAATGAAAAAATGGTCAACATAGAGATTGTATAGGACATCTTGGGCTTTCCAAAAAGTCGAAAATCACCCTTAAAAGATAAAAATTGTGCAAGTTATGACTAGAGCAAGTTGGGAAATTTTGGTGAAATGCATGAATTTCAAGTTAAGCAATTTTGATATTTTTGACTTGTGGGCCATGGATTGAGAGTCCACACGTGTACTACACCTCAAATCTGATTCTTACACCTTTTGGTTGTGTTTTATTTTAATTATTTAAATTATTTTTTATTTAATTCATTAATAATGAAAAATGATTAAAATCAAATCAAATCTTTTGTACAAAGATCCAAGTCCATTTGCTTTGACCTAAAATCACACTATATATTTATCCATAATTCAGATCAAGGATAACACGAAACCCAAGCCTCTCAAAGTGGTCATGTTTTCCAAAATTTTCAAGAAAACCCCAGAGCTTCCAAACCCTCACTACAAACCTTCTTACTGCAAGATCTCAAGTTCATTCATTCCCAGCAAGGAGATTGAGTAAGTTTGGGACAATCTTGAAACCCCCAAGCATGCGAAACACCCTTACATGGCATCGCTGATCGCATATCATTCATAAATTTAGTATTTTTGTTTTTGTCTCGTTTTGAACCATACTAATATCGTTATTATGTTCCTGAGATGTTTTTGAACATATCTGAATCATCCTCATGTTCCCAAGCACGTAGAATACTAATATTCCATGTTTGCTTTAAATATTTCTGATCATGTAATAACGCCCAAACCAGCCAGTTTTAGGCCATGAATTTGCTTCCATTGAGATTGCAGGCCCTGATTAGGGGGGTAGGGTCCCCCTGGATCTTTATTCGTGTCTATTTTGCAGGTTTTGATGGAAGAGACGACCAGAGAAGACAACCGGAGCTAGGGCTCCAGCATCCCTCCAGTATAGATTCCATGTTTAATATATTTTTATTTCTTGTTATTTAGCTAATAGTTGAAGCGTGCAGTTCAGTTGGCAAGGAGAGGCGTGATAATGCATTAGTCCAAAGGAGGCTGGGTTCGATCCAGCCCTTTTGCAAAATTAAATTTCCTCATATTTGTTTCATACAGATCCAATGCTTCAGACCCCAACGCGCTTACCATGCGCTCTCATCACAATACCATGGGATCTCATCATATATAGATCAAACATTCCAGATTCGGTGCCCACGCTGATGTTTCCAAGGGTCAGCAACACTGGATTCCACACATGAAGCTGGGCCAGCGCAACTTGGGCCTAGCAAATATCCATATTACACCCCCATCTTACTTCATATACCAAGCCCAGTCCATTTCTTTTTTTACTTTATTTTATTCATTTAATATTTTTTATGCTTTTAAAATCATTTTTTTATAAAAACTTAGATCTAGGTTTTATTTTATTCAATTTTAATTTTCATAAATTAATTTAATTAATTATTTTGGTTTCTTTTCATAAATTAAAAACAATTAGAATTAGGTTAAAAATTTAATTTTTTCTTAAATAATAAAAATACCAAAAAATATTAGGTTTTGTTAGAATTAATCTTAATTAATAAGTTTTCTTTTCTTTTAATTAATTAATTATTGTTTAACTCAAACTTTCTTTTTCCAAATAAACAAAAGCAACAAAAAGATTTTCTTTTAACTTAATAATTTTTAGGGTTTTAGACGTCATTTCCATTTCGTACGCGTTTATTTGCTTTCACACTTATTTCATATTATTGTACTTGCTTATGAGATGTAATAGAATTAATTAGGACTCTTTACTTCTCTGCTTTCTTTATCCCCCCCCCCCCCCCCCCCCAAGTTTTGGACTTGTAATAATCCCCTTCCCCGAAGCCTTGTAATAGCTAGATTTACATCTACGCACTTTTAATTACTACAAACTATTTAATTATTTAGATGTATGCTAATAGGATTATATGGCAATAATAAGAACAAAACGCTAGCAAACCTAATGCAAAGACAAAAAATAACTGAATAACAACACAGTTGCACATATGCACCTCTAGGGTATCCCACTTTGGTTTCCTTCGGAAAAACAGCCACATCTCTCTAAATGTGAGAGATTTTAGTGGCTACCCTCCGGTTTAAAGACCATTAGTCCCTCAACGACCCTCTCGATGTTGCCTAGATATGATCTTAAAACCCTAGGGTAGTTACTAAAGTTTCTTGCCCAGTTGCCTTCGTGACTATATCAACATCCCTTCGAATGTCCCTTAAACATTCAACGAATAAGGATACCTACTCACTAATAGTAGGATAACACAGTCTAAAGGAAAAGAGGAAAAGAACAACCTTTCGAGTAAAAATAGATAGTTCCTAGATGCTATGCTCAAACAATTTCTACACTTACACAAGATTTCTTTCAAAACATTTTAAACACTTTATATACATTCTCTAACATTCCGAGAAACATTAAAAATTTTGCCGCACTAAAGTGCTTTCAAAAATACTTTTCAAAAACACACAAAGCACAAGGTATTTAAAGATGAGCTAAGCATCTAAGAGCCCGTAGATAACTACAGATGGAAAGGGTGCTAACACCTTCCCTTTCCATAATCCATCCCCTTACTCAAAAACAATCTCGAAAGGTTTTTTTCCTATTCTTTTCACCCTTTCCTTTGTTGGATAAAATAAAAGTCGGTGGCGACTCTTGCTTACTGCAACATTTGCAAATACAAACGCAAAACCAGTATAACAGTCGGTTCTTCCACCATATCATACATATCATGCATATCATCACATAAGTAGGTATTTCAAGTCAAGTTTCTTATCTTTTCGCTGTTTATTTCAGAAAAAAGAAATGGCCCTTGAACAAACAATTAAGGATCTTCAAGCATACAACACTCAATTCCAATAGATGTTCTTGGCTCTGGCTAAAGGACAAGAAGATCTGAAAGCTCTCATTGTCAAAGAGAAGACAAAGAATATAAAGAAACCAGTTGGCGTCCTGAATATGGGATGAATATTTAGAGGACCAACCAAGCGAGCTCTAGAATTTGCAACTCCATCAAATGAGGGGATAATCAAGAAGATGAGGACAAGAAGACAAAAGAAGAATATAACAACCCAGTGACTGATGAAGAGGAAGCAAACTATGCTGAAGAACAATATCCTCTTGTTAATGACAAGTATAAACAACTGGAGGATCGTCTCAATGCTGTGGAGATTCAGAGGGTACCTGGTTTGGACTTTGAAGAGCTAGGGCTGATCTCGGGAGTGGTCATCCCACAAAAATTCAAAGTTCCCATTTTTGCAAAGTATGACGGGGTTTCATTTCCCAAATTGCATCTGAGGTCTTATGGCAGGAAGATCCAACCCCATACAGCTGATAGGAAATTATGGGTCCACTTCTTTCAAGAGAGTTTGTCGGGGACACGGTTAGAGTGGTTCTATCAATTGGAAGGAATCAACATCCACAGTTGAGAAGATTTGGCTGCTGCTTTTTACAAATAGTATCAATACAATGCTGACCTCGCTCTAACCCGTACACAACTCCAAAGCATGTTTATGGGTTCTAGTGAGGGTTTTAAAGGTTATGCCCAAAAGTGGAGGTGTGATACGGTGGCAGAACCGACTGTTTTGGAAATGCTGGTTCGCGATTTGCGTTTGTGTTTGCAAAATGTCGCGGTAAGCAAGAGTCGTACCGACTTTTATTTTATCCAACTGGAAAGGAAAAAAGCACAGAAAAATTCCTTTTTCGAGATTTTGAGTACGGGGGGTAGATTATAGAAAGGGAAGGTATTAGCACCCTTTCTATCCGTGGTTTTCCATGAGCTCTTAGGTACTTGCTCATCTTTTAAAATTGCTTATGTGTGTTTGTTTTGAAATTTTTTGTTTTACTTCGTTTTAACCCTTGTTTCTGTCCTCAAGAGTGTTACGAAGTGTTTTTGAAAACTTTAGTTTGAAAAGTTTGTTTGAAAGTGTATGGTGTAGAAAGTTTGATTTTGAGCAAGTACCTACTAGCATCTACCTACTCGAAAAAAGATTGTTTTTGTTCTCGTTTCCTTTAGACAATGCTACCCTACTGTTGAGAAATAGGAAGCACCGTCGTTGGAGTTGTAAGGGTCAATTCGAAAGGGACGTGCGATCACTAAAGCAATGTTAGGACGTTTTAGTAATAACCGTAGAGTCTTAAGATCATATTCGAGGCAACATTTCTGATGCAACATTTCTGAGGCAACCTTTCCGAGGAAACATTTCCGAATGGGACATTTGATCTTTGTTTAGACAGGAGGGCGACCACTAAAACACCCTATACTTAATGACCGTTTACCGAAGGCAACCAAAGTGCGAGTATACCCTAAGAGTGCGCATGTGCGAGTGATTTGATTTCAGTTATTATCTTTGCACATTAGGGTTTTCTAGCCATTTTAAAATTATCATGCAATCTTGTCATACAATCCTATTAACATACATCTAACAGTTAATATTTGCGAGAATTAAAATGCGAGAAATAAAATCTACGCTCTTTCCTGTCTTCCTCTGTACCCAAATTCACTTATTCAACTGGCTCTTCATGAGGCTGTATGGCCCTCTCTTCCTGCTGTAACTGTCTAGCAAGTTCCCCAGGCACCTCACAATCATCCTCACCTTCGTCCTCGGCTTTTTTGATCGGATTTTTCAAGTCGTAAATGGCAGTAGCAGAGTCGTTATCAATGGGATCCAGAGTGGGTGTGGATCTGCATTATGATACGTGAGTGTGTGTAAGAGAATAGCTGTTTTTGATAAAGCGAGAGACAGAAAAAGAAAAACAAGGAGCGCAAAATTTGTAATGCAAGAAACGTCCAATGCTTTATTGATGATATATGAAAATGACAAATAATAAGCCCTCACAAGCAAAGCCCAAGTACCTCGGGCAAGGCATCGGGCCATAAAGTTTCAAATTGTCTATTACAACTTTCAAAACAAAAGTTAATTACTGTGGAATAAAAGAAACAGGTATGAAGTCCTTCACCGTCCATTTGTTCAATCCACCATTGGTTGTTGGGTAGACCCAGCTGTCGATATCTGGGTTCTCATCATCAGCATCTTCTGTGGCCGAGACAACCTCAATAGCATTGATTCCCGAGTCATGCTTGGGCATGGGAGCAGTTATGATGTTGGGTTTCTCCGGAGCGTCAAACTCAATCTCTTTGGCTTTGATCAGGTCTTTCACTTTGTTTTTCAAGGCCCAACATTTGTTTGTATCATGAACTGAACTTTCGGAATGATAGGCACAGCGAGCATTCGGGTTATATTGAGAAGAAGTGGTATTGGGGTTCTTCGGGCTTCCCTCAGAGTTACCAGATTGGTCTTCAATAATTGTGGTAGAATTTGAGACAAGGTCATATTGAGCCGAGTGTACTGCCTCTGTGGTCTTTCCACCCTTTGTTGATTTTTGCATTATGGAGAAACCGTGGGTCTTGATATCACTACCGCATTTACTGCTTGACGGTGTTCAGGTCTGCTTTGGCCTCTCAGGCCGTAGATTGCACTAGATTCTTTCTTATCGGTGAAAGGTTTCTTTACTGCACTTGATGAAGTATCCTTCTGTATCTTACCACTTCAGATACCAGCTTCTACTCTCTCCCCAGTCAAAATCAACTCAGTAAACCAAGATGACAAACTGCCGATCAGATGGTTGAAAAATGGTCCAGATAGCGTCCCCAGAAACATGTCAACCAACTCCATGCCAGACAAAGGGGGTTGGAATCTTCCAGCCAAGTCTCTCCACTTTTGAGCATAATCTTTAAAACCTTCACTTGCACCCATAGACATACCCTGAAGCTGAGTACGAGTGGGAGCAAGGTCGGCGTTATACTGATACTGCCTGTAGAAAGCAGCAGCAAGGTCCTCCCAGTTTCAGACATTGGCTCCTTCCAATTGATAAAACCATTCAAGTTGAGTCCCTGACAGACTATCTTGAAAGAAGTGCACCCACAAATTTCTATCAGCAGTGTTGGGTTGGATTTTTCTGATGTACGAGCGGAGATGGAGTTTTGGACAGGATACTCCATCGTACTTGGAAAAAACCGGAGCTTCGAACTTATGAGGGATCACCACTCCCGACACCAATCCTAATTCTACGAAATCCAACCCAGGGATCTTCTGAATCTCCATGGCACTCAGATGGTCTTCTAACTGCTTGTACCTATCCTCGGCAGGAGGATATTGCTCCTCATCATAATCTGTATCATCATCAGAGATGGCAGGACTGGGGCCCTTTTCTTCTTCTTGGTTCTCCCCTTCCTTGGATGAAGAGGTCAGATTAGCTTGCTGTTTCAACCTATCCCCAAACCTTTTACCCATATTCAGAAGAACGACCTTCTTCTTCTTCTTCTTCTTCTCTTTTAGGATGAGAGTTTTTAGATCCTCTTGCCCTTTAGCCAAGCTCAAGAACATCTCTTGGAATTGGGCGTTTTGTGCCTGAAGATCTTTGATGGCTTGATCAGAAGATATTTCGTGCTGAAATAAACAGCGGAGAAGATGAGAACCTGTAAAGGTACCTATAATGATGTGCATGATAATGGGATGCGCATGTAATGATTTCAAAGACTTTGGGAGATTTAAATTTGCAAACCAAAAATAAACAAACTTTATTAGATTAACTTGTAAAAAGGTTCAACAATGCCTTTAAGGCGTTACAAAGAAATAAATGGAAAACAAATCTAAACTAGAAAAGCAAAATCAAAAATCCCACGGACGCTTCCTCTTTGTGCTGATGTAGTCATTGATCAATATTTCTTCTTCGAGCTGCCTGGTGAGCTTCAAAATCTTCCTTTCTTGCTCATGGTACTTTTCCCGGTAAGTATCCCTTTCCTCTTTCAGCTGAATCCATGACCTCTGCAATGCCCCAGGATTAATGGACATATAAGGATAAAAAAACTGTGTAAGGAATGCCCTCTTCATTGGTGGGCTCCACAATCACTGGAAATACTGCTTTATAGGGCATCCCAAGCTTCTGGGCACGAGCTCGGACCCATTGGAGGTAAGGCTGCATAGGAAGGGAAGTCCTTGGTCCCAGCTCTTGAGGGTCAGATCTGTTCACCATGCCCCAAGCTCGTATAAACCTCCGGCGATGCTCGTCAACGTCTTCCTTGTAGTCAAATGCATTATCTGTAAGAAGTAACTCATGGGGACCGTCTCTCCGAGCACGACCAAACTGTCGCAAAGCTAGACAAGGATTGTAGGTTATACCCCCTCTGATTCCAAGCAATGGGACATTAGTGTATCCCCCACAACAATCAATGACAGCAGTGCTTTCCATGACACGGGAGCTCCAAAGAATGTCTGTATGGACAAGTGACATTATCCTGTAAGACCATCCCAAACCTTCTTCATTCTTCAACACGGACTTAGGGAGGTGCGAAATAAACCACCTCGACAGCAACGACATACAACACATAAGAGCCCCTCTTATACGCACAGTACAAGTGTAGAGGGCATGCAATATATCACCCAGTAGAGTAGGCATAGGATTGCGAGAAAGGAAGATATTAACCGCATTCACATCTATAAAGGAATCTGGATTCGGGAAGAGAACCACACCGTAGATAAGGAGAGCCAAGATATCTTTGAAAGCCTGAAAGTCCAAACTATCCCAGAATAGCTGAGCTTCATCTATCAGAAACTTGGCTAAGAAACCTTCAACCCCGCTTCGTGTTTCCCAAAAGGATACTACATCAGCCCGTTTCAGATGCAAAGCTGAGGCAATGTCTTATGGTCTAGAAGTCTCTTCCATACCTGTGAAGGGCATCTGCTCAAGGATGGATATGCCCAATAAGTGAGAAAACTCTTCCAAAGTGGGAACCAACTGATAATCTAGAAAGGTGAAGCAATGATGCACCGGATTGAAGAACTGGAAAAGCACACTCATCATCTGCTCATCAAACTTTGAGGTGACCAGGCTAAGAAGCTGACCATGTCTCTTAATGAACGAAGAAGTCTCAGAAACTCTTGAGGCTAGCTCTTTAAGTTGAGCAGGTATTTTCACAAAGTTAACTCGGGTGGTATTTCTGCGCATGGAAGCCATAATCTGCAAAACAGAACAAAGATAAATCCCCTCGGTCTTTGAAATGGTTAGTATAATGAAATATGCATGCTATGTTATGATGCATGATGTCATGATAAAAACAACAGGTATAGCAGATAACAGACATGGCAAAGGCAAACAAGTCACACAAAAGACCTTAAGTTTAAGGCTTGCATGGGGTTAAAGGTATTACCCTCTTGAATTTCAGTTGGTTTTAACCTGTCCTAGCAAAAGTAACCAGGTTCTAGAGGTTCTCAATATCACTGACCATCCTCCATCGGTCATGGTTTCAGCTCACACAATCTTTTCTTGCGGCCGAAACTATGTCGATAGTATGGTCTCAATGAGTGTAGCATCGAGTATCAACCAGTTCTCAGCTTTACACCGAGGCCGGCTATCTCACTACTTTCTAATGTCCATGTTGGTCGATTAAAGGTTCTAAGGTAAGTTGATGCTTAACGACACACATAGCGGCCCCGTATTCTCCTAGTTTCTCCATAAGGGATACCGGTACCAACCATTGTGCCACATCAACGTAGCTACTGCTTCAACCCCATCGGTCTACGCCGTACAGTTCCCTCACAGTTTATTGCTACTTACCTAAAAGGTGTCCCCATATCCAGGTTAGGATCTATAATAACTCCCAAGCAAAACCCTTAAAAGTAAAGCAAACAAAACAAACAAGAGAAGCAATTTTATGATGAACTATATCCTAAGGTATACCCCATTTAATAATCCCCAGCAGAGTCGCCAGTTCTGTGATACGGTGGCAGAACCGACTGTTTTGGAAATGCTGGTTTGCGTTTTGCTTTTGTGTTTGCAAAATGTCGCGGTAAGCAAGAGTCGCCACCGACTTTTATTTTATCCAACTAGAAAGGAAAAAAGCACAGAAAAATTCCTTTTTCAAGATTTTGAGTACGGGGGTAGATTATAGAAAGGGAAGGTATTAGCACCCTTTCTATCCGTGGTTTTCCACGGGCTCTTAGGTACTTTCTCATCTTTTAAAATTTCTTGTGTGTGTTTGTTTTGAAAATTTTTGTTTTACCTCGTTTTAACCCTTGTTTCTGTCCTCAAGAGTGTTACGAAGTGTTTTTGAAAACTTTAGTTTGAAAAGTTTGTTTGAAAGTGTATGGTGTAAAAAGTTTGATTTTGAGCAAGTACCTACTAGCATCTACCTACTCGAAAAAAGATTGTTTCTGTTCTCGTTTCCTTTAGACAATGCTAACCTACTATTGAGAAATAGGAAGCACCGTTGTTGGAGTTGTAAGGGTCAATTCGAAAGGGACGTGCGATCACTAAAGCAATGTTAGGACGTTTTAGTAATAACCCTAGAGTCTTAAGATCATATTCGAGGCAACATTTTCGAGGCAACCTTTCCGAGGCAACATTTCCGAGGCAACCTTTCTGAGGCAACATTTTCGAACGGGACATTTGATCTTTGTTTAGACAGGAGGGCGACCACTAAAACACCCTATACTTAATGACCGTTTACCGAAGGCAACCGAAGTGAGAGTATACCCTAAGAGTGCGCATGTGCGAGTGATTTGATTTCAGTTATTATCTTTGCACATTAGGGTTTTCTAGCCATTTTAAAATTATCATGAAATCTTGTCATACAATCCTATTAACATACATCTAACAGTTAATATTTGCGAGAATTAAAATGCGAGAAATAAAATCTACGCTATTACAAGGCTTCGAGGGAGGGATTAATTACATAGCCAAAAAAACTCGTAAAACGATAAATAAAGAAAATCCTAATTAAACTATTACATACCGTGAGTAGTTACATTAATATTGAAAAAATAGTAAACGCTCGTGATGAATCGAGAACGAGAAATTTAGGGTTTTGACCCCAACTACCTAATTGTTAGAAAAATCAATTTTTTGTGGTTTTTGTGCTATTTTAAGAAAATAAAGTTTAATTGAATATATAATAAAAACCTAATTACTAATTAATTTAAATTAAGAAAATAATTAAATTAACCTATTTTTGTATTTTATTTATTTATTGAGAAAAGAGATAAAAATTAAAATCAAAAGCAAACCCTAATTTTCTAATTGATTTTAAATATATATATATAAAAAAAGTTAGAATTAACCTAAAATATTAAACTAACATTAAATTTAATTTGATAAAATAAAATAAAAAAACCTAATTCTAAATTTGTGAAATTTGATTTTATGATTTTTTGTGAAAAAAGAAATTAATTTTGGTTAGAAAATAATTAAACTAATTAAATTAAATAAAAGAAAAAAAAAAGAAAGAATGAATAAGAATGGGCCTGATGTTTGAATAGCAAAGGAGGGGGTGTTGATGGAAATTGCTTGGCCTAACAACTCTGGCTATGTTTGACTTTGCCAGATCCCATGCATGCGCTTGACTCATGCCCATGGTGGTCCTTCACATGGGAAGCCTTGGATCTGGCATGCTGGGGGTCTGATGGTTGAATGCTGATGACTCATGGTGGTCACATGGGACACCTGTGCACCTGATTATACAAGGAAAAATAATATGAAACAATATGGGGACCTGGGGATCGAACTCAGGTCCTCGAGTCTTATCACCCTGCACGCTTGCCAACTGAGCTGGCATGTTTAGTTGTATAAAAAGTAACAAAAGAATATTATATGATAAAAACAAAAGCCACATTCTGAAACGCGCGAAATTCAAATGGACGAGTCATGGAGCGCCACGTTATCCTTCTTCTTCCTCCCACCATTGCTAAAAGTTTATTGACTTTTACCTACAGTCACCTGGGTGTAGGTATAACCCTGTGCCTTTCCAAAATCCTATACAAGCATGATAAATCCCAACCAATGGTACCAATCAACTTGTTGCAACCTCACGAGCATCATGGTACCATTATCCATGTCCAATTGTCCATGTACAGAAAAACCCTAAAAACGAAGTAAGAACCCTAACTATGGCATCTTGCTGTATAGTCAATAAAAATGCAATTAAGTACAACCATTAGCTTGCAAATAACTCATGGATTAAGAATATGCTAACAAATCACGTTAAAGATGCCAGAATGATGGTATTCGATCTCAAGAAAATATGAAAATCGTGTGGTACTTACAGTGCAATTCTGAACGTGGGAAAGCTTGTTAATGGTTGAAACACGTTCCTGGGGTGTCCAGCAAACGTTTAGGATGGTTAGAATGCTTTGAATTGATCTGAAACATGGAAATCAGTTTTCCACTTTTCTTCAATTTTTTAAAACTTGCTTTCTCTTTTACACGCCTCCCATCTCCTTGTTTTTGGTCTGCCAATGTTCCTTATGTACCCTAGAATGAATTAGGGTTGCAAACTTGTATCAAATCTCCCTCAATTAAGATTATTGATTCATGATTTGATCCTTTGTGAAAATCTTTCTAAATCAATCTAAATGCAATATTTTTGTATCCATATGAGCCTTGCACGATTTGATTCCATCTCCAGCTGTATAATAGACCTAAACATGCACAAAATCTCAAGCTTTGATTAGTTTTGGATATTTTCATTATTTTATTTTGATTTTATTTGATTTAATTGAAATAAAATCAAAATAAATGAAAAAAATAAAAGAATGACAAATGGAAGGGATCATGGGTCGTGGGTCACATTACAAACTCAGTGCAAGCATAAAAAGTTGGGCCCATTTGACAAAAAATGCAATTTGGGACACATTTGACTTTTGGCAATTTTTCAAAAAGGGTCAACTTTGCCAATGCACAACTCCATCAATTTTTACCCTAGAGAGGTGTTCTTTGACTTTTTAGAAAGCTTAAGATGTCCTCTAAGAAACCCTTCTGGTCTTATCTCAATTGATTCTTCCATGTTCATGTATGAAGCTTTGACCCAAAAGGTGTTTTTATAGACTTTTCAAAATGACCTATAATGTCCAAATTCATATCTTCTTGTGAGTGTATATTTTGAACTTGGGAGATGAAGGTGGATTGTAGGCAATTGCATCCTATTCAAAATGAGCTTTGGATGAGTCATTTTTTATAAAGTATAAGAAAGTTATGCTTGGTCAAAGTTGAGTTGACTTTTCCTACAAAACCCTAATTTAGCAACTTTTGGGTTTTGATGAATTATGATCAATCCTTGAGGAATCATGATCAACCCTTGATCAAATGATGAATAATAATTCAAAATAAGGATGTTGAGCAAAAATCTTGAAGTTTGACTGCATGTGAGCCACTGTTTACTTTTGCCCTAGAACAATCGATTTTCAGGCCTTTGAGCAATTGACTGGGCAAACTTCCTCTACAAGGCTTGAAAATTGACATGGATGATCTTGAGAACATATTAGGACAATGGTGAGCATTTGGGATCCTTTGGACTCAAACATCTTGATGCAAACTGAAACCCTAATTTGAGGTAGACTGCCTTAGGAGAGAGTTTGTCTGGTCAACCCTTGGACTTCCTTGAGCAATTTGAGGACCTCACTTAACATGTATTGAGAAATATGGGAGGGAAAATTTTGGGGTACAACAGGAGGGATCTCGCCGGTAGAGTACAGACTCCCTTGTTTGATAGGGAGTTGGTGGACACGTTCTTGGGTACTTTGACAGGCCCATTTTTCAACCATTTGATTGGAAGCTCTTTAGCCGGATTCACCAAACTAATACTAACGGGAGAACGAGTGGAAGCTGGTATCAAGAGTGGTAAAATCCAAGGGGCTACATCTTCAAGTACTGTGAAGAAGCCATTTAGTGGAAAGAAGGAGGTTAGTGCTGCCTGTTGTACCCCAAAATTTTCCCTCCCTTTTTCACTCAAGATATGCCTCTAGAGGTCCTCAATTGCTCAAGGATGACCAAGAATTGACCAGACAAATTCTCCTCCTAAGGCAATGAGCCTCAACTAGGGTTTTAATTTATGAAAGATGTGTGAGTCCAAAGGATCCTAAATGTTCTCCATTATCCTAATATATCCTCAAGGTCATCCATTCCAAATTTCATGCCTTGAAAAACAAGTTTGCTCAATCAATTGCTCAAATGCCTAGAAATCAACTTTACTAGGTCAAAAGTCAATTGTGGCCCAAATACAGTCAAACTTCAAGATTTTTGGTCAACATCAATATTTTGAAGTGATATCCATCATTTGATCAAGGGCTGATCATGATTCCTCAATAAATGCTCCTAAATCATCAAAAGTAAAAAAAGGCAAATTAGGGGTTCTATAGGAAAAGTCAACCAAACTTTGACCAAGCATAACTTTCTCATATTTTATCAGAAATTTTTCCACAAAGGCTCATTTTGAAGAGAATCCAATTACCTAAAACTTCTCTTCATCCTTCAAGTTCAAGAAATGCCTCAATCAAAAGATATAAGCTCAAACATTACAGGTCCTTTCAAAAAGTCAACAAAAACACCTTTTGGGTCAAAGCTCCTTACATGAACATGGAAGATCCAATTGAGATTAAACCAAAAAGGTTGTTTAGAGGACATCCTAAGATCTCTAAAAAGTCCAAGAACACCCTTTTAGGCTTAAAATTGAGAAAGATATGCATTGCTAAAGTTGACCAATTTTTGGAAAAGTTCATAAGGCCAATATTGACCTAACTTGAATTTTTTCCAAAGGGGCCCATGTTTTCATGCTTGGAACTTGTTCTTAACATGGCCCATGACACTTGAGCTCAACCATACATTATTTTATCATTTATACCATTTATTTTGCTATTTTTTCCATTAAGATGCAAAATAAAATATAGTAAATAATCAAAATAATAAAAGATATGATGGTGAATCTTTTTCTATCCAAATGAGGGCCAAAATAGGCTGGCATGACCAAGCAAAAACGCATGGGACCAAAAGGAGAGAGATTTTCTTGAAATAGCAAGTTTTGATACAAATTAAAAATTCATATTCTTGCACTCAATGCCATGGATATTCTTCCACAAATAAAAACCTAATGGGATTTGCTATATGTACACAATAACCCTAGGTCAAGAATAGACATGCAGCAGCCGCCAAAGAAGCATACCAAAAGTGCAAAATTTCACAAAAATTGTGAAAATGAAAAGCATCAATTCCAGCACTTATTGATTAAAACAAAGGAGCCAATCTTCCTCCTGGAGGTTCCAGGGGTCATCTTCACGCATTAGACAAGCCAAACCGTGCCCAAAACACCTCCTTCAAGCATCACCGATTTGGTAAAAATTCTTGAATTCAAATCCTCTTATTACACAATATAAATGAATTATGCGTGCATATATGTGTTCATATTGATCATTGTAATCGTTTTAACGTGCTTCATGTGAGTTTCAGTGCCAAAATCAAAGCTTGCCATTGTTAGGGTTTGGAAACATGTGAGCTTCGTTTTCAGAGATGGAGACGTCTTTAGACCAAACTAATGCCATGGTTGAACTTGCAGCCTAGGTTTTAGGGGGGGTAGGAAAAATCTCAGGCTTCAAAACTCCCTATTTTGCAGGTTAGATTCTTGGCCGGTTGGAGAACATGACCGTAACCACCACCCGCGGTGGTTTGACCGACCAAGGACTCTACGTGGCACATCAGCATGTTTTGATTGGTTTATTTAAAAACTAGGGTCCCACAAATGCGCACATGTTGTTGATGACTCAGCCATGGCTTTGTTTTCCCTTATAATATTATTTTGTTATTATATGTATGAATGACCAGACAGCGTAGATGGCAAGAGTGAATGGCTTAAGGCTTTGTATGTGTGGGAGGCTAGGGGTTTGACCCTTGCCTCCTGCATATTATTTTTCTGAATATTTCTTGCAGATTCAGTGGTTCTACTCCAAACGCACGCACCATGTGTCACATTCTCATCTCCTTTGGATCCATCCAGTACCATATCTGACGCCCATAAACGTTTCCCCATGGTGGATCTCCCTACCATAACAACACTGGATTCAGCGTGAGCATGGGCCATCAGAGTTGGGCCTGGACAAAATTCAACAACACACCCTTACAATTGGGTTTCTCACCCCCTTCAGGCCCATTTTCTTTCATTTATTTTATTTAATTTTTCTTTTATTAATTAGTTTATATTTTCTATTTATTCAAATATTTTTCATAAAATCATAAAATCATCACAAAAAGTTAGGACTTAGTTTTTCTTAATTAATTAATTTTTTGCAAATTAATTAATTTAATTAAAATTTTAACTTATTTTCTTTAATTTAAAATTAGTTAGAGAATTAGGTTAAACTTCTAATCTTTTTCATAAAAATACAAAAAAATATTTTTAACGAGCAATTAGATTTTTTAGGGTTTAGAACTTTTTCCCGTCTTAATTTTTACGCGTCATTACTTTTTCATACGATTATTTTTTATCATTTATGTAACTGCGCCTGATTTGTAATAGCTAAATTAGGGTTTTTATTTTCGCATTTTACTTTTCAGTCCATTACTTATGTATCTACAGCAAAGCCTTGTAATAGCGTAAGAAGTTTTATTTCTTGCTCTTTATATTCTTATATGCTTGTATATAACTATTAGTAACTTAGGCGTGCATGACAAGATTAATAAATTAACCATTAGATCACTAATCTCAAGACAAATATCTGAAAAAGGAACTATTGCACACTTTCACCCTTAGGGTATTCCTCACCTGGTTTCCTCGGAAAACAATGGTCATGTCCCTCGAACGTAGGGATATCTTAGAAAATACCCTCAATTTAAAAGTAATCATAAAGATCATGGTCCCTTAACATCCCTCGAGTTTCCTACGAGAAATGATCTTGTCCCTTAATGTTGCCTATATGATGACAGTCCATTCGAACACTAAGATATCCTTACATGTTGCCTTCGATGACCATAATGTCCCTTTTGATAGTCCCTTAAACATCCGATGATAGGGCTACCTACTCACTAATAGTAGGATAACACTATATAAAGGAAAGGAGGAAAAGAACATCTTTTTTCGTGTAGGTAGATAACTCTTAAGTACTTGCTCAAATCCTTTTTTTACACTTACACACTTTCAAAAACTACTTTCAAAACGCTTTATCACACTCTTGAGGACTGATACAAGAGTTACCATAAAGCAAACAAAATCTTTCAAAACACACAAACACGAAAATAGTTTTCAAAATGAGCAAGTACCTAAGAGCCCGTGGAAAGCCACAGATGGAAAGGGTGCTAACACCTTCCCTTTCCATAATCTACCCCTCTTACTCAGAAAATATCGAAAAAGGTCTTTTTCTGTTCTTTTCACCCTTTCCTTTGTTGGATAAAAGAAAACTCGGTGGCGACTCTTACTTATCGTGACATTTGCGAACAAAAAACGCAAACCAATATTAAACAGTAGGTTCTTCCACCGTATCACAGAAATGGCGACTCTGCTGGGGAGAACATATAAAAGTTGGGTTTACCTTAGGGTCTAGATCATTCTAAAATTGCTTCTTTGTTTGTTTTGATTGCTTTATTTTTAAGGGTACTGTTTAGGTTACTGTAGATCCTACATCCGGATCTGGGGAAACCTTTTAGGTAAGTAGAAATAGATCGTGGAAATTGTGCGGGGTATACCGACACGGTTCAAGCGATGGCTACATTGATGCGACACTTTGGTTGGTATCGGAAGCCCTTGAGTTAATCAAGGAGAATACGCGGCCGCTGCATGGTGTCATGAAGCGTTAACTAACCTTAGAACCTTTCATTGAACAACTTGGCCACTAGGACATAGTGAGATGGTCGTCTTTGGTGTATTCCCAAAGTCGGCAGATACTTGATGCTACACTCATTGAGATTTGACTCCTGAGTTTTGTTTGGTTGCAAGTCTGTTGCTTATCGAATGAAACTTGTGGGAAAGATCAGTGATATTGAGATCCCTTAGAACCCGGTTAATAATACTAGGACAGGTTGAGCCAACTAAATTTCAAGAGGGTACTTACCTACAAACCCCATGCAAGCCTAAACCTAAGGCTGCTTGTGTGATTTGTTTGCTTTCAACTTGAGCTACTTGCAGGGTTTTTATCTAACAACATGATTTCCTTACGGGATTTGTTTATAGTCATTATCCAGTAACCTGGACCTCTTAGACATACTTGTCTTCATCACCTTACACTTTTTCTTAATGCATAGCATACACATCATAACATCATCCCATAGTATCTCCTTAACCATTTCAAGGATATCAAGGGTTTGTGATGCAGGTTATGATAAATCAGACGTCTAGCAAGGGGAAAGGGGATTTATTTTCCTCTAGCCAATGCCGTCAAAAGATCCAAACTCAACAACTTGAGTCAGGGGCTATGACCCACTTGACACGGTGAGCTTGATTCTCGTAGAAGGACACTCAACAATACGAAGTTCTTCAAAGCTACAAACTTCAACTGCTGACATCTTCTTGTTTACCCCGCTAGTCCTTGAAAATTGCATACGCATATCATAAATGTCATTGCATAAACAGGTTTCAAAGCAGGGTTCTCATCTTCTTCACTGTTTATTTCAGCAAGTAAAGAAATGGCTCTTGAACAAACAATCAAAGACCTCCAGGCTCAAAATGCTCAGTTCCAACAAATGTTCCTGACTCTGACCCAGGGGCAAGAAGACCTGAAAGCTCTGATCGTCAAAAAAAGGCTAAGAAGGCAAGGAAACCAGTTCGTGTTTTGAGTGTAGGAAGAAGAGGACCAGCTAACCGAGCTCTAGATTTCGCAACCCCATCAAAGGGAGGGGATAATCAGGAGGAAGAGGATGAGGAATCAGATGAAGCGTCTAAAAAAGATGAACCTGACTATTCTGAGGAGCAATATCCTCCTGCTGACGATAAATACAAACGACTGGAGGATCGGCTTAATGCCATGGAGATCCAAAGGGTGCCTGGTCTGGATTTTGAAGAATTAGGTTTGGTTCTAGGGGTGATCATCCCATATAAGTTTAAGGTCCCTATCTTCTCAAAATATTATGGTGTTTTCTGTCCCAAACTTCACTTGAGGTCATATGTCAGAAAGATCCAGCCTCACACTGCTGACCGGAAGTTATGGATCCATTTCTTCCAAGAAAGTTTAGCGGGCACTCAACTGGATTGGTTCTATCAGCTAGAAGGATCTGACATCCATACCTAGGAAGACTTAGATGCTTATTTCTACAAGCATTACCAATACAACATTGACCTGGAACCAACTTGAGTGCAACTGCAGAATATGTCCATGAGCTCAAGAGAAGGGATCAAAGAATATGCGCAGAAATGGAGGGATCTAGCTGGTAGGGTACAACCTCCTCTGAACGACCGGGAAATGGTATACATTTTCATGGGCACTATTGTACCCAAAAATTTGCCCTCTCATTTATCAAATAATCTCTCACAAGATCTCCTTTGGTTCAAGACTGCACAAGGGTTGATCAGCTCAAGACACCTCCCTCCTTAAGCACTGATGACTGAAAATTAGGGTTTGGGATTGCACAAGGATAAATGGACTTTTAATGCCCCATATGACTTTCATGGATCATTTTGGACCCTCAAGTTTTCTCATGACAAGGTTTCAAAGTCTTGGATCACATTTTTGCTCAGTCAATTGATCAGTTGACCTAAAATCAGTTGTATTGGGGAAAAAGTCAATTGTGGTCAATTTACAGTCAAACTTCATAATTTTTGGTCCATATAAACAATATTAATTCACATATGTCATTTTATCAAGTTTGGATCCCAATTCCTAAAGAAATTTGATCATATCATCAAAAGGGCAAAATGGTCAAAATTAGGGTTTTAACTAAGAAGGTGCAATTTCTGATTTTTGACCAAGAAAATGGTTGATTGGTTTAATTCATGATCTAAAGGGTTAAAATGCATCATTTTGACCTAATGGTATGGCTCAAAACATTTCTCAAGATCAATTGATTGATAGATGAATTTTCAATCAATTGATGAAAAGTCAACTGTACATTGATAAGTCAAACTTTGACTTTTTGGTCAAAATCAAGTGTCAAAGATCACAATTCATCAAAACATGTCAAAACATGTCAAAATATGAAACTTGTTCATCAAGAAATCAAAAAGTCAAGATTTCATTTTGAAAAGTCAAAATTTCTAATTAGAAATTTTTCTAAGTGTTGAAAACTTCAAATTTTTTCACAACTTTGAGCCAATTTTCCACTATGATGCAAGATAATTCAAAGGAAACTTACAACATGAAAGTTGTAGATATCAATGATATCCAAAACATTTTAGAACACAACTTCTCCTATAAATGCATGGATTTCAAGTTATGATTTTGTGAATACATGTTCATGAAACTTGGAAACTTAGTGAAATTTTGCCCTAGTTTAGGCAGGATTTTGACCTAACCTCATGGAAATTTTTCACATAGTTCCAAGAGGAATTTTAAAAAATGTTCAACATATAGGTTGTAGAGGATGTTTCAAGCTTTCCAAAATGTCCAATAACTCATTGAGATCATGTTTGATCAAGGAGAACCGAAGACAAGAAGTTAGGGTTTTCAAACTTGGATTACAAGCCATTTTGTGAAGAATACATGAATCAAATCCATGCTAGGCTGCATAATCTTTGCTTTGAAGGCCTCAAACTTGTTTGTCAATCCATAGTTAAATGTTTACACAACTGTTAGAGCTTTGATCCAAGCATTTGAGCCATTATCCAAGTTGCATTTTCATTAATGGCCCAAAGTAACATTGTCATTCTAGTAAAGAGGCTTTAATCACAAAGTTAACTTGTCTTGAGCTTTGCACTTGTTCCTTCTGATCACACACAACCTAAAAGCCATAAAAACTTGTCTAGAGCCTCTAACTACTCAGACCATGTTTGTACTATTCATTGAAACCATGTTTGTCAACCTTACTTCAAAAACAAGCCAAGAAGCCAAAACATGTGATCTGGTACTTTTGACCATCTCAAGTCTCCAAACCTTTTCCATACATATACACAAGTCTATTGCAAGCAAAGGAACGATCTGAAACACTTTGAAACTCCCTGAAAACTCAGATTGCATAAAAAACTCCATTGTTGTGCAGAACCTGACCACAAACTTCCATCTCTCAAACCACTCGTATGTTTCTTCTCCAAATCATCTCAAAAGCTTCCTTACTTCAAATATGACTCATCCCAATCCCTGTTCCTAAACTGTAACTCCATCTTCATCAACTTCCATAACCAAAAACAAAGCATTGCAGTTGGACTTCTCCAGACCATTCCGGCCACTCTCAACTCAAGCTAAGCATTGAATTAGCTTCCTAGAGACTCAAGGAAGCTAACCTGATCATTACAACACCTTGAATCAAGCTTAAACTCATTTCACGATTTCCAGTTTTAAGGTGTTTTTATTGAACTTCTATCTTCATATTTAGGCATTGTTAGGCTTGCATTTGTGAAGATAAAATGTAGACATCATTTCCCTGAAACTATACATATCCATAGATTTCATTTATGTTGATTGAGTAGGGAGAATTTTGAGTTTGAATCTCTGAAAATATTTAGGTCAGAATTTGGTACTGTTAGAAATTCATGCTCATCTTTGAGAATTAGCTTAAGTTATTTACATATTCAGAATCGTGAGGAAATTTCTAACAAATTTGATGTTGGAAGTTTTATGAATGGATGAGAAATGAATGAGTAACAAGTTCTTTGGCTGGAGGTTGAAGATGAAGTTCATTAAGGGCAAAACTTATGTTACATATTTATTATTTTGTTTAAGTTAACAGATGTATCACCACCCCAGCGGTTAAAGTGCGCGTATGTCACCTATGTGACCTGGGTTTGAGCCTCAGTGGTACCCTTTTGTGCATTTTTCATATTTTTCTTCTTTTTTTGTTTGAAACAGGCGTCTGGGCCCCAAACCATTGGGCTTTTGCTTTTTTTTTTTGCCAGATTCTAACCCCCTGTTTGCTTATACACTCCTGGCCCAACTTTTATTTATTTCATTTATTTATTTTCATATTTTATTTTATTTACATTTCTTTTTTATTTTTATTATTATTATTATTTCAAAAAATATTATTATTATTATTTTTACACTTATTTATTTTTATTTGTAAAAAACAAAAAGACACAACAATATTTTCTTAAACAAATTTAATTCTTTTCTTAAATAAATTAGTAATTAGACTTAGGTTTAATTTGTTTTCTTTTAATTAAAAATTAGTTTAGAAGTTAGGTTTTCTTCTGGTTAATTAATTTTTTAAATACTAATTTAATTTAGTTAAAACTTTTCACAAACAAAACCCTAAAAAATACTTTTTAATTTAATTTCTTTCTTAATTAGTTTAAGTTAATTTTATTTAATTTTTAACTAATCATCTCCCTTAATTAGGTTAAAACCCTTTTATAAAAATAAAACAAAATCATTTCTTTATTCATTTGCATTTTTGCATTTTTATTTTTCAATTTTGGTACATTTATTCAATATGGTTGTAATAGTTAATTAGATTTAATTTTCTTGCAAAATCTCCATTTGTAAATTTGTACACCCCCTCCCCTAATGATGTAATAGCTTAGTATTTTTACTTTCCGCAATTTATCAATTTATATAAATGCTAGTAATTAGGGTTTGTATGGAAAGATAAAATCAACAAATTAGTAAACCCTAATTCAAGAGAAAATAATGTATGTAAATCCAATACATTTGCCTTACCAAAATGTCTATGTTATGCATGTGGGATATCTTAGTAAAAAGCAATAAAAAATACAAGATCATAGTCCCTTGACGACGCTATCAAATGTTGCCTTTCAAAATGATCTTAGTTTCTTAAAGAGAATTGCTAAGATATCTCACAACATTGATATCATGGATATACGATGACCCATGCCTGTCCCTTTACATCCAAAGATAAGGCTTCTTACCAAATCAATGGTAATATAACAATATCAAAGGAAAGGAAGAATTGAACTAAGACTTTTGAGTAGGTAGATTGTTCCTAGTTGCTTGCTCAAATTTAAATCAAACACTCTTGCTTATCTTCAAAACAAACACCAATACTTTCAAAAACACTTTCAAAACATTTTCCAAACATGAAACATTTTCAAAAGACCAACACTTTGTATACGTTCTTATGAATGAGAACTATTACAAAGTTTGCCTAAACGATGGCGCCTTTTCAAAATACTTTCAAAAATCACACAAAGCACATTTTCAAACAAAAGCAAGTGATCTAGAAAGCAACTAAGAGGCCATAGATAACTATGGATGAAAAGGGTGCTAACACCTTCCCTTTTCATAATCTACCCCCGAACTCAAGAAATAATCTCCAAGTTCTTTCCTGGTCTTTTCAGCCTTTCCTTTTGGATAAAAGAAAAGTCGGTGGCGACTCTTGCTAACCGCAACATTTATGATAAAATGCAAAACACCCAAGTCAGTTCTCCCACCGTATCACGGAACTGGAGACTCTGCTGGGGAGAAACTTAAAAGTGGGGTTACCTTAGGGCTAGATCACCTTTACTTGCTTTCATTTGTTTGCTTTACATTTTGGTTCTTTGTTTAGGCTAGTTCTAATCCTCTACCCGGATTTGGGATACCTTATAGGTAAGTAGCAATACACTGTGGAAATTGTGCGGGGTATACCGACATGGTCTAAGCAATAGCTACGTTAGTGTGACATATTTGTGGGTACCGATAGCCTTTGATTAGTCAAGGAGAATACGAGGCCGCTGAGTGATGCCATGAAGCACTAACTGACTTTTCGAACATTTACTTAACCAACTTAGACATTAGGATGTAGTGAGATGACCGACTTTAGTGCAGTCCGAAGTTGGTAGATACTCGATACTACACTCATTGAGGTTTGATTTTCGGGATATTTCGGTCACCGTGAAAGAGGCTTGCGCTGAAATAATGCTCGAGAAGACAAATTAGTGATATTGAGATCCCTTAGAACCCGATTACTATTTATAGGATAGGTTTGAGCTAACTAAACTTCAAGAGGGTACTTACCTATGAGACTCCATGCAAGCCTAAACCTAAGGACTTATTTGCCTTGTTTATATATATTTACTTGTACATAACATCATAAACATCATAACATCATACTCATTCTCACTAACCATTTCAAGGATTGTTGGGATTTATCTTTGTACTGTTTTGTAGGATATGGATTCTATCCGCAGGAATACTATTCAAGTCAATCTCGTAAGGATCCCTCCTCAACTCAAAGAGTTAGCGTCAAGGGTTCCTAAGAATTCTCCATTCACCGAAAGACATGGTCGCCTCCTAAACTTGGTTACCTCCAACACTGCTGAAGATATGATGAATGTGCTTTTCCAATTCTTTGATCCTCTACACCATTGCTTCACTTTTCCCGATTATCAACTTGTGTCAACTTTGGAAGAATTATCTCAACTCTTGAGGATTCCCCTTCTCAATCAACTACCCTTCAACAGTACGGAAAGAGATCCAAAACCTGAGGAGATTTCCCAAGCACTACACTTGCCACAATCTGATATCACAATTAATTGGGAAACAAGGAGTGGTGTCAAAGGTTTCTTATCCAAGTTCTTGTTTGAGAAAGCTCAAGATTGTTGGAACTCTTTGGACTTACAAGATTTTGAATAAATCTTGGCCCTTCTCATCTATGGGATGGTTTTGTTTCCAAACCCTGACCAACTCATAGATGTAAATGCTGTCAAGATCTTCATGTCTCGCAATCTAGTGCCTACCTTGTTGGGAGATATCCTTCATTCTTTTCATTCTCGCACTATGAGGAAAAGAGGTATCCTCATGTGTTGCACTCCTCTCTTGGAAATATGGTTTATTTCACATCTTCCCCGATCTGTGTTGAAGAACGAACAAGGTTCAAGATGGTCCCATAGGTTGACGATGCTCAAACATTCAGATGTTCATTGGTGTTCCTGATCTTTGGAGAATGTTACTATCATCGACCGTTGTGGTGAATTCCCTAATGTCCCTTTACTTGGCATTAGAGGAGATATCACCTACAACCCTTGCTTAGCCTTATGACAGTTTGCTTATGCCCGAAGGGATGGCTCACATGAGATTCTTATTCAAGGAGTGGTATTCGACTATGAAAGCAATGATCAAAGCTACCGTCAGAAGTTTATCGGATTTGGAGGATGGTGAGCAAGGTGGATAGTAAGATGTTGGGACACAAGAATTCCATTCCCCTCGAGCCTTACCTTAAGTGGGTACGAGCCCGTGCTCAGAAACTTGTGATGCCTTATCCCTCCATCTTACCAGTTATCATGGAACTTGTGGTTAAAGGAGATGTTCCCTACACTGTCCTCCACCCCGACATGCCAACTTCTCTCGAAGACTTGCAAAAAGGATGGATTCATCTAAAGGAAGAACGAGATACTTTCGAAGCTTAATTCTATGCTAGCGAGAAGAGGGTCTTGGAGCTTATAAATTAGCTACAAGAACAGCAAAGTGTGAACGCCTACCTTACACCGAAAAGGACGTGTTCAGTCTTTTTATCTTAGAAAGTTATTTTGTAAGCCTAAGAGGCATGTTGTAATCTTTTCAAGCTAATTAATGAAAATCTACGTTTGTTCATTCTTTTGTCTATGAAAATTTAAATTCCATAAATCCTTGAAATTATTTGCATATACATCTTCCATGCATCATAACGTGACATGTTTTTCACATAACAGGTTTCCTTATCTTTCTGCTGTTTATTTCAGCAAGATGGATCTAGAGAAAACTGTGAAGGATCTTCAAGCACAAAACTCTCAATTCCAAGAGACGCTACTATCCCTAGCCAAGGGGCAGAAAAATATGATGGCATTGCTGGAATTTAATAAGAATCCCAACAAGAAAGCTCTACTCAACATGGGTAGAAGGTTCAAGGAGACAGTCCGTCAGATCCCGGTATGGGAAGACTCATATGAAGAAGACGAGAATCAGATTGGCGAGGTTAAGAGTACCCAGGATGACTGTGTTAATGATCAATCGTCTCATGACGATTATTTTGACGAGCAATATCCACCCGCCGATATCAAATATAAGCAGTTAGAAGACAAATTGAAAGCTGTTGAAATCCAGGCCGTCCTCGGTTTAGATTTTGATGATTTGGGTTTGATCTCCGGGGTTGTCATTCCCCACAAATTTAAAATACCAGTCTTTGAAAAGTACGATGGAGTTTCTTGTCCAAAACTTCACCTGAAATCCTATGTGCGCAAGATACAGCCTCACACTGCTGATAAGAAACTCTGGGTTCACTTTTTCCAAGAGAGCTTGACCAGAACGCAACTAGAATGGTTATACTAGTTAGGTAGTTCTCGTATCAACACTTGGGAAGACTTAGCTACCGCATTCTACCATCAGTACCAATATAGCTCCGACTTGGCGCCAATGAGGGTTCAGTTACAAGATATGACCATGGGGAAGAACGAAGGATTTAAAGAATATGCACAAAAGTGGAGAGACTTGTCCAGTAGGGTTCAACCACCTTTGACTGATAGAGAGCGCATTGACATGTTTATGGGAACTTTATCTGGTCCTTTCTTTAATTTGTTGGTTGGCTGCTCTTCTTCTGGTTTCACTGAGCTAATCTTAACCGGTGAAAGAGTCAAAAGCAGCATCAAAAGTGGGAAGATCTCAGTGGCATCTGCCTCCACTTCAAATCCTGTCAAGAAACCTTTTGCTGCAAAGAAGTAAATCAATATTTTATACGGGGAAAGGGCCCGTACCAATAAGAATGATCATCCATCTGTTAATGTTGTCTGAATCTCCAATCCAACTCCTACTCCAAGACCATATGCAAATCATTAACATTTTGAAACTCCGAGAAGACAATTTACGAGATTAGGCATGTCACTATCTCAAGCCCTTCAACATTTTCTAAAGGCTAATTTAGTGACATTGCACGATCCTCCTGCTAACCCTGATACCTCTTCACCAAAGTATAATCCAAACGCTAAATGTGCTTACCACTCAAATAGCCCCAGGCACGAGACTGGCCAGTGTTGGGCCTTGAAGAATAAAATTCAGGATTTGATTGATAATAAGACTATTGAGTTTGATCCTCCTTTAACTCCGAATGTAATCACCGCACCTATGCCGAAGCATGACAAGGGTGTTAATGCTATTGAAGATACAATTTTTGTTACCTCTGTTGAAGAATTGACTACTCCGCTGAATATCATAAAAAAGAATCTGTTGAAAGTTGGGATCTTCCCTGGCTGTGTAAAAGACTGTGTGTATTGTACAAGACAAATCAATGGATGCGAAGGGATGAAGAAAGGAATTCAACGCCTGATGGATAGCTACAAAATTTCTATTTGAGAAGACCCCACTTGCCAAGAGTTTGACTAACAAATGTGAAGATCTCTCCATTATTACCATCTCAAACAAACCTCTTTGGATCACCTCCAAAGGTCCTATTAGGATTTCAAATGAACCAACTGTTGCTCCCTTAATAATTACCAATCCTGAACCAATTCCATATTCTTCAAACAAGGAAGTTCCATGGAAATATGGTGTTGAGGTGTTTTATCATGGGATTAAACAAGACGCTTGGATCGAAGAACTAAAAGCTGATGATGTTAGTAACATAATTGGCTCAAGAAAAGTAACCAGAACTGGGAGAATATTTTCACCCAATATCTCACCACCAGTTGTTACAAAGACGCCCATCCGCATTACTGCTACCAAGCCAAGTACTGATACAAGAGGGAAGGAAAAGGTTGTTTAGCCTACTGTTGTACCCCAAAATTTGCCCTCCCATATTCTCCAAGAAATTGCCAAGTCAAGCTGCAAAATTCCCCAAGGGTTGCACAGTGCAAAGGTCTCCTATACAGTCAAAACTAGGGTTTATGTTCTGATCAAGAAATAGGAAGTTTTCAAAGGCCCAATCAAGTCTCATATGCCTACAAATATGGTCAAGTATTCTCATATCAAGTTTCAAGGCATTCAGCTCAAAATTGCACAGTCAAAACCCTAAATTGCACTACAGTCAACTGTAGGGGCAAAATGGTCATTTGACAGTCAAAAGTTCAAATTTTTGGTCAACATATCCTTTTGAAGCCACAAACATCATTTGATCAATGCTTGATCATGATTCTCAAAATTTGGCTCAGAAAATCATCAAGATGCAAAAGTTTCCTTATTTGGACAGCTGAAAAAGTCAACTGAAATTGACCAGGGCATAACTTTCACATGGATTATCAGAAAAATCCCATCCAAAGCTCATTTTGAAGAGAAAGACATTTCCTACAACTCATCTTCATACTTCAAGTCCAAGAAATGCTCTCACAAAAAGTTATCAATTTCAACATTATAGGTCATTTTCAAAAGTCAACAAAAAGGGACTTTAAGTCAAAGGCCATAACTTGAGATTGGTAAATCAAAATGACATGGGACCAAATACATTGGTTAGAGGACTCAAAGACCTTTCCAAAATGTCCAAGAACATGAGAAAATCTTAAAAATTGAGCAAGTTATGCCTTGTGGAAGTTGGGAATGTTTTGGATATTTTGAAAAGTCAACATGATTCAAATGACCTAAAATTGCTAATGGGCCCATTTTTCTTCCATGATTCATCATTCTAAGCATATGCACGACCACTTGGCCCAAAGGGAAGTATTTTCTCATTTTTTATTTATTTATTTGAATTATTATTCATATTAATTCATTTAAATCATTTAAATATGTGAAAAATATATAACTTGACCTAATAAATCTTTTCATGCATGTTTTGCCCTCAATATTTCGTGCACATTCAAAAATAGGAAGATTTGATTTGATTTGAGCATAATTGATACAAGAGCACATGAAAAAGATATGAAAATTATGGTGGAAAAAAATCAAATATTCAATCAATGATTACAAGAGATTTGGATCCAATTTGTTAACCTAATTGATTCATATATATGCCAGGATCATAACCCTAATGCACATACACAGAAAACTGCGCAAGAAAGCCATTGGAAAACTTGGAAAAATTCTCCCAAAACTCAAATCTGAAAAACCCTTTTAGGTCGATTCAAAGCATAAGATTTGTTTCAATAGCTTCCTCAAGGTCCCCTGATCACATTCCAATCAGAAACCACCATCAAAACTCCAAGAATTGGTACATTGAACGCAAACTGCATCAAGAAAATTGCATAATCGTATTTTGATTTTGAAGCATAATCATTGCATTTTTTTATGGATTATTACTCATTGATGATTTCTGATGCTAACTGTACAATTTAATTGTGTTTTTGTGCTCTCAACGCGATTTTACCATGTTAGCTTTCTAGGGTTTGCAGGATGAGAAATTAGGGCTTTTGAAACAAAGTAAAATTAGCCCTTAAGACCACCATGGTTGTACTCAGTGCATCTGGACGAGGTAGAAGCACCCATCGCGCCAAATTTATGGACACCACAGGCCTAATCGCTATTTTCTAATAGCACACCTAAAACTACGCATGAAAAACCGTTGCCTTTGTGTTTTGTTTTACAGGGATGGTGAAGAAGATGATGTGTTGTCAACAAATGATACGCCAGTTTGAAAACTCGCGCGCGTTGCCCACTAACGTTTTGTTTTCTTTTTATAATATTTGTTAATTATTATATAGTAAATACATGCGCAGTGGTTCAGTGGCAGGTGTACACCTTTGCAATGTCCAAGACCTGGGTTCGAGTCCCAGGTCTACGTTTATTTCTATAATATTTTGCAAAACATGTTCCTATACAATTTCAAAGGTGGAGCGCATGATACACCACCATAATCAAGACGTCCACGTGCCCCTGAAGATCAAACCAAAGGCGCAGATCTAAAGAGCACGTTGTACCCTGGTCCACGCTTCAACGTGCTATTCAGAAAAGTCAAATGGATCAAAGCTTGCTGGGCCAGAATTTCACAATAAAACCTCCACTTTGGGGACTTCCACCCCCCTGGTTTGCCATTTTCTATTATTTTTATATTTTATTTTCAATTGTTATTTTCTTTTCTTTATTTGTTTGATTTAATTAATTATTTTTACCAAAATACAAAAACCTCATAAAAATCAGAAAAGATAAAAAATATAATAAGTATTTTATTTTAATATTTTCTTACAAATAACTGCATTGTAATAAATTTAGTTTAAATTAGGGTTTGCAATATTAATTCTTTTCATAAAAAATCTAAAAAATGTAGAAATAGGTTTAATTAATTTTTATTCCTTTTTAATTTTCCTTTTTACCATAATATTATTTATTTATTTATTTTTATAATTAAATTGTACATAAATCACTTAGGTTTAAATTAGGTCAAATTTCAATATTTCTTAATAAATTAAAAAAATAACTAAAATTAGGGTTTGCCTTTTATTTTAATTTTAATTAATTCTCTTTTTCATTAAATCTTAAAAAACATAAAAATACCAAAAACATTCTCTTTTAATTTTTAATTTTCATTCCTCATTAATTTTAATATTTTGCAAAAGGGTCCAACGCCCTCGTTTCGATAATTCTTTTATTTCGCATATTTATTTTATTTCGCTTAATTAATTATGTACCTCTCCCAAAGCTTTGTAAATATTACTTCTCACACTTTACTTTATTTGCTTTATTTATTTTTCGTCAAATCGGGTCCGGTTTAATTTTGGCGATGTGGACCCGCGCCATTTGTAATAGCTTTAGATTTACTTTTTCCTCGCAACTTTTAAACTGTTAAACAAAGCATGCAAGAATGAATGGCCATAATAAAAACAAGCATAGAACACTTTAACCTGACAAGACAAATACGAATGAAAACGACACACAAATCGCACACACCACCCCTAGGGTACGCCTCATTGTTGCCTTGCCTCGAAAGGTGATCGTCGAGTAGAGGATGTCTTAGTAAGTCCTCATGATCCGAGAACCTGGCATGAGGGTAGCTTCTAAGGTGTCTTCCCATTGCTCTGGTGATCACCATGTCCCTACAAACTCGAATTGACCCGAACACCTCCAACGGTGGTGCTACCTACCTCTCAATGGTGGGATGGCACTACCTTAAAGGACATTTACACAGACGAATTCCTTAGGGTAGGTAGACGACTCTTGATACTTGCTCTAATTTCAAAACAAACAAAAATCTTTTCACACCGACACCTTTTCAAAAAAGCTTTCGAAAGCAATTTTTCAAACACTCTGACACAAGAGTCGAACTGAAATTTTCAGAGAAACTTTTTAAAACCCACATTGAAAAGCAAACAAACCTTTTTGAAAACACAATGAGCAAGTATCTAAGAGCCCATGGATAACCATGGATAGAAAGGGTGCTAACACCTTCCCTTTCTATAATCTACCTCCCGAACCGAGAGCAATCTCTTTAAGGAATTTTTCTGTGCTTTTGTCCTTTCCATTTGGAGAAAATAAAAGACGGTGGCGACTCTTGCTTCCGCGACATTTCGCGAACCAGCGTTAAACAGTCAGTTCCAGATCCACCGATCACACCTACCATGACAAAAATACACGCAAAGGATGTTGCTGATGGAGAACCCTCTGCTCGTGAGATGGACGAGATCTTGAAGATGATAAAAAGAAGTGACTTCAAGATTGTGGAACAGTTGGGGCAAACCCCTTCTAAGATTTCTATGTTGTCGTTGTTGCTCTGTTCCGATGCCCATGCTCGGACATTAATAAAATTCCTGAAAAAGGCTCATGTCCCCCATGAGACCACAACAGACTAATTTGAGAATTGCGTGGCTAGCTTGACGGCTGATAATGGCTTGGGATGTTCAGATGCTGGCCTAACATCGCTTGGGAAGAACCATAATAAAGCTCTACATGTTTCTGTTGAGTGGAAAGGGACTACCTTAGCACATATGCTAGTCGACACTAGTTCTTCTCTAAATGTACTACCCAAGGGGGAGTTAGACCATCTTAACTGTGAAGGTTTAGTCTTGAAACCAAGTGATATCATTGTAAGGGCGTTCGATGGATCAAAGAGGACAGTTCATGGGGAGGTAGATCTTCCAATCAAAGTGGGCTCCCAAATCTTTAACTCCACCTTCTACATTATGGATATTCGTCCTGCCTATTCTTGTCTGTTGGGTCGCCCGTGGATCCATAAAGTTGGGGTAGTAACCTTAACTCTCCATCAGAAACTCAAATATCCGGTCAAGGGAAGAATTGTCACCATCTATGGAGAAGAAGAGTTTATGGTAATTCACCTCAACTCGTTCAAGTACGTAGAAATGGATGGAGAATTCATTGAGACCCCGTGTCAAGCCTTTAAAATGGTACCACCAATGGTTGTTGCTACCAAATGTTCCTATGATGAATCCAAAGCTGTTAAAGTCGTGCCGAAGATGGTTTGAGTTAAAGACGCTCGTGCTACAATTGAAGAAGGAAGCTTGAAACAACCGGCTGAAAATCATCAAATAATGAAGTCGCCATCAGACGTCTTTTATCCCACAGGAAGGGAAAGGTAAACATCGAGTAAACCTGAGAAGGGTGAAATCAAGGTCTTGCGACCGAGAGATGAGGGTAAGGGAGTCTGTTACGCGAGGGGAAGGTATTAGCACCCCACACGCCCGTAGTACTCTACGACATCCACTCTTGTTATTTATCTTATGGGTGTGTTTAATCTATGCTTACTGTTTATTATACTACTAAAGGGAGAATGCATGCAAAATAAATGAGAAAAGAATGTAGAGAAAATAAAATTGTGCTCGTTCGGGCCCTACCCCGATGCCTACATATCCCTTTTAAGGAATCAGAGAAGCCGTAGTTCGGCTTATGTTTTTGTTGGTTTGTATTTTTTAATGAACAATATTAATTTCGCCTTCTGTCGCAACTCGACCTTTGGAGACTTACGCGTCAGCACATAAGTGAATTAACATGCTCTTCTGAAAAAAGTTTGGAGAAAATGTGCCTGGGCGCACAAAAAGTTTGAATTTGTTTGTGTTTTAAACAAACGATATTAATCTCGCCTTCTACCGCAACTCGACCTTTGGAGATTTACGCGTCAGCACATAAGTGAATTAATATGTTCTTTTGAAAAGATTTTGAAAAGAAGGCCCGAAGGCAAAAAGAATTTTATGTTTGTTGGTGTTTTTTGCTCGTAGAGAATAACTAGTTAATCTCAAGGGAGAGATTTTAGCCATGTCTCTACTTATTCATGAAATGATTCTTTGGGACTTGAATCATGCCGAGCCTTAGAATAAGAGAATAATAAGATCGAGAAGAAACCCGCTTATCATCTCACAAACTTAGCAAAGACATGATTCTTGTGAGTAAATTTTTATGTATTTTTGAAGTTTGAAAAAAAAAGGAAGTTTCTTTTTCTAGATGCATATGCAAACGGGGAAGAAAAGTTAAAAGGGATTAGTCTATCTCTACACCTAATATTATCATGCATATGGTCAGATCTAAGGTTAGAATTTTGAGAGAATTCTTCCTAATGTTTGTATGCTTGGATTTACAATTCCAACATCCGATTTTGGTTTAATTGAATCGAAGGTTAAATTTGAACAAAATTTCCTAAGGGATCATGACAGACTATACAAACGAACGAAATTGATAGCAAATATTAAAATATTACATACGATCAAAAAATCGCAAACAAAATAAAAAGATATAAAATGAATAAAACTAATGATTAAAATTGACTAAAAAGTTAGCAAAAAAGAAGAAATATATTCCTAATTAATTTCTAAAATGCCTCATAAAGTTTTTACCATTTTTTATTATACATTGTTTTATTAAAAAAAAACTAAGAGGATCAGGGGGGTGCGGCCTGTAGTCAGGCGTGTACATGGACAAAGAGAAATCTTGGGCGCTGAAGCCCAATCCAGGGCGGCCCAGAAATCTCTTTTTTTACAGATCCATCATGAAAGAAAAACAAGGAATGGACCCAATAGAAAGTGTAATTCGGTTCAGTGATTATACTTTTTTTTTGCAAGCATCAATAATCTTCCAGAAAGATGGTAATGGGCTTGAGGTGTAATTTTAGTCCAGCCCCTTTTTTTGTTTAATCCGTTTTTCCCTTTTTTTGTTATTGTGTTAACAAACACCAGTTGATGAAGAGATGGATAAAATAACATAGTAAAAAAAAACACGTGGACAATTAAAAAAGGGCTTAGGGTTAAAATGAGCGTCGATTGAACTTCCTATGCACAAAATTCTCTCTTCTCCTTCCTGGCGCCGTTCGACACTTCCTCTCATCTTCTTCAATCCAACTCCAACATCTCTACCGTCCGATTCGTCCTCATCTTTGTCTATCATCTCACTCAAACACCGCGCTTCATCTCTCCGATTGTGATCTTCTTTTCCCAATTTCAACTTAATTTCACATATTCAGAAAATATCTAAATCCGGAATTACGAATGAAAGATGAAGGTGCGAGATCATCGGATTTCAGTCACATTTGAACAATCATTCAATCAAGTTTCATGCGAGATGATGAAAGTAAGAGATTCAGGAGTTACCTATCAGAGATCGTCCGATGCGATTTCGATGACGGCGATGATAAGAAATAGAAAACCAGAGGTGTAGCGGATATTCCAGGTATTGCGTCTCTAATTCTTTCACTTTCTTGCGATATTTCTTTTCTTCTTATTTTGTAGGTGATTCATACTTCTCGCTCTTTTCCCTTTCTTGTGTGTTCGTCTCCTTTCTGTCCTTTGCAGAATAGGGAGAATTGTAGGTTGTTGTTGCAGAGAGATCGGATGAAGAAGTGGTGATCAAGGTCTTGATATGAGAAGAAGATAATGAAAGTGTAAGGTTCGGAATAGAAGGAAGGTTGATTGTGATTTGCAAAGAGAGAGATGACGGAAGTTTCAGAGTTAGAGAGGTTAGGGTGGAGTTGAGTGATGAAATTGTGGTTGAAGGAGTGAGGAAGAATTATGATGAAGATGATGAAATAAGAACCGTGATGGTGTTGATGAGACCTGAAGAAAAACTCAGAGAATGCAGAGAGAGAGATTTGAGATTTTTTCTAGTGATTTATGGAAAAATGAATCATGATGCGAAGAATGAAGATATAGGCTCGCTTATATAGATAAAGATGATTGCCTGAACCATTGGATCCAGTAGTTTCAGTTAGATATTGCAGGGTGGGGATTAATCAGTTGGAATTCATTAAATTCTGTTGAAGTTTCTGTTATGGGCGGTTCAAAGGTTAGTTATCTGTTAGAATTCTGTTTAGAAAATTCTGTTATGTATTGTTAAAACAGTTGGGATTTTCTGTTGAAGTTTGTTAGAAACAGTTAGAAAACTCTTTTGAAGTTTGTTAAAAGTTTGTTAATAAGATGTTGGGCTGAGCTGTTAACTGATTTCTGCTTTCTATCTTTCTATGAAGGGCCTAACAGGTGGATAGGTTAGGAGTTTCCTCATGAGAATGAGCTTTGTTCTGCCATAGAAGCCGGATAAATACCTTTGTAGATTGAAGATTCGAGATCCCTAAATGCAAATGGCGCCAAAAGGGGCTTGAAATGAAAGCAAAGGTGTTAACCTTCTCCCTCTTATTTTAGGACCCGTTTCTTCAACTACCTGTCTCTTTGTTGTTAAAGTTGTTGTGTTGTTGCAGGTATCAAATTGTTTGGGTAATGGCATGTCTTCTGGAAACACAATATCTATTTCAAAAATAGTGAGCACCAATAGTGTATCCCCTCACAATATCTATGTGTTTAGCTTCTACATGATGATTCCATATCAACTTTGCTAGAAAATCAGGTGGTGTTGTCCTTCCAATAAGTGATGGTGCATTCTCAATCATTGTCTTCACCCATGTAATAATTGTGTACAGTGCTATAATAACTGATCCTGTTTCTCGGCATAATTGTTTTTTGAAGGATTCAAATATTAGTTTCGCTCCACAGCTCAACCTTTATACAGAACCTGGCACCCTCGAATTAGCCCCCCCCCCCCTGTATGCAATAAACTATGATCCTCTCGCTCCTTGTTACTTCTTATCTTCCCATGTGGCTGCCTTGTTTAACATGTCAACTGCATCCTTGTGCGTGTTCAGCTTTGCAAGAGCAACTGACTGAATGTAGAAAGTCGCGGGCCAGTCTGGATAAACACATTGTGCTTGCGTTGCATCTCGTAGAGCAGGATCCGGTTGATCACATAACAGATAGCATAGGCTTCGCCTTGCAAAAACATGGCAATGCCATTTTTCAATCAATTTTTTTCTCTACTTGGAGCAGTTGGGTTTGGACCTTTGGTCGTGATCTTCCTTATACAAATGCGCATTGTGCAAAAGCATATACGAATATTGTCACTCAAGTGGTGTTTGCTCCAATGTTTGAACTGTTTATTTTTACTTGCTTCAGTGGCAGTTATTGTTGCTTTAGTTCAAAAAATTAGTCAAAATCTACAGAAATACAAGATTTTTGCTTACAAACAATAGTATCTTTGTTAGTGTAATGAAGCCTAAATTTGGCGGGCCTTTCATTAATATATTGTAATATTAAGATACGAAATTCAAATTTTATTGTACTAGCTAATAACCTTAGAGTTCTAGTGGGAAGCATGCAAATAATGAATGTAGAAGGCAAGATATGGAATCTGCCACTAAATGTGCAAGGACAAGATATTATGGTACTTGTGTACTTATTACCAATCTTGTGAGCAAACATCATACTAGGGTCAACGTGGTTAGAAATTTGAGACCTCATGTGGCAGATTATGCAGCTTTGACACTTAATTTTCCACCAAGGAAAGTTCCTCACCCTACAAGGAGAATGAGCCGAGTCAGCCACACAGGCTCAGCTACACCATTTTAGAATATTGAATAACACTAAGTTTATTGCATAGTGTTTTTTTTTCAATTCAAGTGGAGTAATGAAGCAGAAGAATCATTCTAGAAGCTCGAACAAGTTATGACTATTGCACCAGATCTAGCTTTACCTGATTTCTCCCAACTTTTTATCTCGGAGACTAATGCATCAGGAATTTGGAGTAGGCCACTCTCGCGGTTCATATTGCAAACATTTATTTAGAGGCAAGATTGACGGCTATTGTTGCCTCCTCTGTAGAAAATTTTCCCTCCAAATGAGGATCCATCAAGAGCACGTTGTTTTTACCCTGTATCATATTAAGTGCATGACTGGGATAACGTTGAGCACAAGAAGATAATATATGCCTGATTTGGTAACCTTTCAGATGACCTCGTAGAACAACTTGGAAGTGAACATAGAGATACAGAAAGAAACATGACCAAGCTGGCCATAACTTAGAAAACCTAATGAACCTCGGTGGATGAAATACTGACAAGCACAAACTTGGTGGAGAAACACTCTTGTCTTGAATGTATCCGAATGAGTAATAACTCCCTTAACTTGAAGAGAACATAACCCTCAATGATCATAGATTGCAACCATAATTCCACATTTTACTGCTTGAAGGATAATCAGAAGAATCAGGCTTTATTGGATACGAACACCTTAACCGTTATGAAACCCTGATATCGCACAGCCACTGAACTTTGAACCTCAAGCGCTTTATTGAATGTAGATGTATGTTAATGAACTTATATATATATATATATATATATATATATATATATATATATATATATATATATATATGAGTGCAAGGGCCTAAACCAGATAGAAGAAATTAGGAGGGCAAATTTTGGGGTGCAACAAAGCTGTGATACTTGGGGGAAACTCCTTGATATCCCTTTCAAAGTGGACAATTTTGGTTTAGGTTTCACCATCAAGGCCCAGAAGGAAGTGAGGCATGCCCGTGCAGGAAAGCCACCTCTCCACATTGGAAGCCGTGAAATTAACGCTGTAGGTGATTCTGATGAAGAAGTTGCGTTTAAAGATTGGGTGTATCCTACAACAACAGACTGAAGAATTGGCATGCAAAGGACTTCGTGCCCATATCCTTCCTTGAGGAGTAATCTACTTGTTACTGCTTTTCTTTCAATTCAAGAACATTTTGTCTGTAATATTTAACAATGACTTTTAAGCCATGTGCCTGGCCCGGGGAACTTTGGTCCATTTGTCAAGGGTTTTATTTATGTTCATCTAATCATATGATCATTCAATAAAAATAATTGGACTCTTTCGCATTCAAATATTTGTGTTCATTATCTTTTCCTTCAAATACATTTTTCCAAATAGCCATGTATCTTACATGCACACACACACACACACTTGCAGGTCCTCATCCACTCTGGATCCTATTGCTAATGACTCTACTATTACCGACTATGACTTCGAATGTCCAATTAACCAAGCTAAAGACAAAGGCGAGGAAGATTGTGAAATACCGGGAGTACTAGCCAGACATCTGTTACAAGAGGAAAAAGCTATTCAGTCACACGAAGATTCAGTTGAAGTCATCAATCTGGGTACTGAGACAGACAAGAAAGAAATCAAGATCAGTGCTAACGGAAGACAGTTTCAAGAGCAGGTTGGTTCAGATGTTGCATGATTATATGGAAGTATTTGCTTGGTCTTATGAAGATACACCATGGTTGGATACCGACATCGTAGTTCATTGTCTGCTGACAAAAGAAGACTGTCCCCCTTTCAAACTAAATGTTCGTCGCATGAGGCCTGATATGTCTGAAAATATCAAAGTCGAGGTGATAAAAAAATTTGATGTAGGATTCTTAGCTGTAACATCCTATCCATAATGGGTAGCCAATGTGGTGTCAGTGCCAAAGAAGGACGGAAAAGTTTGCATGTGCATACACTATAGGGATCTGAATAGGGCGAGCCCCAAGGATGACTTCCCTGTACCACACATTGACGTCTTGGTCGATAATACTGCTCAGCATAAAGTATTATCCTTCATGGACGGTTTCTACGGCTATAATCAGATAAGGATGGCTCCCAAAGACAGGGAAAATACCACTTTCTTTACGCAATGGGGCACCTTCTGCTACAAGGTCATGCCGTTTGGATTGAAGAATGTAGGGGCAACATATCAAAGGGCTATGGTAGCTTTACTTCATGACACGATTCATCATGGAATAGAGGTCTATGTGGATGATATGATTTCCAGATCACAGACTGAAGAGGAACATCTCGATCACCTGTATAAGCTATTCGAGAGGCTGAAAAAGTACAAGTTTAGGTTAAACCCTAACAAGTGTACATTTGGAGTACTATCTGGAAAGATTCTAGGTTTTGTCATCAGTAATAAAGGCATTGAAGTTGATCCTGCCAAGGTGAAGGCCATCCAAGAAATTCCAATACCTCATTCTGAAAAGTAAGTTAGAGGATTCTTGGGTCGTCTCAATTACATCGCCCGCTTCATATCTCACTTGACTGCTACTTATGAGCCCATCTTCAAACTCTTGAATAAAGACCAGGTAGTCAGATGGAATGATGAATGTCAAGCTGCCTTTGACAAAATCAAAGAATATCTACAAGAACCTCCTATTCTCATGCTTCCAGTTGAAGGAAGACCCTTGATCATGTACTTGACAGTACTAGAGAACTATATGCAGTGTGTTTTGGGCCAACATGACGAGTCTGGCCGAAAAGAGCATGCTATTTATCACCTGAGCAAAAAGTTTACCGACTGTGAAACTAGATATTCATTGCTTGAGAAAACTTGCTGCGCCCTGGCATGGGCTGATCGCCGGCTAAGACAGTATATGTTGACTCATACCACTCTGTTGATTTCTAAGATGGACCCAATCAAGTACATCTTCGAGAAACCTGCCCTCTCCGGACGGATAGCTAGATAGAAAATGATCTTGACTGAGTACGACATTCAATACATGAATCAAAAGGCCATCAAAGGAAGCGTACTAGCCGATCATTTGGCTCATCAAGCTATGGATGATTATCAGTCTATGAACTTCGACTTCCCTTATGAGAACATCATGCTAGTAACCGACTGTGTGAAACCTGGATCGTATGACGGACCTGAACAAGGATCCCGATGGACTATGGTCTTCGATGGGGCTTCCAACGCATTGGGTAACGGAATTGGTGCTGTGATCATCTCCCCTGAAGGTTGCCACACTCTTTTCACTGCCAGACTATGCTTTAATTGCATGAACAATATGGTCGAGTACGAAGCATGCATTTTGGGTCTGAAAGCTTCCATTGACTTGAGGATCTAGCATTTGAATGTGTTTGGGGATTCCTATCTAGTGATTAGCCAAGTAAAAGGATATTGGTACACTAAACATCCTAATCTCATCACTTACAAGGAACTTGTGCTATCTCTGATTCCCTACTTCAAAGAGATCACATTTAAACACTTCCCTAGGGAAGAAAATCAGTTGGCTGACGCCTTGGAAACCATGTCTTCAATGTTCAAGGTCAGATGGGACAACGAAGCCCCTATGATTACGATTGAAAGATTCGACAAAGCTGCACACTGATGTGAGATTGACACTGACGCAGAAAAACCTTGGTACCATGAGGTGATGAGATACCTTGAAGCACAAGAATATCCCGAGGGAGCATCCATCAATGACAGAAAGTTCTTACGAAGATTTGCAGCCAGATTCTTCCTAAGAAACAGAATACTATATAAGCGCAACCATGACTCTACACTACTCTGATGTGTGGACAAGAAGGAGGCAGAGGAAATTATGGAAGACATGCATGATGGTATCTTTGGTACTCACTCAAGCGGACATACGATGGCTAAGAAGATCCTGAGAGTTGGCTACTATTGGTCAACAATGAAGACTGATTGCCATCAACATTCAAGAATTTGTCACAAATGCCAAATCTATGCTGACAAGGTCCATGTACCTCCTATCCCTCTGAATGTCATGACCGCTCTGTGGCCATTTTCAATGTGGGGCATTGACATGATTGGAGAGATCAAGCCCACCACTTCCAATGGACATCACTTCATCCTGGTCGCTATTGATTACTTCACCAAATGGGTCGAAGCCACCTCGTTTTCCTCAGTCACGAAGAATGTGGTAGCCAGATTTTTCAAACATAACCTCATCTGCCGCTATGGTATCCCCAAAAGGATCATTACCGACAATGGGACTAACCTCGACAATGTTATGATTACTGCTTTGTACTCAGTTTAAGATCAAGCATCATAATTCTTCTCCATATAGACCTAAGATGAATGGCGCAGTCGAAGCGGCCAACAAAAATATCAAGAAGATTGTGCAGAAAATGGTAGTAACCTATAAGGACTGGCATGAAATATTATTGTTTGCTCTTCACGACTACCGTACTTCAGCTAGAACATCAACTGGGGCAACTCCCTTTTGCTTAGTCTATGGCATGGAAGCTGTTTTTCCAGTGGAAGTTCAGATTCCCTCACTAAGGATTATGAATGAAGCAAGCTTAGGCGAAGATGAGTGGATTCAAACGAGATTGGATCAGCTGAACTTAATCGATGAAAAGCGACTGGCTGCTGTTTGTCATGGTCAGACATACCAAAAACGTATGATCACGACTTTCAACAAAGAGATAAAGCCTCAGGTATATCAAGTTGGTGACTTGGTGATAAAATGCATCATTTTGTCACAAGGCGACCCCAGAGGCAAATGGACTCCCACCTACGAAGGGCCATTTGTTGTCAAGAGAGTGTTCTCTGGCGGTGCCATGATACTAACTACCATGGATGGTGAAGACTTCCCACATCCTATAAATGCGGACATAGTTAAAAAAATACTACACATAAGAGACCCGCTAGGTTGACACACCTAGACAAAATAAGGGCATCCCAGCAAACCAAAAGGTTTGGGAAAAAATTAGGGATATATGCAAAAGATTGTACACCTGACAAGTTGAAAACCCGAAAGGGCGACTTGGGAAAAAATGGGTATCCTGGTGGACTGGAAACCCGAAAGGGAGGTCCAGGCAAAAGTTAAGGATTGAAAGCATATGACTATGTCCCGTGGAATCACCACTATCAACTTTATCACCAAGGTCCGAGTTCAAATGGTCTAAGATCAATCCAATCAACTTCTGTCAACGGCAAGGGGCATTCGAAGACATTGGAGCAATAGTAGAGTTGGAATGCAATAAGATCATTTCCACATGGCTATTTGTTTTTTGTTTTCAATTCTTTGTTTTCCTTTTGACGATTTCCTCTTACTAGGATCTCCGTCTCTTTGTACAAAACGCCTATTCATGGGAAAAATATCAATACAAATATACTTCAAAGTGCAAACTTTTTGTTTTCATTTATAATGCAAAATTGTCCAATGACTAAAATTGAACGAACATATGCATATGAACATAATTAAAACTATTTGGCACATGTGTCCTACTAAATAGTATCAAGCATATCTTTAGTGTATATGGAATATACCCACCTAGTTATTTCATTTGCGTTATCCCCACAAGACGGATACAATAAACCAATCCTCAACAAAGTTACCCATAAAGTCTCTTTGCATAGGATAATCTCCAGCCAGAGTCTCAATCTCTTGACAGCTCTCTCCCCAGCTAAGTTGAATCCTACAAGTAGAAGCCTTGTGGATCTCTTCCTCAAAGAACTCTCCTCATCAGCAGTTCATCAGGTATTCATCGACAGGTTTTTTTCCCCAACAAACAACGAGTAGCATAACTCCCCATCCGAGTAGCATAACTCCCCACTCGAGTACAAAATTCCCCAGCTTAGTCTATCTTCACCAGCCGAGTACAAAATTTCCCAGCTTAGTCTATCTTCACCAACCGAGTCTGTATTCCCCTGGCATAGTCTATCTTCCCCAACTGAGCCTGTTATCCCCAACTGAGTGTACCCTCCCCAAGTTGAGTATGTCCTCCCCGATTGAGTCTACACTCTCCGGTTTGAGTTTGCCTTTCAAATTATTACAAACCATAGAGCCACAACCTCTAATCCCCAATAAATTCGTCAACAAAACCTTTACTATCTCCAAAATCTACTATGAAGCCTGGACCCGACCAGATATTAGTACAACTTCCAAACTACTATGAAGACTGGATCCGACCAGATAATCGTTAACTTCACAAGATACTATGAAACCTGTATCCGACCAGATAATAGTTTAAATCTTCAAAATATAGAAGAACCTGGACTCAACCAGACCAGGGTTTAACTTCTTTTCCCCAGTAGAGTTTGCCTCTACCCGAACAAGCTATTGTGAAGCCTGGATCTGACCAGATATCAATTCCCTTCAGAGATTCATTGTGAAAACCTGGAATCCGACCAGATAACAACTAAATCCCCAAGCAGTTTATTGTGAAGCCTGGACCCGACCAGATAACAATTAACCTTAACCACCTCAGAAATCTGCAAAGCCTGGTGTGATACGGTGGGAGAACCGACTTGAGGGTTTTGCGTTTGGTCGCAAATGTTGCGGTTAGCAAGAGTCGCCACCGACTTTTCTTTTATCCAAAAGGAAAGGTGAAAAAGCACAGGAAAGACCTTTGATATTGTTTCTTTAGTTCGGGGGGTAGTTTATGAATAGGGAAGTTATTAGCACCCCTTTCATCCATGGTTTTCCATGGGCTCTTAGTTACTTGCTAGATCACTTGCTTTTGTTTGAAATTGTGCTTTGTGTGGTTTTCGAAAGTATTTTGTAAAGAGGCCATTGTTTAGGCAATCTTTGTAATGATTCTCGTTTGTAAGAATGTATACAAAGATGTTTGATCTTTTGAAAATGTTTTCAATTTTGTAAGATTTTTGAAAGTGTATGTGTTTGTTTTTGAAAATAGCAAGGATGTTTGCTTTGAAATGGAGCAAGTAATTAGGAGTAATCTACCTACTCAAATGTCTTTCTTATTCATTTTCTTTTCCTTTGACATTGTTGTCTTACCATTGATTTGGTAAGCAACCCTATCTTTGGATGTAAACGGGACAGGCGTGGGTCATCGTATAACCATGATTAGCAATGTTACAAGGTATCTTATCATTCTTTTTGAGGGACTAAGATCATTTGTAAGGAAACTTAGATAGCATCATCGAGGGACTATGATCTTGTATTCTTTTTTCTTTTGCTAAGATACCTCTCATGCGTAATATGGTCATTTTGTAAGGCAACCAAATGGATTTTACCCTAGGGGTGCTTGTGTGCAAGTGTATTGTTTTCATGCTTGTTTTTGTCTTGAATTAGGTTTTTTCTAAGTATTGGTTTTAGTCTTTCCATACAAATCCTAATTACTAACATATGTATATAAAGCGATAAATTGCGGAATTTAAAGTTACTACGCTATTACAATATTTGTGGGGAGGGGGTGTACAAATTAAAATGGGGATTGCAAAAAATATAAACCTAGTTAGTCTATTACAACCATATTGAATAAGTATTGATGTGTAAAGACTTAAATGTACAAGATGAAATAAATATACAAGAAATGTAATTGTTAAGAAAATGGGTATTTTGGATTTTTTATGAGAAAAAGGGAAATCATTTTAACCTAATTAATTAAAGAGAATAATTAATAAAAATTGGATTTATTTAAGAAAAGATTTTAAATAAAACCCTAGTTTTATTGATTAATGAAAATAAGTTTAGAAAAAAAAGTATTTTTTTTTGGTATTTTTGTCTTGAAAATATTAATGGCATCATGAAATATTTTTAGTCCCTTTTTATATCAAAAATAACATATTTTAATTAGTATGAAAGAAAATAACTAATAACCTAGTTTTAATTATATTTACAAGATAATAAGTAAAAAATAAATAAAGTATAAAACACATTTTTTTGTGAGAAAAATAAAATAAATTAAGTCAAAATATAAATCTAGCATTTTTTATATTTTATGATTTTTAATATTAGTAAAAAAATAATTAAGAAAAAAAACAAATAAAAAATAAGAAAATAAAATAAATTGGGCCAGGGGTGCATAAGTAGGCAGGGAGGTTAGCTAGTAAAAAAACAAAAAGCCCAAAGGCCTAGGCGCCCTGCAAAAAAAAGGTCAGAAAATGCAAAAACATGTAAAAACACAAAATGGGTACCATTGGGGCTCGAACCCAGGTCCCAAAGGTTAACAGGCACGCGCTTTACCACTAGGGTGGCTATACATCGGTTCATATAAACAAAATAATAAATATGTAAGGCAAATCAAGTTCTGATGACTTCATCTTCAACCTCTAGCCAGTGTACCTGTAACTTCTTCATTTATCAACAAAAATGGAAGATGACAAAATGAAAGCTGTTGCATTCTTTCTCACGAATCTAACCATGTAAATAATTAAAGCTAAAAGTCAAAGATAAATGAGAATTTCTCTGGCCCTAATTAGAACCCTAAAAAATTCAGAAACTTCAACTCTAAAATTCTTCAAGCTTAGGCCATGTAAATGCAAACTATGGATATGTACAGCTTCGTGGCAATGAGGTCTACATATTTCCTTCATAAAATAAACATTAATGATGCTTAAATGATGAGATAGAAGTTCAAGTGAAATACCTCAAAATTGGAAATCGTGAAATGCAAATGAGCTTGATTCAAAGTGCTGCAAGGATCAGGTTAGCTTCCTTGAGGTCCTAGGAAGCTAATGCAATGGTTAGCTTGAGCTGGAAGTGGCTGAGGGGCTCTAGAGAAGTCAAGTTGCAGACCCCTATTTTTGAAAATGGAACTTGATGATAGAGGTGTTACAGTTGGGCAAATGGACTTTGGATGGTTTATATTTGATGTTTATAAGCTTTTGGAAGTGAAAGGCCAAAGAACGCACGAGGGGATTTGGAGTTTGGTATGTAAAGTCAGAACTTGCACAACAATGATGTTTTGAGACAGTTTCTAGCTAGAGGGAGTTTGAGTGAGTTTAAGGTTCTTCAAGCTCTTGTCCTAGCTCACAAATAGTGCTTCTATTTATAAGCAACAATTTTGGAGACTTGTTGTTGATCAGAATTTGAAATTACATGTTTATGCATAACATGTGATTTTTGAGAAAACAAGTTTCAATGCTTTGTGTACTTGCTAAGATATAGTGGTTATGCTTTAAACACACTTTCTTCTGACATTGTAGATGAATTGTGATCAGAGGGAACAAGTTAGAGGCTCAAGAGTGGACTTTATGCATAAAGCTTGCTTTTCAAGAATGGTATTGTTAACTTTCTTCCCAAAATGGCAATGTGAATTGGATAAAGCTTAAATCACTTGGATTATAGCTCAAAAGTTTTTTGTAATCCATTAATTATGGAGTGACAAACAAGTTTGAGGCCTGCAAAGCAAATATTATGCAACCTAACATTGATTTGGATCATGTGTTCATCCAAAATGACTTATAATTCAAGTGACAAAACCCTAATTTCATCTCTTCGACTCCCCCTACTCAAGAATGATCTCAAGGAGTTCTTGGATATCATGGAAATATTTCAATGTGCTCTACAATCCATATTTGAATTTATTTTGAAGACTCCCCTTGGAACTATGTGAAAAAGTGCCATGAAGTTAGGTCAAAATCCTGACCAAATTAGGGCAAAATTTCACTAAGTGTTTAGTTTCATGACCCTATGTTCTTGAAATTATAACTTGAGATCCAAACACTTTTGGAAGAAGTTGTGTGAAGCAAAGTTGTATATTTCATGGAGATCTACAACTTTCATGTTCAATGTTTCTCTTGAATCATCTTGTATCATGGTGAAAATTTGGCTTAAAGTTATGAAAAAATAAGAAAATTTTTATACTTAGAAAATTTTCTAAGTTAAGAAATTTTAACATTTCAAGATGAAATATTTAATTCTTGATTTCTTGATGAAAAAGTTTCATATTTTGGCATGTTTTGATGAATGATGATCTTTGGCACTTGAATTTGACCAAAAAGTCAAAGTTTGACTTTTCAGTATATAGTTGACTGCAAAATTCATTTGTCAATCCAATGGACTTGTAATATTTTGAACCATGTCATTAGGTCAAATGGTGCAATTGGACTCTTGAGGTCATTCCTTAAACCAATTAATCATTTGCTAGGTCAAAAATCAAAAATTTCTCTTTCTCAGTCAAAACCCTAATTTTGACCATTTTACCCTTTTGATGATTTGATCAAATTTCTTGAGGAATTGTGGTACAAACTTGATCAAATGATACATATGAGTCTAAGATGTTGATGTGGATCAAAATGCATGAAGTTTTACTGTAAATTAGCCATGGTTGACTTTTTCCCCAATACAACTGATTTTTAGGTCAACTGTTCAATTGACTGATCAAAAGTGTGATCCAAGGATTTAATCTTGACATGAGTAATCTTAGGGGTCCACAATGGTCTATGAAAGTCATATAAAGCATTGATAATTCAAAAATAATTGTGAAAACTCAAACCCTAATTTTGGTCATCAGTGCCTAAGGAGGTCTTGTGAGAAAATTCTTGATAAGTGAGAGGGAAAATTTTGGGGTACAACAGCTGCCCCTGTTTAATCTTATTAGGCCTGAAGAGTTAGGTTGTCAAGCTTTGCCATTCGGGACTCAAAGGTGGAAGATGATTGGACACTAGAGTGCCTAGAAATTTTCACTCGACGATGTGAAGGTTGAGGGAATGGGCTTAAAGATGCCATTTGGAGAGGTGATAGAAAGTTGTTGGATATGGGCTTGTAGATGCAATCTGGAGTGATTGATGAATTGTAATTTGTAAGCTGAAAGAATGAGTATCGGAATGACATCCGTGTCTGGAGCATATTTGTACCCATCTAGAGGCTGATTTTGAATGAGTATCAGAATGGCATCCGTGTTTGGAGCTTATCTGAACTGTATCTGGAAGAGGCTCTGAATGAGTATTCGAAAGGCATCCGCATCTAGAGCGTATTTGTATTGTATCTGAAAACTAAATCTGAATGAGTATCAGGATGGCATCCGTATTTGGAGCGTATCTGAACTATATCTGAAAGTTAATTTTGAATGAGTATCAGAATGGCATCCGTGTTTGGAGCGTATCTGAATTGTATCTGGAAGCTGATTTTGAATGAGTATCAGAATGGCATTCGTATTTGGAGAGTATCTGAACTGTATCTGAAAATTCTGAACATTGTTAATGGTAGATGTAAATATTATCCTGAAAAGGGTAAAATGTTAGCTAAAATGAAAAGTCATGTTGTATGAAATGTATGATATAATGCATCCGTTTTATCAATGTTTATGATATATGGATGCAATGTATGCGTATGTGAGCTAATTTGCTGCACTGTTGTTGGATTGGCGAAAATAAATCCCTGACTGCTGCTGAGGATATGTAAGTCTTCATATCTTGAAGTCAAAGTGTTGATGAATTTCCATTCAGAGAAATAAACTCTGTTGTGAGGGAAATGCCATGTACTACTTGTAAAATCCTGTTGGGAAATCCTGAGAAATTGAACGACTTCTTCTGGGGATTGATGACTGGAATCTTTGTCCCGCTGGGGATTAAACTGCACATTATGGGGGATTTATGGAAATAGCTTAGAGAGATTTCCCTATCTCTTAAAGCCATTAGTAATTGTCTTTTATTTTGTTTATTTGTAAACAGTGATTATGTTCAAATGCCTATGTTTAACAATGAATCATTGGACGTTTTTATAAACAAAACACAAGAGTAAAGAAAAACAGATAGTTTTGCACTGTCAAAGGAATATCTTTGTATTGACTTTGAGCAAGTATTTTTGTATAGTGAGACAAACATTCTAGTAGGAGAACACCGTCGTAAAAAATGAAAATTTTAATACAAAGAAAATATAGCTATGTGTAATCATCCCATGGGGTTCCCATTCTGCTATAGCATTCGTATCTCTGAGCATCTTGTCTATTTGTTGCCTTGTCCTAAGATGATTGAATTGGTCAGGAATGCGAGTTTGCAAGTTTTCTGTAAGGTGATCCAACGGGACATAGTGATACGTTTTAATTCCCTAACTTTTGCCTGGACTGCCCTTTCGGGTTTTCAGTCCACCGGGAAACCCTTTTTTTCCTAAGTCTCCCTTTCGGGTTTTCAACTTGCCGGATGTACATATTTTTTTTTGTTTTATCCATAATTTTTGCCCGAACCTTTTTGGTTCGCCGGGATGCCCTTGTTTTTCCTAGGTATGTCAATCTAGCGGGTCTTTTATGTGTAGTATCTTTTGACTATGTCCGTGTTCGCAGGTGCGGCAGGTCGTTGCCATCCATGGTTGTTAAGATCATTTCCCCACCAGAGAATATGTTTTTGATTACAAATGGTCCTTCATAGGTAGGAGTCCATTTTCCCCTGGGATCACCTTGTGGCAGTATGATGCGTTTGATCACTAGATCCCCAACTCGGTACACTTGGCGTCGGACTTTCTTGTTGAAAGCCTTGATCATCCATTTTTGATACATTTGACCATTGCAAACAGCAGTAAGTCTCTTCTCATCAATCAAGTTCAGTTGATCAAGTCGAGTTTGGATCCAGTCGTCTTCGTTCAACCTTGCATCCTTCATAATCCTCAGAGAAGGGATATGGACCTCGATAGGCAAGACAACCTCCATGCCGTAAACCAGAGAATAGGGTGTTGCCCCGGTTGATGTGCGAGCTGTGGTACGATACCCGTGGAGAGCGAATGGTAGCATCTCATGCCAGTCTTTGTATGTGACTGTCATTTTATGTATGATCTTTTTAATGTTCTTATTTTCAGCTTCGACAACACCATTCATCTTCGGCCGGTAAGGAGAAGAATTGTGATGCTGAATCTTGAACTGCTCGCACAAGGCGATGATCATAGTGTTGTTCAGATTTGTACCACTATCATTGGTGATCCTTTCCGGGATACCATACCGGCAAATGAGATTTTTCTTGATGAAACGGGCAACAACATTCTTTGTAATGGAAGCGAAGGAGGCTTCTTTAACCCACTTTGTAAAATAGTCAATGGCCACTAGGATGAAGCGGCCAAGGAGCCGTCAAGACATTTAGAGGAACCGGAGGTACGTGCACCTTGTCAGCATAAATCTGACACTTATGACAGGTTCGAGAGTGATGATAACAATCTGCTTCCATGGTGGACCAGTAATAGCCTGCCCGTAGGATTTCTTTAGCCATCTTATGCCCACTGGAATGGGTGCCAAAAGTGCCTTCATGCAATTCAGCCATGATCCTTTCAGCTTTGACCTTATCTACGCACCGAAGTAACACAGATTCATGATTGCGTTTGTACAGGATGTCATTAATAAGGAAGAACTTAGCAGAGAATCTTCTTAAGAACTCCTTATCATTGACTGAAGCTCCTTTTGGATATTCTTGAGCCTCGAGATACCTCTTGACTTCGTGAAACCCAGGCTGGTCCACTACTTCTTCAATATTAATCTCGTGACAATGAGTTGGTTCATCCATTCGTTCAATGGTGATCTGGGGAGCCTCGTTATCCCAATTAAGTTTAAACATAGATGACATTGTGGCTAGTGCGTCTGCTAGCTGATTTTCTTCTCGCGGGAAATGCTCGAAGGTAATCTTCTCAAAATGTGGTAGCAATGTCAAAACATGTTCTTTATAAGGGATGAGGTTAGGGTGTTTGGTGTCCCATTCCCCTTTGATCTGACTGATGACCAAAGCTGAATCTCCAAATACATTCAAGGATTTGATCCCTAAGTCTATGGCAGCTCTAAGACCAAAGATGCATGCTTCGTATTCCGCCATGTTGTTTGTACAATTGAATCAGAGTCTTGCGGTAAAGGGAGTATGACACCATTCAGGAGATATGAGTACAACATCGATACCATTGTCAAGTGCGTTGGATGCCCCATTAAAGAACAGGGTCCATCGGGATCCTTGTTCAGGTCCGTCATATGGCCTGAATTCTTCACAGTTGTTTACCGTCATGATGTCTTCATCTGGGAATTCAAACATCATGGGATGGTAGTCTTCCACAGCTTGGTGTGCAAGGTGATCAGCTAGTACACTGCCCTTTATTGCTTTCTAGGTAGCATACTGTATGTCGTATTCCGTCAGGATCATCTTCCATCTTGCTATTCTCCCGGAGAGAGCAGGTTTCTCAAAGATGTATTTTATCGGATCCATTTTAGATATCAACAAAGTAGTATGAGTCAGCATATACTGTCTTAGCCAGCGAGCAGCCCATGCCAGAGCACAACAAGTTTTCTCGAGCAATGAATATCTGGTTTCACAGTCGGTAAACTTTTTGCGCAGGTAGTAAATAGCATGCTCTTTTCGGCCAGACTCGTCATGCTTCACCAATACACACCCCATTGAGTTTTCTAAAACAATCAGATATATGATCAATGGTCTTCCCTTAACTGGTGGCATCAACACAGGAGGCTCTTGTAAATATTCTTTGATTTTGTCAAAAGAAACTTTGCACTCGTCATTCCATTTGCCTACTTGATCTTTCTTCAACAATTCAAAGATTGGTTCACAAGTAGCTTTCAGGTGAGAGATGAATCTGGCAATGTAGTTCAAACGCCCCAAGAATCCTCTGACTTCCTTCTCAGTACGAGGAGCAGGCATCTCTTGATTGATTTAACTTTGGCAGGATCGACCTTGATACCTTTGTTGCTGACAATAAAGCCTAGGAGTTTACCAGACCGTACCCCAAATGTGCATTTGTTTGGATTCAACCTCAGCTTGTACTTCTTCGGTCTCTCAAACAGTTTTTGTAAGTGATCAAGATGCTCTTCTTCTATTTGAGATCTGGCTATCATATCGTCCACGTAGACCTCTATTTCGTAATGTATCATGTCATGAAATAAAGCTACCATGGCACACTGATAGGTTGCCCCAGCGTTCTTTAGTCCAAATGGCATCACCTTATAGCAGAAAGTGCCCCACTGCGTGACAAACGTTGTTCTCTCCATGTCCTCATGCGCCATTTTGATTTGATTGTAACCTGAGAATCCGTCCATGAAGGAAAACACTTTGTGTTGTGCCGTATTGTCAACTAGAATATAAATGTGGAGGAGTGGAAAATCATCCTTAGGGCTTACCCTATTCAAATCTCTGTAGCCCATGCACATTCGTACTTTGCCGTCTTTTTTGGGCACGGGAACAACATTGGAAACCCATTGCGGATAGGAAGTGACAGCCAAGAATCCAGCGTTGAATTGCTTCATGACTTCTACTTTAATCTTTTTTGACATATCAGGCCTCATGCGGCGAACCTTTTGCTTTACTAGCGGACAATCCTTTCTTGTAGGAAGACAATGTACCACAATGTTTATGTCAAGTCCCGACATGTCTTCATACGACCAGGCAAAGACTTCAACATAATCGTGTAACAACTTAATCAGACGCTCCTTGATACTGGGTTCCAGATTAGTGCCCATCTTGACCTTTTTTTTTGTCTTCTTTGATACCTAGGTTGATTGTATCAATGGGTTCCTCGTAAGGCTGAATGGTTCTCTCTTCTTATTATAGTAGTCTGGCAAGTTCCCCTAGTACTTCACAATCTTCCTCACCTTCGTCTTCGGCTTGGTAGATTAGATTCTCAGAGTCACAAAAGGCCATAGCAGTATCGTTACCCATGGGATCCCGAATGGATGTATACCTACTTTGTGAGTGTGAGTGTGTGTAAGGGTATAGCTATCCTTGAAAGAAATGAAAATGTAAAAAGAAAAAACAATGAGCCCAAAAGTTTGTATGCGAAAACGTCCATGATTCATTGATGTCATATGAAAATGAGATAATAACCCTTACAAATGGACCATTGTGCCTTGGGTAAGACACAAGGTTTTAAGAGTGCGAATTATTTTAATATTACAGATCCAACAAAATGTAAAGACAAATTATTGTGTGATAAAAGTGACTGGGACAAAATCTCTAGCCTCCCAATTGTTGAGCCCTCCACCGATAGTTGGGAATATCCAGTCCTCCAAGTCACAGCTATCTTCATCATCTTCTACATCGTTGACCTCGCGATTGTTGATCTTCACGGGTGGTCCTCCGGCACGAGCGCGACACGCAGCCTTCTGGGAACCTAAAGTGAAACCCAGGCCAAACTTGTCAGACTTATATGGGATATCTGGGAGTTGTCCCCAGATAGTGCACCCACCTTCTTCTACCACGGCTTTGGCATCCTTCAGAGATGACATCCGGAGTGGAGGCCTTGTAATCTTGGGAACCTGAGACACAGCCTTGGTCACTGCCACATCTTGGGGGACTTCTTTAAAGTGTTGAAATGGAGTTTCAATAAATTCACCATCTAATTCCACATATCTGAAGGAATTGAGATGGCTAATCATGTACTCTTCCTCTCCATGAACGGTGATAATCTTCCCTTGAATTGGATACTTCAGCATTTGGTGCAACATAGAAGTAACAGCGCCAGCATTGTGGATCCATGGTCGGCCTAGCAAGCAGGAGTATGAAGGGCCGATGTCCATTACATAAAAAGTTGAATTGAAATTTTGGGTTCCAACCTTTTTGAGGATATCCACTTCCCCGTGCACAATCCTTTTCAAGCCGTCAAAATCCCTTACTACTATGTTGCTTGGCTTTAATGTCAATCCCTCACAATCAAGTCTATCAAGAGCTTTTTTAGGCAATACATTCAGGGATAAATCGGTATCAACTAACACATGAGTCAATGTCGTGCCCCTACATTCAACTGAGACATGCAATGCCTCATTATGCTTCCTTCCCCTTGACGTTAAATCGACATCTAAAAACCCTAAGCCATTATCTACAGTCAAGCTGGCTACGCAGTCTTGGAACTGACCGGCGGATGTTTCTTGAGGTACATGGGCGTTTTTTAAGAACTTTACCAAGGCCTTTGCATGCGCCTCAGAACACAACAATAAATCCATCATGGATATTTTAGATGGAGTTTTCCCCAGTTGTTTAACTACATCGTAGTCGCTTCTTTTTATGATTTTTAGAATCTCCTCCATCTCTTTATTGGAGGTCTCAGGGATAGTCAATGATTGTGCCTTCATCCAGACAGGCTCAATCAAAATACTTTTTCCTCGAGTCTTGGTTAACTCGGCAGCCGGAATATCAATAGGGGTGATAACAGGGATTGTAACAGCTTCTTCAATAGGAGTATCTTCATAGATGATTATGGGATTGGGAGTAACCTTTGGAGGGGCAACAGTAACAGGAATGATTACGGGTCCAAAAACAGCTTTTGGGGGAGCAATTTCTAGAGAGAAGATCCTACCACTTCGGGTAATCTTACTAGTCCCTGCAATATTACTGACATCAGAATCCACTTTCTCAGAACTTGAATCTTTGGCATCTGGCCAATCTTGCTTAATACCGTGGTAGTAGACATCCCCTCCATAATTCCAAGGTACGGTTTTGTCTGACGTATATGGGACTGGTCCAGGCATAGTAATTATCAAAGGAGTTGCTTTCGAAACTGATGTAATTCTAACAGGTCTTTTGGTGGAGAACTTGGAAGAATTGGCGGAAATGGTGATGATAGAAACATCTTTAAAAGGAACAGGTGGAACTGGAGTCTTTTCAAACAAAATTTCTTTGTTATCTATTAGGCACTGAACGCATGTTTTCAAAAAAGGACAGCTGGTTGGTGAGGACAAACAGAAATGACAGCCTTCATCACAGCCCAGGAACACACCGACATTCAACAAGTTTACTTTAACAGTCGGGAGTGGGGTCATAAGTTCATCAACTGAAGTAACAAACAATTCTTCTTCAATGGTATTGGTATTATGGCCATGTTTGGGCATAAGGGCTGAAATGACATTTGATTTTTCGGGCGCATCGAATTCAATCTCTTTTGCTTCAATGAGGTCTTTTATTTTGTTCTTTAGAGCCCAACAGTTATTAGTATCGTGACCAGGACTTTTAGAGTGATATGTGCAACTGGCATTGGGATGATAGTGAGAAGATGTTGTGTTGGGGTTTTTCGGAGCTTCTTTCAAGGTCACCAAATTGGATCTTAGTAGATGCGGTAATACCTGAGATAGGGTCATGTTAATTCTGGTGAATTGTCTGACTGGTCTTTCCATCCTTGGATGATTGTTTCTTTGCTGATCAGGCGCAGGTTTAGGAATCATAACAGCCCCCACCATTGGACGGCGTTCGGTCCTATCCTGATTTCTCTAAGGATAAACAGCAACCACTTCTTTCTTTCTAATAAATGGCTTCCTTATAGCAGCAGAGGATATATCTTTCTGAATCTTTCCACTCTTTATCCCGGCTTCTACCCTTTCTCCGGTCAATATCAGTTAAGTAAAACCCGCCGATGAACTCCCAATTAGGTGATTGAAGAAGGGACCCGACAAGGTGCCCAAAAACATGTCTACTAATTCTCTTTCAGATAGGGGAGGTTGAACTCTTCCAGCCAAGTCTCTCCATTTTTATGCATAGTCCTTGAAACCTTCATTAGAAACCATGGCCATACTCTGGAGTTGAGTACGGGTAGGCGCAAGATCAGCCTTGTATTGGTATTGTTTATAGAAGGCTGCAACAAGATCTTCCTAATTGTGAACGTTGGCTCTTTCTAGTTGGAAAAATTCAATCAAGTTGAGTTCCAGATAGACTGTCTTGGAAGAAGTGTACCCATAAGTCTTTATCAGCAGTATGGGGCTGGATTTTCCTCACATAGGACCGGAGATGCATTTTTGGGCATGAAACTCCGTCGTATTTGGAGAACACGGGTGCTTTGAATATTGGAGGAATAAAAATCCCCGATACTAAACCTAATTCCTCAAAGTCCAAGCCATGCACTTTTTGGATTTCCATTGTGCTCAACCGCTCTCCGAGATGTTTATACTTGTCATCAGCTGGAGGGTATTGTTCTTCAGAATAGTATTCTTCTTCCTCTTCCGATTCCAACGGGACAACTGTTTCCTTGCCTTTCCCATCTTGATTGTCTCTTTCATCGGATGTCGTTGCAAAGTTTAAGGTCCTTCTTGTCTGCTCATGAAATCTTCTTCCCATGTTTAGGACTCCGGTTACCTTCTTTGTCTTCTTTTCCTTCTCCTCAGCCAGCAAAGTCTTCAACTCTTCTTGTCCCTTGGCTAGGGTCAAGAGCAACTATTGAAACTCTGTATTCTGAGCTTGGAGGTCCTTCACTGTTTGCTCGAGATCCATCTTATTGAAATAAACAGTAGACGGATGAGGAGACTTGTTGCAAGAAACATGCTTATGTTATGATGAATGGTAAATGCGTATGCAATGATTTCAAGGATTTTAAGATTCAAATTTGTTTTAGACAAAAAGGAAACACACGTTATATTAATAGACTAAAGCTCGAGTATAATAACGCCTTCTTGGGCAAAACAAATACAAGCAACTCTAAGATAAAAAGGTTGTGTGCATCCTCTTTGGTGAAATGTAGGCATTCCGAGTATGCTCCTCATGAAGTAGCCTAGTGAGTTCCAAAACCTTCTCCTCGCTTGTGTAGAATTGGGCTTCGAAAGTATCTCGCTCCCCCTTGAGTTGTATCCAATCTCTTGTTTCCCAATTGGATACCACGTCGACCCGTTTCAGGTGCAAGACTGAGGAAATGATTTCTGGCTTAGGAACTTCTTCCAAACCTGTGAAGGGCAACTGTTCAAGGATGGGTATATCCAACAGCTGAGAGAATTCTTCCATGGTAGGCACCAACTGTTATTCTACAAAGGTGAAGCAGTGGTGCTTGGGATCAAAGAACTGAAAGAGTACACTCGTCATCTTTTCATCAAAGTTTGAAGTAACCAGGTTGAGAAGTCGACCATGTCTCTTAGTGAACGCAGAAGTTTCAGAAACCTTTGATACAAGCTCTTTGAGTTGGGAAGGTGTCTTCACAAAGTTGATTCATATAGTGTTTCTACGAATGGAAGCCATGATCTGCAAAACAGAACAAAGATAAATTCCCTTGGTCTTTTAAATGGTTAGTGCAATAATAATGGATGTTATGTTATGATGCATGATGTCATGATAAACCACAGGTATAGCAAACACAGACAAATCACACCAAGTTCTTATGTTTAAGGCTTGCATGAGGTTAAAGGTCATACCCTCTTGAATTTTAATTGGTTTCAAACCTGTCTTAAAAAGTAATAGGGTTCTAAGGGATCTCAATATCATTGACCATCCTTTATCGGGCATTGTCTCAGCTCAAACAATCTTTTCTTACGGCCGAAATATCCCGAAATTCTGATCTCAATGAGTGTAGCATCGAGTATCAACCAATCCTCAGCTCTATACCGAGTCCGGCTATCTCACTACTTTCTAATGGCCAAGTTTGTTCGACTAAGTTTCTAAGGTTCGTTAGTGCTTCACGACACCATGCGGCGGCCCCGTATTCTCCTCGTTTCTCCACGAAGGATACCGGTATCAACCAAAGTGCCACGCTAACACAGCCATCGCTTAAACCATATTGGTCTACGCTATACAGTCTCCACGATCTATTGCTGTTTACCTAAAAAGTGCCCCTAGATCCGGGTGTAGGATCTATAGTAACCCAAGCAAAACCCTTTAAGAATAAAGCAAACAAGCAAGAAAGCAAATTTTAAAAAGACCTAGATCCTAAGGTATACCCCATTTTATTTTAATTCCCCAGCAGAGTCTCCAGTTCTGTGATACGGTGGCAGAACCGACTGTTATACTGGTTTGCGTTTTGTATTTGCAAATGTCACGGTAAGCAAGAGTCGCCACTGACTTTTATTTTATCCAATCAGAAAAAGGAAAAAGAACAGAAAAAACCTTTTTCGAGATGTTTCTGAGTACGGGGGGTAGATTATAGAAAGGGAAGGTGTTAGCATCCTTTCTATCCATGGTTTTCCTTGGGCTCTTAGGTACTTGCTCATTTTAAAATAGCTTGTGTGTATGTGTGCTTATTTTGAAAAAAGTTAACATTGTGATAACCCTTGTATCAGTCCTCAAGGGTGTGACGAAGCTGTTTTGAGAATTATTTGAAAAGTGTTGGTGTGAAATTTGTTTGTTTGAGCAAGTACTTAGGAACTATCTACCTACTCGAAAAAGACTGTTCGTTTTCCTTTAGACATTGTTATCCCATTATTAAAGAATAGGTAGCACCGTCGTTGGAGTTTTAAGGGACGTTCGAAGGGACAGATACGATCACAAAAGCAATGCTAGGAGGTGTTAGTAATCATCCTAAAGCCTTAAAGATCTTTTTTCGAGGAAACATCTGAATGGGTCATTTGAGATCTTTCGGGACTAGGGGACGACCATTAACAAACCCTATACTTCATGACCGTTTAACCGAAGGCAATCGAAGTGGAGTAAACCCTAGGAGTGAGCACGTGCGAGTGAACTTTTTCAGTTAATTTGTATTTGCGCATTTAGGTTTTTCTACCGTTTTAATTTTCAAATATTCTTTCCATACAATCCTATTAGCATACATCTAACAGTTTATAATTGTGAAAATTAAAAGTGCGAGAGTAGGAATCCTAACTATTACATGGCTTTCGCAGATACAAAATTATTTTGACTGAAAATAAAATGCGGAATTAAAACCTAATTAAATCTATTACAACCTCGAAGAAGTTATAAAAATAATTAAAAAGGTAACTAAAATGCACGCGACGAATTAAATGCGAGGACAATTAGAAAACCTAAAAAATCTAATTTGAGAAAAAATATTTAAGTTATTTTTGAAGAAAAAATTAATTATTTACAAAATCAAATCCTAATTTATAATTGATTTTAATTTACAAAAAAATAAGATTTAATTGCCCTAATTTTGAATTAAATTAATTAATTAAAGAAAATGAATATTTTATGAAAAAATGATTTTTGGTGTTTTTTGTGATTTTGATTAAATAAAAAATAATTTTGATGTTATTTTTAAAAAGAAAAATAATTAGGAAAATAATTAAAAAGAAATAAAACTATAAATAAAGATAGAATGGGCCTGTATAGCAATCCAAAAGAGGGGGTGTATTGTTGAAAATATTCCAGGCCCACCAAGCTGAAGCCCAGTCAGCGCCTGATCCAGTGGGGCTCCTTCTTGAAGGTGTACCATGGTCTCTGGCAGGTAGAGGCGTTGGACCTGGTTGATCATGAATCTTGTGGCTGGCTGTTGATGGCGCATGATAGGCCTTTGGGATGGTAATGCATGGGATCTGTTAAAGGAAAATAAAACAAAGAAAGTTGACGGGACCTGGGATCGAACCCAGATCCTCTACCCTTTCCAACATACGTCCTTGCCAACTACGCTACATGTTTCAATTGTTACTATAATGAAAATAATATATAATATATGCAAACAAGGTGAGTTAGTGGACAAAACAAAAAAACGCGCGCTGGTTTGAATGGTCCAGTGGTTGGCTGCCACGTTATTGTCTTCTTCCTTCTGCTGTCGTATTAGGCATGTAACCTATACCTACGGACAACGCCTGTAACTAAAACCCTGCAAATTTCCAAAATCCAGCACAGGCATGATAAATCAATTATGGCTACATAAATCAATTTGTTTTGACCTCACGAATACGATGGTACCCTTTGTGTAGGCCAATTTCACCTGTATCAAGAAGCCCCAAAACGTGACCTCAAACCCTAATAATGGCAACTCTGGATATAAGAATCAAAATGCAAAATCAAGTAAACCAAAACGTTCTAAAAGCTCATACAAACACAATGCTACGTTCAATAATGGTTAATCATGTATAAATTGCAAAATATGATTCAAGTTAGGGAAGGCAAACCGTGGGTCTGTAGCGTGCGTTTCTGGGCGTGAACAGGCTTGCAATTGATCCAGTTATGTTCCTGAGATGTCCAGCAATCTGTTGGCAACGTTAGAATGGCTTGAATTGGTCTCCAAGCTTAAAACCGATTCACTACTTTTTGCAAAAAAATTGAGTTTGTTCTTGTGCTTTCCACGACTGCTAACCCTTGTTTTCGTGCATGGCCTTGTTCATTATATATCCCTAAGTGAATTAGGGTTATAAAAACAGCTGGTATCTTTGCAATTTTTGAAGATTTAGTTTTTATCTTGTATGATATCTTTCCAAATTAGGCCTAATCATTCCATTCTTGTGCCAATCAACTTTGATTCGATTTGATCTTGATATGCCAGCATAATTAGCTTGTGATTCTGTCCAAAAATCCAATCAAAACAAATCTTTGCTATTATTTGTCATTTATTTGATTTAATTCAATTTTTAATTAATAAAAAATTAAAATAAAATGAAAAATGAAGAAAATATTGTGTGGGTGAATATTTGGGTCGTGGAACGTGTTATGAGTGAGGTGCAAGCATAAAAGGTTAGGCCCATTTGGCAAAAAAATGCAATTTTGAGCATATTTAACTTTTGGCAATTTTGCAAAAATGGTCAACTTTGACAAGACATGTCTCTTCCAATTTTAACCCAAGAGAGGTGTTCTTGGACTTTTTAGAAATCTTAGGATGTCCCCTAAGCAACCCTTTTGGTCTCATCTCAATTGGGTCTTCCATGTTCATGTTAGAAGCTTTGACCCAAAAAGTGTTTTTGTTGACTTTTCAAAAGGACCTATAATATGTAAATTCATATCTTTTTGTGAGTGCATATTTTGAATGTTAGGGATGAAGATGAATTATAGGTAATTGCATCCTCTTCAAAATGAGCCTTAGATGGAAAATTTCTAATAAAGTATGAGGAAGTTATGCTTGGTCAAAGTTTGGTTGACTTTTCCTAAGAAACCCTAATTTAGCAACTTTTGGGTTTTGATGAATTTGGGGCATTACTTGAGGAATCATGATCAACCCTTGATAAAATGATGTATATAACTTCAAAATGTTGATGCTGACCAAAAATCTTGAAGTTTGACTGTATGTGGGTCACATTTGACTTTTGACCTAATATAGTCGATTCTCAAGCATTTGAGCAGTTGACTGAGCAAACTTCTTGTGCAAGGCTTGAAATTTGACACGGAGGGTCTTGAGAACATATTAGGACCATGGAAAACATATGAGGTCTTTGGAGTTCACCCATCTTGATGAAAATGGAAACCCTAGTTTGAGGTACATTGCCTTAGGAGAGAGTTTGTCTGGTCAACTCTTGGGCATCCTTGAGCAAGTTAAGGATCTCAATGGGCATGTATTGACTAAAATGAGAGAAAAAATTTTGGGGTACAACAGCTTCCCCTGTTGAATCTTCTTAAACCTGAGGATGTAGATTGGCTTATCTGCCTTTCGTGATCTGAAGGTGGAAGATGATTGAACACTAGAGTGCCCAGAAATTTGCACTCGCATGAAGTGATACTTGATTTGGTGATATCGGGAATGGGCTTACAGATGCCATTTGGAAGTTGACGGAGAATCGTCGGGGATGGGCTTAAAGATGCCATCTAGAGGATATGACGGAGAATCATCGGAGATGGGCTTAAAGATGCCATCTAGAGGATGTTGATTTCCTGAGATATTCCTTTGATGAGAATCCCTGTTCCTGTTGTTAAGGAGGAATCTGCTGAGGAATGTTGGTATCCGTCTTGGGAGAAATAGAATTTTAGGAGTTTCAGTTGTCTGTTACTCTATTGGGGAAATAACTCCTGCTTGAGGAAGCGTAAGTGAAATGCATATCTGGTCAGGGTACAAGCTGCACCGCGACTTACTAGGGAAAGGTGAAATCGACCGAAACTGGTCGGGTCCTGGTTTTACCGTGTTGTAAACTGTTGTCTGGAGATAAGAGAGAGGAAACCTAGATGGTAAGGTTATAAAAAGGAACCTGGGTTGTAGGGTTACTTCGAGATGAAAGTCTGGATAGTAGGGCTATGAGAAGGAACCTGGATAGTAGGGTTAAGAGAAGGAACCTGGATAGTAGGGTTACTTCAAAATGAAAGCCTGGATAGTAAGGTTATGAGAAGGAACCTGGATAGTAGGGTTACTTTAAAATGAAAGCCTGGATAGTAGGGCTGTGAGAAGGAGCCTGGGTCGTAGGGTAACTTCGAAATGAAAGTCGGGATAGTAGGACTATGAGAAGGAACCTGGGTCGTAGGGTTACTTCAAAATGAAAGCCTGGATGGTAGGTGCGATACGGTGGCAGAACCGACTGTTTTGGAAATACTGGTTTGCATTTTGCGTTTGTGTTTGCAAAATGTCGCGTTAAGCAAGTGTCGTCACCGACTTTTATTTTATCCTACTGGAAAGGAAAAAAGCACAAAAAAATTCCCTTTTCAAGATATTCTGAGTACGGGGGTAGATTATAGAAAGGGGAGGTATTAGCATCCTTTCTATCCGTAATTTTCTACGGGCTCTTAGGTACTTGCTCATCATTTTAAAATTGCTTCTATGTTTGTGTGTTTTGAAAAGTTTTTGTTTTACTTCGTTTTAACCCTTGTATCAGTCCTCAAGAGTGTTACGAAGTTGTTTTGAAAACTTTGTTTAAAAAAAGTGTAAGTGTGAAAAAAAGTTTGATTTTGAGCAAGTACCTCTAGATCTACCTACTCGAAAAAGGATTGTTTTTGTCCTTGTTTCCTTTAGACAATGCTATCCTACTATCGAGAAATAGGAAGCACCATTGTTGGAGTTGTAAGGGTCAATTCGAAAGGGACGTACGATCACTAAAGCAATGATAGGATGTTTTAGTAATAACCCTAATGTCTTAAGATCACATTCGAGGCAACATTTCCGAGGTAATCTTTCCGAGGCAACATTTCCGAACGGGACATTTGATCTTTGTTTAGACAAGAGGGCCACCACTAAAACACCATATACTTAATGATCATTTACCGAAGGCAACCGAAGTGAGAGTATACCCTAGGAGTGCACATGTGCGAGTGATTTGATTTTAATTTATTATCTTTGCATATTTAGGGTTTTCTAGTCATTTTAAATTGTCATGCAATCTTGCCATACAATCCTATTAACATACATCTAACAGTTAATATTTGCAAGAAATAAAATGCGGAAAAGTAAAGACTACGCTATTACAAGGCTTCGGGGTGGGGATTACATAGCAAAAAAAACCCGTAAAATGATAAATAAAAGGAAATACTAATTAAACTATTACATACTGTAACCAGTTACATTAATATCGCAAAAAATAATAAAACGTGCGCAATGAATTAAGAACGAGAGAAATTACGGTTTTGACCCCGTCTAAACCTAATTGAAAGAAAAATCAATTTTTGTGTTTTTTTTATTGTTTTGAGAAAATAAGGTTTTAATTGAATAAATACAAACCTAATTACTAATTAATTTAAATTAATAAAAATAATTAAATCAACCTATTTTTTGTATTTTTTTTAATTTTATTGAGAAAAGAAATAAAAATTAAATCACATGATAACCCTAATTTTTTCTAATTTGATTTTACTTATTTACAAAAAAAAAAAGTTAGAATTAAACCTAAATTAAAACTAATATAAAATTAAATTTGATAAAATAAAATAAAACCTAAATTCTAAATTGGTGAGATTAATTTTATGATTTTTTTATGAAAAAAGAAATTAATTTGTGTTAGAAAATAATTAAATAAAAGAAATTAAATAAAAAGAAAACAATTAGAAAAGAAATAGAATGTGCCTGGTTTTGTAGCAAAGGAGGGGGTGCTGATTGCACTTTCTGAGCCCAATAGCACCCAGCCCATTTGACTTTTCCAGATCCCATGTTTCTAACTTGACTGGGGTGTATTGTGGATCCTCATGGAGAGACCTTGGATTTGGCTTGCTTGGGATCAGATGGCTGAAAGTTGATGACGTATGGTGGATTTTGTGGGACGCCTGTACACCTGATTAGGTAATGCAAAATAATATGGAATAATATGGGGACCTGGGGATCGAACCCAGGCCCTTAGGCGTTATCCCAATGCATGATGACCATCTGAGTTGGCTTGGCTTTTTGTATATGGAACAACAAATAAACGTTATATGGAAAAACAAAATAATAATTATCAAACGCGCAAAATTTTGAATGGGAAAATCAAGGAGTGCCACGCTACTCTTCTTCTTCCTCCCACCGTTGCTAAAAGTTTTGTAACTTTTACCTACTGTGAAGGGGTGTAGGTATAACCCTGGGCTTCTCCAAAATCCTATACAAGCGTGGTAAATGCAAAACAATGGTACCAATCAACTCATGGCATCCTCACGAGCATCATGGTACCCTTATCCATGGCCAATTGTACCTATACACAAAAACCCCAAAAACGAACCAAGAACCCTAATTATGGCATCTTGATGTATAATCAGCAAAAACTAAATTAAACATAACCATCAGTTTGCAAACATCACAAGGAGTAAGAATATGTCAATAAAACATGCTAACTATGTCAGAATCATAATATACGAATTCAAAAAAACATGGAAGTCGTGGGACTCTTACAGTGCATTTTTGGATGTTATGAGGCTCGTTAGTGATTGGAATAGGATCCTAGAACGTCCAACAAACGATTTGTGTGACTGGAATGGCTTGAGGAAGCCTGGAACTGGGAAATCAGTTTACAACTTTTCTTGATTTTTTTGAAAGTTGCTTTCACCTTTGCACGCCTCTAATCCCTCCTCTTTTGATCTGAACCTCTTCCTTATGTACCCTAGAATGAATTAGGGTTACAATTTGGTTTCAAATCTTCTCCAATTATGATCATTAATTCAAGATTTGATCCTTTGTGCAAATCTTTCCAAATTGAGAAAACCCAATCTTTTTATGTCCATTTGAAGCTTGCACGATTTGATTCCATCTCCAGCTGTATAATAGACCTAAACATGCATAAAATCTCAAGCTTTGATTAGTTTTTGATATTTTCATGATTTTATTTTGTTTTTATTTGATTTAATTGAAATAAAATCAAAATAAATGACAAAAATAAAAGAATGACAGATGGGAAAGATCATGGGTCGTGGGTTATGTTAGAAACTCAATGCAAGCATAAAAAGTTGGGCCTATTTGACAAAAAATTGCAATTTTGGGCACATTTGACTTTTGGCAATTTTGCAAAAAGGGTCAACTTTGCCAATGCATAACTCCCTCAATTTTTACCCTAGAGAGGTGTTCTTGGACTTTTTAGAAAGATTAAGATGTCATATAAGCAACCCTTTTGGTCTCATATCAATTGAGTCTTCCATGTTCATGTATGAAGCTTTGACAAAAAGGTGTTTTTGTTGACTTTTCAAAATGACCTATAATGTCCATATTTATATCTTCTTGTGAGTGCATATTTTGAACTTGGGAGATGAAGATGAAATGTATGGTATTGCATCCTCTTCAAAATGAACTTTGGATGGGTCATTTTTGATAAAGTATGAGAAAGTTATGCTTGGTCAAAGTTGAGTTGACTTTTCCTGCAAAACCCTAATTTAGCAACTTTTGGGTTTTGATGAATTGTGAGAAATCCTTGAGGAATCATTATCATCCCTTGATCAAATGATGAATAATACTTCAAAATGAGAATGTTGACCAAAAATATTGAAGTTTGACTGTATGTGGGCCTCAGTTGACTTTTTCCCTAGCATAGTCGATTTTCAGGTCTTTGAGCAATTGACTGAGCAAACTTCCTCTGCAAGGCTTGAAACTTGACATTGATGATATTGAGAACATATTAGGACAATGGTGAGAATTTGGGATCCTTTGGACTCAAGCATCTTGATGCAAACTGAAACTCTAATTTGAGGTAGACTACCTTAGGAGAGAGTTTGTCTGGTCAACCCTTGGACTTCCTTGAGCAATTTGAGGACCTCTCTTGAAATGTATTGAGAAATATGGGAGGGAAAATTTTGGGGTACAATAGCTGCCCCTTTTCAATCTTCTTAAACCTGAGGATGTAGATTGGCTTGTCTGCCTTTCGTAATCTGAAGGTTGAAGATGATTGAACACTAGAGTGCCCAGAAATTTGTACTCGCATGAAGTGGTGCTCGTCTTGCGATGTCGGGAATGGGCTTATAGATGCCATTTGGAAATTGATGTCGGAAGATGGGCTTAAAGATGCCATCATAAGAAGTGTCGATCGCATAAGAGATTCCTTTGCGAGGACCCATATACCTGTTGTTGAGGAGGACTACGCTGGGGAACGCTGTTCTTTGTCTTGAGAGAGATAGAGCTTTAGGAACTTAAGTTGTCCGTTACTCTACGGGGGAATCATCTCTTATTCGAGGAGATGAAAATGAACTTCTATCTGGTCGTGCTCCAGGCTTCACAGTGATTTGCTAAGGAAAATTAGTCCGACTACTACCTGGTCGTGCTCCAGGCTTCACAGCGACTTACTGGGGGGATGAGATTAAACTTGCTATCTGGTTGTTCTCCAGGCTTTGCAATTTCTCATTTCTTATATGGTCGTGCTCCAGGCTTCAGAAGGAATCGGGTTGTTATCCGGTCGCATCCGTGCTTCAACTTGAATTTAAGGCAATACTAATATCTGGTCGATTCTGGGCTTCTTAGTAATTGGCCGGGTAAACTGCTATTCGGTTGAATTCCGAGCTTCGCAGTGTCTTATACTGTTATCTGGTTGATTCCAGGCTTCAATATCCCTTGCCGCTATCTAGTCGTAATCCAGGCTTCACGGTGTCTTATACCATTATCTGGTCGAGATCAGGCTTCATGGTATCTTGTATTGCTATCTGGTCGATTTCCAGGCTTCACAATACCTTGTTAAGCTATTTTCCAGTCGATTTCTGGGTTTCACAGCTTGTGTTTATGATATACCACCATCTGGTCGATTCCAGGCTTTGTAGTATTTTGGTACTGTTATCCGGTCGTTCTCCGGGCTTCACAGTATGATGGAGAAATCAAGATATTATCCGGTCGAATCCGGACTTCATAACTTGAACTGGAACAGAAATCTTAGCATTGATTTGACTGAACCAGAGAAAACTTGTGAGAATTTGATTGTATCTTTCCCTGAAAGGTAAAGAGTTAGTCATATGTAATGTCATGATGTATGACATGTATTGAGTAATGATGTTCTCAAAATAAATGAGATTGTGTTGTATGATGCATATGCGTATGCCATGATGTATGGATATGCAATGTTGTTGTGATGTTCTCTAGATGGGGAGAATAAATCCCGGACTGCTGTTGAAGAGTTCAAGGAGTTGAGTTCTTCGCGCTCGCTGGAGATAACGACCAAAGATGATTAGCCGGAGACTTGCGTCCGTTCTATTTGAGAATATTCCGCCGGGAGAGACTCTGCTGGAGAATAAATTGGCGAGAGAATGACTCTGTGGGGAAGAGAGATATTATGCTAGAAGATCTACTGATTTGGAGCAATAACCTCAGCTGGGGATAAATTACCGTTGTGAGTGATAATGAACCCTGCCGGGGATTGAGTTTCGGCTTGTGGAAGAACTAAACTCAACTGATGGTGAACTTCTATTGCTGGTGATAGATAAACTCTGCTTGGGGAGAATTAACACCACTGTCTTTGGGTATTTCTTACTCTGTGGGGAGTGCATGTACCTTTAGTCATATTCTCAAACTGGGTCTATCCCCGTACCTGGTGGATAGAACAACTGTAAGGTTTGGACATTTCTTGTTTTCCCCTGTTCCTGGAATTGCAAGTAATTGTCTTTTATTTCGTATGTAAATATTTATGATAAACAATTATTTTCAAATGCATATATCAAAATGAACCATTGGACGTTCTTGTAAAACAAAACAGAAAAAGAAAAACAATTTTGGAATTTATTGTGAAAATGAATTGTATTGATTTTTGAAGTTAGCCTATAATAGGCGTTTTGTACAAAAGGCTGACGTCCTAATAAGAGAACGCCGCCGAGAGAATTATACATTTGTGAAAAAGAAATAAAAACAACTATGTGAAACAATCCCACTGGGTTCCAACTCTGCTATTGCCTTTATATATTCAAGCGTCTCATCACTTTGCTACTTGGTTGAAGGTAGATTAGAATGATTGGCGCCGTCTGAGCTTGATAGTCGATACCAAAGTTTGTTCGCAAGATGATCCAATAAGACATAGTGTTACGCTTTAATCCCTAATTTTTTCCTGAACCGCCCTTTTGGGTTTTTAGTCCACCGGGATACCCTTTTTTTCCCAAGCCGCCTTTTCAGGTTTTCGACTTGCCGGGTGTACAATTTTTTTTTAATTTTCATCCCTTACTTTTACCCGAACCCTTTTGGTTCGCCGGGAAGCCCTTATTTTTGCCTAGGCCAGTCGACCTAGCGGGTCTTTGATTATGCCTAGTATCTTTTCACTATGTCTGCATTGACAGGGTGAGGAAGGTCGTCACCATCCATGGTGGTTAGAATCATGGCTCCTCCCGAGAAAATGTTCTTAACCATAAATGGACCTTCGTATGTGGGGGTCCATTTTCCCCTGGGATCACCTTGCGGTAGTATGATGCGTTTGATCACCAGATCCCCGACTTGATACTCTTGTCGTCTGACTTTCTTGTTAAATGCCTTGATCATTCGCTTTTGATACGTCTGACCATGACAAATAGCAGCAAGTCTCTTTTTGTCGATTAAATTCAGTTGATCAAGCCGGGTCTGGATCCAGTCATCTTCGCTCAAACCTGCATCCTTCATAATCCGAATAGAGGGTATCTGGACTTCAATGGGTAGGAATGCCTCCATGCCATACACCAGAGAGTAGGGTGTTGCCCTTGTTGATGTCCATGCTGAGGTGCGATATCCATGAAGATAAAATGGTAACATCTCATGCCAGTCTTTGTATGTCACTGTCATCTTCTGCACAATCTTCTTGATATTCTTATTAGCCGCTTCAACAGCCCCATTCATCTTCGGCCGGTAAGGAGAAGAGTTGTGATGTTATATCTTAAACTGTTTGCAGAGCTCGATGATGGTTGTATTGTTGAGATTTGTACCAATGTCTGTGATGATCCTCTCTGGTACACCATATCGACAAATCAGATTGTGTAGGATAAGCCGTGCCACGACGTTCTTGGTTACTGTAGAAAAGGAAGTTTCCTCAACCCACTTCGTAAAGTAATCAATAGCTACCAGAATGAAACGATGCCCGTTAGACGTAGTAGGTCTGATCTCACCGATCATATCGATGCCCCAAATTGCAAAAGGCCAAGGAGTTATCAAAACATTCAGAGGAACTGGGAGTATATGCACCTTATCTGCATAGACTCGGCACTTATGACAGGTCCGAGAATGCTGATAGCAATCGGCTTCCATTATGGACCATAATATCCTGCCTGTAGGATTTTCATTACCATGGTATGTCCACTGGAATGAGTTCCAAAGGTACCTTCATGTAACTCTGTCATGATCCTTTCCGCCTCGCTCTTGTCCATACATCGTAGTAAGTTTGAATCATGGTTACGCTTATAAAGGACACCATTACTGATGAAGAACTTTGCAGCGAACCTTCTCAGAAACTTCTTATCATTAACAGATGCACCCTCGGGGTTCGACATCACAGGAATGCTCAGTTTCGTCCAACCTCTCGATGGTAATTTGAGGAGCCTCATTGTCCCACCTGACTTTGAACATAGAAGACATGGTAGATAGCGCGTCCGCTAGCTGGTTCTCCTCTCTTGGGAAATGCTCGAAGGTAATCTTCTCAAAATGTGGTAGCAACATTAGTACATACTCCTTGTAAGGAATAAGATTTGGGTGTTTCATATCCCACTCGCCTTTGATCTTACTGATCACTAGAAAAGAATCTCCGATTACACTCAAAAACTTAATCCTCGGGTCAATAGCTGCTCGAAGTCCCATGATGCATGCTTCATACTCCGCCATATTTTTGGTGCAGTTAAAACATAATCGGGCGGTGAACAGAGTATGACAGCCCTCAGGAGATATAATCACAGCGCCAATGCCATTACCCAACGCGTTTGAGGCTCTGTCAAAATACATAGACCATCGGGATCCCTCCTCGGGTCCTTCATCCGGTCCAAGTTCTTCACAGTCGGTCACCAACATGATGTTCTCATCTGGGAACTCAAAATTCATGGACTGGTAATCATCCACAGCCTGATGCGCCAAATGATCTGCCAACACACTCCCCTTGATTGCTTTTTGGGTCGTGTATTGGATGTCATACTCGGTTAAGATCATCTTCCATCTTGCTATTCTTTCGGACAAGGCAGGCTTTTCGAAGATATACTTGATTGGGTCCATCTTTGATATCAATAGGGTAGTGTGAGTCAGCATATACTGTCTCAGCCGGCGAGCAGCCCATGCGAAAGCGCAGCAAGTTTTCTCGAGCAGTGAGTATCGGGTCTCACAGTCGGTAAACTTTTTGCTAAGTTAGTAAATAGCGTGCTCTTTTCGGCCAGACTCGTCGTGTTGCCCCAGCACACACCCCATTGAACTTTCCAGCACTGTCAAGTATAAGATCAAAGGTCTTCCTTCAACTGGAGGCATCAGAGTTGGCGGTTCTTGGAGGTATTCCTTGATACTTTCGAAAGCGGTCTAACATTTATCATTCCATTTTACCACTTGATCTTTCTTCAGCAGCTTGAACATTGGCTCACAAGTAGCATTCAGATGTGAAATGAATCGGGCGATGTAATTCAGACATCCCAAAAAGCCTCTAACTTCCTTTTCTGTGCGGGGAGCCAACATTTCCTGTATGACTTTTACCTTGGCAGGGTCCACCTAAATACCTTTATCACTGACGAAGAATCCCAGCAGCTTACCTGACCTTACCCCGAAGGAGCACTTGTTCCGGTTCAACCTCAGTTTATACATGTTCAACCTGTCAAACAATTTCTGGAGATTGTCAAGGTGTTCTTTCTTAGTCTGGGACCTTGCGATCATGTCGTCAACGTAAACCTCAATCTCATGATGAATCATGTCGTGGAACAAAGCGACCATGGCACGCTGATAAGTTGCCCCAACATTCTTCAACCCGAAAGGCATTACCTTGTAACAGAAGGTACCCCGCTGTGTAACGAAAGTTATCTTCTCCATGTCTTCGGGAGCCATCTTTATTTGATTGTAACTAGAAAAACCATCCATAAAGGAGAAGATCTTATGATGCGCGGTGTTTTCGACCAAAACATCGATGTGAGGAAGTGGGAAATCATCCTTAGGGCTTTCCCTGTTCAAATCTCTATAGTCCACACACATACGTACCTTACCATCCTTCTTGGGCACTAGAACAACATTGGCGACCCACTGCGGGTAAGAAGTGACAGCTAGAAACCCGGCGTCAAATTGTTTCATGACCTCAGCTTTAATTTTCTCAGACATCTCAGGGCGTATACGGCGAACCTTCTGCTTTACTGGAGGACAGTCTTTTTTGGTTGGCAGGCGGTGTACCATAATGTCAGTGTCTAAACCAGGCATATCTTCATAAGACCAAGCGAAGATCTCGACATAGTCGCGCAGCATCTTTATCAATCGTTGCTTGACACTAGGCTCCAGATTTGCACCTATCTTAACTTCTTTCCTGTCTTCTTCTGTACCCAAATTTACTGATTCAACTGGCTCTTCATGAGGCTGTATGGCCCTTTCTTCCTGTAGTAACAGTCTAGCAAGTTCTCCAGGTACCTCACAATCATCCTCACCTCCGTCCCCGGCTTGGTTGATCAGATTTTTGAAGTCATAACTGGCAGTAGTAGAGTTGTTATCAATGGGATCCAGAGTGGATATGGATCTTCATTATGATACGTGAGTGTGTGTAAGAGAATAGCTGTTTTTTGATAAAGCGAGAGACAGAAAAAATAAAAACAAGAAGCGCAAAATTTGTAATGCAAGAAACGTCCAATGCTTTATTGATGATATATGGAAATGACAAATAATAAGCCCTCACAAGCAAAGCCAAGGTGCCTCGGGAAAGGCACGGGGCCGTAAAGTTTCAAACTGTTTATTACTCATCTCAAAACAAAAGTCAATTACTGTGTAATAAAAGAAACAGGTATGAAGTCCTTCGCCGTCCAATTGTTCAATCCACCATTGGTAGTCGGGTAGATCCAGCTGTTGATATCCGAATCTTCTTCACTGTCCTCAATCGCATTTACTCCATGATTACTGATGTGCAGAGGAGGTATTCCAATCCACGCGCGCTTAACAGCCCTTTGAGCCCCTTTTTCAATTACAGCCCTGGCATCCTTGAGGGAAGCCATCTTCATCATAAGTTTGTTAGTAGCAACTTCAGTCGACGCCAAAGTCTGGGGGACCTCTTCAAAGTTCTGACACGGGGTTTCGATGAACTCCCCATCTATCTCCATGTAGCGAAAGGAATTGAGATGACTCTCCATGTACTCCTCTTCTCCTCGCACCGTAACAATCTTCCCCTTTACCAGATATTTCAACATTTGATGGAGCGTGGAAGTTACTGCCCCAGACTTAGGAATCCAAGGACGACCTAGAAAGCAAGAATAAGATGGTCGGATATCCATCACGTAGAAAGTAAATGCAAAAGTCTGAGAGCCAACTTTAACAGGGACGTCCACATCCCCGTGCACCATTATTTTTGACCCGTAGAAAGCCCTGACCATAATATTTATTGGTTTTATAACCAAACCTTCACAGTCCAGACGGTCTAATGCTTTCTTTGGAAGAACATTCAATAAGGACCCGGTATCCACCAATACATGGGCCATAGTATTGCCCTTTCACTCGATCGAGACATGCAGAGCATCATTGTGATTTCTTCCTTTAGCAGTCAGATCTGCATCTGAGAAACCCAACCCGTTGTTGGCAGTCAAACTAGCTACGCAATATTTAAATTGATCGGCAGAAGTTTCCTGCGGCACATGCGCAGTTTTGAGGAAAGAAATTAAAGCTTTTGCATAGGCTTCAGAACACAATAATAAGGACAACATGGAGATTTTTTACGGGGTCTGCCCCAGCTGCTCGACTATGTTGTAGTCTCTCTTCTTGATAATCTTCAGAATTTCCTCTATCTCCTGCTTAGAGGTTTCTACAATGATCTTCTTAGGCGCCTCCATCCGGGCAGGCTCACCTGTGATTTCTTTGCCCCAAGTCCCAGATGGCTCAGCGACAGGGGTGATAACTGGAATTGGAACCGGGATAGTAACTGATGTACTAGCAGATGGAATAACAACAGGTTTGCAAACAGTCGGAGGAGAAATCTCGGGAGAAAAGAGTCTTCCACTTCTGGTGACCTTGCTAGCCCCGACAATGTTGCTGACATCAGCATCAGCTTCTTCACTCTTTAAGTCTTGTTTAACTCCATGGTAATACACATCAGCCCCGTAGTGCCAAGGGACAGCCTTATCCGAAGTGTAAGGGATAGGACCAGGGACAGTAATTATTAACAGAGCGATTCTTGGGACGGATGTAATCCTAACAGGCCTTCTCGAGGAAGCCTTGGAAGGATTGGCGGAAATGGTTATGATGGCAACATCTTTAACTGGAACTAACAGAATCATAGTCTTTTCAAACAGGATCTCTTTGTTATCCATCAGGCGCTGAACACCTGATTTTAGTAAGTGGCAACCAGCAGGCATGATTGAACACAGGTGGCAACCTTCGCCACAACCCGGAAATAAACCGACTAACAAAAAATTCTTCTTAAATGTCATCAAAGGAGTAGAAATCTCTTCCACGGAGGTCACAAATAAATCATCATCCACAGCATTTACTCCATGACCATGTTTGGGCATAGGAGCAGTTATGACGTTGGGCTTCTCTGGAGCGTCAAACTCAATCTATTTGGCTTCGATCAAGTCTTGCACCTTATTCTTCAAGGCCCAACAGTTGTTTGTATCATGACCTGGGCCATCAGAGTGATAGGTGCAGCGGGCATTCAGGTTATATAGCGGAGATGTGGTATTGGGATTCTTCGGGGCTTCCCTCAGAGTTACCAGGTTGGTCTTTAATAATTGTGGTAGAATTTGAGACAAAGTCATATTGAGCCGAGTGTACTGTCTCTGTGGTCTCTCCACCCTTTGTTGATTGTTGCGTTGTGGAGCAACTGTGGGTCTTGATATCACTACTGCATTTACTGCTTGACGGTGTTCAGGCCTGTTTTGGCCTCTCGGGCAGTAAACTGCACTAGCTTCCTTCTTACCGGTGAAAGGCTTCTTTACTGCACTTGATGAAGTATCTTTTTGTATTTTACCACTTTAGATACCATCTTCTAATCTCTCCCCAATCAAAATCAATTTAGTAAACCCAGATGACGAACTACCAATCAGATGATTGAAGAATGGACCAGATAGCGTCCCTAGAAACATGTCAACCAACTCCTTATCAGACAAAGGGGGTTGGACTCTTCCAGCTAAGTCTCTCCACTTCTAAGCATAGTTCTTAAAACCTTCACTTGCACCCATTGACATACCCTGAAGCTGTGTACGAGTGGGAGCAAGGTCGGCGTTATACTGGTACTGCCTGCAGAAAGCAGCAACAAGGTCTTCCCAATTTCGGATATTGGCTCCTTCCAATTGATAAAACCATTCAAGTTGAGTCCCTGACAGACTATCTTGAAAGAAATGCACCCACAAATTTCTATCAGCAGTGTGGGGTTGGATCTTCCTGACGTACGAGCGGAGAAGGAGTTTTGGACAGGATACTCCATCGTACTTGGCAAAAACCGGAGCTTTGAACTTATGAGGGATCACCACTCCAGATACCAGTCCCAACTCTCCGAAATCCAAACCAGGGATCTTTTGAATCTCCATAGCACCCAGACGGTCTTCTAACTGCTTGTACCTATCCTCGGCATGAGGATATTGCTCTTCATCATAATCTGTATCATTATCAGAAACCGCAGGACTGGGTCCCTTTTCTTCATTTTGGTTCTCCCCTTCCTTGGATGAAAAGGACAGATCAGCTTGCTGTTTCAACCTATCCCCAAACCTTTTGCCCATACTCAGAAGAATGACCTTCTTCTTCTTTTTCTTCTTCTCTTTCTCTTTCAGAATGAGAGCTTTCGAATCCTCTTGCCCTTTAGCCAAGCTCAAGAACATCTCTTGGAATTGGGCATTTTGTGCTTGAAGATCTTTGATAGCTTGATCAGAAGACATTTCATGCTGAAATAAACAGCGAAGAAGATGAGAAACCTGTAATGGTGCATGTAATGATGTGCATGATAATGGGATGCGTATGTAATGATTTCAAAGACTTTGGGAGATTTATATTTTCAAACTAAAAATAAAACAAAACTTTATTAGATTAACTTGTAAAAAGGTTCAACAATTCCTTTGAGGCGTTACAAAGAAATAAACGGAAAACAAATCTAAACTAGAAAAAGAAAAATCAGAAATCCCATGGACGCTTCCCCTTGGTGCTGACATAGTCATTGATTGTTCTTTCATTCTCGAGTTGCCTGGTGAACTTCAAAATCTTCCTTTCTTGCTCATAATACTTTTCCCGGTAGGTATCCCTCTCCTCTTTCAGCTAAATCCAAGACCTCTTCAATGCCCCAAGATCTGTGGGCATGTAGGGATAAAGGACTATATAAGGAATGCCCTCTTCATTGGTGGGCTCCACAATCACTGGCAGTACTGCTTCATAGGGCATCCCAAGCTTCTGGGCACGAGCTCGAACCCACTGGAGATAAGGCTGCATAGGGAGAGAAGTCCTTGGTCCTAGCTCTTGAGGGTCAGATCTGTTTACCATGCCCCAAGCTCGTTTAAACCTTCGCCGATGCTCGTCTATGTCCTCCTTGTAGTCAAATGCAATATCCGTAAGAAGTAGCTCATGAGGACCATCTCTCCGAGCACGACCGAATTGACGCAAAGCTAAACAAGGACTGTAGGTTATACCCCCTCTGATTCCAAGCAACGGGACATTAGGGTATCCCCCACATCAATCAATGACAGCAGTGCTTTCCATAGCCTTGGAACTCCAAAGAATGTTTGTATGGGAAAGGTACATTATCCTGTAAGACCATCCTAAACCTTCTTCATTCTTCAACACAGATTTGGGGAGGTGTGAAATAAACCACCTTGACAGCAGCGACATGCAACACATAAGAGTCCCTCTTCTTCGCACAGTACGAGTGTATAGGGCATGCAAGATATCACCCAATAGAGTAGGCACAGGATTGCGAGATAGGAAGATCTTAACCGCATTGACATCTATAAAGGAATCTGGATTCGGGAAGAGAACCAAACCGTAGATAAGGAGAGCCAAGATATCTTCGAAAGCCCGAAAGTCCAATTTGTCCCAGAATAGCTGAGCTAGATCTATCAGAAATTTGGCTAAGAAACCTTCAACCCCGCTTCGTGTTTCCCAATTGGATACTACATCAGCCCTTTTTAGATGTAGAGCTGAAGCAATGTCTTCTGGTCTAGGAGTCTCTTCCATACCTGTGAAGGGCATCTTCTCAAGGATGGATATGCCCAGTAAGTGAGAAAACTCTTCCAAAGTGGGAACTAGCTGATAATCTGGGAAAGTGAAGCAATGATGCACAGGATCGAAGAACTGGAAAAGCACACTCATCATCTGCTCATCAAACTTTGAGGTAACCAAGCTAAGAAGCTGACCATGTCTCTTAATGAAGGAAGAAGTCTCAGAAACTTTTGAGGCTAACTCTTTGAGTTGAGCAGGTATTTGCACAAACTTAACTCGGATGGTATTTCTGCGCACGGAAGCCATAATCTGCAAAACAGAACAAAGATAAGTCCCCTTGGTCTTTGAAATGGTTAGTATAGTGAAGTATACATGCTATGTTATGATGCATGATGTCATGATAAAAGAAACACAGGTACATCAGATAATAGGCATGAAAAGGCAAACAAGTCACACAAAAGCCCTTAAGTTTAAGGCTTGCATGGGGTCTAGGTACTACCCTCTTGAAATTCAGTTGGTTTCAACATGTCCTAGTAATAGTAACCGGGTTCTAGAGGTTTTCAATATCACTGACCATCGTCCATCGGTCATGGTTTCAGCTCACGCAATCTTTTCTTGCAGCCGAAACTATCTCGAGAGTATGGTCTCAATAAGTGTAGCATCGAGTATCAACCAGTTCTCATCTTTACACCGAGGTCGGCTATCTCACTACTTTCTAATGGCCAAGTTGGTCGATTAAAGGTTCTAAGGTCAGTTGATGCTTAACGACACACATAGTAGCCCCGTATTCTCCTCATTTCTCCACAAGGGATACCGATACCAAGCAATGTGCCACATCAATGTAGCTACTGCTTCAACCATATCGGTCTACTCCGTACAGTTCCCTCACAATTTATTGCTACTTACCTAAAAGGTGTCCCCAGATTCGGGTTAGGATCTATAGTAACTCCCAATACAAAACCTTTAAAAGTAAAATAACCAAAACAAACAAAAGAAGCAATTTATGATGAACTAATATCCTAAGGTATACCCCACTTATTTATATCCCCAGCAGAGTCGCCAGTTCTGTGATACGGTGGCAGAACCGGCTGTTTTGGAAATGGTGGTTTTTGTTTTGCGTTTGTGTTTGCAAAATGTCGCGGTAAGCAAGAGTCGCCACCGACTTTTATTTTATCCTACTGGAAAGGAAAAAAGCACAGAAAAATTCCTTTTTTGAGATATTCTGAGTACGGGGGGTAGATTATAGAAAGGGAAGGTATTAGCACCCTTTCTATTTATAGTTTTCTACGGGCTCTTAGGTACTTGCTCATCATTTTAAAATTGCTTCAGTGTTTGTGTGTTTTGAAAAGTTTTTGTTTTACTTCGTTTTAACCCTTATATCAGTCCTCAAGAGTGTTACGAAGTTGTTTTGAAAACTTTGTTTACAAAAAGTGTAAGTGTGAAAAAAAAATTGATTTTGAGCAAGTACCTACTAGATCTACCTACTCGAAAAAGGATTGTTTTTGTCCTTGTTTCCTTTAGACAATGATATCCTACTATCGAGAAATAGGAAGCACCGTCGTTGGAGTTGTAAGGGTCAATTCGAAAGGGACGTACGATTACTAAAGCAATGTTAGGACGTTTTAGTAATAACCCTAATGTCTTAAGATCACATTCGAGGCAACATTTCTGAGGCAACCTTTCTGAGGCAACATTTCCGAACGGGACATTTGATCTTTGTTTAAACAAGAGGGCCACCACTAAAACACCCTATACTTAATGATCGTTTACCGAAGGCAACTGAAGTGAGAGTATACCCTAGGAGTGTGCATGTGCGAGTGATTTGATTTTAAGTTATTATCTTTGCACATTTAGGGTTTTCTAGCCATTTTAAATTGGCATGCAATCTTGCCATACAATCCTATTAACATACATCTAACAGTTAATATTTGCAAGAAATAAAATGCGGAAAAGTAAAGACTACGCTATTACAAGGCTTCGGGGTGGGGATTACATAGCCAAAAAAAAACTTGTAAAATAATAAATAAAAGGAAATCCTAATTAAACTATTACATACTGTAAGCAGTTACATTAATATCGCAAAAAATAATAAAACGCGCGCAATGAATTAAGAACGAGAGAAATTAGGGTTTTGACCCCGTCTAAACCTAATTGAAAGAAAAAACAATTTTTGTGTTTTTTTTATTGTTTTGAGAAAATAAGGTTTTAATTGAATAAATACAAACCTAATTACTAATTAATTTAAATTAAGAAAAATAATTAAATCAACCTATTTGTTGTATTTTTTTTATTTTATCGAGAAAAGAAATAAAAATTAAATCACATGATAACCCTAATTTTTTCTAATTTGATTTTACTTATTTACAAAAAAAAAAGTTAGAATTAAACTTAAATCAAAACTAATATAAAATTAAATTTGATAAAATAAAATAAAACCTAAATTCTAAATTGGTGAGATTGATTTTATGATTTTTTTATAAAAAAAGAAATTAATTTGTGTTAGAAAATAATTAAATAAAAGAAATTAAATAAAAAGAAAACAATTAGAAAAGAAATAGAATGGGCCTGGTTTTGTAGCAAAGGAGGGGGTGCTGATTGCACTTTCTGAGCCTAATAACGCCTAGCCCATTTGACTTTTCCAGATCCCATGTTGCTAACTTGACTGGGGTGTATTATGGATCCTCATGGAGAGACCTTGGATTTGGCTTGCTTGGGATCTGATGGCTGAAAGCTGACGATGTATGGTGGATTTTATGGGACGCCTGTACACCTGATTAGGTAATGCAAAATAATATGTAATAATATGGGGACCTGGGGATCGAACCCAGGCCCTTAGGCGTTATCCCAATGCATGATGACCATCTGAGCTGGCTTGGCTTTTTGTATATGGAACAACAAACAAATGTTATATGGAAAAACAAAATAATAATTATCAAACGCGCGAAATTTTGAATGGACAAATTAGAGAGTGCCACGCTACCCTTCTTCTTCCTCCCACCGTTGCTAAAAGTTCTGTAACTTTTACCTACGGTCAAGGGGTGTAGGTATAACCCTGGGCTTCTCCAAAATCCTATACAAGCATGGTAAATGCAAAACAATGGTACCAATCAACTCGTGGCATCCTCACGAGCATCATGGTACCCTTATCCATGGCCAATTGTACCTATACACAAAAACCCCAAAAACGAACCAAGAACCCTAACTATGGCATCTTGATATATAGTCAGCAAAAACGAAATTAAACATAACCATCAGTTTGCAAACATCACAAGGAGTAAGAATATGTCAATAAAATATGCTAACTATGCCAGAATCATAATATACGAATTCAAAAAAACATGGAAGTCGTGGGACTCTTACAGTGCGTTTTGGGATGTTATGAGGCTCGTTAGTGATTGGAATAGGATCCTAGAACGTCCAACAAATGATTTGTGTGACTGGAATGGTTTGAGGAAGCCTGGAACTAAGAAATTAGTTTACAACTTTTCTTGATTTTTTTGAAAGTTGCTTTCACCTTTGCACGCCTCTAATCCCTCCTCTTTTGATCTGAACCTCTTCCTTATGTACCCTAGAATGAATTAGGGTTGCAATTTGGTTTCAAATCTTCTCCAATTATGATCATTGATTCAAGATTTGATCCTTTGTGCAAATCTTTCCAAATTGAGAAAATCCAATCTTTTTATGTCCATTTGAAGCTTGCATGATTTGATTCCATCTCCAGCTGTATAATAGACCTAAACATGCACAAAATCTCAAGCTTTGATTAGTTTTTGATATTTTCATGATTTTATTTTGATTTTATTTGATTTAATTGAAATAAAATCAAAATAAATGACAAAATAAAAGAATGACAAATGGGAAAGATCATGGGTCGTGGGTCATACTACAAACTCAATGCAAGCATAAAAGGTTGGGCCCATTTGACAAAAAATTGCAATTTTGGGCACATTTGACTTTTGGCAATTTTGCAAAAAGGGTCAACTTTGCCAATGCATAACTCCCTCAATTTTAATCCTAGAGAGACGTTCTTGGACTTTTTAGAAAGCTTAAGATGTCCTCTAAGCAACCCTTTTGGTCTCACATCAATTGAGTCTTACATGTTCATGTATGAAGCTTTGAGAAAAACGATGTTTTTGTTAACTTTTCAAAATGACCTATAATGTCCAAATTCATATCTTCTTATGAGTGAATATTTTGAACTAGGGAGATGAATATGAAATGTAGTTAATTGCATCCTCTTCAAAATGAGCTTTAGATGGGTCATTTTTTATAAAGTATGAGAAAGTTATGTTAGGTCAAAGTTGAGTTGACTTTTCCTACAAAACCATAATTTAGCAACTTTTGGGTTTTGATGAATTGTGATCAATCCTTGAGGAATCATGATCAACCCTTGATAAAATTATGAATAATATTTCAAAATGAGGATGTTGAGCAAAAATCTTGAAGTTTGACTGCATGTGGGCCACAGTTGACTTTTGCCCAAGCACAGTCGATTTTCAGGCCTTTGAGCAATTGACTGAGCAAACTTCCTCTGCAAGGCTTGAAACTTGACATGGATAATCTTGAGAACATATTAGGACAATGGTGAACATTTTGGATCCTTTGGACTCAAGCATCTTGATGCAAACTGAAACTCTAATTTGAGGTAGACCGCCTTAGGAGAGAGTTTGTCTGGTCAACCCTTGGACTTCCTTGAGCAATTTGAGGACCTCACTTGAAATGTATTGAGAAATATGGGAGGGAAAATTTTGGGGTACAACAGTAGGGCTGTGAGAAGGAACCTAGATAGTAGGGTTACTTCGAAATGAGAGCCTGGATAGTAGGGCTGGGAGAAGGAACCTGGATAGTAGGGTTACTACGAAATGAAAGCCTAGATGGTAGGGCTGTGAGAAGGAACCTGGATAGTAGGTTTACTTCAAAATGAAAGCCTGGATAGTAGGGTTGTGAGAAGGAACCTGGGTCATAGGGTTACTTCTAAATGAAATCCTGGATAGTAGGGCTATGAGAAGGAACCTGGATAGTAGGGTTACTTCTAAATGAAAGTTAGGGTAGTAGGGCTATGAGAAGGAACCTGGGTCTTAGGGTTACTTCGAGATGAAAGCCTGGATAGTAGGGATGTGAGAAGGAACCTGGATAGTAGGGTTACTTCGAAATGAAAGCCTAGATAGTAGGGCTATGAGAAGGAACCTGGGTCGTAGGGTTACTTCAAAATGAGAGCCTGGATAGTAGGGCTGTGAGAAGGAACCTGGGTCGTAGGGTTACTTCGAGATGAAAGCTTGGATAGTAGGGTTGTGAGAAGGAACTTGGATAGTAGGGTTACTTCGAAATGAAAGCCTGGATAGTAGGGCTATGAGAAGGAACCTGGGTCGTAGGGTTACTTCGAAATGAGAGCCTGGATAGTAGGGTTGTGAGAAGGAACCTGGATAGTAGGGTTACTTTGAGATGAAAGCTTGGATGGTAGGGCTGTGAGAAGGAACCTGGATAGTAGGGTTACTTCGAAATGAAATCCTGGATAATAGGGCTGTGAGAAGGAACCTGGATAGTAGGGTTACTTCGAAATGAAAGCCTGGATAGTAGGGCTGTGAGAAGGAACCTGGGTCATAGGGTTACTTCAAAGTGATAGTGTAGATTAGTTGACCCGTTTTGTTTCGGGAACTGAGTTACCGTTAGTCGTCTGTAGACGTGATCTGTATAACTGCTGGATTTGTTGCAGCTAATCATCTTTCCAGAAAAGATATCAGGGTTAATTATATGCGATGCTTGAAATGCAGGGTGAGATGATGTTCTCAAAATAAATGAGATTATGTTGTATATGATATGTATGGGTATGTTATGATGTATGTTCACGAAATGCTATCAGGGTATGCCCGCGTCTGGGAAAATAAATCCCTGACGATTGTTGGAGATTTATAAATATTCTGTCAAGAAGAGATTCTGCTTGAGAATAAACTCTGCGGGGAACAAACTTAGAAAATGAATTTTTGTAGCTGAAGTGATGAACTCCGTCGGGGATTGAGCCTCTGTATCTAGAGAAATAAACTCTGCTTGGGGGATGAATTTTACTAACTCGCCCGCGATTATGAAATTTTGCTGGAGGATATAGCTGTGAGGTTTCAGAAGGACCCTGGCTGGGGAGGTTACGTCCTGTTTCGGGAAAGCTGACATCAATGCTTTTGACTACTTTTAATCTATGGGGAGTGTATGTACCAATGATTGTGTTCCAAAGCTGACTCTATCCCGGTACCTGATGGGCGGAGTAACTGTCGGGGTTTGGCACTTCTTGTTTTTGCCCCTGTTTTTGGAATTACGAGTAATTGTCTTTTGTTTCTTTTGTAAATATTTATGAGTAGCAATCATTTTCAAATGCATATATAAAAAATAATTCATTGGACGTTCTTGAAAAATAAAACAAAAAAAGAAAAATAAATCAAAGTTTCTTGTGAAAATGATTTTAATTGATTTTTTGAAGTTGGCATGTAATAGGCATTTTTGTACAAGGAGGCTGACACTCTAGTAAGAGAACGCCGCCAAAAGATAGAAACTATACAATTTATGTAAAATAAAGAAAAAATAGCTATGTGAAACAACCCCATTGGGTTCCAACTTTGCTATTGCCTTTATATCTTCAAGCGTCTCATCACTTTACTTCTTGGCCGAAAGTTAATCAGATTGATTGGTGTCGTCCGAGCTTGATAGTCGATATTGAAGTCTGGTCGCAATATGATCCAATGAGACACAGTGGTACGCTTTATATCCCTAAATTTTTCCTGGACCGCCCTTTCGGGTTTTCGGTCCACCGGGATACCCTTTTTTGCCCAAGCCTCCCTTTCGGCTTTTCGACTTGCCGGGTGTACAAATTTTTTTCATTTTCATCCCATACTTTTGCCTGAACCCTTTTGGTTCGTCGGGAAGCCCTTATTTTTGCTTAGGCCAGTCAACCTAGTGTGTCTTTTGATTAGGCGTAGTATCTTTTCACTATGTATGCATTGACAGAGTGAGGAAGGTCGTCACTATCCATGGTTGTTAGAATCATAGCTCCACCCGAAAAAATGTTCTTAACCACGAATGTCCCTTCGTACGTGGGGGTCCATTTGCCCATGGGATCACCTTGCGTCAGTATGATGCATTTGATCACTAGATCCCCGACTTGATATTCTTGACGCCTGACTTTCTTGTTAAAAGCCTTGATCATTCTCTTTTGATACGTATGACCATGGTAGATAAAATTAAGTCTCTTTTCATCAATTAGATTTAACTGATCAAGTCGGGTTCGGATCCAATCGTCTTCATTCAAACCTTCATCCTTCATAATCCTGAGAGAAGGTATCTAGACTTCGATGGGTAGGACGGCCTCCATGCCATATACCAGAGAGTAGGGTGTTTCCCTTGTCGATGTCTGTGCTAAAGTAAGGTACCCATGAAGAGAAAATGGTAACATCTCATCCAGTCTTTATATGTCACCGTCATCTTCTGTACAATCTTCTTGATGTTCTTGTTAGCTGCTTCAACAGCGCCATTCATCTTTGACCGGTAGGGAAAAGAATTATGGTGTTGTATCTTGAACTGTTTATAGAGCTTGGTGATCATTGTGTTGTTGAGATTCGTACCATTGTCAGTAATAATTCTTTCTGGCACACCATATCGACATATCAGATTATGTCGGATAAACTACGCCATGACGTTCTTGGTTACTATAGCAAAAGAGGCTGCCTCACCCCACTTCGTGAAGTAATCAATGGCTACTAGGATGAAGCGATGTCCATTGGAAGCGGTGGGCCTGATTTCTTCGATCATGTCGATGCCCCACATTGCAAAGGGCCACGAAGATATCAAGATGTTTAAGGGGACCAGAGGCACATGCACCTTATCAGCGTAGATTCGGCACTTATGACAAGTTTGAAAGTGCTGATAACAATCGGCTTCCATAGTGGACCAGTAGTATCCTGCCCATAGGATCTTCTTAGCCATGGTATGTCCACTGTGTTCCGAAGGTGCCTTCATGTAGATCTGTCATGATCCTCTCTGCTTCACTCTTGTCTACACACCATAGTAGTGTGGAGTCATGGTTGCGTTTATAGAGGATTCCATTACCGAGGAAGAACTTTGCAGCGAGCCTTCTCAGAAACTTCTTATCGTTGACAGATGCCCCTTCGGGATACTCTTGAGCCTCAAGATACCTTTTGACTTCGTGAAACCAGGGTTTGTCTGCCACTTCTTCGGTATCCATTTCACAGCAGTGTGCTGGTTCATCCAACCTCTCAATGGTGATTTGGGGAGCTTCATTGTCCCACCTGACCTTGAACATTGACGACATAGTAGCTAGCGCGTCCGCTAACTGGTTCTCCTCTCGTGGGAAATGTTCAAAGGTTACTGTTGTACCCCAAAATTTGCCCTCCCATTTCTCATTGATTTCTCACCACAAAGCCCTTGAAGCTCAAGATCCAGTTAGGGTTTCATCTGCTCAAGACTTCTCCTTGCACTGTTGACCCAAATTAGGGTTTGTGTTTGCACAAAGATGTTTTGACCTAAAATGCCTAAGATGACTTTCTGGCTTCATATTGGACTCCCAAGTTTATCCTCATCAAGTTTCAAGTCTTGATTACAAGTTTTGCCCAGTCAATTGGACAGTTGACCTAGAAATCAACTGTATTGGGGAAAAAGTCAACTGTGGCCAATTGACAGTCAAACCTCATGAAAATTGACCCACATCAACATTATGAACTCCTATGAACCATTTGATCAAGTTTGGATCACAATTCCACAAGGAATTTGATCAGATCACCAAAAGGGCAAAATGGTCATTTTTAGGGTTTTGACTGCACAAAGGCAATTTTTGACTGTTTGACCCAACCATTGGCAAACCAAGCTCACATATGGACTCAAGGACCCCATGGAATTATCTTGACATGATCAACAAACTCAAAAGATCCCAAGTACACAAGATTGACAGTTGAATTTCCCAGTCAATTGATCAATTTTGACTGTATACTGAAAAGTCAAACTTTGACTTTTTGGTCAAAATCAAGAGTCAAGATTCATTTTTCATCAAAACATGCCAAATCATGAAACTTGTTCACCAAGAAATCAAAAAATGCAAATTAGGGTTAGAAATGAGAATTTTTCATAACTTAGAATTTTTCTAAGTTATGAAAAAACCTAATTTTTTCCCAACTTTGCCCCATATTCTCACCAAGATCTATTTGGATTCAAACAAAAGTCAAAACATGAAAGTTGTAGCTTGTTGCATAATCTATAACTTTTATTCACAAAGTTTTCCCAAATGACGCTTGTATCTCAAGTTACAATATTTTGAATAAGGGTACTAAACCATTCTTAACTTAGTGAAATTTTAACCTATTTTGACAAGGTTTTCTACCCAACTTCAAGGCCATTTTCCATACACTTCCACTTGGAATTTCAATTTGCATTTCAAAGATGGATTGTAGTACACATTCCAAGCTTTCCAAAATGTCCAAGAACTCATCAAACAACCTCATAACTTGAGAGAATCGAATTTCACAATATGGCAAAAACTCACTTTTGAATTGGCTATTTTCCATGTTCATAATTTGTGCAAACTTCTCAAACCAGCATGCCCCTTCATTACAGGTCCTTAAACCATCCAACACTCATAAATTTAATGCCAATCCTCTTTGCCAAGACCATGTTTTGTGTGTTCAAGCATTGCCTAAAGGATTAATCCCAAAATAGATAAAGCATTTCTTCCATTTTTGCAAAAGGTAACTTTATGTCCAATTGAAAATCCAACAAGTACAGATACAATCTAATTGGCACAAGATTATGAGCAAAACACTCTGATCAAGGAGAGATTATGCAGCACATTAGGGGGCCTCTACCTGCCTAGAACAAAACTTGGGCATTTGTTGCTTAAAGTGTAAGTAACATTGCATTTGGTAACATAACTTTGATATCAGCTAACAAACCCTTAAGCAAACTTGTGAAACACATTCAGGACATCCCAACTAAGCTAGTACACGACCCTAACATCCCTCATACACTCCCATTCCCATAATCACCTTCAAACTGCAAAAACAGGGCAAGGCCTGCAGTTTGAGTGCCATCTCTCATTCCTCTCAAGCTTTCTTGCCCAAACCAGTTCACACACATTCCCTAGCATCAATGCAAGCTAACCAAGACCTGAAACACGATCTGTAATTCCTCTAACAAGTTCCACCATTTTCATTTTCTCATTTTGCAGTTGAAGTTCCACAGCTCGATTCAAGGTGTCTCAAGGCAAAGTAAGTGTTGGAATAATATCACTACACTTCAAGGAAGCTGTACAAGTCATCATCTTGTCCTGAAAGTTCCTCCATTGCAAGGCACGATTCCAACTGCACAGGTATATTCATGAAGTTCTATCTCTCTTATTAGGCATTGTTAGCTTTAGGTTTGTGAAGAGAATATGTCACAATCATAGCCCTGAACATGCCCATATAATTAGATTTCATTTATATTATGTATGCTGCAAGAATTTTAAGTCTGAACATGGCCTAAAAATTAGGTCAGGATTTGGGAGAGAAGAAATTCTCTCTCATCTCTGAGAGTTAGATTGACTTCTTTATATGTCTAGAATCGTGGCTTCAAGCTCTACAAGTTTCATGTTGGAAGATTTGGCAAAAGATCAAAGAATCGGGAGTTAGGGATTGGAGAAGAAGGGCGCGTATTTTTGAATTTTGTTTGGTCTGAAGGTTGAAGACAACAACTTTCTGGGCTGGGCCTGTTTGTTATTTCTTTTCACACCCTGTTTTTGCTTTCATCCCCCCCAAGCCCATTTTGTGTATTTTTATGATTTTTTGATTTTTCCTTTTTCATTCTGACCCATTTATTTTTTCTTATCATATTAAAAACATAAAAAATATTTTTTGCATCATTTTTATATTTTTAGGCATTTATTTGATTATATTGATATTTACATACAAATAAGTAAATAATATATTATTTAGAATAAATAAAGAAAAATAATGTAAACACATTTTATTTTCATTTTTATTTTGTTTTATCTTCTTAAAATATTTTATACAAAACATACTTTTTTTCATAAAATATTAATTATTATTATCTTATATATATGATATTTATTTAGTAAATAATAAAGATATATATATATATATATATATATATATATATATATATATATATATATATATATATATATATATATATATATATATATATATATATATATATATATATATATATATATATATATATATATATATATATATATATATATATATATATATATATATATATATATATATATATATATATATATATATATATATATATATATATATATATATATATATATATATATATATATATATATATATATATATATATATATATACATTTAGGATAAAATACCAAAAATATACATATTTTTATTTTATTAATATTTAACACTAAAAATACATTTTTACAAATATACTTCATTTTTATTTTATTTTTTGTATATAAATAGTAATTATTATATATATTAAATAATTAATACCCTTTTGATTAAAATTAGGGTTTTGCCCTAAATAGGTAAATACTCCAAAAATAATACTTTTTATTTTATTTTATTTATTTGACATAAATAATACTTTTTCATACATATAAAAATTCTTTTTACATCTTGCATATTTATTTCATTTCTATTTAATTATGCAATTATTTATCTTGTAAATATTCCAAATTGATGTAATAGCTAGGGTTAATTTCTTTGTCTAAATATCCCCCCATTTGAACATTTGTACCCCCCTCCCCATATTATTGTGTTGTAATAGCGTAGGAATTTAAATTTCGCACTTTAACGCTTTCTAAACATACCATGCTAGAGTTAGGGTTTGTATGCAAATAAAAAGAACAAGGTAGTTTGACCTAATTTCAAGATAAACAAGCATGAAAATGGACAACACGTCTCACACTTGCACCCCTAGGGTATTCCACTTTGTTGCCTTCAAATAATTGGGCCATATTGCATGTTAGGTTTCTTTGGGTAAAACAAACAATCAAACGATCATAGTCCCTCGATGACGCTTTCGAAAAGTTGCCTAAAATGATCAAGTCCCTTTCAAAGAGAAATTGCCCAAAGAGATTTAGCACTATTGCAATTATGGTCTAAACGATGACCCGCACCCGTCCCTTTCACCTCCTAATGCAAGATTGTCCACCAAATACAATGGTGGAACAAAATTGTCAGAAGGTTAAAACATAACAAGAATCTTTGAGAAAACTTTAGGGTAGATAACTCTTAGGTACTTGTCAATTTGCAAAGAAAACACTTGCCTCTTTTCAAACCACACTTCACAAACACTTTCAAAACAAACTTTCAAAAAACCTTGAAACATCTTTTCAAAAGACAAAACACCTTTTGTAAAACATTCGAGTAAAGAATTGTTACAAGGGTAGCCTATACAAGGCATCTTTTCAAAACATTTTCAAAACCACACACCGAGCACCATTTCAAACAAATGAAAACCAAGGCAAGTTGATCTAAGCAAGTACCTAAGAGCCCATGGATAACCATGGATAGAAAGGGTGCTAATACCTTCCCTTTCTATAATCTACTCCCCGAACCCAAGAAAAATCTCAAAGGTTTTTGCTGTGCTTTTTGAACCTTTCCTTATGATAAAATAAAAAGTCGGTGGCGACTCTTGCTCAACCGAAACATTTGCGAAAACAAACGCAAAACCCATAGTCAGTTCTCCCACCGTATCACAGTTACCTCCTCAAAGTGTGGGAGCAATGTTAGTACATACTCTTTGTACGGGATGAGATTCGGGTGCTTCGTATCCCACTCTCCTTTGATTTGACTTATCACCAAAGCGGAATCCCCTAAAACGTTCAAGAACTTGATCCTTAGGTCAATAGCAGCTCGAAGACCCATAATACATGCTTCATACTCCACCATGTTGTTAGTGCAGTTGAAACATAGTCGGGCAGTGAACAGAGTATGACAACCCTCAGGAGATATGATTATAGTGCCAATGTCGTTACCCAGTGCGTTTGAGGCTCCATCAAAATACATAGACCATCGGGATCCCTCCTCAGGTCCTTCATCCGATCCAGGTTCTTCATAGTCAGTCCCCAGCATAATATTCTCATCCGGGAACTCAAAGTTCATGGACTGGTAGTCATCCACGGCGTGATGAGCAATGATCAGCCAATATACTCCCCTTTATTGCTTTATAGGTTGTATATTGTATGTCGTACTCATTTAAGATCATCTGCCATCTTGCTATTCTTCCGGAGAGTGCAGACTTCTCAAAAATGTACTTGATCGGATCCATCTTCGATATCAACAAGGTAGTGTGAGTCAACATATACTGTCTCAATCAGTGAGCAGCCCATGCCAAAGCACAATAAGTTTTCTCGAGCAGTGAGTATCTTGTCTCACATTCGGTAAACGTTTTGCTAAGGTAGTATATTGCATGCTCTTTTCGACCAGACTCGTCATATTGCCCCAACACACACCCCATTGAATTGTCTAGCAATGTTATGTACAAAATAAAGTTCTTCCTTCAACCGAAGGCATCCGAATTGGTGGTTCTTGAAGGTATTCCTTGATTCTTTCAAAAGCGGTCTGACATTTATCATTCCACTTTACCACTTGATCTTTCTTCAGAAGCTTGAAGATTGTCTCACAAGTAGCAATCAGATGTGAAATGAACCTGGCGATATAATTCAGGCGTCCCAAGAAACCTCTAACTCCCTTCTCTGTACGGGGAACTGGCATTTCTTGTATAGCCTTTACCTTTGCAGGATCTACTTGGATGCCTTTGTCGCTGACAATGAAACACAGAAGTTTACCAGACCTTACCCCGAAGGTGCACTTGTTCGGATTCAACCTCAGCTTATATATCTTCAACCTGTCGAACAACTTTTGGAGATGATCAAGGTGCTCTTCCTCAGTCCGAGACCTGGCTATCATGTCATCAACATAAACCTCTATCTCATGGTGAATCATATTATGGAACAAAGCGACCATGGCGCGCTGATAAGTTGCCCCAGCATTCTTCAACCCAAAAGGCGTCACCTTGTAGCAGAAGGTGCCCCACTGCGTGACGAAGGTTGTCTTATCCATGTCTTCAGGAGCCATCTTGATCTGGTTATAGCCAGAGAAACCATCCATGAAGCAGAAGATTTTATGTTGGGCGATGTTGTCGACCAGAACATCAATGTGAGGAAGAGGGAAGTCATCCTTGGGGCTTGCCCTGTTCAGATCTCTATAATCCACACACATCTGCACCTTACCGTCCTTCTTATGTATCAGAACGACATTAGCAACCCACTGTGGATACGGAGTGACAGCTAAGAATCCTGCGTCGAACTGTTTCATGACCTCTGTCTTGATCTTCTCTAACATTTCGGGATGCATACGGTGGACCTTCTGTTTAATTGAAGGACAGTCTTCTTTAGTCGGCAGGCGATGTACCATAATATCAGTGTCTAAACCAGGCATGTCTTCATAGGACCAGGCGAAGATCTCAACATAGTCGTGCAACATCTGTATCAACCTCGTTTTGATGCTAAGCTCCAGATTTGCACCTATTTTAACCTCTTTTCTGTCTTCCTCAGTACCCAAGTTCACTGTTTCAACCGGCTCTTCATGAGGTTGTATGGCCCTTTCTTCCTGTTGTAATAGTCTAGCAAGTTCTCCATGCACCTCACAATCATCCTCACCTTTTTCCTCGGCTTGGTTGATCATATTTTCGAAGTCATAACTGGCAATAGCAGAGCTGTTATCAACGAGATCCAGAGTGGATATGGATCTGTAGTATGATACGTGAGTGTGTGTAAGAGAATAGCTGTTTTGATAAAGTGAAAACAGAAAAGAAAAAACAGAGAGCGCAAAATTTGTATGCAAGAAATGTCCAATGCTTTATTAATGATATATGAAATGACAAATAATAGCCCTCACAAGCAAAGCCAATGTGCCTCGGGAAAGGCACAAGGTCGTAAAGTTTTAAATTGTTTATTACAAATCTCAAACCAAGTAAGACAATTACTGCAGAATAAAAGAAACTGGTATAAAGTCCCTAGCCGTCAGGTTACTCGGTCCACCGTTGGTAGTTGGGTAGATTCAACTATCGATGTCTGAGTCTTCCTCGTTGTCTTTAATGGCATTAACCCCACGATTGCTGATGTGTAGGGGAGGTCTTCCATCCCGAGCGTGTCGAACAGCCCTTTGAGCCCCTGTAGTAAAGCCCAAACCAAATTTGTCAGTTTTGTGAGTGAAATCAGAGAGCTGACCCCAATTGGTACACCCACCTTCTTCAACCACGGCCCTGGCGTCCTTGAGAGAAGCTATCTTCAGAGGAGGTTTGCTGCTAGTAGTAGTTTCAGTCGATGCCAAGATCTGAGGGACCTCTTCGAAGTTCTGACAAGGAGTTTCTATGAACTCCCCGTCCATCTCTACGTACCGGAAGGAATTGAGGTGGCTCACCATATACTCCTCTTCACCCCGCACATTGAAAATCTTCCCTTTTACCAGATACTTCAGCATTTGGTGTAGTGTGGAAGTAACTGCCCCAGCCTCGTGGATCCAAGTACGACCCAACAAACAAGAATACGACGGCCTGATGTCCATAACATAGAAGGTGGACCCAAAGGTCTGGGAACCCACTTTGACAGGGATGTCCACCTCCCTATGCACCATTCTTTTCGACCCATCAAAAGCCCTTACCACAATGTTACTAGGCTTTAAAGTCAAGCCCTCGCAATCCAACTGATCCAACGCCTTCTTCGGCAGAACATTCAGTGAAGACTTGGTATCTACCAACACATGAGTCATAGTGGTGCCCCTGCATTCAATCGAGACATGCAAAGCATCATTATGCTTCCTTCCCTTCGGTATCAAGTCTGCATCTGAAAAACCCAGCCCATTGTCAGCAGTCAGGCTGGCCATGTAATCTTTAAATTGATCAATTGAAGTCTCTTGCGACACATATGCAGTTTTGAGGAATGCAATCAAAGCCTTCGCATGGGCCTCGGAGCATAACAACAGGGATAACATGGATATCTTTGAGGGGGTCTGCCCCAGCTGCTCGACCATATTGTAGTCGCTCTTCTTAATTATTTTCAATATCTCCTCTATCTCTTGCTTAGAAGCCTCCACAACAATTTTTCTAGGCGCCTCCGTCCGGGCAGGCTCACCTATAACCTCTTTGCCGCAGGTATCAGCCGATTCGCCGACAGGGGTAATAATTGGAGTAAGAACAGGAGCATTAGTTGATGTACTAGCAGGAATAGCAGATAGAATGACAATAAGCCTGTTGACAGTCTCAGGGGAAATCTCCAGAGAGAAGACCCTTCCACTTCGGGTAACCTTGTTGGTTCCGACAATGTTATCAATATCAGGATCAGCCTCTTCATCTTTCAAATCTTGTTTGATGCTGTGATAGTACACATCGGCACCATAATGCCAGGGGACAACTTTTTCCGATATATATGGGACAGGACCAGGAACAATGATTAGGAGCAGAGCGATTCTTGGAGCAGATGTAATCCTAACAGGTCTTCTCGAGGAGGCCTTGGAAGGATTGGCGGAAATGGTTATAATGGAAATGTCTTCACATGGAACAATGTGAACCAAAGTTTTCTCGAACAAAATTTCTTTGCTGTCCATCAGGCATTGAACACCTGACTTCAGCAAATGGCAACCAGAAGGCAGAAAAGAGCGGAGATGGAGTTTTGGGTAGGACACCCCATCATACTTTGCAAAAATTGGAGCTTTGAACTTCTGCGGGATGACCACCCCTGATACCAATCCCAATTCTTCGAAATCCAACCCAGATATCCTCTAGACTTCCATGGCACTCAAACGATCTTCCAACTGCTTGTATTTATCCTCAACAGGAGGATACTGCTCATCATTGTAGTAGGTATCATTGTCAGAAACTTCATAACTGAGATCCTTCTCCCTTGTCTCTTCTTCTTGATTCTCCCCTTCTTTGGATGAAGAGGTCAAATCGACTTGTCGCTTCAATGGCCCTCCAAACCTTCTGCCCATATTCAGAATACCGGAAGCCTTCTTCTTTTTCTTTTTCTCTTTCAGGATGAGGGCTTTGAGATCCTCCTACCCTTTCGCCAGATTTATAAACATTTGCTGGAACTGAGTGTTTTGTGCCTGAAGGTCCTTGATGCTTTATTCGGAAGACATTTCTGCTGAAATAAATAGCGGAGAAGATGAGAAACCTGTAATGGTACTTGTACATGCAATTCCATGAATGGGATGCGCATGCAATGATTTCAAAGACTTTGGGAAATTTAAATTTGCAAACCAAAATAAAACAAAGATTTTATTAGCTGAATTCAAAGTTCAAATGCCTTTTCGGTGTTACAATTAAAAACAAATCTAAAACTAGAAAAAATCAAAATTCCTATGGATGCTATCTCTTTGTGCCGAGATAGACATTGAGTTCTCTTTCCTCGTGGAGCTGCTTTGTGAGCTCTAAAACCTTCCTCTCCTTGGCACATAACTGATCCCTGTAACTATCCCGCTCTTTCTTCAACTGAATCCAATATCTTTGTAATTCTACAAGATCAGTGGGCATATCAGGATAGAGAACCGTGTAAGGAATACCCCCTTCAGTAGTGGGTTCCACAATCACCGGTAAAACGGCCATATAGGGCATCATAAGTTTCTGGGCGCGAGCTCGTACCCATTGGAGGTAAGGTTCCATAGGAATGGAAGCCTTTGGCCCCAAAGCCCTGGCGCCAGATCGGTTTACCATGCCCTAAGCTCGTATGAACCTCCGGCGATACTCGTGAACATCATCCTCATAGTTTAATACAATGCCCTCAATAAGTAACTCATGGGGACCATCTCTTCGAGCATAACCAAATTGTCGCAGAGCTAAACAAGGATTGTAGGTTATACCCCCTCTGATACCAAGTAATGGGACATTAGGGTACTCCCTGCAGTGTTTTCCATAGCTCGGGAACACTAGAGAATATCCATGTGAGCGAGTGACATTATCCTTTTTAACCAACCCAAACCTTCTTCATTCTTCAGTACGAACTTAGGGAGGTGAGAAATAAACCACCTCGACAGCAATGGCACGCAACACATAAGAACCCCTCTTCTCTTCATGGTACGAGTATGGAGAGTGTGCAAAATATCTCCGAGCAAGGTAGGCACAGGGTTGCGAGAGGGGAAGATCTTGGTAGAATGCACATCTATGAATGAGTCTGGATTAGGGAATAGGACTAACCCATATATTAGAAGATCTAAGACCTCCTCAAAAGCTTGAAAATCCATATCATCCCAAAACAGCTGGGCCTTGTCTATCAGAAACTTGGATAGAAAACCCTTGACTCCGCTTCTTGTTTCCCAATTGGATACCATGTCGACTCGTTTCAGGTGCAAGGATGACGCAATGACTTCTGGCTTAGGAACTTCTTCCATGCCTGTGAAGGGCATTTGTTCAAGGATGGGTATATCCAACAGCTGAGAGAATTCTTCCATGGTAGGCACCAACTGATAGTCTGGAAAGGTGAAGTAGTGGTGCTTGGGATCAAAGAACTGAAAGAGTACACTCATCATCTTTTCATCAAAGTTTGAAGTAACCAGGTTGAGAAGTCGACCATGTCTCTTAGTGAATGCAGAAGTTTCAGAAACCTTTAATACTAGCTCTTTAAGTTGGGAAGGTATCTTCACAAAGTTGATTCAGATAGTGTTTCTATGAACGGAAGCCATGATCTGCAAAATAGAACAAAGATAAATTCCCTTGGTCTTTGAAATGGTTAGTGCAATAAGAATGGATGCTATGTTATGATGCATGATGTCATGATAAACCACAGGTATATCAAACACAGATAAATAACACCAAGTTCTTAGGTTTAAGGCTTGCATGAGGTTAAAGGTCATACCCTCTTGAAGTTTAGTTGGTTTCAAACATGTTTTAAAAAGTAAATGAGTTCTAAGGGATCTCAATATCACTGACCATCCTTTATCGGGCATTGTCTCAGCTCAAGCAATCTTTTCTTGCGGCCGAAATATCCCGAAAGTCTGATCTCAATGAGTGTAGCATCGAGTATCAACAAATCCTCAGCTCTATACCGAGGCCGGCTATCTCACTACTTTCTAATGGCCAAGTTTGTTCAACTAAGGTTCTAAGGTCCGTTAGTGCTTCACGACACCATGCAGCGGCCCCATATTCTCCTCGTTTCCCCATGAAGGATACCGGTACCAACCAAAGTGCCACACCAACACAGCCATCGCTTAAACCATATCGGTATATGCCGTACAGTCTCCACGATCTATTGTTGTTTACCTAAAAAGTACCCCCATATCCGGGTGTAGATCTATAGTAACCCAAGCAAAACCTTTTAAGAATAAATCAAACAAGCAAGAAAGCAAATTTTAAAAAGACCTAGATCCTAAGGTATACCTCACTTTATTTTAATTCCCCAGCAGAGTCGCCAGTTCTGTGATACGGTGGCAGAACCGACTGTTATACTGGTTTGCGTTTTGTATTTGTAAATGTCGCCGTAAGCAAGAGTCGCCACCGACTTTTATTTTATCCAATCAGGAAAAGGAAAAAGAATAGAAAAAACCTTTTTTGAGATGTTTCTGAGTACGGGGGGTAGATTATAGAAAGGGAAGGTGTTAGCACCCTTTCTATCCATGGTTTTCCCTGGGCTCTTAGGTACTCGCTCATTTTAAAATAGCTTGTGTGTGTGCTTGTTTGAAAAAAAAGTTTACTTCGTGATAACCCTTGTATCAGTCCTCAAGGGTGTGACGAAGTTGTTTTGAGAATTGTTTGAAAAGTGTTGGTGTGAAATTTATTTGTTTGAGCAAGTACCTAGGAACTATCTACCTACTCGAAAAAGACTGTTCATTTTCCTTTAGACAACGCTATCCCATTATTAAGGAATAGGTAGCACCGTCGTTGGAGTTTTAAGCGACGTTCGAAGGGACAGATACAATCACAAAAGCAATTCTAGGAGGTGTTAGTAATCATCCTAAAGCCTTAAAGATCTTTTTCCGAGGCAACATCCAAATGGGTCATTTGAGATCTTTCGAGGCTAGAGGATGACCACTAACAAGCCAAATACTTCATGACCGTTTAATCAAAGGCAACCAAAGTGCAGTAAACCCTAGGAGTGAGCATGTGCGAGTGAACTTTTTCAGTTAATTAGTCTTTACGTATTTAGGGTTTTCTACCATTTTAATTTTCAAATATTCTTTCCATACAATCCTATTAGCATACATCTAACAGTTTATAATTGCGGAAATTAAAAGTGCGGGAGTAGGAATCCTAACTATTACATGGTTTTCGCAGATACATAATTATTTTGACTGAAAATAAAATGCGGAATTAAAACCTAATTAAATCTATTACAACCTCGAAGCAGTTACAAAAATAATTAAAAAGGTAATTAAAATGCGTGCGACGAATTAAATGTGAGGACGATTAGAAAACCTAAAAAATCTAATTTGAGAAAAAATATTTAAGTTATTTTTGAAGAAAAAATTAATTATTTACAAAATCAAATCCTAATTTCTAATTGATTTTAATTTACAAAAAAAATAAGATTTAATTGCCCTAATTTTGAATTAAATTAATTAATTAAAGAAAATAAATATTTTATGAAAAAAATGTTTTTTGGTGTTTTTTGTGATTTTGATTAAATAAAAAATGATTTTGATGTTATTTTTAAAAAGAAAAATAATTAGGAAAATAATTAAAAAGAAATAAAACTATAAATAAAGATAGAATGGGCCTGTATAGCAATCCAAAAGAGGGGTTGTATTGTTGAAAATATTTCAGGCCCACCAAGCTGAAGCCCAGTCAGCGCCTGATCCAGTGGGGCTCCTTCCTGATGGTGTACCATGGTCTCTGGAAGGTAGAGGCGTTGGATCTGATCATGAATCTTGTGGCTAGCTGTGGATGGCGCATGATAGGCCTTTGGGATGGTAATGCATGGGATCTGTAAAAGGAAAATAAAACAAAGAAATTTATCGGGACCTGGGATCGAACCTAGGTCCTCTACCCTTTCCAACGCACGTCCTTACCAGCTGCGCTACATGTTTCAATTGTTACTATAATGAAAATAATATATAATATATGCAAACGAGGTGAATTAGTGGACAAAAAAAAACGCGCGCTGGTTTGACTGGTCCAGTGGTTGGCTGCCACGTTATTATCTTCTTCCTTCTGTCGTCGTATTAGGCATGTAACCTATACCTACGGATAACGCCTGTAACTAAAACCTTGCAAATTTCCAAAATCCAGCACATGTATGTAAATCAATTATGACTACATCAATCAATTTGTTTGACCTCACGAATACAATGGTACCCTTTGTGTAGACCAATTTCACCTGTATCAAGAAGCCCCAAAACGTAACCTCAAACCCTAATAATGGCAACTCTGGATATAAGCATCAAAACGCAAAATCAAGTAAACCAAAATGTTCTAAAAGCTCATACAAACACAATGCTACGTTCAATAATGGTTAATCATGTATAAATTGCAAAATACGATTCAAGTTAGGGAAGGCAAAATGTGGGTCTGTAGCGTGCGTTTCTGGGTGTGAACAGGCTTTCAATTGATCCAGTTACGTTCCTGAGATGTCCAGCAATCTGTTGGCAACGTTAGAATGGCTTGAATTGGCCTCCAAGCTTAAAACTGATTCACTGCTTTTTGCAAAAAAATTGAGTTTGTTCTTGTGCTTTCCACGACTACTAACCCTTGTTTTCGTGCATGGCCTTGTTCATTATATATCCCTAAGTGAATTAGGGTTATAAAAACAGCTCGTATCTTTGCAATTTTGTGAAGATTTGATTTGGTTTTCATCTTGTATGATATCTTTCCAAATTAGGCTAATCTTTCCATTCTTGTGCCAATCAACTTTGATTCGATTTGATCTTGATATTCCAGCATAATTAGCTTGTGATTCTGTCTAAAAATTCAATCAAAACAAATCTTTGCTATTATTTGTCATTTATTTGATTTAATTCAATTTTTAATTAATAAAAAATAAAAATAAAATGAAAAATGAAGAAAATAATATGTGGGTGAATATTTGGGTCGTGGACCGTGTTATGAGTGAGGTGCAAGCATAAAAAGTTAGGCCCATTTGGCAAAAAAATGCAATTTTGAGCATATTTGACTTTTGGCAATTTTGCAAAAATGGTCAACTTTGACAAGGCATATCTCTTCCAATTTTAACCCAAGAGAGGTGTTCTTGGACTTTTTAGAAATCTTAGGATGTCCCCTAAGCAACCCGTTTAGTCTCATATCAATTGGGTCTTCCATGTTCATGTAAGAAGCTTTGATCCAAAAAGTGTTTTTGTTGACTTTTCAAAAGGACCTATAATGTGGAAATTCATATCTTTTTGTGAGTGCATATTTTGAACTTTAGGGCTGAAGATGAATTGTAGGGAATTGCATCCTCTTCAAAATGAGCCTTGGATGGAAAATTTATGATAAAGTATGAGGAAGTTATGCTTGGTCAAAGTTTGGTTTACTTTTCCTAAGAAACCCTAATTTAGCAACTTTTGGGTTTTGATGAATTTGGGGCATTCCTTGAGGAATCATGATCAACCCTTGATCAAATGATGGATATAACTTCAAAATGTTGATTTTGACCAAAAATATTAAAGTTTGATTGTATGTGGGCCACAATTGACTTTTGACTTAATATAGTCGATTCTCAAGCATTTAAACAGTTGACGGAGCAAACTTCTTGTGCAAGGCTTGAAATTTGACATGGAGGGTCTTGAGAACATATTATGACCATGGAAAACATATGAGGTCTTTGGAGTTCACCCATATTGATGAAAATGGAAACCCTAGTTTGAGGTACATTGCCTTAGGAGAGAGTTTGTTTGGCCAACTCTTGGGCATCCTTGACCAAGTTAAGGATCTCAATGGGCATGTATTGACTAAAATGAGAGGGCAAATTTTGGGGTACAACAACACACAATTCAGTTCTCCCACCGTATCACAGGAACTCTGACATGTCCATTCTTTAATCTGCTGATTGGGAGTTCCTCATCCGGGTTCGCAGAAATGGTCCTGATTGGAGAAAGGATCGAAAGTGGTATCAAGAGTGGAAACATCCCGATGTCTACATCTTATAATGCTGAGAAGAAGCCATTTGCTGGTAAGAGGGAAGCCAATGTTGTGTATGGCCATAAGTGTCTCAATAAGGCCGACGACCACAATCCCTTTGTGGGGGCAATATTTGTCTCTAACTATACGCCCATGCAACGACACCAACAGGGAAACCATCATAAAGAGGTCATACCTAAGAGAGGATTCACCAGAATCAACATGTCACTAGGTCAAGAGTTACAACACATGTTAAAAGCATGATTGATTACGTTAAAGGCTCCTCTACGAAATCCTAATACTTCTGCTCTTAGTTACCACCCCGACGAAAGGTGTGCATACCATTCTGATAGTCCTGGACATGATACAAATGGCTGGTGGGCTCTGAAGAACAAAATTCAGGATATGATTGACGCCAAAGATATTGAATTTGACCCTCCAGAAACTCACAAAGTGATCACTGCTCCCAGGCCAAATCATTGAGAACGTCCAGTTCATTTTTTATTTTTTCATTTGTAATTTCATTTGTTGTTCAAACAATTACTGTTATGTCGAACGTTGGTTTTCCCATTAATGTGTCGCATATGCTTGTCTTGAATGATTTCATCGTCCTTTTATTTAATCTATTTTCTTGCTTCCTTTATGTGATATTCGACTCTCGATTAAAAAGCTCTAAGCCTTTATAGGGAGGATGATGAAAATGATACCATAATCTCACACAGTGCGCTTTTGAACAGACCTTGCTGATGATGTATAGGCGCTATTTCAAATCCTAAATAGTGGAGTTATAAGGAAGATAATCCCTAGTCAACCCCTTTGAGCCTAAGAAGTAGGAGTTTTTCTTTTCACACAAAATTAAAACCCTTAATCATAACCTAGGGCAGGGTAGTTTTCTCAGTTAATTCAGATGTGTATTCAATCGCAAGATTTCCCTTCATACGCGACAAATAGTGTAAAAGATGCTCTCCAAAAGATGGTGATGGTTCCACATAATCGTCAAGGCAGGCAATCATTATTTCTCCAAAGAAAATCACACTAAGTCAAAACCTATGAAGGAGACTTAAGAAAAAATAGGGGCATCCCGCTGACTGTAATCACAAAAGAAATAGTTCAGGCAAAAGATCGGGATAACTAAATAAAAAAAAGGAGGTCCTACAATTCCTCAACAAAAAGATAAGATTACAAAAATCACCGCCTCTTTAAAATAAACGTTCAATTTTCGGAACCATCACTAGAATATCAAGGACAGGATGTCGGACTCAATCGGGATCTGAATGCACTATTAACTAAGACTAGGACTGAAGAACATCACGAAGAATGGGTGGGTACAAATAAACTTTGAGCCCTTATCCTTTGTGTCTTAAACTGTGAACCAGGCCACACTACAACCCTTAAAAGGCCCAAATGAAGCATGGGTTAGTTTGGAAGCATAATGTTACAAAAGGTATCCTGACTCCTGTAGGACTTGCTATAAATCCTGAGTTGATATCATCCTCCTGCAAAATTTTGTTTTACTAAAAAATGAATTTTCAAACTTCAAGACAAGCATAAACTTTGCATTATTAGAATATCATTGTTTGCACATAGCTATCTATTCGACAACATAGAAATTCACATGGAGAATATATAGTGAACAAAAATTTTCTCAATAAAAAGTTTCACCTCAACTGGAAAAACACTTCCAACCAAGGAGCATAGCATGATCGTTGTCCATCATCTAGGGCAGTCAGGTTCAAGATTCAAGGAATCTCTAAAAAATGCCAAACAGACAGGGGAAGATCCCCATCTGAATCACTTGGGGCATTAGACATGAATTCCAGCAACGAATCACGTACAATCAAGAAAAATCAATTTTCCTCAACGGATTTCTTCTCAAAACAACAAAACAAGAATTCCCAACAGAAACATTCTGAATAAAGCATACTATCACCTAGAAACTGTTCAGGTACGATCCAGAAATAGATGTCATCCTGACACCTACTCCAGATTCTCTCCTAGTACAGTGCAAATATGATCCAGAGATGGATGTTGTGATACGGTGGGAAGAACCGACTGTTTTTTTGGAATACTGGTTTGTGTTTTGCGTTTGTTTTTGCAAAATGTCGCGGTAAGCAAGAGTCTCCACCGACTTTTATTTTATCCAACAAGGAAAGGAAAAAAGCACAGAAAAATTCCTTTTTCGAGATATTTCTCGGGTTCGGGGGGTAGATTATAGAAAGGGAAGTTGTTAGCACCCTTTCTATCCGTGGTTATCCACGGGCTCTTAGGTACTTGCTCAATTGTTTTCAAAATATTGCTTTCTTTGTGCTTGTGGGTTTGAAAAAGTTTTTGTTTGAGAACTTCGATTTAACTCTTGCTTCTGTCCTCAAGAGTGTATGAAGTGTTTTTGAAAACTTTGTTCGAAAAAGTGTAAGTGTGAAGAGTTTTTGTTTTTAAAAGGAGAAAGTATCTAAGAACCATCTACCTACTCGAAAAAGGAATCGTTCAATGCTAATTTCCTTTAGACAATGCTATCCTACTATTGATGAGTAGGTAGCACCGTCGTTGGAGTTTGAGGGTCAATTTGAATTAGGGACTTACGGTCACAAAAACAATGTTAGGACGCCTTAGCGGTAACCCTGATGTCTTAGATCATTTGTTTGAGGCAACAATATCTGAGGCAACCATTTCGAGGCAACTATGATCTTTTAGACAAGAGGGTGACCTCTAAAACAACCTATACTCAATGACCGTTACCGAAGGCAACCAAGTGGGGTGTACCCTAGGAGTGCGCATGTGCGAGTGTGTCGTTTTCAGTTTATTTTTTATCTTTGTACATGCTAATGGTGATCTATGTTGATTTTAGGTTAAAACATTCAATCTTGTCATGCATCCTTATTATCAAACATCTAACAGTTATAATTCGCAGAAAATAAATTGCGGAATTTAAATGACAAGGCGTCGGGTATTTACATCGCCAAAGACAAACCCTTTAAAAATAAATAAAGCGATAAAAATAGATAAAGGTCCTATTTACTATTACAAACCGGGAGCAAGTACATTAATGGATAAAAATAAATAAATCGCGTGCGGGAAATTAAATTGAGCGCAAAGTTCTAGGGTTTTGACCCTTTTTGTTAAAGAAAAGATTTTTTTGTTATTTTTAATTTAAGAAAGAAATAAATTCTAATTAATTACTAAATTGAATTAAATAAATTATTAATTAAATGAGAAGAGTTATTTTTGGATTTTTGGTATTTAAAGAAAGAAAATAAAATTAATTAATGTTAGTAAAAACCTAATTAAATCTAATTGAATTTTAATTATTTACAAAAATGTGAAAGTTATTCTAATTAAAATTCTAAATCAATTAATTAATGTTTATTAATAAAAATAAAAATTAGAATTTAATTTGATAAAGAAAATATTTTGTGGTTTTTTATTTTATAAAAAGAAGAGTTTTAATTGGTTAGTATATGAAAATAAAAATAATAAAACAAATAATTAAAATAAACAAATAAATAATAGAAAGAGAGAAAGGGTATGGGCCTGAAAAGGGTGTTTGAGAAGCAATCCTGAGGCCCAAACGAGCTGGCCCTTTTCTGACTTTGTGAGATCCAGTGGGTGCACGTTGACTTGGTCTATGGTAGACCATCAGCTTCTGGCCACCAGATTTGGCCTATGGCCATCTGGCCATCAGATGCTTGAGGATGTATGATGAGCTTCACACTTGGAAATACATATGATCACCTGGAAAATAATAATATTAAAGAAGTGGAGGACCTGGGATTCGAACCCAAGTCCTGTAGGCGTTTGTAGTGCTTGCTTTGCCACTCGGACGCTTTGCTTCATTCATTAGTAATATACAAAACAAATATAATAAACACAAATAAGTTAATATGCCAGCAAACAAAAAAAACGCGCGAATTATTTGAACAGGCCAATCAGAGGAAGACACGATATCGTCCCTGTCCTCAGGCCTGTAACAAATTTACCTGCAGATTTGAATCCGCAGCTAAAAGCATAGGTCATTCCTAAAATTCATCTCAGGCTACATAAATTCATTCCAAGGACATGGTTGCATTCGTCTCCCTCTTCCGGCCATGCATGTAGCCATTATTAAGGCTGATTTTATCTGAAACAAAAAACCCTAAAACAAGAAGCAAAACCCTAACAATGGTGTTTTGCGCCACAAAGCATATAAATGAAATCAAATAATGCAAAATGCTTGGAAATGATCTGGTGATTACAAATATGTCATTAATTCATTGTAACAATGCATAATTTTTTAAATACGAAACCATGTACAGAAGGGAATCGCGTGACACTTACAGCGCTCTAGGAGGTTGGAAAATGCGTGCTTTTGATCCAAGAAGGTTGAGTGAATACCCAGGAATCGATTGGGATAGCTTTTGGCTTCTGAAAACCTCTCTTGCTATGATTTTGAATTCCAACTTTTTGTCACTTTTTTCAAACTTGGTTCTGCTTGTTCTTACTACTTTTTACCCCTTTTTTCGTGCCTTTTCCTTCCTTATGTAATGTATATTGCATTAGGGTAAGAAACTTGGTACAAATCTCTCCATATCAATGCTCATGAATTGGATTTGATTCCACCATTACAACCTTCCAAATTTGGCCTAAATCATATCTTCTTGTAACCAATGCACTTGATGCGAATTTTATTCACATAATAGCTGTATTCAAAGCCTAAAGCAACCAAAAAATCATGAGTTATAAATACTTTTGATTCTATATGATTTTATTTGATTTAAAATGAATAAATTCAATTAAAAATCAAATTAGATAATAAAAATAAGATATGGGCTCATGGCTGAAGCTAGGACACGTGGACAGTGATGCAAGCTCAAATCAAGTGGAAACGAATGGGCCCATTTGACAAAATTTGAAGTTTTGGGGATAGTTGACTTTTGGCAATTTTGCAAAAATTCCTAACTTCAACAATGCATAACTTCTTCAATTTTGAACTTTTGGAAGTCTTCTTAGACTTTTTAGAAAGCTTTAGATGTCCTCTAACCAACCCTTTTGGTCTAATCTCAATTTGATGTTCCATGCTCAAGTTATAACCTTTGGAAAAAAGGTGTTTTTGTTGACTTTCAAAAATGACCTATAATGTCTAAATTTATAACTTCATATGAGTGCATTTATGATCTTGGGGTATGAAGATGGATTGTAGGAAATTGCATCCTCTTCAAAATGAGCTTTGTATGTGTCATTTCTCATAAAGTATGAGAAAGTTATGCTTGGTCAAAGTTGAGTTGACTTTTCCTACAAAACCCTAATTTAGCAACTTTTGAATCTTGATGAATTTTGAGCAATCTTGATGAATCATGATCAACCCTTGATCAAATGATGAAATAACCTTCAAAATGATAATGTTGACAAAAAATCTTGGAGTTTGACTATATTTGGGTCACAGTTGACTTTTGCCCTAGCATAGTCGATTTTTGGACCCTTTGAGCAATTGACCGAGCAAACCTCCTCTGCAAGGCTTGAAACTTGACATGGATGACCTTGAGAACATATTAGGACATTGGGGAGCACTTGAGGTCATTTGTACTCAAGGATATTGATGCAACACAAAACCCTAATTTAGGGTTGACTGCCTTAGGAGATGGCTTGTCTGTCCAATTCTTGAGCAACCTTGAGCCACTTGGGGATTTTTCTTGCAATGTCTTGAGAAATATGAGAGGGAAAATTTTGGGGTACAATAGCTGCCCTTGTTAAATCTTCTTAAACCTGAGGATGTAGATTGGCTTTCGTGCCTTTCGTGATCCGAAGGTGGAAGATGATTGAACACTAGAGTGCCCAGAAATTTGCACTCGCATGAAGTGGTATCAGCCTTGTGATGTCGGGAATGGGCTTACAGATGCCATTTGGATATTGTTGGCAGGAGGATGGGCTTAAAGATGCCATCTGCATGAGTGTTGATCGCATAAGAGATTCCTTAGCGAGAACTTGCATACTTGTTGTTGTGGAAGATTCCGCTAGGGAAGCCTGGTTTTTAGTGAGATTTAGGAACATGCTTGTACCTCAGCTGAGAGAACATCTTTGCTGAATTTTAAGAACTTGTCCGTAATTCAACTGGGGGAAACATCTTCATCAAGATCTAGAACTGTCTGGTCTTCAACGGAGGATAATTCTGTTGAGATTTTAGAACTCGTCCATACTTCGACGGAGGAAATTTGTCGAGATTTAGAACCTTATCTGTAATTCAACCGAGAATAATTCAGTTGAGATTTAAGAACCGATCAGGTCTTCGACTGAGGGAAACATCTTCATCAAGATCTAGGAACTCTCTGGTCTTCAATGGAGTATAATTCTGTTGAGATTGTAGAACTCGTCCACACTTTGACGGAGGAAATTGTCGATATTGAGAACCTTATCTGAAATTCAACCGAGGATAATTCAGTTGAGATTTAAGAACCGGTCAGGTCTTCTACTGAGAGAAACATATTCATCAAGATCTAGGAACTGTCTGGTCTTCAACGGAGTATAATTCTGTTGAGATTGTAGAACTCGTCCACACTTTGACGGAGGAAATTGTCGAGATTGAGAACCTTATCTGTAATTCAACCGAGGATAATTCAGTTGAGATTTAAGAACCGGCCAGGTCTTCGACTAGGGAAACATCTTCATCAAGATCTAGGAACTGTCTGGTCTTCAACGGAGTATAATTCTATTGAGATTGTAGAACTCGTCCACACTTTGACGGAGGAAAATTGTCGAGATTGAGAACCTTATCTGAAATTCAACCGAAGATAATTCAGTTGAGATTTAAGAACCGGCCAGGTCTTCGACTGAGGGAAACATCTTCATCAAGATCTAGGAACTGTCTGGTCTTCAACGGAGTATAATTCTGTTGAGATTGTAGAACTCGTCCACACTTTGACGGAGGAAAATTGTCGAGATTGAGAACCTTATCTGAAATTCAATCGAGGATAATTCAGTTGAGATTTAAGAACCGGTCAGGTCTTCGACTGAGGGAAACATCTTCATCAAGATCTATGAACTGTCTGGTCTTCAACGGAGTATAATTCTGTTGAGATTGTAGAACTCGTCCACACTTCGACGGAGGGAAATTTTCGAGATTGAGAACCTTATCTGAAATTCAACCGAGGATAATTCAGTTGAGATTTAAGAACCGGTCAGGTCTTCGACTGAGGGAAACATCTTCATCAAGATCTAGGAACTGTCTGGTCTTCAACGGAGTATAATTCTGTTGAGATTGTAGAACTCGTCCACACTTTGACGGAGGAAATTTGTCGAGATTTAGAACCTTATATGTAATTCAACCGAGAATAATTCAGTTGAGATTTAAGAACCGGTCAAGTCTTCGACTGAGCGAAACATCTTCATCAAGATCTAGGAACTGTCTGGTCTTCAACGGAGTATAATTCTATTGAGATTGTAGAACTCGTCCACACTTTGACGGAGGAAATTGTCGAGATTGAGAACCTTATCTGTAATTCAACCGAGGATAATTCAGTTGAGATTTAAGAATCGGTCAGGTCTTCGACTGAGAGAAACATCTTCATCAAGATCTAGGAACTGTCTGGTCTTCAATGGAGTATAATTCTGTTGAGATTGTAGAACTCGTCCACACTTTGACGGAGGAAAATTGTCGAGATTGAGAACCTTATCTGAAATTCAACCGGGGATAATTTAGTTGAGATTTAAGAATCGGTCAGGTCTTCGACTGAGCTGAGAACCTAATTGCATCCTTCCTGAAAGGTAAAGGTAAGTCTTATGAAATGCATGATATATATCAAGCAATGATTTTCTCAAAATAAATGAGATTTGTGTTGTATGATGCGTATATGCATGTATCATGATGTATGGAAATGTAATGTTTTATATGGGGAAAATAAATCCCGTATAGCTACCGGAGAATAGAGTTAAATTCTTCATTTCTGCTGGGGATGGCGAACGAAGGTGATTGCGAGAATAAACCTGCAGGAGAGTATAATTCCGTTGGGGCATAAAACTGATGAGGAGATTACTCTGTGGGGAAGAGATGTTATGCTGATGATTCCACTGATAAATTCCGTTGGGGATGAATTACCTTTGCTGGTGATACTAAATCCTGTTGGGGATTTAAATTCTTGTTTGTGAAAGGAAAGAACTCCGCTGGGGTTGATCTTTCAGTTGCGCCTTCACTGGAGATAACCTTTTAGATTCAAATGGGGATAATCCTTTGAGCTTTATTGGGGACAATCTTCCTTTGAACTCGGCTGGGGATATTTATTTTTATACGCCACCGGGGACGAACTTTTAGAGTCTACTGGGGATGATTCTTCAACTCCACTGGGGAAGCTTTTTCAGACTGCGTTGGGAAAATTTTAACTCCACTGGGGATATCTTGTACTCTGCTGGGGAATATTCTTATACTCCGTTGGGGAATATTAAGACTATCGAGGATATTAAGCCCTTTCAGTGTTGATGGTAGATAAACTCTGCTTGGGGAGAATATTACCGATTCATTCACAGTTGCAAGTCTCAGCTGGGGAGAGTTGTCATTACCGTCTTACCTTGCGGGGAGTGAAAGTACCTTGGCCATATTCTTCAGCTGAATTTATCTTTGTACCTTGTGGATAGAGCAACTGTACAGCTTGGACATTTCTTATTTGCCCCTGTATTTGCGGGAGAATGTGCATGTGGAGGCCCTGTAGATCGAGTATTATCCCCACCTATGAGGTGCTTGGTATCTTTCGGTCAAAATGACAAGTCTTCTTCTGGTAGGCAAGTGACGAGATGACGAGACATAGTCGTATGCTTTGATCCCTAATTTTTTTTGCCTGGACCACCCTTTCGGGTTTTCAGTCCACCGGGATACCCTTTTTTTCCCAAGCCACCTTTTTAGGTTTTCGACTTGTCGGGTGTACAATTTTTCATTCTCATCCCTAATTTTTGCCCGAACCCTTTTGGTTCGCTGGGAAGCCCTTATTTTTGCCTAGGCCAGTCAACCTAGCGGGTCTGTATTCATGCGCGGTATTTTCTGACTATGTCCACTCTCTCAGGATGTAGGGAGGTGTCACTGTCGGTAGTGTTGTGTTGCCATACTACCAAAAGATCTTTGTTTGATCATGCAAGATTCGTTGTTGGAATTCATGTCCAATGCCCCAATTGATTCAGATGGAGATTTTCCCCTGGCTATTTGGCATTTTGAGAGATTTCTTGAATCTTGACTTGACTTCCCCAGATGATGGACAATGGTCATGCTGTGCCCCTTGGTTGGAAGTGTTTTTTCCACTTGAGGTGACCCTTTTTATTGAAAAGGTTTTTGTTCACTAGATATTCTTCGTGCGAATTTCTCTGCTGTTTGAACAAATAGTCATATGAAAACAATGTTATTTTAAGAATGCAAAGCTTATGTCTGCCTTGAAGTTTTTGAAAATGCATTTTTTCAGTAAGATAGGAAGATTTTGTAAAATGTGACGTCAACTCAGGATTTACAGCAAGCGTTATAGGAGTCAGGATACCTTTTGTAATAGTATGCTTTTGAACTAACCCATGCTTCAACTAGGACTTTTAAGGGTTATAACGTGGCCTAGTTCACGGTTTAAGAAATAAAGGATAAAGGCTCAAATTTTATTTGTACCCACCCGTTCTTCGTGATGTTCTTCGATCCTAAACTCAGCTAATCGTGCATTAGATCTTGTTTGAGTCTTTGCTCTGATATACCAGTGATGGTTCGGATACTGACAATTTATTTTGGACAGGCAGTCATTTTGTTGAGATTTTGCAGGATCTCTTTCCTTTTGGTTTTTATTATCCCTGTTTTTTGCATGAACTGTTTCTTTTTGTGATTACAGTCAGCGGGATGCCCCAGTTTTCCTTAAGTCTCCTTCATAGGTTTTGACTTACTGGGCTTTTATTTTGAGAGATAATGACTGCCTGTCCTTACGATTATACGGAACCAACACCGTCTTTTGTTTCGGAAGGACTTCTTTGATGCCATTCATTGTGCACCTGGATCAACTGAGAAAACTACCCTGCCCCAGGTTATAATTAAGGGTTTTAATTTGTGAAAAGAAAAACTCCAACTTCTTTGGCTCAAAGGAGTTGATTAGGGATTGTCTTCCTTATAACTCCATTGTTTAGGATTTGAAACAATGCCTGTACATCGTCAGCAGGGTCTGTTCAAAAGCATATTGTAGAGATTTTGATATCATTTTCATCATCCTCCCTCTAAAGGCTTAGAATTTTTTTAATCGAGAGTTGATCATCACAAAAAATGAAAGCAATTTGAATATAGTGAAATACGAATGGATTGATTCAAAACAGACATATGCAATGCATTGATAAAGTAATAAAGTTTGACATGAATAAATGTTCGAACAATTACAACTTGAAAATTCTAATGAACGAAATGTCTTCTCGTCTCAGTACTTGTTACTTCAAATGGTGAACCTTGGGGGGATGGCAAAAGAATTCAATCTGACCGTCTTGTGTGAGTTCCAATGCTCCTTCATCAACCAGGTATTGAATTTTGTTTCTCAACACCCAACAGATGTTAGTATCATGCCCCGGGCTGTTGGAGTGATATGCACACCTTGCATCAGGATTGTACCTTGGGGAGGCTATGTTGGGATTCTTAGAAGGGTCCCTTAACGTCACCAGATTCAATCTCAACAGGTGTTGTAAAGCCTGAGACAGCGACATGTTGAGCTTGGTAAATTACCTCTTGGCCATATTTGGCTTACTCTGATCAACCTGTTGTTTATGGCAAGGTTGTTGTTGGACCCGTGATGTAGTAGCAACTTGGAGAGGTCTATTCTTCATCAAATCAAACCTTTGACTTCTCGAAAGTTGATTAATGACTTGGTCCCCGGCCTTGACTGTTTGCTTCATGCTGTTGTATCTGTCTTGATGAAGCTGGTTGATAATGGTTCTCAACTCTTCTTATTCCCGAGCTAAGCCTTGGATAAGAGCCATCTGCCCCAGCATTTGGGTTTTCATGGCACTGAACTCAGCTTGCAGTTGTTCCAGCCGTTCGTCCTTATTGTCTTCAGGACTTTTCTTGACCAAGTTCCCAATGAGGAGTGTTCTCAACTCTTCCTGCCCCTTGGATAGGTTTAGGAATACGTCCCTGAACTGAGCTTCTTGGGTTTGAAGATCTTTGTTGTCTTGTTGGAAAGCCATTGCTGAAATAAACAACGAGAACATGAGAGACCTGTATTGGGAGACCTGTTATGAAATGATATGTATGATATATGTATGCAATGTTTTCAAGGATCTCGCGCGGTAAACAAGAAACTTGTTAGAATTTGAACTTCGCAACTTTGATTGAAGAAACTTCGTGTTGTTAAGAGTCCTTCTTCAAGAGTCAAGATCACCATATCGAGTGGGTCATAGACACTGACTCAAGTTATCGTGTTTTGATCTCTAGACGGCATTGGCTAGAGGAAAATAAATCCCCTTTGCCCCTTGCTAGACATTTGATTTACCATGACCTGCATCACAAACCCTTGAGATCCTTGAAATGGTTAAGGAAATGTTAAGGCATGATGTTATGATGTGTATGTTATGCGTTTAAGCAAAAATGTGAGGTGATGTAAGTAAACCCTGCAATAAATCCAAATTATTGGATAAGGACTATAAACAAAACCTGCAAGGAACTCATGTTGTCAGATAACAAGAATGTGCAAGTAGTTCAAGTTTGAAGGCACACAAGTCACATAAACAAACTTAAGTTTAGGCTGGCATGGAGTTTAGGTATTACCCTCTTTCAGTTCAGTTGGTTCAAACCTGTCCTAAAAGTAGTAACCGGGTTCTAGAGGATCTCAATATCAATGACTACCCTCGATCGGTCATAATTCCAGTTTAGCAACCTTTTCTTGCGGCCGGAATCATCGCGAGAGTTTAGTCTCAATGAGTGTAGCATACTGCTACTGTTCTATGGCCAAGTTGGTCAATTTAAAGGTTCTAAGGTCAGTTGGTGCTTAATGACCCCTTAGCAGACCCATATTCTCCTCGTTGCACCATAAGGGATATCGGTACATACTAAAGTGCCGCACCAACGTAGCTACTGCTTCAACCGTATCAGTCTACGCCGTACAGTTCCCTCATAGTTTATTGCTACTTACCCAAAGGGTATTCCCCATATCCGGGTTAGGATCTATAGTCACTCTGATTCAACCTACAAAGATAAAGCATACAAGTCAATTAATTGAAAACATTATGAACTATTCCTAAGGTACACCTCACTTAAATATTCCCCAGCAGAGTCGCCAGTTATGTGATACGGTGGGAAGAACTGACTGTTTTTTTGGAATGTTGGTTTGCATTTTGCGTTTGTTTTTGCAAAATGTCGCAGTAAGCAAGAGTCGCCACCGACTTTTATTTTATCCAACAAGGAAAGGAAAAAAGCACAGAAAAATTCCTATTTCGAGATATTTCTCTAGTTCGGGGGGTAGATTATAGAAAGGGAAGGTGTTAGCACCCTTTCTATCTGTGGTTATCCACGGGCTCTTAGGTACTTGCTCAATTGTTTTCAAAATATTGCTTTCTTTGTGCTTGTGGGTTTGAAAAAGTTTTTGTTTGAGAACTTCGATTTAACTCTTGCTTCTGTCCTCAAGAGTGTATGAAGTGTTTTTGAAAACTTTGTTCGAAAAAGTGTAAGTGTGAAGAGTTTTTGTTTTTAAAAGGAGCAAGTATTTAAGAACCATCTACCTACTCGAAAAATGAATCGTTCTATGCTAATTTCCTTTAGACAATGCTATCCTACTATTGATGAGTAGGAAGCACTGTCGTTGGAGTTTGAGGGTCAATTCGAATTAGGGACTTACGGTCACAAAAGCAATATTAGGACGCCTTAACGATAACCCTAATGTCTTAGATCATTTGTTTGAGGAAACAATATCCGAGGCAACCATTTCGAGGCAACTATGATCTTTTAGACAAGAGGGTTACCTCTAAAACAACCTATACTCAATGACCGTTACCGAAGGCAACCAAGTGAGGTGTACCTTAGGAGTGCGCATGTGCGAGTGTGTCATTTTCAGTTTATTTTTTATCTTTGTATATGTTAATGGTGATCTATGTTGATTTTAGGTTAAAACATTCAATCTTGTCATGCATCCTTATTATCAAACATCTAACAGTTATAATTCGTGGAAAATAAATTGCGGAATTTAAATTACAAGGCATCGGGTATTTACATCGCCAAAGACAAACCCTTTAAAAATAAATAAAGTGATAAAAATAGATAAAGGTCCTATTTACTATTACAAACCGGGAGCAAGTACATTAATGGATAAAAATAAATAAATCGCGTACGAGAAATTAAATTGAGCGCAAAGTTCTAGGGTTTTGACCCTTTTTGTTAAAGAAAAGATTTTTTTGTTATTTTTTATTTAAGAAAGAAATAAATTCTAAGTTAATTACTAAATTGAATTAAATAAATTAATTAATTAAATGAGAAGAGTTATTTTTGGATTTTTGGTATTTAAAGAAAGAAAATAAAATTAATTAATGTTAGTAAAAACCTAATTAAATCTAATTGAATTTTAATTATTTACAAAAATGTGAAAGTTATTCTAATTAAAATTCTAAATCAATTAATTAATGTTTATTAATAAAAATAAAAATTAGAATTTAATTTGATAAAGAAAATATTTTGTGGTTTTTTATTTTATAAAAAGAAGAGTTTTAATTGGTTAGTATATGAAAATAAAAATAATAAAACAAATAATTAAAATAAACAAATAAATAAGAAAAAGAGAGAAAGGGTATGGGCCTGAAAAGGGTGTTTGAGAAGCAATCCTGAGGCCCAAACGAGCTGGCCCTTTGCTGACTTTGTGAGATCCAATGGGTGCACGTTGACTTGGTCTATGGTAGACCATCAGCTTCTGGCCACCAAATTTGGCCTATGGCCATCTGGCCATCAGATGCTTGAGGATGTATGATGAGCTTCACGCTTGGAGATACATATGATCACCTGGAAAATAATAATATCAAAGAAGTGGAGGACCTGGGATTCGAACCCAGGTCCTGTAGGCGTTTGGAGTGCTTGCTTTGCCACTGGGACGCTTTGCTTCATTCGTTAGTAATATACAAAACAAATATAATATACACAAATAAGTCAATATGCTAGCAAACAACAAAAACGCGCGAATTATTTGAACCGGCCAATCAGAGGAAGACACGATATCGTCCATGTCCTCAGGCCTGTAACAAAGTTACCTGCGGATTTTAATCCGCAGCTAAAAGCATAGGTCATTCCTAAAATTCTTCTCAGGCTACATAAATTCATTCCAAGGCCATGGTTGCATTCGTCTCCCTCTTCTGGTCATGCCTGTAGCCATTATTAAGGCTGATTTTATCTTAAACAAAAAACCCTAAAACAAGAAGCAAAACCCTAACAATGGTGTTTTGCGCCACAGAGCATATAAATGAAATCAAATAATGCAAAATGCTTGGAAATGATCTTGTGATTACAAATATGTCATTAATTCATTATAGCAATGCATAATTTTTGAAATACGAAACCATGTACAGAAGGGAATCGCGTGACACTTACAGCGCTCTAGGAGGTTGGAAAATGCGTGCTTTTGATCCAAGAAGGTTGAGTGAATACCCAGGAATCGATTGGGATAGCTTTTGGTTTCTGAAAACCTCTCTTGCTATGATTTTGAATTCCAACTTTTTGTCACTTTTTTCAAACTTGGTTCTGCTTGTTCTTACAGCTTTTTACCCCTTTTTTCGTGCCTTTGCCTTCCTTATGTAATGTATATTGCATTAGGGTAAGAAACTTGGTACAAATCTCTCCATATCAATGCTCATGAATTGGATTTGATTCCACCATTACAACCTTCCAAATTTGGCCTAAATCATATCTTCTTGTAACCAATGCACTTGATGCGAATTTGATTCACATAATAGCTGTATTCAAAGCCCAAAGCAACCAAAAAATCATGAGTTATAAATACTTTTGATTTTATATGATTTTATTTGATTTAAAATGAATAAATTCAATTAAAAATAAAATTAAATAATAAAAATAAGATATGGGCTCATGGCTGAAGCTAGGACACGTGGACAATGATGCAAGCTCAAATCAAGTGGAAAAGAATGGGCCCATTTGACAAAATTTGAAGTTTTGGGGATAGTTGACTTTTGGCAATTTTGCAAATATGCATAACTTCTTCAATTTTGAACTTTTGGAAGTGTTCTTGGACTTTTTAGAAAGCTTGAGATGTCCTCTAACCAACCCTTTTGGTCTCATCTCAATTTTATGTTCCATGCTCAAGTTATAAGCTTTGGCAAAAAAGGTGTTTTTGTTGACTTTAAAAAATAACCTATAATGTCCAAATTTATAACTTCTTGTGAGTGCATTTTCTGATCTTGGGGTATGAAGATCGATTGTAGGAAATTGCATCCTAAAAATGAGCTTTGGATGGGTCATTTTTCATAAAGTATGAGAAAGTTATGCTTGGTCAAAGTTGAGTTGACTTTTCCTACAAAACCCTAATTTAGCAACTTTTGAATCTTGATGAATTTTGAGCAATCTTGATGAATCATGATCAACCTTTGATCAAATGATGAAATAACCTTCAAAATGAGAATGTTAACAAAAAATCTTGGAGTTTGACTGTATTTGGGTCACAATTGACTTTTGCCCTAGCACAGTCGATTTTTAGACCCTTTGAGCAATTGACTGAGCACACCTCCTCTGCAAGGCTTAAAACTTGACATGGATGACCTTGAGAACATATTAGGACATTGGGTAGCACTTGAGGTCATTTGGACTCAAGGATTTTGATGCAACACAAAACCCTAATTTGGGGTTGACTGCCTTAAGAGATGGCTTGTTTGTCCAATTCTTGAGCAACCTTGAGCATCTTGGGGATTTTTCTTGCAATGTCTTGAGAAATATGAGAGGGAAAATTTTGGGGTACAACAGATGTTATTCTAACAATTATTTTAACACATCATCTAGAAATGGTTCAGGTACGATCCAGAAACAGATGTCATCCTGACACCTACTCCAGATTCTCTCCTAGTACAGTGCAGATACGATCCAGAGATGGATGTCATTCTGACACATATTTCAACACATCATCTAGAAATGGTTCAGGTACGATCCAGAAATGGATGTCATCCTGATACTTACTCTAGATTCTCTCCTAGTAAAGTGCAGATACGATCCAGAGACGGATGTCATTCTGACACTCATTCAACACATGTTTCAAGTACAGTTCAGGTACGATCCAAAGACGGATATCATCCTGACACCTACTCCAATATTATTATCTAGAAACTGTTCAGGTATTATCCAAAGACTGATGTCATCCTGATACTTACTCAAAAATATCTTCTAGCAACAGTTCAGGTATGATCTAAAGACGGATATCATCCTGATACTTATTCCAGACTATCTTCTAGCAACAGTTTAGTTCACAAAGCTTTCCTTCCCCAGCACAGTTTATTTCTATAACTGTGAAAGTTTATGCCCCAACAGAGTTTATTTCTCTACATTAGTAAAGTCCCCCAACAAAGAATCCTCCCCCACAGAGTTATTCTCAAGCAGAGTCAATCCCCGACAGAGTATTCTCAAACAAAAAGAGGAAATCCCTGACAAATTATCTCCATTCATCATCCCCAGCAGGAATGAAAGATTCATCTTTTCAATACTCCTCAACAGCAGCCCGGGATTTATTTTCCCAGACTAAGAAATATCACAATAGCGTCCCATATTCATACATCATGGCATGCGCATACACATCGCATACAGCATAATCTCATTTATTTTGAGAACATCATCATAATGCATTTCATGCATCATGACATTGCATATGACTAACTCTTCACCTTTTTCAGGGAAAAGATCAAATCAACAAACACCGCTGACTACTTATGTGACCTGGTAGTCTTCTCAAAAGCAACGTCTGATGAAGGGCTATTTCAGCAATTTCCTCAGAAAGATGTTCTCACAAGACCTTCTCTGGTTCAGTTAGATCGACACTAAGATCTCTCTGATTTCTATTCCAGTTGAAGATATTCCAAGACTTTTGTCTGGTTCAGTTGAATCGATGTTAAGATTCTTCTGATTTCCATTCCAGTAAAATTTAATCCAAGACCTTTTCTGGTTCAGTCAGATCGACACTAAGATCTATCTGATTCCTATTCTAGTTGAAGATATTCCAAGACTTTTTCTGGTTCAGTTGAATCGACCTTAAGATTCTTCTAATTTCCATTCCAGTCAAAGTTAATTAAAGACCATCTCTGGTTCAGTTAGATCGACACTAAGATCTCTCTGATTCCTATTCCAGTTGAAGATATTCCAAGACTTTTGTTTGGTTCAGTTGAATCAACCCTAATATTCTTCTGATTTACATTCTAGTCAAAGTTAATTAAAGACCTTCTCTGGTTCAGTCAGATCGACACTAAGATCTCTCTGATTCCTATTCCAGTTGAAGATATCCCAAGACTTTTGTCTGGTTCAGTTGAATCGATCCTAAGATTCTTTTGATTTCCATTCCAGTCAAAGTTAATTAAATATGTTCTCTGGTTCAGTCAGATCGACACTAAGATCTCTCTGATTTCTATTCCAGTTAAAGATATTCCAAGACTTTTGTCTGGTTCAGTTGAATCGATCCTAAGAGTATTCTGATTTCTATTCCAGTCAAAGTTAATTAAAGACCTTCTTTGGTTCAGTCAGACCGAAACTAAGATCTCTCTGATTTCTATTCCAGTTGAAGATATTGCAAGAATTTTGTCTGGTTCAGTTGAATCGGTACTAAGATTCTTCTGATTTCCATTTTAGTCAAAGTTAATTAAAGACCTTCTCTGGTTCAGTCAGATCGACACTAAGATCTCTCTGATTTTTATTCCAGATGAAGATATTCCAAGACTTTTGTCTGGTTTAGTTGAATCAATCCTAATATTCTTCTGATTTCCATTCCAGTCAAAGTTAATTAAAGACCTTCTCTGGTTCAGTCAGATCTACACTAAGATCTCTCTGATTTCTATTCCATTTGAAGATATTCCAAGACTTTTGTCTGGTTCAGTTGAATCAATACTAAGATTCTTCTGATTTCCATTCCAGTCAAAGTTAATTAAAGACCTTTCTTTGGTTCAGTTAAATCGACACTAATATTTTTGTGATTTCTATTCTAGTTTAAGAAACTGCAAATCCTAGAGTACGACCAGATAACAGTTTAATCTCATTTCCCCAGTAAGTCGTTGTGATGCCTAGAATACGACCATATAGCAGTCAACCTTATTATCCTCAGCAAGTTATTGTAAAGGCTGGATCCTGACCAGATAGCAGTTCACTTCCGTCTCTTCAATCAAGAGATGATTCCCCAGTAGAGTAATGGACAACTGAAGCTCCCGAACTCTATTTCCCAAAACAAAGACATGCATTCCTCAGCGGAGTCCTCCCCAACAACTGGCGTAGGGATCCCCACAAAGGAATAGCTCATGAAATCAACATTGTTCTAGATGGCATCTTTAAGCCCATCTCTGACAACTCTCTGTCATATTCTCTGGATGGAATCTATTAGCCCATCTCCGATGATCTTATGTCATATTCTCCAAATGGCACCTATAAGCCCATTCTCGACATTATCTACACAATCAAGCATCATTTCAGACGAGTGTAAATTTCTGGGTACTCTAGTGTTCAATCATCTTCCACCTTCAGATCACGAAAGGCAGACCAGCCAATCTACACCCTCAGGTTTAAGAAGATTTAATAGGGGCAGCTGTTGTACCCAAAAATTTGCCCTCCCTTTTTCACTCAAGATATGCCTCTAGAGGTCTTCAATTGCTCAAGGATGACCAAGAATTGATCATACAAATTCTCCTCCTAATGCAATGAGCCTCAACTAGGGTTTCAATTTTAAGAAAGATGTGTGAGTCCAAAGGATCCCAAATGTTCTCCTTTATCCTAATATGTCCTCAAGGTCATCCATGCCAAATTTCATGCCTTGAAAAATAAGTTTGCTCAGTCAACTGCTCAAATGCTTGGAAATCAATTGTACAAAGTCAAAAGTCAATTGTGGCCCAAATACAGTCAAACTTCAAGATTTTTGGTCAACATCAATATTTTGAAGTGATATCCATCATCTGATCAAGGGTTGATCATGATTCCTCAAGAAAAGCTCCTAAATCAACAAAAGTAAAAAAAGGCAAATTAGGGTTTCTATAGGAAAAGTCAACCAAATTTTGACCAAGCATAACTTTCTCATACTTTATCAAAAAAATTTCCACAAAGGCTCATTTTGATTAGAATCCAATTCCCTAAAAATTCTCTTAAGCCCTCAAGTTCAAGAAATGCCTCAATCAAAAGATACAAGCTCAGACATTACAGGTCCTTTCAAAAAGTCAACAAAAACACCTTTTGGGTCAAAGCTCCTTACATGAACATGGAAGATCCAATTGAGATGAAAACAAAAAGGTTGTTTAGAGGACATCCTAAGCTCTCTAAAAAGTCCAAGAACACCCTTTTAGGGTTAAAATTTAGAAAGATATGCATTGCTAAAGTTGACCAATTTTTGAAAAAGTGCATAAGGCCAATATTGACCTAACTTGAATTTTTTCCAAAGGGGTCCATGTTTTCATGCTTGGAACTTGTTCTTAACATGGCCCACGACCCTTGAGCTCAACCATACATTATTTTATTATTTATACCATTTATTTTGCTATTTTTTCCGTTAAGATGCAAAATTAAATAAAGTAAATAATCAAAATAATAAAAGATGTGATGGTGAATCTTTTTCTATCCAAATGAGGGCCAAAACAGGCTTGCATGACCAAGCAAAAACGCATGGGACCAAAAGGAGAGAGATTTTATTGAAATAGCAAGTTTTGATACAAATTGAAAACTCATATTCTTGCACTCAATGCCATGGATATTCTTCCACAAATAAAAACCTAATGGGATTTACTATATGTGCACAATAACCCTAGGTCAAGAATAGACACACAACAACCACCAAAGAAGCATACCAAGAGTGCAAAATTTCACAAAAATTGTGAAAATGAAAAGCATTAATTCCAGCACTTGTTGATCAAAACAAAGGAGCCAATCTTCCTCCTGAAGGTCCCAATGGTCATCTTCACGCATTAGCCAAGCAAATTGTGCACAAAACACCTCCTTCAAGCATCACCGATTTGGTAAAAATTCTTCAATTCAAATCCTCTTATTACACAATATAAATTAATTATGCATGCATATATGTGTTCATATTATAATCATTGTAATTGTTTTAACGTGCTTCATGTGAGTTTCAGTGCCAAAGTCAAAGCTTGCCATTATTAGGGTTTAGAAACATGTGAGCTTCGTTTTCAAAGATGGAGACATCTTTAGACCAAACTAATGCCATGGTTGAACTTGCAGCCTAGGTTTTAGGGGGGTAGGCAAAATCTCAGGCTTCAAAACTCCCTATTTTGTAGGTTGGATTCTTAGCCGATCGGAGAAGATGACCGGAACCACCACCCACAATGGTTTGACCAGCCAAGGACTCTGCGAGGCACATTAGCATGTTTTGATTGGTTTGTTTAAAAACCAAGGTCCCACAAATGCGCGCGTGTTTTTGATGACTCAGCCATGGCTTTGTTTTCCCTTATAATATTATTTTGTTATTATATGTATGAATGACCAGGCAGCGTAGATGGCAAGAGTGAAGGGATTAAGGATTTGTATGTGTGGGAGGTCAGAGGTTCGACCCTTGCCTCCTGCATATTATTTTTCTGAATATTTCTTACAGATTCAGTGGTTCTACTCCAAACGCGCGCACCATGTGTCACATTCTCATCACCTTTGGATCCATCCAGTACTAGATTTGACGCCCATAAACGTTTCCCCACGGTGGATCTCCTTACCACAACAACAATGGATCCAGCGTGAGCGTGGGCCATCAGAGTTAGGCCTGGATAAAATTCAACAACACACCCTTACAATTGAGTTTCTCACCCCCTTCAGGCCCATTTTCTTTCATTTATTTTATTTAACTTTTTCTTTTATTAATTAGTTTATATTTTCTATTTATTCAAATATTTTTCATAAAATCAGAAAATCATCACAAAAAATTAGGACTTAGTTTTTCTTAATAAATTAGTTTTTTGCAAATTAATTAATGTAATTAAAATTTTAACTTATTTTCTTTAATTTAAAATTAGTTAGAGAATTAGGTTTAACTTCTAATCTTTTTCATAAAAATACAAAAAAAATATTTTTAATGAGCAATTAGATTTTTTAGGGTTATTTTTGCGCATCATTACTTTTTCATACGATTATTTTTTATCATTTATGTAACTACGCCCGATTTGTAATAGCTAAATTAGGGTTTTTATTTTCGCATTTTACTTTTCAGTCCATTACTTATGTATCTACACCAAAGCCCTGTAATAGCGTAGGAACTTTTATTTCTCGCTCTTTATATTCTTATATGCTTGTATACAATTGTTAGTAACTTAGGTGTGCATGACAAGATTAATCAATTAACCATTAGATCACTAATCTCAAGACAAATATCTGAAAAAAGGCACTATTGCACACTTGCACCCTTAGGGTATTCCTCACTTGGTTGCCTCAGAAAACAATGGTCATGTCCCTCGAACGTAGGGATATCTTAGCAAAGACCCTCAATTTAAAAGTCATCATAAAGATCATGGTCCCTTAACTTCCCTCGAGTTGCCTACGAGAAATGATCTTGTCCCTCGATGTTGCCTATATGATGACAATCCCTTCGAACACTAAGATATCCTTACATGTTGCCTTCGATGACCATAGTGTCCCTTTTGATAGTCCCTCACACATCCAACGATAGGGATACCTACTCACTAATAGTAGGATAGCACTATATAAAGGAAAGGAGGAAAAGAACATCTTTTTTCGAGTAGGTAGATAACTCTTAAGTACTTGTTGAAATCCCTTTTTTACACTTACACACTTTCAAAAACTACTTTCAAAATGCTTTATCACACTCTTGAGGACTGATACAAGAGTTACCATAAAGCAAACAAAATCTTTCAAAACACACAAACACAAAAATAGTTTTCAAAATGAGCATGTACCTAAGACCCCGTGGAAAACCACAGATGGAAATGGTGCTAACACTTTCCCTTTCCATAATCTACCCCCTTACTCAGAAAATCTTGAAAAGGGTCTTTTTTTGTTCTTTTCACCCTTTCCTTTGTTGGATAAAAGAAAAGCCGGTGGTGACTCTTGCTTACCGAGATATTTGTGAACAAAAAACACAAACCAATATTAAACAGTCGGTTCTGCCACTGTATCACACTGCCTATGGTCAGAGAAATCATGGTAAAGATGAAGTCGTCCAACGGTAGGAGCAAATGATCTCCAACCCTGTACCAGCTCAATGATAAAATAATCACCGTAGGCAGGATGCGCCTAGAAGACAATTCACCAAAATCAACATGCCTTTATCTCAGGCATTGCAGCATTTCTTGAAGGCTGGACTGGTCAAGGATCCTCCACAAAACTCAAACACTTCTTCTCCCCGCTACAATCCAAATGCACAATGCGCTTACCACTCCAATAGCCCGGGGCATGATACGAATGATTGTTGAGTGTTGAAGAATAAAGTTCAAGACCTTATTAATGCAAAGGAGATTGAATTTGACCCTCCTGAAACTCCCAATGTAATAACTGCGCCAATGCCTAAGCATGACAGGGGTATTAATGTTGTTGATGATATTGTGTTTATTTCTTCTGTGGGTGAATTAAATACTCCTCTTCCAGTTGTTAAGAAGAATCTCTTATGAGCCGGTTTATTTCCGGGTTATGGTGAAGGTTGCCACTTGTGTGCGTGTCTGCCCAATGGTTGTTTGTTGTTGAAGATAGGTGTTCAGCATTTGATAGATGACTGGGAGATTATCTTTGAGAAGGTTCCCTCAGAGAAAATTTTATGTGAAGATGTATCAATTATTACCATCTCTAATAATCCTACAAGGGTCTCCTCCAAAAGGGCTATAAGGATTATTGGCAACCCTAAAATTGCTCCCATGATCATTTCCTCTCCACGGCCTATACTATATTCCTCCAACAAAGTCGCTCCTTGGGATTATGGAGCCGGCGTTTATTATCATGGCGTCAAGCAAAACCTATTGGCCATCAAGAATGAAGTTATTGAAGATACTGATCCTAACATTGGAAACGTTGTTGGGAGCAGTAAAGTTACCAGAAGCGGAAGGATTTTCTCTCCTGAAATCTCCCCAAAGACTGTTGCCACTCCTGTTGTTATTCCTACTAATACTCTTATTGTTACTCCTGTTGCTACTCCTATTGTTACTCCTGTTGTTATTCTTGCTACTGAGTCAGTTGAAACTCGGGGCAAAGAAGTATCGGTTGAGCTTGCCTGGGCGGAGGCACCTAAAGAAGCCATTCCTGAGGCCTCCAAACGAGAAATGGAGGAAATTTTAAAAAGCATACAGAAAAGTGACTACAATGTTGTTGAATAATTAGGGAAAACCCCTTCGAAGATCTCAACTCTAGCTTTATTGTTGTGCTCAGAGGCCGATGCTAAGGCTTTGATGAAGTTTCTGAGGTCTGCTCATGTGCCACAAGAGACTTCTGCCGATCAATTAGAGAACTGTGTTGCTAGTCTGACTGCTGATAATGGACTAGGTTTCTCTGATGCTGATTTGAATCCTAAGGGAAGAAAACACAATGATGCCCTACATGTCTCATTTGAATGCAGGGGCACTACTCTAGCTCGTGTATTGATGGTCACTACTTCATCTCTGAATGTTCTACCCAAGGGTGCCTTAGACAGATTGGACTGTGAAGGACTTACATTGAAGCCCAGTAATATTGTGGTGAGGGCTTTTGATGGTTCCAAGAGGATGGTACATGGGGAGGTAAACATCCTGATTAAAGTTGGTTCACAAACTTTTGACTCCACTTTCTACGTGATGGACATTCGTCCGTCTTACTCTTTCTTATTAGGACGCCCTTGGATTCATGGGGCCGACGCTGTCACTTCCACTTTGCATCAGATGTTAAAGTATCTGGTTAATGGAAAGATTGTTACAGTCTGCGGCTAAGAAGAATATATTGTAAGCCACTTGAACTCTTTCAGATATGTCGAAATGGACGGAGAGTTCATTAAAACCCCCTGTCAAAATTTTTAAGAGGTTACTCAGACGATCGTAGTTACCAAAGATGTTGCTGTTGTTCCAAAGATTACCAGACCTCCACTGAAAGTGGCTTCTCTAAAAGATGCTAAGGTTGTAGTTGAAGAATGTGGGTGTACTATTTGGGGCCAACTTCTTGACATCCTCTACAAGTCCGAAAAATTTGATTTGGGTTTCACTTCATGAGCTCAAAAAGTTGTTCGTCGTGCTTGTGCTGGAGGACCACCACTATGCATCAGCAACCATAGAGTCAATACGGTAGAAGACGCTGACAATGACTATGACCTTAACAATTGGATCTTCCCTACTACCAATGGTGGATTCAACAATTGGACGACTAGAGACTTTGTGCCTATTTATTTTATCCAAGAGTAATTGTTTTTCTGTTTTTTGAGGATATGTAATTTTTGAACAATTTAAACTTTAAGTCCTTGTGTCCTACCCGAGGCACAATGGTTTATTTGTGAGGGTTATCACATTTCATTTTCATATGTCATTAATAAATCATAGGACGTTTTTCATTCAAATTTTATGCTCTTTGTTTTTCTTTTACTTTATTTTGTCAAAATAGCTATGTGCTCTTACACACACCCACATATCAAATTACAAATCCACAACCACCCTGGATCCCATTGATAACAGTTCTACTATTGCCAGTTATGACTTTGAAAATCCAATCTACCAAGTCGAGGATGAAGGTGAGAAAGATTGTGAAGTACCAGGAGAACTTGCTAGACTGTTACAACAAGAGGAAAAAGCAATACAACCTTATCAAGAGTCGGTCGAGACAGTAAACTTGGGCACTGAAGAGAATAAAAAGGAAGTCAAGATAGGTACTAATTTGGAAAACGGTATTAAAGAATGGTTAATTTAGATGTTACATGACTACTTTGAGATCTTTTCCTGGTCATACAAAGACATGCTGGGTCTTGATACTGATATTGTGGTTCATCGTCTGCCAACAAAACAAGATTTTCCTCCAGTGAGGAAAAAGGTTTGACGTATGCATCCTGAGATGTCAGAAAAGATCAAGGCTGAAGTTATGAAACAGTTCAATGTTGAATTCTTAATTGTTACTTATTACCCACAATGGGTTTTGAACGTATTACCAGTACCCAAGAAGGACGATAAAGTGCGTATGTGTCTGGATTACAGATATTTGAATAGGGCAATCCCCAAGGATGACTTCTCACTTCCCCATATTGATATTCTGGTTGACAACACTGCGCAACATAAGATATTATCCTTCATGGACGGTTTCTCTGATTATAGTCAGATCAAAATGGCACCTGAAGACATGGAGAAAACAACTTTCGTTACACAGTGGGGCACCTTCTGTACAAAGTTATGCCATTTGGGTTGAAGAACATCGGGAAACCTATCAGCATGCTATGGTAGCTTTGTTTCATGATATGATCCATCATGAGATAGAGGTCTATGTTGACGACATGATAACCAGGTATCAAACTGAAGAATAGCACTTGGACCATTTGCCAAAACTATTTGAAAGGCTGGAGAAGTATAAGTTAAGACTAAACCTGAACAAATGCACCTTTGGAGTAAGATCGAGTAAGCTCTTAGGTTTCGTTATCAGTGGCAAAGGTATTTAAGTAGACCCTACAAATGTTAAAGCCATACAAGAAATGCCAACTTCCTGCACTGAGAAGGAGGTTAGGGGATTCTTGGGACGTCTAAACTATATTGCCATATTCATTTCCCACCTAACCGCTACTTGTGAGCCAATCTTCAAATTACTAAAGAAATATTAAGTAGTGAAGTGGAATAACGACTGCCAGACTGCCTTTGATAGAATCAAGGAATATCTTCAAGAACCTCCAATTTTGATGCCTCCAATTGAATGATGACCTCTGATCATGTACTTAACACTATTAGAGAATTCAATGGGGTATGTGTTGGGGCAGCATGACGAGTCTGGTCGAAAAGAGCATGCAATATACTACCTTAGCAAAAAGTTTACCAACTGTGAAACAATATACTCACTGCTCGAGAAAACTTTGCACTTTGGCATGTGATGCTCGCCGAATAAGACAATATATGTTGAATCACACTACCTTATTGATATCTAAAATAGATCCTATCAAATACATATTGGAGAAGCCCACTCTCTCCAGAAGAGTAGCAAGATGGCAAATGGTCCTGACCGAATACGGCATTCATTACACTACCCAAAAAGCAATCAAAGGGAGTGTACTAGCTAATCATTTGGCTCATCAGGCTGTAGATGACTACCAGTAAATGAATTTTGAGTTCCCGGAAGAGAACATTATGTTAGTAACTGATTGTGAAGAACCTGGACCGAAGGACCTGAAAAAGGATCCCAATGGACTATGGTATTTGATGGAGCTTCCAACGCACTAGGAAATGGCATTGGTGTTGTGATTATCTCCCCAAAAGGCTGCCATACACCTTTCACCGCCAGACTATGATTTAACTATACCAACAATATGGACGAGTATGAAGTATGCATTATGGGTATCAAGGATGCTATAGACACGAGGATCAATTTCTTACAAGTATACGGAGATTCAACCTTGGTGATCAGTCAGATTAAGGGAGAATGGGACACGAAGCATCCTAATCTCATCCTGTACCGAGAGCATGTATTGACATTGATCCCATATTTTGAAGAGATTACCTTTGAACATATTCCACGAGAAGAAAACTAGTTAGATGACACACTAGCTACCATGTCATCCATGTTTAAAGTCAAATTGGATAACGAAGCCCTTTGGATCATTATTGAAAGATTATACGAACCAGTCCACTGTTATGAGATTGATGCTGAGGGAGTAGAAGAAAAGCCTTGGTTCCACAAAGTGAAAAGGTATCTCAAAGCTCAAGAGTACCCTGAGGGAGCATCCATCAATGAAAAAAAGTTCTTAAGAAGGTTCTCTTCCAAGTTCTTCCTGAGTAACGGAATTCTCTACAAGCGCAACCATGATTCCACTTTACTCCAATGTGTGGACAAGAGAGAAGCGGAGAAAATTATGGGGGACATGCACGAAGGTACCTTTGGCACCCATTCTAGTGGGCATAAACTGGCTAATAGGATTCTATGGGAAGGATACTATTGGTCCACTATGGAAGTAGATTGTCATCATCACTCCCGAACTTATCACAAATGCCAAATCTATGCTGACAAAGTACATGTGCCTCCGGTTCTGTTAAATGTCTTGACTGCTCCTTGGCCATTTGCAATGTGGGGTATTGATATAATTGGAGAGATTAAACCTATCACTTCCAATGGGCACCGCTTCATCCTTGTTGCCATTGATTACTTCACAATGTGGGTCGAGGCAGTCTCATTTGCTTCTGTTACCAAGAATGTCGTGGCTCGGTTCATAAGACATAATCTTATCTGTCGGTATGGTATCCATGAAAGAATTATCAAAGATAATGGTACTAACCTCAATAACACTATGATCACCAAGCTCTATACGCAATTCAAGATCTAACATCATAACTCTTCTCCTTACCGACCGAAAATGAATGGCGCTGTGGAGGCCACCAGTAAGAATATAAAGAAGATCATACAGAAAATGATGATAACATATAAAGACTGGCACGAGATGTTACCCTTTGCTCTTCATGGCTATCGTACCTCAGTGCGCACGTCAACAAGGGCAACCCCTTTTTCTCTCGAATACAGTATGAAAGTTATTTTACCCATCGAAGCCCAGATTCCTTCCTTGAGAATCATGAAGGATGCAGGTTTAAGTGAAGACGAATGGATTCAAACTCTACTTAACAAACTGAACTTGATCAACAAGAAGAGGCTTGCGGCTTTTTGTCATGGTCATATGTACCAAAGACGTATGATCAAAGCTTTTAACAAAAAGGTCAGACGTCAGGTATACCAAGTTCGTGACCTAATAATCAAGCGCATCATCCTGCCAAAAGGCGATCCTAGGGGCAAGTGGACTCCAACATACGAAGGACCATTTGTGATCAAGATAATATTTTCTAGTGGAGCTATGATATTAACCACCATGGACGGTGACAACCTGCCACACCCTATAAACGCGGACATAGTTAAAAGATACTACGCATGAAAAGAGACCCGCTAGGTTAACTGACCTAGGAAAAAATAAGGGAATCTCGGCGAACCAAAAGGGTTCGGGCAAAAATTAGGGATATATATATATATATATATATATATATATATATATATATATATATATATATATATATATATATATATATATATGAAAAATCTGTACACCCGGCAATTCGAAAACCTGAAAAGGCGGCTTGGGCAAAAAAGAGTATCCTGGTGGATTGAAAACTCGAAAGGGCGGTCCAGGAAAAAGTTAGGGATTAAAAGCGTATGACTATGTCCCGTTGGATCACCTTAGAGCCATACTTCATTATTAAATTGACAATTTTGAATGGTACGTTTCAATCCAGTCAGCTTCTGCCAAGCAGCAAAGTGATGAGACGCTCAAAGATATAAAGGCCATAGCAGAATTAAAACCCAATGGGATTATTTCACATAGTTGTTTTTCTTTTATGTACCACTTTGTATATTTATCATTTTTACGACGACATTTCTCTTACTAGGGTATCTGTCTCCTTATACAAAGACGCATTTTATAGGCAGGCTTTCTCAAATAAATACAAAAATTCCTCTTTTAAAGTCCAAAACTATTTGTTTTTATTTTCTGTTTTATTTGTAAAAAACGTCCAGTGATTATTTTAAATGAACATATGCATTTGAATATGATTACCGTTTACAAATATATGCATAAAAAACATAAAGACAATTACTAAAGGCTTTAAGAGTTGGGTCAACATCGAAAAGTCACCTGTAAATCCACACAGGACACCACTAGGGGGCCATTTTCATAAAATTCATCATCAGCAAGGGTACATTCCTCAGTAGGTACAGAAATAAGGGCATCTTCCCGTAGGTCACCGCCATTTCTTCAGCATATAGCCTAATAATTTTAGATATTCCGGCATTTCTCAACAGATAAGCATTTTCAGTCATCTCCCTAGCCTCTTGGAGACTTCCCCAACATGGTCTATGGACCTCTTGGATTCCCCAACAGATTTTCATAAAGTCCCCAAGCAGTTTATGAAATTTCTTTCCCCGGTAGAGTTTATTTCTCTAACTATGGAAGATCATCCCCCAACGGAGCTTATTTCTCCAAGTTGATAAAATCTTCCAACAAAACACTTTTTCTCCAGCAGCAGACAAAGATTTATTTTCCCCAGTTCAACGACACTACAAGGAGCAACTGATACGCTCATATTCATACATCATTTACAAACGTCATAACATATATATATAACACAATCTCATTTATTTTGAGAACATCATTCTGCAATGCATTTCATACATCATGACATTATATACAACTAACCCTTTACCTTTTCAGGAAAAGAAATATCGACAGACCAACATCATCAATTGTTGGTAGGACCAAGCAACCTTATCAGAAACAACATTTGCTGGCTCAGATTAAATCGACCAATGATTTATTCTGAAACTTCTTCTAGTAGATCATCTTCTGGCTCGGATTAAATCGACCAATGATTTATTTTGATACTTCTTCCAGTCGTAGACATTTTCTGGCTCAGATAAATAAACCAAATATTTATTCTGATACTTATTCCAGATAAAAACAAGCATTAATATCTTTTGCCTCAGATTAAATCGACCAATGATTTTTTCTGATACATCTTCCATTAGATCTTTTCTTGGATCCGTTTAAATCGACCAATGATTTATTATGATACTTCCTCCAGTAAAAGACAACAGATACCTCTTCTGGCTCATATTAAATCGACCAATGATTTGTTCTGATACTTCTTCAAGTTGAAGTCGGACATAAATATCTTCAGGCTCAGGGTAAATCGACCAATGATTTATTCTAATACTTCTTCCAGTAGATCATCTTCTGGATCAGATTAAATCGACCAATGATTTATTCTCATACTTCTTCCAGTCGTAGACATTTTATAGTTCAGATAAATCAACCAAAGATTTATTCTGATACTTCTTCTAGATAAAAACAAGCATCAATATCTGCTGGCTCAAATTAAATTGACCAATGATTTATTATGATACATTTTCGAGTAGATCTTTTTCTGGCTCGGTTTAAATCAACCAATGATTTATTCTGATACTTCTTCCAGTTAAAGACAACAAAGACCTCTTCTGGATCAGATTAAATCGACCAATTATTTGTTCTGATACTTCTTCCAGTTGAAGTCGGACATAAATATCTTCTGGCTCAGGGTAAATCGACCAATGATTTATTTTGATACTTCTTCTAGTAGATCATATTCTGGCTAAGATTAAATTGACCAATGATATATTCTGATACTTATTCCAGTCGTAGACATTTTCTGGCTCAGATAAATCAACCAAAGATTTATCCTGATACTCCTTCCAGATAAAAACAAGCATAATTATCAGCTGGCTCAGATAAAATCGACCAATGATTTGTTCTGATACTTCTTCCAGTTTTAAGTAAATATTTACTTTAGATGGCATCTATAAGCCCATCTCCGATGACTCTCCGTCATCTTCTCCAAATGGCATCCGTAAGCCCATTCCCGATATCATCAACCAACAACATCACTTCGTGCACTGGCAAGCACAAATTTCAGGGCACTTTAGTGTTCAATCATCTTCCACCTTCATATTATGAAAGGCAGACAAGCCAATCTAAAATCCTCAGGTTTAAGACGATTGAACAGGGGCAGCTATTGTACCCCAAAATTTACCCTCTCATTATATTCAAAACATACTCCTAGAGGTCCCTAAATGCTCAAGGTTGACCAAGAATTGACCATACAAATTCTCCTCCTAAGCAATGGACTTTCAACTAGGGTTTCACTTTTCACAAACAATTTTGGGTTTCAAAAGCCTCAAGTTATTTCCATGTTTCCTAATATGTCCTCAAGAATGCTAATGCCAATTTTCATGCCTTGCATTACAGGTTTGCCCAGTCAATTGCTCAGATGACTAGAAATCAATTGTATTAGTTCAAAAGTCAACTATGGTCAATATACAGTCAAACTTCAACATTTTTGGTCAATATCAACATTTTGAAGTGATATTCATCATTTGATCAAGGTTGGATCATGATTCCTCAAGGAATGCTCTCAAATCATCAAGAATCCAAAAGTGCAAAATTAGGGTTTCCATAGGAGAAGTCAAATGAACTTTGACCAGGCATAAATTTCACACGATTCACCAATTTTGCCCCAACCAAAGTGCATAGTGAAGAAAATTCAATTCCCTAAAACTTCCCTTTTGTCCACAAGTTCAAAAATTGCATCATTGGAAAGATATGAGCCAATACATTACAGGTCTTTTTGAAAGTCAACAAAAAGGCATTTTTTTGTCAAGGCAAGTTACATCAAGATCATTTCTCCAAATGAAAAAATGTTCAACATATAGATTTTAGGGGACATCTTGAGATTTCTAAAAACTCTAGGATCATCTTTAAAAGATAAAAATTGAGCAAGTTATGACCGTACAAATTAGACAAGTTGGTGAAAATGCAAAAAGTTAACATTGAGCAAAAATGCATTTTAAGTTCATAGACCTATTTTGTGGGATTCAGATATGTTTATGACTTACTTAAGGACCCCTAAATTCATTCTCACCTTTCTTTGCATTTTTTTCTCTATTTTATTCATATTTTTTTGTTTTTATTCAAATAAACACAAAATAAATTGCATAAAATAATAAATAAAAAGTATGGACACATGGGCTGATGTTTTGAATCAACATTGGGCCTAAGATTTCATGCAAAAGAGGCCAGGTTCATTTCATCTCAAGAAGGGAATTTTTTTCACAATTTTGGAAACTTTTTAATTTGTTTGATATTGATTTGAAAGACGACCATTATGTGTGGATTATTTCCATGTTTTCTCACCATTCTTTCCCTCTATAAATACAAAACAAAAGCATAAGCAAAGACACGCTGAAGACAGCCTAGATAGAAACTCTCAAAAATTCGAAAAAAAATACCAAAGTTAAGAAAATTTGAAATCAAAGTTTCAGCCTTCTTCTATCCAAAAGAGTGTTGTATTTTCATTCCTGAGGCTCCCAGGATTCATCCCAGACCTCCTCAATGCGTGAAATGCCCTAGAATCCATGAATCATATCACTCCAGTTTGGTACAAAATTTTGATTTTACATCTTTAATTTTTCACGTCACAAACTGTTTATAAGCATCTATACATATTCATACTAATTCTAGGTATGAGTTGGACCTTTTCTTTTGAGTTTCAACGCAGGAAACACAAGGTGCCATTGTTAGGGCACGACCTGGAGAAGGTGTTCGAATTGTGTGATACAGGGACCGTTTGCCAATTTTAAGTCCAGGTTTGGACTCTGGATGATTTTTTAAGGGGGTTAGGGTCATTTTGGATCTTTGATTTTGTTTATTTTGCAAGAACGAGTTTTGGACGGATCGGAGATGGTGACCGGAGTTTGACTCTGTCATTGTTGGCCGTTGTAGGCTCCGGTGGCCCAAATGCCATTCCATCATTGATCCATTTAAATTATTGATGGCGCACGTTTGACACCTAGGATTGGACTTGATTTACCATTATAGTATTATCATTTTTGTTATATTAACAATTGATTGATTTGGTCCAACTGTGAGAATGATGGGTGTTAAGGCCTTACGAAGGGCAAGGGCAGGGGTTCGAACCCTGCCTCTTGCCATATTATTTTTCAAATTTTCATTTGCATATCTAGTGTCCCAAGGTTGAATGTGCACATGATGCATCATATGATCATCACCATCAAAGCCTCACAGCATCAGATCAAGTGCTCCAGATATGAGCGCTCATGGTATACCCTCAAGAACCAGCAACACAAGATCAGGCACAACACCCTGGGCTAGCCTCATATGGGCCTAGCAAAATTCAAATTATACACCTCATTCTACTTCATACACCAGGCCCAAATTCTTTTCTTTTTGCTTTATTTAGTTATTTCTTTTTTAATCATTTTTAATTCTAATCATAAAAAACATAAAAAATCACAAAAAATAGATTTAGTTTTTTTTAATAAAACTTAATTTTCGTAAATTAATTTAGTTAATTACTTTGACTATTTTCCTTAATTTAAAATTAATTAGAACTAAGATTTAATTAATTTCAAATCTTTTCTCAATAATAAAAATACAAAAATATTAGAACTAGTTTTTTTAATAATTTTTATTAATCATTTTTAATAATTAATTAGACTTAAGGAGTTTCTTCTTTTTTAATTAAAATATGTTTCTAAAACAAAACAAAAATTGTCTTAATGTCCTTAGAACTTTTTAGGATTTTTAGACGTTATTTTTATTTCTTGCGCATTTGTTACTTTTCATATTATTATTGTATCTGCTCCCGGTTTGTAATAGTTAAAAACTAGGGCAATATTTATTATCGTTATCCCCAAATTTTGAACTTGTAATTTCCCCTTCCCCGAAGCCATGTGATAGTTAGGTTTAATTTCCTCACTTTAATTTCCCGCACTAATATTGAACTGTTAGATGTATGCCTAATAGGAGTGCATGATAAAAATTAAAAACAAAATGTTAGCAAAACTAACACCAAAGATAAATAACTGAAACACAATGCACTCGCACATGCGCACCTCTAGGGTACTCTCACTTCGGTTGCCTTCAGAATAAAACAGTCACAACTCTCGAACGTGGGGGATTTTAGTGGCAACCCTCTGGTTCAAAGATCATAAAATGACCCTTTCTATGTTGCCTCGGTACATGATATTAAAACCTTAGGGGTGTTACTAAAGTATCTTGCTAAGTTGCCTTTGTGACTGTTCGATGACCCTCGATTGTCCCTCAAACATTCGACGATAGGGCTTCCTACTCACTAATAGTAAGATAACATTGTCTAAAGGAAAAAAGGAAAAGAACAAACCTTTTCGAGTAGGTAGATAGTTCTTAGATGCTTGCTCAAAACAAAACATTTTCCATATATACACTTCCTTCCAAAAATATTTTCAAAGACACTTTGTATACGTTCTCAACAATACGAGAAACATTACAAAATTCGCCATACCAAGGCGTCTTTTCAAAATACTTTTTCAAATATACAAACACAAGGTATTTCCAAATGAGATAACATCTAAGAGCTCGTAGATATCTACGGATGGAAAGGGTGCTAACACCTCCCCTTTCCATAATCTACCCCCTTACTCAGAAATAATCTTGAAAGTTCTTTTCCTGTTCTTTTCCTTTGTTGGATAAAAGAAAAGTCGGTGGTGACCGCAACATTTGCGAATACAAATGCAAAACCAGTATAACAATCAGTTCTGCCACCGTATTACACATACCCACCTACTACTCCCACCATAACTCCTCCGAACCACCTTCAGCCTTGCAACCAACCTAATCACAAGCATTCGTCGAGCTAGGAATTTAAACAAAGCGTTGCGCGGGAGGAAACCCACAGAATTTCAAATTTGAATTATTTCTTTTTAATTTTAGTTAATAAATGAATAACTTATGTGTATTTTATTTTCAGGACTGCAATATTCCACTTAGCCAGATTTTTCCACTAACATTATTTCAGGATGCATACCATTAATGAAGCAGAAATCACCTTTAGGAACGAAGACCAAAGGAGGAGTTATGCCATCTTTCTTGAGAGAACAATCACACCTACCCACCAACCAGATTTTACTTCATTAGTTTACTTAGGACTTACTGAAAGTGTTCGCTTTATGTTTTATCATATAAGTTGGGAAAGATTCTTAATAGTAATGCACCATACTAGCAAAAACCTGACGCTGGAATTCCTAAGTTCATTCAATTTCCAACCCAACCTCAGAGCAGGACCAAATAGAGGATTAGCTACCTTTAGACTTTTTATTTGAGAGTATCATATTACCTATAGAGAACTAGCTAGATCCCTTGGTTTCCACTATAGCCCCAATGCCTTCTCTGAAGTTCTAGAAGATATGCAACGTGAATTAGATTACTTATGGAGAGAAATCACCAATGATCTTTACCCTGATCATGAAGCCATGAACAACACCCTAATCCATAATCCTTCGATTAGGCACTTCTATATGACCGCATCCCAAATAATCTTTGGAAAAGATGAAAACTGAACAGGTTTAACCAAAGAAGAGATGTTTTCATCTTAAGTATTTTCCAAAATCGCCCCATCAACTCTGCATCCTTCCTACTGATAAATATCGCAAGGTTGCTAACCAAACCACAAAGAAAATTTACGTGGGAGGATTAGTTACTCACATTGCTATAGCACCAGGCTTGCGCAATCATGTAGCCCATCTGACCCAAACATGCATATACAATCTTTTGGATATTAACCATTGTCTAAACTATAGTTTAGTAAGGCGTGAAGGACCCAAGCAATTTAAAATTCTTATTAATTATGAGGTAGTCCACCATTTCACCCTACCAAACCAAGAGTTCATTAGGGTCCACAACAAAAACAAGTGGCGATACTAACTAGAGAACCAAGATGAAAACCCTGTACAACCTGAGTCTCCTCTCTCAGATGTACCTTCATGAGAAACTTATGATAAACACTCCATTGACTTTGAGCTACATGCTTCAAGATGGAAAATCACAGCTCTCCACCATGAATAAAGATAATAAGCCGATAGATTTACTGAGCAGGTGGATCATCTATTGTAAGAAATTCACTTGTTGAGGAAAGCTAATGGTTGTCGTGGCCACTGATCTGATCACACGCCAGGTTCTATCATTCCTTAATCACCTTAGATTAACATTGAGGACAATGTTTGGTTTAAGTGTGGGAGAGGAACTTTATTCACTTTCTAGTTAGATTTCCCGCTTTCTAGTTAGAGTTAGATTTAATGTTTTCAAGTATTCTATTATAGTATTTTATTTTAATGAATTTTGTCTTATTAAGTTGTTATAACATGGATTTTGATGTCTATTGAACTTTTTCCTTTTTTTGAGTCATACTAAAATTTTTTGCAAAAAAGAAATTATGGTTGTTTTTAATTATGGCTATTAGTCAAGTTTATGATTGGTTATATAGACTTGGGAAATATCCTGAAATATCAGTATCGTTTTAACATCGTAAGTCTCTCAAATAGAAAGGTCGATTTGGATAATTATTATGCTTTCAACTTAAAATCTCACCCATAAATAAAGCCTTAAGTAGTTTATTTTAGCAGTCTACGCCATCCTAAGCACACTCTAGAAAAAGGATAACTGATGAATATAAGTGAGTGATACTAATCTAATAATAATTAAAAATAGGGAATCAACCCTCTAAGTTAGGTGACCCTTACCAGGTCATTTAGCCCAACGGTTGTGGAACCTGCAAAAACTTAAAGCCCACTGTTAGTTGGTTCAGAGGTCTCTGATGCTGAACTTGGTAGGGCGGACTATGGTCTATTCCCCGCAGCTACAATTGGGAAATAAATGGGGTATACCACCTTCAGTAATAGAACCCCGTATAAAGGATCAGAATTGCTAATCGGTTACCTAGATATGAGTGTGTAGGGATAAAGGGCTTAATGTGATTGCTCCTGAATGAAAAATGGGATGAGTAAGTTAGGTTTAACCATAATGGCATGATTCAAATAAATTTGTATAGGAGAGAGACTTATGCCTGCTAATTGCATAACGTATGTTTACGATATTCTTATTGCATGTGAGTTAGTACCTATGGACATAGCCTGGTTCGAAACAAATGTCTTTAAGCCCAGAGAATCACGATGTCACTGTTTATGTTTATTTTGCTTGAGGACAAGCAATGGTTCAAATGTGGGAGAGTTTGATGACTCTGAAATTCACTAATTATTTGACTTGATTTGCATACAATTTCTAGCTATTTTATTTCCATTTCTATCTTTATATTGGTATTTTCCCTTTGTTTCGGGAATTTGACTAATTGGGAGCCACAAGCAAAGAAACGAGGCAAAACGGACAAGAAACAAAGAAAAAGAGCAAGTATTGAAGTATGGCCACCTCCATGGAGACCATCCTAGGGTAGCCATGGGTGCTCCAACCATGTTCCGATGGGTGACCAAGTCATGCCCAATTAGTGAGCATTTCGGTCGCCATGAAGGGTGTGGTGGTCGCCACCCTTTGTATGCCCAGGCGGTCACAATGGGCTTGCTTAGCCACCAAGAGTCCACCCACGCCTCCTATTTTCTCTCCACGACTAGAAACGGTTCTAGGCGACTTTTAGGGCTTTTAGAAGCATATAAATGGCCCCTAATACACCATTTTTGATCATCCCTTCTTTTATGCATACTTAGGCCACACACTGTCCAAGCGTAGCCAGATCCCTTCATGCTGAAGCATATCTTGTTGCATGACAAGTCTGTATTAAAGATTGGAGCACATGTATAAGTTTTATTTTTGCACATTTACGTCATCTTATTTGTACCAGATTCAGACTCCATTTGGAGAAAGTTTCTTAATTTATTTATGCATTTACTTTATTTGCCCCGCATTATTTATCGCTTTATTTATCACATTTACTTATATCGCACGGTTTATTTTCATGTTTACTTTTGCACTTAAAACTTTTGTCGCTTTATTTTCAATTACTATGTCCAGCTAAATTCTTAATGCTGAGATATGAGGATCGTCAATAGGCGATGCTCTACACATGGTCTTTGTAGGATTTCTTAATGGGAAATTTTTAATTTAAATACAATCTTTTTACACTTATTTTAATCTGCTTACACGAAAGTGAAGTAGTGAAACATTGGGTAAGATCGAAAGATGCCTGACACAAAAAGATTAAGATTGATTTGTTTTTGGTTAACAAATAACGGGAAAGTACTTTTTTAGTTAATTAGGGTTATTTAGAATTTCTAGAAGTAGATTTTAAAACTATTTGCAGACGCGTTCAAAGGATTAGGATCCGATTATCTAAGTGAAAGTTTGTAACCCTTTCAAGTTAAACTATCCAGTTAAAGATACTTTTCAACTAGGTTAAGAGTTAGATTTCTTAAAAATAGGCTCACTACTTTAATGCAATGCACATTGTTCATATATGGCAAATGAACGATTAGGTTTAAATAGTAAACCCGATTTTGAAATGGAGAAAGCGACAATTCCTTTTAAATCAATTCTTTTCAAAGTAGAAGACATTTCCCGATAGGAGATCTTTATAGAGACCACTAGAGTATTGTTGATTGAAGTGAATTACATTTTCAGCATCGTTATTAATATAATTCTATTAAATGTTTATTTACTTTTATCTCTTTATTATTACGTTTTCAATCGTCTTAGATAAATACCATAGCAACTAGTAGCATTAAAATTGACATTGGTCTATGTGGTTCGATAATCTTTTAAAGCTACCTCGATACACTGTGCACTTGCAGTTAGAAAATATATACTAAGTAGCCCATAATCAATTAAGCGATAAGTTGTAAATGAGGGAGTTTAGCTTCAAATTAATATTGCTAATAGTGGATTTCCTTCCTGGCTTGGTATCCCCCAGAGTAGGTGAATTTGCACCGAACTGGGTTAACAATTTATGTGTACTCTTTCTCTTTATGTAAGTTATAATTCTATTGTGTTGTTATTTTGTTTGTGTTTTGTCAGTAGATGTCATAACATCTGTTGTGACATTGTGTGTTGTTAAGACATCAATCTTAACTTCTGATATTCTGCGTGCTAGATATTCCAATTGGCATCAAGAGCAGACGCCTGATTCTGTTTACTGGGTAACATTCAGGGATAAAGTTTCTAGAACTATGGAGAAATAAGGAGGATATAACAACAGACCACCCATGTTAGATGGTTCTAACTATGAATGGTGGAAAGTAAGAATGGTAGCTTTTCTGAAAACTATGGATAGTAAAGCATGTAAAGTTGTGTTGAAAGTATGGAAGCATCCTGTTATGAAGGTCATTGACAAAGATGGAAAAGAGGTTGAAAATCACACAATTAAACCTGAAGAAGAGTGGGATGACAACAATGACAAAGAAGCCATTAGAAACTCCAAGGATTTGAATGCTCTATTCAATGGGGTTGACAAAAATGTGTTCAAGCTGATTAATAATCGCACGCTGACGTGTCTGTCAGATAATAACTGCAAGTATACAGTCTATCGCGGAGTTTTAAAAGATTATCAACCTAAATAGTCTAATAATCAAACTAATCTTATCTACGTTGTAATGCACGATAAAGCTAAAGGGTAAAATGGATACGAACAAAAATGTAAATGCTAATTGCTAAAGGTTTGAAATTGATGACAAAACGATCTCATAGTATGGATTCTGTGCTACTAAAGGACTTGTAGAATTCGAGTACTAATTATGAATTTTATGAGTTATGTAGAAAATATTGACTTAAAGGTTCTATCTTACACTCTCGCGCTATTGACAAAACCACACCTCCTAACCACATGATTTTGCTCTCGCTCGCCCGTTCTAATTAGAAAGCATATTTTGAAAGCCAATGAGAACCTAAATGATACCTAGAGCACTCTCTCTGTTTTCAGGATTGATGCTTAGTTTCCACTATCAGGTTCATTCCTCGCACTCTAGTGTTATCAGATTAAACCTTTGTTTACTCTTCACTCTCGTGCCAGAACAATAAATCATACAATTAGAAATTGAAACCAGAACAACATATAATCATAATTTTGCACCTATAATTTTCTACTGTGTCCCCTCAGTAACAACGGTCCTCATATGTTAGACTCAAACAAATTTAGCAAGACATAATTATAATTGGAATTAACATGTTCAGAGCTATTGTGTGTAAATTAAACATATCATGTAATATATAATTGATAATAGAAAGCATAAATAAATAAACGATAAGAAACCTAAATTTAAATAAGTGAAACTTGAATTGATACGAAAATGCCGACATCCTTGCTTTGATCCAACAGTACAGTGCAAAAGTAAAGAGAAAACAAATGTGACAATCCCTCGATGTGAGTTATTGTCACTTTTACAGGTGAATTTATACCTAAGACTGCAATGCTAATTTGAAAGCGCTTCCGCACAACTTGGATGCCGAGGAAATTGACCCAAAGGTCCTATATATAGAGAGAAGTCACCTTGTAACCGTCCTGGGTCGTGCAAGCTGATGGACGGAAAAGCGGTTGAGAAAAACTACTGCAAACTACTCTTCTACGAAAACTACCTTCAGTGAGGCAATGACAAACACCGTGAAGGAAATGGCGAACTCCATTCCCTTGTTCATTAAATGATGTAACAAGGTTGGGAAATGGTTAATATTATAAGCATACAGCGGACACCATATCAAAAAAATAGGCAGATTCTTCTCTTTTTGCTGCTCTTTCACACCATTTCCGATTCGATCGTGAATCTGCACAGGAACAAGCTAACAACTGTAAAACAAATAAAAACGAAGTATAATGCGATAAAACATGATAAAATGCATATAAATAACATGTGCGATGAGCCTAAAAACATGATAGGATTTCTCGTTATCAAACTCCCCCACGCTTAGATTGTTGCTTGTCCTCAAGCAATCTCCCAATGTAACAAAAATAGTAAGGCTCAACATCTGAAACATAGGCACGACAAGACTCTAAAAGATACAAGGCTACTAGGCTAGTGCTAAATAGATAGGTATTGGATATCGAAAACAAGGATACCATAATGGCACATATTCGTGTTTATGGACAAAGGCTCCCCCTATGCAATACCAATCCGAATCATGCCATTATAACTCGACCTACACACTTCATTCTTTTTCACCTCTTTTTCATTCTAGCACAATAACATTAAGCTCTTTACCCATACACGCACATAGTAGAGAAACCTATTAGTGACTATGATCATTATTAGCCCGGGGTTCTAGTAACAAAAGCGGTACACCCATTTTTATAACCCATCGCAGTTGTGGGGGATCAGACTGTAATTCGACCTACCGAGTCCAATACCAGAGACCTATGGACAAAATAAAATTAGGTATTTACAGATTAATCATTATTAGTATCATTCACTTATTTTCATCAGCTTCCCTATGTAGTTTGTGCTTAAGATGGTGTTGACTGTTAATATAAACTACTTAAGAGGTTACTTCTAAACTTAGAAATCAAGGTCTCAGCATAATGGTTACTCAAATCAGAGTTGCATACTTAGGGAACTTAGGGAACTTAGGGTTCTAACAACCTATGCCGTCAGAGTGTCATGCCATTGAATCATAGTAAAATTTAATTTTTACTTGGGGGTCGAATTTAAGGGAGTTTTCTAACAAAAAGAAAAAGTAACATATAATAGGACTCAATAACACATATGACTCGAAAACACAAAAACAAAATACAGAAAAACATAAAAACATAAAAAATAAAACAGGAAAAACAAAACAAAATAAAGATAAAAATAAAGCGGTAAAGCTCTTCCCCCATTCTTGAACCAAACATTGTCCATAATATTTCAATGCAAGGTGAAAGAAGGAGTAGATAAAACCTGACAGGAGGCTCAATAATGGTGGCCTCGGCCTCTGACGTCCACGTCCGCCTCCATCTTACATAGTGTAACACGGTGGGAGAACTAACTTGGGTGTTTTGTGTTTTATCGCAAATGTTGCGGTTAGCAAGAGTCCCCACCGACTTTTCTTTTATCCAAAAGGAAAGGCTGAAAAGAACAGGAAAGACCTTTGAGATTGTTTATTGAGTTTGGGGGGTAGATTATGAAAAGGAAAGGTATTAGCACCCTTTTCATCTGTAGTTATCTACGGGCTCTTAGTTGCTTGCTAGATCACTTGCTTTTGTTTGAAAATGTGCTTTGTGTGGTTTTTTGAAAGTATTTTGAAAAGGCGCCATCGTTTAGGCAAACTTTGTAATAGTTCTCGTTCGTAAGAACGTATACAAAGTGTTAATCTTTTGAAAATGTTTCAAGTTTGAAAGATGTTTTGAAATTGTTGGTGTTTGTTTTTGGAAATAGCAAGGCTGTTTTGATTCGAAAATGAGCAAGCAACTAGGAACATTCTACCTACTCAAAAGTCTTTCTTGTTTATTTCCTCTTTCCTTTGACATTGTTATTTTACCATGGATTGGTAAGTAACCTTATCTTTGGATGTAAAGGGACGGGCATGGTACATCGTATGGCCATGATAGCAATGTTGTGGAAATATCTTAGCAATTCTCTTTGAGGTACTAAGATCATTTTTTAAAGGCAACTTTGGATAGCGTCATTGAGGGACTATGATCTTGTATTTTTGATTGCTTTTGCTAAGATACTTCACATGCATAACATGGCCATTTTTGTAAGGCAACAGAGTGGATTTACCCTAAGGATGTAAGTGTGCAAGTGTGTTGATTTACATGCATTGTTTTGTCTTGAATTAGGGTTTGCTAATCATGGGTTTTAATCTTTCCATACAAACCCTAATTTACTAGTATTTATATATAAAGCATTAAATTGAGAAAAATAAAAATACTAAGCTATTACATCAATAGGGGAGGGATGTACAAATTTACAAATGGGGATTTTGCAAGAAAATTAAACCTAATTAACTATTACAACCATATTGAATACTGTACAAAATTGAAAATAAAATGCATGAATGTAAATCAAAAAAAGAAATGATTTTTTTTGTTTGGTTATTAAGGGTTTTAGCCTAATGTCTAAGAAGTAAAAATAATTAATTTAAGATAATAATATTAAACCTAAATTAGTTAAGAAAAGAAAATTAGGTTTAAAAAGGTATTTTTTAGGATTTTTTTTATATGAAAGGTTTTAAGTTAATAAAAATGAAAATGAAAATTAATTAATTAAAAGAAACCTAAGTTCTAAATTTATTTTAATTTAAAAGAAAATAATATAATAAATAAACCTAAGTCTAAGTATTTTATAACAAAAAAGAAATTTATTTTTTTAAGAAAATAGTTTTTGTTCTTTTTAGTTTTTATATAGAAAAATAAAATATGAGTGCAAAAATAATAAAATAAATATTTTTGGATTTTTTATTAATAAAAAATAATAATATTAGTAATAAAAATAATAACAAAAAAAAATGAAAGTAACATAAACCAAAATAAAATAAAAATGAAATAAAGAAATAAAATGGGTCAGGGGGGTATGAAACATAATCAGGGGGAAAGTCAGCAAAAATAATAAAAGCCCAATGTTTGGGGCCCAGGCACTACAAACAAAAAAAAAACAAAAGAAGTGAAAATATGAGAAAATAACCAAAAGGGTACCACTAGGGCTCGAACCCAGGTCCCTCTGGTTACAGGCGCGCGCTTTAACCACTTGGGTGGTGATACATCTGTTTAATTATATCAAACCATAAATATGTATTACAAATCAAGTCCATGGCCTGAACTTCATCTTCAACCTCACGCCCAGCCAGACAACTTGCAACTTGTTCATCTCTCAACAAAAATGGAAAGTACAAACGTGAAAGTTTTGACATTTCTTCCCACGAATCCAATCATATAAATAACTAAAGCTATAAATCCAAGATGAGTGAGAATTTTTCTGGCCCTAATTTAAAACCTAAAAATTTCAGAAACTTCAACTCCAAAATTCTCTAAGCTCGGGTCATATAAATGTAAACTATGGATATGTACAGCTTTGTGGCAATGGTATCTACATTTTATCTTTGAAAATGGAAGCCTAACAATGCCTATATGAATAGTTCAAAAGTCAGAAAACTCACCTTGCAAGAGGGTATCATGTTTTGAGTTGGAGCAGCTTTAAATGAGTTCTAGTGATTGGGTTAGCTTCCTCAAGTTCCCAGGAAGCTAATGTGATGCTTGGCTTGAGCTGAAAATGGCTGAGGAGTTCTGGAGAAGTCAAGTTGCAGACCCCTGTTTTTGAAAATAGAACCTGATGATGGAAGTGTTACAGTTGGGCAGAAGGACTTTGGATTGTTTGTATTTGATGTTTAGAAGCTTTAGGAACCAAAAGGATTGGAAACGCACGAGGGAGATGTGAGTTTCAAGTTTTTGGTCAGATTATGCAACAATGGAGCTTTTGTTTGTGATTTTGAGTTCTAGGGAGTTTGAGGGCTTAAGCATGCGTGTATTATCTTGAAAATAGTATATGTATTTATAGACAAGAGGTTTTTTGTTCTACAACAAGTCAGAATTTGAATTTACATGTTGTAAAATCTTTACTTGTTTTTGAAGCAAACATGACAAACATCTTCCCAAAGCTCGTACCATGCTATTATAGAGTGGTTGAACTTTAAACAAGCTTGCTTCTGAATTGTAGATGTTGTGTGTGCATAAGGATCCATTGAGATGCTCAAGAAGGATTGACATTTACAAAAGCATACTTTTCCAAAATGGAAGTCTTGCCTTTCTTCCAAAAATGGCAAGTTAACTTAGACAAAGCTTGGATTTAATGGATAATAGCCATAACGTTTGTGTAATCTTTTGATTAAGGATAGATACACAAGTTAGAGGGCCTAAAAAGTGGTATTATGCAGCATGGCTATGGATTTGGTTCATGTTCATCACAAAATATGTCTTGCAAAACAATTTTGAAACCCTAACTTCTTGCCTTCGATTCTCCTTGCTCACAAATGATCTCAAGGAGTTCTTAGACATTTTAGAAATCTTGTAATATGCTCTACAACCCCTCTTTGAATCATTTTTTTCAAATTCCAAATGGAACTATGTGAAACTTGGCCCATAAGTTAGGTCAAAATCCTGACCAAAATGCTCAAAATTTCACGAAGTGTTTTAGTTTCATGAACATGATTTCATGGATTAATAACTTAAAATCCAAGCGTTTCTAGTAGGAGTTGTGTTCAGTAATGTTTTATATCTCATTGATATATACAACTTTCATGTTGAAAGTTTCCTTTGAATCATCTTGCATCATGGTGAAAAATTAGCTCAAAGTTGTGAAAAAATATGAAGTTTTCAACACTTAGAAAATTTTCTAAGTTTGGAAATTTTGACTTTTCAAAATGAAATCTTGACTTTTTGATTTCTTGATGAACAAGTTTCAAATTTTACATGTTTTGATGAATTGTAATCTTTGACACTTGATTTTGACCAAAAAGTCAAAGTTTGACTTTTCACTGTATCAGTTAACTTTTGATCAGTTGACTGAAAATCAACTATCAATCAATTGATCTTTAGGGAAGTTTTGAGTCATACCATTAGGTCAAAATGATGCATTTGATACCTTGAGATCATATCTCAAACCAATTAACCATTTCCTAGGTCAAAAATCAAGAATTGCCCTTTCTCAATTAAAATCCTAATTTTGACCATTTTACCCTTTTGATGACCTGATCAAATTTCTTGAGGAGTTGTGGTCCAAAATTGATCAAATTACATATATGAGTTCACAATGTTAATATGGATCAAAAATTATGAAGTTTGACTATAAATTGGCCACGATTGACTTTTTCCCCAATACAACTGATTTTTAGGTCAACTGATCAATTGACTGAGCAAAAATGTGATCCAAGACTTGAAACTTGACTTGAACAATCTTGAGGGTCCATAATGATCCATGAAAGTCAGATTAGGTATTAAAAGTTCAATTATCCTTGTGCAATCTCAAACCCTAATTTCAGTCATCAGTGCTTAAGGAGGTGGCTTGAGCTGATCAACCCTTGTGCAGTCTTGAACCAATGGAGATCTTGTGAGAAAATACTTGATAAATGAGAGGGAAAATTTTAGGGTACAACAGCTGCCCCTGTTCAATCTTCTTAAACCTGAAGAGTTAGATTGGCGGATCCGCCATTCGTGACTTGAAGGTGGAAGATGATTGAACACTAGAGTTCCCAGAAATTTGCACTTGAAGATGAATTGTGAATGGGCTTATAGATGTCATTTGGAGGAATGATGGAGATTTGTCGGATATGGGCTTGTAGATGCCATCCAAAGGTGACTGTTGACAGAAAATGGACTAAGTCTGAACTTGATTTCAATTGGAAAAGAATCAGAATAAATCTTTGGAGCGATTTATTTGAAATAAGCAAAAGTCTTATATGTTGTTTGACTGGGAAGAATCAGAATAAATCTTGGAGTGATTCATCTGAACTAGAAATGTTCATTTGGAAAGTATCAGGATAAACCGTTGAGAGGTTTAAACTGAACCAAAAGAGGTCTTTAATATTCTTTAACTGGAGAGAATCAGAGTAGATCTTTGAGCGATTTATATGAACCTGAGAAAGTGTCTGAGGGAAAGAATCAGAATAAACTGTTGAGAGGTTTAAACTGAACCGGAAGGGATCTGGAGAAGAATCAGAATAAATTGTTGAAAGATTTATCTGAACCAGAGAAGACGCCTGCGGGAAAGCATCAGAACAAACTGTTGAGAGATCTAAACTGAACCGGCAGTGATCTGGAGAAGAATCAGAACAAATTGTTGAAAGATTTATCTGAACCCGAGAAAGTGTCTGCGGGAAAGAATCAGAATAAATCGTTGAGAGATTTAAACTGAACCGGCAGGGATCTGGAGAATAATCAGAACAAATTGTTGAAATATTTATCTGAACCATAGAAAGTGTCTGCGGGAAAGAATCAGAATAAACCGTTGAGAGATTTAAACTTAACCGGTATGGATCTGGAGAAGAATCAGAATAAATCATTGAGAGATTTATCTGAACCAGAGAATACGTCTGCAGAAAAGAATCAGAATAAATCGTTGAGAGATTTAAACTGAACCAGGAGGGGTCTGAAGGAAATATTTGTTATGTAGATGGTCGACAAGTCCTTTCTCGGGAATTAATCTATAATTGACTTGTTGAAAATTTGACGATAATTTTCTGTTGATTGATCTTTCCTGAAAAGTTGAAGGGTTAGTTGCATGCAATGCCATGATGTATGAAATGCACGGTATAATGTTGTTTCTCAAAATAAATGAGATTGCGTTGTATGTATCTGTGTTGTCAATGCTATGACGTATGGATGTAATGTATGGACACATTAATTGTTATGTTGCAGTGTTGCTGGAGTCGGGGAAAATAAATCCCTGAGTACTGCTGTGAATGAGGAGTGTAAGTCTTCATATTTTGAAGTTGAAGTGTTGTTCGATGAGTTTCCATTTATTAGATAAATAAACCCTGTTGTGGAAGGGAAACACCGTGCATTGCTTGTGGACCTTGTGAAATCCTGTTGGAGAATCCTGAGAAACTGGGCGACTTTCATTGGGGAATCTTTGGAGCGGTAACTAGAAGTTTTGTTCCGTCGGGGATGTGAGAGCACTTGATACCATTAGGCTGTATACTGGAGATACATTAGTGATCCTGTAATGGGATGTATTGGTTCCCGCTCTTGCTGGAAAAAGTACCAGCGGGGGATTTTATGGAATGGTCTATAGATATTATCATATTTCTTAAAGCCATTATTGTCTTTCTATTTTCTGTTCCCTTTTTTTACTCATTTATAAACAGTAGTCACGTTCAAATGCATATGTTCAAAAATAATCATTGGACATTTTTGCAAACAAAACACGGAAATAAAAGAAAAATAGATAGTTTTGCACTTTAAAAGGAATATCTTTGTATTAACTTGAATAAGTATTTTTTATACAACGAGACGAACATCCTAGTATGGGAGTGACGTCGTAGAAAATGAAAATTGATACAAAGAAAAGGTAGCTATGTGAAATAATCCCATGGGGTTCCTATTTCTGCTATAGCCTTCATGTCTTTTAGCGTCTCGTCCACTTGCTGCTTTGTCTGAAGCTGATTGGATTGATTAGAACCATTTGAGTTTGTTAGTCGATGTTGCAGGCTGTCTGTAAGGTGATTCAATGGGACATAGTCATACGCTTTAATTCCCTAACTTTTTCCTGGACCGCCCTTTCGGGTTTTCAGTCCACCGGGATACCCTTTTTTGCCCAAGTTGCCCTTTCAGGTTTTCAGCTTGTCGGGTGTACAGATTTGTTTTTTATTTTATCCCTAATTTTTGCCTAGGCCAGTCGACCTAGTGGGTCTTTATTCATGCGTAGTATCTTTTGACTATGTGCGCGTTTACAGGATGCAGAAGGTCATCGCCATCAATAGTGGTTAAGATCATTGCTCCACCAGAGAATATGCTTTTGATCACAAATGGTCCTTCGTATATAGGAGTCCATTTTCCCCTGGGATCACCTTATGGAAAAATGATACGCTTGATTACCAAGTCACCAACCCGATATACGTGACGTCTAACCTTCTTGTTAAAATCTTTGATCATACGTCTTTGGTACATCTGACCATGACAGACAGCCGTAAGCCTCTTCTCATCAATCAAGTTCACCTAGTCAAGTCGAGTTTGAATCCATTCATCTTCATTTAGCCCTGCATCCTTTATGATTCTCAGAGAAGGTATTTTGACTTCAATTGGTAGGACGGCTTCCATACCGTATACCAAAGAGAAATGAGTTGCCCTTGTTGATGTACGCGTCGTGGTACGGTAACCATGGAGAGAAAATGGTAACATCTCATGCCAGTCCTTGTAGGTCACTGTTATTTTTGTATGATCTTCCTGATGTTTTTATTTGTGGCTTCGACAGCGCCATTCATCTTTGGCCGGTAAGGAGAAGAGTTATGGTGATGTATCTTTAATTGCACGCATTGTGTGGTAATCATAGTATTGTTGAGATTGGTACCATTATCCGTAATGATTCTCTCTGGGATACCATACCAACAAATGAGATTCTGTTTGATGAATCGGGCCACAACGTTCTTGGTAACAGAAGTGAAAGAAGCTGCCTCGACCCACTTCTGAAGTAATCAATGGCCACCAAGATGAAGCGGTGTCCATTAGAAGCTGTAGGTTTGACTTCTCCAATCATGTAGATGCCCCACATCGCGAATGGCCAGGGATCAGTCAGGATGTTTAGAGGAACTGGAGGCACATGTACTTTGTCAGCATAGATTTGACACTCGTGACAGGTTCGTGAATGGTGATGGCAATCTTCTTCCATGGTAGACCAGTAGTACCCCGCCCGTAGGATCTTTTTAGCCATCGTGTGCCCACTAGAATGGGTGCCGAAAGTGGCTTCATGTAGATCAGCCATGATCTTGTTTGCCTCACTCTTGTCTAGGCAATGAAGCAAAGTAGAGTCGTGGTTGCGCTTGTAGAGAATGTCTTTACTGAGGAAGAACTTAGCAAAGAATATTCTCAAGAACTTCTTATCATTGACTGAAGCTCCCTCTGGATACTCTTGGGCCTCGAGATACCTCTTAACTTCATGGAACCAAGGCTTGTCCACTACTTCTTCAGTATTGATCTCGTGACAGTAAGTTGGTTCATCAATCTGCTCAATGGTGATCTAGAGAGCCTCGTTATCCCACTTGATTTTAAACATGGATGACATAGTGGCTAGCGTGTCCGCTAGTTGATTTTCCTCTCGTGGAAAATGCTCAAAGGTAATTTCCTTAAAATATGGGATTAATGTCAACACATGTTCTTTGTAGGGGATGAGATTAGGGTGCTTTGTGTCCCATTCTCCTTTGAACTGACTGATGACTAAGGTTGAATCTCCAAATACACTTAAGGACTAATTCCCAAATCTATGGCAACTTTGAGACCCAAAATACACACTTCGTATTCTGCCATATTATTGGTACAATTGAAACACAATCTAGCAGTGAAGGGAGTGTGACATCCTTCAGGGGATATGATCGCAGCACCTATGCCATTACCGAGTGCGTTGGAAGCTCCGTCAAAAACCAAGGTCCATCGAGATCCTTGTTCAGGTCCGTCATATGGTCTGAATTATTTACAATTGTTTACCAACATGATTTCTTTATTTGGGAATTCGAATTTCATGGACTGGTAGTCATCCACAACCTGATGAGCAAGGTGATCGGCTAGCACACTGCCCTTTATTGCTTTTTAGGTAGTGTATTGAATGTCGTATTCAGTAAGGATCATCTTCCACCTTGTTATTCTTCCAGAGAGGGCGGGCTTCTCAAATATGTATTTAATTGGATCCATCTTGGATATCAATAAGGTAGTATGGATCAACATATACTATCTTAGCCGGCGAGCAGCCCATGCCAGAGCGCAGCAAGTTTTCTCGAGCAGTGAATATCTAGTTTCACAGTCGGTAAACTTTTTGCTCACGTAGTATATTGCATGCTCTTTTCGGCCAGACTCGCCATGCTACCCCAGCACACACGCCATTAAATTTTCCAAGACAATTAGATACATGATCAAAGGTCTTCCCTCAACTGGCAGAATCAAAACAGGAGGCATTTGAAGGTACTCTTTGATCTTGTTAAAGGCAGCCTGGCAGTCGTGGTTCCAATCCAACACTTGATCTTTCTTCAGTAATTTAAAGATTGCTTCATAAGTAGCGGTTAGGTGATAAATGAATCTGGCGATGTAGTTTAGTCGTCCTAAGAATCCTCTGACCTCCTTCTCGGTGCGAGGAGAAGGCATTTCTTGTATTGCTTTTACCTTTGTAGGGTCCACTTTGATACCTTTACCGCCGACGATGAAGCCTAGGAGTTTACTGGACCTCACTCCAAATGTGCATTTACTCGGGTTCAATGTTAGCTTGTATTTCTTTAGCCTTTCAAACAGTTTCTGCAAATGGTCAAGATGTTCCTCTTCAGTTTGAGATCCGGCTATCATGTCATCCACGTAGACCTCTATCTCTTGATAGATCATATCGTGAAACAGAGCTACCATGGCACGCTGATAAGTTGCCCCAGCATTTTTCAACCCGAATGGCATAACTTTGTAACAGAACATGCCCCACTGTGTGACGAAGGTCGTTTTCTCCATGTCCTCAGGTTCCATTTTGATTTGATTATAGCCTGAGAAACCATCCATAAATGAGAACAATTTATTTTGTGCGGTATTGTCAACCAGAATATCGATATGGGGAAGCGGGAAATCATCCTTAGGGCTTGCCTTATTCAAATCTCTATAATCCACACACATGTGTACTTTACCGTCCTTTTTAGGCACTGGAACAACATTGGCGACCCATTATGGATAGGAGGTGACGGCTAAGAATCCAACGTTGAATTGTTTCATGACTTCAGTCTTGATCTTCCCTGACATTCCTGGCCGCATGCGACGGACTTTCTATTTTACCGGAGGGAAGTCTTCTTTTGTTGGTAGACGATGGACCACGATATCAGCGTCAAGTCCTGGCATGTCTTCGTATGACCAGGCAAAGACCTCAACATAGTCATGTAGTAACTGAGTTAAGTGCTTCTTGACACTGGGTTCCAGATTGGCACCTACCTTGACTTCTTTCTTGTCCTCTTTGGTACCTAAGTTAACCGTGTCAACCGGTTCTTCGTGGGGCTGTATGGTCTTTTCTTCCTGTTGTAGTAACCTGGCTAGTTCCCCTGGTACCTCACAATCTTCCTCACCTTCGTCTTCGGCTTGGTATATCGGATTTTCAAAGTCACCATAGGCCATAGTAGAATCGTTACCCATGGGATCTTGAGTGGATGTTGTTGTACCCCAAAATTTTCCCTCTCGTGTTTCCAAAGTCTTCCCCCTGCATGGTCGATCATAAACCCTTGCCTAAGAAAAATAAAGCTTTTTGAAGATGAACAAAGTGTCTTTCGATTGGCATCTGGGAAAAGTCTTCGATTGGGCATCCAAAATACTTCGATCAGGCTTGGTTCACCAGTCTTCGATTGGGCATTTAGCACTCTTCGACCAGGCTTTGATTATTAAGTTTCGATTAGGTGTTTGGAACCCTTCGATCAAGCATTGGCCTGCAAGTCTTTGATCGAGCGCTGGACCTCCTTCGATCAAGCTTTGATGTGCAATTCTTCGATTGAGCGCTGGACCCCTTCGATCAAGTCAATTTCACAACTCTTCGACTAGCACTTCAGAGGGTCCTTCGACTGGAACTTCATACCGTACCTCAATCAGAACATAAGAACGAAATGACCTTCTAATGGCATTTTAGTTCAGAGTTTCCCTTAATAAGAACATCAGAACGAAATGACCTTCGAAGGGCATTTCAGTGCAGAGTTTCTCTTAATCTAAGGTGCTCTGATGAAGGAAGTTCTGGACACTTCGAATCAGAACTCAGACTCATCACAAGGCCAAGGGCTGTGCGAAGTTGTCTAATAGGGAATGTTCTAAATAGATTTGAATTGAACTTTGAAGCTGGCAAAGAAGGCAGATTCGAAGGAATGAAGTAGGCTGGCATGACTAAGCAAAAACACATATCCTAACCTGTCCAGAATACCCAAAGTTCACAATGGCATGTGTCCCTTGCAAATATGCAATCGAAGCAGGGGGAGTCTCAACCGAAGGGGCTGTGACTGGAGTAGTTCGAATGGGGACTTTGAAGCAATCGAAGAGAGAAAATTCGAAGGGGCAAGTCAGCTTTTGATTTCCATCATATTGGAGGCCCAAACAGCTCATAACAGGCTGGCAATAACGCCTGAAAATAGATTGGCACCTGATTGAATCAAATATAGCAAGTCTTTATGAAAAAATTAAATCAAATCTCTTCATCATAATGGACCAAGATTTGATACACAATTGTTGACCTAAATTCCTTGTCTATATAAACCTCATGCTCATAAATAAAACACACACGAAACTCTGCAGACAAAGAAAAACGCACAAAAACTCTGGAAACGGCCAGAACAGTTTTGCAAAACAACGTTGAGAAAGTGGTGATCGGATTTTGGTTTAGAGGTGAATTCAGACCAAAAGCAAAACACAACTCTCTTCCTTGACACCCAGTGGAGCTACACTAATCAAAACCAAGCCCTAAGGCAGTCTAAAACTCGTTGTAAGTATTCTTGAAATCGCCTCTACACAAGAAATTGTGAACCACTTTTCTTGCATATTTTTGCCAAACGGTTTGCATATTCATACCGACCATGTAATTTACATTGATCCTGCATTATTTGATTTGATTTTTGTGGCCTCTAACCCCTTATCCAGAACCTAGGGTTCTTGTGTATGTTTTTTAGGCGTTCTGTGTGCAGGTTAAATTAAGGCCAATAATGGCCATGAATGAATTCAGGGGAGGGAGACGAATCCAATGATGGTCGTAACCTGTATTGTTGTGACCTAGGATGGATTTTGGAGATGTCCCACGAAACTTCCTGCGGATGGAAATCCGCAGGTAAATAACCAGGCCTTCGTGAAGAAGACGATGGCGTGTCTTAGTGCTATTGGTCTATTCAAAACATTAGCGCGTTTTTTTTTATTTCCAGGCTTGACATTTTGTTTTCCATTTAATATTTGTTGTCTATCCCAATAACAAGAAACATCATTGGCTAAGTTGGCAAGGCGTTAGTGGGTGGCACCCTTGGGGCCTGGGTTCAAATCCCAGGTCCCCCAAAACTTTAAAATATTTTGTTTTCAGGTAATCCCACGCAACATGCAAGAACGTGGTCCACCATATGCCTCAGGCGCCCAAGCGCCAGGTGGTTCCAGATCCAGATCCAGTGGTCCAGGATGAGGTTCACCATGAACCTTGGTCAACAAACGTCCAGGCAATCTGAAAGTCAAACGAGGTTATTCGAATCTGGGTCTGGAATTGCAGAATCAACCTCCCTTCTTCAGGCCCAGCGCCCCCAAAGTTTGCTTATGTTGTTATTTTCTTTTCATATTTCTTTTTCTTTTTATTATTATTATTAAAAAACTAACTAAGTAATTAACAAACTAACCTTTTTTTTCATAAAAAAAATCAGAAATCAAAAATATTATTTTCATCATTAATTTCATTATTTTTGTAAATAAACCATTAACCAATTAATTTAGTTTTTTAATTAGGTTTAATCTTAACATTTTTTACAATAAATTAAAATTGACTTAGAATTAGGTTTTTTTAATATCTCTGATTTTATTTCCTTAATTAAAATAAAACTAAAAAAATATTTTCTTTAATTCCATTATTAATTTAGACTTAATTCTTAAATAAAAAAAGACCAAAAATATGCTTTATTCAATAAAAGGGTTAAAACCCTAAAGGACATTCCGATTCAATTTTCTCGCGCGTATTATGTTTGATCTATATTTGTGTAATTGCTCTGAGGATGTAATAGTGTTAACTTAGGATTTTATCTACCGCTTTTATTTATTTTTTCGCATTTAATTTCAAGGGTTTGTTTTTTGGCGATGTAAATACCCGACGCCTTGTAATAGCTTAGCTTTATTTTCCGCAATTTATTTTCCGCAACTATTAACTGCTAGATGTATGCTAACTAGGCTATGCATGACAAGATTAACTCTTAACTTAAAATCAACAGTAGCTCACCATGACATGCAAAGATAATATAACTGAAAATTGACACACTTGCACATGCCACTCCTAGGGTACACCTCACTTGGTTGCCTCGAACGTGGTCATTGAGTATAGGAAGTTTTAGAGGTCGTCCTCTTGTCCAAAGATCATAAGTTGCCTCGAAACGGTTGCCTCGGAAAAAATGATCTGAGACATTAGGGTTACCGCTAAGGCGTCCTAACGTTGCTTTAGTGACCACACATCCCTAAAATCGAATTGACCCGAAAAGCTCCAACGACGGTGCTACCTACTCCTCAATAGTGGGATAGCACTGTCTAAAGGATATTTGCACAAGTTTAACTCCTTTTTGAGTAGGTAGAGGTTCTTAAGTACTTGCTCATTTTAAAACAAAACAAAACTTTTCGCACTTACACTCTCTTCAAAAAAACAAAACTCTTTTCAAAACCCACAAACACAAAGAAAAGCAAACTTTTGAAAACATAGTGAGCAAGTACCTAATAGCCCGTAGATAACCATGGATAGAAAGGGTGCTAACACCTTCCCTTTCTATAATCTACCTCCCGAACCCGAGAAACAATCTCGAAAAGGAATTTTTCTGTGCTTTTGTCCTTTCTTTGTTGGATAAAATAAAAGACAGTGGCGACTCTTGCTTACCGCGACATTTTGCGAAAATAAACGCAAATGCGAACCAGCATTCCAAAACAGTCAGTTATATTCCCACCGATCACAGAACTGGCGACTCTGCTGGGGACTTATAAGTGAGGTGTACCTTAGGATTAGATCACTTGTGTTTTAGATTGTAATGCTTTGTATGATTTTGATTTTGTGGGCTTGTATCGGAGTTTTATAAATCCTAACCCGGATTTGGGAAACATTCATAGATAGCAATACGTTGTGGAAACTGTGTGGGGTATACCGACATGGTTGAAGCAATAGCTATATTAGTGCGACATATTTGTGAGTACCGGTAGCCTTTGAGTCAATCAAAGAGAATACGGGGCCGCTGAGTGATGTCACTAAGCACTAATGACCTAGAACCTTACTTGACCATCTTGGCCTTTTTTAGGGGTAGTGAGATGACCGACTTTGGTGCAGTCCGAAGTTGGTAGATACTTGATACTACACTCATTGAGGATTGTTTTCTTGGAATATTTTGGTCGCTAGTTCAGTGGCTAAACCAAAACGATGAACACAGAAAACAATCCAATGATATTGAGCTCCTTAGAACCCGGTTACTATCTAGGACAGGTTTTGAGCCAACTACACTCAAGAGGGTACTTACCTATGAAACCTCATACAAGCCTGAAACTAGAGCCTTTGTGTGACTTGCTTGTACATGTGTTTGTGCATACATCATGAACATCATAAAGCATCATATGCATCCGCTAACCATTTCAAGGGTTTAGATCTTCATCTTTGTTCTTGTTTTGCAGGACATGGAGTCTCTCCGCAGGAAAACAATTCAAGTCAACCTTGTAAGGATCCCTCCTCAACTCAAGGAGCTTACATCCAGGATTCCCGAGAACTCTCTCTTCAGTGAAAGACATGGTAGACTCCTCAGCTTGGTCAACACCAACATTGAAGAAGACATGATGAAAGTTCTCTTCCAGTTCTTTGACCCCCTACACCACTATTTCACATTCCCCGATTATCAATTGGTGCCTACTTTGGAGGAATTTTCTCAACTCTTGAGAATTCCTATTCTTAGTCAACTACCCTACAACGGTACGGAAAAGGAACCAAGACCTGAAGATGTTGCTCAAGCATTACGCTTGTAACCATCCGACATCAAGGGGCATTGGGAAACCAGAAATGGTATCAAGGGATTCTTGGCAAAGTTTCTGTTTGAGAAGGCACGAGAATGCTGGAATTCTCTTGATCTACAAGCCTTTGAAGAGATTGTGGCACTCCTTATCTATGGGCTGGTTTTGTTCCCAAATCCTGATCAACTTATAGATGTGAATGCTGTCAAGATTTTCATATCCAGGAATCCAATACCTACATTTCTTGGGGACATCCTCCACTCTTATTACACTCGAAAAATGAGGAAAAGAGGTGTTCTCATGTGTTGTACTCCTCTCCTAGCAAGGTGGTTTATTTCTCACCTTCCACAATCAGTTTTGAAGAATGAGCAGGGTTTAAGGTGGTCACAACGATTGATGACTCTCACACATTCGGATGTACATTGGTGTTCTCGGTCCAAAGAAAATGTCACCATCATTGATCGTTGTGGAGAATTTCCTAATGTTCCATTACTTGGAATTAGGGGAGGCATTACCTACAACCCCTGTCTAGCTTTGAGACAATTTGGATATGCTCGGAGGGATGGCCCTCATGACATGCTGATTCCTGAACTAGTTTTTGACTTCGACAACGATACGCAAGGACTTCGACAAAGGTTCATCAGAGCTTGGAGGATGCCTAACAAAGTGGACAGTAAGACACTGGGACACAAGAATTCCATCCCCCTTGAGCCTTACTTCAGGTGGGTACGAACCCACGCCCAGAGTCTTATGATGCCTTACCCCCACATTCTCCCCTTGATCAAAGAGCCTGTTATGGAAAGAGAGGTCCCATACGCCATCCTACATCCTGACATGCCAACATCTTGGGAAGAAATGCAAAAGAGTTGGATCCAACTCAAGGAAGAACGAAATACTTTTGAAGCCAGCTTCTATGCCAGTGAGAAGAAGGTTTTGGAGCTTACCCGCCGACTTCACGAGGAGGAGACCCTCAACACTTACATCGCTCCAAAAAGGATGCGCAATGTCTTTTTACATTAAGAATTTTGTAATATTTCGCCCATGGGGCACTTATGTACTAAATTTCTTCTTAATATGACGTGTGTTCCTTTTTTTTGTCTGCAACAAATTTGAATTTTTGAACCCTTGAATGCATTACATAAATAGCATATCATTCATCATATGCATAACAGGTATCCTTTTACAGGTCTCTTATCTTCTTTGCTGTTTATTTCAGCAATCATCATGTCTACTGAACCTTCCACTGAGCAAGCTATCAAGGCCCTCTAGGCCCAGAATGCCCAGTTTCAAGAGTTGGTCATGAGCCTAGCTAAGGGTCAGCAGGACTTGAAGACCCTGATTCTGAAAGAGAGGAAGAAGAAGAAGAAGAGGACCGTCCTGTTCAACACTGGACGCAGGTTTGGAAACGGGCTGCAAAACAAAGTTGATCTGACCACCTCATCTGGAGGGAAAGTTAGCCCACAAGAAAGGAGGGCTCCTAGCCCTATGGTCTCCGACAACGAGACGGATTATGATGAAGAACATTATCCTCCTGCTGAGGATAAGTACAAACAGCTGGAAGACCGCTTGAGCGCTATGGAGATACAGAACGTGCCCGGTCTGGACTTCGGAGATCTGGGTCTATCATCTGGGGTGGTGATTCCCCATAAGTTCAAGGCACCTTCCTTTTCCAAGTATGACGGAGCTTCCTGTCCAAAGCTGCACCTTCGGTCATATGTAAGGAAGATCCAGCCTTACACTGCTGATAAGAACTTGTGGATCCATTTCTTTCAAGACAGTCTCTCAGGGACTCAGCTTGAGTGGTTCTATCAGCTGGATGGATCCAGTATCCGTAGCTGGGATGATTTGGCTACTGAATTCTATAGGCAGTATCAGTATAACTCCGACCTCGCTCCTACGCGTACCCAACTCCAGGGTATGTCAATAGGGACGGGTGAAGGATTTAAAGAGTATGCTCAAAAATGGAGAGACCTTGCCGGAAGGGTGCGACCACCTTTAGCTGATCGTGAACTCGTTGATATGTTTTTGGGGACCCTGTCTGGTCCATTCTTTAACCATTTGATTGGAAGCTCTTCAGCCGGGTTTACAGACCTTATCTTGACTGGTGAGAGGATTGAAGCTGGTATTAAGGCTGGGAAAATACAGAAGGGTACCTCATCGAGCACCGAGAAGAAACCATTTAAGAAAGAGTCAAGTGTTGTCTACAGTTCAAGAAGACAAAATAGACCTGAACACCGCTAAGCTATCAATGCGGTTGTTATTTCAAAACCTGCTGGTGCTCCTCAGCATCACAACCAACAAAGGGACGAGAGACCCCGAAGGCAATTCACCCGTCTCAGCATGACTTTGTCTCAGATTCTGCCACAGTTGCTAAAGACCAATCTGGTGACTCTAAGGGAAGCCCCAAAGAATCCAAATACAACGTCATCAAAGTATAACCCCAACGCCCGCTGTGCTTATCACTCTGAGAGCCCGGGACATAATACGTATGATTGTTGGACTTTGAAGAATAAGGTCCAAGACTTGATTGATGCAAAGGAGATTGAGTTTGAGGCGCCCGAGAGGCCCAATGTTGTAACTGCTCCCATGCCCAAACATGGAGTAAATGCTGTAGAGGAAGACTTGTTTGTAGTGTCTGTGGATGATATTGTTACCCCTCTGATGACTGACAAGAAGAATTTGTTGCTAGCCGGTTTATTTCCGGGTTGTGGTGAAGGTTGCCATATGTGTTCTGTTTTACCTGCTGGTTGCCCATCTTTGAAGTCAGGTATCCAAAACCTGATGGATATCAAAGAGATCCTGTTTGAGAAGACTGTTGTTCCATCCGTTCATTCTGAAGAAGTTGCCATCATTACCATTTTCGACAATTCTTCCAAGGCTCCCTCGAGGACGCCTGTTAGAATTACATCTGTTCCGAAGATCGCACCTATAATCATCACTGTTCCGGGGCCCATTCCCTACACCTCTGACAAAGCTGTCCCTTGGCACTATGGGGCAGATGTTTATGTTCTTGGAGTTAAGCAAGAGTTTGATGTTGATACCGGCGTCGGCAACATTACTGGACCTGCTAAAGTCACCTGCAGCGGTAGACTTTTCTCACCTGATATTGCTCCACCAACTATCCGAAGACCTGTTGTCGTTACGCCTGCAAGTGTACCCACTGCCGTTCCTGATCAAGTTCCTATCCTTACCCCTGTCGCCGAGTCATTTGATGCTCGGGGCAAAGGGATCACCACTGATGTGCCTGCCCACCGAAGACCACCACTGTTGAAGCTTCCAAACAGGAGATGGAAGAGATTCTGAAGATTATTAAGAAGAGTGATTATAATGTAGTTGAGCAACTGGGGCAAACCCCATCCAAGATTTCTATGTTATCATTGTTGTTGTGTTCAGAGGCCCATGCCAAGGCCCTGATTACCTTCCTGAAAACTGCCCATGTGCCACAAGAGACATCAGTTGATCAGTTTACCGATTGTGTGGCCAATTTAACTACTGATAATGGTTTGGGTTTCTCCGATGCTGATCTGACTGCTAAACGGAAGAACCATAACGATGTCATGCATGTCTCCATTGAATGCAGGGGCACTACTCTTGCACACGTGTTGGTTGACACTGGTTCCTCATTGAACGTCTTGCCCAAGAAAGCTCTAGACAGGTTGGATTGCGAAGGCTTGGAGCTAAATCCAAGTAACATTGTTGTTTGGGCCTTTGATGGGTCTAAAAGGATGGTGCATGGTGAGGTGGATATTCCAATCAAAGTTGGTTCTCAAGTTTTCAATTCTACATTCTACGTGATGGACATTCGACCATCCTATTCTTGTTTGTTGGGTCGCCCATGGACCCATAAAGCTGGAGCCGTGACCTTAACGCTCCACCAGAAGCTGAAGTACCCGGTCAGAGGGAAGATTGTGACAGTACAAGGGGAGGAGGAGTATATGGTCAGCCACCTCAACTCGTTTAGATACGTAGAGATGGATGGGGAGTTCATTGAAACCCCATTTCAACACTTTGAAGAGGTTCCTCAGACACTGGCATCAGCTGAGACTGTGGTTGAAGATTCTCCTATGAAGATGGCTTCCTTAAAGGATGCCCGGGTTGTTATTGAGAAGGGTGAGTGTGCAAATTGGGGCCGACTTCCTGATTTCACTCAGAAGACTAACAAGTTTGGTTTGGGTTTCACTGCAGAAGCTCAAAGGGTTGTTCGTAGTGCAAGGATTGGAAGACCTCCTGTGTTCATCAGCAACTCGGGATTAAATACCATCGAAGATGACGTGGAGGAGTCTGAATTCGACAGCTGGATCTACCCTACGACCAACAGTGGACCAAGCAATTGGACAGCAAAGGACTTCATTCCTATTACTTTTGTTACCCAGTAATGAACTCTTTGTTTTGAATTTGTAACAGACAATATTGTGAAACTTTATGGCCCGGTGTCTTACCCAGGGCACTGTGGCTTCATTTGTGAGGACTTTTGTGTGCCATTTTCATATATCATTAATAAAAGCATTGGACGTCTTTGCATTTCAAATCTTGCGCTCTTTGTTTTTCTTTATTATATATTGCAAAAACAGCTATTTTACACACACTCACATATACAGGTCTCAATCCACTCTGGATCTCACTGGTAACGACTCTGCTACTGCCAGTTATGACTTTGAAAATCCGATCAACTTAGCCGAAGACGAAGGTGAAGATGATTGCGAAGTGTCGGGTGAACTTGCAAGACTGCTACTCCAAGAAGAGAGGGTCATTCAGCCACATGAAGAGCTAGTGGAAACAGTGAATCTGGGTACTGAGATAGACAAAAAGGAAGTCAAGATCGGTGCAAACCTGGAGCTCAGTGTGAAACAACGGTTGATTCAGATGCTGCATGACTACGTGGAAATCTTTGTCATGTCTTACGAAGATATGCCTGGGTTGGATACCGACATTGTGGTTCATCGCCTGCCTACCAAGGAAGACTGCCCTCCCGTAAAACAGAAGGTTCGTCGTATGCACCCAGAGATGTCCGAGAAAGTCAAGGCTGAGGTTATGAAACAATTTGACACCGGTTTCCTAGCAGTGACTTCTTACCCTCAGTGGGTTGCCAATGTGGTTCCAGTACCGAAGAAGGATGGTAAGGTCCGAATGTGTGTTGACTACAGGGATTTGAACAGGGCAAGCCCTAAGGATGACTTCCCTCTGCCTCACATCGACGTTTTGGTTGACAATACTGCTCAGCACAAGGTATTCTCTTTTATGGATGGTTTCTCCGGTTATAATCAAATCAAGATGGCTCTTGAAGACATGGAGAAGACCACTTTCGTTACCCAGTGGGGTACCTTTTGTTACAAAGTCATGCCTTTTGGGTTGAAGAATACCGGGGCAACATATCAGCGTGCCATGGTTGCTTTGTTTCATGACATGATCTATCATGAGATTGAAGTATACGTCAACGATATGATTGCAAGGTCCCAAACTGAGGAGGAACACCTTGACCATCTACAGAAGCTGTTTGACCGGTTGAAGTTGTACAAACTGAGGTTGAACCCGAACAAGTGCACCTTCGGGGTGAGGTCTGGAAAACTGCTAGGTTTCATCGTGAGCGACAAAGGTATTCAAGTGGACCCTGCCAAGGTGAAAGCTATACAAGAGATGCCATCTCCCAAGACAGAGAAAGAGGTCAGATGCTTTCTAGGACGTCTGAACTACATTGCCTGATTCATCTCGCATATAACTGCTACTTGTGAGCCAATCTTCAAGCTGTTGAAGAAAGATCAAGTGGTACGTTGGAACGATGAATGCCAAGCCGCTTTCGAAAGAATCAAAGAGTATCTCCAGGAGCCACCTATTTTTATGCCACCAGTTGAAGGGAGACCTTTGATTTTATACTTGACAGTGCTCGATAACTCAATGGGGTGTGTGCTGGGGCAGCATGACGAGTATGGCCGAAAAGAGCATGCTATTTACCTTAGCAAAAATTTTACCGACTGTGAGACCCGATACTCACTGCTCGAGAAAACTTGCTGCATTTTGGCATGGGCTGCTCGTCGGCTGAGACAGTATATGTTGACTCACACTACTCTGTTGATTTCAAAGATGGATCCAATCAAGTATATCTTTGAAAAGCCTGCCTTGTCTGGAAGAATAACAAGATGGCAGATGGTCTTGACTGAGTATGACATACAGTACACGACTCAAAAAGCAATCAAGGGAAGTGTATTGGCCGACCATTTGGCACATCAAGCAGTCGATGATTACCAGTCTATGAACTTTGAATTTCCAGACGAGAATATCATGGTAGTGACTGATTGTGAAACACCTGGACCGGATGAAGGACCTGAGGAAGGATCCCGATGATCTATGCATTTTGATGGAGCTTCAAACTCTTTGGGTAACAATATTGGCGCTGTGATCATATCTCCTAAAGGCTCACATACTCCACTTACCTCCCGACTATGTTTCAACTACACCAACAATATGGTCGAGTATGAAGCATGCATTATGGGTCTTCGAGCTGCAATTGACCTAAGGATTAAGTTTCTGAGTGTCTTCGGAGATTCCGCTCTCGTGATCAGTCAGATCAAAGGAGAGTGGGGTACGAAACACCCAAATCTTATTCCTTACAAGGAGTATGTATTGACGTTGCTTCCCCATTTCGAGGAGATAACCTTTGAACACTTCCCAAGAGAGGAAAATCAGTTGGCGGACGCGCTAGCTACGATGTCTTCTATGTTCAAAGTCAAATGGGACAATGAGGCTCCCTGGATCATTATTTGGAAATTGGATGAACCTGCAAATTGTTGTGATCTTGAGACCGAAGAGGTAACAGAAAATCCTTGGTATCATGAAGTAAATAGGTACCTTGAAACTCAAGAATACCCCGAGGGTGCATCTGTTAATGACAAGAAGTTTCTGAGAAGGTTCGCGGCAAAGTTCTTCATCAGCAGTGGCATTCTCTACAAACGTAACCATGATTCAACCTTATTGCATTGTGTGGATAAGATTGAAGCAGAAAGGATCACGGCAGAGCTGCATGAAGGTTCTTTCAGAACATATTCCAATGGACATACCATGAAAAAGAAAATCCTTCGGGCAGGATATTACTGGTCCCCAATGGAAGCCGACTGTTATCAGCATTCTCGGACATGTCACAAGTTCTAGGTCTATGCTGATAAGGTGCACATTCCTCCAGTTCCTCTGAATGTCTTGACAGCACCTTGGCCTTTTGCAATGTGGGGCATTGATATGATCGACGAGATCAGACATACGGCGTCCAACGGGCATCGTTTCATCCTGGTAGCAATTGATTACTTTACGAAGTGGGTTGAAGCAGCTTCCTTTGCTACGGTAACCAAGAACATCGTGGCACGGTTCATTCGGAACAACCTGATCTATCGATACGGTGTACCAGAGAGGATCATTACGGATAATGGTACCAATCTTAATAACAAAATGATCACTGAGCTCTACGAGAAATTCAAGATACAGCACCACAACTCTTCTCCCTACCGGCCGAAGATGAATGGGGTTGTCGAAGCAGCAAATAAGAACATTAAAAAGATTGTGCAGAAGATGACAGTGACCTACAAAGACTGGTACGAGATGTTACCATTTTCTCTTCATGGGTATCGTACCTCAACACGGACGTCAACAGGGGCAACGCCCTATTCCTTGGTTTATGGCATGGAAGCAGTTTTGCCTATTGAAGTGCAGATACCCTCTCTTCGGATCATGAAAGATGCAGACTTGAGCGAAGACGACTGGATCCAAACCCGACTTGATCAACTGAATCTAATCGACGAAAAGAGACTTACTGCTATTTGTCATGGTCATACATACCAAAAACGGATGATCAAGGCATTTAACAAGAAAGTAAGACGACAAGAGTATCGAGTTGGGGATCTGGTAGTCAAGCGCATTATCTTACCTCAAGGTGATCCCAGAGGCAAATGGACCCCTACTTACGAAGGGCCATTTGTGGTTAGGAACATTTTCTCAAGAGGAGCGATGATTCTAACCACCATGGATGGTGACGACCTTCCTCACCCCGTCAATGCAGACATAGTGAAAAGATACTACGCATAATCAAAGACCCGCTAGGTCGACTAGCCTAGGCAAAAATAAGGGCTTCCCGGCGAACCAAAAGGGTTCGGGCAAAAATAAGGGATGAAAATAAAAAAAAAATTATACACCCGGCAAGTCGAAAACCTGAAAAGGCGGCTTGGGCAAAAATGGGTATCCCGGTGGACTGAAAACCCGAAAGGGCGGTCCAGGAAAAAGTTAGGGATTAAAGCGTAACACTATGTCTCATTGGATCACATTGCATCCGGACTTCGATATCAACTATCAGGCTCAGACAGCACTAATCAACCAGTTTCATCTTCAACTAAGCAACAAAGTGATGAGATGCTTGAAGATATAAAGGCAATAGCAGAGTTGGAACCCAGTGGTACTATTCACATAGCTGTTTTGTTTTCTTTTCACAAGTTGTATAAATCCTATTTGTTCGGCGGCGTTCTCTTACTAGGACGTCAGCCTCTTGTACAAAACGCCTATTTACAGGTTAAACTTCAAAATCAATACAAATTCATTTTCAGACAAATTTCAAACTGTTTTTCCTTTATCTGTTTTGTTTTGCAAAGAACGTCCAATGTTCATTTTTGATATATGCATCTGACCTTAACTGCTGCTCATAAATATTTACATGCGAAACAAAGGACTAATTACGGGTGATATCAGAAGTAGGGGCAATAAGAATTGTCTGAGCGGTCTAGTTGCTCTGTCCACCAAGGTACCAAGGTAAGTTCAGCTTAAGAATGTGACCAAGATACCATCACTCCCCGCAAAGTAAAACAGTAATGGTAGCTCTCCCCACTAAGACCTGCACCTATGAAGGAATCAGCAATACTCTCCTCAAGCAGAGTTGATTTACCATCATCCCTAAAAGGTTTGGGTATCCCCAGAAGGTCTTAATATTCCTCAGTGGAGTATAAGGATATTCCCCAGCAAGCATAAGAGTATCCCCGGCAGTCTTAATATTCCTCAACAGAATATAAGAATGTTCCCCGGCAGAATGCAAGATACCCCCAGTGGAGCCATTTCCCCAGCGCAGTCTAAACAAGTTTCCCCATTGGAATTGAATCATCTTCCCCAGTAGATTCTGGAAGCTTATCCCCTACGAAGCACAAATAAGTCTCCCCAGCCAAATTCAGAGGTTATCCTCACAAGAGTCTAACCGGGCTATCCTCAGCAAGTTGCAACTGAAAGATCATCCCCAGCGAAGTTCTTTCTATCCCCAGCGGAGTTATTGTTAAAATCATCAGCATAACATCTCTCCCCCACAGAGTAATTCCCCTCGGAGTAATCTCCTCGTCAGTTTAGTCCCCAACGTAGTCATCCTCTCCTACAGGTTTATTCTTGCAATCATCTTCGTTTGTCATCCCCAGCAGAAACGAAGAATTCAACTCTATTCTCCAGCAAGCTATCCGGGATTTATTTTCCCCAACTAAAACATCACATTTCCATACATCATGATACATGTATATACGCATCATACCATACAATCTCATTTATGTTGAGAACATCATTGCTTGATCCATATCATGCATTGCATACGACTGACCTTTACCTTTCAGGAAGGATGTAGTTAAATTCTCAGCCATATCAAAAGGGCTTCTCTGGTCCAGTTAAATCGGTTCCTAAAGATTTTTCTGATGCCGATCCAGTTGAAGATATTCCAAGACCTTGTCTGGTTCAGTTGAATCGATTCCTAAAGATTTTTCTGAGGCGAAGACAGTCAATGGAGACAAAATCAGTTAAATCGATTCCTAAAGATTTTTCTGAGGCGAAGCCAGTCAATGGAGACAAAATCAGTTAAATCGATTCCTAAAGATTTTTCTGAGGTGAAGCCAGTCAATGGAGACAAAATCAGTTAAATCGATTCCTAAAGATTTTTCTGAGGCAAAGTCAGTCAATGGAGACAAAATCAGTTAAATCGATTCCTAAAGATCTTTCTAAGGCGAAGCCAGTCAATGGAGACAAAATCAGTTAAATCGATTCCTAAAGATTTTTCTGAGGCGAAGCCAGTCAATGGAGACAAAATCAGTTAAATCGATTCCTAAAGATTTTTCTGAGGTAAAGCCAGTCAATGGAGACAAAATCAGTTAAATCGATTCCTAAAGATTTTTCTGAGGCACAACCCGTCAATAGAGACAACTCGTCAAAGGAGACACCCCGTCAAAAGAGACAACCCGTCAACGAAGACAGAACTACCTACTAACAATCTCCAAATGGCATCTGTAAGCCCATTCCCGACATCACAATACTGATACTATACCATGCGAGTGCAAATTTCTGGGCACTCTAGTATTCAATCATCTTCCACCTTTGGATCACGAAAGGCACGCAAGCCAATCTACATCCTCAGGTTTAAGAAAATTGAACAGGGGCAACTGTTGTACCCAAAAATTTGCCCTCTCATGTTTCCAAAGTCTTCCCCCTGCATGGTTGATCACAAACCCTTGCCTAAGAAAAATAAAGTTTTTTGAAGATGAACAAAGTGTCTTTCGATTGGCATCTAGGAAAAGTCTTCGATTGGGCATCCAAAATACTTCGATCAGGCTTAGTTCACCATTCTTCGATTGGTCATTTAGCACTCTTCGATCAGGCTTTGATTAGTAAGTTTCGATTAGGTGTTTGGAACCCTTCGATCAAGCTTTGGTCTGCAAGTCTTCGATCGAGCGATGGACCTCCTTCGATCAAGCTTTGATGTGCAAGTCTTCGATTGAGCGCTGGACCCCTTCGATCAAGTCAATTTCACAATGCTTCGACTAGCACTTCAGAGGGTCCTTCGAATGGAACTTCATACTGTACCTCAATCAGAACATAAGAACGAAATGACCTTCGAATGGCATTTTAGTTCAGAGTTTCCCTTAATAAGAACATCAGAACGAAATGACCTTCGAAGGGCATTTCAGTGCAGAGTTTCTCTTAATCTAAGGTGCTCTGATGAAGGAAGTTCTGGACACTTCGAATCAGAACTCAGACTCATCACAAGGCCAAGGTCTGGGCGAAGTTGTCTAATAGGGAATGTTCTAAATAGATTTGAATTGGACTTTGAAGCTGGCAAAGAAGGAAGATTCGAAGGAATGAAGTAGGCTGGCATGACTAAGCAAAAAAACATATCCTAACCTGTCCAGAATACCCAAAGTTCACAATGGCATGTGTCCCTTGCAAATATGCAATCGAAGCAGGGGGGGTCTCAATCGAAGGGGCTGTGACTGGAGTAGTTCGAATGGAGACTTTGAAGCAATCGAAGAGAGCAAATTCGAAGGGGCAAGTCAGCTTTTGATTTCCATCATATTGGAGGCCCAAACAGCTCATAATAGGCTGGCAATAACGCCTGAAAATAGATTGGCACCTGATTGAATAAAATATAGCAAGTCTTTATGAAAAAATCAAATCAAATCTCTTCATCATAATGGACCAAGATTTGATACACAATTGTTGACCTAAATTCCTTGTCTATATAAACCTCATGCTCATAAACAAAACACACACGAAACTCTGCAGACAAAGAAAAACGCACAAAAACTTTGTGGAAACGGCCAGAACAGTTTTGCAAAAAAAACATTGAGAAAGTGGTGATCGGATTTTGGTTTAGAGGTGAATTCAGACCAAAAGCAAAACGCAGCTCTCTTCCTTGACACCTAGTGGAGCTACACTAATCAAAACCAATCCCTAAGGCAGTCTAAAACTCACTGTAAGTATTCTTGAAATCGCCTCTGCACAAGAAATCGTGAACCACTTTTCTTGCATATTTTTGCCAAACGGTTTGCATATTCATACCGACCATGTAATTTACATTGATCCTGCATTATTTGATTTGATTTTTGTGGCCTCTAACCCCCTATCTAGAACCTAGGGTTCTTGTGTATGTTTTTTAGGCGTTCTGTGTGCAGGTTAAATTAAGGCCAATAATGGCCATGAATGAATTCAGGGGAGGGAGACGAATCCAATGATGGTCGTAACCTGTACTGTTGTGACCTAGGATGGATTTTGGAGATGTCCCATGAAACTTCCTGCGGATGGAAATCCGCAGGTAAATAACCAGGCCTTCGTGAAGAAGACGATGGTGTGTCTTAGGGCTATTGGTCTATTCAAAACATTAGCGCATTTTTTTTTATTTCCAGGCTTGACATTTTGTTTTCCATTTAATATTTGTTGTCTATCCCAATAACAAGAAACATCATTGGCTCAGTTGGCAAGGCGTTAGTGGGTGGCACCCTTGGGGCCTGGGTTCGAATCCCAGGTCCCCCAAAACTTTAAAATATTTTGTTTTCAGGTAATCCTACGCAGCGTGCAAGAACGTGGTCCACCATATGCCTCAGGCGCCCATGTGCCAGGTGGTTCCAGATCCAGATTCAGTGGTCCAGGATGAGGTTCACCATGAACCTTGGTCAACAAACGTCCAGGAAATCTGAAAGTCAAATAAAGTTGTTCGAATCTGGGCCTGGAATTGCAGAATCAACCTCCCTTCTTCAGGCCCAGCGCCCCCAAAGTTTGCTTATGTTGTTATTTCCTTTTCATATTTCTTTTGCTTTTTATTATTATTATTAAAAAACTAACTAAGTAATTAACAAACTAACCTTTTTTTTCATAAAAAAAAACAGAAATCAAAAATATTATTTTCATCATTAATTTCATTATTTTTGTAAATAAACCATTAACCAATTAATTTAGTTTTTTAATTAGGTTTAATCTTAACATTTATTACAATAAATTAAAATTGACTTAGAATTAGGTTTTTTTAATATTTCTGATTTTATTTCCTTAATTAAAATAAAACTCAAAAAATATTTTCTTTAATTCCATTATTAATTTAGACTTAATTCTTAAATCAAAAAAGACCAAAAATATGCTTTATTCAATAAAAGGGTCAAAACCCTAAAGGACATTCCGATTCAATTTTCTCGCGCGTATTATGTTTGATCTATATTTGTGTAATTTCTCCGAGGATGTAATAGTGTTAACTTAGGATTTTATCTACCGTTTTTATTTATTTTTCCGCATTTAATTTCAAGGGTTTGTTTTTTTGGCGATGTAAATACCTGACGCCTTGTAATAGCTTATGTGATCGGTGGGAATGAGAACTGACTGTTTTGGAATGCTGGTTCGTGTTTGCGTTTCGCAAAATGTCGCGATAAGCAAAAGTCACCACCGTCTTTTATTTTATCCAACAAGGAAAGGACAAAAGCACAGAAAAATTCCTTTTCGAGATTTTTCTCGGGTTCGGGAGGTAGATTATAGAAAGGGAAGGTGTTAGCACCCTTTCTATCAGTGGTTACCCACGGGCTCTTAGATACCTGCTCAAAGTGTTTTAAAAAAGTTTTGCTTTTCTTGTGTTTGTGGGTTTTGAAAAGAGTTTTGTTTGAAACTTCAATTTAACTCTTGCTTCTGTCCTCAAGAGTGTATGAAGTGTTGTTGAATACTTTGTTTGAAAAGTGTAAGTGCGAAATAATTTGTTTTGTTTTGAAAGAGCAAGTACCTAAGAACCTCTACCTACTCAAAATGAATTAAACTGTGTAAATGTCCCTTTAGACAATGTTATCCCACTATGAAGGAGTAGGTAGCATCGTCGTTGGAGTTTTCGGGTCAATTCGATTTTAGGGACGAGTGGTCACTAAAGCAACGTTAGGATGCCTTAGTGGTAATCCTAATGTCTTAGATCATTTTTATCCGAGGCAACCGTTTCGAGGCAACTTTGATCTTTAGACAGGAGGGCGACTCCTAAAACATCCTATACTCAATGACCACGTTCGAGGCAACCAAGTGAGGCGTACCCTAGGAGTGGCATGTGCAAGTGTGTCAATTTTCAATTATGTTATCTTTACATGTCATGGTGAGCTACGGTTGATTTTAATTTAAGATAGATCTTGTCATGCATAGCCTAGTTAGCATACATCTAGCATTTAGTGGTTGCGGAAAATAAAACTAAGCTATTACAAGGCGTCGGGTATTTACATCGCCAAAGACAAACCCTTAAAAGTAAATGCGGAAAGAATAAATAAACGCAATAAATAAAAAATCCTAAGTTAAAACTATTACATCCTCGGAGCAATTACAATATATAGATCAAAATAATACGCGTGAGAAAAGTTGAATCAGATTGCCCTTTAGGGTTTTGACCCTTTTTGAAGAAAGCATGTTTTTGGTCTTTTTTGAATTAAGAATCAAGTCTAAATTAATAATGGATTTAAAGAAAAAGGTGTTTTTGAGATTTATTTTAATTAAGGCAATAAAATTGGAGTGATTAAAAAAGTTAATAAAATCATAATTCTAACTCAATTTTAATTTAATGCAAAATTGTTAAAATTAAACCTAATTAAAACTAAATTAATTGGTCACAATTTATTTATAAAAATAAGTAATAAAATTAAAATAAAAGTATTTTTGTTGTTTCTGATTTTTTTATGAAAAAGAGTTAATTAATTAATTATGGTGATAAAATAAAAAATAGTGAAAAGAAAAAAATAAGGAAAACAAACTCAGGGGTGCTGGGCTCGAAAAGGGAGTATGAATTGCAATTTCTAAGCCCAAACGTCCAGCCTATTGGACTTTCAGATTGCCTGGGCATTCGTTGGCCAAGGTTCATGGTGAACCTCATCCTGGACCATAAAATCTGGATCTGGGACCACCTAGCGCGTGAGATCTGGAGGTGTATGATGCTCCCTGCCTGGAGCACTGCATCTGAGCACCTGTAGAAAAATGTAACAAAGTTTTGGGGGGACCTGGGATTCGAACCCAGGTCCAAAGGGGTTTTGCCATGGCGTGCTTGCCAACTCGTCCAACCTGCTTCATTCGTTAGTTAAATAGAACATAAATATTATATCAAACAATAATTATGCCTGGCCTAAAAAAATAAAAAGACGCGCAATTGGTTCAAACAAACCAATCACGCCCAGCCATGTTATCATCTTCCTCACAATAGCCTGGTTCGTTTACCTGCAGATTTTGTTCTGCAGGAAGTTTCGTGGGGTCATTCGAACATCTCTCCTAGGCCATGAAAATAAAATCTAAGAGTACCAACGTACTCGTCTCTTCCTCCTGGTCATCCCTGTAACCATGGTTTGCGCTGATTTTCCTGTGACATAAACGCCTAAAAAACCAGAACCGGAACCCTAGGTTCTATATATGGGGTTAGAAGCCATGAAAATTAAATTGGATAATGCCAAAACATTCTAAATCAAGTAAAAATCACAAATATGTCAATATTTTAAAGAAAAGATACAAGCATGGATGTTTTCGATTTCATGTTCAGAGGCGTTTTCTAGAACACTTACAGTGCGATTTAGATGATGAAAAGCTTGGTTTTTGATTGGCCTCGCTTCAGGAGGTTGATGACAAGAGAGTTGCGTCTTTCTTTGGGTCGGAATCTGCCTCCAAACCAAAACCTGATCACCACTTTTCAAGCTTTTCTTTTCAAGGTTGGGGCGCCGTTTCTGCAGAGTTTGTGTAGGTGTTTTTCACGTGTCTTCCTGCAAGGGTTTTTCGTGTGTGATTTGTTTATGAGCAGCAGGTTTATATAGGCAAAGAAATTAGGTTAACAAATGTGTATCAAATCTTGGTCTATTATGGTGGAGAGATTTGATTTGATCTTCATGAAAACTTGCCAAATTTGATTCAATCATGCATTTCTGCCAGCTTGCTCTGAGTTTTTTGGGCCTCCAACTTGATGGGAATCAAAAACTAACTTACCCCTTCGATTTTGCCTTCTTTGCCAGTTTCGATTGCTTCAAAATCCCCATTCAAATCTATTCCTTATTAGACAACCTCGACCAGCCCTTGGCCTTGTGATGAGTCTAGGTTCTGATTCGAAGTGTTCAGAACTTCCTTTATCAGATCATCTTAGGTTGAGAGAAACTCTGCACTGAAATGTCATTCGAAAATCATTTCGTTCTGATGTTCTTATTCAGAGAAATTCTGCACTGAAATGCCATTCGAAGGGCATTTGTCCATATACCATTCGAAGGGTACTAATTGAAACTTCAATAGAAAGACACTGTTAACAGGCCAATCGAAAGGTCTCGTTCATGCTAATCGAAGGGTCTTGTGTTGCTAGTCGAAGGGTCTTGCACTTCCTCCTTCGAATGGACTTCTTGTGTACCTTTCGAATGGACCTTCTGAGTGCTTCTTCGAATGAGTCATTTACATGTTCTTCGAATAAGCTTCTTGCCCGGTGAGTCGAAGGTAAGCCTGAAGTATCTAGTGCATAGTCGAAGCATTATGATATTGACTTGATCGAAGGAGGGTCCAGCGCTCAATCGAAGACCTGCAGACCAAAGCTTGATCGAAGAGTTCCAAATGTTCAATCGAAGACTGGTGAACCAAACCTGATCGAAAGGTTCCAAACGCTTAATCGAAGCCTGGTGAACCAAACCTGATCAAAAGGTTCCGAACGCTTAATCGAAGCCTTTTCCCAGATGCCGATCGAAAGACACTTTATATATCTTCAAAACTTTATTTTTGTTAGGCAAGTGTTTGTGACTACCTATGTAAGGGAAGACCTTTGGAAACATGAGAGGGAAAATTTTGGGGTACAACAGTTGCCCCTGTTCAATTTTCTTAAACGTGAGGATACAGATTGGCTTTCAAGCCTTTCGTGATCAGAAGGTGGAAGATAATTGAACACTAGAGTGCCCAGAAATTTGCACTCGCATGGTGTAGTATCAGCATTGTGACATCGGGAATGGGCTTACAGATGCCATTTGGAGACTGTAGGTAGGAGGATGGGCTTATAGATGCCATCTGCAGGAGTGTCGATCGCATAAGAGATTCCTTAGCGAGAACTTGCATACCTGAGAAAGAAATATGGTCTTCCTGGCTTGTTACAGGTGTTAATCTTCAATCTCTTTGTGTAAATAATTTTCCTAGCTTGTTACAAGTATCAGTCATCTACAGATAGTTTTCTTGGCTTGCTACAGGTATTCAACTGGGACTTGAAGAGGTTGGTCGAGGAGATAGATGTCCTGGCTGGTTACAGGTATTAATCTCTGACCTGAGAAAGAAAGATGGTCTTCCTGGCTTATTACAGGTATTGATCTTCAATCTCTTCATGTAGATAACTTTCCTGGCTTGTTACAGGTATTGATCTACAATCAGTCGTCCACAGATATTTTCCTGGCTTGTTACAGGTATTAATCTAGAACTTAAAAAGGTTGCTCGAGGAGATAGCTGTCCTGGCTGGTTTCAGGTATTAATCTCTGACCTGAGAAAGAAAGATGGTCTTCCTGGCTTGTTACAGGTATTGATCTTCAATCTCTTCATGTAGATAACTTTCTTGGCTTGTTACAGGTGTTAATCTACAATCAGTCGTCCACAGATATTTTCCTGGCTTGTTACAGGTATTAATCTGGAACTTAAGGAGGTTGGCCGATGAGATAGTTGTCCTGGCTGGTTTCAGGTATTAATCTCTGACCTGAGAAAGAAAGATGGTCTTCCTGGCTTGTTACAGGTATTGATCTTCAATCTCTTCATGTAGATAACTTTCATGGCTTGTTACAGGTATTGATCTACAATCAGTCGTCCATAGATATTTTCCTGGCTTGTTACAGGTATTAATCTGGAACTTAAAAAGGTTGGTCGAGGAGATAGTTGTCCTGGCTGGTTTCAGGTATTAATCTATGACCTGAGAAAGAAAGATGGTCTTCCTGGCTTGTTACAGGTATTGATCTTCAATCTCTTCATGTAGATAAATTTCCTGGCTTGTTACAGGTGTTAATCTACAATCAGTCGTCCACAGATATTTTCCTGGCTTGTTACAGGTATTAATCTGGAACTTAAGGAGGTTGGCCGATGAGATAGTTGTCCTGGCTGGTTTCAGGTATTAATCTCTGACCTGATAAAGAAAGATGGTCTTCCTGGCTTGTTATAGGTATTGATCTTCAATCTCTTCATGTAGATAACTTTCCTGGCTTGTTACAGGTATTGATCTACAATCAGTCGTCCACAGATATTTTCCTGGCTTGTTACAGGTATTAATCTGGAACTTAAGGAGGTTGGTGGTAGCCCTATTTTGTTCGACCTTTTCCTGAAAGAGGTAAAACGTTAGCTATATGCAATGTCATGATGTATGAAATGCATGATGTCATGATGTTCTCATAAATAAATGAGGTTGTGTCGTATGCACTTTATCATGTAGGTAAATAGGAGGTATGACATGTGAAATGTTTATGAATGTATTTTCGTCTGGGAAAATAAATCCTTGACAAATGCCGTGGAGTTTGTTAAATCCTGGGCTGCTGTTGAAGATTATGGTTGACCTCTTCGTTTCCATTGGGGATGATGCACGAAGATGATTGCAAGAATAAACTTGTTGGAGAAAATAACTCCATTGGGGAATAAACGTGGTGAAGAGATTACTCTGCGGGGGATTACTCTGTGGGGAAGAGATACTTCGCTGAGATTTTAATGATAAACTCCACTGGGGATTCCGTTGATAGGTTTTGTTGGGGATCTTGATGATGAACTCCGCTGGGGATAGAAAGAACTTCGCTGGGGATGATCTTTCAGTTGCGGCTTGTTGAGGATAACCCGGTTGGACTCTTGTGAGGATAACTTCTGAACTTAGCTGGGGAGACTTATTTGTGTTCTGCAGGGGACAAGCTTCCAGAACCTACTGGGGAAGATGATTCAGCTCCATTGGGGAAACCTTTTTTAGACTGCGCTGGGGAAATGGCTCCATTGGGGGTACCTTACATTCTGCCGGGGAATATTCTTATATCCCGTTGAGGAATATTAAGGCTGCCAGGGATACTCTTATGCTTGCTGGGGAATATCCTTATACTCCGCTGGGGGATATTGAGGCCTTCTGGGGATACCCAATCTTTTTAAGGCTGAGGGTAGACCAACTCTGCTTGGGGGAGAGTATGGCTGATTCGTTCATAGTTGCAAGTCTCAGTTTGAGAGAGCTATCATTATTATCTTACTCTGCGGGGAGTGAAGGTATCTTGGTCGTATTCTTCAGCTGAACTTACCTTGGTACCTTGGTGGACAGATCAACTAGGTTGCTCAGACAATTCTTATTGCCCCTACCTCTGATATCACCCGTAATTAGTCCTTTGTTTCGCATGTAAATATTTATGAGCAGCACTTAATGTCAAATTCATATATCAAAAATGAACATTGGACGTTCTTTGCAAAACAAAACAGATAAAGGAAAAACAATTTGAACTTTGTCTGAAAATGAATTTGTATCGATTTTGAAGTTTGCCTGTAAATAGGCGCTTTTGTACAACAGGCTGACGTCCTAGTAAGAGAACGCCGCCGAATAAATAGGATTTATACAATTTGTAAAAAGAAAACAAAACAGCTATGTGAATCATCCCACTGGGTTCCAACTCTGCTATCGCCTTTATATCTTCAAGCATCTCATCACTTTGCTGCTTAGTTGGAGATGAATCTGATTGATTGATGTCGTCTGAGCCTGCTAGTTGATACCAAAGTCTGGATGCAGGGTGATCCAATGAGACATAGTGTTACGCTTATCCCTAACTTTTGCTTGGACCGTCGTTTCGGGTTTTCAGTCCACTGGGATACCCATTTTTGCCTAAGCCGCCTTTTCAGGTTTTCGACTTGTCGGGTGTACAGATTTTTTTTTTATTTTCATCCCTTATTTTTGCCCGAACCCTTTTGGTTCGCCGGGAAGCCCTTATTTTTTCCTAGGCCAGTCGACCTAGCGGGTCTTTGATTATGCGTAGTATCTTTTCACTATGTCTGCATTGACGGGGTGAGGAAGGTCGTCACCATCCATGGTGGTTAGAATCATCGCTCCTCCTGAGAAGATATTCTTAACCACAAATGGCCCTTCGTAAGTAGGGGTCCATTTACCCCTGGGATCACCTTGAGGTAGAATAATACGCTTGATTACCAGGTTCCCAACTTGATACTCTAGCCGTCTGACTTTCTTGTTAAATGCCTTGATCATCCGTTTTTGGTACATCTGACCATGACAAATAGCAGTGAGCCTCTTTTCGTCGATTAGGTTCAGTTGATCAAGTCGGGTCTGGATCCAGTCATCTTCGCTCAAGCATGCATCTTTCATGATCCGAAGAGAGGGTATCTGAACTTCAATGGGCAAGACTGCCTCCATACCGTAAACCAAGGAAAAGGGTGTTGCCCCTGTTGACGTCCGTGCTGAGGTACGGTACCTATGAAGAGCAAATGGTAACATCTCGTGCCAGTCTTTATAGGTCACTGTCATCTTCTGTACAATCTTCTTAATGTTCTTATTTACCTCTTCGACAGCCCCATTCATCTTCGGCCGGTAGGGAGAAGAGTTATGGTGTTGTATTTTGAATTGCTCGCAGAGCTCAGTGATCATCTTGTCGTTAAGATTGGTACCATTATCCGTAATGATCCTCTCTGGTACGCCGTATCGACAGATCAGGTTGTGTCGAATGAACCGTGCCACGACGTTCTTGGTTACCGCAGCAAAGGAAGCTGCTTCAACCCACTTCGTAAAGTAATCAATCGCTACCAGGATGAAACAATGCTCGTTGGATGCCGTAGGTCTGATCTCGTCGATCATATCAATACCCCACATTGCAAAAGGCCAAGGTGTTGTCAAGACATTCAGAGGAACTGGAGGAATGTGCACCTTATCAGCATAGACCTGGCACTTGTGACATGTCCGAGAATGCTGGTAACAGTCGGCTTCCATTGTGGACCAGTAATATCCTTCCCGAAGTATTTTCTTTGTCATGGTATGTCCACTGGAATGAGTTCCGAAAGTACCTTCATGCAGCTATGCCATGATCCTTTCTGCTTCAATCTTATCCACACCGCGCAGTAGGGTTGAATCATGGTTACGTTTATAGAGAATGCCATTGCTGATGAAGAACTTTGCCGTGAATCTTCTCAGAAACTTCTTGTCATTAACAGATGCACCCTCGGGGTATTCTTGAGCTTCAAGGTACCTCTTCACTTCATGATACCAAGGCTTTTCTATTACCACTTCGGTCTCAAGATCACAACAATGTGCAGGTTCATCCAATTTCCAAATAATGATCCGGGGAGCCTCGTTGTCCCACTTGACTTTGAACATAGAAGACATCGTAGATAACGCGTCCGCCAACTGATTCTCCTCTCTTGGGAAGTGTTCAAAGGTTATCTCCTCGAAATGGGGAAGCAACATTAATACATACTCCTTGTAAGGAATAAGATTTGGGTGTTTCGTATCCCACTCTCCTTTGATCTGACTGATCACGAGAGCGGAATCTCCAAAGACACTCAGAAGCTTAATCCTTAGGTCAATTGCAACTTGAAGACCCATAATGCATGCTTCATACTCTGCCATGTTGTTGGTGCAGTTGAAACACAGTCGGGCGATGAGTGGAGTATGTGAGCCTTTAGGAGATATGATCACAGCGCCAATGCCATTACCTAAAGCGTTCGAAGCTCCATCAAAATGCATAGACCATCGGGATCCTTCCTCAGGTCCTTCATTCGGTCCTGGTAGTTCACAATCAGTCACTACCATGATATTCTCGTCTGGAAATTCAAAGTTCATAGACTGGTAATCATCCACTGCCTGATGTGCCAAATGGTCTGCCAACACACTTCCTTTGATTGCTTTTTGAGTTGTGTATTGGATGTCATACTCAATCAAGATCATCTTCCATCTTGCTATTCTTCCGGACAAGGCAGGCTTTTCGAAGATATACTTGATTGGATCCATCTTTGAAATCAATAGAGTAGTGTGAGTCAGCATATACTGTCTCAGCCGGCGAGCAGCCCATGCCAAAGCGCAGCAAGTTTTCTCGAGCAGTGAGTATCGGGTCTCACAGTCAGTAAACTTTTTGCTAAGGTAATAAATAGCATGCTCTTTTCGGCCAGACAAGTCATGCTGCCCCAGCACACACCCCATTGAGTTGTCAAGTACTGTCAAGTATAAAATCAAAGGTCTCCCTTCAACTGGTGGCATAAGAATAGGTGGCTCCTGGAGATACTCCTTGATTCTTTCGAAAGCGGCCTGGCATTCATCGTTCCAACGTACCACTTGATCTTTCTTCAGTAGCTTGAAGATTGGCTCACAAGTAGCGGTTAGGTGCGAGATGAATCGGGCAATGTAGTCCAGACGTCCTAGGAAGCCTCTGACCTCTTTCTCTGTCTTGGGAGCTGGCATCTCTTGTATAGCTTTCACCTTGGCAGGGTGCACTTGAATACCTTTGTCGCTCATGACGAACCCTAGTAATTTACCGGACCTCACCCCGAAGGTGCACTTGTTCGGGTTCAACCTCAATTTGTACAACTTCAAACAGTCAAACAGCTTCTGTAAATGGTCAAGGTGTTCCTCCTCAGTTTGGGACCTTGCAATCATATCATCGACGTATACTTCAATCTCATGATGGATCATGTCATGAAACAAAGCAAACATGGCACACTGATATGTTGCCCCAGCATTTTTCAACCCAAAAGGCATGACCTTGTAACAAAAGGTACCCCACTGAGTAAAAAAAGTGGTCTTTTCCATGTCTTCAGGAGCCATCTTGATTTGATTATAACCGAAGAAACCATCCATAAAGGAGAAGACCTTGTGTTGAGCAGTATTGTCAACCAGAACGTCGATGTGAGGTAGAGGGAAGTCATCCTTGGGGCTTGCCCTGTTCAAATCCCTGTAGTCAACACACATTCGGACCTTACCATCTTTCTTCGACACTGGAACCACATAGGCGACCCACTGAGGGTAAGAAGTCACTGCTAGAAACCCGGCGTCAAATTGTTTTGTAACCTCAGCCTTGATTTTCTCGGACATCTCTGGGCGCATACGGTGAACCTTCTGTTTTATGGGAGGGTAGCCTTCCTTGGTAGGCAGGCGATGAACCACAATGTCAGTATCCAACCCAGGCATATCTTCGTAAGACCAGGCAAAGATTTCCACGTAGTCATGCAGCATCTGAATCAACTATTGTTTCACACTAAGCTCCAGGTTTGCACCGATATTGACTTCCTTTTTGTCTGTCTCAGTACCCAGATTCACTGTTTCCACTAGCTCTTCATGTGGCTGAATGGCCCTCTCTTCCTGGAGTAGCAGTCTTGCAAGTTCACCCGGCACTGCGCAATCATCTACACCTTCGTCTTCGGCTAAGTTGATCGGATTTTCAAAGTCATAACTGGCGGTAGCAGAGTCGTTACCAGTGAGATCCAGAGTGGATTAAGACCTGTATATGTGAGTGTGTGTAAAATAGCTATTTTGCAATATATAATAAAGAAAGACAAAGAGCGCAAGATTTGAAATGAAAGAACGGCCAATGCTTTTATTAATGATATATGAAAATGGCACACAAAAGCCCTCACAAATGAAGCCACGGTGCCCCGAGTAAGACACCGGGCCATAAAGTTTCACAATATTGTCTGTTACAAACTCAAAACAAAGAGTTCATTATTGGGTAATAAAAGTAATAGGGATGAAGTCCTTTGTTGTCCAGTTGCTTGGTCCACCGTTGGTCGTAGGGTAGATCCAGCTGTCGAATTCAGACTCCTCCACGTCATCTTCAATGGCATTTACCCCCGAGTTGCTAATGAACACAGCAGGTCTTCCAATCCTTGCACTACGAACAGCCCTTTGAGCTTCCTTCTCAATAACAGCCCGGGCATCCTTTAAGGAAGCCATCTTCAAAGGAGATTCTTCAACCACAGTCTCAGCTGATGCCAGTGTCTGAGGAACCTCTTCAAAGTGTTGAAATGGGGTCTCAATGAACTCCCCATCCATCTCTATGTACCGGAACGAGTTGAGGTGGCTGACCATGTACTCTTCCTCCCCCTGTACTGTCACAATCTTCCCTCTGACCGGGTACTTCAGCTTCTGATGGAGTGTGGAGGTCACAGCTCCAGCTTTATGGATCCATGGAAGACCCAGAAAACAAGAATAGGACGGTCGAATGTCCATCACGTAGAATGTAGAATTGAAGACCTGAGAACCAACTTTAATTGGAATATCGAATTCACCATGCACCATCCTTTTAGACCCATCAAAGGCCCGGACAACAATGTTACTTGGCTTTAGCTTCAACCCTTCACAATCCAACCTGTCTAGAGCTTTATTGGGCAAAATGTTCAATGAGGAACCAGTGTCAACCAACACATGTGCAAGAGTAGTGCCCCTGCATTCAATGGAGACATGCAGGGCATCATTATGGTTCTTCCCTTTAGCAGTCAGATCAGCGTCGGAGAAACCCAAACCATTATCAGCAGTTAAATTGGCCACACAATCGGTAAACTGATCAGCTGACGTCTCTTGTGGCACGTGGGCCGTCTTCAGGAAGGTAACCAGGGCCTTGGCATGGACCTCTGAACACAACAACAGTGATAACATAGAAATCTTGGATGGGGTTTGCCCCAGTTTCTCAACTACATTATAATCACTCTTCTTAATAATCTTCAGAATCTCTTCCATCTCCTGCTTGGAAGCTTCAACAGTGGTTGTCTTTGGCGCCTCCGTCTGGGCAGGCACATCATGGGTGATCCCTTTGCCCCGAGCGTTATATGACTCGGCGACAGGGGTAGGAACAGGGACTTGATCAGGAATGGTATTAGGCGCACTTGCAGGCGTAATGATAGCAGGTCTTCGGACAGTTGGTGGAGCAATGTCAGGTGAGAAAAGTCTACCACTGCGGGTGACTTTAGCAGGCCCGGTAATGTTGCTGACACCGGTATTAGCATCAAACTCTTGCTTAACTCCAAGAACATAAACATCTGCCTCATAGTGCCAGGGGACAGCTTTGTCAGAGGTGTAGGGGATGGGCCCCGGAACAGTGATGATTATGGGTGCAATCTCCTGAACAGGCGTAATTCTGACAGGCTTCCTCGAGGGAGCCTTGGGAGAATTGTTGAAAATGGTAATAATGGAAACTTCTTCAGTAGGGGTGGCAGGAACAGCAATCTTCTCAAACAGGATTTCCTTATTATCCATCAGGTTTTGGATGCCTGACTTCAAAGATGGGCAACCAGTAGGTGAAACAGAACACAGATGGCAACCTTCACCATATCCCAGAAATAAACCGGCTAGCAACAGGTTCCTCTTGACGGTCATCAGTGGGGTAACAATATCATCCACAGAGGCTACAAACAAGTCTTCCTCTACAGCATTTATTCCATGTTTGGGCATGGGAGCAGTCACAACATTAGGCCTCTCGGGCGCCTCAAACTCAATCTCCTTTGCATCGATTAGGTCCTAAACCTTATTTTTTAAAGCCCAACAATCATCTATATTATGCCCCGGGCTGTCAGAGTGATAAGCGCAGCAGGCGTTAGGACTGTATTTTGGGGATGTTATGTTTGAAATCTTCGGAGCTTCTTTTAGAGTCAACAGATTGGTCGTCAATAACTGTGGCAATATCTGAGACAAGTTCATGCTGAGACGAGTGAACTGCCTTCGAGGTCTCTCGCCCCTTTGTTGGTTGTGATGCTGAGGAGCACTAGCAGGTTACGAAATAACAACCGCATTGATAGCTTGGCGGTGTTCTGGTCTATTCTGTCTTCTTGAACCGTAGACAGCGCTGGACTCTTTCTAGAATGGTTTCTTCTCGGTGCTCGATGAGGCACCCTTCTGTATCTTCCCAACCTTGATACCAGCTTCAATCCTCTCACCAGTCAAGATAAGGTCTGTAAACCCGGCTGAAGAGTTTCCAATCAAATGGTTAAAGAATGGACTAGACAGGGTCCCCAAAAACATATCAACAAGTTCACGATCAGTTAAAGGTGGTTGCACCCTTCCGGCAAGGTCTCTCCATTTTTGAGCATACTCTTTAAATCCTTCACCCGTCCCTATTGACATACCCTGGAGTTAGGTACGCGTAGGAGCGAGGTCGGAGTTATATTGATACTGCTTATAGAATGCAGTATCCAAATCTTCCCAGTTACGGATACTGGCTCCATCCAGCTGATAGAACCACTCAAGCTGAGTTCCTGAAAGACTGTCTTGAAAGAAATGGATCCACAAATTCTTATCAGCAGTGTAGGGTTGGATCTTCCTCACATATGACCGGAGGTGCAGCTTTGGACAGGAAGCTCCGTCATACTTGGAAAAGGCAGGCGCCTTGAACTTATGGGGAATCACTACCCCAGAGGATAGACCTAGATCTCTGAAATCCAGACCGAGCACCTTCTGTATTTCCATAGCGTTCAAACGGTCTTCCAGCTGTTTGTACTTATCCTCAGCAGGAGGATACTGTTCTTCATCATAGTCCGTCTCGTTGTCGGAGACTATAGGGCTAGGGACCCTCCTTTCTTGTGGGCTGTCTTTCCCTCCAGATGAGGTGGCCAGATCAACTTTGTTCTGCAGCCCGTTTCCAAACCTGCGTCCAGTATTGAACAGGGCGGTCCTCTTCTTCTTCTTCTTCCTCTCTTTCAGAATCAGGGTCTTCAGGTCCTGCTGACCCTTAGCTAGGCTCATGACCAACTCTTGAAACTGGGCATTTTGGGCCTGGAGGGCCTTGATAGCTTGCTCAGTGGAAGGTTCAGTAGACATGATGATTGCTGAAATAAACAACGAAGAAGATAAGAGTCCTGTAAAAGGGTACCTGTTTATGCAGTGCATGAGATGAAATGCGTATGATTTATGATTTCAAAGACAATCGGGATTCAAATTTGTAGACAAGAAAGGAAACACGCTTTATTAGATTTAACTTCAGAATTTAAATTGTTCAACAAATTGCCCTTAGGCGTTACAAGAATGGAAATACGGAAAAGTAAATAAAACTGTAAAAGAAATCATCAAAGGTCCATCAATGCTCCCATGGCCTCTTCTTCTCAGTGCGGATATAATCATTCAGGATCCGCTCGTTCTCCAATTGCTTATTCAGCTTCTGGATCTTCTGTTCTTGTTTGTTGGACCTCTCCCGATAAGAATCCCGTTCTTCCTGCAGTTGCGCCTAAGACCTCTTCAGTGTGCCAACATCAGTGGGCGTATGAGGATGGAGAATAGTTGGAGGAACCCCGTCTCTATCAGAAACTTCAAGAGTAATAGGCCTGACAGCTTCGTATGGCATACCTAACTTCTGGGAACGGATGCGGACCCATCTGAAATATGACTCCATTGGCAGAGAAGTCTTTGGTCCCAACTCATGTGGGTCAGATTTGTGAACTCTATCCCAAGCCCTGATGAATCTACGACGCAGCTCGTCGCTATCTCCCTGAAGATCAAAGATGATATGAGGTGTCAACATCTCATGAGGCCCTTCTCTTCTGGCTCTTCCAAACTGACGGAGAGCTAAACATGGGTTATAAGAGATTCCTCCATGGGTTCCGATCAATGGAACATTAGGATATTCTCCACAACGATCAATGACAGTCACCTCATCCAAGCCTTTGAGAGTCCAAATAATGTCATTATTAGTAAGAGACATTATCCTATGAGCCCAGCCCATTCCTTCTTTGTTCTTCAGTACAGACTTAGGGAGGTGCGAAATAAACCACCTCGACAATAAAGGAGCACAGCACATTAAAGTTCCCCGCTTTCGGGCAGTACGAGCATAGAGCTGATGAAGGATATCACCCAAGAGAGTGGGTATAGGGTTCCGAGAGATGAAGATCCTTATGGAATTAACATCAACAAAGGTGTCAGGATTTGGAAACAATACCATACCATAGATTAAGAGAGCCAGAATGTCCCTGTATGCTTTGAAGTTTAAGTCATCCCAAAAGCAGTTAGCTTTGCCAACCAGAAATTTAGCCAAAAAACCCTTAACTCCACTTCTAGTCTCCCAGTTCACCATTACCTCTTCTTTGGTCAAGTGAAGGGCTGCAGCAATCTCTTCAGGCCTAAGAGTCTTTTCCCAACCAGTGAATGGAGTCTGCTCCAAAACAGAGATACCAAGCAACTCATAGAACTGGACCAGGACGCTCATCATTTGTTGGTCCAACTTTGAGGTGACTAAACCGAGAAGAGAACCATGCGTCCTGATGAAGGAAGTAGTGTCTGGAATCCTGACAACCAACTCTTTAAGCAAAGTAGGTGCTTGAACAAAGTTGAGCCGGATAGTATTCCTACGCATGGGCATCATGAGGTCCTATAAAACAGAGCAAAGATGAAACCTTCTTGTCTTTGAAATGGGTTAGTCCTTATGCAAGATGTATGCAATATTATGATGTTATGATGTCATGGTAAAGGCACACCACAAGTATTCACAAAAGGAAAACATGGTAAAGGCACACAAGTCACACAAAAGAGCCCTTAGGTTTCAGGCTGGCATGAAGCTTTAGGTATTACCCTCTTTCAGTTTCAGTTGGTTTAAGACCTGTCCTAAAAATAGTAACCGGGTTCTAGAGGATCTCAATATCACCGACTATCCTCAATCGGTCATAATTCCAGTTTGGCAACCTTTTCTTGCGGCCGGAACCATCGCGAGAGTTTAGTCTCAATGAGTGTAGCATATTGCTACTGTTCTATGGCCAAGTTGGTCAATTTAAGGTTCTAAGGTCAGTTAGTGCTTAATGACTCCTCAGAAGACCCATATTCTCCTCGTTCCAACACAAGGGATATCGGTACAGACCAAGGTGTCACACCAATGTAGCTACTGCTTCATACGTGTCGGTCTACGCCGGACAGATCCCTCACAGTTTATTGCTACTTACCTAAAAAAGGGTACCCCCAGATCCGGGTTAGGATCTATAAAACTCTGATACAAGCCCACAAATTTTAAAGCATACAAAGCATACAATTGAATACCTTTCTGACTGACAATGAAACCCAGAAGTCTTCCAGAACGAACACCAAAAGTGCACTTGTTGGGATTCAGACGGAGTTTATACTTTCTCAAACGCTGGAATAACTTCAATAAATGTTCCAAATGATCTTCTTCAGTTTGTGATTTGGCAATCATGTCATCTACATACACTTTTATCTCTTTATGCATCATGTCATGGAACAAAGCAGTCATGGCCCTTTGGTATGTTGCACCAGCATTCCTCAAACCAAATGGCATAACCCGATAACAAAATGTTCCCCAAGGTGTAATGAAAGCTGTCTTCTCCATATCTTCTGGTGCCATCTTGATTTGATTGTAACCAGAGAAACCATCCATGAAAGAAAAGACTTTGAACTTTGCGGTACTGTCGACCAATACGTCAATGTGCGGTAATGGGAAGTCATCCTTTGGGCTAGCTCTATTCATATCTCTATAGTCTACACACATTCGAACTTTGCCATCTTTCTTAGCAACAGGCACTATATTGGCTAACCATTGAGGATAGACTGATGTAACAAGGAAACCTGCATTAATTTGTTTTTGAACTTCTTCTTTGATCTTGTCAGCCATATCGGGACGAGTCCTTCTCAACTTCTGCTTAATCGGCGGACATTCAGGTCTCAACGGTAAACGATGCTCCACAATACTGTTGTCCAAACCTGGCATATCTTGGTAGGACCAAGCAAACACATCAACATACTCTTTGAGAAGCTCCAACATTTTCTCTTTGACCTCTGGGATAAGCAATGCTCCGACCTTGACTTCCTTTTTATCTTCTTCATCACCCAAATTGATCATCTCTATAGGTTCTTCAAACGGCTGAATAGTCTTTTCATCGTGCTCAAGTAATCGGGAAATTTCAACAGGAATCTCTTCACTATCCTCTTCTTCGGCTCTGAACACAGGGAATTCAAAGTTGGGAGAGGGCATAGGATCATTGTTTCAATGGTTAAGTCATGGATTAATCTGCACATATGATTATGCTTTATTTTAGAAATCGATTTGTACAAATAAAACAAAAAGTTATTATATTTCCCTATTACTACCAATTAATTTCATTATTATTTCCTAGAAAAAGTGAAAAATAAAACAGTAGTGTACAAAATAACATTTTTATTCATGAGGGGAAATACTTGAAACAAAGAGCCCAGACATTTTCTCTTTTGCCTTGGGCAGAGCAAAAGGATTTATTTTCAACATAGCCCGACACAAATACTTTTCGCCTTGGGCAGAGCGAAATTTTTTTTCAAAAATAAAACAAAACATTACTCAGAAATGTGCATCACAACAGGAACATCAACAGCAATCCAGTTCTGGCAAACCACTCCATGCGTTACAAAATCGGGTAAATCCTCTTCAGAATCGTCTCCTATTACAGCATCAACCTCAGGAGGAGTCGGATGGATAAACCCTATGCTTCGGAAAACCTCTTGTATCGGACGAGTAACTACTTCCTACTTGACTCTTGCAGACACGGGATGAAAACCAAGACCTTCTCCAGACTTGTTCTCGGGCAAAGTCAACACCTGGGCCCAACCTTCAGCCGAACCACTTTCAACCACTCGTCGTGCATCCTCAAAAGAAGAAATAGATGTCCCTTTCTTCTTCACTTCATTATTAGCAACAGATAGAGCTTGGAATTGGGTTCCAACATCCTCATCAGCAACAATAAAAGAGAAAGATGACAAATGGCTTACCACCATAGCCTGCTCTCCACCAATCATTACCAGCTTTCCATGCCTTACAAACTTCAATCTCTGATGGAGCGTGGAAGTGACTGCCCCTGCATCATGGATCCATGGACGACCCAATAGGCAACTGTAGGCGGCACGAATATCCATTACTTGAAAAGTGATCTGAAAAGTATGAGGACCAATTACTATAGGAAGATCCACTTCACCAATGACAGTCTTCCTAGAACCATCAAACGCTTTAACAATTACCCCACTAGGTCTCATGGGAGCACTTGATATGAGAGTCGAGATAATGTAGTTTTGGGCATTACATTTAACGACGAACCTGTATCTACCAACACACTTGATAAAGTATCATTTCCATAACTTATTGAGATATGCAAAGCCATATTATGGTTCCTTCCCTCCTCCGGAAGCTCTTCATCACTGAAACCAAGATTGTTACACGAAGTAATATTTCCCACGATCCCATCAAATTAGTCAACCGTCACATCATGATCCACGAATGCCTGGTCCAAGACCTTCATCAAAGCTTCTCTATGGGCACCAGAATCTCTCAGTAAAGCAAGCAAAGAAATCTTGGAAGGAGTTTGCAATAGTTGGTCCACAATCTTATATTCACTTCTCTTGATAAGCTTCAGAATCTCATCATCATCAGGATGTGGGATAGGTTCATTGGATCGGCCTATCTCAACCCTTGGTTCAACATTTCTTGCTGGAATTTCTGCCGGTATGGGTCTCCTGACTTGAACTTCTGGTCTCTTCAAAGGTACTGCTGCAAAGACACGTCCGCTTCTCGTAACTCTACTCACATCTGCGATGTTAACAAAAGATGGCCTTGTTGGTATAGGGACTTCTACCCCATTCTCAATCATTGTGGCATTATACTTATACGGTATAGCTTGGTCTGAGTTGTAAGGCACAGGACCAGGTGGATAAATGATCAAAGGAGCAACAGGTGCAGTCTGACTGTCGTAAACGATCTCTACTGATTCAGGCAAATTGAATTGAGGTATTATAACATTCACTTTATCCTCCGGATCTCTGTCATATGTAATAGTGATAACCCTCTGGTCTAACAATTTTTGTATCCTCCTTCACAATAGGGCAATCAACCTCTCTTGAACAAAATTCACAAACATCATAATCATGTTGATGCCTAACAAAGGCAAGTCTTCTTAAGCTCTGATGTAACCTGATCAACGACTCTCTTATGTGTTCAACTTGAAAAACTCGAAACTTTCCCGGACAACCTTCCACCATATTCACTGAGGCTGCCCCATGTCGAGGCAAAGGATTATCTCTAACATTTGGGTTAACATCCTTGAAAGACAAGATACCATTCTTAATCAACCTCTGCACTTCCGCCTTTAGATAAAAACAATTTTCAAGGTTGTGCCCCGGCGACCCTTGATGATATTCACAAAACTGATCCGCCTTGTACCATGGAGAAGTACTATTTGGTGCGACAGGAGGAGGCTTCGTCGTTATGAGGTTCTTTCTGATAAGAGCAGGGAACAATTCAGTATAAGTCATAGGAATGGCATCGAATTGCGGTTTTCTTGGTGAACGGTTCTGGTTGTTGAATGGATAAGCCTGTTGTCGAGGCTGCTGTTGAAATGGCCGTTGTTGAGTTGGTGGGGTTTGATGAGCTGGGGTCATCAATGCTGGGAGGACAGCCGGAGTGACTGCCGCAACGTGTGAGTAACCTCTCCTTGGTCTCCCTGGGAAGATTGCGCTGACATCCTGCTCTTTTCTTTTCGGGAAAACACTTCCAAACTTCTTGATACTGCTAGACGGACTTCCTTCTTTAACCAAACGCCCTTCACGAATCCCTTCCTCCAACCGCATGCCCATGCTTACCATTTCGGTGAAGTCACTGGGTGCGCTGGCAATCATTCTTTCATAGTAAAAGGAACCTAAAGTCTTCAAGAATATCTTCGTCATCTCTTTCTCCTCAAGAGGAGGATAGATTTGAGCAGCAATTTCACGCCACCTCTGGGCGTATTCCTTAAAGGATTCTCTGTCTCTCTGGGACATCGCTCGGAGTTGATCCCTGTCCGGCGCCATGTCAACGTTGTACTTATACTGGTGAACAAAGGCTTCGCCAAGATCGTTGAAGTTGCGGATCCGAATGCTGTCTAAACCCATATACCACTTTAGAGCGGCACCCGTCAAACTGTCTTGAAAATAATGAATCAACAAGTCATGATCATCGGAATATGTAGACATCTTTCTCACGTACATAGTCAAGTGACTCCGAGGACACGAATCACCATTATATCTTTCAAAGTCTGGCACTTTGAATTTTGCTGGAATCTTGACATTCGGAACTAAACAAAGGTCATGCGTGTTCTTTCCAAACAAATCATTCCCCTTTAACGCTCTGAGCTCCCTCTGCATTTCTTGGAATTGGTCTTGAAATTCTTCCATTCTATCAAAAAGACCCAAACTTTCAGCAGGCTCGGCAGGATAAGTAGGTTCATTCAAGTATGGCACGGAGTGAACCACACGAGCGACAGTTGTCAGCACCGGTTGCGGGAAAGGTGTTACAGACGGGATTACCGGCGGCATCGCAGTTGTCTCTGGTTGAGGAAGAGACAAAGTAGGTTGAAACAAAGGTTGGACGACAGGATGATACCCCTCTGGCACAAAGTTGTAAGGCATTCCCCACGGAAAACCTTTTGGCATCTGATGTTGAAGCGGAGAGTTGATTTGAGTCACAGATGTTGGAACGGTGACAATCTCGGAAACCACAGTAGTTGAAGTCTGAGTCTCAGCAGCTGTAGTCGATGGCTGATTCTGAGCAGCCATCAAACTTTCCGCTAGCGCAGTTAACTTTTCCATACCGACACGAAGGGTAGCGACCTCCTCACGAAGCTCGTGGTTTTCCTGTTCCAGATCTTCCATCTTCCTCTGACGATTGGCTCGAGTATCGTATCGATGAGACAGCTTGACAATCTATCGGAGTGGAAAAAGAAACAAGGATAAGACTCTAGAAAACATGTGAAGTGGAATGTTGGATGATGCATGATATGTGATGCAAATGATAATTCATTTTAATAGTTTTTCAAGGACCTTCAATAATTTTGCACACATCAATGGTAAAGGAATTTGGAACAACAAAAACTCATCCATTAATCAAAAGCAGTAAATTACAACTTACAACTTTGGAACAACAAAACAATAAATTACAATTTTGGGATAACAACCCAATAATAAAAACGGTAAACTACAACTTTGGAACATGAAGCCCACAATAAAGCAGTAAATTACAACTTTGGAACATGAAGTCCATAATAAAAGCAGTAAATTACAACTTCGGAACATGAAGCCCTTTTACAGAGTTTTACAAAATGACATCAGTAAAATAAAACTAAGAACTAAAGATCACTCAGAATCATCAGATGAAGGACCAAATGCCAACTGTAACTGGAGCTTCCTGATCTTCTCTTCATAAAAGTCTTCCATCTCTTTCTTCTCAGCTACCAGTCGATCAATGATTTCCTTTTGTGGATTAGGAACGAGAGTAACGCTTACCGAACCTTCCTTCTTTCTCTTCCTTTCACTAGCATACTTCTTCAGTAAAGCATCCTTTTGACGAAGTTTCTCATCATGATCAATGAACCAGCCGTCTTGAATAAATAGCAAATCCTCATTTTCCTTTAGTTGTCGGGCCAGGACCCGATTCTCATATTCAGACATATTATACTTTTCTTTCCAATCATCTCTCTCGGACTTCATCCTAGCCAGATTTCCTTGGTATTCTCCCATATTCTCGATAGGGAAATCAACAGATGATGATGCAACGGTAGGGAATAAAGGTTTCTCAGGTTTATAGGGCATCTTGAGAGCACAAGCCCTAGCGCGGACCCATTGTAGGTAAGGCTCCAAAGAAACGGTACCCCTATGTCCTAACATGTCTCTCCCTTTCCTATGGATGTGGCGCCAAGCTCCTTCGATCTCCCTCTTAGCTGCCTGGTGATCTTGTCCTTCCTGTAGAAAGAAACCACTCACATGGATGTTGTTTGGCTTGTCCCTCATCGGGTATCCAAACTGACGGCGCGCGAGAACAGGGTTATAGTTAATTCCACCTTTCGTACCAAGAAGAGGCACGTTAGGAAAAGCACCACAGCTATCGATGATCTTCACGTCATAGTAAGCTCGATTATACCAATCAATGTCGAAATGAGTGAGAGCCATAATTTTTGGCGCCCATCGCGGCTCCTTCTCGAGATCCCAGAAAACATCAGACCCAGGTAGATGAGAAACATACCACTGATACAGCAACGGTGCACAACAAATAACCATCCCTCCTTGATAAGAGTTTCGAAGATGGATGGAGTAGTAGGTATCTCCTAGCAACATAGGGACCCGGATTTCCAATCAAGAAAATTCTGATGGCGTTGATATCCACAAACTTATCAACGTTAGGGAACAAGAATAGACCATAAGCGAGTAAAGAAAAGACGTCTTCGAAGGCCATAGTATTTTTTATCTCAGCGAAATGACAAGCTTTCTTCAACAAAAACTGCGCAGACAAACCTCGGATTCCCCCTTTTGTAGTCATGTTCTCCTCTATCTCTAATTTCTTCAAGTGGGTGATGGTCGCTATCTCATGAGATTTGGGTTCCTCTTCCAAGCCAGAAAAAGGAACACAGTCGGCGATCGGCAAACCAAGTATGTAGGAGTACTCTTCTAAGGTGGGCATTAACTGGTAATCTGGAAAGGTGAAACATCGATACAAAGGATCGTAGAATTGGACTAACGTATTAAGGATGCCTTCCTTCATTTTGCGCTTCATGAGAGGTATAATGGACCCATACTTTTTCTGAAAATCCGTCGGGTTCTTGATCTTAGGAATTAAACTCTTCAGTTCTTCAATCTCGGGCTCCTTAAAACTAAAACTTCGAGTGTTTCTCCTTCCAAATTCCATAATAATAGTACCTGAGATGTCTGCAAAAATCATTCCTAAGCTCCTTGAAAAAACAAGTTTTTTTACAAAAAAAAAAATGTTAATGAATGCATGAATGAATGATAATGCAACAGTTACACACAAGTTCACAAACATGGGGTTCAAAGGTTCAACGTTTCAGCATGGAGTCGAGGGTAAAGCCCACCCCAAGGTATGTACTAACGATTCAATCACACCTGTAAGACAAGGTTCTAAGAGTTCCCAAAGTCTACATTCCTCCTTCGGATATTGCCAACGTCTTGATTACTCAATGATTAGCAATATTCTCAAGAGAAACTCATCCGAGCGTAGCATCGCGTAACAACTACTTCCGAATTACTCCGTTATAGTCTCCGCGCTACACCTAAAAAGGCCAAGATGGGTTAGGGTTCTACGGTTCTCAATTTCTCTGGCTCCCAGGTCGAAAATAATAATGTCTTCCCGATTACTCGGTAAACAAATATTAAGTTCAAAAGGGCCTTCCATTGAGTGGGGGATCTCATGCCTCCTTCTTCGGGATTACTCCCTCAAAGTTAACATGACTATACCGCCCGTCCTATTCTTAAGTGTAACTTAATCCGGGTATAGGATTCGTCCTTTGCAAAAAACCCAAACAACCCCAATTTAAACACATAATCAAACAAATCAAATAATAATAAAACAGATAAAACAAACTAGGTTTAACCCACTTAGGGATGGACCAGCAAGAGGTCAATCTTTCCCCAGCAGAGTCGCCAATTCTATAGCGATAAAAAATGTAGCGGGGTAAATCGGAGATCGAATTATTGATTAATTCGTCTCACAAAAGCAAGAGTCGCCACCGCGCTTTATTATTTCCAAGGGAAAAGGGGAAAGAGCGAAATAAAACCCTAAATATGCAATGTAAAATAATACTTTCTAAAAGTAATAAAAATACAAGGCGTTTTTTGAAAAGAGATTTATGGTTCGGGGGTTGGTTATACAATAGGAAGGTATTAGCACCCAATGTATCTATAGTATTCTATAGGAACCTTTTGAAATATCTGTTTATTAAAATTTGTTTGTTTGATTAAAAATAAATTGTTTTGGCCAAAAATGGGTATGGACGAGTTTTTGAATATACGAAGACCTAATGTCGAAGTTTTGACTTAAAAGGTGTGAGTTTTTTTTGGAGAAATTGGATATTTGGGGGAAAATTGTCTTAAGTTTTAATGAAATGCAGATGTTCGCGTGATTGGACTCGAGGACATGAAGTCAACCAGTTTAATCATTTTTTCTCTTGGATTAAGAAGTAAACAGAATAACCATGTAAAGATGAAATAATTAAACAGAAAATTATGCAGATAATGATTAAATAGCTAAATGATATACAACCATAACAACGACTAAATAACAGACTAAATGGTGTGAACATGCATTTTTGTATTTTTGTTTAATATTAATTAAAGCGAGGGAATTAATTAAAGAAAATAAAATGTTTTTTTAAGTTTTCTATTTTTATACGTTTTTTAGTATTAATATAAAGTATTATTTTAAGAATTATTAAATAATTTTAAACTAAATTAAAACTTTAAAAGTTACTAACTTAAATCTAATTAAGAAAAGAATACTAACAATTACTAAATTAATCCTAAAGTTAAACTAATAAAAATTGGTCAAATCATTAAAATTTGTTTTAATTAAATTACACCTCCATTTAATTAAACTTACTAATTAACTAAATTAATAATATTCTAAAAAAAGCTAAAAGAAAATAGAAAGAGAAGTGTCCAAGGAATAAAGGGGGGTGGATAAGCAATCATATGGGCCAAAGAGCTTTCAAGGGGCCCAAAACAGAAATAGGATGGGGAGGTGTCCTAAGGAATTCGTTGGGCTTTAAGGCAGGGAAAAGGGTTAAGCCCAAACATTTCATAATTTGTCAGGGTTAAGCATATGTTTTAGTTTGGTGAAAGAGATTAGGGTTAAGCCAAAAGGGTACAGAGCGACGCTCATCTTCTCGTTCACGCGTTCCTCTTCGTTGTGGATTTGTCTTCTTCGTTCGTCAAATGTCTCTGCCTCTGAGTTCCTTGTCCATGGCCACCGGCGTCCTCAACCTTCCTCTTTCCTCCAACGAGACGCTAAGGCGACAGATTCACGGTAACAATTCATTTTTATTTCGTTAGGGTTTTTATTACTGCATGTTATGATCTTTCATCCATTTGATTCTGACTTCAAACTATTATGGTTATTTGAGGTATTTGAAAAAAAAGAGAGGGAGAAATCGTTACCTTTGGAGACGGAGGAATAAAGGTTATGGGTGTGTGTAGGAGGCCAAGGCGAGGGGATGGCGCGTGATGCCGGGATTTGGCTGGACTCCTGGTATTTCGTTTCTTATTTTTGTTTGGTGATGAAATCCTGAAAAAAAACAAATCTTTATCCTCTTCCTCTTGGTAGCCTTTGTATACTTTTCCTCTCTTCTTTTGGCCTTGCTTCTGTTGCCTTTTTTGTTGATGATATGTTTCAAGGATGAACCTTTTGGGGTTCTGAGAATTTTGTTGCCTTTGAATGCTTGTTGTATGCTGAGATTGAATAACGCTATCGTTGAAACATTTTGTTTTGACTAGCTTGACAATGTTGATGCTTGACTGCTGCCTTTGTTTGTATGATTTTTCCTCTTCTTCTTCTTGCCTTACTTCTGTTGCCTCTTGGATTGTTAAGTATGTTTAAGATGGTGGATGTTTCTATTTTTTTTTAATTTGGCAAGTTAAAGGTTTATGGCCTTGAGGCTTGACAGGTTTAAGGTTGTTGGTAACGGCTTGTGTTTACTGGTTTTTGTGAGGCTTCAGGCAGGTTGGGCGTTACTGGTTTATGCGGGTTATGGCCTTCATGGTTTAACAGGGTACACTGGTTTTCTGGTTAGGCTTGAAAACAGGTTGAACAGGTTTTATGGTTTTAGGCCATACTGGTTGTGTTGGACAGTTTAGTGTTTTTCTGGTTGTTTAAACCATGGTTATTGGTTTTGAGATAGCATGTTCTTGAGGTTTTGGTCTTGAGACAGCAGGTTCTTGAGGCTTTTTTTTTACCTTAAGAATTGACTTGGTATTTGTTTGACAGTTTTGAATTTTTTGAGGCTTGAAAACAGGTTATGAACTCTCTCTTTTTTGAAGGGTTTGTTGTTATAATAGTTGGTTGGCCTTGAGGCTTATGTTACAGGTTATGTATATTTTTAACTATTCTGCCTTTTGATACCTCTGCACATTACTGTTCCATTCAGTTTGTTTTGTATCCTTTTTCCATGCTTTCCTTTTCTTTACTGTGTTACTGTTGTTCTGTTTTGTATCCCTTTTCTGCCTAAGGCCAAAACCTGTAAACCCACACTCTTCTCTCTTCTCTCTCCTTAGTACAGTTTGACATTAAAATATGATGTTATGTACTTGGTTCTGAAAAAGCAAAGCTGGAAAATGATGAAAATTAGAAATATATTGCTTGCATATTTGGTTTTAAACTGCACATGTTTCTCTTTGTCAACTGCATTGTACAGTATGGAGCCTTTGTATTTTGACTTCTTCCCACATGCTGGATAGTTTACGTTGGACTTGTGTTGAAAATTGCATATGCTGTTGAACTATGCATTTTATTTGAAATATGCAGTTGGCTTTTGAAAATGTGCAATTGATTTGAACTATGCAGTTGGCTTTTGAAATGTGCAATGGATTTTGGCAAAAATGAATTTGTGCATATTTTAACTTGTGCATTCATATTTATCAATAAAACTCATCCCTTTTTGTGAACCGGGAGAAATCCCGTGATTTGTAAAGAGGGTAAAAACTGATTCCATCCGTTTGCTTTTAATGATGAACGCTAAATTAATCATCCGCTTTTAATTATATTTATTTCTGACTTTTTCTTTTAATTCTTTGCAGGTAAAATCAAATGAGCATCAAAGAAGTGTTGGATGGAAGATGAAGATTTAGAATCTTAGAAAAATTAAAATAGTTTTTATTTTACTTTAAACATTTTATATAATTGTCATTGTAAATACTTTGCACATAATACAGTATTTAAACAACAATTGTAATAATTAGAATAAAGATGAATAAAATTCTATTATTTTACCAGTTAATTCTTTTCTTCTTTCCAATTATTTATTTTATCATTTATAATTCTTTAAATTATATAATAACTGAAAATTAATTCCAATTATTTAAATTTAGAATGATAAATAATTAAATAAACATCATTGATCAATTAAACTTCTCTTCAATTATTTACTTCATTATTTATAATTCTTCTAAATTATAATAACTGAAAATAAAATTTCAACTATTTAAACTTAGAATAATAAATAATTAAATAAACATTGTTTGATCAATTAATAAACTTCTTTTCAAATATTTACTTTATTATTTATAATTCTCTAAATTGTAATAATTGAAAATAAAATTTCAACTATTTAAACTTAGAATAATAAATAATTAAATAAACATTGTTAATCAATTAATAAATTTAGCGTTTCAAAAATAAACAGCTCTTGACTTTAAAAACTGCTTTGAAAATTGATAAAGATAGGTCAAAACCCTTGCAATGTAATGATGCAGATGGGAGATGGTATCTTAGGTCAAAATTTGGGGTACAACACCAACTAATAGTCAGGAAAGGTGACGCAATGATGTATGGGATCAAAGAATTGGAACAGCACACACATCATCTCCTCTTGGAAATTGGAGGTAGCCAAACTGAGGATTCGTCCATATTTCTTGGTAAAAGGGGAATCTCCAGGCACCCTTGATGCTAACTCTTGGAGCTGAGGGTGTGCTTTCACGAAGCTGATTCAGATGGTCTTTCTTCGGACGGAGTTCATGGCCTACCAAACTAAAAACAAAGATAAATTCCTAAATCCTTGAAACGGTTAGTGAGAATGTGTATGATGTTATGATGTTTATGATGTTATGTACAAGTAAGCATATACACACAAGGCAAAAATAAGTCCTTAGGCTTGCATGGAGTTTGTAGGTAAGTACCCTCTTGAAGTTTAGTTGGCTCAACCTGTCCTAGTTAATAGTAATCGTGTTCTAAGGGATCTCAATATCATTGACCTTTCTTTTAGGCATTGTCTCACCACAATCAATCTTTTCTTGCAGCTGGGATATCCCAAAAGTCTAGTCTCAATGGGTGTAGTATCGAGTATCAACCAATTTTCAGCTTTCCACCGAAACTGGTTACTTCACTATGTCCTAATTGGCCAAGTTTATTCAATTAAGGTTCTAAAGTTAGTTAGTGCTTAATGACGCCACTCAGCGGCCCCGTATTCTCCTCGATTCAACATAAGGGATATTGGTACCCACAAATGCGTCACACTAACGTAGCCATTATTTCAACCATATCAGTCTACGCCGTATAGTTTCCACAATCTATTGCTACTTACCTAAAAAGGTGTCCCAGATCTAGGTGGAGGATCAAACCAAGCCCAAACAAAGAACCATAATGTAAAGCATGCAAGTCAAAAAAGGAAAGCAAGTAAATGTGATTTAGCCCTAAGGTAACCCCACTTTTAAGTTTTACTCCCCAGCAGAGTCGCCAGTTATGTAACATGGTGGGAGAACTGACTTGGGTGTTTTGTGTTTTATCGCAAATTTTGCAGTTAGCAAGAGTCGCCATCGACTTTTCTTTTATCCAAAAGGAAAGGCTGAAAAGTACAGGAAAGACCTTTAAGATTGTTTCTTGAGTTCGGGGGGTAGATTATGAAAAGGGAAGGTATTAGCACCATTTTCATCCGTAGTTATCTACGGGCTCTTAGTTGCTTTCTAGATCACTTGCTTTTGTTTGAAAATGTGCTTTGTGTTATTTTTTGAAAGTATTTTGAAAAGGCGCCATTGTTTAGGCAAACTTTGTAATAGTTCTCGTTCATAAGAACGTATACAAAGTGTTAATCTTTTGAAAATGTTTCAAGTTTGAAAGATGTTTTGTAAGTGTTGGTGTTTGTTTTTGGAAATAGTAAGGATGTTTTGATTTGAAAATGAGCAAGCAACTAGGAACATTCTACCTACTCAAAAGTCTTTCCTATTTATTTCCTCTTTCCTTTGACATTGTTATTTTACCATGGATTGGTAAGTAACCTTATCTTTGGATGTAAAGGGACGGGCATAGGTCATCGTATAGCCATGATAGCAATGTTGTGAAAATATCTTAGCAATTCTCGTTGAGGGACTAAGATCATTTTTGAAAGGCAACTTTGGATAGCGTCATCGAGTGACTATGATCTTGTATTTTTTATTGCTTTTGCTAAGATACTTCACATGCATAACATGGCCATTTTTGTAAGGCAACAAAGTGGATTTACCCTAAGAGTGTAAGTGTACAAGTGTGTTGATTTACATGCATTGTTTTGTCTTGAATTAGGGTTTGTTAATCATGGGTTTTAATATTTCCATACAAACCCTAATTTACTAGTATTTATATATAAAGCATTAAATTGCGAAAAATAAAAATACTAAGCTATTACATCAATAGGGGAGGGGGTGTACAAATTTACAAATGGGGATTTTGCAAGAAAATTAAATCTAATTAACTATTACAACCATATTGAATATTGTACAAAATTGAAAATAAAATGTATGAATGTAAATAAAAAAAGAAATGATTTTTTTGTTTGGTTTTTAAGGGTTTTAACCTAATGTCTAAGAAGGAAAAATAATTAATTAAAGATAATAATATTAAACCTAAATTAGTTAAGAAAAGAAAATTAGGTTAAAAAAGGTATTTTTTAGGGTTTTTTATATGAAAGGTTTTAAGTTAATAAAAATTAAAATGAAAATTAATTAATTAAAAGAAACCTAAGTTCTAAATTGATTTTAATTTAAAAGAAAATAATATAATAAATAAACCTAAGTCTAAATATTTTATATAAAAAAAAAGAAATTTATTTGTTTAACAAAATGGTTTTTGTTCTTTTTAGTTTTTATAAAGAAAAATAAAATATGAGTTCAAAAATAATAAAATAAATATTTTTGGATTTTTTATTAATAATAAAAAAAACTAATATTAGTAATAAAAATAATAACAAAAAAAAATATGAAAGTAAAATAAACCAAAATAAAATAAAAATGAAATAAAGAAATAAAATGGGTTAGGGGGTATGAAACATAATCAAGGGGGAAAGTTAGCAAAAATAATAAAAGCCCAATGTTTAGGGTCCAGGCGATGCAAACAAAAAAACCAAAAGAAGTGAAAATATGAGAAAACAACCAAAAGGGTACCACTGGGGCTCGAACCCAGATCCCTCTGGTTACAGACGCGTGCTTTAACCACTGGGGTGGTGATACATCTGTTTACTTATATCAAACCATAAATATATATATTACAAATCAAGTCCATGGCCTGAACTTCATCTTAAACCTCACACCCAGCCAGACAACCTGCAACTTGTTCATCTCTCAACAAAAATGGAAAGTACAAACATGAAAGTTGTGGCATTTCTTCCCACGAATCCAACCATATAAATAACTAAAGCTATAAATCCAAGATGAGTGGGAATTTTCCTGGCCCTAATTTAAAACCTAAAAATTTCAGAAACTTCAACTCCAAAATTCTCTAAGCTCAGGTCATATAAATGCAAACTATGGATATGTACAGCTTCGTGGCAATGGTATCTACATTTTGTCTTTGAAAATGGAAGTCTAACAATGCCTATATGAATAGTTCAAAAGTCAAAAAACTCACCTTGCAAGAGGGTATCGTGTTTTGAGTTGGAGCAGCTTTCAATGAGTTCTAGTGATTGGGTTAGCTTCCTCAAGTTCCTAGAAAGCTAATGTGATGCTTGGCTTAAGCTGAAAGTGGCTGAGGAGTTCTGGAGAAGTCAAGTTGCAGACCCCTGTTTTTAAAAAAGGATCCTAATGATGGAAGTGTTACAGTTGGGCAAAAGTACTTTTGATGATTTGTATTTGATGTTTAGAAGCTTTAGGAACCAAAAGGATTGGAAACGCACGAGGGAGATGTGAGTTTCAAGTTTATGGTCAGATTATGCAACAATGGAGTTTTTGTGTGTGATTCTGAGTTCTAGGGAGTTTGAGGGCTTAAGCATGCGTGTGTTATCTTGCAAATAGTGTATGTATTTATAGGCAAGAGGTTTTGTGTTCTACAACAAGTCAGAATTTGAAATTACATGTTGTAAAACCTTTACTTGTTTTTGAAGCAAACATGAAAAACATCTTCCCAAAGCTTGTACCATGTTATTGTAGAGTGGTTGAACTTTAAACAAGCTTGCTTCTGACTTGTAGATGTTGTGTGTGCATAAGGATCCATTGAGAGGCTCAAGAAGGGTTGACATTTGCAAAAGCATACTTTTCCAAAATGGAAGTCTTGCCTTTCTTCCAAAACTGACAAGTTAACTTAGACAAAGCTTGGATTTAATGGATAATAACCATAAAGTTTGTGTAATCTTATGATTAAGGATAGATACACAAGTTAGACGGCCTGAAAAGTTGGATTATGCAGCATGGCTATGGATTTGGTTCATGTTCATCACAAAATATGTCTTGCAAAACAAGTTTGAAACCCTAACTTCTTGCCTTTGATTATCCTTGCTCACAAATGATATCAAGGAGTTCTTGGACATTTTAGAAAGCTTGTAATGTTATCTACAACACCTCTTTGAATCACTTTTGAAAAATCCAAATGGAACTATGTGAAACTTGGCCCAGAAGTTAGGTCAAAATCCTGACCAAAATGCTCAAAAATTTCACTAAGTGTTTTAGTTTCATGAACATGATTTCATGGATTAATAACTTGAAATCCAAGCATTTCTAGGAGGAGTTATGTTCAGAAATGTTTTAGATCTCATTGATATAAATAACTTTCATGTTGAAAGTTTCCTTTGAATCATCTTGCATCATGGTGAAAAATTCGCTCAAAGTTGTGAAAAAATATGAAGTTTTCAACACTTAGAAATTTTTCTAAGTTTGGAAATTTTGACTTTTCAAAACGAAATCTTGACTTTTTGATTTCTTGATGAACAAGTTTCATATTTTGAAATGTTTTGATGAATTGTGATCTTTGACACTTGATTTTGACCAAAAAGTCAAAGTTTGACTTTTCACTATATCAGTTGACTTTTTATCAGTTGACTGAAAATCAACTATCAATCAATTGATCTTGAGGGAAGTTTTGAGTCATACCATTAGGTAAAAATGATTCATTTGAAACCTTGAGATCATGTCTCAAACCAATTAACCATTTGCTAGGTCAAAAATCAGAAATTTCCCTTTCTCAGTCAAAATCCTAATTTTGACCATTTTGCCCTTTTGATGATTTGATCAAATTTCTTGAGGAATTATGGTCCAAACTTTATCAAATGATATATATGAGTTCACAATGTTGATATGGATCAAAAATTATGAATTTTGACTATAAATTGGCCACAGTTGACTTTTTCCCCAATACAGCTGATTTTTAGGTCAACTGATCATTTGACTGAGCAAAAATGTGATCCAAGACTTAAAACTTGACATGAACAATCTTGAGGGTCCATAATGATCCATGAAAGTAATATTAGGAATTAAAAGTTCAATTATCCTTGTGCAATCTCAAACCCTAATTTCAGTCATCGGTGCTTAAGGAGGTGGCTTGAGTTGATCAACCCTTGTGCAGTCTTGAACCAATGGAGATCTTGTGAGAAAATACTTGATAAATGAGAGGGAAAATTTTGGGGTACAACATGTATTATTTGGTACATGTCACAAAAGCTCGCTCACATCTTCCACTATCATTCTTAATCCTTTCATCTGCTCAAGAAGGTCGCCCATATTATGTTCATTTATGTTAGTATGGTTAAGTTGATGATATCTAATCTCGTCAATGGTAAATCTCATCTCCTCCTGCTGCCTATGTATACTCTTAAGCAGCACATCACACTCCCTGTTAATATTGTTCTGATGCCTCATTTTAATCAGGATGTCATCAAGAGCTCTTCTCATAGCGGTGTAATCATACTCCGCATGGGGCTGCTTTCCGGTTGAGGTACCTGCAAAAGAGTTAGTAAAAGCATGTGTGGTGTATGTGCGGGTGCTAGTCTCATGAGCATCTCGCTCCATAGGGACAGTCCTTATATTAGAATCAAGGCCAGGGTGAATAACATCATAGAGTCAATTATCTCTTACCCGTACATTAGTTTTCTCTACGAAAGGAAAAGTGACACTTCTAACCTCTCGGTTACTAACCATCAGAAAATACTTGCCATCGAATTTGTTCTTAATCAGGCGCATGTTACGGCAGTAATCTAAATCTGCAAATGGTGTCTCGAGTGGCTCAAGTGCAGACCACCTCATGCTCAAATTCAACTCATGGGTCATGGATGTAATTAACTCTCCAACACTAATAGGACCTCGTACTCTACCACTAGCAGACTGAAGGTGGCCTAAAAGGAACAATGTTGGGTTAACTTTTATTTCAGATAGAACACAATAGATAAGGAAGAGATCCTTAGAGTTCACATTTCCAGTGTTATCCGAACCGAAAATGGTGCTAGATATAATACGGTAGAAGTACCTAATGGATGGGTTATGGATAACACTGGATTTAAGGCCTTCCTAAGAATTGGCGATTTCGCTAGTGATTTTATGCCAAAAACCGAAGGCATCATATTCCCAATCGCTTTCTAGAGGGGATTCACATGTGAACCTGTCTCCGTGAGGGAATTGAAAGGTGTTGGCCACTTGATCTTGGCTATAAATGAAATCTAGACTAAACATTCTAAAAGTAACAATGCCTATTGTTGTACCCCAAAATTTTCCCTCTCATTTTACTCAACACATGCATATTGAGATCTTAAACTTGCCCCAAGGATGCCCAGGAATTGATCAGGCAAATTCTCCTCCTAAGGCAATAAGGCCCCAACTAGGGTTTCCATTTTCATCAAGGTGATTGAGCTCCAATGGTCTCCAATGCTTCCCATGGTCCTAACATGTCCTCAAGATCATCCATGCCAAGTTTTATGCTTTGCTCAATAAGTTTGCTCAGACAATTGCTCAAGTATTGGAAAATCAACTATGCTAGGTCAAAAGTCAATTGTGACCTATATACAGTCAAACTTCAAGATTTTTGGTCAACATCAACATTTTAAAGTGATATCCATCATTTGATCAAGGGTTGATCATGATTCCTCAATAAATGCTCCTAATTCATCAAAAGTCAAAAATAGCAAATTAGGGTTTCTATAGGAAAAGTCAACCAAACTTTGACCAAGCATAACTTTCTCATAATTTATCATAAATTTTCCAACCAAAGCTCATTTTTAAGAGAATCCAATTAACTACAACTTATCATCAGCCCTCAAGACCATGAAATGCACCATTTTAAATATACAAGTTCATATGTTACAGGTCATTTTTAGAAAGTCAATAAAAGCCACTTTTTGCCAAGACCTTTAACATCAAGGTAACATCTTCAAAAGCAAAATTGATAAAAAGAGGGATTGAAGTAGACATCTTGGGCTTTCCAAAAAGTAAAATATCATCATCGTGAGATAAACATTGAGCAAGTTATGTCTTTCCCAAGTTGGGAAAATTTGGGAAATTTCAAGAAATATGCATTGGGCAAATTTGAATTTTTTTAAGGCAGTGGCTCAAATTCTTGAACTTCAAACATATTTCTAATACCATAGAGGACTCCTAAAAACGTTTTTTCATAGTATTGACTTTATTTGCATTTTATATTAATTTTATTTAATTAAAAATCAAATAAATCAAGATTATTACAAATAATATGTTTAAGGCTTGCTTTAATGCATGGAGGGGTCACCATTTTTGTGCACAGTAGGGCCAAGATGTTTGCACTCATTCAAAATTCAAAAATGGGAAAAATCTCATGACTTTGGCCAAAGTTACAAATGGACATTCATGGCATTCAAGAGTTTGTCCATGGCTGTTACAAACATGGCATTTTCGTGTTCTCTCACCACTCTCTCTATAAACAAGCTTTGGGCAAGCATCAAAGGCAGATACATGACTTGGAAACCCCTACCCAATTTGCAATAAAACCACTAAGTTATCAAACTTGAATTTCCATTTCCAGATTGTTTTAGTCCCAAACAAGTATCAAAACATACTCCTGAAGAGCCTCTGAAGCCATTGCAAGCATTCCCAAAGCCTGAAACATCAAGAATCGCGCCTTCTAACATTCACGGCTTGCACATTTTTTTAATTTTGATTCCTTTAATCCTGGCATCATAAACATATTTCAATTCTATATTTATGTTTGTTATCATGTATGCAAGGTATTTGAATGCTTTAATTTGAGTATAGATACAGGAATCGTATGAAACCATTGTTAGGGTTTCAAGGTCCTAAATTGGGAACTTCATGTAGAGGTAAAATTGGGCTAAATCGAGGGCATCTTTGTGTTCAGGGGAATGAATTCAAGAGATATATGCCTTTGGTTAGGATTTATCTTGCTTGTGCTACGTTTTTAAGTATTGCAGGTTTGTAGCCACAGACAAAAACTATCACTATAGCCTATAGTGACGAATCTGTCCGTAGGTAAAAGTTTGGTCTCTAAAGTGACGGTTGCAGGAGGAAGAAGCTTAGGTGTCATCCCCTCACTGGTTCATTCAAATGTTCTGCGCGCGCGTTTTGTTTTATTTTGAATATTTGTGTTTTCATAATATATGTTTTCATTTGTATCTAAATAATGAATGAACAAGACAGCCTGGTGGTGAAGAATGTGGTGTAAGTCTAGAAGACCTGGGTTCGACCCCTAGGTTTTAAGTTTTATTTTATCTTACATTTTCTTTGTAGATCCGGTGATATACAGGTTCACACGCGTGCCATATGCCTCACGTCTGGGCCATCAGATTTGATACAAGCAGATCCAGCCATCCCAGAATGCATCTCCACCCTGTAGCTCCAAGGATGGTGCACACGAGATTACAAACAGTGGTTGGTGTGATACGATGGTAGAACCGACTGTTATACTGGTTTGCATTTTTTGTTTGCAAATGTTGCGGTAAGCAAGAGTCTCCACCGAATTTTATTTCAGCCAACAAAGGAAAAGGAAAAGAACAGAAAAAACCTTTTTCGAGATGTTTCTGGGTACGGGGGGTAGATTATAGAAAGGGAATGTGTTAGCACCCTTTCTATCCGCGGTTTTCCACGTGCTCTTAGGTACTTGCTCATTTTTAATTTTCTTGTATGTGTTTGTTTTGAAATGTTTTGTTTAGTTCGTGATAACCCTTATATTTGTCCTCAAGAGTGTGACAAAGTTGTTTTGAAAACTGTTTTGAAAAGTGTTTGTGTGAAAGAGTTTTTGTTTTGAGCAAGTACTTAAGATGCTCTACCTACTCGAAAAAAATATTGTTCGTTCTCATTTCCTTTAGACAACGTTATCCTACTATTAAGGAGTGGGTATCCCTATCGTTGGAGTTTTAAGGGACATTCGAAGGGACGAAATGGTCATTGAAGGCAACAAGTAAGGATACCTTAGCATTTCGAAGGGACTGACATCATATATTCGTAGGCAACATCAAGGGACAAGGAGGGATTATTATCTTTATGACGACTTTGAAATACGGGCCATTGCTAAGATATCCCTACGTTCGAGGGACACGACCATTATTTCCGAGGCAACCAAGTGAGGCAAAACCCTAGGAGTGAACATGTGCAAGTGTTTGATTTCAGTTTCATTTATCTTGCACATTTAGGGTTATCTATCGTTTTAAATTGTTATCTTGCCATTCAATCCTATTTTCCATGCATCTAGGCTTATAATTATGGAAAGTAAAGTGCGAGAAATTAAAACCCTAGCTATTACAAGGCTTTGGGGAGGGGGATTACATAACCAAAAATCGGGAAAATAATATATATGAAATAGTAAACCTAATTAACTATTACAAACTCGGAGCAGTTACAATAATTAATCAAATAATGGAAATAAGACGCGCGCGAGTAAATCAAACGGGGAATTAACGTCAAGTTTAGAAACAATTAATTTGCGAATAAAGAAAAGATATTTTTTGGATTTTTGTGAAAAATAATAATTAACTTTGCAAATTAACCTAATTTCTATTAAATTCTAATTATGAAAAAAAGAGTATTTAAGTTAACCTAATTTCTATTAAATTTTAATTACAAAAAAAAGTATTTAAGTTAACCTAATTTATATTAAATTTTAATTACAAAAAAAGTATTTAAGTTAACCTAATTAAACTAATTAATTAATGCAAATAAATATTTTATATATAAAAAAAACTAAACCTAATATTTTTTATAATTTTCTAATTTTATGATTTAATAAAAAAAGTGATTTTTGTAAAAAAGAAAACAATTAAGACAAAATATTAAATAAAAGAAATAAAAAAAGAATTAGAGTTGGGCCTGGTTGTGAGAAGCAATTTGGAGGTATGCTGCCTGAATGTGAAAAGGCCCAGTTTGTTGGCCCAAATGTCCTGTGTGGGATTCCATGCTGCTATCTTCAGAGGGTGCACCATGTGGATGCAATCCTGATGCATTGGATTTGATGGTGAGATCTGAGGACGTATGATGGACGCTGGGTATTGAGGTACGTTGGATCTGGAATAAGGAATTCATAAAATATAAAAGGTTTGGACCTGGGATCGAACCCAGGTCCTCCCTTTCACACGTTCTCCTCTTTCCATATGTGCTGGATGTTAATTCATATACATAATCAAATAAAAATAATATAAGGAAAAAACACGTGATGTCCAGAAGACGCGCCAATATTCAAATAGCCCAACGAGACATTGCCATGAAATCGTCTTCTTCCCCAGTACTGTCGTATTAGGTAAAGGTTTTTACCTACGGTTCCATGCCTGTAACTAAAACCTCCACATCTTAAAAAATCTCAAATAAACAAGATAAATGAAATCTAAGTATGCAAATCCACTCATTATGACCTCGTGATCCTGATAGTGCCCATATTTGGCCCTAATTTTACCTGTATAATAAAGTCCTAAAATGCAAGCGTAAACCCTAATAATGGCAATTCTCCCTATATGCATCAAAACTTATAGTTAATCATGCCAATACGTTCCAAATGACAACACAAATATGAATGTATGCTTAAAAAATGTTAACCATGCGCAAATAACCAAAACCAAAATCAAGAACAATGGCAAACTGTGATGTGCGTGCAGGTCGATTATGTGCATCTTAATGTGTGCAAATGGTTGGAAAAGCTTCTGAAGGTGTCCAGGAACATGTTACAATCCTTAAATCTCCTTGAGGATGTTTGTAGTATGGAATCCAATTTGAGATTTTTTGACAAAAAGTTGCAACTTGTCCTTGTTGTTTCACACGATCAACCCTTGTTCTTGTGCATTGAAATTATTATGTATATGTAGTAGACTGAATTAGGTCAACAAAAAGAATTCATATCTTTGCAACTTGGCACGATTTGATTTTGTTTGACAACATAATTGGATTGTGATTCTATTTAAAATCAGATCAAAAACAAAACTTTACTAATTTATATCATTTATTTGATTTAATTTGATTTTAAATGACTAAAATCAAAATAAATTAAATAAATCAAGCCAATAATATATGAGAGAGTGTTTGGATCGTGGACCATGTTAGAAGTAAGATGCAAGCATAAGAAGCTAGGCCTATTTGACAAAAAAATGCAATTTTGGGTATTGTTGACTTTTGACAATTTTCAAAAAATGGCCAACTTTGACAATGCATATCTCCTTCAATTTTGACCCTAAGAGGATGTTCTTGGACTTATTAGAAATCTTGAGATGTTCCCTAAACAACCCTTTTGGTTTCATTTCAATTGGATCTTCCATGCTCATGTAAGAAGCTTTGACCCAAAAGGTGTTTTTGTTAACTTTTTGGAATGACCTATAATGTCTGAATTCATATCTTTTCATGAGTGCATTTTTTGAGCTTAAGGGATGAAGATGAGTTGTGGGGAATTGGATTCTCTTCAAAATGAGCCTTGATAGTAGGGCTATGATAAGGAACCTGGGTTGTAGGGTTACTTCGAAGTGAAAGCCTGGATAGTAGGGCTATGAGAAGGAACCTGGATAGTAGGGTTACTTCGAAATGAAAACCTGGATAATAGGGCTATGAGAAGGAACCTGGATAGTAGGGTTACTTTTAAATAAAGGCGTGGAAAGTAGGGCTATGAGAAGGAACCTGTATAGTAGGGTTACCTCGAAATGAAATCTTGGGTAATAGGGTTGTGAGAAGGAACCTAGATAGTAGGGTTACTTCGAAATGAAAGCCTGGATAGTAGGGCTATGAGAAGGAACCTGTATAGTAGGGTTACTTCGAGATGAAAGCCTGGATAGTAGGGCTGTGAGAAGACCTGGATAGTAGGGTTACTTAGAGATGAAATCTTGGATAGTAGGGCTATGAGAAGGAACCTGGATAGTAGGGTTACTTCGAGATGAAAGCCTGGATCGTAGGGCTATGGGAAGGAACCTGGATAGTAGGGTTACTTCGAGATGAAAGCCTAGATAGTAGGGCTATGAGAAGGAACCTATATAATAGGGTTACTTCGAGATGAAAGCCTAGATAGTAGGGCTATGAGAAGGAACCTAGATATTAGGGTTACTTCGAGATGAAATCTTGGATAGTAGGGCTATGGGAAGGAACTTGGATAGTAGGGTTACTTCGAGATAAAAGCCTGAATAGTAGGGCTATGAGAAGGAACCTGGATAGTAGGGTTACTTCGAGATGAAAGCATGGATGGTAGGGCTATGAGAAGGAACCTGGATAATATGGTTACTTCATTTGATCATGTAGATTAGTTAACCCGTTTGGTTTCGAGAATTGACTTTCCATTAGTTATCTGTAGATGTGACATGAATAACTGCTGGAATTATTTGGTGATAATTGTCTTTCCTGAAAAGATAGCAGGGTTAATTATATGTTGTTGTACCCCAAAATTTTCCCTCCCATATTTCTCAAGACATTTCAAGAATAACTCTCAAGTGAGTCAAGTTAGCTCAAGAGTTGGACAGTGAAATCATCTCCTTAGGCAGTCAATTCAAAATTAGGGTTTTGTGTTGCATCAAGGTCCTTACATCCAAATGGCCTCAAATTCCCCCCAATGTCCTAATATGTTCTCAAGTTCATCCATGTCAAATTTCAAGCCTCGCAAAGAAAGTTTGGTCAGTCAATTGCTCAAGAAGTCCAAAAGTCGATTGTGCTAGGGCAAAAGTCAACTGTGACTTACAAATAGTCAAACCTCAAGATTTTTTGTCAAAATTCTCATTTTTAAATATAATTCATCATTTTATCAAGGGTTGATCATGATTCATTAAGGATTGCTCAAGATTCATCAAGATTCAAAAGTTGCTAAATTAGGGTTTTGCAGGAAAAGTCAACCTAACTTTGACCAAGCATAACATTCTCATACTTTATGAGAAATGACCCATCCAAAGCTCATTTTGAATAGGAAGAAATTTCCTACAATCCATCTTCACACCCCAAGATCAATCAATGCTCTCACAAAAAGTTACAAATTTGGACATTATAGGTCATTTTTGAAAGTCAACAAAAACACCTTTTTTTCCAAAGTTTATAACTTGAGCATGGAATATCAAAATGAGATGATACCAAAATGGTTGGTTATAGGACATCTCAAGGTTTCTAAAAAGTCAAAGAACACTTCCAAAAGTTCAAAATTGAAGAAGTTATGCATTGTTGAAGTTGGGAATTTTTCCAAAATGGCCAAAAGTATATTATCCCCAAAACTTCAAATTTTGTCAAAAGGGCCCACTTTTTTCCACTTGATTTGATCTTGTCACACCACACACGTGTCATATCTTAAATTTCATGACCAATTATTAATTTTTCTATTTTATTTGATTTTTATTGATTTAATTCATTTTTAATCAATTTAAATCAAAATAAAATCCAAATCTTAATAGCTTGATATCTTTTTGATCATTACAGCTTTCAATTATCATGATACACCCAATCAAATTCGTTCCAAGCCATATCATGCACAAAATCTTGGATTTGGAAGGAACTTGAAAGCCTTTAATGGAGGAATCAAATCATATCTTAATTCATCAATATACATGGATTCAAGCCCCAGTTTTTAACCTAATTGCTTCTAATATACTCACACAAGCCAAAGCACAAGAGGACACGACCTAAAAGCTGCAAAAACTCAGAAACAAAAATTGAAAAAAGCTTGGAAAAAGTGGAGATCGAAATCTTGTTTGGAGACCAATTCAAGGCAAAAGCTCAACGCTATCTTCTTGCTAGCCATTCACTGAAGCTAAGGCAATCACTCACGACCCCTGAATCACCTCCAAACGCACTGTAAGTCGCTTGAAACTCCGCCCTGTACATGGAATCATAACCTTGGATTCTTACATCTTTTTGACAAAAGGTTAGTATATTCATGACTCTTGTGTGATTTCTAAGCATTCTGCAATATTTGATTTCGTTTTCATGGCCTTTAAGGTAATACTCGAACCTAGGGTTTCCATTCCTTGTTTTAGGCATTTTTTATACAGGCAAAATCAAGACAAATGATGACCATGGTTGTGTTCAGGGAGGAGAGACGAACATGTTGGTGGTTTTAGTTTGCATTTATATGGCCTGGAATTTGTTTTAGGAGCAAGCTACGAATCTTGCTGCGGATAAAAATCTGCAGGTAAGATAACCAAAATTCCAAGGACAGGGACGAAGACGTGTCCCCATCCCATACGTCCATTTAAATTATGCGCGCCCTTTTTTATTTTTTCCAGGCATAATTGTTTGTTTGATATATAATAATTGATGTTTAATATAATAACAAACAAGCACAATGGTTGAGTTGGTAACCGCACTATGTCAAAGACTCATGGGACCTGGGTTTGAATCCCAGGTCCCCCAATATTTGTTGTATTTTTTCTCCAGGTGGTTCTATACATTCCCAAGCGTACAGCATACCATACATCACCAATCCAACGCTTGCCAGATGGCCTTCAGGCCAAATCCAAAGGCCAAGATTGAATGGTCATCCTACACTCCAGTCAACGTGTCACGTGGGATCCAAAAAAGTCATTGAGGCTTGCTGTAAATGGGTCAAACAATTGCCAGATTCACCTCCTGATTTGGGGCCCAAACCCCCCTATTTGGTTATTTCTTTTCCCTTTATATTTCTTTCTATTCAATTGTTTTATTTATTTATTTATTATTATTTATTTAAATTAATCAATTAACAATTTTCCTCATAAAATCAGAAAACACAAAAATATTATTTTTATTAATTTCATTATTTTATTTTTTGTAAATAAATATTAATTAATTAACTTAGTTTTAAATAGGTTTAACATTTAATATTTTTTGCAATAAATTAAAACTAATGTAGAATTAGGTTTTTATAATTTTAATCAATTTTATTTTATTTCCTTAAAAACTCAAAAATACAAAAATATTTTTCATTATTTAATTTAATTTAATTGTTCATTTAATTTAATCCCATTTAATTCAAAAATAACAAAAACATGCTTTCTTTAACAAAAAGGGTCAAAACCCTAAAAAATGCGCCGTCTTAATTTCTTGCACGTGATCCATTTATTTCCAATATTGTAATTGCTTCTGGAATGTAATAGCTTTAATTAGGACTTTATTTTATCGCTTTCTTTTATTTTCCGCAATTTAAATTAAATGGTTTGTTTTTGGCGATGTAAATACTCGACGCCTTGTAATAGTTTAGATTTAATTTCCGCAAATTTAAATTCCGCAACTATACACTGCTAGATGTTTGATAATAGGGAATGCATGACAAGATCAAATGTATGAACTTAAAATCAACATAGCTCACCCATGACATGTACAAAGATAAAATTAACCGAACTAACACACCCGCACATGCGCACTCCTAGGGTACACCTCACTTGGTTGCCTTTGAAAGTGGTCATTAAGTATAGGAAGTTTTAGAGGTCGCCCTCTTGTCCAAAGATCATAAGTTGCCTCGAAACGGTTGCCTCGGATAAAATGATCTAAGACATTAGGGTTACCGCTAAGGCGTCCTAACATTGCTTTAGTGACCACACGTCCCTTAATCGAATTGACCCTTAAACTCCAACGACGGTGCTACCTACTCCTCAATAATGGGCTAGCATTGTCTAAAGGACATTTGTACAGATTAATTCCTTTTTTGAGTAGGTAGATGGTTCTTAAGTACTTGCTCTCTCAAAACAAAATAAAACTTTTCGCACTTACACTACTTTCAAACAAAAACTTCTTTCAAACCCACAAACACAAAGAAAAGCAATTTTTGAAAACACTTTGAACAAGTACCTAAGAGACCGTGGATAACCACAGATGGAAAGGCTGCAAACACCTTCCCTTTCTATAATCTACCTCCCGAACCCGAGAAACATCTCGAAAAAGGAATTTTTCTGTGCTTTTGTCCTTTCCTTGTTGGATAAAATAAAAAACGGTGGCGACTCTTGCTTACCGCGACATTTTGCAAAAACAAACGCAAAACGCAAACCAGTATTCCAAAAACAGTCAGTTTTATTCCCACCGATCACAGAACTGGCGACTCTGCTGAGGACCCTATAAGTGAGGTGTACCTTAGGATTAGATCATGGTGTTTTCAATTGTATGCTTTGTATGATTTATATTTGTGGGCTTGTATCGGAGTTCTATAGATCCTAACCCGGATCTAGGGATACCCTTTAGGTAAGTAGCAATAAACTGTGAGGGAACTGTCCGGCGTAGACCGACACGGTTGAAGCAGTAGCTACGTTGGTATGGCACTTTAGATTGAACCGATATCCCTTGTGTTGGAACGAGGAGAATATGGGTCATCTAAGGGGTCATTAAGCACCAGTTGACCTTAGAACCTTTAAATTGACCAACTTAGCCATAGAACAGTAGCAGTATGCTACACTCATTGAGACTAAACTCTCGCGATGATTTCGGCCGCAAGAAAAGGTTGCTAAACTAGAATTATGACCGATTGAGGGTAGTCAGTGATATTGAGATCCTCTAGAACCCGGTTACTATTTTTAGGACAGGTTTAAACCAACTGAACTGAAAGAGGGTAGTACCTAGACTCCTTGCCAGCCTGAAATCTAAGGGCTCTCAGTGTGACTTGTGTGCCTTTACCATGTTTGCTTTTTGTGGATACTTGTGGTGTGCCTTTATCATGACATTATAACATTTCATACATCTTGCATAAGACTAACCTATTTCAAAGACAGGAGGGATTCATCTTTGTTCTGTTTTGTAGGTCATCATGATTGATCAGGACTTTATAAGTCTGTCGGGATACTAACTGCAAGTATACAGTTCAGTCGTTCTAGTTTTAAAAGATTATCGAACCCACAGAGACTGAGGATCAATCGCATACGATCTAATGCTACAGTTTGTCTAACTAAGCGATGAATATTCGATTTTTGGGGGAAACAGTTTAATTAAGAATAATAGTACTAATTATACCGCTATGTGATAATCGGACTTAGGGAATTCGGTGAATCGCTTGGCCTATAAAGTATTTCGGTAAAAGCTAATTGTTTAAAAACCTGAGACATACACTCTCGTGTTTATGAAATAAGTCATGCTACTAAACCTAGTGGATGCACTTTAAATTTAATAACACTTTTTGAAAACAATTTGAATTTAATTAATTTATTAAAACACTCTCGTGTATTTAAAAATCAATGCTTCGTTACCACTATTTGGGTTGAACCCCAGCTCTCGCATGCAGGTTCTTGCCTTAATTAATTTCCCACTCTCGTGGCAAAATCGTGTTAATTAACCTCTCACTCTCGTGACAAGGATAGTTAAATTAATCTTGGAAATTGGAAACCAGAATTTGTTTTATAAATATTTTTGGCCAAGGTATCATTGAATTCTTTCAATTCTTACGGTCACATACCGGTATTAATAATTTAGCCTGACATAATTAACTTAACAGCAATACAGTTTAAAATATAATTCATGGCAATAATTGGCATATTATAAAAACTGAATGAATAATAATTGCAATATAAAAAACCTGGAATCAAAGTTGCTATGGTAATCTTGAGGTAATACAGTAATCCAATCTTCGAGCTTGACTTGCAGTAAATGATTCGTGTTAATTCTTGAAAGAAGAATTAACACTTAAAACTAGAAACTAAGGCTTTGAAAGAAAATTACAAGAAAATGAAAACAGAATTCCAAAACAAGCAAATTGGAAAATAACTGTAAAATAAAATAATATTTGCTCTGAGTAAATTTCTTCGACCCTTGAACTTTGCACTGGTACACATATATATAGCATAGGAAAAATCAGCGGTTTTTAAATTCTTGATGAAGTCTTCCGTGGAGAAAATATAGGAGCACTAATAGTGGTGGCAAGAAAATAGGGGACTCAGTAGAAAAAGGGAGAACGAGTCTGCCCTTCACGCCCACGTCTCAATCCATGCATAACGTACACCTTCACGCGCGTGACGGTCGTCACAGGTGAGTGACGGTCGTCACACGCTGAAGTAGTGCCTTACGCTCGTCAGTGGTGTGTGACGAGCGTCTCCTTATGTTGGGGGGTGTTACGCCCGTCACAGGGACGTGACGACCGTCACTGTTCCAGAGGTCCAAACTTTGTATTTTTTTTATTCTTTTTCTCTTTGTTTATTGTCTAGCCTTCTTCATGTTGTCCTTTTTCATCGGTTTGAGTCGACAAGTGTTATACTTGCAAAAAGACAAATAATCTCGGAATAATCGGGGGTTAGACGACTTAATGAAATATAAAATCGGTAAAAAAGCATGGTAATTATACGATATGTTTTCTCGTTATCAAATTCCCCCATACTTAAACCTTTGCTTGTCCTCAAGCAAATAGTCATTCGAAAGGTCGGACAAGTTTTTGTCAAGCGCATAAGCATGACATACCTTGGATTTTTAAAGTGGTTTCGGGAAATCCTCGCCGGTTCGGCCAATACTTGAGTAAAACACTAAAGATACTCCAATGACGCAAGCAATAAGCTTAGCTGTAGACTTCCATTTTAAACGAGCTATCCAACAGTTCCGTTATAAATCTGCCCGGAGTTCCTCGTATCTACTTCACCCGGTTTCGTTCTGGCGCAATCACATTAAGCCCTTTGTCTTAGCACGCACGTAGTGGAGTAACCGGTTAGTGACTTTGATCCTTTAGCACGGGGTCTGGTACATGAATGTGGCAACCCTGGATATGTTATCCAAATTGGAGGTTGTGGGGGATCGGGCCGTAGCACGCCCTACCGAGTTCAGAACCAGATACCTCTGAACCAACCAACACTGGATTCCTTCATTATTTGCTCAGCTCTTATATGTGCCCGTATATTTTGGTACACAGATTTTCTTTTCTTTTAACAGTGAGATAGGAAGGATATTTTTAGAATCAGGCATCAAACACTTATATTCATCGATTCTCCACGTGGTTTGTGTCTAGACGGTGCTGACTGCTAGTATAAACTACTAGGGGTTACTTCTAGAACTTGAAACTCCAGATATCGGTATAATGGTTATTGGAACGGATCGCGTAAGTAGGAAGTATACAGTGACAGAACCGTATCGATCTTGTTATGTCGTTTTCGGCTTCCTCAACTGGGATTCCGTTAAAATAGGTATGTCGGGCTAATGCGAAAATAAAAAAATTTCGGTATGGCAAAATAAAGCGAAGAATTTGAATCGAGACATATCGTAAGAATTTACTAGTTTTATAAAAGATTGAAAGGTACCTCTCCCACACAAAATCCGACATTGTCCTCAATGTTGCGGTATATATATGCGGGGAAGTACAATTACAAAAACAAAAGGAAAAGAAAAGAAACAGAAAAATAACAAATTACATAGAAATTAAAGAAAGAGAAACTACTGGTGACCACGTCTTCTGCTCCTGGTGCGAGAGCGTCTGGTAGGAGTGGCTTCAGTGTCGGTGTCTTGGAAGCCAAAGGTGTTCATATTTATCCTCAAGGCGTTAAGCTCTGACAGGGCCTCATCTAACCTCTCATTCATGTTGCGCTTCCCAGTCAAGATCTGAGCGTTTTGGGAGCACAGAGACTCAAATTGCTCGGCTTGCCTCCTTTCAAGCGCCGCATTCATTTGGTTTTGCATGTGGAGGGCGCGGAGGATGTCTTCAAGATTGATAGGAGGGGATGCAGATGAGGATCCTGGAATGTCGTGGACAGGAGGAGCACTATCCAACTCTTCTTGTATATCATCTGTGGAGGCTGCAGGTTGGTCTTCGTGGGCAGGTGCAGGCTCTGCGGGAACTTCAGGGTAGAACAACCAGTTTGCTCGGTTACTTGGATCGATTCGGTCCCTGTTCGGCAAAATGATATTCTGATAGACAGTATTCCTTATTACGGGGTGGAATCTTCCGTCTTCCCGCTCGTAGATGAGGTGTGCGGCTTTGCAGTGATCCAAGGTTAGCAAAGCCGGTGCCATAGAAGGCAAGGTTGCGAGAGCAGCACCGTAATTCAGACCAATGTCAATTGAAGTAACCAACCCTCCGAAATAAAAAGGTTTTCCACCTCTAGCACAATTAGAGTGGATGTGAGCAAGTAGGAACGGGGCGGCATTTATCTTTTGCCCAGTGAACGCGCAATGTAAAAAGAAGAGCTCCTTGGAGTTGAGCTTATGGTTGCTGTCGCGGGCGAAGATCGTGTTACTAAGGATGTGATGGAAGTAGCGGATGGCCGGATTGTGAATGTGGGTGGCATTGAGGTGGTCATAGGATCCGGCACGGATATTCGTTAAACTGTGCCACAGGTTGAAATCCTCCTCACCAAAACTATCTGGTACCCGAAAATGAACACCTTCGTCCAAACAAAATCCTAGAAGTCTCGCGATGTCGGATTGAGGCAACTCGTGCTCAACGCCAAACATGCGAAATTTTGCCAGGCCTGACAGTTGGTTTGTGACACCCGGCGGAGTGAGGTAAACAAACGAACTCAAGAACTCAAGAGTAAGAGTTTCGTAGATTGGTCTTGGTTCGCGGCACAGGTTCCACAAATCCACGCTTTGTAATAATCGGCGGACACTGTCGAGTAGTCCCAAACTTCATAGGCAGTCGATGTCAACGTACCTTGTAGGTTGGAGACCTCGACGTTGAAATTTCTGAAACTTTGCTCGTTGATTCTCCCCTGGTTCGCCGATTCTGAAATTGATGGCTTGAGCGTGTGGGTTGTTTGCCATGGTGGAGGTAGGATTTGATATGGGAATGTGAGAATGGGAGATTGTAAGGATGGTAATTTGGTGTTGGGAGTTTAGAAATTAGAAGAAAAATGGAGTGAATGGGTGGTTTTTCGTGTGATGTGGTGACAATGGAGGAAGGAAGTGGGTTTATGAAGGGGATGGTTGAAAGTTGGAACGGTTCCCTGCAATAGCCGTTCTGGTCACTGTTTGCGTGACGGTCGCCACAGGGGTGTGACGCTCGTCATGAGGCAAAAAGGCGCGTTACGCTCGTCACAAGGGTGTGACGGTCGTAACGCAGGCAGCGTCATAAATAAGATGACCGTTACAGGACCGTTGGGGAGTTTATGTGTTTATTATTTTCTTGGTAATTGGTATTTGAAGAATTTATATATATATATATATATATATATATATATATATATATATATATATATATATATATATATATATATATATATATATATATATATATATATATATATATATATATATATATATATATATATATATATATATATATATATATTTATTTATTTATTTTTTGGTTTATTTGAAATATTTTAATCAAAAAGAGTTTTAAATATAAAAGTGTTTTAATAATTAAAGTTTTGTAATACTAGTTACCAGTATATGACGAAATAGAAATATTGCGTATAAACATAGACAGTAAATAAAACAGTAAACTGGGAATGAAAATAAATGAAAATTAAAATAAACTTTAATTGAATAAATTCATGACAAATTGTTTCAAAGTAACTAGAAATAGAAAATGATAATGTTGAAATAATAACTAAAAATCCCTCCCACACTGAAACTTAACAGTGTCCCCACTGTACGTACAAATGCAAGAGAGAAGTAAAAGAATAACAATGGCAACTCTAGCCACGGGGAGGCGGAAACATATGCTGATGCATGTAGTCCAACTGATCAGTCACCAAGTCCATGAAGGTTATGAAGTCCACCCTGAGAGAAGTCAGCTCGCCCCGCATGTCCGTAATTGCCTCATGTAGGGAGTCCAGGGTAACAGTAGGTGGAGGTGGAGTAGTCTCAGGATCCTGGGTCGCAGTCTCAGCGGAAGTAGCCTGCTGTTCCCAAGGATCAGGGAACTCATGGTATCCTGGCGGTGTAGCAGGATCTTCATCAGCATTAGCAGTGTTTGGAACCTCATAAATGTCAACTGTAGATGGTGAGGAGGGTGGTGAAGCAGGATGGTGTAGGTCAAACAGCCAGTTATCTCGGTTGTGCACACTGGTGATAGGATCCGGAAGCTTAAACTTGTGGACAATCTGATGATTAACTAGCAAGTCAAATTGATCTGGTCCAAGGTTTCCGATCATACTAGTGTTGAAACAGAATGCAATGTCCATCAGCTTTATTCCATAAAGCGGAGCAGAACCGAGCATAGGCCAGCGGAGTCCAATTGCATTAGACAACATGGTAACTAACCCACCCAACAAGATCGGTGCATTCGGAGTCTGGATGATACGCTCCATATTAGCGAGCATATAAGCTGCATCGTTCACCGGACGACTCTGGGATGCACAATACATAATAAACAGTTCATCGCGGGATACAGACGTGACATTTTGTTGTTTGCCAAAGATAGTGTGGGCTATAATCTTGTGGAAATACCTGATAGCCGGGTTATGAATGCATTCAGAGTACAGATCTGACGGCTCAGGATGGTTATTACCAGCGATGCTTCCCCAGAAATGATCAAGATCAGATTCAGGCAAAAGGTTCTCTTGTGTCATGCTGATAACATCGGGTCCAAAAGGGAACCCAAGCAGCTGGCTAAACTCCCGCATGTTATAAGTGTAATCCGTGTTAAACATTCTGAATTTGATCAACCCACGGTTGAATCCCATCCCATAATTTGGAATGAAACTCAGGGTGCTTAGGAACTCAAGAGTCAGCCTTTTGTAGGTACAGAACCGTCTACGGATAGGAGCAGTGTCCCAACCAATCTGATGCAGCAAGTACATGACACTCTCACAAATGCCAAGGGCAGCCATAGCATGATCATCTGCGTAGATAGTATGACACATCTCCCGTTCACCCAGGTCTGCAAACCGTCTTCTTTGGTGTCGGCTTTGCAATTTGACATTCATGAAGTTTGCACAATCCATAGCGCGAAATGTGAAAGTAAAAGAAATACCCCCCTGAAAACATTTGATAAATGTTTGAAAGAAAAGGAAATTAAGTAAGTATTTTTCGGGTTAGGAAATTGCCAAAGTTAAATTAAAAAGAAAAAGAAAGATGAAAGGGAGAAATAAAAACAGAAGAAAAGTAGAAAGGAGTAAGAGATGCAATCATGAAAATGTTTTAAATATTAAGAAAAAGAAAAGAAAAATAAAAGCATGTTAAAGCAGAAAAAATAATTAAAGTAAAAACATGGGTTGCCTCCCACGAAGCGCCTTTATTTTATGTCGACGGCTCGACAGTAAATACCTATTCAGTTAGGTATTTGGGGTAGGCGGCGCACTTAACTGAAGATAAGCCGAATAGTCGATATTTCCGACGTTAAAATAGTGCTTTAGGCGCTGTCCATTAACTATGAATGGTTCGATAGAACTACCTTTAATTTATATCGCACCACTTGGGAAAACTTTGTTAATTTCGAACGGTCCGGACCATCTGGAAAGTAATTTTCCCGGGAAAAGTTTCAGTCTAGAGTTGAATAGGAGTACGATGTCTCCTTCCTTAAATTCTTTCCGCGAGATACGCTTATCGTGCCATTTTTTTGTTCGTTCTTTATAGATTTTAGCATTTTCATAAGCGTCTAAACGTAATTCTTCTAGTTCATGGATATCTAACACTCGTTTCTCTCCAGCACTCTTATAATTTAAGTTAAGGGTTTTTATGGCCCAATAAGCTTTATGTTCTAATTCTACTGGAAAATGACAGGATTTTCCATAAACTAACTTGAACGGCGTTGTTCCGATAGGAGTTTTGAAAGCTGTCTGATATGCCCAAAGAGCATCGTTTAGCTTGGAGGACCAGTCTTTTCTGGATGTGGCTACAGTTTTCTCAAGTATTTGTTTGATCTCCCTATTTGACACTTCCACTTGTCCACTTGTTTGAGGATGGTATGGTGTGGCTATGCGATGTTTAACGCCATATTTGGAAAGTAACCTTTCGAAGATTCTAGAGATAAAATGGGAGCCACCATCGCTGATCACTAGTCTTGGTACACCGAATCGTGGGAAGATAATATTCTTGAATAGTTTAGTACCACACGTGTATCGTTTGTGGGTGTGGCGATGGCTTCAATCCATTTTGATACATAGTCGACGGCTACCAAAATATATTTATTTCCAAAAGATGCGGGGAAAGGTCCCATGAAATCAATTCCCTACACATCGAAAACTTCTACTTCGAGGATTTCTTTTTGTGGCATTTCGTCACGTCTAGATATATTTCCTGTGTGTTGACATCTATCGCAGTTCATAATTGCTATGTGGACGTCTTTCCATAAGGTAGGCCAAAAGAAGCCAGCTTGAAGTATTTTTGCACATGTTTTCGATGTACTAGCGTGTCCACCATAAGGGGCGGAATGGCAATGGGAAATGATGTCGTTTATTTCATCATTGGGAACGCAGCAACGGTAAATACCATCGGCGCCTCTTTTAAAGAGTAATGGTTCATCCCAAAAGTAGTGTTTAAGGTCATGGAAAAATTTCTTCCGCTGTTGGTACGTCAAATCAGGTGGTAAAACACCGGCAGCTAAATAGTTGACGAAGTCAGCGTACCATGGTAATGTGGTATTAGTACAAATGGGTTTTACTACCGCAGTTGTGAAAGTTTCATTGTGTGGATCTAAACTGTCGGTAGGGTTTGTCTCTAGCTTGGCAATGAGGCGTTCATAAGGGAAATCTTCGTTTATGGGAACACTCTCGGTTTGGATTCCATCTAATCTCGATAAATGGTCATCTACCACGTTTTCAGTTCCTCTTTTGTCTTTTATTTCTAAGTCAAACTCTTGTAGTAGTAAGATCCATCTGAGTAATCGCGGTTTGGCGTCCTTCTTGCTTAGTAAGTATCGGATTGCAGCATGATCCGTATAAATAATGATTTTAGTGCCTACTAAGTAGGAACGAAATTTGTCCAATGCGGATACCACAGCTAAGAGTTCCTTCTCCGTAGTGGCGTAATTCATTTGTGTGGGGTCGAGTGTTCTGCTTGCGTAGTAGATAGCGTGAAGCTTCTTTTCTTTGCGTTGTCCTAGGACTGCGCCTACAGCATAATCGCTTGCATCGCACATTATTTCAAATGGTAGGTTCCAATCAGGAGGTTACATAATAGGTGTCGATATTAAGGCCTCTTTTAGTGTCTCGAATGCGTTCAAGCACTTATCGTCGAAAATAAACTCAGCCTCTTTCATTAATAGTTCAGTTAGTGGCTTGGTGATTTTAGAGAAATCTTTTATGAAACATCGGTAAAAACCCGCGTTTCCTAGAAAGCTTCTTATTTCTCTAACTGTTTTGGGTGGTTGAAGGTTTTTGATAATTTCGATATTTGCTTTGTCGACTTCAATCCCTCTGTTTGATACAATGTGACCCAACACAATTCCTTGTCTCACCATGAAGTGACATTTTTCCCAGTTGAGCACTAGGTTGACATTAACACAGCGTTTCAATACTAATTCAAGATTTGTTAAACATCCATCGAAACTCTCTCCACAGACAGAGAAATCGTCCATGAATACTTCCATGATTCCGTCTAAAAAATCTGCAAAGATCGCCATCATGCATCGTTGGAAAGTTGCAGGTGCATTACATAGTCCAAATGGCATTCTCCGGTATGCAAAGGTACCATAGGGACATGTGAACGTAGTTTTCTCTTGATCATCAGGATGAATGGGAATTTGAAAGAATCCTGAGTATCCATCAAGATAGCAGAAATGGGAATGTTTGGCTAAACGCTCGAGCATTTGATCAATGAATGGCAATGGGAAATGGTCTTTGCGTGTAGCTTTGTTTAATTTTCTATAATCGATACACATTCTCCATCCTGTTTGCGTACGTTGTGCTACCGATTCGCCTTTTGTATTCGTTATAACTATAACACCTCCTTTCTTAGGCACCACGTGAACTGGACTGACCCAGTTGCTATCTGATATTGGGTAGATGATGCCTGCCTCTAGAAGTTTTTGCACTTCTTTCTTAACGACTTCACTTAGGATAGGATTTATTCGTCTTTGATGTTCTCTAGAAGTCTTGCAGTCCTCCTCCAGCATAATGCGGTGCATACAGAGAGAAGGGCTTATTCCTTTGAGGTCTGAGATATTATAGCCTAACACGGTTGGATATTTCCTTAACACACTAAGAAGTTTTTCGGTTTCGATCTCTCCTAATTCGGCATTGACTATAACTGGTCGTTCGAGTTCTTTATCTAAGAATTCATACCTAAGATCTTCAGGTAATGTTTTAAGTTCTATACCGGGTTTCTTATTAGTTGAGTCAGGATCGGGTGTTAAGGCTAAACATTCGCTTAGGTTGGCATTTAAGTGTTCCTGTTTCCAGTCTTCGCTCTTGAGGATAGTCGGTGTCTGAATTTTCAGCATCTCAGAGTAGGTGTCCTCTTGGCATTCAAGTTCTTTGACACATTCATCGATAATGTCTAGGAGACAACATGAGTCATCTATAGCAGGGGCTTTAAAGAATTGGGAAAGAATGAATTCTACTTTTTCTTCTCCTACCTCGAAGGTAAGTTTCCCTTTCTTAACGTCAATGATGGCTCCTGCAGTAGCTAAAAATGGTCTTCCTAGTATGATGGGAATGTTTGAATCTTCCTTGATGTCCATTTTTATAAAGTCAGTCGGTATGTAAAATTGTCCTATTCGGACAGGAATGTTTTCTAGCATACCAACAGGAAATTTGACTGATCTGTCGGCTAGTTGTAGGGACATCTTGGTAGGTCTCATGTCGCCTAATTTGAGCTTCTCGCAAATAGATAAGGGCATTAGACTGACACTGGATCCTAAATCGCATAGAGCTTTATCTATGACAGATTTTCCAATTACACATGGTATGGAGAAACTACCAGGATCTTTTAGCTTTGGAGGCATGTTATTTTGAATTATGGCGCTACATTCAGCAGTTAGCATAACGGTTTCGTTCTCAACGATTTTTTTCTTATTATCCAGTATTTCTTTTAGGAATTTAGCATATGACGGCATTTGGATTATAGCTTCTGTAAACGGAATAGTGACGTTTAGTTGTTTCAGAAGTTCTACAAATTTCTTGAATTGTCCCTCGTTCTTGGATTTTGCAAGTCTTTGAGGGTATGGAATTGGTGGTTTGTATGGTGGTGGAGGCACATAAGGTTTTTCTGAGGCCTCTCTATTCTCATTCGCGTCTTCCTCTACATTTTCAGATTGATCTTTCGACTTCTCTATTTCTTTTTCAGGTTTTTGATACATGGTCGGGTTTTGGAGTCTAGGATCTACCGGTCCGTCAAGGGATGTCCCACTTTGTAATGTAATAGCATTTGCATGTCCTTTAGGATTGGGCTGTGTCTGTCCAGGAAATGTACCAGCAGGTGCGGCAGAACTAGCTTGGTGTTGTGCTACTTGGGAGATTTGGGTTTCTAACATTTTGTTGTGAGTAGCTAGGGCATCTACCTTGTTTTCTAATAGCTTCAATTGTTCACCGGTGTGAACGTTTTGATTGAGGAATTCTTTGTTTTGTTGGGCTTGATTAGCGATAAAATTTTCCATTAGGATTTCAAGGTTAGATTTCTTAGGAATGTTAGGAACATTACCAGCAGGTTTTTGATAACGTGGAGGTACAGCAGGTGCTTGGCCAGGTGCATATAAAGCGTTATTGCTCTTGTACGAGAAGTTAGGATGGTTCTTCCAACCAGGATTATAGGTATTGGCATAAGGATTTCCTTGAGCGTAATTTACCTGATCAGCTGATATTCCTGCTAAGATTTGACATTTGGTTCCAACATGACCAGGAACTCCACAAACTTCGCAGCTTGGGGTAACTGCAGCTACGGTAGCTGCAGGAGGTAAGGTCAAGCTTTCTATTTTTTGGGTAAGAGCATCTACCTTAGCAGTAACTTTATCTAGGCTACTAATCTCGTACATCCCGCCTTTGGCTTGAGTCTTCTCCACAGATGTTCTTTATCCTCCCCACTGATAGTGGTTTTGAGCCATATTTTCAATGAGTTGGTTAGCTTCGTCATAAGGCTTGTCCATCAGTGTACCACCTGCGGCGGCATCTATAGATAGTCTTGTGTTGTACAAGAGTCCATTATAAAATGTGTGGATTATCAGCCATTTTTCTAGTCCGTGATGTGGGCACATTCGCATCATATCTTTGTAGTGCTCCCATGCATCGAATAGTGATTCAGTATCCTTCTGCCTAAATCCGTTGATTTGGGCTCTTAGTGCAGCGGTCTTGCTTGGGGGAAAGTATCGTGCTAAGAATACGATCTTCAGTCCTTCCCACGTAGTGACGGAATTTGATGGCAAGGATTGCAACCAAGCCCAAGCTCTATCTCTTAGTGAGAAAGGGAAAAGACGTAATCTTATCGCATCTTTACTAACACCATTTGCTATAACTGTGTCGGCAAATTGAAAGAATTTTGTAAGATGTTCATTCGGATCCTCAGAAGGATCTCCAGAGAATTGGCGTTGTTGGATAGCTGATATCAATGACGGCTTTAACTCGAAATCGTTTCGGTTTATTGCTGGAGCAGCAATGCTGTTATGGGGCTCTTGTTGTGATGGAGCTGCGTACTCCTTCAGTGGACGGGTCCTTTGTTCTTCGGCCATGTCTAATTCTGGATTGGTTTCAGTTTCAGAGGAAGAATTAGAATCTGTTTCAGAATCAATCTTGATTTCGGGTTTGGGTAAAGGAATAGCGTGATTTAAACAGTAATCCCTGACTGCACGTCTTACGGAAAGAATGCGTTCAGGTTCGTCCATCGATTTGTCAAGTGGTTCGCCTTGTGAGCGAGTCCTTGGCATACAAATCGACAAAGGGGTGTCTGTTGCTTAGTCTAAACGCGCAACAGAAGAATCGTAATTAATTGACTACCAGTCCCCGGCAATGGCGCCAAAAACTTGATCGGGACTTTATAAGTCTATCGGGATACTAACTGCAAGTATACAGTTCAGTCGTTCTAGTTTTAAAAGATTATCGAACCCACAGAGACTGAGGATCAATCGCATACGATCTAATGTTACAGTTTGTCTAACTAAGCGATGAATATTCGATTTTTGGGGGAAACAGTTTAATTAAGAATAATAGTACTAATTATACCGGTATGTGATAATCGGACTTAGGGAATTCGGTGAATCGCTTGGCCTATAAAGTATTTCGGTAAAAGCTAATTGTTTAAAAACCTGATACATACACTCTCGTGTTTATGAAATAAGTCATGCTACTAAACCTAGTGGATGCACTTTAAATTTAATAACACTTTTTGAAAACAATTTGAATTTAATTAATTTATTAAAACACTCTCGTGTATTTAAAAATCAATGCTTCGTTACCACTATCTGGGTTGAACCCCAGCTCTCGCATGCAGGTTCTTGCCTTAATTAATTTCCCACTCTCGTGGCAAAATCGTGTTAATTAACCTCTCACTCTCGTGACAAGGATAGTTAAATTAATCTTGGAAATTGGAAACCAGAAATTGTTTTATAAATATTTTTGGCCAAGGTATCATTGAATTCTTTCAATTCTTACGGTCACATACCGGTATTAATAATTTAGCCTGACATAATTAACTTAACAGTAATACAGTTCAAAATATAATTCATGGCAATAATTGGCATATTATAAAAACTGAATGAATAATAATTGCAATATAAAAAACCTGGAATCAAAGTTGCTATGGTAATCTTGAGGTAATACAGTAATCTAATCTTCGAGCTTGACTTGCAGTAAATGATTCGTGTTAATTCTTGAAAGAAGAATTAACACTTAAAACTAGAAACTAAGGCTTTGAAAGAAAATTACAAGAAAATGAAAACAGAATTCCAAAACAAGCAAATTGGAAAATAACTGTAAAATAAAATAATATTTGCTCTGAGTAAATTTCTTCGACCCTTGAACTGTGCACTGGTACACATATATATAGCATAGGAAAAATCAGCAGTTTTTGAATTCTTGATGAAGTCTTCCATGGAGAAAATATAGGAGCACTAATAGTGGTGGCAAGAAAATAGGGGACTCAGTAGAAAAAGGGAGAACGAGTCTGCCCTTCACGCCCACGTCTCAATCCATGCATAACGTCCACCTTCACGCGCGTGACGGTCGTCACAGGTGGGTGACGGTCGTCACACGCTGAAGTAGTGCCTTACGCTCGTCAGTGGTGTGTGACGAGCATCTCCTTATGTTGGGGGGTGTTACGTCCGTCATAGGGACGTGACGACCGTCACTGTTCCAGAGGTCCAAACTTTGTATTTTTTTTATTCTTTTTCTCTTTGTTTATTGTCTAGCCTTCTTCATGTTGTCCTTTTTCATCGGTTTGAGTCGACAAGTGTTATACCTGCAAAAAGACAAATAATCTCGGAATAATCGGGGGTTAGACGACTTAATGAAATATAAAATCGGTAAAAAAGCATGGTAATTATACGATATGTTTTCTCGTTATCAATGATGCCCATGCGTAAGAATACCATCCGGATCAACGTTGTCCAAGTCCCTACCTTGCTAAAAGAGTTGGTTGCCAAGATTCCGGACACTACTTCCTTCATCAAGAGGCATGGTTCTCTTCTCAGTTTGGTCACCTCCAAATTGGACGAGCAGATGATGAGTGTCCTAGTCTAGTTCTATGATCCGTTGTACCATTGTTTTACTTTTCAAGACTATCAGTTGGTTCCCACTCTAGAAGAGTTCTCTGAGCTTCTCGGTATCTCTATTCTGGAGCAGACCCCGTTTACTGGTTGGGAGAAGACCCTTAGGCCCGAAGAAATTGCTGCAGTCCTTCATTTGACTAAAGAGGAGGTAATGGCTAATTGGGAGACTAGAAGTGGAGCAAAGGGCTTTCTGACTAAGTTCTTGGTTGGTAAGGCCAACTACTTTTGGGATAGCCTAGATTTCAAGGCATTCGAGGATATTCTGGCTCTTCTGATATACGGCTTGGTATTGTTTCTGAACTCTGACTCCTTTGTTGATGTTAATGCGGTAAAGATTTTCATCTCTCAGAATCCTGTACCCACTCTCTTGGGTGACATTCTTCATCAGCTCTATGCTCGTACTGCCCGAAAGCGGGGAACCTTGATGTGTTGTGCTCCTTTATTGTCGAGGTGGTTTATTTTGCACCTCCCTAAGTCAGTACTGAAGAACAAAGAAGGAATGGGCTGGGCTTATAGAGTGATGTCTCTCTCTCATAATGACATTATCTGGACTCTCAAGGGTATGGATGAGGTGACTATCATTGATCACTGTGGAGAGTATCCTAATGTTCCATTGATAGGAACCCATGGAGGAATTTATTATAACCCATGCTTAGCTCTCCGTCAGTTTGGGAGAGCCAGAAGAGAAGGACCTCGTGAGATGCTAATGCCTAGTATCATCTTTGATTTTCAAGGGGATAGCGATGAGCAACGTCGCAGATTCATAAAGGCCTGGGGTAGAGTTCATCAAGCTGATCCACATGAGCTAGGTCCAAAGACTTCTTTGCCAATGGAGCCTTATCTCAGACGGGTCCGTATCCGTGCCCAAAAGCTGGGTATGCCATATGAATATGTCCGGCCTGTCACTCTTGAAGTTGCTAATGAAGAAGGGGTTCTTCCAACCATTCTCCATCCTTATATGCCCACTGACATTGGGGCACTGAAGAGATCTTGGATGCAATTGAGGGAGGAACGGGATTCTTACCGAGAGAAGTTCAATGAACAAGAGCAGAAGATCCAGAGGTTGACTAGGCAGTTAGAGAACGAGCGGATTCTTAACGACTATGTCCACACTGATAAGAAGAGACCATGGGAGCATTGATGGACCTTTGATGATTTCCTTTCTAGTTTTTGTTTACTTTTCAGTATTTCCATTTTTATAACGCCCTGAGGGCATCAGTTGAACAATTTGAATTTTGGAAGTTTAAATCTAATAAAGTGTGTTTCCTTTCTTGTTTACAAATTTGAATCCCGATTGTCTTTGAAATCATAATCATACACATTTCATCCCATGCACTCCATAAACAGGTACCCTTTACAGGTCTCTTATCTTCTTCGCTATTTATTTCAGCAATCATCATGTCTGCTGAATCTTCAACTGAGCAGGCTATCAAGGCCCTCCAGGCCCAGAATGCCCAATTTCAAGAGTTGTTCATGAATCTAGCTAAGGGTCAGCAGGACCTGAAGACCTTGATTCTGAAAGAGAAGAAGAAGAAGAAGAAGAAGAGAACTATCATGTTTAACACAGGGCACAGGTTTGGCAACAGGCTACAGAATGAAGTTGATCTGACCACCTCATCTGGAGGGAAAGATAGTCCACAAGAAAGGAGGGCTGCTAGCCCTGTGGTCTCCGACAACGAGACGGACTATGATGAAGAACAGTATCCTCCTACTAAGGATAGATACAAGCAACTGGAAGACCGGTTGAATGCTATGGAAATTCAGAAGGTGCCTGGTCTGGACTTCGGAGATCTAGGTATATCATCTGGGGTGGTGATTCCCCACAAATTCAAGGCACCAGCCTTTGCTAAGTATGACAGAGTTTCTTGTCCGAAGCTGCACCTCCGGTCATATATGAGGAAGATCCAGCCTTACACTGCTGATAAAAGCTTATGGATCCATTTCTTTCAAGACAGTCTCTCAGGGACTCAGCTTGAGTGGTTCTATCAGTTGGACGGAGCCAGTATCCGCAGTTGGGAAGATTTGGCTACTGCATTCTACAGGTAGTATCAGTACAACTCCAACCTCGCTCCTACGCGTACCCAACTACAGGTATGTCAATGGGAACGGGTGAAGGATTCAAAGATTATGCTCAAAAGTGGAGAGACCTCGCCGGAAGGGTGCAACCACCTTTGGCTGATCGTGAGCTTGTTGACATGTTTTTGGGGACCCTGTCTGGTCCATTTTTCAACCACTTAATCAGAAGCTCTTCATCTGGGTTTACACATCTTATTTTGACCGGTGAAAGGATTGAAGTTGGTATTAAGGATGGGAAGATACAGAAGGGTGCCTCATCGAGCACCGAGAAGAAGTCGTTCAAGAAAGAGTCCAGTGCTGTCTACAGTTCAAGAAACCAGAATAGACCTGAACACCGTCAAGCTATGAATGCGATTGTTATTTCAAAACCTACTGGTGCTCCTCAGCACAACAATCAACAGAAGGATGAGAGACCTAAGAGGCAATTCACTCGTCTCAGCATGACCTTATCTCAGATTCAGCCACAGTTGCTGAAGACAAATCTGGTGATTCTAAAGGAAGCCCCGAAGAATCCAAATACAACATCACCAAGGTATACCCTAATGCCCGTTGCGCTTATCACTCTAATATCCCGGGGCATAATACGGATGATTATTGGGTTTTTAAGAACAAGGTACAAGACTTGATCGATGCGAAGGAGATTGAGTTCGGAGCACCAGAGAAGCCTACACAAGATGCAGGGGTAAATGCTATCAGGGATGATGATGATGAAGAGTTTGATATCGACAGTTGGATCTACCCTACGACCAACGGTGGATTAAGCAACTGGACAGCGAAAGATTCTATGCCCGTTTCTGTTATCACCCAGTAATGAAACTTTTTGTTTTGAATTTGTAATAGACAATGTTTTGAAACTTTATGGCCCGGTGTCTTACCCGGGGCATCGTGGCTTCATTTGTGAGGGCTTTTGTGTGTCATTTTCATATATCATTAATAAAAGCATTGGACGTTCTTGCATTTCAAATTTTGCGCTCCTTGTTTTTCTTTATTATATATTGCAAAACAGCTATTTACACACACTCACGTATACAGGTCCACATCCACTCTGGATCTCACTGGTAACGACTATGCTACTGCCAGTTATGTCTTCGAAAATCCGATCAACTTAGCCGAAGACGAAGGTGAAGATGATTGCGAAGTGCCTGGTGAACTTGCAATACTGTTACTCCAAGAAGAGAGGGTTATTCAGCCGCATGAAGAGCCAGTGGAATCAGTGAATCTGGGTACTGAGACAAATAAGAAAGAAGTCAAGATCGGTGCAAACCTAGAAGCTAGTGTGAAGCAACGGTTGATTCAGATGCTGCGTGACTACGTTGAGATCTTTTCCTGGTCTTACGAAGATATGCCTGGGTTGGATACCGACATTGTGGTTCATCGCCTGCCTACCAAGGAAGATTGTCCTCCAGTAAAACAGAAGGTTCGCCGAATGCGCCCAGAAATGTCTGAGAAAATCAAGGCTGAAGTTATGAAACAATTTGACGCCGGTTTTCTAGCAGTGACTTCATACCCTTAGTTGGTGGCCAATGTGGTTCCTGTGCCGAAGAAGGATGGCAAGGTTCGAATGTGTGTTGACTACAGAGATCTGAACAGGGCAAGCCCCAAGGATGATTTCCCTCTACCCCATATCAACGTTCTGGTTGACAACACCACTCAGCACAAGGTATTCTCCTTTATGGATGGTTTCTCCGGTTATAATCAGATCAAGATGGCTCCCGAAGACATGGAGAAGACGACCTTTGTTACTCAGTGGGGTAACTTTTTCTACAAGGTCATGCCTTTTGGGTTGAAGAACGTTGGGGCAACATATCAGCGTGCCATGGTTGCTTTGTTTCATGACATGATCCATCATGAGATTGAAGTATATGTCGAAGATATGATTGCAAGGTCCCAGACTGAGGAGGAACACCTTGACCATCTGCAGAAGCTGTTTGACAGGTTGAAATTGTACAAGCTGAGGTTAAACCCGAATAAGTGCACCTTCGGAGTGACATCTGGTAAGCTGCTAGGTTTCGTTGTAAGCGACAAAGGTATTCAAGTGGATCTGGAAAAAGTGAAAGCCATACAGGAGATGCCAGCTCCCAAAATAGAGAAAGAAGTCATAGGCTTTCTGGGACGACTGAATTATATTGCCCGATTTATCTCACACCTGACTGCTACTTGTGAGCCAATCTTCAAGCTTCTGAAGAAAGGTCAAGTGGTACGTTGGAATGATGAATGCCAGGCCGCTTTCGAAAGGATCAAAGAGTATCTCCAAGAGCCACCCATTCTAATGCCACCAGTTGAAGGGAGACCTTTGATCTTATACTTGACAGTACTCGACAACACAATGGGGTGTGTGCTGGGGCAGCATGACGAGTCTGGCCGAAAAGAGCATTCCATTTATTACCTTAGCAAAAAGTTTACCGACCGTGAGACCCGATACTCACTGCTCGAGAGAACTTGCTACACTTTGGTATGGGTTGTTCGCCGGCTAAGACAGTTATGCTGACTCTCACTACCTTATTGATGACAAAGAAGTGAACGTCTTGACGACACCTTGGCCTTTTGCAATGTGGGGCATTGATATGATCGGCGAGATCAGACCTACGACATCCAACGGGCATCATTTCATCCTGGTAGCGATTGATTACTTTACGAAGTGGGTTGAAGCAGCTTCCTTTGCTACTGTAACCAAGAACGTCGTAGCACAGTTTATTCGGCACAATCTGATCTGTCGATATGGTGTACCAGAGAGGATCATTACGGACAATGGTACCAATCTCAACAACAAAATGATCACTGAGCTCTGCGAGCAATTCAAGATACAGCATCACAACTCTTCTCCTTATCGACCGAAGATGAATGGGGTTGTAGAAGCGGCTAATAAGAACATTAAGAAGATCGTGCAGAAGATGACAGTGACATATAAAGATTGGCACGAGATGTTACCATTTGCTCTTCATGGGTACCGTACCTCAGCACGGACGTCAACAGGGGCAACACCCTATTCTTTGGTATATGGCATGGAGGCAGTCTTGCCCATTAAAGTTCAGATACCCTCTCTTCGGATCATGAAGGATGCAGGTTTGAGTGAAGATGACTGGATCCAGACCCGGCCTGATCAGCTAAACCTAATCGACGAAAAGAGACTTACCGCTATTTGTCATGGTCAGACGTACCAAAAACGGATGATCAAGGCATTTAACAAGAAAGTCAGACGACAAGAGTATCAAGTTGGGGATCTGGTAATCAAGCATATTATCCTACCTCAAGGTGATCCCAGGGGCAAATGGACCCCTACTTACGAAGGACCATTTGTGGTTAAGAACATTTTCTTAGGAGGAGCTATGATTCTAACCACCATGGACGGTGACGACCTTCCTCACCCCGTCAATGCGGACATAGTAAAAAAAAACTATGCATAATCAAAGACCCGCTAGGTTGACTGGCCTAGGCAAAAATAAGGGCTTCCCGGCGAACCAAAAGGGTTCGGGCAAAAATAAGGGATAAAAATGAAAAAATCTGTACACCCGGCAAGTCGAAAACCTGAAAAGGCGGCTTGGGCAAAAAAGGGTATCCCGGTGGACTGAAAACCCAAAAGTCAATCTGACTCCGGTATCGACTATCAAGCTCAGACGGCACAAGTCAATCTGATTCATCTTCAACCAGTAGCAAAGTGATGAGATGCTCGAGGACATAAAGGCAATTAAAGAGTTGGAACCCAGTGGGATTATTCACATAGCTGTTTTGTTTTCTTTTCACAAAATTGTGTAAATTCTATTTGTTCGGCGGCGTTCTCTTACTAGGACGTCAGCCTCTTGTACAAAAGCGCCTATTTACAGGCCAAACTTCAAAATCAATACAAATTCATTTTCAAAGAAATTTCAAACTGTTTTTCCTTTATCTGTTTTATTTTGCAAAGAACGTCCAATGTTTGTTTTTGATATATGCATTTGATATTAATTGCTGCTCATGAATATTTACATACGAAACGAAAGATGAATTACTGGTAATACTAGAAACAGGGGCAATAGAATTGTCCAAAGCTGTGTTGTTGCTCTGTCCACCAGGTACAAAGGTAAATTCAGCTGAAGAATATGACTAAGATACCTTCACTCCCTGCAGAGCAAGACAATAATGATAACTCTCCCAGCTGAGACTTGTAACTATGGACGAATCAGCAATGCTTTCCCCAAGCAGATTTAGTCTACCATCAGCCTTAAAAAGGCTTGGTATCCCCAGAAGGTCTTAATATTCCCCAGCGGAGTATAAGAACATTCTCCAGCAAGTGAAAGAGTATCCCTGGCAGTCTTAATATTCCTCAAACGGAGTGTAAGAATGTTCCCCGACAGCATACAAGATACCCCCAGTGGAGTCAATATTTTCCCAGCACGGTCTGAAAAAGCTTCCCCAACGGAGTTGAGGCATCATCCCCAGTAGACTCTGGAAGCTTATCCCCTGCAGAGAACAAAATAAATCTCCCCATCCAAATTCAAAAGGGTATCCCCACAAGAGTCTAATAGGGTTATTCCCAGCAAGTTACAACTGAAAGATCATCCCCAGCGGAGTTCTTCCCTTTCACAAGCAAGAATTACAATCCTCAACAGATTCAATATCACCAGCAACGGTAATCCATCCCCAGCGGAGTTTATCGTTGAAATCCCCAGCAGAGTTTATCAACGAAATCCCCAGCAGAGTTTATCGTTAAAATCCTCAGCAGAACATATCTCCCCCACAGAGTAATTTCCCTCGGAGTAATCTCTTCATCAGTTTATTCCCCAACGGAGTTCTTTTCTCCTGCAGGTTTATTCTCACAATCATCTTCGTTCATCATCCCCAGCGGAAACGAAGAATTCAACTCTATTCTCCAGCAGCTCCGGGATTTATTTTCCCCAGCTAAAACATTATATTCCCATACATCATGATACATGCATATACGCATCATGCGAATACAATCTCATTTATTTTGAGAACATCATTGCTTGATCCATATCATGCATTGCATATGACTGACCTTTACCTTTCAGGAAAGATACAGTTAAAGTTCTCAGTTACGTCGAAGACCTGACCGGTTCTTAAATCTCAATTGAATTATCCTCGGTTGAATTTCAGATAAGGTTCTCAATCTCGAAATTTTCCCTACGTCAAAGTATGGACGAGTGCTATAACCTCAACGGTATACTACGTTGAGCACTAGTCAGTTCCTAGATCTTGATGTTTTCCTCCGTCATAGTGTGGACGAGTTCTCTAATTTCAACAGTATACTACGTTGAAGACCAGACAGTTCCTATATATTGATGAAGATGTTTCCCTATGTCATAGTGTGGACGAGCGCTATAACCTCAACGGTATACTACGTTGAGCACTAGTCAGTTCCTAGATCTTGATGTTTTCCTCCGTTAAAGTGTGGACGAGTTCTCTAACCTTAACGGTATACTACGTTGAGCACCAGACAGTTCCTAGATCTTGATGAAGAGGTTTCCCTACGTCATAGTATGGACGAGCGCTATAACCTTAACGGTATACTATGTTGAGCACTATTCAGTTCCTAGATCTTGATTTTTTTTCCTCCGTCACAGTGTGGCCGAGTTCTCTAACCTCAACGGTATACTACGTTGAGCACCAGACAGTTCCTAGATCTTGATGAAGATGTTTCCCTACGTCATAGTGTGGACGAGCGCTATAACCTCAATGGTATACTACGTTGAGCACTAGTCAGTTCCTAGATCTTGATGTTTTCCTCTGTCAAAGTGTGGACGAGTTCTACAATCTCAACGGTATACTACGTTGAATACTAGACAGTTCCTAGATCTTGATGTTTTCCTCCGTCAAAGTATGGATGAGTTCTACAACCTCAACGGTATACTACATTGAATACTAGACAGTTCCTAGATCTTTATGAAGATGTTTCCCCCCCCCCCCCAATTAAATTATGGACAGGTTCTTAAGACTCAGCCGAGGCATTCTCTCAGTTGAAGTATAGGCAAGTTCCTAAATCTCAACAAAAGTTAGACTTCCCCGGCGTAATCCTCTACAATAACAGGTATGCAAGTTCTCGCTAAGGAATCTCTTATGCGATCGACACTCCTGCAGATGGCATCTGTAAGCCCATCCTCCTACCAACAATCTCCAAATGGCATCTGTAAGCCCATTCCCGACATCACAATGCTAATACTACACCATGCGAGTGCAAATTTCTGGGCACTCTAGTGTTCAATTATCTTCCACCTTCGGATCACGAAAGGCCCGAAAGCCAATCTATATCCTCAGGTTTAAGAAAATTGAACAGGGGCAATTGTTGTACCCAAAAATTTTCCCTCCCATATTTCTCAAGACATTTCAAGAATAACTCCTGAGTGAGTCAAGTTAGCTCAAGAGTTGGACAGTCAAATCATCTCCTAAGGCAGTCAATTCAAAATTAGGGTTTTGTGTTGCATCAAGGTCCTTACATCCAAATGGCCTCAAATTCTCCCCAATGTCCTAATATGTTCTCAAGTTCATCCATGTCAAATTTCAAGCCTCGCAAAGAAAGTTTGGTCAGTCAATTGCTCAAGAAGTCCAAAAGTCGATTGTGCTAGGGCAAAAGTCAACTGTGACTTACAAATAGTCAAACCTCAAGATTTTTTGTCAACATTCTCATTTTGAAAGATAATTCATCATTTGATCAAGGGTTGATCATGATTCATTAAGGATTGCTCAAGATTCATCAAGATTCAAAAGTTACTAAATTAGGGTTTTGTAGGAAAAGTCAACTCAACTTTGACCAAGCATAACTTTCTCATACTTTATGATAAATGACCCATCCAAAGCTCATTTTGAATAGGATGCAATTTCCTACAATCCATCTTCACACCCCAAGATCAATAAATGCTCTCACAAAAAGTTAGAAATTTGGACATTATAGGTCATTTTTGAAAGTCAACAAAAACACCTTCTTTGCCAAAGTTTATAACTTTAGCATGGAATATCAAAATGAGATGAGACCAAAAGGGTTGGCTATAGGACATCTCAATGTTTCTAAAAAGTCCAAGAACACTTCAAAAAGTTCAAAATTGAAGAAGTTATGCATTGTTGAAGTTGGGCATTTTTCCAAAATGGCCAAAAGTCAACTATCCCCAAAACTTCAAATTTTGTCAAAAGGGCCCACTTTTTTCTACTTGATTTGATCTTGTCACACCACACACGTGTCCTATCTTCAATTTCATGACCAATTATTAATTTTTCTAATTTATTTGATTTTTATTGATTTAATTCATTTTTAATCAATTTAAATCAAAATAAAATTCAAATCTTAATAGCTTGATATCTTTTTTATCATTACAGCTTTCAATTATCATGATACACCCAATCAAATTCGTGCCAAGCCATATCATGCACAAAATCTTGGATTTGGAAGGAACTTGAAAGCCTTTAATGGAGGAATCAAATCATATCTTAATTCATCAATATACATGGATTCAAGGCCCAATTTTTAACCTAATTGCTTCTAATATACTCACACAAGCCAAAGCACAAGAGGACACGACCTAAAAGCTGCAAAAACTCATAAACAAAAACTGAAAAAAGCTTGGAAAAAGTGGAGATCGAAATCTTGTTTGGAGACCAATTCAAGGCAAAAGCTCAACGCTATCTTCTTGCTAGCCATTCACTGAAGCTAAGGCAATCACTCACGAGCCATGAATCACCTCCAAACGCACTGTAAGTCGCTTGAAACTCCGCCCTGTACATGGAATCGTAACCTTGGATTCTTGCATCTTTTTGACAAAACATTGGTATATTCATGACTCTTGTGTGATTTCTAAGCATTCTGCAATATTTGATTTCGTTTTCATGGCCTTTAACGTAATACCTGAACCTAGGGTTTCCATTCCTTGTTTTTAGGTATTTTTGATACAGGCAAAATCAAGACAAACGATGACCATGGTTGTGTTCAGGGAGGAGAGACGAACATGTTGGTGGTTTTAATTTGCATTTATATGGCCTGGAATTTGTTTTAGGAGCAAGCTACGAATCTTGCTACGGATAAAAATCCACAGGTAAGATAACCAGAACTCCAAGGACAGGGACGAAGACGTGTCCCCATCCCATACGTCCATTTAAATTATGCGCGCCCTTTTTATTTTTTCTAGGCATAATTGTTTGTTTGATATATAATAATCATTGTTTAGTATAATAACAAACAAGCACAATAGTTGAGTTGGTAAGCGCACTATGTCAAAGTCTCATGGGACCTGGGTTCGAATCCCAGGTCCCCCAATATTTGTTGTATTTTTTCTCCAGGTGTTTCGATAACGTCTCGATTTATTTTGAATTTTCGTCCGAAACGCGTGTAATTGAGTTTTTTTCAAGGGGCGGAAGCAAACAAACCTCGGGCTACGGAATGATTTCCGGTCTGAAATTTTTCATGCATTAATATGCCACCAAATTGAGATGGCATGCCAAGTTTCATGCCATTCGGGCGATCCCTTGATATATTTCGGCGTTTTGCGTGTCGGGCCCCCGTGCGGTTTTTCCGACGGGAGCAGAGGCAAACGCACCTTAGGGGAATAATCTCCCGATGAATTTTTGCATGGACTTCCCAAATAACACATTGAGAGTGTCCCTGGAGTTTCGTAGCGTTTCGACAAGCCCTCGGTCTACTTTCAATTTCCGACCGGAACGCGTGCGTGTGCGGTTTCTCCATGAACGGGAGCGGAGGCAAACGCGCCTTAGGGGAATAATCTCCCGATGAATCTTTGCATGGAAGTCCCAAATAACACATAGAAGGGATCTGCAAAGTTTCGTAGCGTTTCGACAATTTTGAATTTCCGGCCCGAACGCGTGCGTGTGCGGTTTTTCCGACGGGAGCGGAGGCAAACGCGCCTTAGGGGAATAATCTCCCGATGAATTTTTGCAAATGGGCCAAACAATTGCCAGATTCACCTCCTGATTTGGGGCCCAAACCCCCCTATTTGGTTATTTCTTTTCCCTTTATATTTCTTTTTATTCAATTGTTTTATTTATTTATTTATTTATTATTATTTATTTAAATTAATCAATTAACAATTTTCCTTATAAAATCAAAAAACACAAAAATATTATTTTTATTAATTTCATTATTTTATTTTTTGTAAATAAATATTAATTAATTAACTTAGTTTTAAATAGGTTTAACATTTAATATTTTTTGCAATAAATTAAAACTAATGTAGAATTAGGTTTTTAATAATTTTAATCTATTTTATTTTATTTCCTTAAAAACTCAAAAATCCAAAAATATTTTCATTATTTAATTTAATTTAATTGTTCATTTAATTTAATCCCATTTAAATCAAAAATAACAAAAACATGCTTTCTTTAACAAAAAGGGTCAAAACCCTAAAAAATGCGCCGTCTTAATTTCTTGCACGCGATCCATTTATTTCCAATATTGTAATTGCTTCTGGAATGTAATAGCTTTAATTAGGACTTTATTTTATCGCTTTCTTTTATTTTCCGCAATTTAAATTAAAGGGTTTGTTTTTGGCGATGTAAATACCCGACGCCTTGTAATAGTTTAGATTTAATTTCCGCAAATTTAAATTTCACAACTATACACTGCTAGATGTTTGATAATAGGGAATGCATGACAAGATCAAATGTATGAACTTAAAATCAACATAGCTCACCCATGACATGTACAAAGATAAAATTAACCGAACTAACACACTCGCACATGCGCACTCCTAGGGTACACCTCACTTGGTTGCCTTCGAAAGTGGTCATTGAGTATAGGAAGTTTTAGAGGTCGCCCTCTTGTCCAAAGATCATAAGTTGCCTCGAAACGGTTGCCTCGGATAAAATGATCTAAGACATCAGGGTTACCGCTAAGGCGTCCTAACATTGCTTTAGTGACCACACATCCCTTAATCGAATTGACCCTTAAACTCCAACGACGGTGCTACCTACTCCTCAATAGTGGGCTAGCATTGTCTAAAGGACATTTGTACAGATTAATTCCTTTTTCGAGTAGGTAGATAGTTCTTAAGTACTTGCTCTCTCAAAACAAAATAAAACTTTTCGCACTTACACTACTTTCAAACAAAAACTTCTTTCAAACCCACAAACACAAAGAAAAGAAATTTTTGAAAACACTTTGAGCAAGTACCTAAGAGCCCGTGGATAACCACGGATGGAAAGGGTGCTAACACCTTCCCTTTCTATAATCTACCTCCCGAACCCGAGAAACATCTCGAAAAAGGAATTTTTCTGTGTTTTTGTCCTTTCCTTGTTGGATAAAATAAAAGACGGTGGTGACTCTTGCTTACCACGACATTTTGCAAAAACAAACACAACGTGAACCAGCATTCCAAAAACAGTCAGTTCTATTCCCACCGATCACATATGCGATGCATGAAATGCATTGTGAGATGATGTTCTCAAAATAATTGAGATTGTGCTATATGTGATATGTATGCGCATGTCATGATGTATGAGCATGAGATGCTATTGTGACATATCCGAGTCTGGGAAAATAAATCCCTAACTGCTGCTGGAGAGTATAGCATTCCTTACTGTTGTAGAGAACTGTGGTTCTTCTACTTCCGCTAGTGAACGGAAATGATTATGTTGGAGATTTACTCCTTGTTGTTTGTGAATATTCTACCAGGGAGAGAATCTGTTTGAGAATAGCTCTGCGGGGGAATAATTCTGTTGGAAAGTGAACTTATGTAGCTGGAGGGATAAATTTTGTCGGGGATTGAGTTTGCGCATTCAGAGAAATAAAATCTTCTTGGGAGACAAATTTATGAACCGCTTGCGACTTATAAAATTCGTCTGGGGAACATAGATGTCGGTTCCCTGAAGGAACTTGGCTGGGGATAGTAACTCCTGTTTTGGGGAAGCTGAGATCAATGCTTTGATCACCTCTTTACTCTATGGGGAGTACATATGTCACAAGGTCGTACACACTGATGACTGTTATTGTACCCCAAAATTTTCCCTCTCGTTTGTCAAGTATTTGCTCACAAGATATTCTAAGACGTCAAGTTTGCAGCACTGATACATCAATTTAGGCTTGAAATTGGCACAAGGGCAAAATGGTCAATTGCATACTGGAAAGTCAAACTTTGACTTTTTGGTCAACATTACAACCCAGAGATCAAATTTCATCAATACATTCAAAAATATCAAGCTTGATCATTAAGAAGTTAAGAAAGTCAAAAGTCAACTTGAAAAGTCAAGATTTCCAAGACCTAGAAATTTTCTAGGTGTTTTTATACATGATAATTTCATCACTTCATGCCATTCTTTCACCAAGATGCAAGACGGTTCAAGGGAAACTTTCAACATGAAAGTTGTAGATCTCCATGATATCTACAACATTGCTTTACACAACTTCTCCTAAATATGCTTGGATCTCAAGTTATAAATTCATGAAGTCGTGACATTTTCATTTAACACTTAGAGAAATTTTCAACAGATTTTGTGCAGGATTTTATCCCAACTTCTTGGCATTTTTTCACATTGTTCCAAGATTATTTTGTCAAAATGTCCAACATAAAAGTTATAGAGGGTGTTTCAAACTTTCCAAAACATCCAAGAGCATAAATTTATCATATTTGAGCTAGAAGATACAAGGATCTGAAGTTGAGCATCCATTCTTGAATTAGAAGCCATTTTTGTTGAAGAACACATAATCCAATTGGCATGATGTGCTGCATAATCTCACTTTACAGGTCTTATGACTTGCAAATCTCAACATAATTTAATGTTTACACAAGAGCTTGAGCTATTACCCAAGTGTTTGAGCCATTGTCCAAAAGATCTTTCCATTTATGGCATAAAGGCACCATTGCTACTCTTGAAAAGCAAGCCTTTTGGTACAAAGTTTGTCTTGAGCCCATACCTTGCTTGTTTCTGATTTCACTCCACCATAAAACAGGGAAACCAACCCCACTAAACCAGTAACTTTGGTACTTGATCTTGGAACCATGGAGTACTTGACATAGTTTGATACTTACATCCCAACCAAACCATAACATGTTGTTTTGTAAACCTATTCAGCCTTTGTTCACAAGTCCTTTTCCTATAAATAGAAGAAGAATTTGCAAGGCAAAGGAGGTTAGAAAAAATAGAGAGAAAGAACAAGGAGAAAAGCCATAAGTTATATTGATAAACCCTTAAAATCTCATATTCACAAAAAGCCATAACAATCCATAAAACCTCCACTCTTGAGTTTTGAAGTCTAAACCTTTAAACCTCTCACACTTTGCATATTCCATCTAAAAACCATCCAAACATTTTATACCATACAGAGGTTGTTTAGTAACCTTCAACAAAAAGGAAAGTCTAGTAGCCTGTTGGAGCTTCCTTAAGGTTCATACAATATCTTGAAGGGTATTTGGATTCATAACCTAAAGTGCAGTTTTAAGGTAAGTCATCTTTACCTTGCCTTTTCCATACATCAACTTTTCTGTTTATAGGATGTAGCAATCACTATTTTTGAAGTTAATCATTTATTTGTTGTTCATATTATTCATTTATATGTTAAAAACTAACTGACGTATGCAAAGAATGGTGTTTAAAGAAGAAAAAGGCAATATGTATCGACACATATCCACATGTGTCGACCTATCTTAGTGAAAATACAGGGTATGATTCGACACATAACCCTCATGCATCGACCCATACTGAGTTCAGGTCACAAAACAGAAGCTGGAAAAGCCTATGAATCGATACATACGTGTTTCACGTTGATACAAGAAGATGCATGATTCAACACATCCCATTATGTGTCGACCCATATTGAACTGATTTTGTTTTACAGGAGCAGAAAGAAGCTATGTGTCGTTGCATAGAAGCATGGGTCGACACATAGCAGTTCAAAAATGCATTTTTCCTTTATTCTACACTGTTTTCACATTCTTCTCATTATCATTCAATGTGGTTGTAATATTTTACATCCTACTTCACCCCCATTGTTAAATTGTACCCCCATCCCCCTAAAGTGATGTAATAGCTTAGATTTTACTTTCTGCTTTTTACTTGTTTTTCATATATTTCTAGTAAATAAGATGTATGGCAAGATAAAAACAACAAAATAGACAACCCTAATCAAAGACAAAACGCATGTAAATCAAACACACTATTCACACATGCACCCTTAAGGTAATCCCGTCTTGTTGCCCCTTTCGGAAAATAGTCATGTCCCTCAAGCATGGGCGTTTTAACAAAGACCCTCGATAAAATATCGTAGTCCCTCGATGACCCTCGATGTTGCCTTTGGTAAACGATCTAGTCCCTAAAACGACATTGCTAAAACGTCCCATATATTGCCTTCTATGACTATACAAACGTCCCAATGCCCGTCCCTTCACATCCAACGATGGGGATTCTTACCAAATCAATGGTAAGATAGCCACATCTAAAGGAGGAGGAAAAGCACATTTAAGACCTTTCGAGTAGGTAGATTTGCTCCTAGTTACTCCCTTGCTCACAACAAAAACATTTTTATACACCCGCACTCTCATCTTTGAACTATTTTTCGAAACAAACACTTTGTATGCGTTCTTATAGAAACGAGAATCGTTACAAAGTTACATTTTCAAAATACTTTCAAAAACACATCTCACAAACACACCTTTGAACTATTTTCAAAACAAACACTTTGTAGGCGTTCTTATAGAAACGAGAACCATTACGAAGTTCCATTTTCAAAAATACTTTCAAAAAACCACACACACAAAGTACAATTTCAAACAAAAGCAAGTGATCTAGCAACTAACTAAGAGCCCATGGAAAACCATGGATGAAAAGGGTGCTAATACCTTCTCATTCTTGATTCCCCAGTTTGAAGTCCCCAAGGATGATTCCTCTAGCAAATTGAAGACTCTCAGTTTGGATTCCCCAGTAAAGTTGTCAGAGCCTTCATAACTCTCCCAGCATAAATTTGTCAGAGTTTTTAATCCCCTGCAGATCGAAGATTCTCATTCTCACTTCTCCAGTGAAGTCCCCAAGGTTTCAATTTCCCCAAGAGATCGAAGTTTCTCATTCTTAACTCTCCGCAGAAGCCATCAAAGTCTTCCTTATTCTCCAGCAGATCAAGGTATTTCTGTCATCTAATCCCCAGTGGAGATCATCAGAGTTTCCTTATTCCCCAGCCGAGTAAGGAGTCCCATGATGTAATCTCCATCCATAGTTCTCTGGATTCCCCAAGAAGGTTTCTCAAGCAGACTTGAAGGATCCATATGTCCCCAGGAAAGTCATGAAGGATTCTCACATCCCCACAGAAGTTGTCAAAGTTCTTGTTAAACCCCACAAGTTCCCAAGGATTTTCTATCCCCAACAGTGGTCCAAGGATTTCTCATCCTCAGCAATCAAAGATTTTGAATCTCCAACAGCAGTCAAGGATTTATTCTCCCCAACAGCAGTCAAAGATTTTATTATCTCCAGTTATCAACGATTTATCTTCCTCAGCAAGACAGCTACTCAGCTTACATGCGCATACATTACATTCATATATCATAAACATTGATAAAACACATGTATTGCATCATACATGGCATGCAACATAACTTTGTGTTTCAGCTAACATTTTACCCTTTTCAGGATAAGATTAAAAGCTATCTTTAACAAATATTCAAAGATCTCAGATACAGTGCGGATACACTCCAAGACACGGAAGTCATTTTGCTACTCATTCAGATCTCTTATTCAGATACAATATGGATACACCCCAGACACGGAGGTCATTTTACTACTCATTAAGAATTTCAAGTCAAGATACAGTTCAGATGCGTTCCAGACACGGATGCCATTATGTCACTCCTTCAGACTTCAACAATCAGATACAGATTAGATACGCTCCAGACGCGGAAGCCATTCTATTTCTCATTCAGATTAAACTATCAATTTCAAGTTCATATACACTCCAGACACGGAAGTCATTCTGTCACTTATTCGGATCCCAGTTACAGTTCAGATACACTCCAGACACGAAAGTCATTCTACTACTCATACAGATCTCAACTTCAGATACAGTCCAGATACGCTCCATACACGGAAGTCATTCTGTCACTCATTCAGACTTTTTCCCCAGCCCAGAGATGCTCCAGACACGGATGTCATTTTGTCGCTTATTCAGATTTCAGATTCAGATACAATACATATACACTCTAGACACGGAAGTCATTCTGTTATTCATTCAAGAATCAAATACATTTATAGCTCGGATATGCTCCAGATACGGATGCCATTCCCTTGCTCATACAGACTCAATCTCCAGATACAACTCAGATACGTTCCAGACACGGATACCATTCTAATGTTCATTCTCCTGATTTTCAACAAACATTCTTGGATGGAATCTTTAAGCCCATCTCCGACAAGATTCTGTCACCTCTCCAAATGGCATCTTTAAGCCCATTTCCTCAACTACATTTTTGACGAGTGCAAATTTACGGGCACTCTAGAGTCCAATCATCTTTTACCTTCGAGTCACGAACGGCAAACTCGCCAATCTAACTCTTCAGGTTCAAGAAGATTGAACAGGGGCAGCTGTTGTACCCCAAAATTTTCCCTCTCATTTTATCAAGATTTCACCTCACAAGACTCTTTGGATTCAAGACCAAATTAGGGTTTGCCCTGCTCAAGACATCTCCTTGTACTGATGGCCTGAAATTAGGGTTTGAGTTTGCACAAGGATTTTTGGACTTCCAATGCTCAATGTGACTTTCATACTTCATGTTGGACTTATAAGATTGCCCATACCAAGTTTCAAGCTTTGAATCAAATTTTTGCCCAATCAATTGGACAGTTGACCTAGAAATCAGCTGTATTGGGAAAAAGTCAATTGTGGCCAATTTACAGTCAAACCTCATAATTTTTGATCCACAACAACATTATAGACTCATATGAACCATTTGATCAAGTTTGGACCACAACTCCTCAAGAAATTTGATCAGATCTTCAAAAGGGCAAAATGGTCATTTTTAGGGTTTTGACTGCACAAGGGCAATTTCAGATTTTTCACCTAGCCAATGGCAAATTGGGTTCAAGCATGGATTCAAGGACTCAATTGCATCATCTTGACCTAATCACAAGGTTCAAAAGATCTCAAAAGCATTGGATTGACAAATGAATTTTCCAGTCAACTGATCAAAAATCAACTGTACACTGAAAAGTCAAACTTTGACTTTTTGGTCAAAATCAAATACTAAGGGTCATTTTTCATATGTGTCAAAACATGAAACTTTTCACCAAGAAACCTAATTTTGAAAATTAGGGTTTAAAATGGAAAATTTTCATAACTTAGAAATTTTCTAAGTTATGAAAATTTCTTATTTTTTCCCAACTTTCCCCAACTTTTTCACCATGATGAAATTGGATTCAAAGGAAATTTCCAACATTAAAGTTGTAGTCCTCCACAAAATCTACAACTTTGATTCACAAAGTTTTCCCAAAAGATGCTTGGATCTCAAGTTATGATTTTGTGAACAAGGGTCCATGAAACTTTTAACTTAGTGAAATTTTGCCCTAGTTTAGGCAGGATTTTGACCTATCTTCATGGCAATTTTTCACATAGTTACAAATGGAATATCAAAATGCATTTCAAATATGGATTGTAAAGAATTTTACAAGCTTTCCAAAATGTCCAAGAACTCTCCAAAATCATTTGTGGTTAGGGATAATCGAAGGTTTGAAAATGGCAAAATATCACTTTTGGCCAAGGCATTTTACACCATGCTACAAGTTGCAAATTCTGTCCAAACATGTGTGTACTTGTTTACAGGTCCTTAAACCCTTCCACACTCAAAAATTGAATGGAAACACAATGGATTAAGGCTTTTTTCTGAGCTTTAGAAGATTACACAAAGGATTAATCCATTTTTCGCAAAAAGGTAGCAATGCCATTTACATAAAGCATGCTTTATGTCAAATTGATTATCTTGAGCCATACACCAAGCCTTTTGCTTCAAATAAAGTTCACTAATATCAGGCATTTGGTACCAACTATGTGCAGACCCTAAGCTAGATTGTACAAGCCTTTGCATTGTCAATTCCAACTTTTGCTTCAAAAAACAAGAAACCTTGCAAAAGGTCAACAACTCTTGTATATGTTAAACCAAAGTTTGTAAACATTTGAAACAAGTTTTTTTCATTACACTAAGCCAGAAACACGAGCTAGCAAGTCCTCAAACCTTCCAAAACACCAAAACCCAAGTTCTTGCAAAAACATGGCAAGTTCTGCAGTTTCACTTCCATCTTCACATTGCCTCGTGCGTTTTGTCCAAAACCAGTTCCAACACACTCCATACAACATACCTAAGTTATCCCAACCATTCCAAGTCACTGTAACTCCATTTACACACTTCACCATTTTCAAATTCTGAGTTTGCAGGTTGAGTTCTATAGGAAGATTCAAGCCATTTCAAAGTAAACCAAGCATTGGGAAAGATCAAGGGAACATCAAGCAAGCTCAAAAGAACCTCAGGCCTCACTGAAAGTTATTGCATTTCCATACTCGAGCTTGACTGAAATAGGTAAATTTCAAACTTCTATCTCTCTATTTAGGAATCATTAGGCTTAGGTTTGTGAATAAAAAATGTAGTCCTCATTGCCCTTGAGTTGTACATATGCATAGAATTCATTTATGTTAACTGAGCTAGGAGTATTTGATGTTTGAACTTTCTGAAAAAATTAGGTCAAGATTTAGGGCCAATGAAATTCTCTCTGGTCTTTGAGAGTTAGATTAAGTTTTTTATATGGTTAGAATCGTGTGATCAAGAGTTATAACTTTCATGTTGCAAGTTTTTGTTTTTAAGCACAAATGCAGGAGTTAGCAGTTTGAATACAGGGCGCATGTTTTCTTGTTCAGAGGACAGGGACGAAGGCAATTTGGGCTGGGCCTTGGTTTGGCTTGCTATTTGCACCCCTTAGCTCGTTGTTTACACCCCCCTTGGCCCATTTCATTATTTTTTTCATATTTTTCATTTCTATTTTCATTTTATGACTTTATTTATTTTTCTTGAACATTAAAAAACATCAAAAATATTTTCTTAAATTTTCACATTTTATTTTATTTTTTTTAGCATAGAAATAGTTATTAAATAATATATACTTTTATTTTCTTATAATAAATTCATAAATAATACAAAAAATATTATATATTTTTATTTTTATTATTTATATACTTAAATAATATTTGTCACACATATTTTTTTTAAAACATTTTTGTATTTATTTTATTTTATTTTCTTATACATAAAAAATGAATAAATAAATTAATATGTATATTTTCTTAAAACAAAATTAGGGTTTCTTCACCCTTTCCAAAAATAATATTTTTTTTCTTATTTTTGATACATTAAATAAATTTATTTTACATACATAAAATAAATACAAAAACATTTTTGCATATTTATGTTTAATTGCACATTTAAATATTTGTCCATTTATTTATTTGTACAATGAATTCAATTTGGTTGTAATAGTTGAATTAGGGTTTTATTTTCTTACAAATATCCCCCTATTAAAAAATTGTATCCCCCTCCCCATATCCATGTTGTAATATTCGTAGATTTACTTTTACGCATTTTATCGCTTTAATATGCATGATAGTAAAAATTTGGGTTTTGTATGATGACAAAAATCAAAACAAATAGCATGACTAATACAAGACAAAAATGCATGAAAAATGACAACACAATACACACAAGCACTCCTAGAGTTTCATCCACTTGTTGCCTTAAAAACATGGCCATGGTATGCATGCTAGGTATCTTGGAAAAATAAAAACAAAACAAAAGATCATAGTCCCTCGATGACGCTATCTTGGTTACCTATACAAAAATGATCTAGTCCCTCAAACAAAAATTTGCTAAGATACTTGGCACAATTGTTATCATGGTCATATGATAACCCACGCCTGTCCCGTTTAACATCCAAACACAAGGTTGTTTACCAAATACAATGGTAAAACAACAACGTCAAAGGGTTAAAAATGTGTAGGAAAGATCTTTGAGTAGGGTAGACAACTCCTAGTTACTTAATCAAAACTTGCAAACATCCTTGCTATTTTCAAACTATCACACAATTTCAAAACAATTTCAAAACATTTCCCAAAACAAACTTTCAAACACTGGAACATTTTTCAAAAGACAAACACCTTTGTATATATTCAAACAAGAATCATTACAAAGGTTGCCTAGACAAAGGCCTCTTTTCAAAATATTTTCAAAACCACACACAAAGCACCATTTCAAACAATTGAAAAGAAAAAGCAAGTGATCTAAAACAAGTAACTAAGAGCCCATGGAAAACCATGGATGAAAAGGGTGCTAGCACCTTCCCTTTTCATAATCTACCCCCCTAACCCAAGAAAACATCTCAAAGGTCTTTCCTGTGCTTTTTGACCTTTCCTTTGGATAAATAAAAAGTCGTTGGCGACTCTTGCTAAACCGAAACATTTGTGAACACAAACGCAAAACCTCAAGTCAGTTCTCCCACCGTATCACAATGGTAATCAGAAGAAAAAAAACCTTTCAAAATAAATAAATAACTGAAATTTAATCTGCATGATCACTTGTTATATGTGTCAGTTTCTAAATGCAATCATAAATCATATATGCAGATTAATTAAAAAAACTCGTTGAATACAATGACCTTGCACCCTCTCCCAACTTTGAATGTCCTATGTATGGGTCCGAAGAAGAAGACTATGATGAGATTCCAGAAGAGGTCTCACGGTTGCTATAGAACGAGGAAAATGCCATTCAGCCATATAAAGAGCCATTAGAAGTAATCAATTTGGGTTCAGAAAAAGATCCAAAAGAAGTCAAGATTGGAGCATTGTTGCATCCTGATGTGAAGAGCAGGTTGATTGAGCTGTTGAAAGAATATGTGGATATTTTTGTTTGGTCTAACCAAGACATGCCTTGTCTAGATGCAACTATTGTAGAGCACTGTTTACCGTTGAAGCCAGAGTGTCCACTAATCAAACAGAAGTTGAGAAGAACTCACTCATATATGGCAGTGAAGATCAAAGAGGAGGTTTTAAAGCAGATTCATGTCGGTTTTCTTGTGACGTCAGTGTATCCTCAATGGATTGCCAATATTGTCCCAGTGCCAAAAAAAGACGGAAAAGTCCGCATGTGCATAGATTACAGAGATATAAATAAAGCTAGTCCAAAAGATGATTTTCCATTGCCACACATTGATATGTTAGTGGATAGCACAGCAAAATTCAAAGTATTCTCGTTCATGGACGGATTTTCCAAGTATAATCAAATAAGAATGGCTCTGGAGGACATGGAAAAAACAACGTTTATCACACCCTAGGGAACATTCTGTTACAGAGTGATGCCCTTCATGTTGAAGAACGCTGGTGCAACGTACCAGAGGGCTATGACAACCCTATTCCATGATCGGATGCACAAGGAAATTGAAGTATATGTTGATGATATGATTGCTAAATCCCAAAGTGAAGAAGGGCATGTAGAAGATTTGTTGAAATTGTTTCAGCGTTTGAGGAAGTATCGTCTCCGCTTGAATCCAAATAAGTGTACCTTCAGTGTCCGATCAGGGAAATTGTTTGGTTTCATTGTTATCCATAAAGGAACTGAAGTTGACCCCGATAAAGTCAAAGAAATTCAAGAGATGTCAGCGCCAAGAACTGAAAATCAAGTCAGAGGGTTCCTCGGGCGTTTGAATTATATTTACAGATTCATTTCCCACATGACTGCAACATGTGAACCGATCTTTAAGTTGTTAAAGAAAGATCAAGGATGTGTATGGACGGATGACTGCCAAAGGGAATTTGAAAGTATTAAAGAATATCTGCTTGAACCTCCTATCTTGCTCCCTCATGTCGAAGGAAGACCGTTGATTATGTATTTGACAGTGTTAGATGATTCCATGGGTTGTATTCTGGGACAACAGGATGAAACAGGGAAGAAAGAGTTTGTTATTTATCATCTCAGTAAAAAGTTTACTGATTGTGAGTCGCGGTATTCCATGCTGGAAAAGACATGTTATGCTCTAGCCTGGGCGGAAAAGCGTTTACGGCAGTATATGTTGAATCACACTACTTGGTTGATCTCTAAAATGGATCCAACCAAGTACATTTTTGAAAAGCCTGCTCCCACTGGGAGAATTTCCCGCTGGCAGATGTTGTTATCTGAATATGACATTGAATACCATACTCAAAAAGCTATTAAAAGTAGCATATTGGCAGATTATCTTGCTCATCAACCAATAGAGGATCATCAGTATGTGGAGTATGATTTCCTTGATGAAGATGTGATGTTCCTGAAAGTAAAAGATTGTGATGAACAATCGCCTGAGGAAGGTCCTGACCCTGAATATCATTGGAGTATGATATTTGATGGAGCTGGGAATGCTTATGGTAAAGGAATTGGTACTGTGATTTTCACTCTGCATGGATCGCACATTCCTTTTACTGCAAGGTTGACATTTGATTGTACTAACAATATGGCAGAATATGAGGCTTGCATCATGGGTCTCGAGGAAGCTATTGATCTCAGAATTAAAATTCTAGATGTGTATAGTGATTCAGCTTTGGTAATAAATCATATTAAAGGAGAATGGGATACTCGTCACCCCGGCTTGATCCCCTACAAAGATTATGCTAGAAAATTATTACCCTTCTTTAATAAAGTTGAATTCCATCACATTCCTAGAGATAAAAATCAGGTGGCAGATGCTCTGGCAACTCTGGCTTCTATGTACCAAGTGAATACTTGGAATGATATACCTCGAATTATGGTTCGGAGATTGGATAGGCCCGCTCATGTGTTCACAACATAAGAGGTAGCAGATGATAAACCTTGGTATTATGATATCAAGCATTTTCTCCAGACTCAGGAATACTCGATTGGTGCATCGAATAAAGATAGAAAGATATTGAGAAGATTGGCTGGCAGTTTCTTCCTCAGTGAAAATGTGTTGTGTTGTACCCCAAAATTTTCCCTCCCATATTCTTCAAGATTTGCCAAGTCAAAGCTTCAAAACTCCCCAAGGGTTGCACAGTTCAAGGGCCTCCTAACAGTCAAAAATTAGGGTTTTGGTTCTGACAAAGAAAAAGAAGTTTCCAAGGGTCCAATCAAGTCCCACATGCCTACAAATATGGTCAAGCATCCTCATACCAAGTTTTAAGACCTACAGCACAAAATTGCACAGTCAAAAACCCTAATTACACTACAATCAACTGTATGGGCAAAATGGTCATTTGACAGTCAAAAGTTCAAATTTTTGGTCAACATCTCATTTTGAAGCCACAAACATTATTTGATCAATGCTTGATCATGATTCTCAAAGCTTGGTTCAAAAATCATCAAGATGCAAAAGTTTCCATATTTGGACAGTTGGAAAAGTCAACTGTAAATTGACCAGGGCATAACTTCCACATGGATTATCAGAAAAATTCCATCCAAAGCTCATTTTAAAGATAAAGACATTTCCTACAACTCCTCTTCATACTTCAAGTCCAAGAAATTCTCTCACAAAAAGTTATCAATTTCAACATTATAGGTCATTTTCAAAAGTCAACAAAAAGGGACTTTAAGTCAAAGGCCATAACTTGGATTGGTAAATCACAATGACATGGGACCAAAGACATTGGTTAGAGGACTCAAAGACCTTTCCAAAATATCAAAGAACATGAGCAAAGCTTAAAAATTGAGCAAGTTGTGCCTTGTGGAAGTTGGGAAATTTTTGGATATTTTGAAAAGTCAACATTGCTTCAAATGACCTAAAATTGCTAATGGGCCTCTTTTTCTTCCACAATTCATTATCCAAGGCATGTGCACGACCATTTGGCCCAAAGGGAAGTTTTTTATCATTTTATTTTATTTATTTGGATTTTTAATCATTAATAATTCATTTAATTAAATTAAATAGGTAAAAAATACTAAACCTAATGTTTTGAATCTTTTTGTGCATAAAATATCTCCAGGATTTCGTGCAAATCAGATTAGGAAAGAATTGAAGGTAATTGGACATGATTTGGTGGCAAATATGCATGAAAAGATTGAAAACTAATGCCATAAAAATCAAATATTGATTCATCAATTCATGGATCTTTTTGACCAAATTCTTTGACCTAATCATTCACACATAAGTATAGAATGCAAACCTAATCCTAGGGAGCTCCCAGCTGCGCCCAAAAGCGATAACCAAATTGGAAATTTTTTCAAGAAAACTCAAGAACTGAAATCACGATTGCAAGGCCTTTCAAGATCAAACAACCATTCCATTAGCTTGCCAAGGTTGCCAGGAGACGATTCCAATTAAAAACTTTGTCCCATACTCAAAGAATTGGTAAAACGATCGCACCCTGTACAGGAAATTTTTTGCATTCTTGCATAATGATTCATACGTTTTCTGTAGTTTTTGATATTTGATTCATGTTATTTGACTTATTACGAAGCTAACCACATGATCCAATTGAGTTTTTAGGCATTGGGCGTGATTTCACCATGGTCATATGCTAGGGTTTTCAGAACCTTGAATTAGGGCTTTTTAGTTAAGGAAAAATTAGCACTCGAGACCTGGACCATTGGAACAAGCGTGCTTGGACGAAAAGAAAACGACCCTCGCGCTCAATTTATGAGCTGCCCTGAGCTATTCGTTATTTTTGCAAAAGTGACTTTCTGGAACGGTTCAAAACCGTTGCCAGTTTCTTTGTGTTTCGGAAAAAAAAAACAAGCCAAGGAAGAAGAAGGATAGGTGGCCAGCGTTGATTGGATCATTCAAAAATTCGCGCTAAAAAAGTCATTAACGCGTTGTTCTAATTATAATGATTGTTTGTTATTTATTATACAACGCGTGTAGAGTGCTTCAGTGGCAAGGCTTGTTAGTGGTAATCTCTAGGACCTGGGTTCGAGCACCAGGTCCCTTACCCTTTCCATATTATTTTTCCACTAATACTTCTATGCAGCTTCAGCATTGTAGACCACCATGCATCCCTCCAAATCTAGCTTGCCACCTGGCCAATGGAAACGATCAGAAGGCCATGATCTGAAGAACATGGTAGACCTCAGTCAACGCACTGACACGCTTCTTGAAAAGTCCACAAGGCCAAGGATAAATGGGCCTGAATCACTACAACAAACCCTCCACTTGGGGACAGCACCCCCTAGAGTTTGTTTCTTTTACTCTTTTTATATTTTTTCTTTTCTTTATTTTAATTAATTTCTTTTAATTCTTTATAACAATTATTTTCACAATAATATAAAAAGACACAAAAAAATCAGAAAGGACAAAATTAAAATATATTTATTTAATTAATATTTTTTGTAAATAAAACCTTTATTAATTAATTAGTTTTAATCTAGGGTTAATCTTAATATTTTTCAATAAAAACCTAAAATTTGGTAGAATTAGGGTTTCAAATCTTTTTCATCCTTTTTTCCTTTACCACATTAATTATTAATTCTTCCTATTATTTTTTTTATAAATTAAAATTGCATATAAATAATTAGGTTAATTTAGGTTTAACTTTAATACTTTCTTAATGAACTAAAAAACAATTAGAATTAGGGTTAGCATTTTAATTTCAATTAATTTCATTAAATTCTCATAAATACAAAAAAACCAAAAAATAATAATTTTTTTTTCTTTAATGTAATTAATTTGCTAATAATTTAATTTTGTTAAAAAGGGTCCAACGCCCTCGTTTCTAATTTTAATTTAATTCGCGTATTTATTTCTTTTTCTTTTAATTACTTATGTACCTCTCCCAAAGCCGTGTAAATTAAATCTTTCGCACTTTACTTTTCTTTAATTCTTTATTTTTCTGTCAAATCGGGTCCTGGAAATTTTGGCGATGTGGACCCGCGCCTTTTAGAACTTTACCTTTCTCGCACTTTTAAACTGCTAAATAAATGCATGCAAGAATGAATGACAAAAAAATAAAAACAAACGCATAGATCACCATAACATGAAAAGACAAAAATAAATGAATCTGACACACAAATCACACACCACCCCTAGGGTACGCCTCACTGTTGCCTTGCCCCGAAAGGTGATCGTCGAGTAGAGGATGTTTTAGTAAGTCCTCATGATCCGGGAACCTGGCATGAGGGTAGCTTCTAAGGTGTCTTCCCATTGCTCCGGTGATCACCATGTCCCGAACCTCGAATTGACCCGAACACCTCCAACGGTGGTGCTACCTACCTCTCAATGGTGGGACGGCACTACTTTAAAGGACATCTACACAGACGAATTCCTTAGGGTAGGTAGACAACTCATAGATACTTGCTCTAATTTCAAAACAAAATCAAAAACTCTTTTCACACCGACATCTTTTCAAAAGCTTTCGAAAGCAACTTTTCAAACACTCTTGAGGACTGATACAAGAGTCGAACTGAAATTTTCAAAGAAACTTTTTAAAACCCACAGTTGAAAAGTAAACAAACCATTTTTGAAAACACAAATGAGCAAGTATCTAAGAGCCCATGGATAACCATGGATAGAAAGGGTGTTAACACCTTCCCTTTCTATAACCTACCTCCCGAACCGAGAGCAATCTCTTCAAGGAATTTTTATGTGCTTTTGTCCTTTCCATTTGGAGAAAATAAAAGACGGTGGCGACTCTTGCTTCCGCGACATTTCGCGAACCAGCGTTAAACAGTCAGTTCCAGATCCACCGATCACAGAACTGGCGACTCTGCTGGGGACTTAAACTTAAAGTGAGGTGTACCTTAGGGTTAGTTCATAACTGTGTTTTCAATTGTATTGCTTTGCTTGCTTTAAATTGTGGGACTGTCTTGGGAGTTCTATAGATCCTAACCCGGATCTGGGGAATACCTTCTTAGAAAGTAGCAACAAGGCTGTGAGGGAACTGTGCGGGGTATACCGACATGGTTGAAACAGTCTGCTACGTTGATGTGGCACTTTGGTGTGTACCGGTAACCCTTGAGTTCAGTCAAGGAGAGTACGGGGCCCACGCGTGGTGTCGTGAAGCGTCAACAGACCTTAGGAACCTTAATTGAACTATCTTGGCCTCTTTAGGGTAGTGAGATAACTGACTTTGGTGCAGTCCGAGGTTGGTTGATACTCGATACTACACTCAATTGAGGGTTGCTTTCCTGTAATATTTCGGTCGCCAGTTCAGTGGCTAAATCGAAACGATGAACAATGAAAGCAATCCAGTGATATTGGGACCCTTAGAACCCGGTTACTTCTAATAGGACAGGTTGAGCCCACCAACTTCAAGAGGGTAATACCCAGACCCCATGCTGGCCTAAACTCTAAGGGTTTCTCTTGTGTGACTTGTGTGCCTTCGTACTTGACTATTTGCATGCTTGTTGTCTGACACTTGAGCTTCTTGCAGGTTTTGTTTGTAGTCCTTAATTAGGACTCATAACAAGGTCTACCGAGTTTCGTGCAGGTTTCGTTTATAGTCCTTAATTAGGACTCATAACAAGGGTATACTAAGTTTCTTACAGGTTTTGGTTTATAGTCCTTAACTGGGACTCATAACAGGGTTTACTGAGTGTTTTGCAGGTTTTATTTGGTCCTTAATTGGGACTCATGACAGGTTTTACTTGAGTTTCTTGCAGGTTTTGGTTTGCAGTCCTTAATTGGGACTCGTAACAGGGTTACTTACATTACCCCATACATAGCATAACATCATACCATTGCATACATCCTAACCCATTTCAAGGATCTCAAGGGCTTGTGGTGCAGGTCATGATAAATCAAACATCTAGCAAGGGGCAAAGAGGATTTATTTTCCTCTAGACAAAGTTGTCAGGGGCTATGACCCACTTGATATGGTGAGCTTTGACACTTGAAGAAGGTTCCTCTAGACAAAGTTGTCAGGGGCTATGACCCACTGGATATGGTGAGCCTTTGATCCTTGAAGAAGAATTCTCAGTAACATGGGTTTCCTTCAATCAAGCTACCGGACCCAAATTCTAACAAATCTTCTTGTTTACCCCGCGAGGTCCTTGAAAACATTGCATGCATATCATACATATCATTGCATAACAGGTACCCTTTGGACAGGTCACTTACCTTTCCCGCTGTTTATTTCAGCAATGGCTTCCCAACCAGATAACCAGGACCTTCACACTCAAGAGACTCAGTTCAAGGAGAGCTTCCTAAGCCTATCCAAGGGGCGGGAAGAGTTGAGGACGCTCCTCATGGGGAATCTGATCAGAAAGAGTCCTGAAGATGACAAGGACGAACAGCTGAAACATTTACAAGCTGAGGTAGACACACTGAAAACCCAGATGCTGGGGCAAAGGGCACTCATTCAAGGTTTAGCTCAGGAGCAAGGAGAGCTGAGGGCCATGATCAGTCAGCTTCATCAAGACATGAAGCAACCAGCCCAAGTCAGGGACCCAGTCATTAATCAACTTCTATGAAGTCAAAGGTTTGAGCCTCTCCAAGCTGCTATTACTTCACAGGTCCAACAACGACCTCGCCCAGAACAACGGGCTGATCAGAGCAAACCAGACAAGCCTAAAAGGCAGTTCACCAAGATCAACATGTCGCTGGATCAAGCACTACAACAAATGTTGAAGGCAGGGCTAATCACCTCAAGGGCTCCTCTCCGGAATCCAAACACTTCTGCTCCTAACTATCATCCCAACGATAGGTGCGCATACCATTCTGATAGCCCAGGGCATACTACGGACAATTGCTGGCCTCTCAAAAACAAGATTCAAGACATGATCGACGCTGGAGAGATTCAGTTTAAAGTACCTGAGACTCCGAACATAATCACTGCTCCCTTGCCAAAACATGGCTAGGATTGAGAAATTTTTGTTCATTCGAATGTTCAAGCTGCAATTTTCTTTTGTTCAAACATTTACTCATGTTAAACATTGTTATTTCATTAATGCGTCGCATATGTCTGTTCTGAAACAATATATTCGTATTCACTAAATGCAAATTATTTTCATATTTTTTCTGATGATCAACTCTTAATTAATAATTCTAAGCCTCTTGAGGGAGGATGACGAAAACGATACTGCAATCATTACAGTATGCTTTTGAACAGACCCCGCTGATGAGGTACAGGCATTGTTTCAATCCCTAAACACTGGAGTTATAAGGATGATAATCCCTCGTCAACCCCTCTGAGCCAAAGGAGCAGGAGTTTTTCTTTTCAAAATTTAAAACCCCTAATCATAACCTGGGGCAGGGTAGTCTCTCAGTTGATCCAAGTGCATAACGAATGGCACCAAAGAGGTCCTTACAAAACAAAAAAAACAGTGATGGTTCCGAATAATCATAAGGGTAGGCAGTCATTATATCTCAAAAATAAGAACCCAATAAGTCAAAACCTATAAAGGGGGCTTACAAAACTGGGGCATCCCGCTGACTGTAATCACAAAAAGAAACAGTTCAGGCAAAAAAAATAGGGATAACAAAAATCAGACAAGAAAAAGGTCTTACAAACCCTCAACAAAAAAAGGAATGACTGCCTATTCAAGATAAAATCTCAATATCTGAACCATCATTGGAAAATCAGAGCAGAGACTCAAACAAGGTCTAACGTATGATCAACTGAGTTTAGGATTGGAGAACATCATCAAGAGCGGGTGGGTACAAATAATTTGAGCCTTTATCCTTTATTTCTCAAACCGTGAACCAGGCCACGTTATAACCCTTAAAAGTCTTAGCTGAAGCATGGGTTAGTTCGAAAGCATACTGTTACGAAAGGTATCCTGACTCCTTAAGGTCTACGGTAAAATACGGAGTTGACATCACGTTTTACAAACATTCACTGGTTTTATGGAAAAGAATACATTTTCAAAATCTTCAAGACAGACATAAGCTTTGCATTTTTGATATAACATTGTTTGCATATGACTATTTGTTTGAACAGCAGGGAAATTCGCACGATGAATACCTAGTGAACAAAAGCACTTCCAATCAAGGGGCATGACATGATCATTGTCCATCATCTGGGGCAGTCCAATCAAGATTCAGGGAATCTCTCAAGGCCAAATCGCCTGGTGCAAACCTCCGCCTGAGTCACTTGGGGCATTCCAACAACGAATCTTGCCTAATCAAACATCTTCTGGTGGCATGACTAAATACTTCTAACAGGGGTAACTCCATACATTCTGAGAGAATGGACATAGTCGAAAAAATACTACGCACAATCAAAGACCCGCTAGGTTGACATACCTAGGCAAAAATAAGGGCTTCCCGGCGAACCAAAAGGGTTCGGGGAAAATGAGGGATGAAATGAAAAAGTCTGTACACCCGGCAAGTCGAAAACCTGAAAAGGCGGCTTGGGCAAAAATGGATATCCCGATGGACTGAAAACCCGAAAGGGCGGTCCAGGCAAAAGTTAGGGATCAAAGCGTACGACTATGTCCCGTCATCTCATCACTTGCCTACTAGAAGAAGGTTTGTCCATCAACAAACTATCAGCACCTCCACAGGTATCTTCTTCTCCCACATCAGAAACAGGGGCAATAAAGAGTTGTCTAAGCAATCTGATTATTCTGTCCTCCAAGGTATCAAGGTAGGTTCAGCTGAAGAATATAGCCAGTACATCCCAATTCCCCAGAGAGTGAGCCAGCAAGTCAGTACACTCTCTCAAGCAAAGCTATCAAATCTTAAAAAGGTTGGGTATCCTCCAGCAGATCTCAACATTCCCCGGCAGTATACATACAGTCTTAACAAGCATCCCCGGCAACCTTGGTCTAAAGATTATTCCCCGGCGGTATACCAAACGTTCAGTGGAGTCACTTCCCCGATACAGCTCAAAACTTCCCCAGGAGAGTCCAATCAAGATTTCCCCAGGAAAGTTGGAATCCATCTCCCCAAGCAGTAAGCTTATCCCCTGTAGATTCTAGAAGCTTATCCTCGCAAAGCACGAACGCTTCTCCCGGCTTTATTTAAAGAGTTATTTCCCTACCGGGATATAACTGGGTTATCCTCAGCCAAAAGTCACGGAAAGATCGTCGTCGACACAGTCTTCTTATCCCCAGCGAAGTCTATCAACACTTCCAACACAACGAGGGTATCCCCAGCAAGTTATTATCAACTCAACAAAGTGTCTCTCTCCCCACAGAGTGTTGTTTCCCAGCAAGATTATTAGAGTACTTTTCTCCCCGCAGAGTTATCCATTCGCCAAGTTTATCCCCCAACGGAGTTATCTTCTCCTACCGGTATTCTTGCAACTATCATCCCAGCGGAGGCAAAGAGCTATTCTCCAACATCAACCCAGGAGTGACTTCCTGGCACCCGTCAAGGATTTACTTTCCTAGACGACAAAGATACATTCATAAACATCACACTTCCATACATTATAGCATGCATATACGCATCGTATCTTACAAATCTCATTTATGTTGAGAACATCATTGCTTGACCCATATCATGCATTGCATATGACTGACCTTTACCTTTCAGGAAAGATCCAGTTAAGTTCTCAAGCTACACTCCAAGACCTTGTCTGGTTCAGTTAAATCGACTCCCAAAGATTTTCCTGGTTATTATCCAGTCAAAGGCCTTCTCTGGTCTAGTTAAACCAACTCCTAAAGGTTTTTCTTTTGAAGACTCAGTTGAAGACTCCAAGACCTTGTCTGGTTCAGTTAAATCGACTCCCAAAGATTTTCCTGGTTATTATCCAGTCAAAGGCCTTCTCTGGTCTAGTAAAACCAACTCCTAAAGGTTTTTCTTTTGAAGACTCAGTTGAAGACTCCAAGACCTTGTCTGGTTCAGTTAAATCGACTCCCAAAGATTTTCCTGGTTATTATCCAGTCAAAGGCCTTCTCTGGTCTAGTTAAACCAACTCCTAAAGGTTTTTCTTTTGAAGACTCAGTTGAAGACTCCAAGACCTTGTCTGGTTCAGTTAAATCGACTCCCAAAGATTTTCCTGGTTATTATCCAGTCAAAGGCCTTCTCTGGTCTAGTTAAACCGACTCCTAAAGGTTTTTCTTTTTGAAGACTCAGTTGAAGACTCCAAGACCTTGTCTGGTTCAGTTAAATCGACTCCCAAAGATTTTCCTGGTTATTATCCAGTCAAAGGCCTTCTCTGGTCTAGTTAAACCGACTCCTAAAGGTTTTTCTTTTTGGAGACTCAGTTGAAGACTCCAAGACCTTGTCTGGTTCAGTTAAATCGACTCCAAAGATTTTCCTGGTTATTATCCAGTCAAAGGCCTTCTCTGGTCTAGTTAAACCGACTCCTAAAGGTTTTTCTTTTGAAGACTCAGTTGAAGACTCCAAGACCTTGTCTGGTTCAGTTAAATCGACTCCAAAGATTTTCCTGGTTATTATCCAGTCAAAGGCCTTCTCTGGTCTAGCTAAACCGACTCCTAAAGGTTTTTCTTTTGAAGACTCAGTTGAAGTTATCCAAGATTCTCTCAATGATTGTTGTTGAGGTTGTAGTCGCCTATGGTTCTCTCCCCGATACTGCGGAGGTGGTAATCCCAGATTTCGCTCAACGATTGCTGTTGAAGTTGAAGTTATCCAAGATTCTCTCAATGATTGCTGTTGAGGTTGTAGTCGCCTATGGTTCTCTCCCCGATCCTGCGGAGGTGGTAATCCCAGATTTCGCTCAACGATTGCTGTTGAAGTTGAAGTTATCCAAGATTCTCTCAATATTTGCTATTGAGGTTGTAGTCGCCTATGGTTCTCTCCCCGATCCTGCGGAGGTGGTAATCCCAGATTTCGCTCAACGATTGTTGTTGAAGTTGAAGTTATCCAAGATTCTCTCAATATTTGCTATTGAGGTTGTAGTCGCCTATGGTTCTCTCCCCGATCCTGCGGAGGTGGTAATCCCAGATTTTGCTCAACGATTGCTGTTGAAGTTGAAGTTATCCAAGATTCTCTCAATATTTGCTATTGAGGTTGTAGTCGCCTATGGTTCTCTCCCCGATCCTGCGGAGGTGGTAATCCCAGATTTCGCTCAACGATTGCTGTTGAAGTTGAAGTTATCCAAGATTCTCTCAATGATTGCTGTTGAGGTTGTAGTCGCCTATGGTTCTCTCCCCGATACTGCGGAGGTGGTAATCCCAGATTTCGCTCAACGATTGCTGTTGAAGTTGAAGTTATCCAAGATTCTCTCAATGATTGCTGTTGAGGTTGTAGTCACCTTTGGTTCTCTCCCCGATACTGCGGAGGTAGTAATCATCCCAAGATTCGCTCAACGATTGCTGTTGAAGTTGAAGTTATCCAAGATTCTCTCAATGATTGCTGTTGAGGTTGTAGTCGCCTATGGTTCTCTCCCCGATATTGCGGAGGTGGAAATCCCAGATTGCGCTCAACGATTGCTGTTGAAGTTGAAGTTATCCAAGATTCTCTCAATGATTGTTGTTGAGGTTGTAGTCACCTTTGGTTCTCTCCCCGATACTGCGGAGGTAGTAATCATCCCAAGATTTTCTCAATGATTGCTGTTGAGGTTAAAGTCGTCCAAGGTTCTCTCACCGTTCCTGTTGAGGTAGTAACCATCCCTGGTTCATTCATCACCATTTGAAGCTCCAGATTCAGCTCCTGTAACCAGTCAGGACACCTCTATACAAAGCATTTGAAGACCAGCTCTTGTAACAGGTCAGGTAATCATTTTTTTCTCTTTTGCAGGTACGCAAGTTCTCGCTAAGGAATCTCTTATGCGATTGACATCCAGATGGCATCTATAAGCCCATCCACCTTCCATCATCTCTTAGCATGACATCTATAAGCCCATCATCCTATCCATCAATCTCCAAATGGCATCTATAAGCCCATTCCCATCATCACACTGCTACTATGTGAGCGCAAATTTCTGGGCACTCTAGTGTTCAATCATCTTCCACCTTCGGATTACGAAAGGCACGTCGGCCAATCTGCATCCTCAGGTCTAAGAAGATTGAACAGGGGCAACTGTTGTACCCCAAAATTTGCCCTCCCATATTCTTCAAGATTTGCCAAGTCAAAGCTTCAAAACTCCCCAAGGGTTGCACAGTTCAAGGGCCTCCTAACAGTCAAAAATTAGGGTTTTGGTTCTGACAAAGAAAAAGAAGTTTCCAAGGGTCCAATCAAGTCCCACATGCCTACAAATATGGTCAAGCATCCTCATACCAAGTTTCAAGACCTACAGCATAAAATTGCACAGTCAAAAACCCTAATTGCACTACAGTCAACTGTAGGGGCAAAATGGTCATTTGACAGTCAAAAGTTCAAATTTTTGGTCAACATCTCATTTTGAAGCCACAAACATCATTTGATCAATGCTTGATCATGATTCTCAAAGCTTGGTTCAAAAATCATCAAGATGCAAAAGTTTCCATATTTGGACAGTTGGAAAAGTCAACTGTAAATTGACCAGGGCATAACTTCCACATGGATTATCATAAAAATTACATCCAAAGCTCATTTTAAAGATAAAGACATTTCCTACAACTCCTCTTCATACTTCAAGTCCAAGAAATGCTCTCACAAAAAGTTATCAATTTCAACATTATAGGTCATTTTCAAAAGTCAACAAAAAGGGACTTTAAGTCAAAGGCCATAACTTGGATTGGTAAATCACAATGACATGGGACCAAAGACATTGGTTAGAGGACTCAAAGACCTTTCCAAAATATCAAAGAACATGAGCAAAGCTTAAAAATTGAGCAAGTTGTGCCTTGTGGAAGTTGGGAAATTTTTGGATATTTTGAAAAGTCAACATTGCTTCAAATGACCTAAAATTGCTAATGGGCCTCTTTTTCTTCCACAATTCATTATCCAAGGCATGTGCACGACCATTTGGCCCAAAGGGAAGTTTTTTATCATTTTATTTTATTTATTTGGATTTTTAATCATTAATAATTCATTTAATTAAATTAAATAGGTAAAAAATACTAAACCTAATGTTTTGAATCTTTTTGTGCATAAAATATCTCCAGGATTTCGTGCAAATCAGATTAGGAAAGAATTGAAGGTAATTGGACATGATTTGGTGGCAAATATGCATGAAAAGATTGAAAACTAATGCCATAAAAATCAAATATTGATTCATCAATTCATGGATCTTTTTGACCAAATTCTTTGACCTAATCATTCACACATAAGTATAGAATGCAAACCTAATCCTAGGGAGCTCCCAGCTGCGCCCAAAAGCGATAACCAAATTGGCAATTTTTTCAAGAAAACTCAAGAACTGAAATCACGATTGCAAGGCCTTTCAAGATCAAACAACCATTCCATTAGCTTGCCAAGGTTGCCAGGAGACGATTCCAATCAAAAACTTTGTCCCATGCTCAAAGAATTGGTAAAACGATCGCACCCTGTACAGGAAATGTTTTGCATTCTTGCATAATGATTCATACGTTTTCTGTAGTTTTTGATATTTGATTCATGTTATTTGACTTATTATGAAGCTAACCACATGATCCAATTGAGTTTTTAGGCATTGGGCGTGATTTCACCATGGTCATATGCTAGGGTTTTCAGAACCTTGAATTAGGGCTTTTTAGTTAAGGAAAAATTAGCACTCGAGACCTGGACCATTGGAACAAGCGTGCTTGGATGAAAAGAAAACAACCCTCGCGCTCAATTTATGAGCTGCCCTGAGTTATTCGTTATTTTTGCAAAAGTGACTTTCTGGAACGGTTCAAAACCGTTGCCAGTTTCTTTGTGTTTCGGAAAAAAAAACAAGCCAAGGAAGAAGAAGGATAGGTGGCCAGCGTTGATTGGATAATTCAAAAATTCGCGCTAAAAAAGTCATTAACGCGTTGTTCTAATTATAATGATTGTTTGTTATTTATTATACAACGCGTGTAGAGTGCTTCAGTGGCAAGGCTTGTTAGTGGTAATCTCTAGGACCTGGGTTCGAGCCCCAGGTCCCTCACCCTTTCCATATTATTTTTCCACTAATACTTCTATGCAGCTTCAGCATTGTAGACCACCATGCATCCCTCCAAATCTAGCTTGCCACCTGGCCAATGGAAACGATCAGAAGGCCATGATCTGAAGAACATGGTAGACCTCAGTCAACGCACTGACACGCTTCTTGAAAAGTCCACAAGGCCAAGGATAAATGGGCCTGAATCACTACAACAAACCCTCCACTTGGGGACAGCACCCCCTAGAGTTTGTTTCTTTTACTCTTTTTATATTTTTTCTTTTCTTTATTTTAATTAATTTCTTTTAATTCTTTATAACAATTATTTTCACAATAATATAAAAAGACACAAAAAAATCAGAAAGGACAAAATTAAAATATATTTATTTAATTAATATTTTTTGTAAATAAAACCTTTATTAATTAATTAGTTTTAATCTAGGGTTAATCTTAATATTTTTCAATAAAAACCTAAAATTTGGTAGAATTAGGGTTTCAAATCTTTTTCATCCTTTTTTCCTTTACCACATTAATTATTAATTCTTCCTATTATTTTTTTTATAAATTAAAATTGCATGTAAATAATTAGGTTAATTTAGGTTTAACTTTAATACTTTCTTAATGAACTAAAAAACAATTAGAATTAGGGTTAGCATTTTAATTTCAATTAATTTCATTAAATTCTCATAAATACAAAAAAACCAAAAAATAATAATTTCTTTTTCTTTAATGTAATTAATTTGCTAATAATTTAATTTTGTTAAAAAGGGTCCAACGCCCTCGTTTCTAATTTTAATTTAATTCGCGTATTTATTTCTTTTTCTTTTAATTACTTATGTACCTCTCCCAAAGCCGTGTAAATTAAATCTTTCGCACTTTACTTTTCTTTAATTCTTTATTTTTCTGTCAAATCGGGTCCTGGAAATTTTGGCGATGTGGACCCGCGCCTTTTAGAACTTTACCTTTCTCGCACTTTTAAACTGCTAAATAAATGCATGCAAGAATGAATGACAAAAAAATAAAAACAAACGCATAGATCACCATAACATGAAAAGACAAAAATAAATGAATCTGACACACAAATCACACACCACCCCTAGGGTACGCCTCACTGTTGCCTTGCCCCGAAAGGTGATCGTCGAGTAGAGGATGTTTTAGTAAGTCCTCATGATCCGGGAACCTGGCATGAGGGTAGCTTCTAAGGTGTCTTCCCATTGCTCCGGTGATCACCATGTCCCGAACCTCGAATTGACCCGAACACCTCCAACGGTGGTGCTACCTACCTCTCAATGGTGGGACGGCACTACTTTAAAGGACATCTACACAGACGAATTCCTTAGGGTAGGTAGACAACTCATAGATACTTGCTCTAATTTCAAAACAAAATCAAAAACTCTTTTCACACCGACACCTTTTCAAAAGCTTTCGAAAGCAACTTTTCAAACACTCTTGAGGACTGATACAAGAGTCGAACTGAAATTTTCAAAGAAACTTTTTAAAACCCACAGTTGAAAAGCAAACAAACCATTTTTGAAAACACAAATGAGCAAGTATCTAAGAGCCCATGGATAACCATGGATAGAAAGGGTGCTAACACCTTCCCTTTCTATAACCTACCTCCCGAACCGAGAGCAATCTCTTCAAGGAATTTTTCTGTGCTTTTGTCCTTTCCATTTGGAGAAAATAAAAGACGGTGGCGACTCTTGCTTCCGCGACATTTCGCGAACCAGCGTTAAACAGTCAGTTCCAGATCCACCGATCACAGAACTGGCGACTCTGCTGGGGACTTAAACTTAAAGTGAGGTGTACCTTAGGGTTAGTTCATAACTGTGTTTTCAATTGTATTGCTTTGCTTGCTTTAAATTGTGGGACTGTCTTGGGAGTTCTATAGATCCTAACCCGGATCTGGGGAATACCTTCTTAGAAAGTAGCAACAAGGCTGTGAGGGAACTGTGCGGGGTATACCGACATGGTTGAAACAGTCTGCTACGTTGATGTGGCACTTTGGTGTGTACCGGTAACCCTTGAGTTCAGTCAAGGAGAGTACAGGGCCCCCGCGTGGTGTCGTGAAGCATCAACAGACCTTAGGAACCTTAATTGAACTATCTTGGCCTCTTTAGGGTAGTGAGATAACTGACTTTGGTGCAGTCCGAGGTTGGTTGATACTCGATACTACACTCAATTGAGGGTTGCTTTCCTGGAATATTTCGGTCGCCAGTTCAGTGGCTAAATCGAAACGATGAACAATGAAAGCAATCCAGTGATATTGGGACCCTTAGAACCTGGTTACTTCTAATAGGACAGGTTGAGCCCACCAACTTCAAGAGGGTAATACCCAGACCCCATGCTGGCCTAAACTCTAAGGGTTTCTCTTGTGTGACTTGTGTGCCTTCGTACTTGACTATTTGCATGCTTGTTGTCTGACACTTGAGCTTCTTGCAGGTTTTGTTTGTAGTCCTTAATTAGGACTCATAACAAGGTCTACCGAGTTTCGTGCAGGTTTCGTTTATAGTCCTTAATTAGGACTCATAACAAGGGTATACTAAGTTTCTTACAGGTTTTGGTTTATAGTCCTTAACTGGGACTCATAACAGGGTTTACTGAGTGTTTTGCAGGTTTTATTTGGTCCTTAATTGGGACTCATGACAGGTTTTACTTGAGTTTCTTGCAGGTTTTGGTTTGCAGTCCTTAATTGGGACTCGTAACAGGGTTACTTACATTACCCCATACATAGCATAACATCATACCATTGCATACATCCTAACCCATTTCAAGGATCTCAAGGGCTTGTGGTGCAGGTCATGATAAATCAAACATCTAGCAAGGGGCAAAGAGGATTTATTTTCCTCTAGACAAAGTTGTCAGGGGCTATGACCCACTTGATATGGTAAGCTTTGACACTTGAAGAAGGTTCCTCTAGACAAAGTTGTCAGGGGCTATGACCCACTGGATATGGTGAGCCTTTGACCCTTGAAGAAGAATTCTCAGTAACATGGGTTTCCTTCAATCAAGCTACCGGACCCAAATTCTAACAAATCTTCTTGTTTACCCCGCGAGGTCCTTGAAAACATTGCATGCATATCATACATATCATTGCATAACAGGTACCCTTTGGACAGGTCACTTACCTTTCCCGCTGTTTATTTCAGCAATGGCTTCCCAACCAGATAACCAGGACCTTCACACTCAAGAGACTCAGTTCAAGGAGAGCTTCCTAAGCCTATCCAAGGGGCGGGAAGAGTTGAGGACGCTCCTCATGGGGAATCTGATCAGAAAGAGTCCTGAAGATGACAAGGACGAACAGCTGAAACATTTACAAGCTGAGGTAGACACACTGAAAACCCAGATGCTGGGGCAAAGGGCACTCATTCAAGGTTTAGCTCAGGAGCAAGGAGAGCTGAGGGCCATGATTAGTCAGCTTCATCAAGACATGAAGCAACTAGCCCAAGTCAGGGACCCAGTCATTAATCAACGTCCATGAAGTCAAAGGTTTGGGCCTCTCCAAGCTGCTATTACTTCACAGGTCCAACAACGACCTCGCCCAGAACAACGGGCTGATCAGAGCAAACCAGACAAGCCTAAAAGGCAGTTCACCAAGATCAACATGTCGCTGGATCAAGCACTACAACAAATGTTGAAGGCAGGGCTAATCACCTCAAGGGCTCCTCTCCGGAATCCAAACACTTCTGCTCCTAACTATCATCCCAATGATAGGTGCGCATACCATTCTGATAGTCCGGGGCATACTACGGACAACTGCTGGCCTCTCAAAAACAAGATTCAAGACATGATCGACGCTGGAGAGATTCAGTTTAAAGTACCTGAGACTCCGAACATAATCACTGCTCCCTTGCCAAAACATGACTAGGATTGAGAAATTTTTGTTCATTCGAATGTTCAAGCTGCAATTTTCTTTTGTTCAAACATTTACTCATGTTAAACATTGTTATTTCATTAATGCGTCGCATATGTCTGTTCTGAAACAATATATTCGTATTCACTAAATGCAAATTATTTTCATATTTTTTCTGATGATCAACTCTTAATTAATAATTCTAAGCCTCTTGAGGGAGGATGACGAAAACGATACCGCAATCATTACAATATGCTTTTGAACAGACCCCGCTGATGAGGTACAGGCATTGTTTCAATCCCTAAACACTGGAGTTATAAGGATGATAATCCCTCGTCAACCCCTCTGAGCCAAAGGAGCAGGAGTTTTTCTTTTCAAAATTTAAAACCCCTAATCATAACCTGGGGCAGGGTAGTCTCTCAGTTGATCCAAGTGCATAACGAATGGCACCAAAGAGGTCCTTACAAAACAAAAAAAAACAGTGATGGTTCCGAATAATCATAAGGGTAGGCAGTCATTATATCTCAAAAATAAGAACCCAATAAGTCAAAACCTATAAAGGGGGCTTACAAAACTGGGGCGTCCCGCTGACTGTAATCACAAAAAGTTGCTGCTCTTTGCATGTGATAATGGAAACCAAGTTGACAGAGGTTGAATGGGTCCAGAATAGGTTTGACCAATTGAATTTGAGCGAAGAGAAGAGAATGACAACTTTGTGTCATGGACAGTTATATCAGAAAAGAATGAAGAAAGATTTTGATAAAAAGGTCAAACCTCGTGAATTCAGAGAAGGCGACCTCGTGCTCAGGAAGATCATGTCTTTCAACACTGATTCTAGGGGTAAGTGGACTCCCAATTTTGAAGGCCCATATGTTGTCAAGAAAGCCTTCTCTAGAGGTGCATTAATTCTTGAAACTATGGACGACGAGGAGTTCCCACGTCCCATGAATGCTGATGCAGTCAAGAAATACTTCTCCTAAATAAATGAAAGAACAGCTCCCTAAGTTGAAAACCTTAACGGGAGGCTTAGGCAAAAAAAAAGCGTCTCGGTAGGCCGAAAACCTAAAAGGGCGGCCTAGGCAAAAATTAGAGACATAAACAGAATAAATTTCCCGCTAGGTTGAAAACCCGCAAGGGCAGATTAGGCAAAAGTTAGTTACTTTCTTGGAAAGTAACTGCATCATGCAAGATCTGATCATGGAAGCAACAATCTTCTAGAATCCTCATCATACTCCAACAAAAGTTGCTGCTCAGGATTTCAAAAATTGTTGGAGGGGATAGCGGTCATTGTATCTCAATGTATCATTTCCATTATATATTACCATTTTCCAAACTTTGTAATCATCTATGGAGTCTCGCCATTCACAGACTACCATTCTATTAATAAAGTTTGAGTTGTTACCCAATTCTTTGTGTTTCTTATTTTGATTAGCTTGCAAAGACTCCATTTATTATTGATGATAACTTTCAAAGCAAAAAGATTAAATAACAAAATCAATTTTTCAAAAAGAATTTACAATTTTCTTTTACTTTAGAATTTGTGATGCGAAAAAAATAACAACAACAAAAATGGTGATCCCAGGGATGGACAAACTCCAGTTGTTTTAAGAAGTTTTTGTTCCCCTCGGGAAGGTTTACTCAGGATGATTCGCCATATTGGGTTCGTGACTCTGGTATCCTCGTTCAAACTTGGATTCATTTCTCCTCTTTCTTGAGTTTTCATGAGGTGAAGATTCAACCCGCGTTTTCTCCAGTGAAGTTTTCGTTCGGTCTAACGGAAGTTCTTTTTCCAGAGAAGTTGGTACCATAATCACTCTTGAAGTAAAAGAAGTTCCTGTCATGCATAATAATTTCGCAAATAATTAAAATCATATTTTCAGAGTACATGTATTAACGAGGATGTCACAATTCTCTTTTAATAAAAACAAGTTCCTGTCATGCATAACATAGAAGCAACTCATACATGTTTACACAGCGGAATAATTTAATTAACAAAGCCAACGTTATAATATTTTCAAAATCATCAGGGATTAACACCTGGAATATGTCAACATCATATTATAACGAACATAAGGAAATAAACGAGTCTGACTAAAGCAGCTTGACAAACAAACGTTCCCGGAGTTACAACTACCAGAGCATGACCCGGACAATACTTAAACCGAAATAAACTAGAAACAACAAGCCTTCGCCAAGCACCTGAACGAAGCTCCTCAATCTGAAATGTTCAACAGTAAGGGTGAGCATCTCAACTATACATTTGATTATACGTTCATAACAATCAATTCAGAAAACCATAAGCATCACCCAAACAGTTAGCATGTTTCATAGTTTACGAAAACCTTTACAATTCATATATTCATAATATATCACTTAACATCAAACATCATTAACAATTTAGCAGTAATACATGAATACAACCAATTAAATACAACATTGGAAAATCATCCATTCATGTTATATTCAATATAATTCAACACACTCATGCATGTGGTACCATTTTACCGCCCCATTAAATCTCGGGTCACGGATAACTCACCGTTCCATTATATCGCGGACACGGCTACCACCTCAACGTTCCATTAAATCGCGGACACGTATATTGGCCACCATGTTAATTCCACACAATGGGAATTAACAAATGCAACATGATATGTAAAGTATGTAACACTCAGCATACTATTAACATCAATCAACATATCATGCAACATCAACAACATCAATCATAACAGGATATGGATAGCATGTAATCACTCAGCATACTATTAAACATCAATCATATCAAGTTATATCATAATTCATGCTTGATAACATCATCTAAAAGTATGACAATAAAATCCATACAGTGTTGGTATCATAACATTCAATCGTTATTCGATACAAGCATCAATCAACACTAGGAAATCAATAAACAACATATTCAAAACATGTCAAACACTGCACATCAAAACAGGATCAATCCGTACATAACAGCATGCACAGAAAACAGAGTTTAGAAACCAACACAGGAGGTTTAACACGGGTGCCCGTGTAAATCAACACTGCCCGTGTGGAAATGTGTCCAAAAAACACGTTATTTTGCCATTACAGGGGATCAACACGGGTGCCCGTGTGAATCAACACGGCCCGTGTTGAAATGTGTCTGGAAAACACATTTTTTTGGCAACACAGTGAATCAACACGGGTGCCCGTGTGAATCAACACTGCCCGTGTGAATCAACACGGGTGCCCGCGTAAATCAACGCGGCCGTGTTGATGAGCGCGTACCAAATTTTTTCTGCACCTGCAGCAGCTCAGAACAGCAGCCAAATACGAAAAATACCAGCCAAAACGCACATTTCGGTACATGATAACATCAATTATGCATAACTCAAAACAACACATCAATTGGAACACAATTCCCTTCTACGTTAGTCAATTTCCAATCTTAAGGACAGCATTATTTCACTTAGGTCTCATTTTCCAAAATCAATCAAAACTCAGAATTTTCATTTCTAAAACATCCTATTTTATCAACAATCCTTTCATCAACAACAAGTTTTATTAAAATTGACCTTAAGTTACATATCACCCGTCCTTTAGGGAAATCCTAACCACATTGAGGTTATCCCTAGAACACCCAAGGTAAACTCACGATCATACAGATATACTCCAAATCCACCATTAGGAACCTAAAATCCCTAATTGATTCATAAAATTGGGAACCTAAACCTTTAGGAAACCTAATCTCTTCTAACAAAATTCGACCCTAAAGTTATCAATCACTAAGAACATCAGGGAAAATGGGGTTATCCTACGATTACCCAACCAATTGCATCTAAACCCATAAGCAAATGTAAATTGAGTAGTAGCCCCCCTTACCTTATCAAATTGCAGCTTGAGTTCTTCGAGTGATATTCTTCGTTCTTCGTACCTTCAGAGCTCAGCTTCCCAAAATCCCAAATTTTGTGTTATCGTGAATAATGAGAAAATAACTTGAGTTCCAAAACATATCCTTATTTCTTTTGCACCCCCACTCTTTACTAACGACATCCAAGCCTAATAACTTAAAAACCCAATATTTTCTTATTTCTTTTATTTTCTTCAAATATTCCAAAATAGATAATTCCTTTTTATTTTATTAATTCTAATAAAATAATTTCCCAATTAAATAAATCAAATAATTGAAACTGGGGTGTTACAACTCTCCCCCACTAAAAGAGTTTTCGTCCTCGAAAACATACCTTAGATGAACAGTTCCGGATAAGTCTCTTTCATCTGGCTCTCCAGCTCCCAAGTAACATTTCCATCTGCTGGACCTCCCCAAGCAACCTTCACTAATGCTATCTCTTTACCCCTTAACTGTTTCACTCCCCGATCTTCTATCCTCATAGGCAATGTTTCCACTGTCAGGTTATCTCTCACATGTACATCATCTATTTGGATTACATGAGATGGGTCTGGAATGTATCTCCTCAACTGAGAAACATGAAAAACATCGTGCAAATTCGCAAGACTCAGAGGTAAAGCAATACGATAAGCAACTTCTCCAATTCTTTCCGTAATCTGAAACGGACCAATAAAACGCGGAGTCAACTTCTTAGATTTCAACGCTCGACCAATACCCGTCATCGGAGTAACTCTCATAAACACATGATCTCCAGCATTGAATTCTAAATTCTTCCTCCTCTTATCATGATAACTTTTCTGACGACTCTGAGAAGCTCTCATCTTCTCTTGAATCAATTTGATCTTTTCAGTAGTCTGCTGAACAATCTCTGGCCTAATTATCGAACTCTCTCCAGATTCATACCAACACAAAGGCGTTCTACACCGTCTACCATACAATGCCTCAAACGGAGCCATACCAATACTCGAATGGTAACTATTGTTATAAGTAAATTCAATCAATGGCAAATAGCTATCCCAAGCTCCACCCTTCTCTAAAACACAAGCACGCAATAAATCTTCTAACGATTGAATCGTCCTCTCCGTCTGTCCATCAGTCTGAGGATGGTAAGCTGAACTCAACCTCAATTTAGTACCCAAAGCCTTCTGCAATCCTTCCCAAAATTTCGAAGTGAACCTCGGATCTCTATCTGACACAATACTAGAAGGAACTCCATGCAAACTCACTATTTTCTCAATGTACAACTGTGCCAATCTCTCCATTGAGTAATCCATTCTCACCGGTATAAAATGAGCAGACTTAGTCAGTCTATCCACAACAACCCATATCGCTTCACAATTCTTATGAGTCCTCGGCAACCCGGATACAAAATCCATAGAAATACTATCCCACTTCCATTCTAGAATAAACATCGGTTGCATAAATCCAGACGGCTTCTGATGCTCAATCTTCGATTTCTGACAGATTAAACATGCATACACAAATTCAACTATTTCCTTTTTCGTTCCCGGCCACCAAAACAATTTCTTCAAATCATGATACATTTTCGTGGCACCCGGATGAATACTCATCCCACTGCGATGTCATTCCTCTAATATACTCTTCTTAATTTCTGCAACATCAGGAACACAAACTCTATCGCCAAATCTCATAACATCATTTTCATCAATCCTGAACTCACCACCTTGACCTTGGTTGATCAATGTCAATTTATCAACTAAATTAACATCGGATTTCTGCCCGATCCTGATCTCTTCTAGAATACCACTAGTAAGTTTCAACATACCCAAACGAACACACTTCGGAGTACTTTCACAAATTAAACTCAAATCTCGGAATTGTTCAATTAACTCCAATTCACGAACCATCATCATAGACATATGCAAGGATTTCCTGCTCAAAGCATCTGCAACCACATTTGCCTTACCAAGATGGTAATTCAAACCAAAATCATAATCTTTGAGAAATTCTAACCACCTCCTTTGCCTCATATTGAGCTTTTTCTGATCGAAAAGATACTTCAAACTCTTATGATCACTATACACTTCAAATCTCGAACCATACAGATAATGTCTCCACAATTTCAAGACAAACACAACTGCTGCCAACTCTAAGTCATGAGTAGGATAGTTCCTTTCATGAACCTTCAACTGACTCTTCAATTCGGCCAACTCAGATGCAGACATACGATATGGTGCCATCGACACCGGTCTCGTACCAGGAATCAAATCTATAGAAAATTCCACTTCTCTCTCAGGAGGTAACTCACCAACATCATCAGGAAAGACTTCTGGAAAATCACACACCACTGGCAATTCATCACTCCTGACCTTTCCTGTTGCATCTAACGAAGCAAGTAACATAAACACATTAGCACCGTCTTCCATTGCTTCTTGTACCTGCCTAGCAGTCATAGTCAAATTCTCGACACCAACTGCTTCTGGAAAAATCACCGTCTTAGCAAAACAGTTCAGATGAACCCGGTTGACTTCCAACCAGTTCATCCCAAGGATAATATCAATTTGTTCAAGCGGTAGGCACACTAAATCCATACCGAAACTTCTACCAAAAATCTCAATAGGACAATTCCTACATACAAGTGAAGTTGTCACTGAACCCGATGCAGGAGTATCAACAACCATGCTACCTCGCATACCAGATATGTCCAGTTTCAACCTCTCAGCACAATCCAAAGAAATGAAAGAATGAGTTGCACCAGTATCAATAATTGCAACTAAAGGTGTGCCATGAATAAAACACGTACCTTTAATCAATCGATCCTCTGGAGTAGTCTCAGATCCAGACAAAGCGAACACTTTTCCACCTGACTGATCCTTCTTAGGTTTTGGACACTGCGGACGAATGTGACCTTCTTCGCCACAATTGTAACAAGTAACAGACTTCCCTTTGCAATCAATAGACAAATGCCCAGTCTTTCCACATTTATAGCACTTCTTCTCATCACTCTTGCAATCTCGAATATGATGACCAAACTCACCACACCTGTAGCATCTGATAGGAGCCTTAGAATCTCCCCCACTAGGCCTTTTCCATCCACCTGATTTCTGGTTATCTCTACCATATGGCTTGCCACAGTCCATATGTTGCTTTCCTCTTTTATCAACAGCCCCACGAGAATGAGACGACCTATTCTTGGTAATATCTTCTTCCAAGATCCTGCTACAATCCACCAGGTCAGAAAATCTATGAATACGCTGGTACCTGATTCCCTGCTTAATCTCATCTCGGAGACCATTCTCAAATTTGATACATTTAGAGAATTCTCCAGCCTCATCATTGTTGTAGTGTGCATAATACTTTGCCAGCTCAGTGAACTTAGTAGCATACTCACTAACAGTCAGATTGCCCTGCTTAAGCTCCAAAAACTCAATTTCCTTTCTTCCCCGAACATCTTCAGGAAAGTACCTCCTCAGAAAAGCTCTTCTGAAGTTAGCCCAAGTCAGTGCCTCTCCATCCTGAACCATTTCAGTCCTTGTTGCAACCCACCAGTCGTCGGCCTCTTCTGCCAACATATGCGTACCATATCTGACCTTCAGATCTTCTGCACAATCAATCACACGGAAAATCCTTTCGATTTCCTTCAGCCACTTCTGAGCACCTTCAGGGTCATGTGTACCTTTGAACAACGGAGGATTGTTCCTTTGGAAGTTCCCCAATTGCCTATCAGCACCAATCACGCCTCCACTTGGATTTCCAGCAAGTACACCGGCTAACATCCCCAAAGCCTCAGCGAGTGCAGCATCATTTCGTCCGTTACCTCTTCCAGCCATAATCCTGAGAATTAAAACATACTCTTCATCAGAATACAGTATCGACAGTGTTACCTTGCACTAGTCGCATACAAAAGGAATAACTGACTCAAGACTCTGGTCGCAACGACCGACTATGCTCTGATACCACTATTGTAACACCCTCTAAAACCCCGAATAAAATTTCGCAAATAATTAAAATCATATTTTCAGAGTACATGTATTAACGAGGATGTCACAATTCTCTTTTAATAAAAACAAGTTCATGTCATGCATAACATAGAAGCAACTCATACATGTTTACACAGCGGAATAATTTAATTAACAAAGCCAACGTTATAATATTTTCAAAATCATCAGGGATTAACACCTGGAATATGTCAACATCATATTATAACGAACATAAGGAAATAAACGAGTCTGACTAAAGCAGCTCGACAAACAAACGTTCCCGGAGTTACAACTACCAGAGCATGACCCGGACAATACTTAAACCGAAATAAACTAGAAACAACAAGCCTTCGCCAAGCACCTGAACGAAGCTCCTCAATCTGAAATGTTCAACAGTAAGGGTGAGCATCTCAACTATACATTTGACTATACGTTCATAACAATCAATTCAGAAAACCATAAGCATCACCCAAACAGTTAGCATGTTTCATAGTTTACGAAAACCTTTACAATTCATATATTCATAATATATCACTTAACATCAAACATCATTAACAATTTAGCAGTAATACATGCATACAACCAATTAAATACAACATTGGAAAATCATCCATTCATGTTATATTCAATATAATGCAACACACCCATGCATGTGGTACCATTTTACCGCCCCATTAAATCTCGGGTCACGGATAACTCACCGTTCCATTATATCGCGGACACGGCTACCACCTCAACGTTCCATTAAATCGCGGACACGTATATTGGCCACCATGTTAATTCCACACAATGGGAATTAACAAATGCAACATGATATGTAAAGTATGTAACACTCAGCATACTATTAACATCAATCAACATATCATGCAACATCAACAACATCAATCATAACAGGATATGGATAGCATGTAATCACTCAGCATACTATTAAACATCAATCATATCAAGTTATATCATAATTCATGCTTGATAACATCATCTAAAAGCATGACAATAAAATACATACAGTGTTGGTATCATAACATTCAATCGTTATTCGATACAAGCATCAATCAACACTAGGAAATCAATAAACAACATATTCAAAACATGTCAAACACTGCACATCAAAACAGGATCAATCCGTACATAACAGCATGCACAGAAAACAGAGTTTAGAAACCAACACAGGAGGTTTAACACGGGTGCCCGTGTAAATCAACACTGCCCGTGTGGAAATGTGTCCAGAAAACACGTTATTTTGCCATTACAGGGGATCAACACGGGTGCCCGTGTGAATCAACACGGCCCGTGTTGAAATGTGTCTGGAAAACACATTTTTTTGGCAACACAGTGAATCAACACGGGTGCCCGTGTGAATCAACACTGCCCGTGTGAATCAACACGGGTGCCCGCGTAAATCAACGCGGCCGTGTTGATGAGCGCGTACCAAATTTTTTCTGCACCTGCAGCAGCTCAGAACAGCAGCCAAATACGAAAAATACCAGCCAAAACGCACATTTCGGTACATGATAACATCAATTATGCATAACTCAAAACAACACATCAATTGGAACACAATTCCCTTCTACGTTAGTCAATTTCCAATCTTAAGGACAGCATTATTTCACTTAGGTCTCATTTTCCAAAATCAATCAAAACTCAGAATTTTCATTTCTAAAACATCCTATTTTATCAACAATCCTTTCATCAACAACAAGTTGTATTAAAATTGACCTTAAGTTACATATCACCCGTCCTTTAGGGAAATCCTAACCACATTGAGGTTATCCCTAGAACACCCAAGGTAAACTCACGATCATACAGATATACTCCAAATCCACCATTAGGAACCTAAAATCCCTAATTGATTCATAAAATTGGAACCTAAACCTTTAGGGAACCTAATCTCTTCTAACAAAATTCGACCCTAAAGTTATCAATCACTAAGAACATTAGGGAAAATGGGGTTATCCTACGATTACCCAACCAATTGCATCTAAACCCATAAGCAAATGTAAATTGAGTAGTAGCCCCCCTTACCTTATCAAATTGCAGCTTGAGTTCTTCGAGTGATATTCTTCGTTCTTCGTACCTTCAGAGCTCAGCTTCCCAAAATCCCAAATTCTGTGTTATCGTGAATAATGAGAAAATAACTTGAGTTCCAAAACATATCCTTATTTCTTTTGCACCCCCACTCTTTACTAACGACATCCAAGCCCAATAACTTAAAAACCCAATAGTTTCTTATTTCTTTTATTTTCTTCAAATATTCCAAAATAGATAATTCCTTTTTATTTTATTAATTCTAATAAAATAATTTCCCAATTAAATAAATCAAATAATTGAAACTGGGGTGTTACAATGCAGGTCCCCGGTTTCTCTAGTGAAGAACGTATTGTGGTTTTCCCTTTGAGGATGTGGTGTTAACCTTCCCGATGAAGTGGGCTTGAATTCCCCAGTGAATGTTTTGATGATTTGGTGTCCATCTTCTTTACTTGAGATTGGTTTTGCAATCCCTAGCAAAAGTGTTACTTTTGAGAACATTTGTTTCCCCGGTGAACCCTGAAAAAGGATGTTTTATCCCTGTATTTGTACTATTTTATCACTTTTATTTGTTTACCTTTGGATTTTGTTTCTCCCCAGTAAAGTTAAAGCAGGCAGTAGATTTTGTTGCCTCAATTGGCATTTACTTTTTCCAGGATTGTTCACTTTGGATGTGATTTAGCCGAGTGTTGTTTGTGCCCGAGTTGGTTTTGCCTGGTTACTCCCTGTGTTATATGTCTGTTTTGTCAGTATATACATGATAACACTCATACATTCATACATACATCATGCATAATTAATTTTAGCAAATTATTGCTCATTTGCATTCATTAATTTTGTTTGTTGACATATTACCCTGTTTTACAGAGTTGTGTTTCCCTCTCTCCAATAGAGTGTCAACCTTAACTATAAAGTGTGTATTCTTTCAAAATCCCCACCGAGTTATCCCTCGTTGGAAGATTTTTGCCTTAGCTTTCCTGTACAACTCTTTGTCTGAATGATTTGGATTTACCTCTTGAGTTTATTTCTCAAAGGATTTATTTTGGTTGACTGTTTTACTCCAGTTTATTTCTGGTTTGAATATTTGTTTCCCAGCAATATTATTACTTATGATGTCTGCAGACTTCGAGTCTTGGTTTGAGAATGTGCATTTATTTTGCACGAGAAGACTTTATCTCCTCAGCAGGAATATATTGGCATTTCCCCAGGAAGCCATATTGTTCTCCCTAGGAAGTCATTCTTTTTACAATCCTCCATAACAACGAGTAGCATGTCTCTTTATTTGAGCAACTTGTGCTTCCCTGTAAAAGTCGACGTAACTTTTTTTTGCTATCTCCTCTACGAGTGGATAATTTGCAGTCCGTCATCAGTTTACGCCAGCGGATGGCAAGACTTTCGAAATTCACGGAGACAGTTCGTTGTGAAATCTTGGCAGGTGGAAGTCTCTCTATTTGAGACAGCTTACCCTTTACAGGCAAAGTGCCTCGGTTAAAGAAGAAGTTGAGACCCATTTTAGGTGAAACGCCGGAATTTTGGGGAAACTTGTTATCTTTTTACTACCTTCAGTGAACGTGGGTAGTTCATCGTTAGTGAACGGCGGTGCTATGATATATTTTCTCTCTACCTTCAGTAAAATTTGGTATATCACCATCAGTGAAAGTTATTATTTGTTATCTTTTTGCTACCTTCAGTGAACGTGGGTAGTTCATCGTCAGTGAACGGCGGTGCTATGAAATATTTTCTCTCTACCTTCAGTAAAAGTTGGTAGATCACCATTAGTGAAAGTTGGTGTTTGTCATCTTTTTGTTACCTTCAGTGAATGTGGGTAGTTCATCGTCGGTGAATGGCGATGCTATGATATATTTTCTCTCTACCTTCAGTAAAAGTTGGTAGATCACCATAAGTGAAAGTTGGTGTTTGTTATCTTTTTTCTACCTTCAGTGAACATGGGTAGTTCATTGTCAGTGAACGGCAGTGCTATGATATATTTCTCTCTACCTTCAGTAAAAATTGATAGATCACCATCAGTGAAAGTTGGTGTTTGTTATCTTTTTGTTACCTTCAGTGAACGTGGGTAGTTCATCGTCAGTGAACGGCGGTGCTACGATATATTTTCTCTCTACCTTCAGTAAAAGTTGGTAGATCACCATCAATGAAAGTTGGTGTTTGTTATCTTTTTACTACCTTCAGTGAACGTTGGTAGTTCATCATCAGTGAATGGAGATGCTATGATATTTCTCTTCCTTCTACCTTCTATGAGCATTGGTAGCTCACCTTCAATGAACATCGGTGTTGTCCTTTCTTTCCTCTTTCTACCTACAGTGAACGTTGGTAATTTCGCCTTCGGTAGAAGTTGTTGTATCCTTTGACCATTTTATCATCCTCTCTGATTCAGGTCTTTTTGACCCACCAGTGATTTATTTTCCTGGTTAGATTAATCTCTTGTTTATTTATTTTTATTACATCCCCAGTGGTGTTTTGCGTCCCTTTAGAGTTGTTCATATGCATTCATAAGCATTGCATGGCATCTTAGGGCCAAAAATAGGGTTTGTTTTATATTTAAGTATATTCGATCGCGTCGACACGAAGATTTTTAACCTTCGTATCTCCGGATAGAAGAAACTTAAATAAGGGCAGTTGTTGTACCCTAATTTTTGCCCCTAAGATCCCTTCATCATACCATGTTGATTCCATCATAACAAGATCACATTAGGATTCTTGGTTCCCCTCCCTATATTTAACTTTGCTCTTTGAGGAATTACCAAGCACCTTGATTTGTTTTCTTTTGTGATCATGCATGTTTTGTTTTGACTTTCCTTTTAATTAATAAAGTGCAATGTTGTTTTGTCTTACTAATAATGTAGGTAAAGGCATTAAGATTCAGCAAGTTGCTCTATGGGTTCATGAGTTTATTTCCATGCCCTAGTCATTAAAGCTTGAGAAGTTCAAACCTCACCATTGTATTTGTTTTGGAAGAAAATGGCATGGCAATATTATTTTGGTTCACCACATTTCAAGATTATCAAATTTGGTTCAAAAATACAAGGGGTTGATTGGAGAAGTTGGCTTGCTTGGACAAGGCTTTGTTCCCATTGGTCACAAGTGCATATTCCTCTAAATTCTCAAGATATGTAAGTGGTTTTGATGTCTATGAGTTCTTGTTATCATCTTAAACAACTTTTATTTACAAAGCAAGAGTGTGGGTACAAGAAGGTTGTTCAAAATTGTCAAGGTTCCTCAAGGCATTTTCTTGATCTAGGAGCTAGGGTTTTGAACTTCAAAGAAGCATATCTTGCTCATATTTTTGTATTTTTGATTGATTCCAAAAACATCCCTCTCTTCAAAGGGTTATCAACGAATCACTTCAAAATTTCCAAGGAGTTTTCATGAGGAAGAAGCTTGGTGATGAAGAAAGATCACAAGTCCTCCAGATGAACCCCCAATTTCTCATGTGTGACTTCAAATGATCATAACTTGGTCAATTTTTATCACCTTGAGCCCATTATTTTTCCATAATGATCTTGATGATGTGAAATTTATGCCTTCTTTTATGTGCAAGATGATAAAATGGATGGAAGATGCCCTAAAGATACAAAAGATTATAGGTAACTTCATGATTTTTTGCCAACTTCAACAATTCATAACTCTCTCAATTTTTGGATATTTTGGATGGTTCAAGTCCCAAAATGTCATTCAAGAGATCTACTTCATGCCATCTTTTTTGGTCAACAGAAAATTCCAAGTGGAAGGCTATGTTTGGATGCAAAACATTATAGATCACTTTTGAAGAGAAAATTTAAAATATTTCTAAGTATGGAAAGTCAACATTTTTCTCCAACTTTGACTCAACACAACTTTCAGCTCAAGCATTCATTTAATTCCATTCTTTTTCCATTGCAAAGCTTGTAACCTCATATTTCTGAAACATCAAGAATTTTGCCCTAAGACCCCTTGAGCTGAGAATGCCACTGGTCAGAAGTTGGCACTTTGAAACTGAATTTTTCACCAAGTCAGAAGTTGGAAATCCTTGGTTTGGCTTCTAAACACTTTGTTTCTGCATGTTTATGCCCCTAAACATGTTTAATGAAGTTCTAGAGTTGATTAGCATAGAAAAACGTGCGTTTTGGATGAGTTTTGATCAAATTGGAAGTCACACTTTTCTTGTTTGCAACTTCACATGATTTTCCTCCAAACTTCATCATTTCACACGCTTGGACATTCCATTTGATTCCCTATAAATAGAGGGTTATTCCCCATTCATTTCCTCAAGCTTGGATAGCCAGAATCCTGCCAAACTTGTTCCATAACTCAGAATTCAGCAACTTCGAAATCTATTCCCAAGCCTTTTTCAAATCAATTTCTCTATCAATTCACCTTCCTTTATCGTCCCTGAAGCTAACCATATAATTACATTCAATAATCGTGCCCTATATTGCTCCATAGAAGTCCAGTTTCAGAGCTCTACAACTCAACTTCAATAGGTAGATTCCTTCATCAATTCTTCAAAACTTTTGTATCATTGTGATGCTCACATTGTCCTGGTTCTAGTTGCAACACTTGCTTTCAATTGGAAACACGTTTTGACCATGAAATTTCAAATCTCTTTTCAAAACTTTCCTTCCAAATTGCTTGAGCTACAGTTTATATAAATTTGTCGCGAAGGTGTGGTTGTCTTCGTCTTGAAGAGACGAAGCGAATGGCATATGTCTGAGCTTATGATTTTACAGTTTGAGAGACCTGCAATTCACGTTGGCTGGAGGTTGAAGATGACCAACGTGTCATCTTCCAACCAATGATGGTGCGCCACTTGTTATTTTTTAATTCTGATTTAATAATTGATTCAGTATTTTATTCATTAATGACCATGATATGCACAGCGCGCCAGATCGCTTGGATTTGATTACTAACGCGTTTTGACTCTCATCCAATGGTCCACATATTTTTTACTTTTATTTTCTTTTCTGATTTTTTATATTTAATTGTTTTAAACTTCAAAAAATCATAGGAAATTCATTTTAAGTCCAAAAAATCTGAAAAAATTATGGAAAATATTTTTGATTATTCTCTTTCTTATTTTTATTTTTTCACAATTTAATTTTGTGTTTTGGTATTTTTTATAGATTTTCACTTTATTTGAATTGTTTTAAATGTTTAAAAATACTTTTATGCATTTTTGAATTCTGAAAAAATCATGGAATGATCCAATGATATTGTGACAAATATTGGTGACCTTATTTTATTTTTGTTTCTGACTTTGCTATTTTTTATTATTTTTGGTTTATTTTACCCATTTCTTTTAATTTTAAAAATAATTTCTGACTTTAAAAAATTACCAAAAAATTTATAAAATCATTTGAGCCCTTTTCTGATTTTTCTATGGTCTTACTTTTTATTTCTTGATTAATTGGAACATAGTTGATATTTTTTCTTTTTATTTCTATTTTTAAACATTTTTAAACCTTTTTTTAATGTATATATTAAATGCAATATTATTTTGTGACTATTTTCTAGCTGATCTTGGGTTAAATTTTTGATCATGAACTTTATTGACATCATTGGATCCATAGGGTTGAGTCTAACTCCACAAAAATGGATGAATGATTTTAATAATAGTTTGATTAAATTTAATTCAAAAGTGATTTATATTTTCTCTCCCACCTCACTTCATCTCATCCCCTTCTTATTGCATTAAGTGTTATTGGAGCATGATCTCTATATCATGTCTCAAAACAAATGGTGCATAGATTGCTATTGACCGGTCTCAAAATAGGTGCGACTTCTATATAAGTTCACTTACAATTGCTTAACATAGCGCTAAATTTTGTCCCGATTCGAATAAATGATCATTTGTGGCCCAAACTTATGTTTGTAAGCCCAAGTATGTTAATTTGATCTCTTTGATCCAATAACCTTGAGATCCACTGTGTGGAGGCTTTGGTTCTACCAATCTTCTAATGGATCTACAACACCTTTGGTCAACGCGGATCACTTAAACATTGTTGATCATTAAATGGTACTTATGAGGATTCCAAATGAATGATATACTTGACAAAAAGCAAATGCAACTTGTTGTGTGGAGGTTTTGATTCTACCAATCCTCTAACAAGTTCCAAATGCAAGTTTCAAGATGATCATTCAACTAACCACTAATCATTAATAATTGACTTTATCTTGTATTTTTATTATATGCCCTTTTATTTTTATGCACTATTTACTTTTAGCATTTACATTTCATGCCATTTTCATCTTTGCTCATTTGAGCATTTACTTTCTTGTCATTTTTATTTTGCTCACTTGAGTTTTTCTTTCCTTTTCTTAAGATACTTAATAATCAATATGGACCATAAAATCCTTAATGAAGCTTGGACTATTTGGTTACTATCCTTGGCATTATGGAGCATTGGACTTCTTGGACTTAGGATTAGAAACCTTGGCCTATGTTGGAGACCTTGTGACCTTAATTGATATTTTGTCTGGAGCTCTTGAGGTTTACCTCAAGACATTGGGTTGTTTGTTTGTTTTGTGTGCAGGTTATTGTGATTACACTCTTTGTTTGTAATCTGGAATTCACCCGTATACAGCTGTTACTCTTCCCAATTTTTATGAAGACTTAATACACTTGAAGTTTAGTTCTCTCAAGAGGTCTAGTATCTTTGCTTGCTTGGTTTCAATCCAAAGAATGAGAATTCTATCTTGGCTCATAATGTAAAATATTGACTTCTTGTTGGTTAGATGGTTCTTATCCCTAGCTTTTACCTTATGCTTTAGGATAGACTCTTCTTCTCCTCCCCTCTTCTTTAATTTCAGAAATCTTCTTCCTCCTTTTGCAAACTCCTCTTGTTTTTTTAACTTGAACCACTTTCATAATAAACTTGGACTTAGATCCATGCATTTTTAAAACATTTTCATAAATAAACCCTAATCAATCTAATAATACCTTGACCTTTTTGTGAGAAGACTAAAAGTCAATCAATCTCATTTCAAACCATTTTTTCCGCTTTGACTTTTTATTTTAAAACCTTTTCTCAAAATATTGGACTTTTGTCAATACTTGTAGTGATGCAAACAACTATACTTCTATAATATGTAGTAAAGTGAGATATTTTTCACTTGGGTGTTGAGTGAGGCACTGTTGATTTCAAAATCCAAGCCATATCCTCCACTTTGAGATGATGCAAATTCTCCTTTCTCATGATTGTGGGTAGTAAGTATGTTTTTCCACACGGACAATGACGATGATGTCTTATCTCATAAAATTAACCAACACACTTGTGTTTTTAAATTTTTTAAAGAGGAACTACGTGTACCCTGATCCCCTATTGCATGAAAGGTGGTACGTAGGCACTAAAGGTTCGCAACCGCGACGGGTGCAAAAAAATCATTAAAAAATATATTTCTTTTCTCGCCCCCACCATCCATTTTTATACAATATTTTTATAGCCAAAATATACAGATTTTACAAAGAGGTTCCTGTGGAGTACCGTAGATATTTAGGGTGTTAATACCTTCCCTTTGCATAACCAACCCCCTTACCTTGAATCTTTCCCCCCTCTTTTGGGTTATTCGCTCTTTTTCCATTCCTTTGGAAATAATAAAGCGTGGTGGTGATTTTTATTTTGATCTGTATAAGTCAAGTTAATCCAATGGCTTAGTCTTGAACATTTCTACCGCTACATGTGTGATTGCGTTTCTTGAAGAAAGAAACGCCGCGCCTTTCCTTTTTGGGCGGTGGACCACGCATGGGTGGTGATGCACTGGGGGAATTTCGTCTTCGAGCTCTCCGATGAGGAGATCTTGAACGCCTATTCTCCAAGGCCCCTATCCTCTTATTTTGTTGAAGGATGAGGGTGTTGGTTTGATTTAAGGAAGCGAGCAGTGCTGCCATGGTCGGGTCGACGTTGAGAGGGATAGGAACCGATTGTAATATTTCTGGCAGTTCCTCGACAGGATTCTTGGAACGGACTTTGTCCAAGAGTTGTTCGTCACCACGTCGAGCATCAGCGGAATCAGGGGACGCGGTTTGTTCGTCACGGAAGCCTAGGTTGTCCACAAGGCGAGGGTGTTCCTGGCTTTCATCAGTCTTGCGAGCAGGGGAAAGAATGGTCTTTCCGGGAAGGTAGAGATCATTATGGTCAGCCATGATAAGATAGATGGATCTTAAAAGAAAAGTTGCTTTGATCTTAGGTTCCGAGGGAAGAAAGATGGGGACAACAGTTTCCTACAGACGGCGCCACTGATCTTGCGGTTGATCAGAACCTGGAGAGTGACCGAAGGATGTTCTTCAGTCGGGCTGAGGAGATAGGGGTTGTACCTGCAAGATACTCCAACGGTCAAGTAAGAGTGGGTGCAAGAAGGTACTAGAAAAATATCAGGTAGTGAGTGGTGAAAATGTGATACCTGACCCTCATAGGTGTGAAGGTTTATATAATACCCCTAGAGCATGGCCATTGGTTCCTGATTTCTCGCCTAGATATGCGGGTCCAGAAAATCAGGTAACTGTCAGGACTTGGTCAAACCGGGCAGATATGCTCGTAACTAGCTGTTGGTTCCGGGTAGGAGGCTGGTTGCGGGCATCTCTCTGGTTGGTCCCTGGTGGTCTGCACGACGCTGGTGTCGAGCAGGATGATAAGATGCTCCACGGGCATCTTGGATCGGAGTTGGACCAGAAGGACAAGAGGGTGATATTGCCCGACAAGTGCGGGCAGTCTGGGTCACGGTCAGTGGGTGGCACCTATGATATGTCCTAGACTGGGCATATTCAAGCTTTCGGGCTAGTCCAGAATAAAAAGAATAATGCATATATGAAATTCAAGATGTATGAATGCATGATTGTGTGGCTTAATGACGTGATTTCATGAAAAGTACCCTTAGAAGGCGGACTCCTAGTTTTGGCCTACGGATATTCTATCCTCCCCGTAATGTGGTTTCCTTAAGAGTATTATGGATAAAACTAGAGGGAAAGGCACAAGGACCTCCCTTAAGTAGAGCCTATTTACATACCGAAACTTTTGTCTCTAGGTCATGAAAGGTCTCATCATGAGACTTTGGTTTAAGGGTTATACAAAGAGTCATAGGTTTCATTCTAAAGTCCTACCCCCCAAGAGGATGTCTCTTGAGACGTATTCCTTATTTGGAATTCCATCGACTCTAGGCGAAGTCGTCACATAAACTCATAGGGCTGATGTATCCCCTTGGCTAATAGACGAACCTTCTTTCTAAGGGTTTTGAAAAATATATATTTTTTAGATAATAAAATCCCATCACAAATAAATATAGCATGATAGAAAAGTAAATAAAAAATAAATAAACCAAAATAAATAAATGTAAAGAAAATAACAAAAATAAAAAACCCTAAAACCCTAAATCCAAAGAAAGGCTTCTAACCCAAGGGTTGAGTCCCTAGCAGAGTCGCCAGCTGTTGTAACCGGCTTTTAAAATGAGAGTCGACATCCTTAATTTTTATCTTTAGGAAGAGAATATAAAGGATAACCCTAATTTGGTCAGTGATTCTAAGTTGTTTGACTCGTTCTTAGACGAAGGGAATGTGTTAGGCACCCCTTATCTACCCTGTTCACAAGGATACTAGGATTTAGAATTACGGCTTAGGAAATAGGGTTTTAATTTTTTATTAGGGAAACTTGCCACGATTTTAGTCGTATGCCTATGTATCCTCTTATGAGGAATCAGAGCCTCAATTTGTAGTTCGCAGTTGGTTGGTGTTTTTTATGGATTACGAAGATTTTTTTTAATTTTTCGTATACTAAGTCTGTGTGTGAGAATAGCATAGTTGTTAGACGGAGTTCACAATTGATTTAAAAGCGTCCTCATAATCCTTTTGATAAAAATTTAAATTAATTAACTTATTATTAAAAAAAAAGTTTAGTGTTGATTAAGTATTTTTTAAATATATTAATATATATAAAATCTTATTAATGCATGGTCAAAGATGATTTTAATGCAATAAAAATAATTATGAGTTAAGAGAGAAAATATTTAGATTTTATAATGATAGTAAAATAATATTAGAATTTATAAATATATTAAATTATAAAAATAATAATTATAAATAAAAAAAGAAATTAAAAAAAAAACGTAAAGGGTGTATTTTTTGGTGAGCTAGTAAAACAGGGGGTATGGGAAGTAGGGCCCTGAATTCAGATATTGAATTCAGGCCCAAACGCATAGGGGATGAAGAATTGTACATGTCGGTAAAAGTGAGGGGTTTGGTCAGCAAGGGCCTAAGTCCAGATATTGGACTTGGCCCAATAACGCAAGGGGTGAGAGGCACATTAGCATAGGAAAACAAAAAAATAAGGGAGCGTGAATATCATATGCTTAGACCCAAAATAGTTTGTGATCCGTTTAGACAAGGTGTGGGAGAGACCATGAACTCACTATGGACACGCGCTTATGGGACGTTTGATACTGATCTGATGGTTATGATGGGAAGAACGTGGCAAGGTTTCTAGGCGCGCGGACACAAAATCAGGGAGGGATTATATATTCCATTCTTTATCATTTTCCTCATTTTTTTCTCTTTCTGTCTCTCTCTCTATATAATTCTCTCTCTTCACTAAACATCAACCTAGAAAGAGGCTTTGACCTCTCTCTAGAACCTAGACAGGCGGAAATCGCCCTGGCCGCGTCGTCCACCTTCTGCCACCACCAACCACCCTTTTTCCCCAGTTTTCCGGTTGATATTCAATCGGAAACTTCAAACATTTAACCCTCCGCCGTGAATATTCATCTGGGTTCGTAGAACCCTAAGGATTCATAATGAACCCTAACTATCCAAAAACCCAGAACACCCAAAAATGAAAAACCCTAACCCTAATCTTCAACCAACCCTAAGAACCCTAACCCTAGGATCTAAGAACCCTAACCCCAAAATTTCCAGAAACGCAACATTCAAACATAAATCAAGCAAACATCACAACAATGATTAAGAGCCCTAAATCTAAGTTATTCGTGTTACCTCTCCTACTGTGATACAGGTCATATAGTTTTGATTTCCTGAATCCTCTTTATGATCTCTCTCTTCTTCTTCTTCTTTTGCTTGCAGGTACGTTGGATGATAAAGTTATGGTGTTGGTGAACATCACAGATCTAGGGTTTCACATTTGAAACCCAGATCCTGGATGAAGGTGGCTTCGACTGGGGACTAAAGACCCCAAGCCTCATTTTCTTCTTCTTCTTATCAACTAGTTCTTCTCAAATTCTCTTTTTTTTTATAGAATTTTCTTAGGTTCTATTTATAGTTTTAGGTTTTAGACAGATTAGGAAAATGTTTTATGATTATCGTTACTTTTGTAATTGACTTAGGGTAGATTGATTCTGTTAGGAATTAGAAGATTTTATTTGTTGTAATTGATTCTGTTTGTAAAAATTTTGGGCGATTTTGTACAAATTGTTATGTAAAGATATGATTGAAATTGATTTTTATTTGATTTTGTTTTAGCTTTGTATATGTTTCAAGATGCGTTTTTCTTTTCTTTAGATTCATACAGTACATATTTGGGCTTGGGTAATTAGGGTTTCAAAACCCTTACGTTAACTTTGGTCAAAATTAATCAAAACAACAACAATAATAATAATAAGATTTAATAATAAATTAATAATTAACAAATATATAATCAAGTTTAATTAAAAATAATAGTAACAAAAAATAAAAAATAAAATAATATTTAACTAAATATTGTCTTCAGCCAGCCAAAATGGGCTTTCGAAAAATAAATTATGGGCCTTAAAGAAAGCCCCAATAACTTCTTTGAGGAGACCAAATGACCAGACCAATCACACCATCTTCCCTTGCTAAAAATATGTTAACCCTTAATGGACCTTTTTAAAAATATGGTAATGACTTGGCAAGGCCCAACCGATCACCCCCTTGAAATGGATCATTCAGTTTATTAGACCAACATAATAAGTGTTTACTAAAACACGTCCCTCTTATGGGTTTTAACCCCCCCACCCCCTCTCTCTTTTAACTAGGCCAAACAAAATTGTCTTAATGGGCCATCAAATTTTGATGGTCCATTTAAGACAATCCACTCCCCCTATTGGTTTTAAACCCCTCGTATGCTCATTTTTAGAAACAAATTAAACAAAATAATTAGAGATTCAACAACATAATAGTAATGTGATCGTCGAAATTGATAGGACAAATTTAGGGTCTGACGGTTAGTAGGTTCATGAGTAAACCTAAGTGGTCCCATTACTAAGCTGCTGTCAGGATTCTAAGATATATCGAGGAAACTCTAAAGTATGGAGTACTATTTCTTTCTGGAAGTAAGACAGATTCAGAGTTGATGAGTTATTATGATTCTGATTGGTGTGGAGATAGAGTTGATAGAAGAAGTACTTCTGGATACTTATTTAAGTTTCTGGAAGGTTCTATTTCTTGGTGTTCCAAGAAGCAATCTGGTGTTGCACTATCAACGTGTGAAGCTGAGTACATTGCAGGTGTTGTAGCTGAATGTCAAGTTGTTTGACTTCTGAATCTATTGCAGGATCTAAAGATCAAGGTAGAAAAGTCTTTGAAGCTGGTGATTGATAACAAGTCTGCAATCAATTTCGCTAAGAACCAGTACTACATGAGAGAAACAAACACATTGAGACAAAGTATCCCTTTCTGAGAAGTCAATTCTAGAACGGAGTATTAGAAATTATACACTGTAGCACCCAAAAGCAGTTGACAGATGTTCTGACAAAGGCGATCAAGACGGATCAATTTCTCTACTTAAGGGATAGAATTTGTATTGTTAGTTTTATTAAGAAATTCTAAATTAAGGGATAGTATTAAAGGATAATTTAGTATTTTAGTATGTTGTCTATGTGGTCCTAGTTTTCTGTGTATAAATAGACTAGTAGTTGTTGTCTTTTAAAATCAATCTTTTACATATTTGTAACTGTCATTGCAAAATAATAAAATATATATTCTCTCATTCTTTCTGTCATCATTATCTTATAAGATAATACCCTAAAAGCAATTGTGATTTTCGATATTTTTCGTAATAGTACATCTAACTTTTATTTTTTAAGAGGCAAACGAGCAATCATATTAATAAATCAAGTCATAAGGGATGCCCAGATTAAGATTGATACAAACAGAGACAAGTCTTTTGATGAAATTCATAATATTCTCTACACAAAACAATAGACTTTTGAAAGATAGTCTTCTTCTCCACAAACACAAGTAAATCAACACCTTCAACTTTAAAGCACTTTCATCTCTATCTAAAGCAAAGCATTGTCAACCTGTCCTATATACAAAGGATACTAAGGTGTTCCATGATATACATAATGGTTTTCTTTTTATTGATGAAAATGATATAAAGGTTTTGTTACTGTATAGTATTATTGAAGGATATATTATTTAACAGTAATGTACTATTATTTAACACCGACTATTATCTTTTACCGTTGAAATTATTTTTAAATAAAACATTCGTCGCAACAAGAAAATTCATCATCTCACATGACCAATAGTTTCTCTTCGTTTCATTAGTTCGTGCCGTATATCGCCATTGAATAAACCACCCTTCTTCAATATCAGCCGTTTGATCTCTCTCTCTTTTCTTACAAAAATCTTACGTGTTGTCTGTGTTTTAGTTACCACTATAGATTACATTTCCACACCTTTCAATTGCAACGGTCAAACCGTATCAAATATAAATAATAATTTTCACATTAAATGACAAAGAGTATATTAAACTTTTTTTAAATGAAAAAATACATAGATTTAATATATTAAAATTTTAGGTTAATATATAAATTTAAAAATTAATTTTATATAATAAAATTTCATTGATATATATTATTGAAGATAAATTACTTTCAATTTTATAAAGATTAGTTTAAGTTTCAGCTTAATTAATTTATTATTTTGTGATCAACTTCAACTAATTCTAACATCAAATTTTACCAAATGTGTGGGTCCCTTAAATAATTCAAGTGCCACATGGCCTTTATTGAAAAACAGAGTACCATTGATTACTTACATATAATTTTCTCACACGTCACACAGGTTCATAGAGCAATTACTCACTACAGCCTAATACAATGTAGTACTTTGAGGAGGTCCAATCACAGACACAGATCAAAGCGGGTGCATGGTAATGCGAAGCAGAAAACAAAAACGATAAATCTCAGCCGTTGATTAAAGTTGGAACAGGTGGAGTCGCAGCATAAGAAACGTGAGCGTGACTACAAACAAATCGTGTCTCGTTTCTATTCCTTACTCGAAAAATAACAAATCACAATGGATGCGTATGCCATCAAAAATAATTTCTCACACGTGTCGATTTCTTACGTGTCCTTTCTTCAATTCTTCTCCTTTTATCATTTCCTCTCTCTTTCAAACTCAACCACTGCTACTACTGAGTTATGGAGCGTTTCGACGATTCAGAAGCGCAACTCGAACGAGTTGACTCTGATCAGTTAACGTTAACAAGCTCTGGTTCAGGCATTTCGTCTATATTCAGCGCTGACGATTTCCGGAACTTGAACGGTTCCGGTGATGTTTCGTCCATCAGCAGTGGCTCTGGTGAGATTCCGGTATTTACAGTGAATCGAGTGATTCTTGCACCGTCGTTAATCGCTGAGAAGGATTCCGTTCCGGAACAGGTTTTGGTGACGGCGGTGAGAGAGAAGTGCGTCGGAAGGAGCAACAAGGGAGTGAGTTGGGGATATACTTCAGTGATTGGGAGACGGAAGGAAATGGAGGACGCTGTAGCTGTTATTCCGGGACTTTGGTCTCGCAGTTGCGATCACATCGGTGGTTGTACGGCTCCCGGCTCTAGATCCTCCGATGAGATCGGACCGATTCATTTCTTCGGCGTTTATGACGGACATGGCGGCTCTCAGGTAAACACACCTCCTTCTTCCATTTTTGTTTAATAATTATTTCGAAAAACAACCGTTTCTATTTTATTTATTTATTTTTCGTCAATTTTATTTGTTTTCTATATATGTTAATCTGGTTACATTGTGGCGTTATGTGTAAAATTATGTATAATAAGTTATTTGGCTCAAAAGTAGAATAATAAGACCCAACCTTAGTTGTTTCAGTGTTCGCCGAATTAAAGGATTATGATTCAATATATATATATATATATATATATATATATATATATATATATATATATATATATATATATATATATATATATATATATATATATATATATATATATATATATATATATATATTACACTCACAATTATGATTGAGAGTGTGACTGAAACTTCTTGATGCTAGAATTTATCTTTAAATTGGATTATCAGTTAATTAATACTTTAACTGCATATATCTTTAAACTTCTTGAGACTGAATAAATAATAAAACAATAAGTTAATTAATACTGTAACTGCATATATTTAGTACTCCCTCCGGTCTCATTTATAAGAAAAAATTAACTTTTGGACAATATATTGTCCAAATATATTACTTATTTAATGTATCTAAAAAGTTAATTTTTTCTTATAAATGAGACCGGAGGGAGTATGTGTTTAGAATTACAGTATCATTTTTTGTTTATTTGTTTATTTGTTCATTTGATAGTATTAAAATTCTCAATATTTGTTGTTATAATTAAATAAATTTGTGATTGTAATTGTGATGGTTGTTTAATTAAAAGGGGAATGAAGTAGTTGGTGTGTGTTTTCCATGGGAAGGACGCGTGTTATATGTAGAATGGTCCACAAAAAGAGAGATAAATTTATTGTGTTTGGCATTATGGTGACACGTTGTAGATACAGAATGTGTAATACCGGTGTGGGCCTTTTTTTAAAAGCTATAAGCTATAATAGGTCACATGTTTGTTTGTTATTATTTACAAATTTATAATAATGAAAAAAATAAAGAGAAAGAGAAATAGAAATAGAAGAAATATGTTATATCTTCTATCATAATTTTTTTAATGAATTCATGAATTAAAATTATATATTATATAAAAATAGAAGATAAATGGACAATAAACTGCACTAATATTTTTTTTTATGACAAATCTAATTTTCTTAAAAACTACATTCACAAGTCTAGAAGATATAACATATTTCTTCTGTCAGATTATTTACTATTTTTATTTACACATTAAATTTATGAACACAAATTTACTATTTTTATTTACACATTAAATTTATGAACACAAATGTGTGTTAAGAATTCTATATGAGATATATGTATATCGGATATGGATCCCTCCAGTTGTGTCTCTCATGCCCTCCATCCTGCCATAATATCCACCATTGATTTCTCTTTAAGGTGATATTTTAATTTTATATTTTGTCTTCTAAAATCTATTAGCCATTGGATTAAGTGCAGTATAAATGGCAGGACTTATTGGCAGGAGAGGATCCAATTTCATGTATATCGGATATATGGTGAAAATCTGTATTGAATGTGACAGTGATGGTTATTATTATGAATTAATAAAATGTTTTGGTGGGTGTGGTGCTGTTTGCTGCCTGTTGGGGGAGAAAGTTTTGGAGAAAAAAGTTCAGTTACGTGGATGGAATGATGAGCCTTTGTTTATTTTATCATTTACTTTACCTAAAGAAAAGGTATGTTGCTCATATCATGACAAGTGTAAGTAAGTGGGGCCTATGTTTCACTATGAACCTTTCCACCACTTTTGACATGGAAGGGTTGACGAATGTTTGAGGTGTGTCTGCCTGCCCTTTCTGGGAAAAGTTTATTAAACGGTTTAAGGGAGTCAGGATTAAATGAAAAGTTTCATCGGTCAATATTATATCTACTTTCATTTTTGTTACTCCAAAAATTCCTTTTTGCAAGCATCGATCCCCATCACTATTATTATTTAATTTTGTTAAGTTCTCATACGACCACATAAATTTGAGATGCTGCAGGAATAGATTTCATTAATTCATCTTATCGCTCGTGTTTGTCACTACTCATATAAGACTTGGTTGTTGTTTGTGTCTATAATGAAGGTACTACTAAGTTGATAGTAGGTTAATGGCACAACCTCGAACTTATGAGTACCCTTCTTCTAACATTTGTGGTAATTTAATCCTAGGTTGCTAAATTTTGTGCTAAACGGATGCATGACATTATAGCAGAGGAATGGGACCGAGAAATAGCAGGTGCTGCTGAATGGCAGAAAAGATGGGAAGCCGTATTTGCTAATGGCTTTGAGAGGACTGACAGTGAAATCGAATCAGAAGCAGTTGCACAAGAAATGGTTGGATCTACTGCCTCTGTGGTTGTTCTATCTGGTTGTCAAATTATTACATCCAACTGTGGCGACTCAAGGGTGGTTCTTTGCCGCAGGACTCAAACTCTCCCGTTGACAGTAGATCAGAAGGTCTAGTCATAACCCATTTATCTTCTTTGTTGTTCTAAGCATTCTTTAGTTTCCATGTTCTAAACTGCAGTTGATGAGTCTTGATATTGCGGCAAATTAAGACATACACCATAATTGCATTTGTGATGTGGTCACAATTGCATTTGTGATGTGGTCACAATTGCTACTGCACACCCCAATTTAGAATTCATGGATACGAGTGTATATAGGATATGATCTATCTATTCTCAATAATAATAACATGAAAAGATAAAAGCATTTCCATGTACTGCTTTTGAAGTTCTGAGATACTTGTAACCAATGAGAAAGGATCATCAGAAAAGAAAAAGAAAATTATTAAGAGACGTATATAATGCTTACGCGCAGACGTATATTAAAAAAATATGCATTTCCCTTCAATGCGGTTGGTTTTGAGATACCATTGTCCTTGCTTGTACAGCCTGACAGAGAGGACGAACTCTTGAGAATTGAAGGAGAAGGAGGAAAAGTAATAAACTGGAATGGAGCCAGGGTGTTTGGTGTTCTTGCCATGTCCAGGGCCATAGGTACCTTGATTTATCTGATATATTCAGTCTTGGTTGCTAATTTACCAAATGTTTTCTTCGTTTGAGCTAATTTTATATGCCAAAAAGTCTTCTGCTATGAGCTAATAAGGAGGTGCAAAGTGCAAACAGCTTAATATCTAAATAAGTAAATGACTTTTTACAAAGGGTTTTGATCCTGTACACTCTGTGATTTTGATAGCTATCTACACTCTTGTATCTATATCATGGGAATTTCAAAAGTAAGTTTGCCCTTACAAACACAAATATTTTTTCTTTTACCATTTTTTCAATTTTTATGAAGTTATAACTTGCACACAGCTTGTTAGTGTTTAGGCAAGCCTCCTAGGTACTATAGGCATTCAGTGGTTTTGTATAAATGTGTCAATTTTGAAATATATGAATGTATCGAGAAACTTAATTCATAATGACTAAGAAAATATACATATTGCGGGGGTTCCTAAATAAGCTATAACTTTGATTCTAAAGCTAGACATGAAAATTGATTATGAAGTTGTGTGTGCAAGGTCTTAAAATGGATGTTATCTCCTTCTCAATGATTCTTATCACCTTTACTTGTTCCGCAAGCTAGATCACATAAAAAAACCAGTAGCTTCTCGGTGATAAAACCATTTTCTGCCTAAAACTTAGATGGCAAGAGGCTTACCTGCAAAGTTCTTTAACTAGTCTTGTACTAACTACCAAATAATGGTGATATTTCAGGTGATCGGTACTTGAGACCATGGATTATTCCGGTGCCAGAGATAACTTTTACAGCAAGAACTGACGAGGATGAATGTTTAATTTTGGCAAGTGACGGACTTTGGGATGTAATGACGAATGATGAAGTAGGAGAAGTAGCACGCCACATTCTAAGAAGGCGCCGCAGATCCTTGTCAACAGAGGAAATATCCCCAACACAAGTTGTTGCTGATAGACTCACTGAAATTGCGATTAGTAGAAATAGTAAAGATAACATTTCAGTCATAGTTATTGATCTGAAATCAAAGAGAAAACGTCTGCAAAGGCCTCCTTCAATTTCCGAAGAACGCGATTGAATCTCTTCAATAGTTTTCAACCTTTATAAGGCGATGAACTCCCTACAGTTGATCTACATATAAGCAGAAAAAAAATCCTATGTCGTGATGGTTCTCGGATACCATTTTAACAATTGTGCTTCTCTTAAACTGCTGTACAGAGCTGACTGGCAAAATAATCTGTTTCATGACAAGTAACAACTAGCTAGGCATTGTTTGTTACAATGAAGTGCTTATCAATACTTCATTTCATCAGTTCATCAGTTCAGTCCTTGACAGGGGTAAATAGAATGAATTTACCAATTCATTTGTTGAACTTTTAAAAACTAATACTAATGGAATGAAATATGAAATTCTCAAATCTCTTCTTGCTAACTTGAGATCAATTCAATAGGCAAAACCATGACTCAATCTGGTCAGCATTATTTGCTATTTTATTCCTACTTTACATGTCTCTCGACTTCGGCAGCAAAAGTTCATATCAAGATACAATTGCAGTTATTTGTAAGAAAATTTGCATTAACTTAGGAATACAAAAATCAAGTGTAAAAAACTAAATAATAAGTTAGAACCGTTTGAGGAATGACAAATTTTCATATTCTAGCAATCACTCATCACTTCCATCATCCTCCTGAGGTTGAAGAATGCATTTTCCACCAATAAGAAAGTTAAAAACTTGCCTCAAATTTCCTCTGGATGGTCGAGCATTTGTTGCAAATTTACAGACAAATACGAGCCATCGCCTCAAATCCCATTTAGTAACATGTGTTGTATCGAAGGAGTCCCCACCATCAAAAGTGCCTATAAATAGCCATGATACATATATAAATATATACAAAGCATCAACCTATAGATATAATGATTGATGGATACTGAAATGCATTGATTCAACATTATATGAGAAATGGGCTTTATGATTAACATTTTGTAACAATATGAAAGCTATATAGATATGTACCTTTTTCATCAAATAATGACATCAAAATTGCTAAACAAACACATACACTTATATCTTCCCCTGAAAAGCAAAGAAAAACAGGTTATTTAAAATGCATAAAATATTTACATAGGTTCAGCGAAAGGATTAAGGACAAGCTCAACAGAAGCTATACCATTACTACAACAGACCAGAAGTCGTTTTCCTTGGCAAAGGTTGAACTTCGCGAAGCTTACGGCTTTAGAAAGATTGTTTAATAAGGAAAACCGATCAAACTTTGAACTCTGGTCAAGAAAAACTAAAATGAGTTGAAAAATTTAAACAGCAACAACAACAAGAGATTTTATTTCCACTTCATACTAACCACCATTGGAAGATGTAGATACGTATCAGCACTGGGAAGAGAAACCGAGATGGACTCACTATCACAATTCAATATGCAATCAACATCAGCTACATCTTTAACTGCACCAAACACGAACACTCAGCCGCATAAACATTGTAAAATATTTAACTACTTAATCATGTTGCTGATCCCAAGTAGATTGGATAACAAGACAACAAACTATATAGTATATACTATAAGTCAGTATACCGAATTGGGATGCACCAACGGCCAGATTAGTTGAACCCAACCAAGAAACTTCAAAATCTTCAGAAGACTCGTTGGCATTGGCCTCAATTTCAATATTTGAAACATCAGAAGCCAGTGATGGTTCTTGACGTGAAAGTGATTTGACTCTAATCTGAGGAGCATTCTCTCCTCTATAAGCACGACGCACTCTACTCTTTTCAACTATGTCAGCAACCTTCTGATTACATATTTCAGGACCTGAATTTATAAGATCATAAACATGATTCCAAAAGAGAGGCGGAGTTAAACCCCTAGACCAACTTTCTTCATCGTCTCCGGCACCAGGTATATAATTCCAGCTAAACTCGGAAGTAGTCCTATTGTGTTGGCTTACTCCGTTCGACGAAGAAGAAGCAGAGACAAGTATGACGGGAGTGAAATCCCAAGAATCGTGATGAGGAACTTCGTTTAACCAGATGACAGTTTTCTGAGAAATCCAAAGCGGACGTAAAGGTTTCTTCAAGGTAACAGCAAGAGAAGCAATGTCAGCTCCACTTGCTTTCAATTGTTCAGTCCATTCCTCTAAGTGCTCCTCAATGGAAGCCTTTTCTGTTTGTGGAACCCAAAGAGGAAGATGCAAAGAGCAATCCCAATCTCTTGCAACCTCACCACATCCATTACAATCCTCCTGTTCCATGAATTGAATGCAACAATATAATTACAAAGAGATAATAATATAAACCACCAAGGTTTTAAAAAACGATCCGTTACTGCCACGACAAAACGGTATCAGAAGTCGATAATGTTATTCATCATTTTTATGATAAAGAAGAAAGTGTGGTTAATTCACACTGCAAGGATCGTAATCAGTGTCGCAACACAGCACTTGTAGCGACCGAAATCACGAAAGCCTTTAAGACTGCAACCGTTATTTAAAACCTTGCACACAACCATTCAAACTAGAATATTGAAATAAGCATGATTATCACACTCACTTGTGGCAATGCAGCATCATTCTCATGAATGTTAGAGTCTGTTCTAAATTGAGAAATTGCACGGTTAAGAACACAAGTCCAAATAGGTATAGTTTTCGACATACTATCAGGGAAACGTTTTCCTCTTCTAGTAGAATCAACAATCATGCAACCACCTTTCTGCGCTACCCAATTGAACAAAACAATAAAAAATAAAAGAAAACCAATCTTTGAGCCTTAAACAAAAGAGTACAAAAAGAAAACAAGATTGTTGTTGAATAATGAATAGTACCTGCAAGATGAGCGACATGGAGGTTGAGACGAGAAGTTGAAAAAGAACAGTTGTTGGTGTGACCATCGGTGGATTTGAAGTAACATGTTGAATGAAAATTCGAAGAGTACCATAAACCACAACGGAGATTTGCGAGAAGAGGGACTTGAGGCCATAATTGAGAGATTTCAGAAACGAAAACTGAGTCTTGGTAGATAGATCTGAGTGCGTTGTATAAACTGTTGTCTCTTTTTTTTATACTTCTTGCTGCTTTGTATATGCTCAGCTTCGACCATTCACCTTCTTCTACCTCCATTGATCTCTCTCCCTCTCTCTCTCTCTCTCTAGAAAGCTTGGTTTGGTGTTGATACGAATCATGCGCCGTCAGAATGACACACACGAGGAGAACAAGACCTAGGATGGTTTTCGAAAATACAACGTTGTTCAGTTAAAAAAACATGTCCAATACTTATAGTTGAAACATAGATTTTCCACAGTTAAAAAAGTCAGAGATAGTAATAGTACTAGAAACAAAGATCATGTAGGTAAAAAAAATTATGTAATTGATAAATATAACTCCCTTTTAAAAATCATTACTTGTAACTTTTTTATTTAAAAAAACTAATTTTAATTCAAGTGTTATTGTTTTGTTTTAGTCTATATAAATTTTATTTATATTAAAATTGATCTACGTGATTAATAAAATATTTGATTTTAAATTTTAATATTTGTCACATAACATCCATATTTGTTGGATAACACCCCTATTTCACATAATATCCATACAAATTTTTTTTATTTTGACAACAAATTTCATCACATTAATTTTCTTCATTTTCACTAAAACATAATATTTATATATTTTATTTTTAACAAAAAAATTTGAAAAATATTGTGATTGTTATGAGTTCAACTCCTAACTTTTACAATTTATTTATTTTATGAAATTTAAGTCTCAGGTTGGATCAATCTTATACATCATTAATCATTTAACTCTTAGGGTATGTTTGATTGATGGAATGAAATGAGATATAATAGATTAGACTTAAATTTCGTTGATTGGATTGATTAAAAATTAATGGAATTGAGCTGAATCTGATGGAAAGCATTTCATCATTTTTGTATCATCCGATTTGAGCGGAGTAATAAAATTACTTTGTTTCGTCATGAAATACCCAAACAATAGAATGATATCTTTATTCCATTTTATTCTGCTATACTTCATTCGACTCTGTTCGCTCCGTTCGTTTAATTGTACCCAAACATAGCCTTAAAGGCATCAGACCTCACACTTAGGTTGTGACCACCATATTTTCCAAACATTAGCTAAGCCTCAATGGCTTTAATGAACTTCACATTATGAGGACTTTGAGCAGCATAGTTTAGCTCCCTTACTGGTCAGTGTTAGGGAGTTGTAGATTGTTATAAACTTCCATATATATACTCGTCCCTTGTCATACAAAACCTTTTCCCCATCACTAATTAGAAAGATCCAATACACTAGAACACACCCCCATTCATCAAGGCCGATACAAAATTGATGAGTTCTCACCACTGCCAAATAAGCGAGACAAAGATCAAGGCATTGGAATTATCGAACACTGACTGATGAGACAGTTCCCGCAACTAGACCACCGCTGACAAGCTAACTCTGCAAAAATCTTCTGATACATCCCCTCTCTGGTTTCAAAATGTTAATGCAGCCACTGCCACGCCATCCACCACCTCTACAGTTGCTACTCAGATTGCTGGAAAATGTGAGAGAGGTTTTTCTACTCAGCCAAAATACAGTTGATATGATACAAAACTTCAGCCATTAAAACAGATAAGATAGAACAACATACTTGAATAGCTATTGGAATACAATCAAGCCCATGCAGCCACAATGCACATCCACATAAACTCTACATGCTCAGTGCTCATAATTTTTAGTCTGGCTGCATATTTATTTAGATATTGAATTGTAGTTGCCACCACCATGAGCAACAAATCGCGAGAATTAACGGCAAATGCACCAGACCATGCGCACCCGGTAGCTAGAGGTACCAACAGCATGTTGGAAAAAAAACAAACATAGAAAAAAAAAAAGAACACAATAACAATACAGGAGAATAACGTGAAAACTCTAATAACCTTATTAATAATAGATAATTGAGTAGTTATATGAATTGAAATACAATAAATAAGAGTAAGTAAAAAGAAATAATAAATATCACATTAGTATCTTAAAGGGACAAATAATTTAAGACAAATAAAAATAAAAAAGAAGACACATTGTGAGACGGAGTCTCCTTTCCACATTTCTTAAGGGTCATTACAAAGGTTATGATTAGATGAATCGTGTGCCATCTTTTATTTTTATATAAAGATTCATCGTAGATCTAAGATTCATCCACACTTTATCATAACCTAAAAACCATAAGATTTTATTCATAGCACATTGTTAGAAATTCCTTCATATACATAGTGGACATTCATTCACATTTGTTTCCTATCATCACCATGCCATTAATCAAAAGAAGGTTCCACCAAATAAAATGCATGTAAGTTTGATAACGGAGATATGTCTAGACAAGATAAAAATCCTTTGAATGCAAGCCACTCGGTAGTTTTTTGGTATCATGCTAGATCAAGATAAGTTTTACGAAACTACTGCAAGCAGTTGTCTTCGTTTTGTAGATATGTCTAGACAAGAAATTTCATCTTACTAATAACCGTTGCCCCACAAAAGTTGTGAACAAATGGACACTCAAGTATACCCCCCTAAAGGGAACCATAAAAAGTTTGATATTTCATCCATAAACTTAAATAGTCTTTTACATTCATGTCTACAACACAAAAATTGTTCAATAGTGAAACACAAGAAGCCAACAACTAATTCATTAAATCATAGTCATCCAACTTGTCATTGTACTGAAGCACCTTTCTCTTTATCTTAGACGAATCCACCCATGTAACAAAGTCTTCCTGGTTTCTAGTTACAAGGAAAGCTGGGTCTGTAACTGTATTTGGTCCAACCCGAACATGCCCCTGCTCAATATACGTTACAGCTTCTTTCAAATGTTCCGCAAATTTTAGTCTAACCAAAACAGTTGAGAGCCTCCGTCTGCACAATAGTTAACATAATTTGAAGCAAATGAGAACAATGTAAAATTGTACTAACAAATCAACTAATTTTTGTTACTTATTGCATAAGACTAGCATGGACAAGAGGAACAATAAAATTCCTGAAATTCCTCATTTGATACTTCACGCAAGTTCATAACCATAGATGCTTTTCAGATTTCTAGATTTTGTTTATTACTTGTCTTATTTAACTAGCCTGACTTCACTTGTTTGACCACAACAAAATTTAGAATGATAGGTTTATCAACAGAATAATTCAATCAGCTAAGTATTATTCCAAACCCAATTGAAACTCCATGAGATAAGGTGTGTTTAAGTCCCTTACCACTCTGAACAACCACATATTGGCAAAATCCAAGGCCTTTTGTTGTTTTTCATATGATAATACACTCTAATGAGCTAACGAGTAAAGTTCATAACAAAATTTTCATTTAAATCATTAAAAGCAGTAATGCGTTCCTTTTACCTGCAGAAGGATGACACAGTTAAGCCTTCACATAGTGTGATGCTTTGCCTGGTTGGAATCACACCCATGTTGTAACTGTCATAAAAAATAAAAGAGTGAGTTAATGAAACAGATATGTGTAAACTGTAACTGACTCAACATTTATGTTTTCCTTCTTTGTTTCAAACTAATACCAACTACCAAGAATGAAGAAACAAAAGGAGTTGTCACTAAAATAGGTCAATCATCGCACTCGAAATGGTAGGTCTAACTCATACTTCTCGGCACTAAGCTACATCCATGTAGTTATGAACTATCCTGGACAAACATTTAAGCTATCTAACAGTCATGAACTCATGGTCATCGTGATGAGAGAACCAAAGGGCTATGAAGCACGGAAACCGTTTCAATTATGTCTAACAAAACCATATAAGCCACAAAACTTTGGGTCCACTAGAAAAAAATGGCTAAATCACTAAAATCCAACGCAATGAATTAAACAACTTAGAATTCAAAACCAAAATCACCATATTCAGAAAAAATGAAAAACAACAATCAAATCATGAAGAACATTACAACCGAATCATAAAAATAAAATAAAAAAACAATTGAAAAAGGCTGAGCAACAAGAGAATGAATGCTTCGCACCTTATGAAACGAAAGGTTACCGGAAAAATTACTGGCGAGAGTCTTAACTCTATCGATGGACTTACCAGAAAAATTATCGAGGTTATCAACAACAATGACTTTGTAACCGGCAAGAAGAAGCTGGAGAACAGTGTGGGTGCCGATACAACTGGCACCGCCGGTAACAAGAATGGTTTTGTTAGACAAAGGGCCATTGCAATCAGGCCACCTATTTTTAGAGGTGCCGGATTGCAATCAGACCACCTATATTTATTACATTTTATCTGATTACCCGTAGTTGCTGCTTATACTTACATAGAACCACCCCACAATTTAAATACATTACTTGCAACTAAACTTGTAATTGAATTTAAGAAAACCAAAGCTCCATAGTATATGCACCAATCCAATCCAGTTCAAACAATAATATCATATACTATCTTTTAAACATGTAACTTCAAAAAGTGAACTTACAGTCTTTCCAAAAGGTTATCAGTCATGTTAACTCGAAAGGAATCCTTGGCGTCGATCTGTTTCACTGCGCTCACCAACTTCTGAATCATCCGTGTTAAACTTGCATACCTGTTCATATTTCCACAATCAGCTAAAAACCAAATCAAAACAAAGAAAATTACCAAATGCCAGAACAATTATGATAATACTTTTTATAATCGTCTCGTTGAGTAATATGGTAGCGCTGCATAACCATATTCTCTCTGTGACCCTCTTCTCTCTTCCATTCCAAAAAATTCACCCTCCTCAAAAGCTTATTCTCATGATACTTTAGCTTCCTCATTGTTATTCACTGTCAAAACAAAGGATCAATTTCACGAAAACAAAAACCAAGTTTTTTCGGAAAAGCGTAAGATTAAACGAAAAGGAAGAACTGAAACTTTGAGATTAGAATAGAGCTTGGAAGCGATTGAAATGGAAGAAGAGAATGAGAAAGAGAACGTACCTTAGAGGGATGACGGTGGCGGAACAAGCTCGACTAGGGTTTAATGGGGGGTTTTGATTTTAAACAATAGAGGAACATGAACGATAAAATTTGGGGTTTTGTTCATGGTTTATTAAACAAACCAAACTGGACCAAGTTTATGGTTCGGTCCAGTTCTTAAACCTGTTTCAGTGAAAAATCGGTTATTTTTGAAAAACCGGTCCAAACTCAGTTTGAGTACAGTTCAGGACCAGTTTTCAATAAAAGGTATTGTTTTTTTTTTTTTTGAAATATCAAAGGAAAATGGTATAAAAGTGGAGAACAAATTAGCCTCAAATATTACGAGAAGTTAAAAAAATATATATTTAATATATTCTTTACAAAATTCTTCTTGATATCAATAGGAATGGAGTAAAAAATAATGGTAGAGCTAATGCGGAGTGCGAAATTTGTTAAAAAATTGACACAAGAATTATCTTCTCTGTAAATGTGAGTGATGACAATATGAGAAAATCTATACTCATGAAGACAAAACTGTCATCTATTTCTAAAAATTAAATATAAAAGGGATTGATTCAACGCATGTTAAAGTTTGTGAAACCAGATTGCAATATGGGAGATTCAAATATGTGCGATTTTGGAGTTACTATGTCAAACAAGCACATAGACAACGCTTTTTTTTGTCATAGACAGCGCTTATAAGCGCTGTCTATTCTTGCGCTGCTGTAACCATAAGCAACGCTTTTAGTCTATGTGAAAGTGTTGTTTAATGTAGACCTTAGACAACACTTTATTGAATAAGCACTTTCTAAAGGCCCTTATAGGCAGTGCTTTTAACAATGTAAGCGCTTTCTATAGTGTGCCTATAGTAGCGCTTTTACTTTAGACAGTGTTTCCTCAGGCGTTGTCTAAAGTAAAAGTGTTGCTATAGGCACACTATAGAAAAACCGTTGTCTAATGTGTTTTTTTTCTTTTTTTTTTATATTTTAGGCAGTGCTTTATTTTGAAGCGCTGTCTAAAGTTCCTTTTTAGGCAGCGCTTTTCACAAGCGCTTTCTATTCCCCATAATAGGCAGCGCTTTGGGTTTAAAGCGTTGTCTAATGTTCACTAGTTTTTTAATATATTCAGGTTATATTTTAAGCGTCTTGTACACATAATCACTTAAAATTTAAGCGTTATCTTTCAATTTTGCACCAGAATTTATAAATGTGAAGCTTCAATCTAATAAATATGCACCAAATTTACATATTTATATATACAACTTTAATCTAACAATTTATATATACATAAATACAACTTAAAAAATTCAATAATTTATATAAACATGAATTTAAATTTTTACATATACAGCTTTATAAACAAATAAATATGCACCAAATGTACATATTGTTATCTTCTAGAGTTGCTATATTCTCTACTATCTTCTCTACAAACAACAACAATGAATCTATATATCTTCTACATATGCACCTACCTGAAACAAAACCAACAAAGGCATATATATCATAACCAAGCTATATATATATATATATATATATATATATATATATATATATATATATATATATATATATATATATATATATATATATATATATATATATATATATATATATATATATATATATATATATATATATATATATATATATATATATATATATATATATATATATATATATATATATATATATATATATATATATATATATATATACACACTTAAAAATTAATGTAAAAAAAAACAAATCAAGAATCCGTTATAACCCACAATTAAAAATTCTCTGATTCATACCATACAAACAAAATTTTGTTTGAATTTAAATCCAATACTGTAACGCCCGTAATTTAATTAATTATTTAATTAAATTATTTTTGGAATATTTGTGAAGATGGGTTATAGTTAATTGGATTTATTTTATTAAGTGGAGAAATAATATTAGAGGTATTATATTATTATGTGGTGAAATAATATTAGAAGTGTAATATTATTTAATATGGCCTTATTTTGAGAGAGTAGAAGTAATAAGGGGTGTAGGTTTTGAGCCCAATATAAAATAAGGAATAATAGAATAATAGGGTTATATTATTATTTGTGAGAAGGAATAGAAGAAAGAACAATAGAAGGAAATAAGGATTTGAGAAGAACGTGAAGCTGCTGGAAAAAGTGGAAAACGACAAGAACAAGAATTTAACCTGGTAATTGTAGAGTGACCTTCAATCCAAGATAAGGGTGGGGTTCTGACTTTATAATTGGGTTTATGATGTTTGATATGTGGGGTTAGAGGTGAGTGTTGTTTTGTTCTTGAATTGGATGTATATGATGGTGTGTGATGAAGATTTGATGAATTTAGATGAATAATGATGTCATGATATTGTTTAATCGATGTAGTATTATAGGTTAATGTTAGGTGATGAATTACCATGATTATAATAAGGTTTGTAGGACTGTAATGGGATTCCCGTAGTGAAAATACAGAGGAAAACACAGAATTATGCAGGAAGGGTCAGTATGTGTCGACCTCAAACTGGATGAGTCGATACATGGACGATGTTAGACTCAGGATGAGTCGACACGAAAGAGGCTTGCATCGATACATGAGAGTTGCAAGACTCAGGATGAGTTGATCGGTGAGATGCATGTGTCGATACATGCTGTGTTTGAGACCAGGATGAGTCGATCCATAAGGAGGATGTGTCAACTTATGTTGTGCAGATGAAGCAGTATGCGTCGATCCCAAGGGTTATGCATCGACCCGTGATGTCTGATTTTTGACAAATTCAGTTTTAAATTGTTGTAACTTGAGTTTTAGGATGCTGTTTGAGATGTCGTTCGAAGCATTGATTAGTTAACGCGATGAACTTTATTCTAGAGGATTAAAATGATGAATAAGAAGTATAATCATAGTAGCCAATTTAGGATTTAGAATTATTCCCCGTGTTGGTCGTTGTGTTGATTTTTAAACAGAATGATGAATAGGAGATGTTTAGAGGCTGCTGTTAGAATTATGACAGTAGGATTAGTGACATTAATGATGTAAAATTGCAGAATAACAGTATGGAGTATTGTAGTATTAATATACAGTTGAGTTATTAGTGAGATGTTATTAATAAAGTTGTGTTTGATAATTATGATGAACAAATGACGTTTGATAAATAAATTATGTTTAATAAATTATTTTGATGATATGAGATGTTGATGACGAGACATTGAGATGTTTTTGAGATGTTTATGAGATGTTGTTAATTGAGATGTTTATGAGATGTTGTTGATTTGAGCTGTTGTTAATTGAGATGTTTATGAGATATTGTTGATTTGAGATGTTGTTAATTGAGATGTTTATGAGATATTGTTGATTTGAGATGTCGTTGACTTGGGTGTTATTATTACATTCATGGTTGTGTCGCATACATTGCATTTTTTTGAGATGGAGCTTTTGCTCGTTGAGATGGCCTGGATTGGCAAATTTTGAGATGAAGGCTATGCCTTGTTGATGCCTTTATTAATTGGCAAATTTTTGAGATGGGAGTTCTGCTCCAATGGCACCACATACATTTGCATATTATTGAGTCGCATTATAAGAGTGAATGATAAAGTGTATTTTGATGTTGATGAATGTGTATATATGTTGTGATTGTTGTTGATTATGAGATGAGAAGTGGTGATGTTATTGATCTAATTTAATATATTAATTATCATGCGCTTTATTATATTGTTAGATATCTCACCCCTTCTGTTTGAATGTTGCCCTTATGTTGGTAACGTGAAGGTAATCGAGAGTGAAGGTTGTATACCTTCAGTAGTTCGAGTCGGTGTCATTGCTCTGATATGTAACACTCGGGGGGATGAATGTTTGCTGATTTTTTATTGTTGATTTTTAGTTATTGAATTTTAAATTGATTATTACTAAATATGAGATGTTTCGTAATTGCTGTTTTGTTTAAAGATGTTATTGAAGAATTCCGCTGCGTGGATGTTAAATTATTTTATTAAAGATGTTATGATGATGGTTCTTCCGATGTTTTGAAAGTGTTATATATCCACGATGAATGCAATGAATTTTGTTATAAGAATTTGTGACGTCCCGACTCATTTGTATGATTGAAATTTTATAACTCTGATTTATTTTGCATAATTGCTTGGGGTAGAATTGAGGTGTTACAAATACCATCCTAACTAACCTTCCACATAACAACAACAATATTGCAACAATTTACCACACTATGACGACATAGTATCTCATTAACTCAAACTTATATACACTCAAAATTCTCATCAATGAAAGTGTCACAATACCTTATAAAATTCTCATCTCAATAATGTATTGACATCAATCCTCCTTAATTTCGTCCAGATGATCTTTCGAATAAGTAGAACACTTGTATTCATCAAAGTATTATATAATATGATTTAGTTAAAACTAATTAATTAGATGAAATGTGTTAAATATATTAGAATAAATCTTAAGTTAGAAACGCATACCATGGATGGAATCTCTATGTGATTCAAAAGAATAATACCGCAGGCAGTCTTGTGAGTTTAGTGCAACCTTTATACAACAGTTTCTCTGTACCGCTTACCAACCTCTCAAACTTTTTGGGACAATCCTGAAGATCTTCTTCAAGTGCTTCTGTAATCTCTTCGACTCGATCACAATCGTATGTATCTATGTAATTTTTGTCTGAAGCATATGTCATACTATCCCCCGGTTCAACATTCTTATAACTTTCCTCACCATGGAATATCCAACATGTGTAACTTCGATCAATTCCATGCCTCAATAAATACGATTGCAACCCAACTGTGTCAACCCGACCCACAAAATAACAACTTAAGCAAGGACATTTCATTCGATTGGCGTCTTCGGCGTGTTCAACAACAAACTTAACAAATTTCAATACCCCATTCTCGTACTCTTTGGACAATCGATTGACAGACATCCATTTTTTATCCATGGTCTTGCTATTAAGTAAGCTAAACAAAAACAATACTTCAAAAAAGGACAGAGACTAAAAAGTTTAATATCAATTAGGCATATTCATCGAAAATAAAAAAAATACTATAATTATTCAAGCAACTATAGCAAATTAAAAGAACAACTAAATACATGTAGAGAAGTCAGCAACTTCTGAAACCACACAGTGTAATATTCTTGGAAACGCTCAGAAACTTCACTCTTCACAAGTAACCTATATAAATGATCAATTAATTTCATTATAATAAAAAATCTATAGAATAAGAATTACATTAGAATATTTATACAACATTAAACATATATATATACACCATTAAATAATCACTAATATTCTTTTTAACATATATTTTACTAATAAAACAATATTAAACTAATAAAACAACATTAAATAATCACTAATATTTATACACCATGCATCAAGAATATATATATATATATATATATATATATATATATATATATATATATATATATATATATATATATATATATATATATATATATATATATATATATATATATATATATATATATATATATATATATATATATATATATATATATATATATATATATATATATATATATTATCACTAATATTTATACACCATCAAGAATATATATTATCGTTTCTATTCTATATTATCACTAATATTTATATTATCGTTACATTATCATCAAATAATCACTTATATTATCAATATTACACCATCAACTATATGAGTTCTTTCAATTTCATTTTCAACTCTATGCGAAGTGCTTTCAATTTCAACACTATAAGTGTTATTACGACAACCTCTCAAACCAAAATGTATAGCTCGATTAATTGTATAGGAAAATATTTTCTCTCAATCAATACATGCAATATTCATTGTGACATTTACACAAACACCTTACATACAAAACTCATTGTGACATTTTCACAAACATCTTACATGCAAAAACCACATGCCACACAAAACACAACATTATCAACACTAAATCAACATTATCAACTAAACCAAATGCAACATTATATATTAACATTATCAAATATATCAAAAATTATACCTAGAAGAGAAGAGAACCTTGATTGTGAATGGAAGAAAGGATGAAACGGTCTTGAGTGGAAGAAGGATGAGAACCTCGAAGAAAGGATGCAATGATTTTCGTCCACAATCAAACGAAAAAGCTCGTGAAAATGGGTTCCTGTTCGTAACTGTGTTATTCTTGAAAATGGGTTTTTGCAAAATAATAATGTTATTGTGTAATAGTAATGATGGGCGTGTTTTATTTTTTTTTTATAATAGGACTTTAGGCAGCGCTTTGAAAAAGCGTTGCGTAAGTCCACCCTTAGTCAGCGCTTCTAGTAGAAAGCGCTGCTTAATCCCCCCTCCTTTAGGCAGCGGTTTAACAAAGTGTTGCGTAAGCCCACCCTTTAGGCAGCGCTTATAAAAAGCGCTTTGTAAGCCCACCCTTTAGACAACGCTTCTCCAAAGCGCTACAGTACCTACCCCCCTTTAGCAACGCTTTATAAAACCACATTAACCCCCTTTAGGCAGCACTTTCACAAAGTGCTGCTTAAGCCCACCCTTTAGGCAGCGCTTCTAAAAAGTACTTTGTAAGCCCACTGTTGTACCCCAAAATTTTCCCTCTCATTTCTCAATGCATTTCTCACAAGGGTTCTCAAAATTCAAGCTTGCACAAGTACAATTGGATTTTCTAGCATCAGGTTAAAGAGGAAACTGCTAAAAAAGGGGAAAACAGATGAAAAATAATTGTTTTGACAAAATTGAAGGAAAAACAAGTTTTCTTTTATTCACGTCCTTCGATTGGACTTCTGGCCTCTTTCGATGCAAGCTTGGCTTGCATCCTTCGATTGGGTGTTGGCCTCTGACACGCTGGCTTTGATTCACAAAGCAAGAGCTTCCTGCATGCAACCTTCGATTGCATCATTGGCCTTACATGGTTCACAATGTAATGTGGCCTACATACCTGCTTCGATTGGACATTTAATGCTTGCATGCCTGTGTTGATTGGACAAATAATTCCCTCCATGTTTGCTTTGATTCACAAAGTGATGGTTGGCTGCATGCAGCCTTCGATTGAGCCATATCTTCCTTCTTGCATGCAAGAGGCTCCCACCAGGCCAGCAGGCACAAGGAAAAAAAGCCTCTTGTAGCCTCCTTCGATTCAAATAGGAAAATCCCCTTGCACGCAAGCTTCGATTTCACCGTTGGCCCCTTACATGTTTGCCTTGAGTCACAAAGTAGTGACCTCCTGCATGCAGGCTTCGAAGGGGCATTGACTCTTCATGCAAACCTTCATTTGAGCAATGGCCTCTTGTATGCTTGCTTGGAGTCACAAAGTAGTGACCTCCTGCATGCAGGCTTCGACGGGGCATTGGCTATGTTTACACTAGCTTCGACTGGACAATATTTCCCTTTGAAATAGTTTACTTCAATTCCACCCTTGAAAACCTTCAACACACATGGTTGGTGCCCCCTTCAAAGGACATGTATTGGTGGATTTGGAGGGCATACATAGGGGTCCCTCTCGAAGGATATACCTTACTATCCCATTCGAAGAATTACATTTGATACCGTCGAAGGACAGCCACATAGTCCATTCGAAGGACACATATTTGACCCTTTCAAAGATACGTACATGACTCATTCAAAGGACATGTCCGGGTGTCCCATTCGAAGGACATGTTTGATGGCTCATTCAAAGAACCTGTAAGACATACCTTAAGACATGTTTTGGTGACCCATTCAAGAGGCAAAATATGTTTATCCTTCTCCTAATTCCAAGGTTGTGAACAACTATAGGAGTACTAACAAAAAAGGACCCAATAAGTTATGGGTACCTAAGAAGCAAATAATTTATGTTGTAGATATCCTTAGCACCAATGTCAAGACACCAATCATGGTACCTGGACTCTGGTTGCTCGCGACACATGATGAGAATAAGGCATATGTTCTAAAGTATGGAACTTATGTCTAGAGGTGTCGTGGGTTTCAGAGGTGATCAGAAAGGGGAGATCATAGGCTCTAGAACAATTCATAACAACTCTCTCCCTTCTATTAATACTATTTTGCTTGTTGATGGATTAATGCATAACTTATTGTCCATAAGTTAATTAAGTGGCAATGGTTATGATATAATCTTTAATCAAAACTCCTGTAAGGATGTTAGTCAGAAGGATGGCTCAATCCTTTTCAATGGCAAGAGGAAGAATAACATCTATACGATTAGACATTTTGATCTTAAAGAGTAAAACATAAAATGCCTCATGTCTGTTAATAAAGAACAATGGATATGGCATAGACATATGGGCCATATTAGCATGAGGAAAATCTCTCAGCTAAATAAGCTTGATCTTGTTAGAGGCCTTCCAAAACTGAAGTTCTCTTAAAAATCTCGTTGTGAAGCATGTCATAAGGGCAAGTTTTCAAAAACTTCTTTTAAAATAAAGAATGTTGTTTCTACTTCTAGGTCATTGGAGCTTTTGCATATTGACTTGTTTGGACCAGTAGAAACTATTTTTGTCAATGGAAAGAAGTATGGATTAGTCATTATTGATGACTATAGTCGTTGGACATGAGTTAAGTTTCTTAAACACAATGATGAGTCACATTCTGTGTTTACTACCTTTTGTTCTCAAGTGCAAAATCAGATGAATATCAGAATTTTCAGTCAGAAGTGATCATGGTGGCGAGTTTGAAAATAAAAACTTTAAAACGATTTTTGATGAAAATGACATTTCTCATGATTTCTCCTGCCCTAGAACTCCATAACAAAATGGAGTTATAGAGAGGAAGAGTATGATTCTGCAAGAAATGTCCAAAACCATTATCAATGAGACTAACATGGCAAAGCACTTTTGGGCAGGGAAATTAACATAACATGTTACATTCAGAACAGAGTCTCTATAAGACCTATTATGGGTAAGACTCCCTATGAATTGTGGAAGAACATAAAACTCAACATTTCATATTTTCATCCTTTTGGATGTGATTGTTTTATGTTGAACACTAAAGAGAATCTTAACAAGTTTGATTCTAAAGCACAAAAGTGTATCATGTTAGGATACTCTGAACGCTCAAAAGGCTATAAAGTGTATAACACTGAAACTCTTATTATTGAAGAATATATTCATGTTAGATTCGATGACAAGCTTGACCCTGAAAATTCAAAGCTAGTTGAGAATTTTGTAGATCCGAAGATTACCTTCTCAGACTCAGAAGGTGATAATGCTGCTATCAAAGATCCTAAGAAGAAAGACTCGAAAGGATCCCAACCAGAAGTTGTTGAAGCTCAGACCCCTCTAGGGAAAAACAAAACCATATCCTCACATTTTGAAGAATTGCTTATGGGTGACAGATCTGAACCAGTTAGAACCAGATCCTCTTTCAATCCTTCAAAAGCGACGCTTTTGGGTTTGGTGTCCCTTATAGAGCCAACATCTGTTGACAAAGCATTTCTGGAAACACCATGGGTTTTGGCCATGCAAGAAGAGCTGAATCAATTCTCCATAAATGATATGTGGGATCTTGTTCCAAGACCCAAAGGAAATCATGTGATTGGAACCAAATGGGTCTTAAGAAACAAGCTCAATGAAAAAGGAGATGTGATAAGAAATAAGGTTTAACTGGTTGTACAAGGTTATAATCATCAAGAAGGGATTGACTATACAGAAACCTTTGCACCAGTTTCCAGGTTAGAGTTTATTCATCTCTTGATTTCATTTGTTGTTAATTATAGCATCATCTTGTCTCAGATGGATGTTAAGAGTGCATTTCTGAATGGTTACATAACTAAGGAAGTGTATGTACACCAACCTCCTGGTTTTGAAAATCATAAAAATCTAGATTTTGTTTTCAAACTTAAGAAATCATTGTATGGTTTGAAACAAGCCCCTAGAGCTTAGTATAAAAGATTAAGCAATTTTCTTTTAGAAAAAGATTTCACCAGAGGAGAGGTTGATACTACCTTGTTATGTAAGTCCTTAAAAAATGACATTCTGGTAGTTCAAATATATGTTGATGATATTATATTTGGTTCTGCTAATGCCACTTTGTAAAAATTAGTCTATACAGGCTGAGTTCGAGATGAAATTAATGGGAGAACTCAAGTTCTTTATAAAATTCAAATTAATCAAGGCCCAGAAGAGACGTTCATCCATAAGAGCAAGTACACCAAAGAACTTCTGAAGAAGTTTGACTTGTCTGAATGTAAGATAGCAAAGACGCCTACACATCCTACTTGCATTCTGGAAAAGGACGAGGTAAGTGGAAAGGTATATCATAAGTTGTACAAAGGTATGGTATGTTCTCTATTATATTTGACTGCTTGTATGTCTGATATTTTTTTTAGTGTCTGCTTGTGTGCTCGCTTCCAATCAAATCCTAGAGAATCACACTTAACTGGTGTTAAGAGGATTTTTAGTTATCTGAAAGGTACTACTAACCTTGGTTTGTGTTATAGAAAATCAAGTGAATACAAGTTAGTAGGCTATTATGATGTTGATTACACTGGAGACAAACTAGATAGGAAAAGCACTTCTAGAAGCTGTCAATTTCTGAGAGATAATTTGATCTCATGGTCTAGCAAAATGCAATCAACAATAGCATTCTTAACCGCAAAAGCCGAATACATTTCTGCTTCTGGATGCAGCACCCAAATTCTCTGGATGAAGAGTCAACTAGAAGATTGTCAAATATTTGAGAGTAATATTCATATCTTATGTGATAATACTTGTGCATTTTGTTTGTCTAAGAATTCAATTTTACATTCTAGGGCTAAACATATTGAGATTAAGATTCATTTTATAAGAGATTATGTTAAGAAGGGAATTTTATCTTTAAAATTCATAGATACAGACCATCAATGGACTGATATCTTTACAAAACCCATTGCTGAAGATAGGCTTACTTTCATTTTGAAACATTTAAAAACAGTTTCGTGTCCATAATGAAAAGGATGCAATCTCAGAGTGTCAGCTTTCCAGAATGGAAAATTAGACTCTAAGGCATGATTGTTGTTTTTGTTGCTTCTGGGGTATGAGGCTTCTGATAAGTGAAGTTCTCATGTATCAGAAGTATCCAAGGTTAGAATCTTCTCTCTAGAATGCTTCTGTCTGTTGGAAACTGAAGAGTTTACTTCATTAATGAGGTGTCAGGATAGTGAAAGGTTGGTGATTCAAAATAAGAAAACTGTCTTTTTTAAAGCACACCTAGCACTTGATGTGACTCACTGGGAGACAAGATCTTATTGGGATTAGGTAAAAATCTTCACGTTTTACCTCTTGTCAGAATTTTTACAGTTTTCAATAATTTTTAAATCATTAGGAAAACTATTTTAAGACCCCACTCACTCTACTTCACACACTTTCGCTATCACCATCCCACACTTTCTCTTTTTAAGCCAAATTTCTCTGAAACCCTAAAACCCTTCTCGATTCTTATTCATGGTTTATCAATGGCTTCTCAACAACAATCAACTGCTCAACAAGATGCTCAAGAATCTTCATCTCATATACAACAACAACAAGTTCAAGATCTTGATGTTCATTGCTCCATTCATGTGTCTCAGTTGAAAGTTCCTGCTGAACCGATAGTGGTTTTTGAGAATCTAGCTGAGAATGGGTTTGATCTCACTGAAGATGTAGAGACTCAAAGTTGGGGAACTTACTTTGATCGCCTGAATGAGCCAGTTTATCATGAACTTGTTAATGATTTTTGGGTACATGCCTTTGTGGTAGATGGTAAGTCTATCCGTTGAAGTGTTATGGGACAAAGGATTTGAATTGTTGAAGATGATATTGCTAAACTTCTTTGACATGATAGCTCTGGTATCAGATGCTATGTAACTAACTTTGTAGTGGAAAAGAGTTATGGTCGGGCTTATGGAGATATTCTTGCAAAGATTACCCCTTCCATTTTCAAAGATGTAAAAGATTCAAGTAGGGCAAGTCGCCTTTTTGATAACCTCCGAGTTTGGTTCAGAATTTTTGATGGCTGCATTTTTCACCCAAGTGCTATGAACAAAGCTTTCACTGTTACTTGGGATCACAAATTTTTGCTATATCATTTGACTCAAAAGAAAAGGTGAATCTACCTACTATTATTTTTTGGTATCTTTATGAGTCAATCACGATTTCCATAGATGACAGTAAGAAGGAAAAGAATTGAATTCCTTTTGGAAGATTAATTACTAATGTCCTGATTGAGAGTAAGCATGTGGACTCTTTGAATCTGCAATGTGAACCTCTATTCATGATTGGTAAATCTTTTAATGGTGTAGACCTACTGGATATGTCACTGATAACCGAAGTGGTCAAAATCCCCAAAGCCTTGAATGAGAAGGTTATTGCTTATAGAAGAATTCATGTTAGAGACTTTCCAATTTTTAACATGGCAAGGTTTCCTGAAATTCATCCTTCCATGATTAAACATGTGTCTTCCTTCAAAGATGATTCTCCTGCTTCTGTTGTCAAGAAGAAGAAAAGGAAGCCATCTAAAAAAGATTTCTATGATAATGCTTTTAAACCAACAATGAAATCAAAAACTTCACTCTCTCAAAAGAAGCCTCTCAATGTTGTTCAAAAAGTCAGAACAACTTCGTGTACGAATGCTTATGACAAATCTTTACTCAAGTTTGCGTTCATGAGTTCATCACCTTCCTTTTTCCCTAAAACTACCATCTCAATCACTCCCTTTGTCTCCACACTTAGAATAGTCCAAATAGGTCCATCAGGTTCAGAAGTTGTCTTGTCTGATCCTCAACTAACAACCATAAATAAAAAGTTATCTGAAGACACTTCTTTAGATACTTCCACTGAAGTCAAACTCTCTCAATCTTTTGCTTCTATATATCCTTCCAAACATCTTCCAGAAACACTCTCCAAAAGTTACCCCATTTCTTTTAATCCTTTCGTGCATTGGTCCAACGACTGTCTCACACCTTTTGATAAACTCAAACAGAAGTTTGAAAGAGATGCTCATAACTCTTTGAGATGTGGTGTTGAGAGATCTTGCAATAGTATGGATCTAGACTGAGTCACCTACATTTGGACAGACTTCAAGAAGTGGGTGGATGCCAACTCCAACATCATCCAAGACTTTTGTCATATGGAAGCTATGAAGAAGCACACGACGTGGCTTGTTACTCAAGCACCTCCTCGAGATATTCTTTGCTTGCCTGCTCTAGAAGTAAAATTTCCAAAAGAAGAAGCTTATGCTTATGCTATGGAAACTCAACCTTCAAATGTTGTTGCTTTTGAGCTGGTTGAGTATGGAAAGACTGCTGTTGAAATAGGTAACTCTTTTGGGCTGACGAAGACTACTGCTGTTGAAGAGACTCCTTATGAGATAAAGGAGACTCTGGATGAGCTGATGAAGACAAATACTCTAATCCAAGCTCATCTATGTCACACTCTAAATTTCGCCTTCGATTTTCATTTATTATTTTCATCTGCATCATTCATATCCAAAATAAAAATAGACTTTCTTGTTAACCATCTGCGCATTGAAAAAAAATTATTTCACATTGATAATTGAACGTGCAAGTGGCTTCACATCTTTAGTTAAAAATTAAATTGGTTTCTTGCGTCAAAGTTTTTAAAAAAAAATCATATTTGCATTTCTTCATTTAATTTTGTATTTTTATTTGCATTTTTGAATAATTAATTGCATTTGCTTTTTATTAATGATCGGATTTATTATTAATTGAATTTTATATTCTTTTAAATAGTTAATCTAATTATTAGTTAAATTTTACACCTAATTAATTGAGATTTGCATTGCATTTTTGTTTATTCTTTTTTAATTAATTAAAACCTTTTCAATTTAACTCTATCAAAAAATACACTTGCTTCTTTTTTACCAAAGAAAACCCAAATTGGTTTAATTTGCACTTTTGTTACATCAGTATTGTGATTAAATGGAAAACAACAAAAGGAAAATAACATAAAATTGGTCTGTTTCTTTTTTACGGTGCATGCTTTATCATGTAGAAAAAACAAAAAAAATTGGAATAAATGATACAATGAATCATTGATACAGTTACTGTATCGATTTAAAAAAGAAAAGAGCTTCAGCTTTCATCACGTTTATAGCATCGGTTCACCATCATTTTTCCTCATACTAATACCATACAATATACCACCTGCAACGAAGAAACGTACAAATTCAATCAATACTTTATACATGTACAAATACAATTCTAGAAGCTCACAAAAAGACAAACCGTAACAAACAAAAATCAACAAAGATGCATGGGCGGCTGATGTTGCACTCTAGGGTTTTTTCTTTCTCATTGATTTCGTTTGGGCTAGAAGCATTTCGCCCATTCCATTTTACTTCGTTCTTACAACAATTCTGCTTCACACACACACCCCTCATGTTAGTGGTTGGGCTTCATGCTCCTAAGCCAAGTTGTATTTTCAGCATGAGGATTTCTTATTTTACTCTATGTTTTTCTAGCGTACTATGTGAACTTTAAAAATGCTTATGAAAATCGGAAATATATTTCTGATGTGTATCCCACACACATATAATTCATTCGTTTTTGTTGGAAACTTACTAAAGTCTATGATGAATTTCTACCACAATGACAATTTAATTATGAGACAAACAAAGAAAGAAGATAAGACAAATAATTTATGCAGAGTTTCTCTCTGCTCACAAACTGTGAAAACTTTATTATTCACTTTACAACTGCAAAATACTGTGAATGACTTGTTTGACAAATAGGGGTTACTGATGTGCGATCGACCTAATGTGTCTAACGGTATCTTAACTACAAGTGCACAGCCTATCGCGGTAGTAATAAAAAGATGTCGAATCCACAGGGACTTTGTAATCACTCTAGTGCTATAAAGGTTTGCTAGTTTAGCTAAGGCGGGTGATGTCACGTTTGTTTTTTAGAAGTTAAAGTAGAGGAAAACTAAATCAAACTAAGGAAATAATAATAATAAAGCGGTCGGTATGTAATATAGTGAACCTAAGCGGATTTAATCGAACCTAAGCATTAGAGATGTTTAACTTAAATGGTTTTGTAGAAATTATCAGTTTAAAAACCCTCAACTCACACTCTCGTGGTCTTATCTCGGATTATACCCCTAAAGCCCTATGCCTGCTCTCGCTAGCCCATAAGTGTTTAGAAAATACTCTTTGAAAACTTAATAAAGTCTAATTCGTTTTAAAGCGCTCTCGTTGTATTTAAATCAAATGCCTAACTTTATCTATCCGGTTAAAATCTCACACTCCCGTGGTCTTGATCCTAACCTATTCTACTTTTCTTACTCTCGTAACAAAAAGATTGATTTTAATTATAAAAAGTCACAGCCAGAAATTAAGTTAATTTGGATTTTAGCTTAGGAACAAATTAATCCATTCAGTTACTATTATCACATCCCGACTCTAGAAATTTAGCTAGTCATGGTACTTGAAACAGACAGACAAGAAATATAATTGGAAAACAGTGAAATGTTCATGATAAATAAATAACAGTAATTAAACGTAAACAAATTGTACTTAAAATTAAATTAAATGCGATTAAAACCTGAATAATAATACTATTCCTCAAGCTCCCTCTTCCACAAGTCGGCAAGATTGGAAACTTCGGAATCGAAACTCGAAACGATGTCTGAGGCTAAAAACAAATTCTAACTAAGATAGAAATTTCCTAATGTTGGAAATGGCTATTAAATGGTAAAAGGGAAATAAAAACAAGAACAGCAGGAAAAATGCAAACTGGGAAATGGTTCGTAAATTTGGCAGAGCTTCCGCAAGAAATTTGTGAAAATAAAACTCTGTACGTTCTTCATCGAAATATCTCGTATTTATAGAGGAGCAATTGACAGTTAAAAAAAATAAGAATGTGGGCTTTGCACTTCAGTTGTGGAGAAAAACCAGGAAGACTGGGCGTTGGTGAGGTTGAGAGATTGTAGGAGTATCTGAAGACTCCTTTCTTTTTGTTGCCCACGTCTCCACGTCTTCACCTCACGCTCTTCATAAAGTTGGATTAAGTGTGTAACAGTCGCCACAAGTGTGTTACAGGCATTCTTCATGTAATAAGCATGTTACGATCGTAACACCAAGGTGACGGGCGTAAGACGCTTAGCAGCGCGTTACGTTCGTAAGTGATGTGTGACGACCGTCACAGCATCAAAAACTGCAGAACTTTGCAGAATTGTTCCTTTTCTTCTGGTTTTCATGTTAACTTTCTTCATATGATCTTTTTCCACTAAATTGACTTGAGACATGTTGTACCTGTGAAAAGACATAAAAACTCGGAACAATCGGGAGTTAAATGGATTAATGCAGTATGAAAACGGACTAAAAACGTAGTAATTATACGATACGATTTCTCGTTATCAAATTCCCCCATACTTAAACCTTTGCTTTTCCTCAAGCAAATAATCATTTAGAAAGATCGGACAAGTTTTATCAGACGCACATGCATAACATACCTTTGGTTTTCAAAACAATTACGGGAAATCAATCGTTAGTTCGACCGATACTTAAGTAAAACACTAACGATACACTAATGACACAAGCAACAAGCTAAGTCGTGGACTTCCATTTTAAACAAATTGTCTAATAATTCTATTATAATTCTACCCAGAGTCTCTTGTACCTATTTCACTCGGTTTGTTCTAGCGCAATCACATTAAGCCCTTTGTCTTAGCACGCACGTAGTGGAGTAACCAGTTAGTGACTTTGATCCTTTTTAGCACGGGGTCTGGTACACGAATGTGGCAACCCTACACATATTATCCAAATTGGAGGTTGTGGGGGATCGAGCCGTAGCACGCCATACCAAGTTCAGAACCAGATACCTTTGAACCAACCAACAATGGACTCCTTCATTATTTTCTCATCTCTTATATGCGACCTTGTACTTTGGTGCAAATTTTCCTTTTTAGCAGCGAGATAAGAAGGATATTTCATTGATTAGGCATCAAACACTTATATTCATCGGCTCCCCATGTGGTTTGTGTCTAGACGGTGCTGACTGCTAGTATAAACTACTAGGGGTTACTTTAGAACTAAAACTCAAGATATAGGTATAACGGTTATTGAAACGGATCGCGTAAGTAGGAAGTCTAAGGTGTCATAACCGTATCGATCTTGTTGAATCGTTCTCGGCTTCCTAACTAGGATTTCATTAAGGTAGGTATGTCGGGCTATGCGAAGATAAATCAAAAAATTTCGGTATGGCTAAATAAAGCGGGGAAGAATTGAAACTGAGAAATATCATAAAAATTACTTGTTTAATGGAAAATGCAGAAAGGGAAGGTACCTCTCCCACACTATATCAGACATTGTCCTCAATGTTATGGTATAATAGCGGGGAAATACAAATACAAAAAGAAACAACAAAAGCAAACTAATTAAGAATAAAGCCTACTGATGTCCACGTCCTCTGCTCCTGGTGCGTGATCGCCTGGTAGGCGTGGCTTCGGAATTAGTGTCATGGGAGCCAAGAGTGCTGACGTCTATCCTTAAAGCGTTTAGTTTAGACAATGCCTCGTCTAACTTCTCGTTCATGCTCTGCTGGCCACTCAAAATCTGAGCGTTATAAACTATCATACTGCTCATGTTGTTTTCTTGCAAGTGCTGCACCCATTTGATTCTTCTGGTGGATGGCTCGGAGAATTTCTTCAAGAGTGATAAGAGGTGGTGCGGATGAAGTTTCCTGAATGTCATGAACGGGGGAAGCTCGGTCCAACTCTTCTTGTATCTCGTCCGCGGAGGCATCAGGTTGTTCTTCATGAATAGGAACATGGCCCTCGGGAGCTGTAGGATCGAATAGCCAATTGGCTCTGTTTTGAGGATCAATTTGGTCCCTGCAAGGCAAAATAATGTTATCATAAATGATGTTTCGGATCACAGGGTGGAATTTTCCATCTTCCCGCTCATGGATGAGGTGGGCAGACTTGCAGTGGTCCAGAGTAAGCAATGTCGGTGCCATAGAAGGCATATCAGTGAGAGCGGCACCATGATTCAAAGCTAAAGCAAGAGAAGTGACAATCCCTCCGAAATAGAAGGGTTTGCCGCCTCTAGTGCAGATGGAGTGAATATGGGCCAATAGAAATGGAGCGGCGTTGATCTTCTGGCCGGTAAATGCACAGTGCATGAAGAAAAGCTCCTTGGAGTTGAGCTTGTGGTTGCTATCCCTGGAGAAGATGGTGTTGCAAAGGATGTGATGAAAATATCTGATGGCTGGATTATGGATATGGGTGGCGTTGAGGTGGTCATAAGAGCTTGCACGATTGTTTGTCATGCTGTGCCATAAGTTGAATGCTTCCTCGCTGCAATTATCCGGCACACGAAGGTGGACACCTTCATCAGAACTGAAACCGAGCAGCCGCGCGATATCAGTTTGTGTTAGTTGATACTCAGTGCCGAACATGCGGAATTTGGTCACGCCAGAGAGTTGGTTGGTGGCTCCAATAGGGGTGATGTAAGAAAATGAACTCAGAAACTCCAAAGTGAGAGTTTCATAGATAGGTTGTGGTTGGCTGCACAGATTCCACAAATTGACATTTTGCAGAAGTTGTTAGACGCTCTAGAGCAGTCCCAAATCTCTCAGACAGTCGAGGTCGACATACCGAGTTGGTTAGAGACCGTGGTGTTGTAATATTTGAAACTTTGTTCTCTGGGTTTCTCCTTGGTCTCCTTCTCTGAGAATGATGTTAGGGATTTGCTTCTGGTTGTTGGCCATTGCATGCAGGGGGATTGAAACGTGAAAGGGGTTGGATTTGAGAGATATGGAAAATATGAAGAAATGGGTTGAATATATAGTGTAGGAAGAAATGTGGGAAGTTGGAATGTGAATGGGTGGTGGACGGTTTTGGGAAAAGGAGGGAGAAGTGGGAAGGAGAAACTGCTTCTAGAATAGCAGAAGACGTGTTTCAGACGCGCGTGACGATTGTCATGGGAGGCTGACAGGCGTAACACGGTGAAACGCGTGTTACGATTGTCATAGGTGTACTACGACCGTTACAGCTACAATATTTGCAATTTCAAACCGGACATCACTTATTTCATAAATGAAGCAGATTAATTCCAACACACCTTATATTCCAACACAGTAATTCAACAATATATATTAAACACAATATCAGTCAATTTGAGTACACATCCCAATTATCATACAACCAATCAATCAGAACAAAATTTGCAAAATTCCAGTATCAGTATAATAGGTTACTGATAATAAATATGCAGTGAATTGAATTTTGCTGTAGCATGCACTAAATTTAATGAAACTTGTAAATAAAAACAAACTGAAATTTGCATTGAAATGAATATTTGTTCTTTAACAGAAATTCAAAAGTTGCAGAAAGTAAACTTGTGCAGAATTAAAATGAAATCTTAAATTTTGCAGAAAGGGAAACTACCTAGAAACAAAAAACAGAAAGAAAAGTAAAAACAAATGATAATCACTGCTACTTCATCCAAGTCTCGTTTTTAAATCTTCTAAAGCTGAATTCATGTGATAAAATTGCTCCACAGTTATGTCAGTAAAGCCTATTATGTCCAGATGCATGCTCTTCAATTCGTCCTTGATTCCATTAATGTCGTCCTTATGGTTAAGATTTTGTTCAAATTCTCAGTGTATTCTCCTTTGGTTATTTCAGGGGGCTTCAGTATCCTCTGCAATGTTGTTAATGTCATAGTAACCAGGAGGGGTCTCAGGATCACTCTCATCAGACATCTTATCATCAGTAACTTGGTAAGATTGTGGTGTTTCAGGTGTTGAAGGATGGTCAGGAGGGTTTAGCTCATAAAGCCAGTTATCGTGATTGTGGACACTCACTTTAGCATGGTTTGGAAGGGTAAATAAAGTGACAACTTCATTCCTTATCAGGTATTCAAAAGGTGCAGGACCTAGATTTCCTATTATGCGTAGGTCGAAACAGAAATCAATATTCATAGGGAGAATCGAACCGAAGTGTGTACACTTATGCAGTTGGTATCTAAGTCCGAGGGAATTGGCAATCATGGTGACTAGGCCTCCTACGATGATCGGTTCATTAGGGTCCTGAACAATGCGAGAAAAGGTTTGCATCATGAATGGCACAACATTAACAGGTCGGCCTTGGGTCATACAGTGCAGTAAAAACATCTCATCCTTAGACACTGCAGTACGGTTATGTTCCTTTCCGAATACAGTATGGGCTAGAATCTTATGAAAATAACGGATAGCGGGGTTGTGTATTTCATTGTTGTCCATGCTATCCGACTCGGGGTGATAATTTCCGGTTAAGGTTCCCCAAAAGTAATCTAGCTTGAAATCCATTAATTCCACCTGGGTGGTGTTTACAGTAATTTCTGGTAAACAACCGCTAGTCCTCCAAACTATCGAATAATCTTACTGACTGTTATTCAATCTCTCTGGTAACTCGCAGGATCGACTAGATTGATCCTAGGATGTATTGGCCATTAGGATAACTCTCATTATAGAATTGGTATTCATGATTGGTATTTAGAATGTTGTGTAGGTGTTTAACTTACTTCGGTTACTCTATTAAAGATTTAAAGGCATGATCAAGTAAATGTGCGCGAAACTAAATTGCATGAATAAAGTTCAATTGTAAAGACATGTAAAACTGCATAAAAGACAAGTAAATGACTTCGAAGCATAAAAACATGTAATGTAAAAGATTCTCTGGAATGTAAAAGATTCGAAATACGAAGAAAGCGTTTAAATGCAAGAAAACAGTAAAATGACTTTAAGTGAAAAAGGTGTTCGAATGATAAAAGCTTGAAGATAAAGGCATGAAATGTACAACAGTTTCTGAAATGTAAAGTATTTGAAATGGAAAGAAAGCATTTAAATGTAAGGCATCAGTAAGAAGACTTCGAATGAAACATTTTAGTGCAAAAGCTTTGAATGGTATTGACATGAAGATAAAGGAAAATACTGGAAATGATAAAGAGTTTTTATTAAATCATAAACACTTGGTGTTATCATACGTACATTGCTCGTGCATTCGTTTCCCTAGCCATGTGGTATTTTGAATGTTTACTGAGTTTTTTGTACAATAGATATGACACCCGAAATCCTAATGCTAAGACTTCTATTTATACTACTTCGACCACAACGGTCTTGCTATAAGATTCTGCCACGTTCAGAACATGCAGAGCAATGCCTCTCCCTAGCTTCCACGCGTCTTCAAATGCTCCAGCACATATATTTCAAATTTCAAACATCCCGCTTGCATTTGAATTTCAAATGTTTTGGCACTTCTTCGCTTCGAACGATTTCTTGGACACAACCTTGTTAACATTTCGAGACTTCTTTGAATATATTCTCATAACTGTCACTCGAAGCTCCAAGTTTTGATATGCCCATTCGAAGCACTGCTTCTACCATTTCGAAACATGACATCTTGCTTTATTCCAATCGAAACGTCCAATTTGCTTTGCTTCTAACAATATCATCAAAATCTTCAGCCAACAAAATGCCCCTTTAAAATATGTATTTCGATTCCTTTGAGAAATACTTATTTTAAACATATACACAAGATTTTGATGCGACCTTCGAATCATCGTAACATTTATTGCATATGACTCCAGTCACGTCAATCACAACGCTTTTCAGATTCCTTAACCGCCTTGAACCATTTCACAGCATGGTGCAGTTACAAAACAATGATTATCATTTAATCACGCCTATTACCAATATTAACTTTACGCCACCTCCTCATCAAACCAACCCACGACTACCACGTATCACAATATTACTCAGTGGATGCTTAAACTTCCACACTATAAAAACCCATCAACTTAGTCTTTTCTTTTCTTCCCACATTCTGAATCTTTTCTTCCTCTTTTCTCACCGAAACCCTAAACTTCCAACATTCTTCCAACAATGTCTTCTTCAACTTCATCTCAACTGAAAAAGGCTTCCAAAAAGAAAGGAAAGACCACAGGAACCAAAATGGAAAGCAAGGTTGGCACCTACCAAGGTCAATCTGTTCTTGTTCCCCAGATGATCTCAAAAGAGAAGGAAATGCTTTATGCATCCCAGGTACTAATTCCTACTAACGCCGCTGGCAAGAGGTTAGCTTTAATGGGCCCTCTTACAGTCTTTGAAATCTTAAAAGACACCAGAAAAATTTTCCCTGTTTGTTATAATTTCAAACCTCTGTTTAATAAAATGGATGCCCCTAAGACAATAGAGTCCTCTGATTCAACCACCGTGGAAAATCCAATCGTTCCCCCTAAGGACCCTTTTGTCTTAGATTATGTAAAGAGTAACTTCAAACCATTTCGATCTTGCCCCACCTCCGACACAGCTTATCACAACTGGTTTAATAAAGTAGAAGCTAAGAAATCCCAGCAATGGGAAGAATTAGGTATTTACAACCTGATTAAACTATCGAAACCAGGTTTTACCTATAGCCACCCATTGTTATTCGCGTCCCTATATTTCTGGGACAGTACTTACAATACTTTCCATCTCCCTGGTGGGATGATTACACCCACCTTTTTTGACATAGAAGCCATTACTGGGTTATCACCAATAGGAGAAACCTATATTCCTGACAATGAAGAGCATTCGAGTATCATTGACTTCGAAGTCAAGCTAGCTAGCTTTTCAAAGTTTATCAGCCACTATCACACTGAAGGAGACAGTGTGTCGGATGTGGAACACATTGCTTTCCTTACCTTATGGTTGTCAAGGTATGTCTTTTGCAGCAGATCCCTGCAGGTAGCCAGTAGGTTTATTCCTCTAGCTAGAGATTTGCATGAGAATCTGAGGGTGTGTTTAAGCGAACTTCTATTAGTTGATCTTTACGAAAGTCTAAGGTCAGCTGTTTCGAGTCTGAAATCTCACACCTCCAAGAACATCCTACTAGCTGGCCCTTTCTGGTTACTCCAGTTATGGCTAAATGCTATGTTCGAACCTTCACTATCAACTGCCAACACTATTGCTGAACAAGACCCAGAAATAGCGGATAGAATCATCGAAGGCACTAGGCTGCGAAGACTTACCCCAAATGATGATAAGGATGACTTCAAAGTTCTCTTCTCAAAATATATCATGATATTCTCCAAGAGGCATAAATTCGAAGAGACCATGGAGCCTTTTGCTTCAAGGGCTCATGGACCCTCATGGTTCACCATGGCTCTCTCAGAAGCTGTCAAAAGCAAAGAAATTCAAGACGTATGGAGAGCCTTTTTGCTACCCAGACTAATCTCTTCACGAATTACTCCTACTAAGAATCAAATTTTCCTTTTTGCTTATCAACCCAACTTCGTTTCGAGACAATTTGGCTTGTGCCAACTAATTCCTGAACCCTTATTCCAAACAGAGAATGCCATCACCTATGGGCGAACCTTCAAGGCAAGAGAAGCCAAACTACAGCAGGAACAATACCAAGGCTTCGCCCATTTTGAACTAATAACTTTCGAACCTACACACCTTACAGCAAAGGGGTTTCTGGAATGGTGGACAAAGTTCTATCAGACTTATATGTTCGATACTCTTACTATTCAGCAGAAACTAACTGATGCATTCGATGTGCAGGTACAATCCAAGAAAGGTATGTTCACTCATGCCAAAGAGATTAAGGTTTTTCAAAATTATTTCGAAACTAATTATGATCCCACACACTTGGAATCCACTGTGCATCAAGCGGTTGAGACCTTGAAGGAAAAATTCAAAGAAAAAGTTTCTAAGTTAAAACTTCCTTCAGGGTTGTCACCTGAGGATAGGTATAGGTTGGCATTCGAAATGCATCCACCTAAATTTCCTAGATTACCTACCTCAGAACTGGCTCTGGCTTGGTTTCCTCCATACCCTTGGTGGTTCACTTGCAAAGAAATGTTCAAATATCTTCAAAAGAAACCAAAGCCATCTGAGACTGTGACATGGGCTCGACATTGGCTCCACGATTTCCCAGGACATCTTCGCTATTACCTTTCTGCCATGTCGATTAAATCTGATCAAGGCACATGTGCGAATGTTCGGGAAAATCCCAAACGTTTCTCATTTTCTATATTTTTAACTTTTGCCTTAATTGTTTCGATTTTCAGCCATCAGGATAAATACTGCTGCTTCAAAGTCAAAAGAAGGGAGCGCCTCTCAGGCCTCTGTCGAAACCATTGATAATGTGACTCTGTCCAATCCAACAATAATTGCTGCAACAACAACAACAACAACACCAGTAATAACCAGTGCTCCAACTCCACAGGTAATCACTTAGCCTTGATGTTTCGAATACACTAATGTTTCATGATTTGCATCTAACTTATTGTTTAAATCTTTTCAGACCAACAAACTTCCGCCAACCACTCCAAAGAAGCGAAAAACAAACACTACTGGGGAAGACCCCAAGACTGGAGGGAATTTACCAGCTGCTTCGAAGAAGAAGCAGAAGAAGGAAATTTCCAAAAGTGTTGTACCAACTAGTGTCTCTGGACTCGATTCCAGGGATGCTGCTCCCTCACCTAAATCCAAAATTCCATCTTCGACCTCCAACGTAATGTTGGAACGCATAGCTAGCAACCTCTCTTCTAAGAGTCCACAGGTAAATTGACCTTTAAATTTTTGACAAAATAATTATTCATTACCTTGGTGCATGCTTTTAATATTCTTTTGCCTCTTGCAGGACATTTTGAATCCACCTCTTACCACTTCGACTTCACCATCGAAAACTGCTGCTCCGCTCAACTCTTCTCCTCAAGGGGATTCCAGCAATCTTGTACAGAACAAAGGTTCCTCCAATATGGCGGTTCTGGCTGGGGCTTCTGAGCAGCAAGATGATCAGAGTACTTCTCCTCCTCTAAAAGAAACAAATGAAGCAACACTTCATGAATCTGCAGAGACTTTACAAAGAACTTCTCTTCAAAAGTCCCCTCTTAAAACCCTTCAAGAGGATCCAAAGGACACTCATGCTGAAGGAGAGAAAGCTGATTCTGATCAAAGAAACGAAGAATCTGTAGAAGAAGGGTCTGAGGAGGAAGATGCCAACGATGGTTCGACTGCTGGGACTGAGTCAGATGCAAATAGCAGCGAGAACAAAGATATCGAAGTGGTGGACTTGGATGACAATGAAGAAGATAATGAGCACGAAACGAATGAAGGTGACGGTGACGCGACCAATAAACCCATGGAAGTCGAAATGGACGTGACTCCCCTGCGCGTGGAACTCCCTCAACCGTCTCTGTCCCGAATGACTGACGAGGAGCTTGCTCTCCTGAGACGAAATGACCCTATTGGGTACATGAAGGCGAAGCTGGCTCAAAGGGATATTCCACCTGCTAGGGCTGGCACAAGTTTGACTAGCCATCCGTTGCCCACAGATGAAAGAATTATACTTCTTAACAGGATCAGGAGAACAATTCTTGATGTGGATTTATTCGATGTGCTCAAACAGGATAACACAGCTTGCTACACTATGAAGGAGTTGCTCACAAAAGTCAACCTTGCTACCTGCTCCTTGCCAGTTAGTACTATCTTGTTCGATCTTCAATCTTTGCTGGATAACGTGACTGGGTACCTTCTCCAAGATGAATTTGCTGCCAGAAAGGTTCAAGAAAAACGAACTGCAATGGATGCTGCTTATGAGCATGCTTCAAAACTCTCTCAAGAAGCTGAGGATCAAGCCATTCATCTAAAGCAAGCAAAAACTGATTATGAGGCTCGAGCTGAGTCCATCCTTCTCTGGGAAAGGCAAATTCAGGAACTTCAACAGAAGGTTAAAGAGGCTCAAGAACAACAATTAGCCTACGAAACCAATACTGCTGGTAACCAATTCGAAGAGCTCCTCAACAAGGGGCTTGTAGAAATGGAAACTGCAGAACAACTCAAAGGAGAAGTGGCTACCTTAGAGGGAGCAAGACGTTTTGCTCAACAAAGGCTTGAGTCTTTTCAAAGTACCTTCAACAGATTGAAGAATAATTCCTATTTCTAAATCTTAGTGTTGATTTGGTTAAAATATCACTTTTTTGTATGTAACATTTGAACAACGCCATTTTGGCAACCCCATATTTCCATTTTGGAATTTTTATGATATTCTGATTACGTTGTTTCTATTCGAATCTCCTGCAGGCGTGGCTTATATTTCTTTAAATATTTCCCATTAACCTTTAGGATACGTTTATCATCTATCAGCTCTTCGATTTCATATGCATTGTTCGAGAATACCTTTATTATTCGAAAAGGCCCTTCCCAATGAGGTGACCATTTACCTAACGTTTTATTTTTCTTGTCCATGGGCAATATGACTTTCCAGACTAGGTCATTAATAGTGAATGCTTTTCCTTTCACCCTTTTGTTATATGTCCTGACCACTCTTTCCTTTTGTCTCATCAAGATTTCCAATGCATGTAATCTAACTTCGTCCAACTCAACTAACTCATTCATCATCATCTCCCAATATAATGCAGCTGGAATTTCGTTTTGTCTTTGAATTCGAACTGATTGTAGATGAATTTCTACTGGAAGAACTGCATCATGACCAAATGTGAGTTGGAAAGGCGTGGTGTTAGTAGCTTCTTTAGGAGATGTTCTACAGGCCCATAGTATTTGGTCCAAAGTTTTGTGCCAGTTCCTTGGCTTTTTACCAATATGTTTCTTAATTAACCATATTATCACTTTATTAGCTGCTTCGACCTGACCATTTGCTTGAGCATAATATGGCGTTGATGTTAGTAATCTAAACCCCATTTCCTGAGCAAATTCTTGCATCTTTCTACCAGTAAAAACAGAGCCTTGGTCTGTGGTTATGCTCTCTGGCAATCTGAACCTATAGATAATTTGTTTCTGTATTAACTCAATAACATCCTCTTGATCATCAACTATTAATGGTATTGCTTCGATCCATTTGGTAAAATAATCTATTCCTACCAAGATATATTTCTGTCCTTTAGACGAAGCAGGATTTATTTCTCCTATTAAATCCAATGCCCATCCTCTAAATGGCCATGGTTTAATGATTGAATGTAACTCACTTGCAGGGGCACGTTGAATCCCTGCATGTTTCTGACATTCTTCACAACCTTTAGCAAAGTCTATACAATCTTTGAGCATGCTGGGCCAATACATGCCATATCGAAATAACAGCCATTTCATTTTATGACCTGCTTGATGTGCCCCACATGCCCCATTGTGGACTTCTGACAATGCTAAGTATGCCTCACTTTCTCCTAGGCACTTCAGTAATACGCCTTCTTGGGTCTTTTTGAACAATTCGTTTCCCATGAGGACATATGACAATGCTCTATATTTTATCTTCCTATCAACATTCAGAGTTTGGTTTGTTAAATAACTCACAAGTGGACTTCGCCAATCTGCATCTGATAAAGTGTTTATGGCTAATATTTCGAATCCCTGTTTCTCAGCATAACCCAATTTCATACTCTCTAGATCTGATGGTGTGAATCTAGTAGCCATAACTCTACCCCTTAATTCAACTAAATCCTCAAAGTTTCTGGCAGAAACTTTATAACCTGAAGCCAACTGTGCTAAGTCATTTGCTTCTTGGTTTTCTATTCTTGGTATATGTTGAATATCCATGTATTCAAATTTCCTAAGTAGCCTGTTAACTATGACGAAGTATATCATCAGGTTTTCCTTTATGCATTTATACTCCTTTGTTATTTGCTTGACCACTAATTCTGAGTCTCCTTTAATTTCGACTCTAGTTGCCCCCAATTCCAACAAAGCTTCAAGTCCAACGATGAGCGCTTCATACTCAGTGTGATACGGTGGGAGAACTGACTTGAGGTTTGCGTTTGTATTCGCAAATGTTGCGGTTAGCAAGAGTCGCCACCGACTTTTTATTTTATCCTAAGGAAAGGTTAAAAAGCACAGCAAAAACCTTTTGAGATGTTTTCTTGGGTTCGGGGAGTAGATTATAGAAAGGGAAGGTATTAGCACCCTTTCTATCCATGGTTATCCATGGGCTCTTAGTTACTTGCTTAGATCACTTGCCTTTTGTTTTCAATTGTTTTAAATGGTGCTTGAGTGTGTGGGTTTTGAAAATGTTTTGAAAAGAGGCCAATGTGGTGGCAACCTTTGCAATGATCCATGTGGGGATGTATACAAAGATGTATGTCTTTTGAAAAAGGTTTTCATTTGTTTTTTTTTTTTTGAAAGTTTTTTTGTTTTGAAAGTGTTGTGATGTGTGATTTTGAAATTAGGCAAGTGTTTTGTTTTACAAGTTGATTCAAGTAACTAAGAGGCTATCTACTCCTAAGTTTCTCAAAAGATTATTGCTATACTTTAACCCTTTTAACAAGTTTGCACCACCATTGTATTTGGTGGGCAACCTTGTGTTAGGATGTGAAAGGGACAGGCGCGGGTCATCGTTTAGACCATAATTGTAACGACGTTAAATGTCTTTGGGCAATTTCTTTAAGGGACTTGATCATTTGTTTTGTTTGTTTTGAAAAGTTTTATCGAGGGACTATGATCATTCAAACTGTTTGCTTTGCCCAAAGATGTTCAACATACAATATGGCCCATTTATTTGAAGGCAACAAATGGAATACCCTAGGGGGTGCAAGTGTGATTTGTGTGTCCATTTTCATGCTTGTTTATCTTGTATTAGGTCAAACTATTTTTTTATCGTTTTTTCGCATACAAACCCTAATTCTAGCATGTTATTATTTAGAAAGCAATAAAGTGCGAAATTAAAATTACTAAGCTATTACACAACCAAATATGGGAAGGGGGGTACAAATGTTCAAATGGGGACATTGACAAGAATTTAAATCTAAATTATTACAACAATTGGGTATTTTGCAATGCATAATTTAAATGTAAATTAAATAAATATGTGAAATGTAAAAAGAAAGTTTCTATGTGTATGAGAAAATATTATTTATGTAAGAGGAAAAAGAAAATAAAAATGTTATTATTTTTTTTAGTATTTTGAAACTTAGGGTAAGAAACCCTAATTTTTATATAAAAAAGTATTATTATCTAATTTAATTCTACTATTTATTTATTATTTATAAAAATAACCTAAAATGAAGTATATTGTGAAAAAAAAGTATTTTTGTATCAAATGTTAATAAAATAAAAAATCAAGTATTTTTATATCTTTTTCTTAAATACATTAATAATCAAATATATATATATATATATATATATATATATATATATATATAACCCTAAATATGTATTATACAAAAAATATTTATTTATTTAATATTTTAATAAAATAAAAAGTATTATTATTATTTTTTGTGAAATATTTTCAGAAAGTAAAAAAAATGTATCTACACTATTTTCTATTTATTTCAATAATAGTATATATATATATATTTGTATATAACAAGAAAAATAAACAAATAAATATGCCATAAATACAAAAAGTGATGGAAAAAATATTTTAAAAATTTTAATGGTATGAGAAAAAATAAACAAAGTCAACCCAAAAAGAAAAAGTCAAAAATGTTAAAAAATGAGCAAATGGGCTCAGGGGGGTGTAAACTAAAAAAGATGGTGTGAAAAGCAACACAAATCCAAGCCCAGCCCACTTCACTCCTTCTTCAACCTCTGTACAGTTTTCTTCACACAAAACACGCGTTTTTTATCTCTGGATTCCTGGACTTTCAAGCAAAACTCATAACATGAAAAGTGTAGAGCATTAAGAGACGGTTTCAACCATATAAAGAACATGACCTATCTCTCCAAGATGAGAGAGAATTTCTCTCCCCCTCTTTTCTGACCTAGTTTTTCTACCATTTTCAGAGCTCAAATTCTCTTCACTCAGACAAAAGAAATGAAAAGTAAAGCTATGTACATGTTCAGGGCTATGAGTAGGACTTTGTTTCTTCACAAACTTAAAACTAAAGATGCCTAATAAGAGAGATACGAATTCAAACTTTTACCTGTGCAGTTGAACTTCTATGTGGAGAATGAGAGACTTTCAGTGCAATGTAATGATTGGAAAAGCTTCCTTGGAGTCCAGGGATGCTTTTTCAATGCTCACTTTGTCTTGAAACTTCTTGTATCAAGCTATAGAACTTCACCTGCAAGTCAAAGATATGAAAATGGTGGAAGTGGTTAGAGCAACTACAGATCGTGCCTTAGCTTCTGGATAGCTTGCATATGTTGTAAGGAAGGTAGAGGAACAGGTTTGGACAGAAATGCTTGAAGGAATTGAGAGATTGCACTCAAACTGCAGGGGCACCCCTGTTTGTGCAGTTTGAGGATGATTCTGAGATGGAGGGTGTTTGAAAGGGAAATGGCTCGTGCAAAAGCTTCAAAATGGTCTATGGAATGTGTTTGATATCTTTTGTGCTGTGTTGTTTTGCTGATATGAGAGATAGCATATGTTATGGACCTTTCTTCACACTTAAGCTACCAAAAGCAAATTGGTGTTATAGGTCAGTATAGGACCCCCTAATGTGCTGCATCAACTCCTCTTGATCAGTGTGTTATGCCCATAATCTTGTGCTAAGCAGATCTTCTATGTACTTGTTTGATTTACCAATTGACATAAAGCTAAACTTTTCAAAAATGGAAATTCCACTTTATCTAGTTTAGGATTAAACCATTATGCAATGTTAGAACACAAAGAACATGACCTTAACACAATGAATATGCATTAAATTATTGAGTATGAAATGGTTCAAGGACCTGTAATCAAGCATAAAGCAAACTGATTTCAAATTGGCAAAGTTATGAACATGTCTTGATGAAGAACAAAAGTGAATTTTTGCCAACTTGTGAAATTCGAATCTCCCAAGTTATGAGGTTGTTTGATGAGTTCTTGGACATTTTGGAAAGCTTGGAATGTGTACTACAATCAATCTTTGAGATGCAAATCAAAATTCCAATTGGAAGGGCATGAAAAGTGGCCTTGAAGTAGGGTAGAAAACCTTGTCAAAATAGGTCAAATTTCACTAAGTTAAAAGATGGTTTAGTGCCCTTATTCAAAAAATCATAACTTGAGATACAAGCTTCAAATGAGAAAACTTTGTGAATTAAAGTTGTAGATTTTGCAACAAGCTACAACTTTCATGTTTTGACTTTTGTTTGAATCCCAATGGATCATGGTGAAAAGATGGGGCAAAGTTGGGAAAAAATTAGGGTTTTTCATAACTTAGAAAAATTCTAAGTTATGAAAAATTCCATTTTCAAACCCTAATTTGCATTTTGTGATTTCTTGGTGAACAAGTTTCATAATTTGGCATGTTTTGATGAAAAATGAATCTTGACTTTTGATTTTGACCAAAAAAGTCAAAGTTTGACTTTTCAGTATACAGTCAAAATTGATCAATTGACTGGGAAATTCAACTGTCAATCTTGTGTACTTGGGATCTTTTGAGCTTGATGAACATGTCAAGATAATTCCATTGAGTCCTTGAGGCCATATGTGAGCTTGGTTTGCCATTGGCTAGGTCAAACAGTCAAAAATTGCCCTTGTGCAGTCAAAACCCTAGAAATGACCATTTTGCCCTTTTGATGATCTGATCAAATTTCTTGTGGAATTGTGATCCAAACTTGATCAAATGGTCCATATGAGTTCATAATGTTGATGTGGATCAAATTTCATGAGGTTTGACTGTCAATTGGCCACAGTTGACTTTTTCCCCAATACAACTGATTTCTAGGTCAACTGTCCAATTGACTGGGTAAAACTTGGAGTCAAGACTTGAAACTTGGTATAGGTAAACTTGGGAGTCCAACATGAAGCATGAAAGTCATCTTAGGCATTTTAGGTCAAAACATCTTTAGGCAAACACAAACCCTAATTTGAGTCCACAGTGCAAGGAGAAGTCTTGAGCAGAGGAAACCCTAATTGTATCTTGATCTTTAAATGTCTTGTGATGAGGAAAATGTTGAGGAAATGGGAGGGCAAATTTTGGGGTACAACAGTTGCCCCTGTTCAATCTTCTTGGACCTGAAGAGTTAGATTGGCAAGTTTGCCTTTCGTGACTCGAGGGTAAAAGGAGATTGGACACTAGAGTGCCCGGAAATTTGCACTCGCATGCTGGAGTCTCAACAATGTGGTGTCGGGAATGGGCTTATAGATGCCATTTGGAGAGATGGTGGATAGGGAGATGGGCTTTGTAGATGCCATCTGGAAAAGTGACGGAACTTTGTCGGGAATGGGCTTATAGATGCCATTTGGAAGTGTTGATCGCATAAGAGGTTCCTTAGCGAGAACTTGTGTGTTTAAGAAAGACAGATGTTTTCCTGGCTTGTTACAGGTGTTTGATCTTCAGTCTCCTTATGCGGATATGCCCTGGCTGGATACAGGTATCGAATCTACAATCGGTTGCTCACAGATGTGCCCTGGCTGGATACAGGAGTCGAATCTGGAAATAGTCGTCAATAGATATGCCCTGGCTGGATACAGGAGTCGAATCTTTGGATTCTGCAGACGTGCCCTGGCTAGATACAAGAATCGAGTCTGTAAATGTGGTTAACGGATATGCCCTGGCTGGGTACAGGAATCGAATCCGGAAATGTTGTAGTTGATAGATGTGCCCTGGCTGGATACAGGAGTCGAATCTTTGAACTCTTCAGACGTGCCCTGGCTAGATACAGGAATCGAGTCTGGAAACTGATCACTCTCAGATGTGCCCGGGCTAGATACAGGTATCGAATCTGGAACTGTGACAGTTGAAAGTAGTCGTTTTTGAGGTTGTCTTTTTCCTGAAAAGGCAAAGACGTAAGCTGTATGAAATGTCATGATGTATGATATGCATGATGTCATGATGTTCAACATTTGATGTTGTATGTGTCTCATCATGTATGTAAGCAAGATGTATGAAAATGTGAAATGTTTATGAGTGTAATTTCATCTTAGGAAAATAAATCCTTGACGAATGGCCGGGAAGCTGCTTTGCAGAAGAGATTCTTGGCCGAAGCTCTGATGAGAGGCCTGCTGAGGACTTTAACGATGGATTCCGCTAAGGATAGTGATGATAAACTCTGCTGGGGAAATGAAGGAACTTTCGCCGAGAACGGTCTTCCGTGGCTTTTGGCTGAGGATAACCCAGTTATAAGTCCTTGTGAGGAAATAACTCTAAATAAAACTTGGGCGTGACGTTCGTACTTCGCCGGGGATAAGCTTGCAGAATCTACTGGGGATGAGCTTTTAAGATTTGCCGGGGAACGTTGTGCCTTTTTCAGGATCGACGGGGAATCGACTCCCGCTTGGGGAAAGTGCTGCTGAACCTTGTTTTATCCTGCGGGGAGCTAAGATGATTTGGCCAATATTTTCAGTTGAACCTACCTTGGTGCCTTGGTGGACAAAGCAACTAGACCGCATTAGACAACTACACATTGCCCCTGTCTTTGATGTCACTTGCAATTAATCTCTTTTTTCATATGCAAACATTTAGGGATCAGCAATTTAATGTCAAATGCATATATCAAAAATGAACATTGGACGTTCTTCGCAAGACAAAACAGAAAAAGAAAAACAATGGCAATTTGTATGGACAAGTGAATTTGTATTGATTTGAACTTCGCCTGTGAATAGGCGTTTTTTGTACAAGAGGCCGACATCCTAGTAAGAGGACGCCGCCAAATAACATAGAGTTTACAATTTGAAAAACAAAACAGCTATGTGAACAATCCCACTGGGTTCCAACTCTGCTATTGCCTTTACGTCTTCGAACGTCTCATCGCTTTGCTGCCTGGTCGAAGATGAAGCTGATTGGTCGATGCCGTAATCTGAGCCAGATAGTTGATGCCGAATTCCGGGTGCGAAGTGATCCAATGAGACATAGTGTTACGCTTTTATCCCTAACTTTTGCCTGGACCGCCCTTTCGGGTTTTCAGTCCAACGGGATACCCTTTTTTGCCCAAGCCGCCCTTTCAGGTTTTCGACTTGCCGGGTGTACAGATTTTTTTCATTTCATCCCTTATTTTGCCCGAACCCTTTTGGTTCGCCGGGAAGCCCTTATTTTTGCCTAGGTATGTCAACCTAGCGGGTCTTTTATTTATGCGTAGTATTTTTTCACTATGTCCGCATTGGCGGGGTGAGGAAGGTCGTCACCGTCCATGGTGGTTAGGATCATGGCTCCTCCTGAGAACACACGCTTAACCACAAATGGCCCTTCGTAAGTAGGGGTCCATTTGCCCCGGGGATCACTTTGAGGAAGGATGATGCGCTTGATTACCAGGTCCCCAACTCGATACTCTTGCGGTCTGACTTTCTTGTTAAATGCCCTGATCATCCGTTTCTGATACGTTTGACCGTGACAAATAGCAGTGAGCCTCTTTTCGTCAATCAGATTTAGTTGATCAAGTCGAGTCTGGATCCAATCATCTTCATTCAAGTCTGCATCCTTCATTATCCGAAGAGAGGGTATCTGGATTTCAATCGGCAAGACTGCCTCCATGCCGTAGACCAAGGAGAAAGGAGTTGCCCCGGTTGATGTCCTTGCTGAGGTGCGGTACCCATGAAGAGCGAACGGTAACATTTCGTGCCAATCTTTATAGGTCACTGTCATCTTCTGCACAATTTTCTTGATATTTTTATTGGCTGCCTCTACAGCCCCATTCATCTTCGGCCGATAGGGGGAAGAATTGTGGTGCTGTATCTTGAATTGTTCACAGAGTTCAGTGATCATTTTGTTATTGAGATTGGTACCATTGTCCGTAATGATTCTTTCCGGGACTCCGTACCGACAGATCAGATTATGCCGGATGAAACGTGCCACGACGCTCTTGGTTACCGTGGCATATGAAGCTGCCTCAACCCATTTCGTGAAGTAATCGATTGCCACCAAGATGAAGCGGTGCCCATTGGATGCCGTCGGTCGGATCTCACCGATCATATCGATGCCCCACATTGCGAAAGGCCAAGGTGCTGTTAGGACATTCAAAGGAACCGGAGGGATATGCACCTTGTCAGCATAGATCTGGCACTTATGACAAGTCCGGGAGTGTTGGTAACAATCGGCTTCCATCGTGGACCAGAAATATCCTGCCCGAAGGATTTTCTTAGCCATGGTGTGTCCACTGGAATGGGTCCCAAATGTACCTTCATGTAGTTCCATCATAATTTTCTCTGCTTCAGCCTTATCCACACAACGTAACAGAGTTGAATCATGATTCCGTTTGTAGAGAATGCCGTTGCTGAGGAAGAATTTTGCAGCAAATCTCCTCATGAACTTCTTATCATTGACAGATGCACCTTCAGGGTATTCCTGGGCTTCCAAGTACCTCTTCACCTCGTGATACCAGGGTTTTTCAGTCACCTTCTCAGCCTCGAGCTCGCAGCAGTAGGCCGGTTCATCCAACTTCCAGATTGTGATTTGAGGAGCCTCATTGTCCCATTTAACTTTGAACATCGAAGACATCGTGGCTAGTGCGTCCGCTAGCTGATTCTCCTCTCTAGGGAAGTGCTCAAAAGTTATCTCTTCAAAGTGAGGGAGCAAGGTCGACACATACTCCTTGTAAGGAATGAGATTCGGGTGTTTCGTATCCCACTCGCCTTTGATCTGATTGATCACGAGAGCGGAATCCCCGAAGACACTTAGAAACTTGATCCTCAGGTCGATTGCAGCTTGTAAACCCATGATACATGCCTCATATTCTGCCATGTTGTTGGTGCAGCTGAAACATAATCGGGCGGTGAGTGGAGTATGAGTCCCCTTGGGAGATATGATTACAGCGCCGACGCCGTTACCCAAAGCATTGGAGGCTCCATCAAAATGCATAGACCATCGGGATCCTTCCTCAGGTCCTTCATCCGGTCCAGGTACTTCACAGTCAGTTACCACCATGATGTCTTCGTCCGGAAAATCAAAGTTCAATGATTGATAATCGTCCACAGGTTGGTGTGCCAAATGATCAGCCAGTACACTCCCCTTAATTGCTTTCTGAGTTGTATACTGGATGTCATATTCTGTTAAGATCATTTGCCATCTCGCTATTCTCCCAGACAGAGCGGGCTTTTCAAATATGTACTTGATGGGATCCATCTTTGAAATCAATAAAGTAGTGTGAGTCAGCATATACTGTCTCAGCCGGCGAGCAGCCCATACAAGAGCGCAGCAAGTTTTCTCAAGCAGTGAGTAACGAGACTCACAGTCGGTAAACTTTTTGCTCAAGTAGTAAATAGCGTGCTCTTTTCGGCCAGACTCGTCATGCTGCCCCAGCACACACCCCATTGAATTATCAAGCACTGTCAAGTATAGTATCAGAGGTCTTCCTTCCACTGGTGGCATAAGAATGGGTGGCTCTTGGAGGTATTCCTTTATTCTTTCAAAGGCGGCCTGACATTCATCATTCCAGCGTACCACTTGATCTTTCTTCAGTAATTTGAAGATTGGCTCGCAAGTAGCAGTCAGATGTGAGATGAATCGAGCAATGTAATTCAATCGTCCTAGGAAACCTCTGACTTCTTTCTCTGTTTTTGGGGTCGGCATCTCTTGAATAGCTTTAACCTTGGCAGGGTCCACCTGGATACCTTTATCACTTACAATGAAACCTAGCAATTTTCCGGACCTCACCCCGAAGGTGCATTTGTGGGGATTCAATCTCAGCTTGTACAACTTCAGTCGGTCAAACAACTTCCTCAGATGATCAAGGTGTTCCTCCTCAGTTTGAGACCTTGCAATCATGTCATCAACGTATACCTCAATTTCATGATGGATCATATCATGAAATAAAGCAACCATGGCACGCTGATAGGTTGCCCCAGCATTTTTCAATCCGAATGGCATGACCTTATAACAGAAGGTCCCCCACTGAGTTACAAATGTAGTCTTCTCCATATCTTCAGGAGCCATCTTGATCTGATTATACCCTGAGAAGCCATCCATGAAGGAGAACACCTTGTGTTGAGCTGTATTATCAACAAGGACATCGATGTGAGGTAGGGGGAAATCATCCTTGGGGCTGGCCCTGTTCAGATCCCTGTAGTCGACACACATTCTGACTTTACCGTCCTTCTTCGGCACTGGCACAACATTGGCAACCCACTGAGGGTAAGAAGTTACTGCAAGGAAACCCGCATCAAACTGTTTCATCACCTCAGCTTTAATCTTCTCAGACATCTCTGGACGCATTCGTCGAACTTTTTGCTTTACTGGAGGGCAATCTTCCTTGGTTGGCAAATGGTGAACTACAATGTCGGCATCCAAACCGGGCATATCTTCATAAGACCAGGCAAAGATCTCCATGTAGTCTTGTAGCATCTGGATCAATCGTTGCTTCACGCTGAGCTCTAGATTGGCACCAATTTTGACCTCTTTCCTATCTGTCTCAGTACCCAAGTTAATTGTCTCCACAGGCTCTTCATGTGGTTGAATAGCCCTCTCTTCCTGTAGTAGCAGTCTTGCGAGTTCACCAGGCACTTCGCAATCATCTTCACCTTCGTCTTCGGCCAAGTTGATCGGATTTTCGAAGTCATAACTGGCGGTAGCAGAGCTGTCGCCAGTGAGATCCAGAGTGGATTGAAACCTGTATAAGTGAGTGTGTGTAAATATAGCTGTTTTGCAATATGTATAACACAGAAAGAAAAGGAGCACAAGATTTGAAATGCAACAAACGTCCAATGTTTTGATTGATGATATATGAAAATGTCATACAAAAAGCCCTCACAAATGGAGCTACGATGCCCCGGGCAGGACACCGAGCCAACAGAGTTTTAACATATTGTTTGTTACAAATTTGGAAATCAAAAGAAATCAATTACTGCGTGACAAATGTGATAGGGGTAAAATCCTTTGCTGTCCAGTTGCTTGGTCCGTCGCTGGCAGTCGGGTAGATCCAATTATCAAACTCAGCTTCCTCCACATCCTCCTCGATAGCATTCACCCTTGAGCTGGAAATAAACACCGGAGCCTTTCCAATCTTCTCTTTGCGCACCGCCTTCTGAGCCTCTGCAGTAAAGCCTAGCCCAAACTTGTCGTTCTTCTGAGTGAAGTCAGGAAGCTGACCCCAGTGTGCACCATCACCTTTCTGAACCACGGCCCGGGCATCCCTTAGGGAAACCATCTTCATGGAATCATTCTCTTTGGCCATTGTCTCCGCAGCTGCTGAAATTGGATGTACCTCCTCGAAATGTTGGAAGGGAGTTTCAATAAATTCTCCGTCCATCTCGATGTACCTGAAGGAATTCAAATGGCTCACCATATACTCCTCTTCTCCTTGCACAGTGACAATTTTCCCCCTGACGGGATACTTCAGCTTTTGGTGTAAGGTGGAGGTCACTGCCCCAGCTTTGTGGATCCAAGGTCTACCCAACAGACAGGAGTACGATGGACGTATATCCATCACGTAAAAGGTAGAGTCAAACACTTGAGAGCCCACACGAATAGGGATGTTAACCTCTCCATGAACCATCCTCTTGGAACCGTCAAAGGCTCTGACGATGATATTGCTGGGTTTCAACTCCAGGCCTTCATAATCCAGACGATCCAAAGCCTTTTTTGGAAGAACATTCAAAGAAGAACCAGTGTCCACCAACACATGCGCTAGAGTAGTGCCCCTGCATTCAATAGAAACATGCAGGGCATCATTGTGGTCTCTCCCTTTTGCGGTCAGGTCAGCATCTGAAAAGCCCAAGCCGTTGTCCGCCGTCAGATTGGCTATGCAGTCAGTGAACTGGACTGCAGACGTCTCTTGCGGCACATGGGCCGTCTTGAGAAATGAGATTAATGCCTTAGCGTGAGCCTCGGAACATAGCAATAGGGAGAGCAGGGAGATCTTGGAGGGTGTATGCCCTAACTGCTCAACAACATTAAAATCACTTTTCTTTATTATCTTCAGAATCTCCTCCATTTCTTGTCGGGAGGCCTCAGCATTCACGGGTATTGGTGCCTCCATCTGGGCAGGCTCTTCTTCAATCCCTTTGCCCCGAGCATTTGATGACTCGGCAGCAGGGGACACAATTTGATCAGCAACAGGACTTGATAAACTTGCAGGTTTTATGAGGAGGGGTTTTCGAATAGCGGGAGGCGCAATGTCAGGCGAGAAGAGCCTGCCACTGCGGGTGACTTTAGCCGGACCGGTGATATCGCAGATACTGGCACTAGCATCAAATTCTTGCTTGATTCCATTTACATATACGTCTGCCCCATAATGCCAGGGGACAGCTTTATCAGACACGTAGGAGAGGGGTCCTGGAACAGTAATGATTACTGGCGCAACTGTCAAGATTTGAATAGGCTTCTTTGGGGGAGCCTTGATTGGATTTTTGAAGATGGTGATCACGGAAACTTCTTTCATTGGAACCATTTGAACAACAGTCTTTTTGAATAAAATCTCCTTGCTATCCATTAGGCCTTGGATGCCTAACCTTAGCAAGGGACAATCAGATAGAGAAATAGCACAGAATGGGCAACCTTCGCCGCAACCCGGAAATAAACCGGCCCGCAGTAGGTTCTTCTTAACAGTCTTCAAAGGGGTAACAACTTCATCTATCGAAACAGCATACACTTCTTCCTCAATGGCATTCACCCTATGCTGGGGCATAGGAGCCGTTACAACATTCGGTCTTTCCGGCGCTTCAAACTGAATTTCTTTTGCGTCAATTAGATCTTGCACTTTGTTTCTCAGGGCCCAACAATCATCAGTAGTGTGCCCGGGACTATCAGAATGATAAGCACACCGGGCATTCGGGTTGTATTTGGGGGACGCAGTGTTGACGACCTTAGGAGCTTCTTTGAGGGTCACCAGGTTGGTGGATAACAGTTGGGGTAAAATTTGAGATAATGTCATACTCAATCGGGTATACTGCCTCTTGGGCCTTTCACTTCTTTGTTGATTGTACTGCTGAGGAGCAGCAACAGGTTTGGAGATGACCAAAGCATTAACGGCTTGGCGACTTTCGGGCTTGACTTGCCTTCTAGGGCCATAAACGGCGCTGGCTTCTTTCTTAAATGGCCTCTTCTCAGCACTTGTAGAGGCAGCCTTCTGTATCTTGCCTGACCTGATGCCAGCTTCAATTCTCTCTCCTGTTAATATCAAATCTGTGAACCCAGCGGAGGAGTTACCAACCAAATGATTAAAAAACGGACCAGACAGCGTTCCCAGAAACATATCAACCAGTTCTCGATCAGTCAATGGAGGCTGCACCCTGCCAGCCAAATCTCTCCATTTTTGAGCGTACTCTTTGAATCCTTCACCCGTCCCTAGAGACATACCCTGAAGTTGGGTACGCGTAGGAGCGAGATCAGAATTGTATTGGTATTGTTTGTAAAACGCAGTTGCCAAATCCTCCCAGTGCCTGATGCTAGCTCCGTCTAATTGGTAGAACCATTCAAGCTGAGACCCCGAGAGGCTGTCCTGGAAGAAGTGAATCCAGAGGTTCTTATCCGCCGTGTAAGGTTGGATTTTCCTTACATACGACCTCAGATGCAGCTTTGGGCAGGAGACCCCATCATACTTGGCGAAGGCAGGCGCCTTAAACTTGTGTGGAATTACTACTCCGGAAGATAATCCCAACTCTCCGAAATCCAGTCCTGGCACGTTCTGAATTTCCATAGCGCTCAAGCGGTCCTCCAATTGTTTATATCTGTCAGCAGCAGGTGGGTATTGTTCCTCGTTATAGTCCGTCTCGTTGTCGGAGATTACGGGACTAGGAGCTTCTCCCCCTTGGGGACTGTTTTTCTCAGCAGAAGAAGTGGTTGGATCAGCTTCATTGTGGAGTGTGTTCCCAAATCTGCGTCCGGTGTTGAACATCGCCGTTCTCTTTTTCTTCTTCTTCTTCAGGAGTAGAGTCTTCAACTCTTGCTGACCCTGGGCTAGGCTTAGGACCATCTCTTGAAACTGTGCACTTTGGGCCTGAAGGGCCTTGATTGCTTGCTCACTGGATGACTCCGAATTCATGATGACTGTGCAAACAAACAGCGAAGAAGATTAAGCAACCTGTGAAATAGGGTACCTGCTATGCATATGGTGTAATGGAATGCGTATGTTTTATGCTTTCAAAGACAAATAAGATTCATCTTTGTAGATAAAAAAGGGAAACACACTTCATTAGATTAAAATTTTTCAATTGTTCAGCAATTTGCCCTTAGGCATTACAGGAATGAAAAATACGGAAAAGGAAATAAAACTACAAAAGGAAATAATCAAAGCTCATCAATGCTCCCATGGCCTCCTCCTCTCAGTGCTGATGTAGTTGTTCAGGACACGTTCTTCCTCCAATTGCTTAGTCAGCCTTTGGACCTTCCTTTCCTGCTCGTTGAACTTCTCCCGATAGAAATCCCGTTCTTCCTTTAGCTGTGCCCAAGATCTCTTCATGGTGTCAAAATCAGTAGGTATCTGAGGAGGGAGGATAGTTGGAGGAACCCCATCTTCATCAGGAGATTCAAGGATGATTGGTCTGACAGCTTCGTACGGCATACCTAACTTCTGAGCACGGATGCGGACCCATTTGCAATAGGGCTCCAATGGTAAAGAAGTCTTTGGTCCTAACTCATGTGGGTCAGCTTTGTGGATTCTGTCCCAAGCTCTAATGAATCCCTGGCGTAGTTTGTCACTGCCTGCCTGAAACTCAAAATGGAAGTGAGGAACCAGCATTTCATGGGGCCCAGCTCCTCTGGCTCTTCCAAACTGACGGAGAGCTAAGCACGGATTGTAAGAGATTCCTCCTTGGATACCAATCAACGGGACATTAGGGTATTCTCCGCAACGGTCGATAACAGCTACCTCATCCAAGCCTCTGAGAGTCCAAGTGATATCCCTATCTGTGAGAGACATTAACCTCCGAGCCCAACCTTTTCCCTCTTCATTCTTCAGCACGGACTTAGGAAGGTGCGAAATAAACCACCTTACCAGCAAAGGAGCACAACACCATGGAGTCCCCCGTTTTCGAGCAGTACGAGCATAGAGTTGTTGTAGAATGTCACCCAAGAGAGTGGGTACCGGATTTCGAGACATGAAGATTCTTATGACATGGATACTGATGAAGGTGTCAGGGTTGGGAAACAATACCAGACCATAGATCAAAAGAGCCAGAACATCTTCATATGCTTTGAAGTCCAAGTCATTCCAGAAATCATTAGCCTTGCCAACCAGAAATTTGACCAAAAAGCCCTTGATCCCATTTCTAGTTTCCCAGTTGGACAATACCTCTTCTTTGGTCAAGGGGAGAATTGCAGCAATCTCTTCAGGCCTAGGAGTCTTTTCCAAACCAGTGAAAGGAGTTTGTTCCAAAACAGGAATCCCAAGCAAGTAAGAGAACTCTTCCAGGGTAGGAACCAGATGGAAGTCTTGAAAGGTGAAGCAATGATGCAGAGGGTCATAAAACTGGGTCAGAACACTTATCAGTTGTTGGTCCCATTTTGCAGTGATCAAGCCAAGGAGGGAACCATGTCTGTTGATGAAGGAGGTAGTGCTTGGAATTCTTTCAACCAGATCTTTGAGTAAGACTGGTGGTTGAACAAAGTTGAGCCGGACAGTATTTCTACGCACGGGCCTCATGATGTCCTACAAAACAGAGCAAAGATGAAACCTTTTTGTCTTTGAAATGGGTTAGCTTTTTATGCATGCAATGGTATGATGGCATGATGCTATGATGAAGCACATCACAAGTATTCACATAGGCAGATAAAGCACACAAGTCACACAAGACACCCTTAGGTTTCAGGCCAGCATGAGTTTCAGGTATTACCCTCTTTTGGTTTTGTTGGTTAAAACCTGTCCTATCAAAAGTAACCGGGTTCTGGAGGATCTCAAATCATTGGCTACCCTCAATCGGTCATAACTCCAGCATCACAATCTTTTCTCGCGGCCAGAACCATCTCGAGAGTTTAGCCTCAATGAGTGTAGCATACTGCTACTGTCCTAATAGCCAAGTTGGTCAATTTAGGGTTCTAAGGTTGGTTGGTGTTTAATGTCTCCTTAGAAGACCTATATTCTCCCCGTTACAACACAAGGGATATAGGTACAGACTAAGATGCCACACCAACGTAGCCACTGCTTCACCCATGTCGGTCTACGCCGGACAGGTCCCTCACAGATTATGCTACCTAAAAAAGGGTATTTCCCAGATCCGGGTTAGGATCTATGAACTCCGATGCAAAGCCCACAAATATAAAAGCAAACAAAGCAAGCAATTGAAAACAAAAGTGATCTAAGCCCTAAGGTTACTCCACTTTTAACAATTGTCCCCAGCAGAGTCGCCAGTTCTGTGATACGGTGGGAGAACTGACTTGAGGTTTGCGTTTGTATTCGCAAATGTTGCGGTTAGCAAGAGTCGCCACCGACTTTTTATTTTATCCTAAGGAAAGGTTAAAAAGCACAGCAAAAACCTTTTGAGATGTTTTCTTGGGTTCGGGGAGTAGATTATAGAAAGGGAAGGTATTAGCACCCTTTCTATCCATGGTTATCCATGGGCTCTTAGTTACTTGCTTAGATCACTTGCCTTTTGTTTTCAATTGTTTTAAATGGTGCTTGAGTGTGTGGGTTTTGAAAATGTTTTGAAAAGAGGCCAATGTGGTGGCAACCTTTGCAATGATCCATGTGGGGATGTATACAAAGATGTATGTCTTTTGAAAAAGGTTTTCATTTGTTTTTTTTTTTGAAAGTTTTTTTGTTTTGAAAGTGTTGTGATGTGTGATTTTGAAATTAGGCAAGTGTTTTGTTTTACAAGTTGATTCAAGTAACTAAGAGGCTATCTACTCCTAAGTTTCTCAAAAGATTATTGCTATACTTTAACCCTTTTAACAAGTTTGCACCACCATTGTATTTGGTGGGCAACCTTGTGTTAGGATGTGAAAGGGACAGGCGCGGGTCATCGTTTAGACCATAATTGTAACGACGTTAAATGTCTTTGGGCAATTTCTTTAAGGGACTTGATCATTTGTTTTGTTTGTTTTGAAAAGTTTTATCGAGGGACTATGATCATTCAAACTGTTTGCTTTGCCCAAAGATGTTCAACATACAATATGGCCCATTTATTTGAAGGCAACAAATGGAATACCCTAGGGGGTGCAAGTGTGATTTGTGTGTCCATTTTCATGCTTGTTTATCTTGTATTAGGTCAAACTATTTTTTTATCGTTTTTTCGCATACAAACCCTAATTCTAGCATGTTATTATTTAGAAAGCAATAAAGTGCGAAATTAAAATTACTAAGCTATTACACAACCAAATATGGGAAGGGGGGTACAAATGTTCAAATGGGGACATTGACAAGAATTTAAATCTAAATTATTACAACAATTGGGTATTTTGCAATGCATAATTTAAATGTAAATTAAATAAATATGTGAAATGTAAAAAGAAAGTTTCTATGTGTATGAGAAAATATTATTTATGTAAGAGGAAAAAGAAAATAAAAATGTTATTATTTTTTTTAGTATTTTGAAACTTAGGGTAAGAAACCCTAATTTTTATATAAAAAAGTATTATTATCTAATTTAATTCTACTATTTATTTATTATTTATAAAAATAACCTAAAATGAAGTATATTGTGAAAAAAAAGTATTTTTGTATCAAATGTTAATAAAATAAAAAATCAAGTATTTTTATATCTTTTTCTTAAATACATTAATAATCAAATATATATATATATATATATATATAACCCTAAATATGTATTATACAAAAAATATTTATTTATTTAATATTTTAATAAAATAAAAAGTATTATTATTATTTTTTGTGAAATATTTTCAGAAAGTAAAAAAAATGTATCTACACTATTTTCTATTTATTTCAATAATAGTATATATATATTTGTATATAACAAGAAAAATAAACAAATAAATATGCCATAAATACAAAAAGTGATGGAAAAAATATTTTAAAAATTTTAATGGTATGAGAAAAAATAAACAAAGTCAACCCAAAAAGAAAAAGTCAAAAATGTTAAAAAATGAGCAAATGGGCTCAGGGGGGTGTAAACTAAAAAAGATGGTGTGAAAAGCAACACAAATCCAAGCCCAGCCCACTTCACTCCTTCTTCAACCTCTGTACAGTTTTCTTCACACAAAACACGCGTTTTTTATCTCTGGATTCCTGGACTTTCAAGCAAAACTCATAACATGAAAAGTGTAGAGCATTAAGAGACGGTTTCAACCATATAAAGAACATGACCTATCTCTCCAAGATGAGAGAGAATTTCTCTCCCCCTCTTTTCTGACCTAGTTTTTCTACCATTTTCAGAGCTCAAATTCTCTTCACTCAGACAAAAGAAATGAAAAGTAAAGCTATGTACATGTTCAGGGCTATGAGTAGGACTTTGTTTCTTCACAAACTTAAAACTAAAGATGCCTAATAAGAGAGATACGAATTCAAACTTTTACCTGTGCAGTTGAACTTCTATGTGGAGAATGAGAGACTTTCAGTGCAATGTAATGATTGGAAAAGCTTCCTTGGAGTCCAGGGATGCTTTTTCAATGCTCACTTTGTCTTGAAACTTCTTGTATCAAGCTATAGAACTTCACCTGCAAGTCAAAGATATGAAAATGGTGGAAGTGGTTAGAGCAACTACAGATCGTGCCTTAGCTTCTGGATAGCTTGCATATGTTGTAAGGAAGGTAGAGGAACAGGTTTGGACAGAAATGCTTGAAGGAATTGAGAGATTGCACTCAAACTGCAGGGGCACCCCTGTTTGTGCAGTTTGAGGATGATTCTGAGATGGAGGGTGTTTGAAAGGGAAATGGCTCGTGCAAAAGCTTCAAAATGGTCTATGGAATGTGTTTGATATCTTTTGTGCTGTGTTGTTTTGCTGATATGAGAGATAGCATATGTTATGGACCTTTCTTCACACTTAAGCTACCAAAAGCAAATTGGTGTTATAGGTCAGTATAGGACCCCCTAATGTGCTGCATCAACTCCTCTTGATCAGTGTGTTATGCCCATAATCTTGTGCTAAGCAGATCTTCTATGTACTTGTTTGATTTACCAATTGACATAAAGCTAAACTTTTCAAAAATGGAAATTCCACTTTATCTAGTTTAGGATTAAACCATTATGCAATGTTAGAACACAAAGAACATGACCTTAACACAATGAATATGCATTAAATTATTGAGTATGAAATGGTTCAATGACCTGTAATCAAGCATAAAGCAAACTGATTTCAAATTGGCAAGGTTATGAACATGTCTTGATGAAGAACAAAAGTGAATTTTTGCCAACTTGTGAAATTCGAATCTCCCAAGTTATGAGGTTGTTTGATGAGTTCTTGGACATTTTGGAAAGCTTGGAATGTGTACTACAATCAATCTTTGAGATGCAAATCAAAATTCCAATTGGAAGGGCATGAAAAGTGGCCTTGAAGTAGGGTAGAAAACCTTGTCAAAATAGGTCAAATTTCACTAAGTTAAAAGATGGTTTAGTGCCCTTATTCAAAAAATCATAACTTGAGATACAAGCTTCAAATGAGAAAACTTTGTGAATCAAAGTTGTAGATTTTGCAACAAGCTACAACTTTCATGTTTTGACTTTTGTTTGAATCCCAATGGATCATGGTGAAAAGATGGGGCAAAGTTGGGAAAAAATTAGGGTTTTTCATAACTTAGAAAAATTCTAAGTTATGAAAAATTCCATTTTCAAACCCTAATTTGCATTTTGTGATTTCTTGGTGAACAAGTTTCATAATTTGGCATGTTTTGATGAAAAATGATCCTTGACTTTTGATTTTGACCAAAAAAGTCAAAGTTTGACTTTTCAGTATACAGTCAAAATTGATCAATTGACTGGGAAATTCAACTGTCAATCTTGTGTACTTGGGATCTTTTGAGCTTGATGAACATGTCAAGATAATTCCATTGAGTCCTTGAGGCCATATGTGAGCTTGGTTTGCCATTGGCTAGGTCAAACAGTCAAAAATTGCCCTTGTGCAGTCAAAACCCTAGAAATGACCATTTTGCCCTTTTGATGATCTGATCAAATTTCTTGTGGAATTGTGATCCAAACTTGATCAAATGGTCCATATGAGTTCATAATGTTGATGTGGATCAAATTTCATGAGGTTTTACTGTCAATTGGCCACAGTTGACTTTTTCCCCAATACAGCTGATTTCTAGGTCAACTGTCCAATTGACTGGGTAAAACTTGGAGTCAAGACTTGAAACTTGGTATAGGTAAACTTGGGAGTCCAACATGAAGCATGAAAGTCATCTTAGGCATTTTAGATCAAAACATCTTTAGGCAAACACAAACCCTAATTTGAGTCCACAGTGCAAGGAGAAGTCTTGAGCAGAGGAAACCCTAATTGTATCTTGATCTTTAAATGTCTTGTGATGAGGAAAATGTTGAGGAAATGGGAGGGCAAATTTTGGGGTACAACACTCAGCTTCGTTGTTCGAGCAACGAGGACCATCTAATTTATACTTGAATTTTGTTGGAATTCCTTCAGGAGAAATTATAAGGACTCCAACACCACTTCCATTCCTGTGGGTCGAACCATCAAAGTATAATTTCCATGGTTGCATTTCGACGTAACTCATGACAGTCTGCTCAACCAATGAATGGTCCACAATGAAATCAGAAATCACTTGGCCTTTCATAGCTTTTAAAGGCATGAAAGTCAAAGAATATTCTGTTAAGGCTAAAGCCCATTTACCAACTCTGCTATGCATTATTGGTTTCGAAAGCATGTGTTTAATGACATCGAAATGAGATGAAACATAAACATCAACAGGCTTTATATAATACTTGAGTTTCATACAAGAGAAGTACAAACAGAGACATAGCTTTTCTAAATTGCTATATCTGGTCTCTGCATCATTCAGTACTCTACTTAAATAGTATATGGCTCTTTCGATGCCATTGTTATCTTCTTGTGCTAACATACTACCTATACTAACTTCAGAGGCAGATATGTACAATCTCATGGGATTTCCCCATGAAGGTGGAGACAAGATGGGAGGCTGAGAGAGATATCTTTTTATCTTGTCAAATGCCTCCTGATGGGCTTCGTTCCATTTGAAGGCTTGGCCTTGCTTTAAACGAAGCAACGGAGAGAAAGCTTGGGTTCTTCCACTCAGATTCGAAATGAACCTTCTGAGAAAGTTAATCTTCCCTAGCAAAGATTGCAGCTCCCTTTTTGACGTAGGTGCTTTCGTCTCCATTATGGCTTTGGTTTTGTTTTGGTTGATCTCAATTCCTTTCTTGTGAACCACAAAGCCAAGGAAATCTCCAGCCTGCACAAAAAATGCACATTTAAGGGGATTCGTCTTTAAGCCATGTTTTCTCATTCGTTCGAATGATTGGCTCAAATGATGCAAATGGGTCTCTGCAGATATAGATTTGATGACTATATCATCAATATATACCTGCATAAAGGTTTCAATGAAATCATGGAAAATCAAATTCATTGCCCTTTGATAAGTTGCCCCAACGTTTTTTAAACCAAAAGGCATCACCACCCATTCGTAGGTGCCTAAGGCTCCTGGGCAACGAAATGTTGTCTTGGCAACATCTTCTTCAGCAATAAAAATCTGATTATACCCAGAGTATCCATCTAACATACTCAAGTATTCGAATCCTGCAGCAGAGTCTACTAGCATTTCCGCCACAGGCATGGAGTACTCATCCTTAGGGGTTGCAGAGTTTAAATCCCTAAAATCTATGCAGATTCTCAAAGAACCATTTTTCTTAATAACAGGTACTATATTTGCTAACCATTCGACATACCTTGTGGTTCTGATGAATCTGCAACATAGCAACCTTTCGATTTTAGCTTTAATCTTTGCGAGAACTGCTGGTGCGAATCTTCTAGGAGTTTGCTTGATGGGCTTCTTGCCATCTTTGATTGGAAGTCTGTGTTCGACTAACTCCCTCTTTAAACCAGGCATTTCGTCATAATCCCATGCGAAGCAATCTTTGTTTTTCTTGAGGACTTCGATCACTTCCTGCTTGATGCTTGGGCTAAATTTTGCACTTATGTAGGTTATTCTTCTCGTGTTTTCATCCCCTAAGTTCACTTCTTCGAGTGGATCCTGCGCCAACATTTTGGCACCTGAGTCTATGGGGTCCCTTTCGAAACCTAAGGGTTCTTTATCATAGATGGCGTCCAACCTTTGATCTATCTCAAGTTCTTTAAAGGGTGGGCCTTTCGAGCCATCCCCACTTATTTCGTTCATCTTCACAGCCAGTTTATTCATTTCAGCCTCTAAGGTCGCCTTTGATCCGTTCTCAGCCATATAGGCCAAAATCCTTTCGAAAAAGGAGGACTCAGTCATGAGTAAGGTTGTCGAATTCCCAGCCTGCTGGCCGTCTTTGTATAGTACTTTCGACTCCTTCATCGTCACTGATTATTCTTCTATCCCAGTATAGGCCATCATGGCGAAGGGTCATATAGTAGTGGGCGTTTCTGGTTTCGTTGATTTCATCATTTGGGACACAAGGAGCAATCTTTGCCAGATGTTTGTCATAATTCCTCTTGTCAACTAAGTTGACTGTTGACATGAAGTAACTCTGGTCTGCTTCAATGTTTTCCACGATCCCATCTTCTCTCCATAAAACTAATCGCTGGTGCATTGACGAAGGAACTACCCCTACGCCATGGATCCACTCCCTTCCCAGCAACAAGTTGTAGTTGGCCTTGGCTTCGATCACCATGAACATGGTGAGCCTACAGCTTGAGCCTATTGTCAAGTCCAATTGAACCACCCCCAGTGTTTTGCCTACTTTCCCTTCATAATTTGACAGAACCATGTTGTGTGGCTTGATGTCTCCTTCGCGTATTTCTAACCTTTTTAGCATGAAGTGGGGTATTAAGTTGACTGCAGCGCCCCCATCCACTAGAACCTTATTCACGCCATGGACACCAACCTTTGCCCGAATAAATAGTGGCTTAAGATGGTTCTTCATAGCTGGTTCTGGGTGTTCGAAGAACACATTCTGCTCCTCGACAGCCCCATTATCCATCACATAGTAGCACACAGGCCTATGCTTCATCAGGTCTATGGTATCTTCTTCCTCATATTCATCAATTTCAGTTTCCTGTCCAAACTCATAGGGAAGCACAGATACCACGTTACAATTGAGGTTGAACGAAGACTCCCCCTCTGATTCGAAGTTATCTGTTATCATATCTTCGTCTTCTTCTGGAACTGGAGTGTATTCCTTTGGTTCATCTAGTTGTACTTCATAAAAGAGCCTCCTATTAACTGGGGGTTTGTCTTCAGTTTGATTTTTTGGTGTGGGTTTGTTGGTGCTAGATTCACCTTGGTTCTTTGTTGAAGTTGCCCCTTTATTTGCCACAGCTTCCCTTTCAGCCTTTCGAATCCTCTGTTGCCTTCGCCACTGGGATCTTGACATGGGGTTTCTTCCTTTGTAGTTCTCTAATCTCATCTCTTCCCTCTTTGCTATGTTGAATTGCCTTCTGTATGTCATAGCATGGCGTGCGTTTCGTTCGGTGTTTCTCCATTTGTCTTTGCCTTTGTCATTTCTGACTTGCAGCCATCTGTCTGTTGGCACTTCAGCAGGGAGTTTGAACGTCACTCTTCGAGCACCCTTGGGGTGAGGACTATCAGGCCTTCGTTGTTTGTATTTGTTATTGAAACGTGGGCCCATCTGAACAGTTTTTTGATGGTTCCAGCAAGGGGCGAAGGGGACTGTTTCGAAGGCTCTGGCCATGCTTTGATCATACACAGCAGAACACCTTGGGCATATCAAGCATTTGGTTGCCCCTTTGTAGTAGCGAAACACAAATTCCAGCAAACTTTCTCCAGCCTTAGGATAACACCTGAATAGCTGGTTATCCTGGAGCCAGTTGTTGCCAGTTCGCGCCCTCTGTACCCTCTCGAAGTTCGCAGCGATTCTCTGATTGCAGAGGATGTTGCACCTAGGGCATAGTATCATTCCTGTATCTCCCTTGTGGCACATCATGAGGTAATCCTTGAGACTAGCATCTCCAGCATGATTATCCTCCATTTTATACTTCTCTTTTTCTAAGCATCTCTCTACCTCCTCCATCTCAGAGCGAGGTCTCTCCATATCCACCATGTTTACCTCAATATCCTCCCCCTTAGCGTCATCAGCTCCCCATCCTGTGGGTTTTATATCTTCAATGTGGACCTTTGAACTCTCTGGGGCAGAATATTTGACCAAATAGTCAAATTTTCCACTGGGTTCCCCTAAAGTGTCCCATATTTCTTTCCGAGGGGAGGTTGGCTTCGTGATTTGGACTTTCTCCAATTCTAGCCTCAGGCCTTCAGTAACTTGTGTCAATTCTTGGTTTTGGTTTTCCTGGCCTTCAGTAGCCTGGATTTCTTCTGCAACATCTAGAGGTGTTGCTTCAATCGAAGTCCCTGGTTGCTTGTGGACGTCTTCAGTGACTTCCTTATTGACTTCGACTATCACCCAACTTTCATTTTCAGTACCTTTCTCTCTTATTTGGGCGTCACTCTGGTCAGCTTCCACCATGTTAATTTCTCCAATGCATGCAAGCTCGGAGTAATTGGTGTCTGCGACGTCCAAAGGATTTTCGTCCACTTTCATTTTTGCCTTATCAGTAAACTTCAGTCTGCCATCTTTAATTGCATTCTGAATTAGGTCCCTGAAAAGAAAACACTGTAAGGTTTTGTGGCCTAGGAAACTATGATATTTGCAAAATCCTCTTTTCTTTCTTTGATCTAAAGGAGGTATTTTGACATTTGATGGCACAATGAGTTGGCCATCTTTGACAAGTAAATCAAAAATCTCGTCACATTTAGTGACATCGAAGGTATAAACCTTCTTTGGGAATTTGTCACTTTTCTCATTTTCAACAGTTTCTTTCCCTTTTGTGGGAACTAATAATTTGCAGGAGTAAGGTGGTGCCTGTTTTAATTCAGCGAGGTCGATTTCGACCTCTTCGAATTCGAATTCAGGATAATCTTCTGCTTCCTCAGTTCCAACATAGGAGATCCTTTCCTTCTTGTTATTTTTAAAGACTCTGGCCTTTTCGGCCTTTAGCCTTTCGACCTGTCGAACCCTATCGGCTAATTGAGCCATATCCCTCAAATATTGAGTGTCTAGTTTCTTTCGAATAGAGTAATCCAAACTGCCAGCGGCCATTTCGACTAACTCATGTTCAGGCACTACTGTGAAACATCTAGATTTCAAAAGCTTGAATCTATTCAGATAATCATCTATGGGTTCAGTGAATTTTCTCTTGACACTGGCTAGTTCCTTCAGACTTATTTTTGATTGTCCCATGTAGAACTGTTCATGGAATAATCTCTCCAAAAGAGCCTAAGTATCAATGGACCCAGGAGGCAAAGTGGTGAACCATGTGAAAGCGTTCTTAGTCAGAGAACTTGGGAAATATTTGATCCTGAGGTCCTCATTATTGGCTATATCTCCCGCTTCGGTTAGATACCTGGCTATATGTTCGACTGTTGACTCATTGGTATCCCCAGCAAACTTTGTAAACTTAGGGACTTTATATCCCCTTGGTAAATCAGTGTGCATTATGTAATCTAATATAGGGGAGGCATAATTTGGCCTTCTAATTCCTGTGTTGAGGCCATTCTGGGCCATGATTCTCTCTATCATGGTGGTTAAATTATTTTCTGCCAAGATGTTATCGTTTCGAATTCTATGAACGACTGCATCAGCATCTTGATTTCGACCCACCATGACAACCCCTCTAGGTTGTTCTTCTCGAAACTCTAGGACTTCCAGCCTTTCGACCCTTGCCCCTGGTTCCACAATTTCCCTTTGTGGGCCTTGAATCATTGGGGCTTCTAGCCTTTGTGCCCTTGCCCCCAAGTTAACCTCCTCTCTGGATGGTCTATAGGTTGGGTCGTTAGCAACTTGTTCTATAATAGGTACGTTCGCTCGAACTCCCGCCTGATTCTGCCTATGCCTCTCTGGGGGAGCGAAAAAATCTTCTATTCGACTCATATTATCTGCGTTTTCTCTGTTTGTCACAGTCACATTTTATACTATTGGGGCAAATATTTCCTGCATAGTTTGTGCTAATACCCCTATCATATTATGGTTACTGTCATCCATTAATTGCCTAAAAGCCAACTGGTTTTCTGTGGTTAAAATAGGCATTGCACTATAACCCACTGACCCTTGGTTATTTGTCATAAACTGATTTTCCCCAGACCCAGACCCTAATTGTGGTGATGGATTCGATGTGGAATTGTGTAAGCCTGCCATAAAAGATGTTGGCATTCCATAAGAGGAATTTCTGGTTCTATTACCATCGAAACCAGGTGGTCTAGTTAGTGGGGTGGAGAAATGGGTTTGTGTCCCTGATGGTGGGACGAATCCCCCAGGATAACCAATGGTTCCAGTATTTCCTAGGATCGAACTATTAGTTGATATGCCACTTATTCCATTAGTGGCTATATTACTGGTAGAGGATGCAACAGACTGTGCATTCGAAGGGATCACATTAGATGTTCCCATCGAAGCGGTCATATTAGTGCCTGTTGTATGTGGGGCATTTTGTTCCCCTTGTTGATTGTCAGAATTAGACATCTTGTTCAAACGTTTTCTTCTAGCTAAGGGTTGGTTGCTATTGTTTATTCTACCACTTCTAAGGTTCATAAAACAACAAACTTATCACTCAGAGTATTTTTACAATGGTTACGTCTCAACAATTTTTATTTTGTCCTAAATTCCGTAATGTCCAATGACGGGTCCCACCGGGTGTGCCAATTTGTTTACAGTGATTTCTAGTAAACAACCGTTAGTCCTCCAAACTATCGAATAATCTTACTGACTGTTATTCAATCTCTCTGGTAACTCGCAGGATCGACTAGATTGATCCTAGGATGTATTGGCCATTAGGATAACTCTCATTATAGAACTGGTATTCATGGTTGGTATTTAGAATGTTGTGTAGGTGTTTAACTTACTTCGATTACTCTATTAAAGATTTAAAGGCATGATCAAGTAAATGTGCGCGAAACTAAATTGCATGAATAAAGTTCAATTGTAAAGACATGTAAAACTGCATAAAAGACAAGTAAATGACTTCGAAGCATAAAAACATGTAATGTAAAAGATTCTCTGGAATGTAAAAGATTCGAAATACGAAGAAAGCGTTTAAATGCAAGAAAACAGTAAAATGACTTTAAGTGAAAAAGGTGTTCGAATGATAAAAGCTTGAAGATAAAGGCATGAAATGTACAACAGTTTCTAAAATGTAAAGTATTTGAAATGGAAAGAAAGCATTTAAATGTAAGGCATCAGTAAGAAGACTTCGAATGAAACATTTTAGTGCAAAAGCTTTGAATGGTATTGACATGAAGATAAAGGAAAATACTGGAAATGATAAAGAGTTTTTATTAAATCATAAACACTTGGTGTTATCATACGTACATTGCTCGTGCATTCGTTTCCCTAGCCATGTGGTATTTTGAATGTTTACTGAGTTTTTTGTACAATAGACATGACACCCGAAATCCTAATGCTAAGACTTCTATTTATACTACTTTGACCACAACGGTCTTGCTATAAGATTCTGCCACGTTCAGAACATGCAGAGCAATGCCTCTCCCTAGCTTCCACGTGTCTTCAAATGCTCCAGCGCATATATTTCAAATTTCGAACATCCCGCTTGCATTTGAATTTCAAATGTTTTGGCACTTCTTCGCTTCGAACGCATTTCTTGGACACATCCTTGTTAACATTTCGAGACTTCTTTGAATATATTCTCATAACTGTCACTCGAAGCTCCAAGTTTTGATATGCCCATTCGAAGCACTGCTTCTACCATTTCGAAACATGACATCTTGCTTTATTCCAATCGAAACGTCCAATTTGCTTTGCTTCTAACAATATCATCAAAATCTTCAGCCAACAAAATGCCCCTTTAAAATATGTATTTCGATTCCTTTGAGAAATACTTATTTTAAACATATACACAAGATTTTGATGCGACCTTCGAATCATCGTAACATTTATTGCATATGACTCCAGTCACGTCAATCACAACGCTTTTCAGATTCCTTAACCGCCTTGAACCATTTCACAACATGGTGCAGTTACAAAACAATGATTATCATTTAATCACGCCTATTACCAATATTAACTTTACGCCACCTCCTCATCAAACCAACCCATGACTACCACGTATCACAATATTACTCAGTGGATGCTTAAACTTCCACACTATAAAAACCCATCAACTTAGTCTTTTCTTTTCTTCCCACATTCTGAATCTTTTCTTCCTCTTTTCTCACCGAAACCCTAAACTTCCAACATTCTTCCAACAATGTCGTCTTCAACTTCATCTCAACTGAAAAAGGCTTCCAAAAAGAAAGGAAATACCACAGGAACCACAATGGAAAGCAAGGTTGGCACCTACCAAGGTCAATCTGTTCTTGTTCCCCAGATGATCTCAAAAGAGAAGGAAATGCTTTATGCATCCCAGGTACTAATTCCTACTAACGCCGCTGGCAAGAGGTTAGCTTTAATGGGCCCTCTTACAGTCTTTGAAATCTTAAAAGACACTAGAAAAATTTTCCCTGTTTGTTATAATTTCAAACCTCTGTTTAATAAAATGGATGCCCCTAAGACAATAGAGTCCTCTGATTCAACCACCATGGAAAATCCAATCGTTCCCCCTAAGGACCCTTTTGTCTTAGATTATGTAAAGAGTAACTTCAAACCATTTCGATCTTGCCCCACCTCCGACACAGCTTATCACAACTGGTTTAATAAAGTAGAAGCTAAGAAATCCCAGCAATGGGAAGAATTAGGTATTTACAACCTGATTAAACTATCGAAACCAGGTTTTACCTATAGCCACCCATTGTTATTCGCGTCCCTATATTTCTGGGACAGTACTTACAATACTTTCCATCTCCCTGGTGGGATGATTACACCCACCTTTTTTGACATAGAAGCCATTACTGGGTTATCACCAATAGGAGAAACCTATATTCCTGACAATGAAGAGCATTCGAGTATCATTGACTTCGAAGTCAAGCTAGCTAGCTTTTCAAAGTTTATCAGCCACTATCACACTGAAGGAGACAGTGTGTCGGATGTGGAACACATTGCTTTCCTTACCTTATGGTTGTCAAGGTATGTCTTTTGCAGCAGATCCCTACAGGTAGCCAGTAGGTTTATTCCTCTAGCTAGAGATTTGCATGAGAATCTGAGGGTGTGTTTAAGCGAACTGCTATTAGTTGATCTTTACGAAAGTCTAAGGTCAGTTGTTTCGAGTCTGAAATCTCACACCTCCAAGAACATCCTGCTAGCTGGCCCTTTCTGGTTACTCCAGTTATGGCTAAATGCTATGTTCGAACCTTCACTATCAACTGCCAACACTATTGCTGAACAAGACCCAGAAATAGCGGATAGAATCATCGAAGGCACTAGGCTGCAAAGACTTACCCCAAACGATGATAAGGATGACTTCAAAGTTCTCTTCTCAAAATATATCATGATATTCTCCAAGAGGCATAAATTCGAAGAGACCATGGCGCCTTTTGCTTCAAGGGCTCATGGACCCTCATGGTTCACCATGTCTCTCTCAAAAGCTGTCAAAAGCAAAGAAATTCAAGACGTATGGAGAGCCTTTTTGCTACCCAGACTAATCTCTTCACGAATTACTCCTGCTAAGAATCAAATTTTCCTTTTTGCTTATCAACCCAACTTCGTTTCGAGACAATTTGGCTTGTGCCAACTAATTCATGAACCCTTATTCCAAACAGAGAATGCCATCACCTCTGGGCGAACCTTCAAGGCAAGAGAAGCCAAACTACAGCAGGAACAATACCAAGGCTTTGCCCATTTTGAACTAATAACTTTCGAACCTACACACCTTATAGCAAAGGGGTTTCTGGAATGGTGGACAAAGTTCTATCAGACTTATATGTTCGATACTCTTACTATTCAGCAAAAACTAACTGATGCATTTGATGTGCAGGTACAATCCAAGAAAGGTATGTTCACTCATGCCAAAGAGATTAAGGCTTTTCAAAATTATTTCGAAACTACTTATGATCCCACACACTTGGAATCCACTGTGCATCAAGCGGTTGAGACATTGAAGGAAAAATTCAAAGAAAAAGTTTCTAAGTTAAAACTTCCTTCAGGGTTGTCACCTGAGGATAGGTATAGGTTGGCATTCGAAATGCATCCACCTAAATTTCCTAGATTACCTACCTCAGAACTGGCTTTGGCTTGGTTTCCTCCATACCTTGGTGGTTCACTTGCAAGGAAATGTTCAAATATCTTCAAAAGAAACCAAAGCCATCTGAGACTGTGACATGGGCTCGACATTGGCTCCACGATTTCCCAGGACATCTTCGCTATGACCTTTCTGCCATGTCGATTAAATCTGATCAAGGCACAGGTGCGAATGCTTGGGAAAATCCCAAACGTTTCTCATTTTCTATATTTTTAACTTTTGCCTTAATTGTTTCGATTTTCAGCCATCAGGATAAAGACTGCTGCTTCAAAGTCAAAAGAAGGGAGCGCCTCTCAGGCCTCTGTCGAAACCATTGATAATGTGACTCTGTCCAATCCAACAACAATTGCTACAATAACAACAACAACAACAACACCAGTAATAACCAGTGCTCCAAATCCATAGGTAATCACTTAGCCTTGATGTTTCGAATACACTAATGTTTCATGATTTGCATCTAACTTATTGTTTAAATCTTTTCAGACCAACAAACTTCCGCCAACCACTCCAAAGAAGCGAAAAACAAACACTACTGGGGAAGACCCCAAGACTGGAGGGAATTTACCAGCTGCTTCGAAGAAGAAGCAGAAGAAGGAAATTTCCAAAAGTGTTGTACCAACTAGTGTCTCTGGACTCGATTCCAGGGATGCTGCTCCCTCACCTAAATCCAAAATTCCATCTTCGACCTCCAACGTAATGTTGGAACGCATAGCTAGCAACCTCTCTTCTGAGAGTCCACATGTAAATTGAACTTTAAATTTTTGACAAAATAATTATTCATTACCTTGGTGCATGCTTTTAATATTCTTTTGCCTCTTGCAGGACATTTTGAATCCACCTCTTACCACTTCGACTTCACCATCGAAAACTGCTGCTCCGCTCAACTCTTCTCCTCAAGGGGATTCCAGCAATCTTGTACAGAACAAAGGTTCCTCCAATATGGCGGTTCTGGCTGGGGCTTCTGAGCAGCAAGATGATCAGAGTACTTCTCCTCCTCTAAAAGAAACAAATGAAGCAACACTTCATGAATCTGCAGAGACTTTACAAAGAATTTCTCTTTAAAAGTCCCCTCTTGAAACCCGGGTTTCAAGAGGATCCAAAGGACACTCATGCTGAAGGAGAGAAAGCTGATTCTGATCAAAGAAACGAAGAATCTGTAGAAGAAGGGTCTGAGGAGGAAGATGCCAACGATGGTTCGACTGCTGGGACTGAGTCAGATGCAAATAGCAGCGAGAACGAAGATATCGAAGTGGTGGACTTGGATGACAATGAAGAAGATAATGAGCACGAAACGAATGAAGGTGACGGTGACGCGACCAATAAACCCATGGAAGTCGAAATGGACGTGACTCCCCTACGCGTGGAACTCCATCAACCGTCTCTGTCCCGAATGACTGACGGGGAGCTTGCTCTCCTGAGACGAAATGACCCTATTGGGTACATGAAGGCGAAGCTGGCTCAAAGGGATATTCCACCTGCTAGGGCTGGCACAAGTTCGACTAGCCATCCGTTGCCCACAGATGAAAGAATTGTACTTCTTAATAGGATCAGGAGAACAATTCTTGATGTGGATTTATTCGAAGTTCTCAAACAGGATAGCACAACTTGCTACACTATGAAGGAGTTGCTCATAAAAGTCAACCTTGCTACCTGCTCCTTGCCAGTTAGTACTATCTTGTTCGATCTTCAATCTTTGCTGGATAACGTGACTGGGTACCTTCTCCAAGATGAATTTGCTGCCAGAAAGGTTCAAGAAAAACAAACTGCAATGGATGCTGCTTATGAGCATGCTTCGAAACTCTCTCAAGAAGTTGAGGATCAAGCCATTCATCTAAAGCAAGCAAAAACTGATTATGAGGCTCGAGCCGAGTCCATCCTTCTCTGGGAAAGGAAAATTCAGGAACTTCAACAGAAGGTTAAAGAGGCTCAAGAACAACAATTAGCCTACGAAACCAATACTGCTGGTAACTAATTCGAAGAGCTCCTCAACAAGGGGCTTGCAGAAATGGAAACTGCAGAACAACTCAAAGGAGAAGTGGCTACCTTAGAGGGAGCAAGACGTTTTGCTCAACAAAGGCTTGAGTCTTTTCGAAGTACCTTCAACAGATTGAAGAATAATTCCTATTTCTAAATCTTAGTGTTGATTTGGTTAAAATATCACTTTTTTGTATGTAACATTTGAACAACGCCATTTTGGCAACCCCATATTGCCATTTTGGCATTTTTATGATATTCTGATTATGTTGTTTCTATTCGAATCTCCTGCATGCGTGGCTTATATTTCTTTAAATATTTCCCATTAACCTTTAGGATACGTTTATCATCTATCAGCTCTTCGATTTCATATGCATTGTTCGAGAATACCTTTATTATTCGAAAAGGCCCTTCCCAATGAGGTGACCATTTACCTAACGTTTTATTTTTCTTGTCCATGGGCAATATGACTTTCCAGACTAGGTCATTAATAGTGAATGCTTTTCCTTTCACACTTTTGTTATATGTCCTGGCCACTCTTTCCTTTTGTCTCATCAAGATTTCCAATGCATGTAATCTAACTTCGTCCAACTCAACTAACTCATTCATCATCATCTCCCAATATAATGTAGCTGGAATTTCGTTTTGTCTTTGAATTCGAACTGATTGTAGATGAATTTCTACTGGCAGAACTGCATCATGACCAAATGTGAGTTGGAAAGGCGTGGTGTTAGTAGCTTCTTTAGGAGATGTTCTACAGGCCCATAGTATTTGGTCCAAAGTTTTGTGCCAGTTCCTTGGCTTTTTACCAGTATGTTTCTTAATTAACCCTATTATCACTTTATTAGCTGCTTCGACCTGACCATTTGCTTGAGCATAATATGGCGTTGATGTTAGTAATCTAAACCCCATTTCCTGAGCAAATTCTTGCATCTTTCTACCAGTAAACACAGAGCCTTGGTCTGTGGCTATGCTCTCTGGCAATCCGAACCTTTAGATAATTTGTTTCTGTATAAACTCAATAACAGCCTCTTGATCATCAACTATTAATGGTATTGCTTCGATCCATTTGGTAAAATAATCTATTCCTACCAAGATATATTTCTGTCCTTTAGACGAAGCAGGATTTATTTCTCCTATTAAATCCAATGCCCATCCTCTAAATGGCCATGGTTTAATGATTGAATGTAACTCACTTGCAGGAGCACGTTGAATCCCTGCATGTTTCTGACATTCTTCACAACCTTTAGCAAAGTCTATACAATCTTTGAGCATGCTGGGCCAATACATGCCATATCGAAATAACAGCCATTTCATTTTATGACCTGCTTGATGTGCCCCACATGCCCTATTGTGGACTTCTGAAAATGCTAAGTATGCCTCACTTTCTCCTAGGCACTTCAGTAATACGCCTTCTTGGGTCTTTTTGAACAATTTGTTTCCCATGAGGACATATGACAATGCTCTATATTTTATCTTCCTATCAACATTCAGAGTTGGGTTTGTTAAATAACTCACAAGTGGACTTCGCCAATCTGCATCTGATAAAGTGTTTATGGCTAATATTTCGAATCCCTGTTTCTCAGCATAACCCAATTTCATACTCTCTAGATCTGATGGTGTGAATCTAGTAGCCATAACTCTACCCCTTAATTCAACTAAATCCTCAAAGTTTCTGGCAGAAACTTTATAACCTGAAGCCAACTGTGCTAAGTCATTTGCTTCTTGGTTTTCTATTCTTGGTATATGTTGAATATCCATGTATTCAAATTTCCTAAGTAGCCTGTTAACTATGACGAAGTATATCATCAGGTTTTCCTTTATGCATTTATACTCCTTTGTTATTTGCTTGACCACTAATTCTGAGTCTCCTTTAATTTCGACTCTAGTTGCCCCCAATTCCAACAAAGCTTCAACTCCAACGATGAGCGCTTCATACTCAGCTTCGTTGTTCGAGCAACGAGGACCATCTAATTTATACTTGAATTTTGTTGGAATTCCTTCAGGAGAAATTATAAGGACTCCAACACCACTTCCATTCCTGTGGGTCGAACCATCAAAGTATAATTTCCATGGTTGCATTTCGACGTAACTCATAACAGTCTGCTCAACCAATGAATGGTCCACAATGAAATCAGAAATCACTTGGCCTTTCATAGCTTTTAAAGGCATGAAAGTCAAAGAATATTCTGTTAAGGCTAAAGCCCATTTACCAACTCTGCTATGCATTATTGGTTTCGAAAGCATGTGTTTAATGACATCGAAATGAGATGAAACATAAACATCAACAAGCTTTATATAATACTTGAGTTTCATACAAGAGAAGTACAAACAGAGACATAGCTTTTCTAAATTGCTATATCTGGTCTCTGCATCATTCAGTACTCTACTTAAATAGTATATGGCTCTTTCGATGCCATTGTTATCTTCTTGTGCTAACATACTACCTATACTAACTTCAGAGGCAGATATGTACAATCTCATGGGATTTCCCCATGAAGGTGGAGACAAGATGGGAGGCTGAGAGAGATATCTTTTTATCTTGTCAAATGCCTCCTGATGGGCTTCGTTCCATTTGAAGGCTTGGCCTTGCTTTAAACGAAGCAACGGAGAGAAAGCTTGGGTTCTTCCACTCAGATTCGAAATGAACCTTCTGAGAAAGTTAATCTTCCCTAGCAAAGATTGCAGCTCCCTTTTTGACGTAGGTGCTTTCGTCTCCATTATGGCTTTGGTTTTGTTTTGGTTGATCTCAATTCCTTTCTTGTGAACCACAAAGCCAAGGAAATCTCCAGCCTACACAAAAAATGCACATTTAAGGGGATTCATCTTTAAGCCATGTTTTCTCATTTGTTCGAATGATTGGCTCAAATGATGCAAATGGGTCTCTGCAGATATAGATTTGATGACTATATCATCAATATATACCTGCATAAAGGTTTCAATGAAATCATGGAAAATCGAATTCATTGCCCTTTGATAAGTTGCCCCAGCGTTTTTTAAACCAAAAGGCATCACCACCCATTCGTAGGTGCCTAAGGCTCCTGGGCAACGAAATGTTGTCTTGGCAACATCTTCTTCAGCAATAAAAATCTGATTATACCCAGAGTATCCATCTAACATACTCAAGTATTCGAATCCTGCAGCAGAGTCTACTAGCATTTCCGCCACAGGCATGGAGTACTCATCCTTAGGGGTTGCAGAGTTTAAATCCCTAAAATCTATGCAGATTCTCAAAGAACCATTTTTCTTAATAACAGGTACTATATTTGCTAACCATTCGACATACCTTGTGGTTCTGATGAATCTGCAACGTAGCAACCTTTCGATTTCAGCTTTATTCTTTGCGAGAACCGCTGGTGCGAATCTTCTAGGAGTTTGCTTGATGGGCTTCTTGCCATCTTTGATTGGAAGTCTGTGTTCGACTAACTCCCTCTTTAAACCAGGCATTTCGTCATAATCCCATGCGAAGCAATCTTTGTTTTTCTTGAGGACTTCGATCACTTCCTGCTTGAGGCCTGGGCTAAATTTTGCACTTATGTAGGTTATTCTTCTCGTGTTTTCATCCCCTAAGTTCACTTCTTCGAGTGGATCCTGCGCCAACATTTTGGCACCTGAGTCTATGGGGTCCCTTTCGAAACCTAAGGGTTCTTTATCATAGATGGCGTCCAGCCTTTGATCTATCTCAAGTTCTTTAAAGGGTGGGCCTTTCGAGCCATCCCCACTTATTTCGTTCATCTTCACAGCCAGTTTATTCATTTCAGCCTCTAAGGCCGCCTTTGATCCGTTCTCAGCCATATAGGCCGAAATCCTTTCGAAAAAGGAGGACTCAGTCGTGAGTAAGGTTGTCGAATTCCCAGCCTGCTGGCCATCTTTGTATAGTACTTTCGACTCCTTCGTCGTCACTGATTATTCTTCTATCCCAGTATAGGCCATCATGGCGAAGGGTCATATAGTAGTGGGTGTTTCTGGTTTCGTTGATTTCATCATTTGGGACACAAGGAGCAATCTTTGCCAGATGTTTGTCATAATTCCTCTTGTCAACTAAGTTGACTGTTGACATGAAGTAACTCTGGTCTGCTTCAATGTTTTCCACGATCCCATCTTCTCTCCGTAAAACTAATCGCTGGTGCATTGACGAAGGAACTACCCCTACGCCATGGATCCACTCCCTTCCCAGCAACAAGTTGTAGTTGGCCTTGGCTTCGATCACCATGAACATGGTGGGCCTACAGCTTGAGCCTATTGTCAAGTCCAATTGAACCACCCCCAGTGTTTTGCCTACTTTCCCTTCATAATTTGACAGAACCATGTTGTGTGGCTTGATGTCTCCTTCGCGTATTTCTAACCTTTTCAGCATGAAGTGGGGTATTAAGTTGACTGCAGCGCCCCCATCCACTAGAACCTTATTCACGCCATGGACACCAACCTTTGCCCGAATAAATAGTAGCTTAAGATGGTTCTTCATAGCTGGTTCTGGGCGTTCGAAGAACGCATTCTGCTCCTCGACAGCCCCATTATCCATCACATAGTAGCACACAGGCCTATGCTTCATCAGGTCTATGGTATCTTCTTCCTCATATTCATCAATTTCAGTTTCCTGTCCAAACTCACAGGGAAGCACAGATACCACGTTACAATTGAGGTTGAACGAAGACTCCCCCTCTGATTCGAAGTTATCCATTATCATATCTTCGTCTTCTTCTGGACCTGGAGTGTATTCCTTTGGTTCATCTAGTTGTACTTCAGAAAAGCGCCTCCTATTAACTGGGGGTTTGTCTTCAGTTTGATTTTTTGGTGTGGGTTTGTTGGTGCTAGATTCACCTTGGTTCTTTGTTGAAGTTGCCCCTTTATTTGCCACAGCTTCCCTTTCAGCCTTTCGAATCCTCTGTTGCCTTCGCCACTGGGATCTTGACATGGGGTTTCTTCCTTTGTATTTCTCTAATCTCACCTCTTCCCTCTTTGCTATGTTGAATTGCCTTCTGTATGTCATAGCATGGCGTGCGTTTCGTTCGGTGTTTCTCCATTTGTCTTTGCCTTTGTCATTTCTGACTTGCAGCCATCTGTCTGTTGGCACTTCAGCAGGGAGTTTGAACGTCACTCTTCGAGCACCCTTGGGATGAGGACTATCAGGCCTTCGTTGTTTGTATTTGTTATCAAAACGTGGGCCCATCTGAACAGTTTCTTGATGGTTCCAGCAAGGGGCGAAGGGGACTGTTTCGAAGGCTCTGGCCATGCTTTGATCATACACAGCAGAACACCTTGGGCATATCAAGCATTTGGTTGCCCCTTTGTAGCAGTGAAACACAAATTCCAGCAAACTTTCTCCAGCCTTAGGATAACACCTGAATAGCTGGTTATCCTGGCGCCAGTTGTTGCCAGTTCGCGCCCTCTGTACCCCCTCGAAGTTCGCAGCGATTCTCTGATTGCAGAGGATGCTGCACCTAGGGCATAGTATCATTCCTGTATCTCCCTTGTGGCACATCATGAGGTAATCCTTGAGACTAGCATCTCCATCATGATTATCCTCCATTTTATACTTCTCTTTTTCTAAGTATCTCTCTACCTCCTCCATCTCAGAGCGAGGTCTCTCCATATCCACCATGTTTACCTCAACATCCTCCCCCTTAGCGTCATCATCTCCCCATCCTGTGGGTTTTATATCTTCAATGTGGACCTTTGAACTCTCTGGGGCAGAATATTTGACCAAATAGTCAAATTTTCCACTGGGTTCCCCTAAAGTGTCCCATATTTCTTTCTGAGGGGAGGTTGACTTCGTGATTTAGACTTTCTCCAATTCTAGCCTCAGGCCTTCAGTAACTTGTGTCAATTCTTGGTTTTGGTTTTCCTGGCCTTCAGTAGCCTGGATTTCTTCTGCAACAGCTAGAGGTGTTGCTTCAATCGAAGTCCCTGGTTGCTTGTGGACGTCTTCAGTGACTTCCTTATTGACTTCGACTATCACCCAGCTTTCATTTTCAGTACCTTTCTCTCTTATTTGGGCGTCACTCTGGTCAGCTTCCACCATGTTAATTTCTCCAATGCATGCAGGCTCGGAGTAATTGGTGTCTGCGACGTCCAAAGGATCTTCGTCCACTTTCATTTTTGCCTTATCAGTAAACTTCAGTCTGCCATCTTTAATTGCATTCTGAATTAGGTCCCTGAAAATAAAACACTGTAAGGTTTTGTGGCCTAGGAAACTATGATATTTGCAAAATCCTCTTTTCTTTCTTTGATCTAAAGGAGGTATTTTGACATTTGATGGCACAATGAGTTGGCCATCTTTGACAAGTAAATCAAAAATCTCGTCACATTTAGTGACATCGAAGGTATAAACCTTCTTTGGGAATTTGTCACTTTTCTCATTTTCAACAGTTTCTTTCCCTTTTGTGGGAACTAATAATTTGCAGGAGTAAGGTGGTGCCTGTTTTAATTCAGCGAGGTCGATTTCGACCTCTTCGAATTCGAATTCAGGATAATCTTCTGCTTCCTCAGTTCCAACATAGGAGATCCTTTCCTTCTTGTTATTTTTAAAGACTCTGGCCTTTTCGGCCTTTAGCCTTTCGACCTGTCGAACTCTATCGGCTAATTGAGCCATATCCCTCAAATATTGAGTGTCTAGTTTCTTTCGAATAGAGTAATCCAAACTGCCAGCGGCCATTTCGACTAACTCATGTTCAGGCACTACTGTGAAACATCTAGATTTCAAAAGCTTGAATCTATTCAGATAATCATCTATGGGTTCAGTGAATTTTCTCATGACACTGGCTAGTTCCTTCAGACTTATTTTTGATTGTCCCATGTAGAACTGTTCATGGAATAATCTCTCCAAAAGAGCCTAAGTATCAATGGACCCAGGAGGCAAAGTGGTGAACCATGTGAAAGCGTTCTTAGTCAGAGAACTTGGGAAATATTTGATCCTGAGGTCCTCATTATTGGCTATATCTCCCGCTTCGGTTAGATACCTGGCTATATGTTCGACTGTTGACTCATTGGTGTGATCGGTGGATCTGGAACTGACTGTTTAAAGCTGGTTTCGCAAAATGTCGCGGTAAGCAAGAGTCGCCACCGTCTTTTATTTTCTCCAACAAGGAAAGGACAAAAGCACAGAAAAATTCCTTATGAGATTAATTTCTCGGTTCGGGAGGTAGATTATAGAAAGGGAAGGTGTTAGCACCCTTTCTATCCATGGTTATCCATGGGCTCTTAGATACTTGCTCATTGTGTTTTCAAAATGTTTGATTAAAAAAAAGAAATAAAAATAGTCAAAATAAGTATAAGAAAAACGACGGAAACAGGCAGCAAATAAAAAAAGCATAATTCTGGAGGCCTGGGAAGCTTCGATCCAGAGAAGGTGTCTCCTTCGATCTGGGATGCTATACCTGCAAAAGTATGTTAGCAAAATAAACTCAGGGCCTGGTATCGAACCCCAGGCCCTTCGATCCTACGTGCGCTGAGTCTTTTCAGGATAAATCTGCAGCAAATGTTAGCAAACGAAGAACATGACCTGGGGCCAAACCCAAGCCCTTTGATCCTGTCTAGGATAGTAAATTGAAGGTAACAACAAGCACGAATGTGTAATGCAAATACAAGGTTAGACAGTTTACCCTCTCTTACCTGTAGATTGGACCTTCGATTTGGGCGCTTCCTGAATGTAGGCACCTTCGATCTGGGCTTCTGGGCTTGGCTACTTTTGCTGAAGGGTGGCTTTGCTTGGAAAATTCTGGCAACCTTTGATGGATTTTGTGGGCAGCCTCTCTCCAATGTTTCTTTCGTTCTCCTGTTGTGTGTTTTTTCGTCCGTTGTAATGTGCCACTGGCCCTTGTATTTATAGGAGTGTGAGGGTCTTGTAACGGTAAGAGACAGCCATTTAACCAGGCCTTTAATGCCATGAGACAAGAATCAGACACATTAAAAGTTTTCCTTTTTTGAAATATGCATGTCTCTTGAATGAACCTGGACACTTTCACTTGTACATGTCTTATGCAATGTGTATGAATGAAAATTATGGCCAATAATGCCTTGCATTGATGTTTAGGATTTGGCATAAACCACCATTATCACACTTTCCACTTTTGATTCAAATTTGAATTTTTGCCTTGTTTAAGCCTTAGCACGAAAAATGGTAGGCACATAATGATGCTTCAAGGTTAATCAAAGCAAAATATCCCTTTAAATTAATTTTTTTGAATTTCTTTTGATTTTAAAAGATTTAAAATTAATTAAATCCAATAAAATCAATAAAAATGAAAAAATTAATAAAAAAATCTGAAATAAAAGCTGGGACACGTGGGAAGCATGGCCAAGTCAATTCAAGTGGAAAAAGTGGGCCCCTTTTGTCAAAAATGAGATTTCAAGGATAAATGATTTTGGCCATTTCACAAAAATTTCCAAACTTCTCCAATGCATAACTTGCTCAATTTTTAAGCTTTGCTCATGTTCTTGGACATTTTAGAAAGGTCTTGAAGTCCTCTAAACAATGTCTTTGGTCCCATGTCATTTTGATTTACCAATCTCAAGTTATGGCCTTTGACTTAAAGTCCTTTTTTGTTGACTTTTGAAAATGACCTATAATGTTGAAATTGATAACTTTTTGTGAGAGCATTTCTTGGACTTGGAGTGTGAAAATGAGTTGTAGTAAATGTCTCCCCCTTCAAGATGAGCATTGGATGGGATTTTTCTGATGAACCATGAAAAAGTTATGCCTTGGTCAATTTCAGTTGACTTTTTCAACTGTCCAAATATAGAAACATTTGCATCTTGATGATTTTTGAGCCAAGTTTTGAGAATCATGATCAAGCATTGATCAAATGATGTTTGTGGCTTCAAAATGAGATGTTGACCAAAAATTTGAACTTTTGACTGCCAAATGACCATTTTGCCCCTACAGTTGACTGTAGTGCAATTAGGGTTTTGACTGTGCAATTTTTGTGCTGAATGTCTTGAAACTTGATATGAGGATGCTTGACCATATTTGTAGGCATGTGAGACTTGATTAGACCCTTGGAAACTTCAACTCCTTGATCAGAACACAAACCCTAGTTTTGACTGCTTAGGAGGTTCTTGCATTGTGCAACCCTTGGGGAACTTTGAAGCTTGACTTGGCAATTTCTTGAAGAATATGGGAGGGCAAATTTTGGGGTACAACAGTTGCCCCTGTTCAATCTTCTTAGACCTGAGGATGCAGATTGGCTGACGTGCCTTTCGTAATTCGAGGGTGGAAGATGAATGAACACTAGAGTGCCCAGAAATTTGCGCTCACATAGTAGCAGTGGGATGATGAGAATGGGCTTATGGATGCCATCTAGAGGTTGATGAATAGGATAATGGGCTTATAGATGCCATCTGGATGTTGATCGCGTAAGAGATTCCTTAGCGAGAACTTGCGTACCTGCAAAACAGAGAATGATTACCTGACACGTTGCAGGAGTTGGTTTTCAGATGCTTGACATAGATGTGTCCTGACTGGTTACAGGAGCTGAGTCTGGAGCTTCAAACGGTGATGAAGTTGTCTCTACTGACAGGTTGTTTCCAAGGACGGGTGGTCTTTAACGACAGGTGTCTATAGCGACTAGTGTCTATAACGACGAGTGTCTAGGACGACGAGTGTCTATAACGACGAGTGTCTATGACGACGAGGGTCTATAACGACGAAGAGTGTCTATAACGACGAGTGTCTATAACGACGAGTGTCTAGGACGACGAGTGTCTATAACGACGAATAGTGTCTATAACGACGAGTGTCTATAACGACGAGTGTCTATAACGACGAAGAGTGTTTATAACGACGAGTGTCTATAACGACGAGTGTCTAGGACGACGAGTGTCTATAACGACGAAGAGTGTCTATAACGACGAGTGTCTATAATGACGAGTGTCTATAACGACGAAGAGTGTCTATAACGACGAGTGTCTATAACGACGAGTGTCTAGGACGACGAGTGTCTATAACGACGAAGAGTGTCTATAACGACGAGTGTCTATAACGACGAGTGTCTAGGACGACGAGTGTCTATAACAACGAAGAGTGTCTATAACGACGAGTGTCTATAACGACGAGTGTCTAGGACGACGAGTGTCTATAACGACGAAGAGTGTCTATAACGACGAGTGTCTATAACGACGAGTGTCTAGGACGACGAGTGTCTATAACGACGAAGAGTGTCTATAACGACGAGTGTCTATAACGACGAGTGTCAGAGAAATCTTTAGGCATTGATTTAACTGGATTTGTATTCTTTGACTGGATTTGTCTTTTCTGACTGGATTGGTCTTTTATGACGGGATTTGTCCCTTATGACGGGATTTGTCTCTTATGACGGGATTTGTCCCTTATGACGGGATTTGTCTCTTATGACGGGATTGGTCTCTTATGACGGGATTTGTCTATTCTGACTGTGTTTGTCTATAGCTGATCATTCAACTGTATCCTTCCTGAAAGGTAAAGGTCAGTCATATGCAGTGCATGATATGGACCAAGCAATGATGCTCTCAACATAAATGAGATTTGTAAGGTATGATGCGTATATGCATGATATGATGTATGAAGTGCGATGTATGTTTTTGCGTCTAGGAAAGTAAATCCTTGACGGGTGCCGGGAAGTCACTCCTGGGCTGATGTTGAAGAATAAGCTTTTGCTTCCGCTGGGGATGATAATTGCAAGAATACCGGTAGGAGAAGATGACTCCGTTGGGGAATGAACTTGGCGAACTGATTATTCTGCGGGGAGAAATGACTCTAGCAACCTTGCTGGGGAACCATACTCTGTAGGGAGAGAGGTACGCTGTTGAGATTTGATGATAACTCCGCTGGGGATATCTTTGCTGTGTTGGAAGTGTGAATAGACTTCGCTGGGGGTAAGAAGACTGTGTTGACGGCGATCTTTCCGTGGCTTTTGGCTGAGGATAACCCAGTTATATCCTGTTAAGGAAATAACTCTTTGAATAAAGCCGGACGACGCGTTCGTGCTCTGCGATGAGTGAAGGTATCTGGGTCGCATTCTTCAGTCGAACCTATCTTGGTACCCCGATGGATAGAGCAACCGGATCCTTTAGACAACTCATTATTGCCCCAATTTCTGTGGGAGAAGAAGGCCCATGAGGGTGCTTGACAAGTCTTCTGGTAGGTATATGATGAGATGCCAGGACATAATCGTACGCTTTGATCCCTAATTTTTGCCTGGACCGCCCTTTCGGGTTTTCAGTCCACCGGGATACCCGTTTTTGCCCAAGCCGCCTTTTCAGGTTTTCGACTTGCCGGGTGTACGGATTTTTCATTTCATCCCTTATTTTTGCCCGAACCCTTTTGGTTCGCCGGGAAGCCCTTATTCTTGCCTAGGTGCGTCGACCTAGCGGGTCTTTGATTTTGCATAGTATCTTTTCGACTATGTCCATGCTCTTAGCATGCAGGGAGTTGCCCCTGTTGGAAGTATTTTGCCATGCCATCAGAAGATGTTTGATCAGGCAAGATTCGTTGCTGGAATGCCCTAGGTGACTTAGGCGGAGATTTGCCCCAGGCTATTTGGCCTTTGAGAGATTCTCCGAATCTTGATTGGACTGCCCCAGATGATTGGACCATGATCATGTTGTGCCCCTTGATTGGAGGTACTTCTGTTCATTAGGCATTCGTCGTGCGAATTTCCCTGCTGTTCAAACAAAAAGTCATATGCAAACAAAGTTATGTCAAAAATGCAAAGCTTATGTCTGTCTTGAAGATTTTGAAAATGCATTATTTTTCATAAAACAAGTGAATGTTTGTAAAACGTGATGTCAACTCCGTATTTACCGTAGGCCTTCAGGAGTCAGGATACCTTTCGTAACAGTATACTTTCGAACTAACTCATGCTTCAGCTAGGACTTTTAAGGGTTATAACGTGGCCTGGTTCACGGTTTAAAAAACAAAGGATAAAGGCTCAAATTTTATTTGTACCCACCCGTTCTTCGTGATGTTCTTCAAACCTAAACTCAGCTGATCGTGCGTTAGACCTTGTTTGAGTCTTTGCTTTGATATAGCAATGATGGTTCAAATAATGATGATTTATTCTGAATGGGCAGTCATTTCTTTTTGTTGAGGGTTTGTGTGACCTCTTTTTTTGATTTTATTATCCCTATTTTTTTGCCTGAATTGTTTCCTTTGTGATTACAGTCAGCGGGATGCCCCAGTTTTGTAAGTCTCCTTCATGGGTTTTGACTTAATGGGCTTTTATTTTTTGAGACATAATGACTGCCTGTCTGTATGATTGTTCGGAACCATCACTGTCTTTTGTTTTGTAAGGACCTCTTTGGTGCCATTCGTTATGCACTTGGATCAATTGAGAGACTACCCTGCCCTAGGTTATGATTAAGGGTTTTAAATTTCGAAAAGAAAAACTCCTACTTCTTTGGCTCAGAGGGGTTGACGAGGGATTATCATCCTTATAACTCCAGTGTTTAGGAATTGAAACAATGCATGTACCTCATCAGCGGGGTCTGTTCAAAAGCATACTGTAAAGATCGTGGTATCGTTTTCGTCATCCTCCCTCAAGAGGCTTAGAATTATTATTTAAGAGTTGATCATCACAAAAAAATGAAAACAGTTTTAGGCATAGTAAACATAATTGCTTCAAAACAGACAAGTGTAATGCATTAATGAGATAACCAAGTTTGACATGAAACAAAATGTTTGAACAATTGAAAGAAAATTACAACTTGAATATTTGAATGAACAAAAACTAATCCTAGCCATGTCTTGGCAAGGGAGCAGTGATCACATTGGGAGCCTCTGGGGAGTCGAGCTGGACTTCTTTTGCGTCAATCAGATCTTGAACCCTATTTCTCAAAGTCCAACAGTCATCTGTAGCGTGCCCCGGGCTGTCAGAATGATAGGCGCAACGAGCATTGGGTTTATACCTTGAAGCCGTCCTGTTGGGATTCTTTGGAGGGTCCATGAGAGTTACCAGCTTGGTTTCCAGCAACTGTGGCAATATTTGTGACAAGGTCATGCCGAGGGGAGTAAATTGCCTCTTAGGTCTCTCTTCCCTTTGTTGATGGTGACGCTGAGGAGCACCGGCCGGCTTTGCAATAGCTACTACGTTGACAGCACTAGATTCTCTCTTGGATGGTTTCTTCTCAGTGTTCGAGGAGTCACCAGTCTGTATTTTCCCGGACTTGATACCAGCTTCTATTCTTTCCCCGGTCAAGATCAGATCTGTAAACCCAGCAGCAGAATTCCCAATCAGGTGGTTGAAGAATGGACCAGACAGGGTCCCCAAGAACATGTCGACGAGCTCGCGGTCAGTCAAGGGTGGTTGTACCCTTCCAGCAAGGTCTCTCCATTTCTGAGCATATTCTTTGAAACCTTCACCTGCACCCATAGACATTCCCTGAAGCTGAGTGCGCGTGGGAGCGAGGTCGGCATTGTACTGGTAATGCTTGTAGAATGCAGTGGCCAAGTCCTCCCAGCTGCGGATGTTGGCTCCACTCAGTTGATAGAACCACTCGAGCTGAGTCCCTGAAAGACTCTCCTGGAAAAAATGGATCCATAGGTTTTTATCAGCTGTATAGGGTTGGATCCTCCTTGTGTAAGCCCTGAGATGCAATTTAGGACAGGATGCCCCGTCGTATTTAGCAAAGGCAGGTGCCTTAAACTTGTGCGGGATCACTACCCCAGAAGACAGACCTAAATCCTCGAAGTCCAGGCCGGGCACTTTTTGTATCTCCATCGCATTTAGCCGGTCTTCCAACTGTTTGTACCTGTCCTCAGCTGGAGGGTACTGCTCATCATTGAACTCCGTCTCGTTGTCGGAGACCACTGGACTAGGCACCTCTCTCCCATGGGGACTGTCTATCCTAACAGATGGAGTTGTTCTCTCAGCTTCATCCTGTGGTGTATTCCCAGACATGCGTCTAGGGCTGAACAAAACAGTCCTCTTCTTCTTCTTTTTCAGGAGCAGAGTCTTCAGATCTTGCTGCCCATGGGCCAAATTCATGATCAGCTCTTGGAACTGGGCATTCTGAGCCTGGAGGGCCTTGATGGATTGTTCATTGGATGGTGCAGAAGACATGATGATGCTGAAATAAACAGCAGAGAGGGTAAGTGACCTGTAAAGAAAGGGTACCTGTGATGCAATGTTATGTATGCATGCAATGTTTTCAAGGACCTCGCGGGGTAAACAAGAAAATCGTTAGCATTGGAAACTGGTGGCTTGATTGAAGGTACTTTGTTGAGAGTCCTTCTTTAAGGGTCAAAGGCTCACCATATCCAGTGGGTCATAGCCCCTGACTACCTTGGCTAGAGGAAAATAAAACCTCTTTGCCCCTTGCTGGGATAGTTGATTCACCATGACCTGCATCACAAGCCCTTGAGATCCTTGAAATGGGTTAGGATGTATGCAATGGTATGATGCCATGCTATGCATGGGGTAATGTAGGTAAACCCTGTTATGAGTCCCTAATTAAGGACTCTAAACAAAACCTGCAAGAAACTCATGTAACCCTGTTATGAGTCCCAATTTAAGGACTATAAACAAAACCTGCAAGAAACTCAGTAACCCTGTTATGAGTCCCAATTAAGGACTATAAACAAGACCTGCAAGAAAACTCAAGTGTCAGATAACAAGTAGTCAAGTTAGAAGGCACACAAGTAACACAAGAGAAACCCTCAGAGTTTAGGTCAACATGGGGTCTGGGCATTACCCTCTTGAAGTTGGTGGGCTCAACCTGTCCTATCAAAGTAACCGGGTTCTAAGGATCTCAATATCATTGGATTGCTTTCATTGTTCATCGTTTCGATTTAGCCACTGACTGGCGATCAAAATATCCCAAGAAAACAACCCTCAATTGAGTGTAGTATCGAGTATCAACCGACTTCGGAGTACACCAAAGTAGTTATCTCACTACCCTAAAGAGGCCAAGATGGTTCAATTAAGGTTCCTAAGGTCTGTTGATGCTTCACGACACCACGCGGAGGCCCCGTACTCTCCTTGATTGACTCAAGGGTTACCGGTACACACCAAAGTGCCACATCAACGTAGCAGACTGCTTCAACCATGTCGGTATACCCCGCACAGTTCCCTCACAGCTTTGTTGCTACTTTCTAAGAAGGTATCCCCAGATCCGGGTTAGGATCTATAGAACTCCCAAGACAGTCCCACAATTTAAAGCAAACAAATCAAAGCAATTGAAAACACAGTGATCTTAGTCCTAAGGTACACCTCACTTTAAAGATATTCCCCAGCAGAGTCGCCAGTTCTGTGATCGGTGGATCTGGAACTGACTGTTTAAAGCTGGTTTCGCGAAATGTCGCGGTAAGCAAGAGTCGCCACCGTCTTTTATTTTCTCCAACAAGGAAAGGACAAAAGCACAGAAAAATTCCTTATGAGATTAATTTCTCGGTTCGGGAGGTAGATTATAGAAAGGGAAGGTGTTAGCACCCTTTCTATCCATGGTTATCCATGGGCTCTTAGATACTTGCTCATTGTGTTTTCAAAATGTTTGATTAAAAAAAAGAAATAAAAATAGTCAAAATAAGTATAAGAAAAACGACGGAAACAGGCAGCAAATAAAAAAAGCATAATTCTGGAGGCCTGGGAAGCTTCGATCCAGAGAAGGTGTCTCCTTCGATCTGGGATGCTATACCTGCAAAAGTATGTTAGCAAAATAAACTCAGGGCCTGGTATCGAACCCCAGGCCCTTCGATCCTACGTGCGCTGAGTCTTTTCAGGATAAATCTGCAGCAAATGTTAGCAAACGAAGAACATGACCTGGGGCCAAACCCAGGCCCTTTGATCCTGTCTAGGATAGTAAATTGAAGGTAACAACAAGCACGAATGTGTAATGCAAATACAAGGTTGGACAGTTTACCCTCTCTTACCTGTAGATTGGACCTTCGATTTGGGCGCTTCCTGAATGTAGGCACCTTCGATCTGGGCTTCTGGGCTTGGCTACTTTTGCTGAAGGGTGGCTTTGCTTGGAAAATTCTGGCAACCTTTGATGGATTTTGTGGGCAGCCTCTCTCCAATGTTTCTTTCGTTCTCCTGTTGTGTGTTTTTTCGTCCGTTGTAATGTGCCACTGGCCCTTGTATTTATAGGAGTGTGAGGGTCTTGTAACGGTAAGAGACAACCATTTAACCAGGCCTTTAATGCCATGAGACAAGAATCAGACACATTAAAAGTTTTCCTTTTTTGAAATATGCATGTCTCTTGAATGAACCTGGACACTTTCACTTGTACATGTCTTATGCAATGTGTATGAATGAAAATTATGGCCAATAATGCCTTGCATTGATGTTTAGGATTTGGCATAAACCACCATTATCACACTTTCCACTTTTGATTCAAATTTGAATTTTTGCCTTGTTTAAGCCTTAGCACGAAAAATGGTAGGCACATAATGATGCTTCAAGGTTAATCAAAGCAAAATATCCCTTTAAATTAATTTTTTTGAATTTCTTTTGATTTTAAAAGATTTAAAATTAATTAAATCCAATAAAATCAATAAAAATGAAAAAATTAATAAAAAAATCTGAAATAAAAGCTGGGACATGTGGGAAGCATGGCCAAGTCAATTCAAGTGGAAAAAGTGGGCCCCTTTTGTCAAAAATGAGATTTCAAGGATAAATGATTTTGGCCATTTCACAAAAATTTCCCAACTTCTCCAATGCATAACTTGCTCAATTTTTAAGCTTTGCTCATGTTCTTGGACATTTTAGAAAGGTCTTGAAGTCCTCTAAACAATGTCTTTGGTCCCATGTCATTTTGATTTACCAATCTCAAGTTATGGCCTTTGACTTAAAGTCCTTTTTTGTTGACTTTTGAAAATGACCTATAATGTTGAAATTGATAACTTTTTGTGAGAGCATTTCTTGGACTTGGAGTGTGAAAATGAGTTGTAGGAAATGTCTCCCCCTTCAAGATGAGCATTGGATGGGATTTTTCTGATGAACCATGAAAAAGTTATGCCTTGGTCAATTTCAGTTGACTTTTTCAACTGTCCAAATATAGAAACATTTGCATCTTGATGATTTTTGAGCCAAGTTTTGAGAATCATGATCAAGCATTGATCAAATGATGTTTGTGGCTTCAAAATGAGATGTTGACCAAAAATTTGAACTTTTGACTGCCAAATGACCATTTTGCCCCTACAGTTGACTGTAGTGCAATTAGGGTTTTGACTGTGCAATTTTTGTGCTGAATGTCTTGAAACTTGATATGAGGATGCTTGACCATATTTATAGGCATGTGAGACTTGATTAGACCCTTGGAAACTTCAACTCCTTGATCAGAACACAAACCCTAGTTTTGACTGCTTAGGAGGTTCTTGCACTGTGCAACCCTTGGGGAACTTTGAAGCTTGACTTGGCAATTTCTTGAAGAATATGGGAGGGAAAATTTTGGGGTACAACAATTGGTATCCCCAGCAAACTTTGTAAACTTAGGGACTTTATATCCCCTTGGTAAATCAGTGTGCATTATGTAATCTAATATAGGGGAGGCATAATTTGGCCTTCTAATTCCTGTGTTGAGGCCATTCTGGGCCATGATTCTCTCTATCATGGTGGTTAAATTATTTTCTGCCAAGATGTTATCGTTTCGAATTCTATGAATGACTGCATCAGCATCTTGATTTCGACCCACCATGACAACCCCTCTAGGTTGTTCTTCTCGAAACTCTGGGACTTCCAGCCTTTCGACCCTTGCCCCTGGTTCCATAATTTCCCTTTGTGGGCCTTGGATCATTGGGGCTTCTAGCCTTTGTGCCCTTGCCCCCAAGTTAACCTCCTCTATGGATGGTCTATAGGTTGGGTCGTTAGCAACTTGTTCTATCATAGGTACGTTCGCTCGAACTCCCTCCTGATTCTGCCTACGCCTCTCTGGGGGAGCAAAAAAATCTGTTATTCGACTCATATTATCTGCGTTTTCTCTGTTTGTCACAGTCACATTTTGTACTATTGGGGAAAATATTTCTTGCATAGTTTGTGCTAATACCCCTATCATATTATGGTTACTGTCATCCATTAATTGCCTAAAAGCCAACTGGTTTTCTGTGGTTAAAATAGGCATTGCACTATAACCCACTGACCCTTGGTTATTTGTCATAAACTGATTTGCCCCAGACCCAGACCCTAATTGTGGTGATGAATTCGATGTGGAATTGTGTAAGCCTGCCATAAAAGATGTTGGCATTCCATAAGAGGAATTTCTGGTTCTATTACCATCGAAACCGGGTGGTCTAGTTAGTGGGGTGGCGAAATGGGTTTGTGTCCCTGATGGTGGGACGAATCCCCCAGGATAACCAATGGTTCCAGTATTTCCTAGGATCAAACTATTAGTTGATATGCCACTTATTCCATTAGTGGCTATATTACTGGTAGAGGATGCAACAGACTGTGCATTCGAAGGGATCACATTAGATGTTCCCATCGAAGCGGTCATATTAGTGCCTGTTGTATGTGGGGCATTTTGTTCCCCTTGTTGATTGTCAGAATTAGACATCTTGTTCAAACGTTTTCTTCTAGCTAAGGGTTGGTTGCTATTGGTTATTCTACCACTTCTAAGGTTCATAAAACAACAAACTTATCACTCATAGTATTTTTACAATGGTTATGTCTCAACAATTTTTATTTTGTCCTAAATTCCGTAATGTCCAACGATGGGTCCCACCGGGTGTGCCAATTTGTTTACAGTGATTTCTGGTAAACAACCGCTAGTCCTCCAAACTATCGAATAATCTTACTGACTGTTATTCAATCTCTCTGGTAACTCGCAGGATCGACTAGATTGATCCTAGGATGTATTGGCCATTAGGATAACTCTCATTATATAACTGGTATTCATGGTTGGTATTTAGAATGTTGTGTAGGTGTTTAACTTACTTCGATTACTCTATTAAAGATTTAAAGGCATAATCAAGTAAATGTGCGCGAAACTAAATTGCATGAATAAAGTTCAATTGTAAAGACATGTAAAACTGCATAAAAGACAAGTAAATGACTTCGAAGCATAAAAACATGTAATGTAAAAGATTCGAAATACGAAGAAAGCGTTTAAATGCAAGAAAATAGTAAAATGACTTTAAGTGAAAAAGGTGTTCGAATGATAAAAGCTTGAAGATAAAGGCATGAAATGTACAACAGTTTCTGAAATGTAAAGTATTTGAAATGGAAAGAAAGCATTTAAATGTAAGGCATCAGTAAGAAGACTTCGAATGAAACATTTTAGTGCAAAAGCTTTGAATGGTATTGACATGAAGATAAAGGAAAATACTGGAAATGATAAAGAGTTTTTATTAAATCATAAACACTTAGTGTTATCATACGTACATTGCTCGTGCATTCGTTTCCCTAGCCATGTGGTATTTTGAATGTTTACTGAGTTTTTTGTACAATAGATATGACACCCGAAATCCTAATGCTAAGACTTATATTTATACTACTTCGACCACAACGGTCTTGCTATAAGATTCTGCCACGTTCAGAACATGCAGAGCAATGCCTCTCTCTAGCTTCCACGCGTCTTCAAATGCTCCAGCGCATATATTTCAAATTTCGAACATCCCGCTTGCATTTGAATTTCAAATGTTTTGGCACTTCTTCACTTCGAACGCATTTCTTAGACACAGCCTTGTTAACATTTCGAGACTTCTTTGAATATATTCTCATAACTGTCACTCGAAGCTCCAAGTTTTGATATGCCCATTCGAAGCACTGCTTCTACCATTTCGAAACATGACATCTTGCTTTATTCCAATCGAAACGTCCAATTTGCTTTGCTTCTAACAATATCATCAAAATCTTCAGCCAACAGGTGGTAGTAAAAGCAAAAGGTCCGCTAGGGAATCCTAGTAGGTCAGCTAATTCCTTATGGTTATAAACGAATTCAATACCGAATAGTCTGAAAGCTATAAATCCTTTTCTGGCTCCGAAACCGTGCTCAGGTATATGAACTAGGGAGCTCAAAAATTCAAAGGTAAGCTCGCGGTATATGACAAACTTAGACTTAATGTGGGCTTTATCCCATCCCAGTTGGTTAAACAGATAAAGGACGCTATCCTTAATACCTAAGGTGTCCATGGTTGGTTCATCATAATACAGAGTCATACCGATGTTCCTTTGTGACAATTCCTCAAATCTCCTCATTTGGTTCCTTCCTCTAAAAGTGGTTTCCATAAAGTTCTCTGGTTGTGGTTCCATAGTAAATGTTAAATGGAGAAACAAATTAGGGGAGAAGGTAAGATAGAATTTTTTTTTCCAGAAATCCTGTAGCAAGTAAAGTTGTTTTAAAATCAGCAGCAGTTTAATAAAGATTTTTAGAAAAATGGAAAAGAAAATAATGAAAATAAGGCTTTAAAAGAAATAAATGCAGAAACAGAAAATAAAATCAAAAGTAATAAATAGAAACAAACAGAAACAATAACAAAAACAAATAGGTGGGTTTCCTCCCACTAAGCGTTGTTTTTAACGTCATAAGCCTGACATAGTGCTTAGCAGTAGATCATTCAGGGGAAATAGTGGGTAATTCTAAAAGTTTTAGACTATTCGCATAGTCTCTATTCTCAATGTGATGGTATTGTTTTAATCGCTGTCTGTTCACTGTGAACGGGTCACTATTCCTATCTTTAATTCCTATTGCTCTGCTAGGGAATACTATTGTAAATTCAAAAGGACCAGACCATCTGGATTTCAGTTTTCCAGGAAAGAGCCTAAGTCTAGAGTTGAATAGTAGCACAACGTCTCCCACACTGAATTCTTTCCGGGATAAGCGCTTATCGTGCCATCTTTTAGTTCTTTCCTTGTATATCTTAGCGTTCTCATAAGCGTCTAATCTCAATTCTTCCAGTTCATTTAAGTCGAGGATTCGCTTCTCTCCAGCAGCAGTGTAGTTTATATTGAGCGTTTTGATTGCCCAATATGCCTTGTGCTCTAATTCTACCGGGAGATGACAAGACTTTCCGTACACAAGCTTGAAGGGTGTAGTTCATGTAGGAGTCTTGTAGGCTGTCCTATAAGCCCATAAAGCCTCGTTAAGCTTAGATGACCAATCTCTCCTACATATGCCGACAATTTTCTCTAGGATTTGTTTAATTTCTCTGTTAGAGACTTCGACCTGTCCACTGGTTTGTGGATTATACGGTATTGCTACATGGTGTTTGACTCCATACTTAGATAATAATTTGTTGAATATCTTCGAAATGAAATGAGAGCCACCGTCACTAATGACAAGTCTAGGCACACCAAATCTTGGAAAGATTGTTTTTTTAAAGAGCTTAATTACTACTCGTGTGTCATTTGTAGGAGAGACTATAGCCTCAATCCATTTTGAAACAGAATCGACAGCTACGAGTATATACTTGTTTCTGAAAGAAGATGGGAAAGGTCCCATGAAATTGATTCCCCAAGCATCAAAGACTTCTACTTCTAGTATTCCTCTTTGAGGCGTTTCATCATGTCTTGAAATATTACCAGTGCGTTGACACCGATCACAGTTTTTAACAGTGATGTGGACATCCTTCCATAGATTAGGCCAAAATAGGCCAGCTTGTAGGATCTTTGCACAGGTTTTAGAAGTGCTTGCATGTTTGTCATAGGGAGATGAATTACAGTGAGAAATAACATCTTCTATTTCTTCTTCAGGTATGCATCGGCGGAAAATTCTGTTCGGTCCTCTTTTAAATAATAAAGGTTCATCCCAATAATAATACTTGAGATCATGGAAGAATTTCTTTTTCTGTTGATAATTTAAGTCCGGTGGGAGCGCACCTGCAGCTAAGTAGTTGACTATGTCATCATACCATGGCAGTCCCATGGTTGTATGGATCGCTTCCACGACTTCCTTGGCTTTTGGTTTGTTTAGATCCAGTTGAGCTAGATCGCTTCTTATTTGCGCTATCAATTGTTCATACGGAAAATCGTCATTAATCGGTACTTGTTCGGGTTTTATACCTTCTAATCTTGACAAGTGGTCTGCTACGATGTTTTCGGTTCCTTTCTTATCCTTAATCTCTAGATCAAACTCTTGCAAAAGTAGGATCCATCTGAGGAGTCTTGGTTTTGCATCCTTCTTGGTTAGTAGATATCTGATAGCAGCGTGGTCTGTGTAAATGATTATCTTCGCTCCTACTAGGTAAGAACGGAATTTGTCAAGCGCAAAGACAACTGCTAACAACTCTTTCTCAGTTGTGGCGTAGTTCATTTGAGCTGAGTCTAGCGTTCTACTGGCATAGTAGATTGCATGAAGTTTCTTGTCCTTCCTTTGTCCAAGAACTGCGCCTACGGCGTAGTCACTCGCATCGCACATGATTTCAAAAGGTAATCTCCAATCGGGTGGTTGCATGATTGGTGCGGTGATAACGGCTGATTTTAGAGTTTCAAATGCTTTAAGACAATCTTCATCGAATATGAACTCAGCGTCTTTCATTAATAGACCAGTAAGTGGTTTAGTGATCTTCGAGAAATCTTTGATAAATTGTCGATAGAAATCGGCGTGTCCTAAAAAACTTCGTATTTCTCGAACGGTCTTAGGTGGTTGAAGTTCTTTTATGACTTCTGTCTTAGCTTTATCAACTTCAATTCCCTTATTAGATATAACATGTCCTAGTACAATTCCTTCTCTGACCATGAAATGGAATTTTTCCCAGTTAAGCACGAGGTTTACTTTCACACATCTTTCTAAAACCTTTTCTAGGTTTGATATGCATCCTTCAAAACTTTTCCCGCACAAAGAGAAGTCGTCCATGAACACTTCCATGATGTTATCGATGAAATCTGCAAAGATTAACATCATACATCGTTGAAAGGTTGCTGGGGCATTGCACAATCCGAAGGGCATTCATATGTAAGCGAATGTTCCATAGAGACACGTGAATGTAGTCTTCTCTTGATCATCAGGGTGAATAGGAATTTGGAAAAATCTGGAATAACCATCTAGATAGCAGAAGTAGGAATGTTTGGCTAATCGCTCTAACATTTGATCTATGAAGGGTAGAGGAAAATGGTCTTTTCGAGTAGCTTTGTTTAGTTTTATATAATCAATTCACACTTTATGCCCATTAACCACTCTTTGTGTTATCGGTTCGCCTTTTGCGTTCTTCACAATAGTGATACCTCCTTTCTTTGGTACGACGTGTACTGGGCTAACCCATTTACTGTCGGAGATTGGATATATGATTCCTGCTTCCAATAGCTTCTTAATTTCATCTCTGACTACAGTGCTAAGGATTGGGTTAATCCTTCTTTGAGGTTCTCTAGAGGTTTTTCAATCTTCTTCTAGCATAATACGATGCATAAAATTGAAGGACATATTCCTTTCAAATCAGATATGTTATAACCTAATGCAGTCGGGTACTTTCTTAGGACATCTAAAAGTTTCTTAGTTTCGAGCGTTCCTAAACTGGAATTGACTATTACTGGTCGTGTACATTCTGTATCTAGGAATTCGTATCATAGGTTCCTGGGTAAGGTTTTTAATTCTAAACTCGGTTTCTTTGGACATGGCATATGATCAGGTGTAAGTGCTAGACTTTCGCTTAGACTATCATCTTGATATGGTTCACGCCAATTGTCGTATTCGAATATCAGAGGGGTTTGGATTTTCATTATTTCAGAGTATGTGGTATGTTCTGCTTCCATCTCTCTTACGCACTCGTCTATAACGTCGATTAGATAACATGTGTCATTCATGGCTGGTGCTTGTAAGAATTGAGTGAGGATGAGTTCCACTTTTTCCTCTCCAACTTCGAATGTTAGTCTGCCCTTCTTTACGTCAATTATAGCTCCAGTTGTGGCTAGGAAGGGTCTTCCTAATATGATAGGAGTAACTGAGTCCTCAGTAATGTCCATGATTATGAAATCGGTCGGGATATAGAATTGACCTATTCTAACTTGAACGTTTTCCAGTATACCTACAGGGTATTTAACTGATCGGTCAGCTAATTGAACGAATATTTTTGTGGGTCTAAGTTCTCCCATCTCCAGCTTTTTGCAAAGAGATAGGGTAATGACACTGATACTTATTCCCAAGTCGCATAGAGCTTTGTCTATGACAAACTTTCCAATGTTACAAGGTATAGAGAAACTACCTGGATCTTTTAACTTATGGGGCATATCATTTTGAATAATAGCGCTACACTTAGCAGTAAGTGTAACTGTTCTGTTGTCTTCTATATTTTTCTTGTTAGATAGGATTTCCTTGAGAAATTTAGCATACGTGGGCATCTGAGTGATAGCTTCTGTAAACGGTATTGTGATATTCAGTTGTTTCAAAAGTTCAACAAATTTCTTGAATTGGCCCATCGTTTTGGAATTGGTAAGTCTCTGAGGGTACGGAATCAGCGATTTATAGGGTGGTGGAGGAACATAAGGCTTCTCTTTCTCCACTGCCTCTTGGTTTTCGTTTTCCTTTTCCTTTGGTTCATTCTCATTTTCAGTTGGCTTGTTCTGCTTTTGGTACATGGCTAGATTTTCGAGTCTTGGATCAACAGGTTCGTCAAGTTCTTTTCCACTTCTCAGTATCACAGTGTTAGCATGTCCTTTTGGGTTAGGTTGTGGTTGACCAGGGAAAATTCCAGCTGGGGCAGCAGTAGGTGCTTTTTGTTGAGCTACCTGTGAAATTTGAGTTTCAAGCATCTTATTATGGGTAGCTAAAGCGTCAACTTTACTAGATAATTGTTTAATCTGCTCATTAGTATGTAAATTCTGATTTAGAACATCTTTATTAGTCTGAGATTGAGAAGAAATGAAGTGTTCTATCATGATTTCAAGATTAGATTTCCTAGGGACATTGGATGTATTAGGTCCATTATTAGGGTGATTTGGGATAGCTTTTGGATAGCCAGGTGGCGTGGCAGGAGCTTGTCCTGGTGCGTACAATGCATTGTTGCTTTTATACAAAAAATTCGGATGATTCTTCCAACCAGGGTTATAGGTATTACTATAAGGGTTTCACTGTACGTAATTCGCTTGTTCAGCTGGAACTCCTGTTAGAAGTGGGCATTCTGGAGTAGGATGTGATTGAACACCACATAGATCGCAAGTTATAGCTACTGCAGCTACGATAGTTGCGGGAGCGGTGGTAAGATTTTCTAGCTTTTGGGTAAGGGCTTCCACTTTAGCGTTGACTTGATCCAGACTATTCACTTCAACCATACCACCTTTTGTTTGAGTTTTTTCCATATTAGCTCTTTCGCTTCCCCATTGATAATGGTTATGAGCCATGCTTTTGATAAGTTGATTTGCTTCGGTATACGGTTTATCCATCAATGCGTCACCACCACCAGCGTCTATAGTCAATCTTGTGTTGTACAAGAGACCGTTATAGAACGTATGAATGATCAACCATTCTTCTAAACCATGATGAGGACATAGTCTAATCATGTCCTTATAGCATTCCCATGCTTCAAAAAGTGATTCGTTATCTTTTTGTCTGAAACCATTGATGTTGGCTCTGAGCATAGCAGTTTTGCTTGGTGGGAAATGTCTAGCCAAAAAGACCTTCTTCAACTCATCCCATGTAGTGATTGAGTTTGAAGGAAGAGATTGGAGCCATGCTCGAGCTCTGTCTCTTAAAGAAAAAGGAAATAGGCACAATCGTATCGCCTCAGGGTTTACACCATTCGCTTTTACAGTGTCTGCGTACTGCATAAACACTGACAGATGCAGGTTTGGGTCGTCAGTAGGAGATCTAGAAAATTGGTTCTGCTGAACGGCGGATAGAAGCGAAGGTTTCAGCTCAAAATCATTTTGAGCCATAGTAGGAGTGGTAATGCTGTTGTGAGGTTCCGCTTGAGAAGGAACTGCGTAATCCTTAAGAGGACGAGGTGGAGTTGGTGCGTCAGCCATCTTTGATTCTTTAATTAACTCAAGGATTGAGATATCAGGAAGCTTAGTCGGAGGAAGATTGTTGAGATCACTGTATTCTTGAATTCGGCGTCTTACTCTGAGATAACGCTCGATATCGTTGATTTGTAGATGCAAAGGCTCGCTTCGGGAGCGAGTATTTGGCATACAACAGAGGGAAAAATAAGTGGTTGCCTTAGTCTATACAGTGCTACTTTATGAGTGCACTAGTGACTAAATCAAAGTTCCCCGACAACGGCGCCAAAAACTTGATGTGCGATCGACCTAATATGTCTAACGGTATCTTAACTGCAAGTGCACAGCCTATCACGGTAGTAATAAAAAGATGTCGAACCCACAGGGACTTTGTAATCACTCTAGTGCTATAAAGGTTTGCTAGTTTATCTAAGGCGAATGTTATCACATTTGGTTTTTAGAAGTTAAAGTAGAGGAAAACTAAATCGAACTAAGGAAATAATAATAATAAAGCGGTCGGTATGTAATATAGTGAACCTAAGCGGATTTAATTGAACCTAAGCATATAGAGATGTTTAACTTAAATGGTTTTGTAGAAATTATCAGTTTAAAAACCCTCAACTCACACTTTCATGGCCTTATCTCGAATTATACCCCTAAAGCCATATGCCTGCTCTTGCTAGCCCATAAGTGTTTAGAAAATACTCTTTGAAAACTTAATAAAGTCTAATTCGTTTTAAAGCGCTCTCGCTGTATTTAAATCAAATGCTTAACTTTAGTTATCCGGTTAAAACCTCACACTCTCGTGGTCTTGATCCTAACCTATTCTACTTTTCTTACTCTCGTAACAAAAATATTGATTTTAATTATAAAAAGTCACAACCAGAAATTAAGTTAATTTGGATTTTAGCTTAGGAACAAATTAATCCATTCAGTTACTATTATCACATCCCGACTCTAGAAATTTAGCTAGCCATGGTACTTGAAACAGACAAACAGGAAATATAATTGGAAAGCAGTGAAACGTTCATGATAAATAAATAAAAGTAATTGAACGTAAACAAATTGTACTTAAAATTAAATTAAATGCGATTAAAACCTGAATAATAATATTATTCCTCAAGCTCCCTCTTCCACAAGTCGGCAAGATTGGAACCTTCGAAATCGAAACTCGAAACAAAGTCTGAGGCTAAAAACAAATTCTAACTAAGATAGCAATTTCCTAATGTTGGAAATGGCTATTAAATGGTAAAAGGGAAATAAAAACAAGAACAGCAGGAAAAATGCAAACTGGGAAATGGTTCATAAATTCGGTAGAGCTTCCGCAAGAAATTTGTGAAAATAAAACTTTGTACGTTCTTCATCGAAATCTCTCGTATTTATAGAGGAGAAATTGAAAGTTAAAAAAAACAAGAACGTGGGCTTTGCACTTCAGTTGTGGAGAAAAACCAGGAAGACTGGGCGTTGGTGAGGTTGAGAGATTGTAGGAGTATCTGAAGACTCCTTTCTTTTTGTTGCCCACGTCTCCACGTCTTCACCTCACGTTCTTCATAAAGTTGGATTAAGCGTGTAACGGTCGCCACAAGTATGTTACGGGCATTCTTCATGTAATAAGCGTGTTATGGTCGTAACACCAAGATGACGGGCGTAAGATGCTTAGCAGCGTGTTACGTTCGTAAGTGATGTGTGACGACCGTCACAGCATCAAAAACTGCAGAACTTTGCAGAATTGTTCCTTTTCTTCTGGTTTTCATGTTAACTTTCTTCATATGATCTTTTTCCACTAAATTGACTTGAGACATGTTGTACCTGTGAAAAGACATAAAAACTCGGAACAATCGGGAGTTAAATGGATTAATGCAGTATGAAAACGGACTAAAAACGTAGCAATTATACGATACGATTTCTCGTTATCAGTTACTCTCTCTATTTATAACTGAGCTTACACCCTAGGCCCAAAATATCTTTTTGTTACTAAATCAAATCTAATTTATTCGAGACTTAAATCAAATCTATTTAAATCTAAAACAAATCAAATATTTTCGACACATAGTTTCGACACACTGGATTACAATTTAACACACCACCTAATTCATTGTGTCTAAAATATTTCTGTTCATCATGGCTCTTAGTCTTCTGAATACTTCGACTTGCACTCCCTTCATCATGATGTCTGCAATTTGATTCTTAGTTCTGCAGTGTTCCAAATTCATCTTCCCATCTGCTACCTGCTCTCGAAGATAATGGAACCTCATTTCGATGTGTTTACTTCGACCATGTTCTATTGGGTTCTTCGCCAGATTGATAGCTGACATGCTGTCGATCTTCATGGTAATTGCTCCATGATCTTTCCCTGTTATCTCTTCGACCAAGTTCACCATCCAAGTTGCTTGACATGCACAAAGAGAAGCAACTATGTATTCTGTTTCGCATGATGATAATTCCACTATTGGTTCCTTTCTTGAATTCCAAGCAACTGGTGCACCACCTAGCATAAACACATATCTTGCTGTTGACTTTCGATCTTTAGCATCACTACACCAAATCGAATCAATGTATCCCACTAACTTGCATTATTTTCTTTTATCAGCCGCAGGAAACAAAATACCATAATCGATGGTTCCTTTGAGATACCTTAGTATCCTCTTCACTGCTGCTAGATGTGATACCTTTGGCTTCTGCATGAATCTACTTACCATGCCTACATTGTATGCTAAGTCAGGTCTTGTATGAAAAAGGTATCTCAATGATCCAATAAGTCTTCTATATTGGGTTGGATCAACATCTTCTTCATCTGCATCTTTCGACAGTTGCAATCTTAGTTCTGCAGGTATCGAAGTTGGGTTGCATTCTTCCATCTCAAATCTCTTGAGAATTTCTCCTGCATATCTTCTTTGATGCATCATCAAACCTCTACTGCTCTTGTAGAATTCGATGCCAAGGAAATATGAAATCTCATCCAAATCAGACATTTCGAATTCCTTGCTGAGATCACCTTTGAAGTCTTCGATCTCACTTTTACAGCTACCTGTTATCAACAAATCATCTACATAGAGACATATTATAAGCAATTCGCTATTGCTTATTCTTACATATACTCCATGTTTAGTTGTGCACTTTACAAATTCCTTCTCCCTTAGGAAACTATCAATTTTCTTATTCCAAGCTCTTGGAGCTTGTTTCAATCCATACAAGGCTTTATGCAGCCTGTACACCTTTCTTTCTTCGTCATGATTCACAAACCCAACTGGTTGTTTAACATAGACTTCTTCATCTAAGGGTCCATTTAGGAATGCACACTTCACGTCCATCTGACATATATGCCAACTGTTTATTTCTGCTAGACCAACAACCAACCTGATTGTTTTGATCCTAGCAACAGGTGCAAAATCTTCATCGAAGTCTATTCCTTCTTTCTATAGAAATAATTTCGCCACAAGTCTTACTTTGTGTCGAGTTACTTCACCTTTCATATTCATTTTACTTTGTATACCCACTTGACATCAATTGCCTTCTTGTCTTGAGGCAATTCGACAAGTGATCAAGTGTTGTTGTCTTCGATAGACTTTACTTCTTCGTTTATTGCTTTCACCCACTCAGAATCCTTTAATGCTTCAGTTGCATTAACAGGTTCGGCATCTGCATAGAAAGCATAATGTACCATCTCACCTTCATTATCTATTACACCATCTGATGTAATCACACAATCTTGCAGGCATGCGTCTTGTTCTTTGAGGCCTGCTTGTACTTGGTATTTTTGCTGGTTCCTCTTGTCGAACTTCTCTTTCGACTTGAGTTTCTGGCTCTTCAAGTAGGATTCCCACTGAATCTTTCTTGACATTTTCAGTCCAATCCCATTCTTTAAACTCATCTATAATCATGTTCTTGCTGATCACAATCTTCTTGTTTTCTGGATCGAACAACTTGTAACCTCCTATCGAATGATATCCAACTAGAATCATTTGACTTGACTTGTCATCAAGTTTTCTTCTCAACTGATCTGGCACATGTCTATGTGCAATAGATCCAAATACCTTCAGATGACTCAAGCTAGGCTTTACACCAGACCAACATTCTTCTGGAGTAATTCCTTCTAACTTCTTTGTAGGACATCTGTTCAAAATGTATGTTGCAGTCGAAATAGCTTCACCCCAAAACTCTTTAGGTAAATTCTTGCCTTTCAACATACTTCTCACCATATTCATGATGATTCGATTCTTCCTTTCTGCAATTCCATTTTTTTGTGGAGTATAGGGTGGCACCACCTCATGCATAATCCCTTCCTTTTCACATAGTCTGTCGAAGTATTTCGACACATATTCTCCACCACCATCAGTTCTCAAAACTTTGAGCTTTCGACCACTTTGTCTTTCGACCATAGACTTAAACTTGGCAAATACTTCAATCACTCCACTTTTATTCTTGATCAGATAAGTCCACAGCTTTCGACTGAAATCATCTATGAATGTAACAAAGTATTTGTTACCTCCCATCGAATCCACCTGGATTGGTCCACATGCATCAGAGTATATGACTTCAAGACTAGCCTTCGACCTGCTTCCTGCATCCTTGATGAAGCTATTCTTGTGTTACTTCGCCTGCATACATTCCTCACATACTTCGTTTAGAATGTCAATTTCAGGCAATCCTGAAACCATATTTTTCTCTTCAAATCTATGATGTCTCTGAAGTTGAGATGGCCTAGTCCATAATGTCATATTCATTCATCTCTGCTAGCTGCAGTCGAAAGTCACTTGTGCTCCATCACATTTAGTTCAATCTTGAAGGTTCGATTCTGAGACATAGGAGCCTTCAAGATTAATCTCCCATTTGCATCAACGACTCTCATCATCTTATCTTTGATTGATACTTTATAATTCTTTTCGACCAACTGCCCTATACTGAGCAAATTGCTCTTCATGCCTGGTATGTACAACACATTAGAAATTACTGACCTCTTGCCATCTTTCCTCATAATCATAATATCACCAATACCTTCAGCTTCCAGGGTATTGTCATTTGCAAATTTTACCATATTTTTCATTGAGGGTTTTATATTAAAAAACCAGTCTTTCCTTCCAGACATATGTGATGAGCATCCTGAGTCCAAGTACCATTGGTCCTTGAATCTATCTTCATCTTTTATTGTGACCATCAACATCATCTCTTCTTCTTCTTCGTGTTTTGCAAGCTTTGCATCACTTTCTTGATTCTTTCGTTTTTCTGGACAATTACTCGAATAGTGACCATACTTCTGACAATTATAACATTGAATGTGACTCTTATCAGGTTTTCGACCACCACCTCTTCCTCTATTTGCAACACCACCTCTTTGGTTGCCTTGGTATGGTTTTATTTGATTTGACACGTTTCCTTCGATCTGGTTTTCTCTACCATTCGATTTGTTGTAGCCACCTCTACCTCTATCGAAACATTTTCCTTTGCCTTTGGTTTCTTTTGCTGAATGTGCCTGCAAGGCCACATCACTCTTCGATTTTCCTACAGCTCTTTCGTTCATTCTTTGTTCATGAGATTCAAGCGTCCCTTAAAGCTCTTCCTTTGTCAATTTCGACAAGTCTTTCCCCTCTTCTATCGCCACCACTATGTGGTCGAACTTAGGAGCTAAAGATCTCAAGATCTTCGAAACAACAGCTCTTGTTGTTAACGCTTCTCCACATATCTTAATTTGATTTACTAGTTTTGTAACTCTAGTGAAGAAATCAGATATGCTTTCACTGTCTTCCATCTGAAGCAGTTCATACGTCCTTTTGTGAGTTTTTAACCTCACTTCTTTCACCTTTTCAGCGCCTCCAAAAGACTTCTCAAGGATTTCCAAGCTTCTTTTGCAGATTCTGAATCACTAACCTTTTCGAAATTGTCTAGGCTGACACATTGATGAATTATAAATAATGCTTTATAACTCAGCTTCTCAGATTCTGTGTATTTCTTCTTTTCTTCTTCTGAAGCGTTTTCTCCAAGCGCTTCGACTCCATCTTTTACAAGGTCCCAAAGACCTTGACACCTGAATAAGACTTTCATCTGTTTGCACCAATTCTCATAGTTGTCAACTTTCAGAATTGGTAGCGTTGCTGGATAGTTTGCATTCTCATAACTTGTCATCGTGAATTCTTCAATCATTCTTGATTGATACTTACCTTGAATCAAAACAAAAGCTCTTGATACCAGATGTTGGAAACTCACCAAAGTCTATGATGAATTTCTACCACAATGACAATTTAATTATGAGACAAACAAAGAAAGAAGACAAGACAAATAATTTCTGCAGAGTTTTTCTCTGCTCACAAACTGTGAAAACTTTATTATTCACTTTGCAACTGCAAAATACTGTGAATGACTTGCTTGACTTGCTTACAAAAATAGGGGTTACTCCCTCTATTTATAACTGAGCTTACACCCTAAGCCCAAAGCCCAAAATATCTTTTTGTTACTAAATCAAATCTAATTTATTCTAGACTTAAATTAAATCTATTTAAATCTAAAACAAATCAAATCTTAGTTTCGACACACTGGATTACAATTTAACAGTTTTTAAGATTCGTTTCATTTTACGATAAAATTTATTTTGGAATTACACTTTTGATATAAATCGGAAATATATTTCTGATTTCTAATAATAGATGATGCATCTGGATAGATGATTTGAAGAATATATTATAATTTGAAGAATAGACGATGCATCCATATAACAAACATAACTATAACATATAAAATCTAAAGCACTTTCTTGCAAAGTTAAAACACAATAAAGCCAACATATGCAATACAACATAAAGCACCTTCTATGCAAGAGACAAGAGTTTACAATGAAACATGATATTAGTATTAATCAGAAATATATTCCGATTTATACTGCAAGTGTATTTCCAATTTTACGTAAATGCAACTTAAAAAAGACGCGCACCGGAAATATATTTTCGATTTTCGAGGAGTATTTTAGGATTGCACCACTTTTTTTCTAAAAAACATCCATTTTTTTCTTTTTGCAAATTAATTAAGAAAAATGTTTTGATTCATTAATTTTGACAATTAAATATTGATCAAACTCTTTTCCAATTCAAAACCCATTCTTCAAGATCAAAGTGCATTTTCAAAATCCTTCATCGATTTTCCATCATTTTCATTATTAAATCATAAGTCTTTTCACAATAAAAATTCAAAAACAAATAAACCTTGGTCCAACGCCAAGTCTTTTCAAATAATCAACAATCTTCCACGATATCTTTTTACAAAAATTGAAATCAATTCAAACTCATCAAACATTGCCTACGTGCAAGTCCTTTTTTTTCTTCAAATTTTTGCCCACATACGAACACTTAGTGAGTCTTATCGCCCAATTACGATTAAGCTCCTATTTTCATAAATAAAATAAACCAACCAATAAATATTTTTAGTTCACCGGAAACTACGTAAGCTCTGACTTTTCCATAGCACTCGAGGAATACGTAGGCACAAGATTCTGACATCTTGGCGAGTCCACTTTCAAAAAACTACAAAAATATTTTCTTTTCTTTCTCTTTTCCTCTCATGATAAAAGCAAGTAGATATAAGCTAACATTTGATCACAAAAGTAGCTAAATAAGTACCATCGAGTATGATGAATGTCAAGAGTGCTAATACATTCTCGTTGCATAACCGACTTCTGAACTCTCTCTTTGCCCTCGATGACCATTCTTTGTTTGTTTGTGGGTTTTATTCGATATTTTCCCCTTCCCTTTTGGAATAAATAAATGTCGGTTGCAAATTTATTGTGTTATTTTTTTAGTTGCTTCAGTATGGACAAGCAAGATGCAAGAGCTGATCGACATGATTCCTCTATCAAATCGCTTGCCAATATGATGAAGAATTTCACGGCCATGATGTTGCCTCCTCCCCAAAACCCTTAAAACTTTATTTTTACCTTTGTTTTTAGAACTAAGATGTTTTCTGTGTTTCTAAAACTTTTTGTAACTTGGTCTTTTGGTTAATGGAATGGTTTTTCTTTGTCTTTTATTAATCTTTTTGATTTATGACAAAGGGGGAGAAAGTGATATGATTTGAATATATATATATATATATATATATATATATATATATATAGATATTCTCAGAATCTGCTCCGAAACATTATATAATGTTTTTACCACTAACGTTGTTTGACTCGGAAACTTTGAGATAGTTCACTGAATTTTTCTTAACGTGCAAATTTGGGACTCTGAAGGTGATTAAGAAACTAGAGATACAAATGTCATGGCTTTTAAATCTTATGCAAGAAGAAAATTCAATCAGAATATGATACAAGACTCTGATATCATCAACCAGACAATGATGATGATGTGACAAAGTCCAACCAGACTTTGTGCACCATAGTGTTCTTAAAGTATAGCCAAAATATGAGAAGAAGATTTCTGCAACTATTCAGACTCTGATGGTAAAACATGTCAGATACCTCATCAAACTCTGATAGCAAACTAGAATTCGAGATGAAGATTTCTACATCGCTAGTCATATTTTGATGGTATATCAATTAGGGAAGTATTCATTCATTCTGATTGTTTTGTATTATTTTATCAATACTTCTTGAAGTCTTGAACTCAGGGGAAGACCTTGAACAAGATTAAACAAGTTCTGAGAATAGAACTCAGGAGGAGATGCTTAGCTAACTCTGAAAGTATTTTATGTGATTAAATCAGTATAAATTGTTTATCAAAGTATATGTTTTTGTCATCATCAAAAAGGGGGAGATTGTAAGAACAAGTTTTGGTTCAAGATATGGCCTGATGATAAAATTAAATGGGTGATTAGATAATAATTTAGTATCCTAATGGTTTATTTAGTGTGTAGCTTTTTCTAACAGGTTTTGTCTCTGAAGAATTTACGTGTGACGTCATCATATTCTGGACTCAACACACTGAAGAATACAAGTTTGTGTTTCATAGCTTAGAATGCATCTTTAAAAAAAACGGTTATGATGAATGTTGGTTGTATTGCTTCTAACTGTGACTCTATAGTGGAGATTCTTATATGTTCTCGCCCAAGTCCTGAAGATTCTAAAGACAAGGTTTTGTTGAACTAGTTCTGAATATTCTGAAAACTAACGGTTCTCTAGACCAACTTTTGAAGACTCTGAAGACAAGGTTATGTTGAACGAAGTTTTGAAGACTCTGATGAAAAATGTTGTAAAGACTCTGAAGACCAAGTGCTGAAGACTCTGAAGACCAGATGCTGAAGACTCTAAAGACAAGGTTCAGGATGAATAAATTTCGAAGACTCTGATGACATGGTTCTGGAGACTTAACTTTGATCCTTTTATGCATACTTCAACCATTATACATCCAGAAGTCTCTGAAGATTAGAAGAGAAGACCAAAGGGTTTCATGTGAGTGATGGTATAATGTACAACATCACCTCGCCTCCACTACATTGTTTTTGTGGTGCAAAGACAGTACTTTTGTACTAGGTTGTCTATCACTCTTACTAACTGTTGCAAGAAAGATAACTACAGATTTCTTTTCAACTATAAAAGGAAGACATGGAAAAATTGGAATTGTTGAAGAACTTTTAAGAAACACTTATTCAAATTACTGAAACGCTGCCAAAATAACTCTAACTTTTGTAAAGCAAGGAGTTGTTGCTCATTAGTAAGAAACTTTTGTTCGTTAACTTGCTTAACACTTTTGTGTTATTACTTGTACTTCAATCTTGTATAATCTGCTTTTGAGAAGCAATCTTTTAAACACAAAATTTATATTCAACAGTGAGTTAATTGTTCCTTGAGTGACTAAGTGTTAGTCTGTATACTGAAGAAGTCATTGATAGTTTGTCTTTGAGGTTTAGTTCCTTGAGTGACTAAGTGTTAGTCTGTATACTCAAGAAGACATTGACAGTTGGTCTTTGTGGTTTGCAATAGTGATGGTTACTCTTGTTGCGGTTCTGTAATCAGTTTGGTTATAGTGAATTAAGTCCTTATTGAGAAGGCGAAATCACCTTGGCGGGTGGATTGGATTACCTTCGTTAACAATGAACCAAGATAAAAATAATTGTGTTCATTTATTTTTATTCTTCTGTTAAGAGTTGATGTTTAAGTTTCGAGAAATTTTATTTTGTGAAACCCAATTCAAATCCCCAATTATTGTATTTCTTGCACCTTCACACTTGAATCAGAGGCTTCTGATAAAATTAGATGAAACTTGATCAGAGTAAGTCTTCAATGCTTTGAGAAACGTTGAGTCTTCAAATCCTTGAGTTATTAGAGTCAATCTGGATAAAATCTTTCATTTGTTGACTAGATACTTGTAGAAGCAGATTGTTTGTTGTAAACACTTCTTTCTTCAATGATTCAGAGTGTGTTTTGATTGCATAAAGTTCATAGCTGCTTCGTTCAGAATCCAGAACTTCACTTGTCCAGAATCCATAACTTGCATGCTCATAGTTCAAAATCTAAGAATAAAATCTACACACTTAAACAAACCGTTAGATTACAAAATTGTTCTTCATACAAATGTATTTGTTATCATCAAAATTTCAAGGATTAGTTGACAGTGTCATTGGTTAATTATTCTGGTGAGGAGAGTTCAGCTGCAAATTCAGTGAGATGGACTTGGAGGTGTGTATTTATGCTCTATGATAGATCTGGCAATGTAAAATAGATTTTCAGATGGAGTGATGGAGTACATCCTTTTATCTTACTATATTTTGCATTCTTTTGATAGTGTGCTCCACGTTCTATTGGGCCTTGCTGACTGGCCTGAAACGGATGAAAATGGTTTCAATAACTTTATTTTTCCATCACTTTAGTGACTTTAATTAATTAATAACTCTCATATTAAAATAATATATTCACTAAATTATTCTCTATGATAGATTTCTTGTGAATAAAACTTAGCAAGTAATAACTTGGAAAAAAACTTGTTGTACTAATCATGAGAACGGGTGCATTCTTTGTTAAAGTTATACTGAATTTCTTTTATTTCCCTTCATTTCTTTCTAAAGTCTCAGGCTAAAGTTTCAATGACTTTTCTGCCAAAGGTAAAATGATCAACATTCATGTCAACACATGAACTCATTTCCACTTAATGTTTTCTAAAATCAAACCTTAGAACTTTTACTTCTTAAATGGTGAAAACTTGAAATTGAAATGAGTACATGTATACAAAAAGTACTAATTAGTTGCACCACTTTTTACTTGAATGGAATTTAATGCTTAAAACTTGTATTTTTGACAGCATTTTTGAGTGCACCCTTGGTTGCTGATGAAGTTGGATTGATGGCCTTTCGTATCTTAAAGACATTCCAAGCAGTGTTAGCAGCATGTCCTGCAGTTGCAAACACATGCTCAGTAGCTTCCCCAGCATTTTCCCCAAACCTGTTGTTCCCCAAGTATGATAGATGTATAAAAATGTAAATAATAATGTATTGATGACCAAGGCTTATTTGTTAGCAACAACAAAAGTATATTCCTTATAAGATTGAGTCCTCCCTTTACCTGTTAGAGACCATTCTTGATGCAGCTTTTGAGGTAGCAGAAAGAGTTTGTTTTTCAGCAGCTTCAGCTGCATCTAGAACTTTGTCTGCAACATAACAAGAGAAATAGAAAAGTCCAAAATGATGTGGCTATTCCTTATTTGAAAGAAAGAATATTGAACGTAAAAGGGTGCTGTCGCCAAGTGTTTTGACTCGGGTTTACTTACTGACTGCATCAAATGAAGCCAACAGCACCTCACCAGGTAACATCCTTAAAAATGCCTTTCCTGGTTGGGATTTAACCAAAGGAGCCATCACTGTTCCACTAACTATGCCAACACCATTAAGCAAAGATTTGCTCAACTTTTCTGTCATTTTAGACAGCTTCCTCACGCTACATTGCAACACAAAACACAACTATCATCAGTAACACATTATCATCATACTGAGTATTATGTGCTATATATGTGAGCTTCTCAGAGTCATTTTTGTATACCGTTTGAGGTTTTTATTGATCTTGTTCTTCTTCGAGGCCTCTGCGCTCTTGTTGCTCATGCTTTCCTTGGCCACAACACCGTTTTTCTCATCTGCGTGACTATTTAGGATCTTTTCTCCTCCTTTTTGAACCTTGTTTGTATAAGCATTGCTGCAGATGAAGATACCCTTCACAATCTGACCAGTTCCTCCTGCAATAAGCTTGGACAGAAAATGATTGTAATCTTCGACCCTCGGAGCAAACTCCTTCCAATCAAGATCATTCTTGTTACTCAACTTTAAGCCAGAAAAGCAAGAGTGTTCTTTCAAAAATGAGTCTAGAAAACTCAAACTTCCACAACTATCTTCCGAAAAGGTTACACCATAGCTAAGAGGCTCACCGTCTTTCACGGGCAACGAAAACAGGTAATGGAGAGCATCTAGCTTCACTACAGGCTCATCTTTAGTCAAAGGCCACTGAATTTCGTTTCCAACTTTTATAATTGTTGCGAGAGACACATTCTCCTCCAATGTTTTGATGACCATGAAATGGCCTTGAGCAAGTTCAAAAGCCTCTCCTTCATCCATCAGATGAACTTTACATCCTGGTATTTGTATCAGAACTTCTTGTTTGAGGTTCTTGGATCCTGCATATTTTTCGACAGTACAACTTCCCGGTATAGAGGTTTCCATTGGAGGCATAGCTGTGGAGCAATGGAAGCAGCACCCCATATCACTGCTTTCTTTTTCTTGAGTGGATGTGGAAATGTTAAATGCAGAATTTTTTATATAAAGGTGGGATTCTTTTGTTCTTTGCTTTATTCTGTTCCTAGTGAATGGTGCAAGTTTATATGACTTTCGGTGGAATGCATTATAAAGAAAAATGAAATAATATTGGGAGCTTATTGAAAAATGTGTAACAATAGTCTTATAGCTAATAGCATTACAGCTTGCACTCAACCCAGTGTGAATTCAAAGACTTCTTTGTATGGTTTTATTTTAAAATTTTCACATTGAAAAAGCTTCTTGTTTGTATTGTACTAATTCAAGGTGTCAGCAGAAATAACTCAGTCTAAATTTCGCAATTTTTTGTTAACAAATAATCTGACTTGTGAGTGCTTTGTTTTGGCACTCGAATAAGAAAGCGCTATAACGAGAATGAGATGAGAATGTGAATCAATCACTGCCTGTTTGTTTATAAACTTTGCAATTTTTTAGGACTGTTCCATATATTATATCACATAACAGTTACAATTACAAAATGAAGCCATGGGCAAAGCTTGCACTAAAAAATAATAATGGATTGAATGGGTAATGAAAAAATGGAACTAGGACTCCTACCATCATCTAAAACAATCAATCAAGAATTGCACCAAACAATAAATGAGATCAATGTGATCTACCAACACCCATTGCTTCAAAAGAGAGAATGATACAGCTGCTTGAAGGTTTTGCCTAGTTATCAAATTTTTTGGGTTGATGCCATTGTGCCAGAGTTCTGGACAAAGAACTGATGAATGAACCTTTGGCAGGTATCCCTTTCTTTCCGTATAAATGTTTCCCTCCCAAGTCTGTGAAAACTGGAGTCATATCCTTGCCTCTTTCGGTTCTTTCAATCTGCAGAGTGTACATTCAAATACTTTTTGGTTGAGAAAACAGCCGTAAAAGAAATCAAGTCAAAGACGACATAAAGCCCTTGAACAACATACCTTGATAATTTTTCCATCTTTTAAGTAGTACCAAATACCAGACCAATTGATAGATTGAGAAAAATGAGACTTGATTGCAGACAGAGGGTATAGAAAGTTATCCACTAGCAACGCAATGAACACCTGTGGGAAAAAAAACACCCTTTCTAACTTAAGCAACCAGTAATCAAGCACATTTCACGTCTCCTGTGGCATAACATTTTTATTTTTATTTTCATATATGTTTATAGATATTTACACAAGTACATGCATTGTTTACACTTAACCTAGGAGTTCGACAAGTTCATGTCAACCCTTGCCGTGGCAGGTATCCTGTGACAACCTATGTCACTTATTGCTTGCCAAGTTTGGTTCAATTTAATTTTTGCCTTAAAATATGTCTATTATCCCCACAAATATTGGCATTTTCACTTTTAGTCTCTGCACAATTTTGTCCTTTATTGGTCCCTAATATTTACAAAATCATTTGTTTTAGTCTCATCGCTGATATTGGGAAATACACAATCATTGTTGCCACGTAGAATTAATAATGTCACGTGGACTCCAACTCACTTCTATTTTCTTTCTCACCGACCAAACGTCATAGTTGGGAGTTGACGGGGTAAAGAGTGAGAGGCTGAAGGAGAGGGGGGACTTGAAGAAGTAGGTCTGGTGGTGAGTTAGTTGGTGTCCTTTTTGTACACAAGGCATTATTAATTCTACGCTGATACAATGATGTGTATTTCGATTGGCAATGTCATTGCCTGAACCTAAAAAGTATTGTTTTTGAAAATGTCAGAAAAGTTTTCAGGGGCCAAGAGTGGAAAACTGTTTATTTGTGGGAACTAAATAGGATAAGCGAATTAAATCTAGTCACATTAAAAACAAGCATGAAAAAAAATACTTACAAGACACCAATTATAGGCAGCAAGAGATAGTTGTGGTGCCTCTGGAGACAGCATGTTGCATAGTTGAACTTCTATCCTTGTCAAGTTCCACATAGAAAGAAGTTCCACAAGAGTGCATATGGCTAGGAAGCTCACCAGTGATAACCCTGGGAAAAGGCACGCATCAAAATGAAAGAACTGAAAATGTTAGAAGTGGAGATACAACTCGTAAAAATGGGAGAAGATAGTGTTATTTTTGGAATTAAATTTGACTTGTGAGAAGTGCATGTTTGAAAAAAACAAATAATGACATATATTACAGACAGACCAGATTTGTCTAATTTATTTTAACATCCCACAAACAAGGTCAGAAGGTGTTAAGATAAGAACATACTTAAAATTATACAAGTACTTATTTACAAATTTCATATAACACAAGTTCACACTAGTGCTATTCCTGAATGAAATAAACCCTCGGCAATTTTAAATTTATATTGTATGTTGAGAGCATAATCAGAGCTTCTAACACTGCAACTAAGTTGAACAATATCCCTTATTTAGCATCACTAACAACCTGCCTAAAAAGGAAAAGTAGTGTACTCACCAGCAGGGGTATAGGTCACTTCTTCAAGTGAGTATCCCAAACTATAAAATCTAAATGCTGCTACAAGATGAATCATTGCCATAAAGAACGGTGCTACAAATCCCCATGACAAATAGCAGTGAACACCAAACAATGCACGGTTCATCACCCAGTTGACGGTTGTTGTATATGACTCCAAAACAAATGTTTGTTTCCTCAAGTAATTCCAGTATCTACATAATTTTGAAGACTAAATCATAAAAATGGAAGGAAACTTTATTTTTCAGAAGAGTAATAGTCACAAACCTTCCAAAATTAAGATCACTGGCAAGGGGGTGAGGAAATACAGCAACTGGAGGAGAAGTAATAAGTCTTTTATGAGCCCCTGAAAGAGACAGCAAAGTAGTGATTGTTAGAATAATAGGATCAACTATCAGATAACTGTTTTTCAATGATTGAAGTGCAGTTATATATGATGATCAATATGTTTAAACTTTATACGATCGAAGTGATAATTACATCAAGGAATTTGATAAGAAAATCAAAGATGTACCAGCTATGGCTGCAAGAGTCATATCATCAGAATATCCGCCATCTTTAAGTCCCGAGACTACACCATAACGATCTTGCCTAAAGTCATCGGAATGCATCTGGAGAAAAACTAACAAGTTAAAATTAAGCTTTTCTTTAAAACGACAACTAAGAAAAGGCAAAAGCTACTTGCCATCATACAGCCTCCCCACAGAAAGAATGTTCTTCCACCAGTAGCAAATCCCATCGAACAAGGCTGTATAATAAAACAAAAGGAGAAAAGATTAGGAAAGAAAACGTTAAATAACATAATTACATATTGACATATTGTGAGACTGGAGGATAAAGGTTCAAGTTGTTGTGCTCTTGCAAATGCAAGTTAAGGCATGCAATAGATCCATGATGTGGAAACATCATTAAAGAATGACACATTATCAAAAGCCTAAATGAAAAGTTGTCTGATTAATATTGTGACATAAATCAAATCCAATTAGCAAACTAAGCTTTTATTCCTATACTTTCTTTCAAAACAACTGGAAAATAAAAGGAAAACCATCTTATACACAGATGTGTGCTGCAGAAGAGATCAGAGAATAAATAGATAGAGGTAATTGTTTACCATATGATATTCATAGATGCAGTAACTCCCTAGACTTCCAGATGGCAAATCAAGAGGATATCCAGTTTGAATAAATATCTGTGAAGCATCAAAATGGTTAAAACCATAAAAATAATTCAGGTAAGTAAAATTATAATAATTAGCATCAACACCTAGAAATAGAACAAGAGACAAAGTTTAAGTAAAATACCTCGGGGTTCTTCTCCATCTCACGAGTGAGCGCTCCTATTGATCCCGGATGTATCCTAACATCATCATCCAAAAACAATACATACTTGCTTTCTTTGTGCATTTTCTCCACCCCAACCTGCCAGTAGTCTAATATTAGTATGTAATACTAGTGAAGTTAGCAAAATGAATCTTAACAAGGACAGTTTAGCCGTCTAGTAAATGACCCAAACAAAATGTCGATATTTGATTATAAAAAAGTTAATATAGGTCCAGCATGCTGGTATTGTTGTAACTATCAAGTGTTATGCTGGGAAATGAAATTAAGTCTAACTTCTAGTCGATGAAACAACTAAGATCGTCACCATTTTCAACATAGATTTAAGTTGACTTTCAATAAATGTAGGGAACTAGTCAACAATAAAGCTATACTTTGTATTTGAAAGAACAATCAAAATATGTCAGTAAATTTCCATACCAATTGATTGTGAATTTTTTGACTACAAGTTGTTGATAAACCAGCTACAATAACCTTAACATCAACATCATCCTGCATATATCAAACACTTATCCAATTTAGTGAGATATGGACAAGATTAGAATATGCACCCAAGAAAGCAAAAAATTCAGGTAATGACTTGGAAGGAACAGAATCAAACTTCGAAACAGAAGTTTATCTGGTTCCAACGGGGTAACGGGGTATAAAAATCATACAGAAATCAGTTTAAGGTTGCAAAACTTAATAGCAAATAATTCAAAACATTAATGTATAAATGGAGGGAAATATGAACTTATTTATACCTCGAATTCTGATATTAGCCGTGATACTGCACGATAAGCAGGATCCTCTGTGCTTTCTACCACGAAAAGAAACTCTATAGGGCCACCATAAAGAGATGTTATCTGCATTTAAAAATTAATAAATAAAAGAACAGAACCGTAATGAAATTTTCCTATTAAATTTGAAATATGAAGTCCAAGTATTAGCTTTTATAGTTTGTTTTACAACCGACTATTGTTAACTATGCAGCAAAAATGAATAACCAGTATTAGGCCCAAAATGCAAGCACAACAACAACCAAGCATTTTCTTGGCTACATGGATCAAACTGCTGCATAATGTTCTATTAAAAAACCATGCTTTTATCCCAACTCATTAATTTTGAGATCTTTCTTAATAGTTTCTTTTTCTTATAGCTTTTCTAGGTCTTCTATCTCTAACGGTTAGACTACCCTCCATCTAATCTACTCAACTTGCTACAAAATACACAGGTCTTACATGTCAAAACCATCTAAAAGCATATTTTTCACCATCTTTTCTATTATAGATGTTACTCCAACACTTACTCTAATATTGTCATTTCTAATCTTATCTCGTCTAGTCTTACCACAAATCCAACGCAACTTCTTCATCTCTGCCATATATGATACACTTTAAATTAGGATTTAAAATTTAGGTATATGAAAGAGAGAAAGTATGTGAAATACACAAATTCACATAAGTTTAAATTAAATTAAAATTTTCCAAGTCATAATGCGCTATTCATGGAAGAACCAATAAGGTAGGCACCACATGTAAACCTAAATAAAAACAAAAATATCAAATAAGTTCCAGGGGAATGTGACATGAGTTTTACCTGACTCCTCCAGTTGTGGAGATTGTGTTCCCCAAACCCTTTCAGGGGCATAACCACTGTTACTCTTGGAAGATTGGCCTGATAGGAGTGCTCAAGTTCATTAATGTCGTGACAAAGGAAAGACAAACTATTCCCTTTCTTCATAGCATCCTTCATTTGTTTTATCTCTCTGTTCCTGTAAGGGGGAAACTGCATTATTTCTCATAGATGTGACAATGAAAGTGTTTCAGGACTCTATGACATTATTGAGTAATGGTACCTAACATAAGAAGCAAGAGCCCACCCAAGAGCAAGTGTTAAGCAAATAAAACATCCCTGCAGAGCAAACATAACATCCACGTTTATGATTATTTATCATGATATCTCTCTAAAATAACAAAGGTGATTACATACAAACCAAGATTACAAGGAAACACACGTTAATAATGATCATGCATGGTTCAATCAAACCGCAAGATCTATATATTTACTTAACACTGCTACTAATAGAGAATTTTTCAACCCGCCCTCTAAAAACACTGGGGTTTTACCAGAAGGATCCTTCCATTTGTATATTTTCTGTCAAAATACACTACCAGAAGGATCCTTCCATTTGCAAATCGGAAGGATCATGAGATTCTATGACCTTCTTAATTAATTCCATCTCATTCAATATTAATAATCATGCAATTTCACAATTCCAATTTGATATACAATGTGGAACTCCCCCTACAATGTTTCTTGTGTTGCAAGTATATTCTATGTGTACTAGAATTAAATCCTACAAGATATCTCACTACAAGGATTATGGATGTCAAATGCAGATACCTCACCTTTAAAAATAAAAATTGGGAATAAAGTCAGTTAAAAAGTTCCCTATAAAAAAATGAGAGACCAAACAGCTAAATCACATGCATTTAATGATAGCTAAATACCACCCACATCCTACAAAACCAAACCATTCATTCAATCTTCTTCATGAAAGCAACAGTTACATCAATATGAACCCAGAATAAATTCAAAAAGTAATGTACTTTCCAACAACCTCAAGTTGTTAAACCAAAAGCACAATATTAAATTGTCTACCAAAAATCTTAACTGGCAACAACCAAGTACCCCTGGCCCCTTTTACTACTTGATTCAGAAATCAAATCCCAATTATGTCACCACTTTGTAAACCTCTCCCCTCCAAAAAAAAACTTGTAACAAATAAAGTGTATGTTTGGTTTAATTTTGGAAGAGCCAAAAGTAATTCTAGAGGTATAAAATTAATTCCGCCTCCAAAATTGATTCTACTTGAAGCTATACTACATAGATTTTGAGTTTAAACGTGATTTTTACATTGAAATTTATTGTTTAACTCAATTTTACATAAAGTTATCCAAACATAAATCACTTTATATTTAAGACACTGGTAACCAGAATCAGTTTACTCAAAATCAAAATTAAAATTTTTTTTCACCGCAGAATGCAAAAACTACCGGCTACAACCCAAATTAATCATAACCAAGCAAAGTAGAGATGAAAAAAAGAAAAAACTCACAATGTACTAACATATCTAACTATAAACAAAACTTTATTTACTAACGAATAAACTTCAAGAATCAAATAAGAGTAAGATTAAACAATAATTATTCAAGAAAACGAGTTCAACTGAATTTCAAGTAAAAAAAAAAAAAGAGTGATAAAAATTCAGTGAAAATTAAATTAACCTAAATAAAGAACGATGATTGATAGAACCAAAAAAAAAAGTTAGAAACCTGGATCTGAATGTAAACGGCGAAAGGAGTACAAAAGGTTCTACTGAGAGAGAAGAGGAAGATATCCAAAGAAGCCATTGTTGTTTGTGTACCCTACTACCCCCTTCTCTCTCTCACTCTCTCTCTCTCTCTAAAACGTTTATCTGTTTCTCTCTCTAGAGTTGAGAATTCAGATAGGAAAGAGCGGCATTGATGAGAGAGAAACAGTAGTAAACTGGCTGGCAAGAGAGAGAAACCGAACAGAGGTAGTATTATTAGTAACGCTGCACGAAAGCTTCTTTTTTTTTTTTTAGAATATTCTCGTTTTCTTTTCCAAAACGCTTTCGCTTCTTTATTTTGACTGTATTTTTATTTTTGGTGAAAAAAAATTATTACAAGTTAAATTACATATATTACAAGTTAAATTATATATCATTTTATAATATAATAAAAGAAATTAATTATCATACACAGTCACTTAGTGTAAAAAAAAATATATAGTGAATTCAACACATTCATTTTTGTTACTTTAGATATGATTATAATAAAAATCAAACTTATGTAATAAATCAATGATTTAAATTAATATTATAAAATAGTTTTACACTGTTATGTATTACAATTAAATTCATATTAAAATTAATATAAAAATATGTTATTTGTTAAAATAAATAAATATTAATTATATATAAAATAATAAGTATTAAAATAAATAAATGTGAATTAACAAGTAATATTTAAAAAACATAAAAAGAATCTATATAGAATAAACAAATATCTATTTTGTTATGAAATAAATAAATATTTAAATTTATATATGTGGTTGGACTTGATTTCATACGAATAATCTTAAAATAAATTTCACCATATAAGTTTCAAAAAAAAAATTCTAAAACCATTTTAAAAAATTATTTTATTATATTTTATATTTTAAAAAAATAACAATTTCTAGAATTTCATCATTGTTATTAAACATATATGAAACATTGATTTAAATTACTATATTTATTTTTCATACAAAAAATTATTTGAATATATTTTTGTTTGATAACAAAATTTATTTAAGTTTTATAATATATATATATATATATATATATATATATATATATATATATATATATATATATATATATATATATATATATATATATATATATATATATATATATATATATATATATATATATATATATATATATATATATATATATATATATATATATATATATATATATTCCCCATCCTTACACCTTCTTAGTCACATCTGACGAAATTTTATTTCTACTACAAAAATTTGGAGATGCATTTTCGAGCACACCATTATTTATTTTTCTGAAATTATTTCTGAGATGCATTTCTGAAACTCTTATTTTTTTTTTTAAATCAGAGTTATTTCGGAGATGCATCTCTGAAATAGGTGTTCAGAGATGCATCTTCGAAATAGGTGTTTCGGAGATACATCTCTGAAATAGTGTATGACAGAAACCAATACGAACAATCACCCCATTATTCTCATTTCATCTAAAATCTAACTCTCCAACACCCAAAAACTTCAAAAAATCTCTACTTTCAAAAGTCATTCAAGTTGGTGTACTCATTTGCACTTGCTATAACTCACTCCAACTCTCAATTTCATCAGAGTTCAACAACTCTAGAAGCTTCAAATTTGAGAGTAAGTTCTTCAATCTATCTTAATCTTTGCATTTCTATTTTTAGTTGTTTAGATTATGTACAAACTGAAAAAAGTTTCGTTTAAGGTGTACAAATTGGGATTTGGAGTAAGATTGATGATGTTAGGTTGAAGTTTGGAAATGGAAGTCGTAGCTTTTTTCGGAGATGCATATCCAAAAATCCCTCTGATATGTTTCGGAAATGCATCTCCGAAAAAAGGGCTGGATTAATTTATTTTTTTTAATTTTTAAATATTGTCTTGTTCGTTCTTGTACCTTTGATTTGATTAACGATCATTTGTTTTCCAAAATAATGACAGAGAACCCCAACAGACTAAGACTTAGTAGGCCTAGTCAAACTGCATCCACTAAACGAGAAAGAGATGAGCAGACTACGAGTCGTCGAGGACGCGGTCGGGTACTGCGGGTGGAAGTGGAGGGAACATCGACTTCTGCTATTAGGAGTCGACTTTCACGTGCGTCATCGTCTAGGGATAACGAGGATGAGGAATCTGAGCGGGTTCAGGTTCCGAAACCCGAAATGGATGATATTCTGGAACTCAAGGAGGAGACTAACTCGGGTTTTGCAGGAGGATCGCCTAACATCTCCCTGTTAACCTATTACAACGATCATGTTGTTCGATATATTTCGGAGGATAGGTATATTATTATTTCTTACACTTTTAATTTAAATTATTTAAGTACTAATATGTTAAAATTGATATTAATTATTTATCTTTACAGGAACGTAGACCACTAAAGTGTGTGAACCACACGTAAAAGATATCTGAGTTGTATCACCCTGATGAGGCTTGGTTTAAAGAGGCCATTTTTGGCTCCGGACTTACGGGTCTTTGTTGTTCCGGCTATAGCACCATCAGCCACGACATGCACTGGATATTTGTGAAGAGGTGACACAAGTAGACATCATATTTCCACTTATCTGTTAGGGAGATGACAATCACACTTGATGACATTGCCTGCATGCTACACCTTCCTATCAGAGGGAGGTTACTTAACCACTCTCGGATCAATCAAAATTTAGTGATTGAATGGATGGTCGAATATCTTGGAACTGGTCCAGAAGAGGCATCTATGCAGTGTTCCTCCATCAATGGGACTCTTGCCAAGTTCTCATTCCTTAAGGAGCACTATGACCAACACCTCTCTGCGACAGTTGCTTCCCAGTCAGAGGGAGACGACTTCTTTGTTCTTTATCACCGTCAATATGCTATGAGATGTTACTTTATGTTCTTGGTTGACATGTCCATTTTTATGGATAAAAGCGCCAACTACGTGAATGTAGCATACCTTCAGTACTTCATAGATTTGGATACAGTGAGGGAGTGAAATTGGGAGGCTGGCTATTTGGTATACTTGTACCAACAGCTGAATGAAGCCTCTAACTGGAGGACACAACACCTGACAGGCTCTGTTACACTGCTGACTGTAATTATCGTTCAAACTATTAAATTTAATTTAGTATTAATAGAGCGGATGACCATTGTAGAGCGGATAGTTAGGGAGACAGAGAGTGCAGCGGGATACAATAGACAGAGGAGGGGACAGGGAGTGAGGATCAGGCATACACAGTTGTGGGATATGCTTTTTGGGCTATGTTTTTTTATGTTTTTTTTTTTAACTTTAGAATAATTTATGAACAATTATTTATTAGTTTTTTTAATGTTGAACAAGTTATTCGGTCATGTATCATTATTTATGTCTTATCATTTTTCATTTACGTTTTTATTATCGTTTTCAACTAATTATTTATCAAGACATTGAGAATTTAAAAAAAAAAAAATCATTGTCCAGGATTTCGGAGATGCACCTCTGAAAACCTCAAAATAGGGTGTTTCGGAGATACATCTCCGAAAATATCACTGCATGTTTAAATATAACGTCCAAGTCTAAAAAAATTATTCCTTAATTTAGGATGCCGTTCACAGATGCCCTTCCGAAAAATATTTTCGAATTTTCAGAAAATTTTCTCCTCCGATAAAAGGTGTACAAAAAAATTCCATACATATAAGAGTCTCTTTTTTAAAATTACATATAGATTAAATATGATTTAACTACTCAATTTACATTTCTTCTAATCACTATCAGAAGGAACATTGATTTTTTAATTTATATATAAATTAAATAAATCATTATCCATTGAAATAAAAAAATAATTTAATTTATGATTTAATTAAAATGTACCGACTATATAAATAAATTTTATATTATTAATTAATCATAACCGTTGAATTATTTAAAAAATTTAGCTTTAATTTTAATTTACTTTAAAATAATAAATTGAGTGGTCATAATAATTGATGGTATAAATTTTTTTATACTAACAATACATAACAATTAAACTCTTTAATTTATAATAGCAATAAAAAATTCAAACTCAAATAATGATATTTTTTTAAAGGAAATATGATAATATTCTTATGGATATTAAAGAATCCAATGAGTCATAAGCAAAGCATCCTTCCACTTATATTTTGTTTTTCTCTCTCTCACCATCATATTTTTTAATCTTTTTCTCTGTTTTTAAATGCTCCCTCCCTACCATTCAACTCTTGCTTAGCAAGAAAAGATCCTAATATGATCTTCTTTTATATACAAATCGATGAGTTTTAAAAGAATATTCTACACAATATCTCTTTTTACTATTTTAAAAGTGGATTTTAGTGGGATTATATAAACGTTGCTTTATAGTATGATTAAAATGGAAAATGTCAATTTTAGTGTTTCTTTTTATTAAGCCAACCGTTGGATTGGTAGTTGCTTGTTTTGTAGAGAATGGCAGAGCAACATGCATGCAAGGTGTCACGTGCTTATTCGTAATAATAACCATTTGTGAATAGTAAATCTTGCATGGTTCAAAAAACTCACAAGTTAAACACGTTACATATGGGCATATCCAACCAAAGATCGACAACACATGAAACATTTTATAATAAAGCAACAGTGTATTCAATGTGTTGATGTGACTCAATTTCTTCACTTCAGACTCCCCAAGATAGAAAACTACTTATATAACACTATTTTCTCCAATTTCTTGCAAGTAAAAATCTCATTTTCTTTTCTACTCCTTTTTTTTCTTTCAGGATTTGCCTCAAGATTTGGAGACAGTATATAAAAATATTTACAAATCATTTTCTACTCTTTTTCTATATAATAGTATTAATAAAGAATGTGTTTAGAAAAAGGTGATAAATACATCTAAAAATAACTAGAAAAATTATTAGAGGGTAATTTAATATTTGTCATTTATTAGACATTCTCATTATGGCCTATGTGGCATTCTTATCTTTGCTACTTTGTGTATAAATAGGTGTACTAGGTTTACATTTAATACAATCAATTCCTTCAATCATTAGTGGCAGCCTTTAACATTTATTCATTTCTCTCTTCTTCCTCAATTTCATCACCTTGCACTAACAAATTGGTATCTAGAGCTCTTGGTTTATTCTGAAATTCTGGGAAACACGAGTGATAGTGAGCTGTGTGTTTGATTTTTGAATCTTGAACAAAAATCTGAAACAGAATCACACTGATTCTGTGGGTTTGGGAAACACTGAGTGAGAAATCTGAGATCTGAGTTCTTTGTGCAAGGTTTAAGATGAATGGAGGCAGTAGTTTGAACACTAAACTTCCAGTTTTTGATGGCAAAAACTGAAACAGATGGAAGATACAAATGTGTGTGCTGTTTGGTGTTCAGGATGTTCTGGATCTTGTTTCTGAAGGTTATGTTCCAGTTGCAGCAGATGCTACTGAAGAACAAAAATCAGAAGAAAGAGTTGTGAGGAAGAGGGATCAGAAAGCTATGTTCTTTATCCATCAGTGTGTGGATGAAAATGTGTTTGAGAAGATTGTTGATTCGACGACGTCGAAAGGGGCATGGGATATACTGACAAGATGTTATGGTGGTGACGTATCAGTAAAGAAGGTAAAGCTTCAGTCCCTGCAAAAACAATATGAAAATCTCAGCATGAAGAACAGTGAGAAAGTTTCTGAGTACATCTCCAGAATGATTCTGATCACTAATGAGATGAAAGCTTGTGGAGAAACAATTTCTGAACAGGTAATCATAGATTCTGAGGTCACTTACTCCTCAGTTTGATTACATTGTTGTTTCTATTGAACATTCTAAAAATCTGGAAACCATGAGAATAGAAGAGTTGCAAAGCAGTCTAGAAGCGCAAGAGTTGCGTCTGACTGAAAGAACTTCTGAGAGGGAAGTGGAGCAAGCTCTGAAGGCTTCTTTTGTCAAGAAGGACCAGAAGCAGAATAAACATGGTGATAAATTCCAAAAGTCAGAAACCTCAACTTCTGATGAAAAGAAATATCAGAAGGGAAAGGAAAGGTATGACAAGAAGAAGGTTCAATGTTACTGCTGTAAACAGTTTGGCCATTTTGCCAAAGATTGTAGAAATAGAGGAAGGAAATCAGAAGAAGCAAACATAGCCAGAGAAGATTATGATGATGAACCTGTGCTACTGATGGCTTCTGATTCTGATGGAAACTGTTCAGGAGATTGGTGGTATATGGACACTGGTTGTTCAAACCACTTGACTAGGAACAAACAATGGCTGATAGACTTTGACTCCAGAAGGAGAACAAAGATCAGATGTGCTCATGATAAGTACCTTAATGCAGAAGGTATGAGAAATGTTAGAGTCAGAGTGAAGAATGGAAGAAGCATTCTGATCAAAGACGTTTGGTATGTTCCTGGAATTAAAAGCAATCTGATGAGTGTGGGTCAGCTTATTGAGAAAGGTTTTTCAGTGGTTATGAAGGACAACCTCTTGACGTTGTATGATTCTAATCAGAAGTTAATTATGAAGTCTGAGCAGGGAAGCAACAAAACATTCAAGGTGAATGTAGAAACTTCTGAAGCGGAGTGTCTTAGTGCAGAAGGCGCTGAAGCTGACAGTAAGTTGTAGCACAAGAGGTTAGGGCACTTGAACTATAGAAGCCTAGGGCATCTAAGTTCTAAGAAGCTCGTACATGGCATTTCGAAGATTGTGAAGCCTCAGAAGTCATGTGTGATATGCATGAAAGGCAAGCAACCCAGATTGCCATTTGCATCAGAAGTAGCCCCCAGAGCAAAGCATGCTCTGGGAGTAGTACATTCTGATGTGTGTGGACCATTTCCAGTACCTTCACTTGGAGGAAACAAATATTTTGTGTCTTTTGTGGATGAGTTCACAAGAATGACATGGGTAACACTCATCAAGTTCAAGCATGAAGTGTTTACTGAGTTCCAGAAGTTCAAGGTGAAGGCTGAGAAGCAGAGTGGTCAGAAGCTGAAGATTCTGAGAACAGATGGTGGAGGTGAGTATAACTCTACAGAGTTCCAAAAGTTCTATGAGGAGAATGGAATAGAACATGAGGTTACTGCTCCATATACTCCTCAGCACAACGGTCTTGCTGAAAGAAGAAACAGAACTTTGCTTGATATGACCAGAAGTATGCTGAAAGAGAAGAAGTTACCTCACATGTTATGGGGAGAAGCTGTTGCCACATCGACATATGTTCTGAATAGGTGTCCAACAAAGAAGTTGAAGGAAATTGTTCCTTTAGAAAAATGGACTGGAGACAAGCAAAGTGTTAGCCATCTGAAGGTGTTTGGTTCTGTATGCTACAAACACGTTCTAGAGGCTAGAAGACGAAAACTGGATGATAGAAGCAAAACAATGTTACTGGTGGGGTACCACAGTACAGGTGCCTATAAGCTTTATTGTCCAGAAACCAACAAAGTTGAAATCAGCAGAGACATCATTGTGAAAGAGTCAGAAACATGGGATTGGAACAAGCTTCAATTAGATTCTGGTGTAGTGCCAATACAAGGGTTAGTTTCTGAAGATTCTTCAGAAAGTTCTGAAGACGAGTCAGAAGATGAAGACTCTAAAGATGAGTCAGAATCTCAGGGAGATTCTGATAGTGGATCTGATTCTGATCCAGATTTTGATGATGATCTAGAATCTGGTGGTGATTATACTTCTGGAAGGGAAAACTATGAAGACATGGGGTCTGGAGAACAAATTTCTAGAAGTAACTCTGAAGGTGGTAATTCTGAAGGAAATAATTCTGGACAAAGTCCAGAAGCCAGCACAGTTCCGAGTTCTGGAGAAGCTTCAGAACAAGATCAAAGGCCACAGAGAATCAGACGAATACCAAGTAGGTTTGCAGATTTTAGCATGTTGCATGATACTGAAGTAGATTCTGAAGGAGAAATCGTTCAGTGTGTCATGCTAGTAGATTCTAAACCAGTAGGTATTGAAGAAGCGCTCAAAAAGAAAGTATGGCTGAATGCCATGAAATAAGAACTTGAGGCTATTGAAAGAAACAAGACTTGGAAGCTGACAGAACTTCCAAAAGGCAAGAAAGCCATCAGCGTCAGATGGGTTTTCAAGCAGAAGCTAAAGCCAGATGGATCAATTGGCAAACACAAAGCGAGACTAGTGGCTAGAGGTTTTCTTCAGAAACCTGGACTAGATTACTTTGAGGTGTTTGCGCCTGTAGCTAGACACGAAACAATCAGACTGGTGATTGCTTTAGCTGCAAACAGAAATTGGCCTTTGATACATCTGGATGTGAAGTCTGCATTTCTGAACGGTCCATTACAAGAAGAAGTTTATGTGTCACAACCTCCTGGATTTGTGAAAAAGAATCAGGAAGGGATGGTATACAGGTTAAATAAAGCTCTGTATGGACTGAAGCAAGCGCTCAGAGCTTGGAATTTGAAGATTGATTCGTTTTTCAAGGAACAAGGGTTTCAGAAGTGTGAGGGAGTATGGTGTTTATGTTCAGCACACTTCAGAAGGTAATATGATTCTGGTCTGTTTGTATGTTGATGACATATTACTCACATGAAGTTCTGAATAAGAAACAGTTGAGTTCAAGAAAGTTCTGATGAATGCGTTTGAGATGACAAATCTTGGAAAAATGAGTTTCTTTCTAGGGATGGAATTTATATACTCTGAGAAAGGAATCATCTTACATCAGAAGAAGTATGAACTGAAGCTTCTGAAGAGATTTGAGCTAGCAAATTGCAAGGTTGCTACCACACCTGCTGATACGAATCAGAAGTTGGATTCTGATTCTGATGGAGAGGATGTGGATGCTACAACCTTCAAACAGATGGTTAGTTCTCTGAGGTATTTGTGTAATACCACACCTGATATTTGCTATGCAGTTGGAATGGTCAGCAGATACATGAGCAAACCAAAGTGGTCTCATTACTGAGTTGCTGTCAGGATTCTGAGGTATGTAAAAGGAACTCTGAAATATGGAGTGTTATTTCCTTCTGGAGGAAAGATTAAATCAGAACTTCTGAGTTATTCTGATTTTGATTGGTGTGGAGATAGAGTTGTCAGAAGAAGTACTTCTGGGTACTTGTTCAAGTTTCTGGGAGGTTCAAGAAACAGCCTGTTGTGGCTTTGTCAACATGTGAAGCTGAATACATTGCAGGTGCTGTAGCTGCTTGTCAAGCAGTTTGGCTTCTAAATCTGCTGCATGATCTGAAGGTTGAAGTTGAGGAACCTCTGAAGCTGATGATTGATAATAAATCTGCAATTAATCTTGCAAAGAATCCAGTGCTACATGGAAGAAGCAAGCACATTGAGACGAAGTATCACTTTCTCAGAAGTCAAGTGCAGAAAGGAGTGTTAGAAGTTCTGCACTGTAGCACTCAGAAGCAGCTAGCAGATGTTCTGACAAAGGCGATAAAAACAGACCAATTTCTTCGCTTGAGAGATGAAATTGGTGTTGTTAACTTCTGATAAGTTACTAAATTACGGGATGGTATTAGAGGGTAATTTAGTATTTGTCATTTGTTAGACATTCTCATTAGGGCCTATGTGGCATTCTTATCTTTGCTACTTTGTGTATAAATAGGTGTACTAGGTTTACATTTAATACAATCAATTCCTTCAATCATTAGTGGCAGCCTTTAGCATTTATTCATTTCTCTCTTCTTCCTCAATTTCATCACCTTGCACTAACAAAAATTATATTAAAAATAAACAAAAGTTCTAAAAAAATTATAATTAAAAATAGAAAGAGTATAAATAAAAGTTTTTTTTTTATTTTTTAAATCAAGAGATAAATAGAAATATTCAAGAGGTATTGTTATGGACTGGGCCCGACTGGCCCAATAGCATTGATAAGGCCCAATCCAAACGGACTTGCTGGGGGCCACGCCGACCAAAGGGTCACAGTCGTGCCCGACGTGCTCCCTGGGGCTACTTGCTCGACCGCCTACTGTCCAGCTCGACCTCACCCCGAGCACCCCTCTTAGGGCAGACTCGGTCCACTGCACTCTCACGGGACTCCGAAAAGACCGCGTCTTTGTCCGCCCGCACTTCACGCAGAACATCCAGGGAGGGGACCACGTGCAGGTCCCCACTACGCACGTAGAACCTGGCAGTTCCTCCATTGGGCCAAACCCGCCCGGCCCAATGAAGGAACCTTGGCCCAGCGCTGGGGGCTATAAATACCCTCTGTTTCCAGAGGGTCAGGTATTCATCATTCTACCCATACTTACTATTGCCTGCTCGTGCTCTTACTTACTTCAGCATCAGAGTGTCTTGCAGGTACCCCCCCACCTCGTTTAAACTTTCAGCTCGGAGCCAGCCGTGACAGTCCAAGTCTGATCAGGTTAGATCAGTGGCGCCGTCTGTGGGAAACTAGCTTCCCCGTCTTGCAAACTCTAAGACCAAAGCTCAAATTCAACTACCTGTCATGGCTGATCAAGCTCGCGACGAGCAGAACGTCCGTGTCGCCGACACTAATAACGGCACCGCGGACAAAAACAGACATCTTGACAACGCCGGCAATCCCGGCCACAATACCATTCCTACAACAACCGCCCCCGGAACTTCCTCCTACAGGGACGGAGCTACCGCATCATCCTCCTCGCTCCCACCACCACTCGAGGACGACCCGACGGCCCTCGCCCACTACAGAGCCGCCCGGTTCCAGGAAGTCCCCGTCCCCTCCGGGGCGGATGCCACAACACAAGCGCTGTTCGCAGCAATTAATCAAACGAACTATCTCATCTTCGCCCAAGGAGAGAGATTAAAGGCGCTTGAAGACGAGCGAAGGCCCCCGAGGAGGCATCGGAGACCACATACTCCCCCTCCTCGAGTGACTGAAGCTCGACACCCCTCTCCCCCGCGGAGACACTACAGGGAGACGTCTCGAAGCCCATCTCCCCGGCCAAAACAGAGACGGCCTTACCTGGAGAGGCAGCCTGTCATTCAGGCCGGAGAGCCCAGTCGCGACCCGGCGGTACTAAGAAGGCACTCCGGAGATGGGCGCGTGAAATTCAACAGCCGAGCATCCCGCTCGAGAGAAACTTAGCACGACCTGGACCGTCGTGCCAGACAATATTACAGGTCCCCCTCTCTGTCTCCGGAGAGAAGCGATGAGGACGACCCCCGCGGTCCCCTGTCACAAGCTATTATGGAGGCACCCATCCCCCCAGGCATGGAGAAGCCCCCTCACTTGAAGGAGTACGATGAAGTCGCAGACCCGGTCGACCACATAGATGGGTTCGAGGCTATGCTTCACTATCACAACGTCGGGGGCCCCATCAAGTGCCGTCTATTCCCCACGACACTCAGGAAGGCGACAATGGACTGGTACAAAGGACTCGCCCCGGGCTCAATCACGTCGTGGCGGAACCTGAAGAACCAGTTCATCAGTTCCTTCACAGCTTCTCGACGTCATTCGAAGACCGAGGCGGCCCTCGAGGCCATCATCCAAAGACAGGATGAAACCTTGAGGGAATTCATCAACCGCTTCAACCGGGAAGCAATACAGGTCCCCTGCGCGGACCATATGAAAAGATACTTGCTGGAGAGAGGGCTCCTCCCCGACACAGAATTTAGAAAGGCTGTGGGTATCGAGCCACCTCGGACATTTGATGCCCTCCTCGAAAAGGCCCAAGCATACATGGACTACGAGGAAAGGGAGGCGGCCAACAGAGCCCGAGATTCCAGGACCCGTGGTCCCAACAACAGCTCGCGCCAAGAGCCTCCTCCTCGACGAACCAGGGAGAAAAGGAAGGAAGACAGACCCCGGGAAGTCCGGGAACAAAGAGGACCTTCAGGACGTTTCACCGAGTACACTCCGCTCACAGCTTCCCGCGAGCGCATCCTGGCGGAGTGTGCCAGCACCGATTTCAAGGACGGCGGTGTCAAACGTCCCCGACCTGCTCCTGCCAAGCCCGGAGCAGACAAAAACAAATACTGTCAGTACCATAGGAGCCATGGTCACCTGACTGAGGATTGCGTCCACCTCAAGGACGCCATTGAAACCCTCATCAAGGGAGGGAGGCTCGCACAGTATCGGCGGAGTGACGCTCCCCGTCGTGACGCCCAAGAAGCCAGGGAGCCAGAAGAAGACGCCCGACCATCTGACGAGTCGGTGCCCATCCAAATTGCCTTCTCCGTGACCAGGCCCGAGGATTTCGACTTCCCCGAGCACCTGCAAGAGCCACTTACAACGCACAGCAGGTGGGAATACTTCCCCTCCGCCCTGGTCATCAACGGCGGTGGGTTCAACGACTTGACCATCAATTCAGCCAAGAGGAAGCTGGACGAACTGGTCGACGCGGCTCCCCCGCAAACAGTGACGTTCGAAAGGGTGAAGGGCAGGTCAGAGCCCATTACCTTCTACCTGGAAGAACTCCCCGGCGGAGCCCCGAACACGGTCATCCCCTTACTGATAAGGGCAAGAATGGCCAATTTTGATGTACATCGCATCCTGGTCGACGAAGGGAGTTCCGTCGACATCATGTACAACCAACTGTTCCGGACCCTTCAGCTGGACGACTCCCATCTTTCACCATATGTGGGTTCAGACTTACAAGGCTTCAACGGCTCGACCTCCAAACCCTGGGGATATGTCGAGCTTCTTGTTACGTTCAGGGAAGGGACGACTACAAGACAAGTCAAAGTACGCTTCCTTGTCATCGACTGCCCGTCTCTATACAACTGCATCTTGGGGAGACTGACACTGGCAGAGCTGACGGCGGTACCCTCGACCGTCCACCTGAAGATGAAGTTCTACACCAAGAGGGCACGAGTAGCCACTATCCAAGGAGACCTAGCCGCTGCCCGCAAGTGCTTCAACGCTGCTTCAAAGGGACGTGATACCGTCGACATAGGGACCAGACCCGCCAAAAGGATAAAACAGGAGCCCGACAGGAAAGCATCCCCCGAGGAAGAAGTCCAGAAAGCTCCACCAAAAGTCGATTCCATAGCTCTGGACACCCGTTTCGACCAGGACGAGCCATCCAGCAGCGAGCAAATCCCACTCCGACCAATACCGGACGGGGATTTTGAACTCGTTCCCCTCGGCACAGACCCGACCAAGGGAGTGAAGATTGGCAAAGACCTCCCCGACTTGGCCAGGAAGTAAATCAAGGCCTGTCTGCGCGAGAATGCTGATCTGTTTGCTTGGAGCGCTGCGGAGATGCCCGGACTTGACCCTGAGGTCGCCTGTCACCACCTCGCCATTGATCCAGCCGCTAGGGCCGTAGTACAACGTAGGCGTAGGCAGTCTCCAGAAAAAACGGAGGCTGCTGAAAAAGCTGTAAAAGACCTCCTAGAGGCAAATTTTATTTCTGAAGCCCGGTATTCCACCTGGCTGTCCATTGTTGTACTCGTGAAAAAGAATAATGGAAAATGGAGGATGTGCGTTGATTATACTGATCTCAACCGGGCTTGCCCGAAAGATGCTTTTCCCTTGCCTAACATAGATATGCTGGTCGACAACTCGGCCGACTACAAAACTTTGTCGTTCATGGACGCCTACTCGGGCTATAACCAAATACCGATGGCCTTGGGCGACAAACACTGCACGACATTCATGACCAGCTCGGGCAACTATTACTACAACGTAATGCCCTTCAGACTGAAAAATGCCGGAGCAACTTACCAGTAGGGACGTCAGTTTGGACCTGTTAATGGGGATCCCCGCGGGGAACGCCCCGTTCGGGGCCCCAAAGATGGGGAATTTTCCCCCGTGGGGGCGGGGATGGGGAGAAAAATTCCCCCGAGAGCATTTCGGGGACGGGGACGGGGAATACACCCCCCGCCCCGCCTATTATTTTAATATAGTTAATTTAATATATATATTTTAGATTAGGTTTTTTAGTCATTTCCTTTATGTTTATTTATAAAAATAAATAAATAAATATTCATGTATTTATTAAGAGAGAGAAATGTAAATATTAGAATTTTTTAATAACATAATAAATATGTGAATTCTTTGTGCTTTTTATTTTTATAGAAAATATAAACATTTTAAAAAAATAAAATATTAATGAATAAATGTAGGATCTATGGGGATCCCCGCGGGGAACGGGGATCCGCGGGGAACGGGGATGGGGATAGAAATTCCCCCGTGACGGAGATCGGGGACGGGGACGGGGAATGAATTTGATGGCGGGGAAAAAGATGGGGAAGTGTCCCCCCGGCCCCGCCCCGCCCCATTGACATCCCTACTTACCAGCGCATGATGAACAGAGTTTTCGACAAACAGATCGGCGACATGCTCGAGGTATATATGGACGACATGATCGTAAAGTCCCGAGCGGACACCGACCATGCAGCACATCTCAAGACAGTCTTTGCCCAAGCAAGACAGTGTAAAATGAGGTTCAACCCCGAGAAATGTACGTTCGGGGTTAAGGCAGGAAAATTCCTTGGATTCTGTCTAACAGAACAGGGAATCGAAGCCAACCCCGACAAATGTCGGGCGTTCTCCGACCTCCCAACGCCAAAATCGAATAAGTCGATACAAATCATGAACGGCATGCTCACGTCACTATCCCGATTCGTCGCGAGATCCGCTCAGCACGCCCTCCTGTTGTATCCCAAATTTTGACCTAAGATACCATCTCCCATCTGCATCATTACATTGCAAGTGTTCACAAGCGATCTGACCTATTTTATCAATTTTCAAAGCAAATTTTAAATTCATAACTTTTTTTTTTAGTCAAGGGCTGGTTATTTTTTTTGAAACGCCAAGTTTATTAACTGATCAATGCTTAAAACAATGTTTATTTAATTATTTATTATTCTAAGTTTAAATAGTTGGAATTTATTTTCAGTTATTATAATTTAAAGAATTATAAATAATAAAGTAAATAATTGAAGAGAAGTTTATTAATTGATCAATGTTAAAACAATGTTTATTTAATTATTTATTATTCTGTGTTTAAATAGTTGGAATTTATTTTCAGTTATTATAATTTAAAGAATTATAAATAATAAAGTAAATAATTGAAAAGAAGTTTATTAATTGATCAATGCTTTAAATAATGTTTATTTAATTATTTATTATTCTGAGTTTAAATAGTTGGAATTTATTTTCAATTATTATAATTTAAAGAATTATAAATGATAAAGTAAATAATTGGAAAGAAAAAAAGAATTAACTGGTAAAATAATAGAGTTTTATTCATCTTTATTCTAATTGTTACAATTGTTGTTTAAATACCGTATTTATTTATAAAGTATTTACAATGACAATTATACAAAATGTTTAAAGTGAAATAAAAACTATTTTAATTTTTCTAAGATTCTAAATCTTCATCTTCTATCCAATACTTCTTTGATGCTCATTTGATTTTACCTGCAAAGAATTAAAAGAAAAAGTCAGAGATAGATATATAATTAAAAGCAGACAATTAATTTAGAGTTCATCATTAAAAGCAAACGGCTGGAATCAGTTTTTACCCTCTTTGCAAATCACAGGATTTCTCCCGGTTCATAAAAAGGGATGAATATTTATTGATAAATATGAATGCACAAGTTAAAAATATGCACAAATTCAATTTTGCCAAAACCAACTGCATATTTCAAAACCAACTGCATATTTCAAAACCAATTGCACATTTCAATTGTCAAAACTGCATAGTTCAAAGACAGCATATGCAAATAACCAAGTCAAAGTCACATTTTCAAAAAAAACAAAGTCCAACGTAAACTGTCCAAAAGTATGGAAGTATGTCAATACAAAGGCTCCTCCATACTGTAGCAAATGCAGATAGCTAAAGAAGGAAATGTGCAGATTAAAACCATATATGCAAGCCAAATATTTCTAATTTCATCATTTCCCAGCCTTTGCTTTTTCAGAACACAAAGTACACATAACATTTTAATGTTTCAAACTGTACTAAGGAGAGAGAAGAGAGAAAGGGGTTGGGTTTACAGGTTTTGACTTTAGGCAGAAAGGATATAGAAAACAAAACTGCAGTAACACAGTAAAAAAGGGAAGCATAGAAAAAGGATACAAAGCAAACTGAATGAAACAGTAGAAGTGCAGAGGTATCAAAGGCAAAATAGTTAAAATATACAAGAACCTGAACCATCAAATAGAGGCCAGGCAAACTGATATAAAACAACACAAACTCTTCAAGAAAAACCAGAGTTCAAAAACCTGTTTTGAGGCCTTAAATCAAAACTGTCAAACAAATACCAAGCCTACTCTCAAGGTACAAAACAAAAACCTCAAGAACCTGCATTCAAGACATATGTACAACCTGTTGTCTCAAGCAAAAAACCAATAACCATGGCCTGAAAAACCAGAAACCTTAACCATATCCAGCCTTCAACCTGCCTGAAGCATAAACCAGTATAACCTATCAAACAAATACCATAAAACCATGGCCTAAAAAACCAGTAAACACTAAGCTGTCCAGCCTAAGCCTTAAGCCTTTCAAACCATAACCTGTTGAAACCTGTAAAAGCCTTAACCATCAAACGACACAAGCCATCACCAACAAACAATACCCTGTCAAACCTACTGTCAAGCCATAGTTCCAAATCTCCCAAAACCTGTACCTATCATCAAGCCTATCAAGTCCAAACTTTCATGCATGCATCAAAGACTTCCTAAACCAGTTTCCAAACCCACATAGTAAGCCTCAGAAAATATCATCACTGGGCGCAAAATCATCATTAAACATACAGACTCAAAATCATATAGCATACTCAGAAATCACCAAGGCATCAAGGCAACCAGAAGAGAAGAGGAAAAGAATCAAATATACTCAAAGGCATCAAGCATATTCAAGCATCAAGTAAGCAAAGCGAGGCAAAGGCAGCAAGAAGAAAGAAGATAAAGTGGTTCAGTTCATCAACACAGGCAACTAAAAAATCAGAAGTAAATACAAAATACCAGGAGTCCAAGCAAGTTCATGTCATTTCCTCTTCGCCATCCAGCCGCCTGAGCGCCTCCACCACCATTCATTCCCCTCCTCCATCAAGGTATAACTTCTTTCCCTCCATTTCGTACATCTTGACAGAAACACCATATTGAAGCTAGAGTCAGAATCAAGTGAATACTAAAATCATAAGCATGCAAAATCATAAAAAACCTAACGCGTTAAAGAGCGAAATCGTCACCTTCGCACTATATCACCGAGCGACCCATGGAGAAGGAGATGCAGTTGGTGGCGCTGGCAACTTTGAGGCAAAGGGCTTTATCCTAGACATTTTTGGCTTGAGAGAAGAAGAAGAAAGACGAAGACGAATCAAGAACGAGGAGTAGCGGCGCCGTTTCTGTAACCCTAAAGCCGTCCCCAAATGAAACAAAAATTAATAACCCTCAAAAATTTGTTTCAATTAAAAGGGCCATAACCCGTTTCCTAGGCCTAAAACCCAACGAATTTCATTAGAACACCCCCATCCCATTTCTGTTTGTTCTTAATTTGGGCCCCTTAAAAACTCTCTGGCCCATTCATTTTTTTTCCTCTCACTTTTGTTTAAACATTCATAAACCAAATTTGATTTACCTTTCTTTTATAATTCTAAATAATATAAACCATTTTCTATATATAATTTACTTAAATATATTAATTTTATTTATATTAATTCCTAATGAACAATACTTTTTATTTATTTATTAATTAAGACTTGGTATATAAAAAATTAGTTAAAATACTTGAATTAGTATAAGACATTAGTATGTTTTATTATTTGCATATTAATACTAAAAAAAAATACATAAAAAATAGAAAATTTAAAAATATTTTCTTTTCTTTAATTAAGTTCTCTTGCTTTGTACATATTAAACAAAAATATAAAAATGCATGTTCACGCCATTTAGTCTGTTATTTAATCATTGTTGTTGTTGTACCCCAAAATTTGCCCTCGCACTTTTCCACAAGAAATCTCAGCTTCAAACATTTCCTGACTTCTCAAACTGGCTCAAGAATCGGACAAACGGACTTTTTTGACAGTCAAGCAAAATTAGGGTTTTTTACTGATTTTCAGAGCTCTGAATTGTTTCATACAGTGGGCTTAGGGTTTGGTTAATTTTTGGTTCAATTTTGATCAAGCGAGCGTGATTTGGCATTTAATCCGGAATTAAGGTTTTATGGGCATATTCTCAGAAGAATTTAAATTCTATAGCACTTTGCGGTTTATTTCAAGAGTCGAGTTAAAATTCGCGTTATCTTGGTTTAATCAGCAAAAGAGACAGTGGCATAAATTCATTTTGTTTGGGCCAGTCAAAGAAGGGTGGCAGTTGGATTTACCGTACTTGCAAAGAATCAGTGTTTATGACAAATCAGTAAGAGGAAGCAATTGGTTTGAATTCACCAGTCCAAAGATATATGCAGTGTTGGATTCACAGTGCTTATGCGTTTGATCAGTCTATTTGGATCGACTGCTGTTTTGCTCTGGATGTTGAATAAGACAGACTTTAATTGATCAATGTTGTTTTATTTAAGTTATTTATTATTCTGAAATTAAATGATTGAATTTATTTTTCAATTGTTAATTCTAAGAATTTTAAATAAATAAATAAACAATAAAGAAATTAGAATTAATTGGATAATTTAAACTTTTATTGATGTTTGAATTATTTGTACAAATTGTTGTTTATTACAAACAATAATTTACATTTAATTTAAATATTACATAGAATGAAAAACTATCCTATTTTCTAAATATTCTTCGTGCTTCATTCCGCTCCGGCATTCCATCTTTCATCTGCAAAAAGAACAAGAAAAGTCAGAAAGCATTTAATTAAAAGACAGTAAAAGTTGCTCATCATTAGGGGCCACTGACTGGGATCAGTTGCCCTCTCTGCAAATCACGGGATTTCTCCCGGTTCACAGAGAGGGAAGATTATTTTTACTTCATGAAATGCAAATGTCAAAAAATGCATAAGTTACAAATTCAAGCTGCATAGAAATTCAAGATTCAAAATCCAATCCAAACTGAAAAAGTTCAAATCCAAAATTTCTATCCAAAAAGCCAAGGCTACTGTCAAAATGCCCAAAGTCCACTCAAAGAAAGTCACAAGTACCCAAGCTGTCATGAAAAGATTTAGCCAAGATATCAAGGAAAAGGAAGTCAGCACACATAAACTGTCAAAAGAGATGAAGATGTAAAATGTAAAATGCAAGCAATCTAGAATCATCACTTCCCATCCAGGGCCCCTTCAGAAAAGTACAAACAAAAATCATATAAAAATCTTAAACTGTACTTTAAGAGAGAGTAAAGAGAGATAAAGCAAACTCAGTTCAGGTTAGGCATGGACATCAGCACAGCAGGCAAAAGGGAGAGAGAGGAATGTGTACAAATTTCATCAACTCTGCATAATAGAAAAGCCAAGACAGTCCAATAGCAGTTCACAGCACAGCAGGCAAAAGGAAGAAAGAAGAATGTATACAAAATACCAACTCTGCCTCAGCACAGGACATACACAAGCCAATAGACAATAAGAAGGTTTAAGATAGAAAAGGAAATATACAAGACAGTTCAGCAGGCAATTCAAAGAGAGATATACAAAGTCAAAAGCCAACTCAGCAAAATACAAGGCAGTGCACAGCAGACAGTAGAAGAGTGAATATAGAAAAGAAAATAGCTAACACAGTTTAGGCAACTCAGAATAGACAGAAGTAAGGTGAGAGAGGAGAGAAGTATAAAAAACTGTCAAGGCAAACACAGCTAGGTAGCTGCATCAAGCACTTAACTCGGCCTCACCACAATACACATTAGCCAATATAGCAGTTCAGAGGATAAAAGAGATATATACAAGCTGAAGCAAAAACACACTAAACATATAAACCTGCAAAAAACTGAGTTGTCTAAAAAACCAACATCCTCTCATATCCCAAAACCCATAGCATAAACATACTGAGCTTATCAAAGAAAAGAGAACCATAACCATCATCTGAACCTAACATATTTCAAGCCTCAACCTTCATGCTAAACCCACAAACCTGATAACACATTTCAAGCCTCAACCTTCATGCTAAACATACAAACCTCATGTCCAAACTTGCCTCACCATAACATACTGAACCAAGCACATACAAGCTAAAGTCTCAAACCAATACCATAACCTGAACAACCTCAAGCTTAAGCATCAGTGATAACCATAACCAAAACCAACCCAAGCCTACAACCCTGTGAAGCTGAACATCTCAAGTCACATAGCATCAAGCTCACAAACAAGCACATAGCCTCTCAAGAAGAAGAAGAAAGAAGCAATTCAAAGTGAACTCAGTAGCAATCTCAAAAGGCAGTTCAAAGAGCCTCAGAAGCAAGCTTCATCATAGGCAAGCACACATAGGCAAGCACACAAGCAAATACTCAGACATATCATACTCAGGCAACAAGACTCAAGGCAACGATTGTTCCAAAATATTCCACAAACAGAAGCAAAGGCATCACAGTAGGAAAGAGGAAGATGAAGAAGTGAATCATTTCAAGGTTTGTTTTTTTCAGTTAATAATCATCATCAAAAAACCTGAGCAAAAGATAAAAGAACGAAAGTACCAGAAAGCATCAAAAGCAAGCTCCATCACCGCCGTTCCGGCCTCCTGAAGCATCACCCCTTTGCCTCTCCTCCGTCTCCCAAAATCAGGTAGCAATCTTCTTCCCTTTCACCTCATAAAACGAAAATATAAAACTCAGTTTAAAACAAGTCCGAACCACGCGAATCCAGAAAAGAAAGATAAAGACATAACATCTTAGGACTAACCTCGTTTCAAAGGATGCGGATTTCCTGCCTAGAAGGGAAGAGAGTGTGAGGATGATGTTGGTGGCCGGAATCGAGCGCTCGGAAAGCCTAAACGGAGAAGACGAATTCAGTAAACACGGCGCCGCTGACTAGCCCTAACCCTCGTTCCACAAATAACACGCTTAACCCTAATTTCGTTCAAGGCAAGCTTGGGCCTGACCCGTTTCCTGATTACCCCAAAGCCCATTAACATTAACCTCTTTTCATATTCATCAACAATGTTTGTTTAACCTACTTTTTCTTTCATATATTAATAATAACCCTTTAAAATCTTATGAAAGCATTTCATTTACTTTACAAAAAAAATCATTTTTATACAAATACTTTCTTTTTATTTACAATTTAACTAAAGCATTTTATATATACTTATTTAATTAAAAATACTAACCTAAATATCTAAATACTTTTTATACACAAATTAAAATTAAAAACATTCTTAATACATATTTGTATATATTATCTTTTCTTTTTTATATACATACATAATTAAATTGAAAATACCTCTTTTAATTAAAACATGTTTGTACATATTATACGTAATTAAAATTAAACTTTTTAGTTAACATTCTTTTTGTACATAATTAACATATAAATCAAAATACAGATTAAAACGTATATCTAGGTCAAAACCCTAATACGGCTCAACTTCACATTTCGCACTTGTACATATTTACATTTACACAATACATATACATTTGCACTTACACAATATATTGCCCTATACACACTTTATCTTATATTTATATATCTGATATTCATTTTGATCGCACATTCGATTTGGTTGTAAATTATTGGGTACTATAAGTCTCATCCCCTTGTACATTTATACCCCCACTCCCGGACATTATTTTGTAATAGCGTAGATTTACATTCCGCAATTTACAGCTTTTCAATTATACCATGGTTAGACCTAGGGTTTGTATGTACATAAAATCAAACGCTAGATAACCTAATACAAGACAAATGCATGTAATCAAAACACAATCACACTTGCACCCCCCTAGGGTAATCCCACATGTTGCCTTCCAAAATGGGCCATGCTTGCGCGTCGAATGTCTTTGGCAAAACAAAATCAAATGATCATAAGTCCCTCGATGACGCTTTCGAAAGTTGCCTAAACGGAATGATCATAGTCCCTTCAAAACAATTTGCCAAAGACACTTGGCATCATTGCATTCATGGTCCATACGATGACCCGTGCCCGTCCCGAATAAACTTCCTAAACGCAAGATTGCCCATCAATTTCAATGATGGAACAAAACTGTTAAAAGGGGTTAAAACATGACAAAAACCTTTGAGTACAATAGGGTAGACATAACTCTTAGTTACTTGAGATCAAACTTGCAAAAAAACACTTGCCTTCTTTTCAAAAAACCACAATCCACAACACTTTCAAACAAACTCTCAAAAACATTTGAAAACATCTTTTCGAAAAGATTCACACTTTTGTAAAACACTCAAACACGAGTCAAATACATTAGTTGCCTAAAACAAGGCATCTTTTTCTAAAACATTTTCAAAAAGCACCCACACACACACCATTTTCAAAGCAATCGAAAAACAAGGCAAGTGATCTAAAAAACCAAGTAACTAAGAGCCCATGGATAACCATGGATGAAAAGGGTGCTAATACCTTCCCTTTTCATAATCTACCCCCCGAACCCATGAAATATCTCAAAAGGTTTTTGCTGTGCTTTTTAACCTTTCCTTTAGGATAAAATAAAAAGTCGGTGGCGACTCTTGCTAAACCGCACAAGTGCGAATACGAACGCAAAACACAAGTCAGTTCTCCCACCGTATCACAGAACTGGCGACTCTGCTGGGGATACTTTTAAAGTGGGGTTACCTTAGGGTTTAGATCACCTTTACTTTCAATTAATCGCTTTGTTTGCTTTACATTTGTGGGCATTGTATCGGAGTTTTATAGATCCTAACCCGGATCTGGGGAAACCCTTTTAGGTAGCAACAAGGCTGTGAGGGAACTGTGCGGGGTATACCGACATGGTTGAAGCAGTCTGCTACGTTGATGTGGCACTTTGGTGTGTACCGGTAACCCTTGAGTCAATCAAGGAGAGTACGGGGCCTCCATGTGGTGTCGTAAAGCATCAACAGACCTTAGGAACCTTAATTGAACCATCTTGGCCTTTTTAGGGTAGTGAGATGACTACTTTGGTGTACTCCGAAGTCGGTTGATACTCGATACTACACTCGATTGAGGGTTGTTTTCTTGGGATATTTTGATCGCCAGTCAGTGGCTAAATCGAAACGATGAACAATGAAAGCAATCCAGTGATATTGGGACCTCTAGAACCCGGTTACTTTTGATAGGACAGGTTTTAACCAACAAACTGAAAGAGGGTAATACCCAGACCTCATGCAAGCCTAAACCTAAGGCCTTGTGTGCTTTGTGTGAATATTGTCTGCCTGTATATACACTTACTTGCTTGTGCATACATGTACATAACATCATGACATCATAGCATTTTAGCATTTTCAATAACCATTTCAAGGATCTCGAGGGTTCTGTTGATGCAGGATTACATTGAACCAGACGTCTATCCAGGGGCAAGAGGTCTCTCCTCCAACCAATCCAGTCAAAGTTCAAGTACAACAACTTGAATCAGTGGCTATGACCCACTCGACATGGTGAGCTTGATTCTAGTAGAGGGACGTCCACCGGTACAGGGCTCTCCAATCCAAGAGCAGGGCTCAACCTCTAACATTTTTCTTGTGCTTACCCCAAGAGATCCTTAAAAACATGCATCCGCATATCATGCATTGCATTTTGACAATCTTTCCTTTTTCAGGTTTCCTTACTCTCCTGCTGTTTATTTCAGCAAGAGATGGCTCTAGAACGGTCTGTCAAAGACATCCAAGACCAGACTGCTCAGCTGCAGGAGATGTTCATGAATTTGTCTCTGGGGCAAGAGGAGATGAAAGCTCTCCTCACCAACGGCTTGGGGAATTCCAACAATGCCAGGAATGATCAGATTGCGGAGCTGCAGTTTGATCTGACAACACTGAGGACCCAAATGATGGGATATTTGGTGGGCCAGATGGCTCTCATCCAAGACCTATCTCAAAGACAAGAGGAACTCAGAGTTCTGGTCTGCCAACTGCTTCCAAACAACCAACTGGGGCAAACATCTGAGGTCGAAGAGCAAGTCACCGCTCAGCCTCCATCCACTCGAGAAGACAAGGGGAAAGCTCCTTTGCTAGCTTCAGGGTCACAAACCCATCAACAACCTCGCCAGCGTCAGCGGGGCAGTCGACGTAAGCAAGAAAAGTCGGGAAGACAATTTACGGAGACTGAAATACCATCATTCTTCATACTGAAGCGCCTGTTGGAGGTCAATTTGCTTACTATAAAGGACCCTCCTCAGAAGCCCAATATCTCCTCTCCTCACTTTAATCCCGACGCATTTTGTGTTTACCACTCCTGCAGCCCGGGACACAGTACCAACGACTGTTGGGCCTTGAAGAACAAGATTCAAGATCTGATCGACATTGGGGTGCTGGAATTCATGCCAGACGGCGAGATGAAGATCTTCCGTTGAGAGGATCTCCGCTTGAAGTGACGAGGCTCGAAGCTGAAAGACTTTTGCTTCTTTTTGAATTTTTCAAAGTTGTAATTTCTTTTACTGTCAAAACAATTATTTGTTGATGTTAAACTCTGTTTTCATTAATGCATTGCATATGTTTGTCTTGAATTCATCCATTCGTTTCACTATTCTTATGCTTTTCTTTATGATATTTGACTCTTGATAAAAAGCTGCAAGCCTTTAGAGGGAGGATGACGAAACAATACCGTGATCTTATACAGTATGTTTTTGAACGGACCTGGCTGATGATGTACAGGCATTTCTTTCAATTCCCAAACACTGGAGTTATAAGGAAGTTAATCCCTAGTCAACCCCTTCGAGCCAAAGAAGTAGGAGTTTCCCGTTCTAAGCAATCGAAACCTTTGATATAAACCCGGGGCAGGGTAGTATCTCAGTTAATTCAAAAGAAAACGCGCATTGAAGTCGCAAACTCTCGGTTCGCAATACAACGAACGACGTCGAAAAAAGAGAAAGCATTCCTTCGGAATCAAAAGACCAGGGTGGTTCCCTATCACATAGACAGTCAATCTCTCAAAAGAGAAAAGCCCACCGAGCCAAAACCTATAAAGGAGGCTTAAGAAAGCTGGGGCATCCCGCTGACAGTAATCCCGAAAACGGTAACAGTCAGGCAAAAGTCAGGGATAACAAACCAAAATCAAAATAGTGAGGTCATTACAAAACCCTCAACAACACGAAAAGTGTTGAAAAAGAAAAAGGAGAAGATGACTGTCTCCCCAAAATTCAAACTAGCGAACCATCGCCCAAAAGTCGTTCCAAACTCAAAACAGAGTACGACACACTATTAACTGAGCTTAGGTTGAAGAACATCACGAAGAGCGGGTGGGTATAAATATGCTTTGAGCCTTTATCCTTTGTTTCTTAAACCGTGAACCAGGCCACGTTACAACCCTCCAAAAGTCCTAATTGAAGCATGGGTTAGTTCGAAAGCATACTGTTACAAAAGGTATCCTGACTCCTGTAGGGCTTTGCTCTAAATCTCGTGCTAACTTGTCTTATGAAAAGTTTCTGCTAAAAACGCATTTTTCAAAATTTCAAAGACAAACATAAACTTTGCATTATTCGAATATCGCTGCCTGCATTTGACCCTTTTGTTTGACAGCGAAGAAGTTCATACAGCGAATGTTCGGAGGAACGAAAACTCTTTCAGCAAGTCAAAATCACTTCAAGAGGATAACACTTCCATCAAATTTCCTATCAACAAGGGGCATGACATAGCACATTTCAATTAACCTGGGGCAGTCCAGTCAAAATTTCAAGAAATCTCTCAATATGCAGGGTAATCTGATTCAAGACTCATTCATCACCACTTGGGGCATTCGAATGTCAAAAGTATTCAACAAATCAACTACAACATCTCCAGATTCGACTCCTGTATCCAGCCAGGGCATATCTGTTGACGACTATTTCCAGACTCGACTCCTGTATCTAGCCAGGGCATGTCTGAAGAGTTTGAAGATTCGATTCCTGTATCCAGCCAGGGCATATCTATCAACTATCACCTTTCCAGATTCGATTCCTGTATCCAGCCAGGGCATGTCTGAAGAATTCCAGATCAACACCTGCAACAACCCAGGAAACATCTGTGAACGACCGATTGTAGACCAACACCTGTAATAAACCAGGATTTTATCTACATCACCACTTGGGGCATTCGAATGTCAAAAGTGTTCAAACCCGATGCAGTTTTACACAAAGCTCATCATCAGGAAACCCTACACCGGTTCCTCTTCAAGACTTCTGAAACAGTTCGTAGATTCTTCCCAAATAACGGATGTTAATCTATCAGCTTGTTCAGATGCAACCTTCGAATTTAGTTTACGGACGCTTCCCAACAACGGATGCTGCTCTATTGCTAATTCAACTTCAAGACTTCTGAAAACAGTTCACGGGTTCTCCAAGTAAACGGATGTTAACCTATCGCTTGTTCATATTCTTCTCAAAGCTAACAACTACGGAAGATCGCACTCGCCAGAATTTTCCCTATCCCCAGCGGTGTCAGACTTTCAAACCTTCTCCCCACAGAGCTTTAAGGAAGCAATTTTTGGGTTCCCCAGTGAAGTCCCCAGGGTTACCTCCCATCAAACCGAAGACTCTCAATCTGGTCTCCCCGGCATGAGTCTACTAGTTTGGAACTCCCCAGTAGATTCTGCAAGCTCATCCCCTGCAAAGTACGGACGTCTCGCCCGAGTTTTATTTAAGAGTTATTTCCTCACAAAGACTTATAACTGGGTTATCCTCAGCTAAAAGCCACGGAAGACCGCTCTCGGCAAAGTTCCTTTAGTCCCAAGCAGAGTTTATCTTCGGAGTTCCCCAGCGGAATTTATCACCATCACCCTCAGCGGAATCCATCATTAAAGTCCTCAGCAGGCCTCTCATCAAAACTTCGGCCAAGTATCTCTTTCGCAGAGCAGCTTCCCGGCCGTTCGTCAAGGATTTATTTTCCTAAGATGAAATTACACTCATAAACATTTCACATTTTCATACATCTTGCTTACATACATGATGAAACGCATACAACATCAAATGTTGGACATCATGACATCATGCATATCATACATCATAACATTGCATACAACTTACGTCTTTGCCTTTTCAGGAAAAAGACAATCTCAAAAACGACTACCTTCAACTGTCACATTTCCAGATTCGATTCCTGTATCCAGCCAGGGCATATCTGTTGACCACATTTCCAGACTCGACTCCTGTATCTAGCCAGGGCACGTCTGAAGAGTTCGAAGATTCGATTCCTGTATCCAGCCAGGGCACATCTATCAACTACAACATTTCCAGATTCGATTCCTGTATCCAGCCAGGGCACATCTATCAACTACAACATTTCCAGATTCGATTCCTGTATCCAGCCAGGGCATATCTGTTGACCACATTTCCAGACTCGACTCCTGTATCTAGCCAGGGCACGTCTGAAGAGTTCGAAGATTCGATTCCTGTATCCAGCCAGGGCACATCTATCAACTACAACATTTCCAGATTCGATTCCTGTATCCAGCCAGGGCACATCTATCAACTACAACATTTCCAAATTCGATTCCTGTATCCAGCCAGGGCATATCTGTTGACCACATTTCCAGACTCGACTCCTGTATCTAGCCAGGGCACGTCTGAAGAGTTCGAAGATTCGATTCCTGTATCCAGCCAGGGCACATCTATCAACTACAACATTTCTAGATTCAATACCCGTATCTAGCCAGGACATATCTGCATAAGGAGACTGAAGATCAAACACCTGTAACAAGCCAGGAAAACATCTGTCTTTCTTAAATACACAAGTTCTCGCTAAGGAAACTCTTATGCGATCAACACTTCCAAGTGGCATCTGTAAGCCCATTCTCAGATGGCATCTCTAAGCCCATCCCCCGACAAATTCTTTCGCACCAAATGGCATCTTTAAGCCCATTCACCTCCACCGTCACATCAACGAGCGCAAATTTTCTGGGCACATTAGTGTTCAATCTCCTTTTACCTTCAAGTCGCGAAAGGCAAACTTGCCAATTTAACTCTTCAGGTCAAAGAAGATTGAACAGGGGCAACTGTTGTACCCCAAAATTTGCCCTCGCACTTTTCCACAAGAAATCTCAGCTTCAAACATTTCCTGACTTCTCAAACTGGCTCAAGAATCGGACAAACGGACTTTTTTGACAGTCAAGCAAAATTAGGGTTTTTTACTGATTTTCAGAGCTCTGAATTGTTTCATACAGTGGGCTTAGGGTTTGGTTAATTTTTGGTTCAATTTTGATCAAGCGAGCGTGATTTGGCATTTAATCCGGAATTAAGGTTTTATGGGCATATTCTCAGAAGAATTTAAATTCTATAGCACTTTGCGGTTTATTTCAAGAGTCGAGTTAAAATTCGCGTTATCTTGGTTTAATCAGCAAAAGAGACAGTGGCATAAATTCATTTTGTTTGGGCCAGTCAAAGAAGGGTGGCAGTTGGATTTACCGTACTTGCAAAGAATCAGTGTTTATGACAAATCAGTAAGAGGAAGCAATTGGTTTGAATTCACCAGTCCAAAGATATATGCAGTGTTGGATTCACAGTGCTTATGCGTTTGATCAGTCTATTTGGATCGACTGCTGTTTTGCTCTGGATGTTGAATAAGACAGACTTTAATTGATCAATGTTGTTTTATTTAAGTTATTTATTATTCTGAAATTAAATGATTGAATTTATTTTTCAATTGTTAATTCTAAGAATTTTAAATAAATAAATAAACAATAAAGAAATTAGAATTAATTGGATAATTTAAACTTTTATTGATGTTTGAATTATTTGTACAAATTGTTGTTTATTACAAACAATAATTTACATTTAATTTAAATATTACATAGAATGAAAAACTATCCTATTTTCTAAATATTCTTCGTGCTTCATTCCGCTCCGGCATTCCATCTTTCATCTGCAAAAAGAACAAGAAAAGTCAGAAAGCATTTAATTAAAAGACAGTAAAAGTTGCTCATCATTAGGGGCCACTGACTGGGATCAGTTGCCCTCTCTGCAAATCACGGGATTTCTCCCGGTTCACAGAGAGGGAAGATTATTTTTACTTCATGAAATGCAAATGTCAAAAAATGCATAAGTTACAAATTCAAGCTGCATAGAAATTCAAGATTCAAAATCCAATCCAAACTGAAAAAGTTCAAATCCAAAATTTCTATCCAAAAAGCCAAGGCTACTGTCAAAATGCCCAAAGTCCACTCAAAGAAAGTCACAAGTACCCAAGCTGTCATGAAAAGATTTAGCCAAGATATCAAGGAAAAGGAAGTCAGCACACATAAACTGTCAAAAGAGATGAAGATGTAAAATGTAAAATGCAAGCAATCTAGAATCATCACTTCCCATCCAGGGCCCCTTCAGAAAAGTACAAACAAAAATCATATAAAAATCTTAAACTGTACTTTAAGAGAGAGTAAAGAGAGATAAAGCAAACTCAGTTCAGGTTAGGCATGGACATCAGCACAGCAGGCAAAAGGGAGAGAGAGGAATGTGTACAAATTTCATCAACTCTGCATAATAGAAAAGCCAAGACAGTCCAATAGCAGTTCACAGCACAGCAGGCAAAAGGAAGAAAGAAGAATGTATACAAAATACCAACTCTGCCTCAGCACAGGACATACACAAGCCAATAGACAATAAGAAGGTTTAAGATAGAAAAGGAAATATACAAGACAGTTCAGCAGGCAATTCAAAGAGAGATATACAAAGTCAAAAGCCAACTCAGCAAAATACAAGGCAGTGCGCAGCAGACAGTAGAAGAGTGAATATAGAAAAGAAAATAGCTAACACAGTTTAGGCAACTCAGAATAGACAGAAGTAAGGTGAGAGAGGAGAGAAGTATAAAAAACTGTCAAGGCAAACACAGCTAGGTAGCTGCATCAAGCACTTAACTCTTCCTCACCACAATACACATTAGCCAATATAGCAGTTCAGAGGATAAAAGAGATATATACAAGCTGAAGCAAAAACACACTAAACATATAAACCTGCAAAAAACTGAGTTGTCTAAAAAACCAACATCCTCTCATATCCCAAAACCCATAGCATAAACATACTGAGCTTATCAAAGAAAAGAGAACCATAACCATCATCTGAACCTAACATATTTCAAGCCTCAACCTTCATGCTAAACCCACAAACCTGATAACACATTTCAAGCCTCAACCTTCATGCTAAACATACAAACCTCATGTCCAAACTTGCCTCACCATAACATACTGAACCAAGCACATACAAGCTAAAGTCTCAAACCAATACCATAACCTGAACAACCTCAAGCTTAAGCATCAGTGATAACCATAACCAAAACCAACCCAAGCCTACAACCCTGTGAAGCTGAACATCTCAAGTCACATAGCATCAAGCTCACAAACAAGCACATAGCCTCTCAAGAAGAAGAAGAAAGAAGCAATTCAAAGTGAACTCAGTAGCAATCTCAAAAGGCAGTTCAAAGAGCCTCAGAAGCAAGCTTCATCATAGGCAAGCACACATAGGCAAGCACACAAGCAAATACTCAGACATATCATACTCAGGCAACAAGACTCAAGGCAACGATTGTTCCAAAATATTCCACAAACAGAAGCAAAGGCATCACAGTAGGAAAGAGGAAGATGAAGAAGTGAATCATTTCAAGGTTTGTTTTTTTCAGTTAATAATCATCATCAAAAAACCTGAGCAAAAGATAAAAGAACGAAAGTACCAGAAAGCATCAAAAGCAAGCTCCATCACCGCCGTTCCGGCCTCCTGAAGCATCACCCCTTTGCCTCTCCTCCGTCTCCCAAAATCAGGTAGCAATCTTCTTCCCTTTCACCTCATAAAACGAAAATATAAAACTCAGTTTAAAACAAGTCCGAACCACGCGAATCCAGAAAAGAAAGATAAAGACATAACATCTTAGGACTAACCTCGTTTCAAAGGATGCGGATTTCCTGCCTAGAAGGGAAGAGAGTGTGAGGATGATGTTGGTGGCCGGAATCGAGCGCTCGGAAAGCCTAAACGGAGAAGACGAATTCAGTAAACACGGCGCCGCTGACTAGCCCTAACCCTCGTTCCACAAACAACACGCTTAACCCTAATTTCGTTCAAGGCAAGCTTGGGCCTGACCCGTTTCCTGATTACCCCAAAGCCCATTAACATTAACCTCTTTTCATATTCATCAACAATGTTTGTTTAACCTACTTTTTCTTTCATATATTAATAATAACCCTTTAAAATCTTATGAAAGCATTTCATTTACTTTACAAAAAAAATCATTTTTATACAAATACTTTCTTTTTATTTACAATTTAACTAAAGCATTTTATATATACTTATTTAATTAAAAATACTAACCTAAATATCTAAATACTTTTTATACACAAATTAAAATTAAAAACATTCTTAATACATATTTGTATATATTATCTTTTCTTTTTTATATACATACATAATTAAATTGAAAATACCTCTTTTAATTAAAACATGTTTGTACATATTATACGTAATTAAAATTAAACTTTTTAGTTAACATTCTTTTTGTACATAATTAACATATAAATCAAAATACAAATTAAAACGTATATCTAGGTCAAAACCCTAATACGGCTCAACTTCACATTTCGCACTTGTACATATTTACATTTACACAATACATATACATTTGCACTTACACAATATATTGCCCTATACACACTTTATCTTATATTTATATATCTGATATTCATTTTGATCGCACATTCGATTTGGTTGTAAATTATTGGGTACTATAAGTCTCATCCCCTTGTACATTTATACCCCCACTCCCGGACATTATTTTGTAATAGCGTAGATTTACATTCCGCAATTTACAGCTTTTCAATTATACCATGGTTAGACCTAGGGTTTGTATGTACATAAAATCAAACGCTAGATAACCTAATACAAGACAAATGCATGTAATCAAAACACAATCACACTTGCACCCCCTAGGGTAATCCCACATGTTGCCTTCCAAAATGGGCCATGCTTGCGCGTCGAATGTCTTTGGCAAAACAAAATCAAATGATCATAAGTCCCTCGATGACGCTTTCGAAAGTTGCCTAAACGGAATGATCATAGTCCCTTCAAAACAATTTGCCAAAGACACTTGGCATCATTGCATTCATGGTCCATACGATGACCCGTGCCCGTCCCGAATAAACTTCCTAAACGCAAGATTGCCCATCAATTTCAATGATGGAACAAAACTGTTAAAAGGGGTTAAAACATGACAAAAACCTTTGAGTACAATAGGGTAGACATAACTCTTAGTTACTTGAGATCAAACTTGCAAAAAAACACTTGCCTTCTTTTCAAAAAACCACAATCCACAACACTTTCAAACAAACTCTCAAAAACATTTGAAAACATCTTTTCGAAAAGATTCACACTTTTGTAAAACACTCAAACACGAGTCAAATACATTAGTTGCCTAAAACAAGGCATCTTTTTCTAAAACATTTTCAAAAAGCACCCACACACACACCATTTTCAAAGCAATCGAAAAACAAGGCAAGTGATCTAAAAAACCAAGTAACTAAGAGCCCATGGATAACCATGGATGAAAAGGGTGCTAATACCTTCCCTTTTCATAATCTACCCCCCGAACCCATGAAATATCTCAAAAGGTTTTTGCTGTGCTTTTTAACCTTTCCTTTAGGATAAAATAAAAAGTCGGTGGCGACTCTTGCTAAACCGCACAAGTGCGAATACGAACGCAAAACACAAGTCAGTTCTCCCACCGTATCACAGTTGTGGTTATGTATCACTTAGCTACTTAATCATTATCTATCTAATTTTCTGTTTGATTATTCAGTCTTTACATAGTTATTCTGTTTACGTCTAAATCCAAGGGAATTGTTTAATTTTTGTCGACTTCATGTCATCAAAAAAACATTGTGCGAATACCCTCATTTCATTAAAAACATAGGATAATTTTCCCAAATATTCAATCTTTTTTCAAAACTCATACCGTTTAAGTCAAAACTTCGACATTAGGTCGTCGTATCTTCAAAAACCCGTCTGTATCCCCTTTTTGGCCAAAACAGTTTATTTTTAGTCAAAACAAACAAAATTTCAAAAAAACAGATATTTCAAAAGGTTCCTATAGAACACTATAGATACATTGGGTGCTAATACCTTCTCCTTGTATAACCAACCCCCGAACCATAGACCTCTTTTCAAAAACGCCTTGTATTTTCATTACTTTTAAAAGTATTATTTACATTGCATACTTTAGGGTTTTATTTCGCTCTTTCCCCTTTTCCCTTGGAAATAATAAAGCGCGGTGGCGACTCTTGCTTTTGTGAGACGAATTAATTAATAGTTCGATCTCCGATTTACCCCGCTACATTTTTTTATCGCTACAGAATTAGCGACTCTGCTGGGGAAAGATTGACCTCTTGCTGGTCCATCCCTAAGTGGGTTAAGCCTAGTTTGTTTTATCTGTTTTATTATTATTTGTTTTGTTTGATTATGGTTTAAATTGGGGTTGTTTGGGTTTTTTGCAAAAAGGACGAATCCTATACCCGAATTAAGTTACACTTAAGAATAGGACGGGCGGTATAGTCATGTTAACTTTGAGGGAGTAATCCCGAAGAAGGAGGCATGAGATCCCCCACTCAATGGAAGTCCCTTTTGAACATAATATTTATTTACCGAGTAATAGGGAAGACATTATTATTTTCAACCTGGGATCCAGAGAAATTGAGAACCGTAGAACCCTAACCCATCTTGGCCTCTTAGGTGTAGCGCGGAGACTATAACGGAGTAATTCAGAAGTAGTTGTTACGCGATGCTACGCTCGGATGAGTTTCTCTTGAGAATATTGCTAATTATTGAGTAATCAAGACGTTGGTAATATCCGAAGGAGGAATGTAGACTCTGGGAACTCTTAGAACCTTGTCTTACAGGTGTGATTAAACCGTTAGTACATACCTTGGGGTGGGCTTTACCCTTGACTCCATGCTCGAAACGTTGAACCTTTGAACCCCATGTTTGTGAACTTGTGTGTAACTGTTACATTATCATTCATCCATACATCCATAAACATTTTTGTAAAAAACTTGTTTTTCAAGGAACTTAAGAATGATTTTGGCAGACATCTCAGGTACTATTATTATGGAATTTGGAAGGAGAAACACTCGAAGTTTTAGTTTTAAGGAGCCCGAGATTGAAGAACTGAAGAGTTTAATTCCTAAAATCAAGAACCCGACGTATTTTCAGAAAAAGTATGGGTCCATTATACCTCTCATGAAGCACAAGATGAAAGAAGGCATCCTTGGTACGTTAGTCCAATTTTACGATCCTTTGTATCGATGTTTCACCTTTCCGGATTACCAGTTAATGCCCACCTTAGAAGAGTACTCCTACATACTCGGTTTGCCGATCACCGACTGTGTTCCTTTTTCTGGTTTGGAAGAGGAACCCAAATCTCACGAGATAGCGACCATCACCCACTTGAAGAAGTCAAAGATAGAGGAGAACATGACTACAAAAGGGGGAATCCGAGGCTTGTATGCGCAATTTCTGTTGAGGAAAGCTCGTCATTTTGCTGAGATAAAAGATACTATTGCCTTTGAAGACGTCTTTGCTTTACTCGCTTATGGTCTATTCTTGTTCCCTAACGTTGATAAGTTTGTGGATATCAACGCCATCAGAATTTTCTTGATTGGAAATCCGGTCCCTACGCTGCTAGGAGATACCTACTACTCCATCCATCTTCGAAACTCTTATCAAGGAGGGATGATTATTTGTTGTGCACCGTTGTTGTATCAGTGGTACGTTTCTCATCTACTTAGGTCTGATGTTTTCTGGGATCTCGAGAAGGAGCCGCGATGGGCGCCAAAAATTATGGCTCTCACTCATTTTGACATTGATTGGTATAATCGAGATTACTATGACGTGAAGATCATCGATAGCTGTGGTGCTTTTCCTAACGTGCCTCTTCTTGGTACGAAGGGTGGAATTAACTATAACCCTGTTCTCGCGCGCTGTCAGTTTGGATACCCGATGAGGGACAAGCCAAACAACATCCATATGAGTGGTTTCTTTTTACAAGAAGGACAAGATCACCAGGCAGCTAAGAGGGAGATTGAAGGAGCTTGACACCACATCCATAGGAAAGGGAGAGATATGTTAGGACATAGGGGTGTCGTTTCTTTGGAGCCTTACTTACAATGGGTCCGTGCTAGGGCTTGTGCTCTCCAGATGCCCTATAAACCTGAGAAACCTTTATTCCCTACTGTTGCATCATCATCTGTTGATATCCCTATCGAGAATATGGGAGAATACCAAGGAAATCTGGCTAGGATGAAGTCCGAGAGAGATGCTTGGAAAGAAAAGTATAATATGTCTGAATATGAGAATCGGGTCCTGGCTCGACAACTAAAGGAAAATGAGGATTTGCTATTTATTCAAGACGGCTGGTTCATTGATCATGATGAGAAGCTTCGTCAAAAGGATGCTTTACTGAAGAAGTATGCTAGTGAAAGGAAGAGAAAGAAGGAAGGTTCGATAAGCGTTGCTCTTGTTCCTAATCCACAAAAGGAAATCATTGATCGACTGGTAGCTGAGAAGAAAGAGATGGAAGACTTTTATGAAGAGAAGATCAGGAAGCTCCGGTTACAGTTGGCATTTGGTCCTTCATCTGATGATTCTGATGATCTTTAGTTTTTTAGTTTTATTTTACTGATGTCATTTTGTAAAACTCTATAAAAGGGCTTCATGTTCCGAAGTTGTAATTTACTGCTTTTATTATGGGCTTCATGTTCCAAAGTTGTAGTTTACTGCTTTATTATTGGGTTGTTATCCCAAAGTTGTAATTTATTATTTTTGTTGTTCCAAAGTTGTAAGTTGTAATTTACCACTTTTGATTAATGAAATGAGTTTTTGTTGTTCCAAATTCTTTTACCATTGATGTGTGCAAAATTATTGAAGTTCCTTGAAAAACTATTAAAATGAATTATCATTTGCATCACATATCATGCATCATCCAACATTCCACTTCACATGTTTTCTAGAGTCTTATCCTTGTTTCTTTTTCCACTCCGATAGATTGTCAAGCTGTCTCATCAATACGATACTTGAGCCAATCGTCAGAGGAAGATGGAAGATTTGGAACAGGAAAACCACGAGCTTCGTGAGGAGGTCGCTACCCTTCGTGTCGGTATGGAAAAGTTAACTGCGCTAGTGGAAAGTTTGATGGCTGCTCAGAATCAGCCATCGACTACAGCTGCTGAGATTCAGACTTCAACTACTGTGGTTCCTGAGATTGTCACCGTTCCGACATCTGTGACTCAAGCCAACTCTCCGCTTCAACATCAGATGCCAAAAGGTTTTCCGTGGGGAATGCCTTATAACTTTGTGCCAGAAGGGTATCAGTCTGTCGTACAACCTTTGTTTCAACCTACTATGTCTTTTCCTCAACCAGAGATAACTGCTATGCCGCCGGTAATCCCGTCTGTGGCACCCTTGCCCCAACCAGCGATGACAACTGTCGCTCCTGTGGTTCACTCTATGCCATACTTGAATGAACCTACTTATCCTGCCGAGCCTGCTGAAAGTCTGGGTCTTTTTGATAGAATGGAAGATTTTCAAGACCAATTCCAAGAAATGCAGAGGGAGCTCAGAGCGTTAAAGGGGAAGGATTTGTTTGGAAAGAACACTCATGACCTTTGTTTAGTTCCGAATGTCAAGATTCCAGCAAAATTCAAAGTGCCAGACTTTGAAAGATATAAGGGTGATTCGTGTCCTCGGAGTCACTTGACTATGTACGTGAGAAAGATGTCTACATATTCTGATGATCATGACTTGTTGATTCACTATTTTCAAGACAGTTTGACTGGTGCCGCTCTAAAGTGGTATATGGGTTTGGACAGCATTCGGATCCGCAACTTCAACGATCTTAGTGAAGCTTTTGTTCACCAGTATAAGTATAACATCGACATGGCGCCGAATAGGGATCAACTCCGGGCGATGTCCCAGAGAGACAGAGAGTCTTTTAAGGAATACGCCCAGAGGTGGCGCGAAATTTCTGCTTAAATCTGTCCTCCTCTTGAGGAGAAAGAGATGACAAAGATATTCTTGAAGACTTTAGGTTCCTTTTACTATGAAAGAATGATTGCCAGCGCACCCAGTAACTTCACCGAAATGGTAAGCATGGGCATGCGGTTGGAGGAAGGGATTCGTGAAGGACGTTTGGTTAAAGAAGGAAGTCCGTCTAGCAGTACCAAGAAGTTTGGAAGTGTTTTCCCAAAAAGAAAAGAGCAGGATGTCAGCGTGATCTTCCCAGGGAGACCAAGGAGAGGTTACTCACACGTTGCGGCAGTCACTCCGGCTGTCCGCCCAGCATTGATGACCCCAACTCATCAAACCCCACCAACTCAACAACGGCCATTTCAGCAGCAGCCTCGACAACAGGCTTATCGGTTTAACAACCAAAACCATTCACCAAGAAAACCGCAATTCGATGCCATTCCCATGACTTATACTGAATTGTTCCCTGCTCTTATCAGAAAGAACCTCATAACGACGAAGCCTCCTCCTGTCGCACCAAATAGTACTTCTCCGTGGTACAAGGCATATCAGTTTTGTGAATATCATCAAGGGTTGCCGGGGCATAACATTGAAAATTGTTTTGCTTTAAAGGCGGACGTACAGAGGTTGATTAAGAATGGTATCTTGTCTTTCAAGGATGTTAACCCAAATGTTAGAGATAATCCTTTGCCTCGACATGGGGCAGCATCAGTGAATATGGTGGAAGGTTGTCTGGGAAAGTTTCGAGTTTTTCAAGTTGAACACATAAGAGATTCGTTGATCAGGTTACATCAGAGCTTAAGAAGACTTGCCTTTTTTAGGCATCAGCATGATTATGATGTTTGTGAATTTTGTTCAAGGGAGGTTGATTGCCCTATTGTGAAGGAGGATATTCAAAAATTGTTAGACCAGAGGGTTATCACTATTACATATGATAGAGATCCGGAGGATGAAGTGAATGTTATAATACCACAATTCAATTTGCATGAACCAGTAGAGATCGTTTATGACAGTCAGACTGCACCTGTTGCTCCTTTGATCATTTATCCACCTGGTCTTGTGCCTTACAACTCAGACCAAGCTATACCGTATAAGTATAATGCCACAATGATTGAGAATGGGGTAGAAGTCCCTATACCAACAAGGCCGTCTTTTGTTAACATCGCTGATGTGAGTATAGTTACGAGAAACAGACGTGTCTTTGCAGCAGTACCTTTGAAGAGACCAGAAGTTCAAGTCAGGAGGCCCATACTGGCAGAAATTCCAGCGAGAAATGTTGAACCAAGGGTTGAGATAGGCCGATCCAATGAACCTATCCCACATCCCGATGATGATGAGATTCTTAAGCTCATCAAGAGAAGTGAATATAAGATTGTGGACCAACTATTGCAAACTCCTTCCAAGATTTCTTTGCTTGCTTTACTGAGAGATTCTGGTGCCCATAGAGAAGCTTTGATAAAGGTCTTGGACCAGGCATTCGTGGATCATGATGTGACGGTCGACCAATTTGATGGAATCGTGGGAAATATTACTTCGTGTAACAATCTTGGTTTCAGTGATGAAGAGCTTCCGGAGGAGGGAAGGAACCATAATATGGCTTTGCATATCTCAATAAGTTGTGGAAATGATACTTTATCAAGTGTGTTGGTAGATACAGGTTCGTCGTTAAATGTAATGCCCAAAACTACATTATCTCGACTCTCATATCAAGGTGCTCCCATGAGACCTAGTGGGGTAATTGTCAAAGCGTTTGATGGTTCTAGGAAGACTATCATTGGTGAAGTAGATCTTCCCATAGTAATTGGTTCTCATACTTTTCAGATCACTTTTCAAGTAATGGATATTCGTGCCGCCTACAGTTGCCTATTGGGTCATCCATGGATCCATGATGCAGGGGCAGTCACTTCCACGCTCCATCAAAGATTGAAGTTTGTAAGGCATGGAAAGCTGGTAATGATTGGTGGAGAGCAGGCTATGATGGTAAGCCATTTGTCATCTTTCTCTTTTATTGATGCTGATGAGGATGTTGGAACCCAATTTCAAGCTCTATATGTTGCTAATAATGAAGTGAAGAAGCAAGCGACATCTATTTCTTCTTTTGAGGATGCGCGACGAGTGGTTGAAAGTGGTTCGGCTGAAGGTTGGGGCCAGGTGTTGACTTTGCCCGAGAACAAGTCTGGAGAAGGTCTTGGTTTTCATCCCGTGTCTACAAGAGTCAAGCAGGAAGTAGTTACTCGTCCGATACAAGAGGTTTTCCGAAGCGCAGGTTTTATCCATCCGACTCCTCCTGAAGTTGATGCTATAATAGGAGACGATTCTGAAGAGGATTTACCCGATTTTGTAACGCATGGAGTGGTTTGCCAGAACTGGATTGCTGTTGATGTTCCTTTTGTGATGCACATTTCTGAGTAATATTTTATTTTATTTTTGAAAAAAAATTCGCTCTGCCCAAGGCGAAAAGTATTTGTGTCGGGCTATGTTGAAAATAAATCCTTTTGCTCTGCCCAAGGCAAAAGAGAAAATGTCTGGGCTCTTTGTTTCAAGTATTTCCCCTCATGAATAAAAATGTTATTTTGTCCACTACTGTTTTATTTTTTCACTTTTTCTGGGAAATAGTAATGAAAATTAATTGGTAGTAATAGGAAATATAATAACCTTTTGTTTTATTTGTACAAATCGATTTCTAAAATAAAGCATAATCATATGTGCAGATTAATCCATGATTTAACCATTGAAAACAATGATCCTATGCCCTCTCCCAACTTTGAATTCCCTGTGTTCAGAGCCGAAGAAGAGGATAGTGAACAAATTCCTGACGAAATTTCCCATTTGCTTGAGCACGATGAAAAGACTATTCAGCCGTTTGAAGAGCCTATAGAGATGATCAATTTGGGTAATGAAGAAGATAAAAAGGAAGTCAAGGTCGGAGCATTGCTTATCCCAGAGGTCAAAGAGAAAATGTTGGAGCTTCTCAAAGAGTATGTTGATGTGTTTGCTTGGTCCTACCAAGATATGCCAGGTTTGGACAACAATATTGTGGAGCATCGTTTATCGTTGAGACCTGAATGTCCGCCGATTAAGCAGAAGTTGAGAAGGACTCGTCCCGATATGGCTGACAAGATCAAAGAAGAAGTTCAAAAACAAATTAATGCAGGTTTCCTTGTTACATCGGTCTATCCTCAGTGGTTAGCCAATATAGTGCCTGTTGCTAAGAAAGATGGCAAAGTTCGAATGTGTGTAGACTATAGAGATCTGAATAAAGCTAGCCCAAAGGATGACTTCCCATTACCGCACATTGACGTATTGGTCGACAGTACCGCAAAGTTCAAAGTCTTTTCTTTCATGGATGGTTTCTCTGGTTACAATCAAATCAAGATGGCACCAGAAGATATGGAGAAGACAGCTTTCATTACACTTTGGGGAACATTTTGTTATCGGGTTATGCCGTTTGGTTTGAGGAATGCTGGTGCAACATACCAAAGGGCCATGACTGCTTTGTTCCATGACATGATGCATAAAGAGATATAGGTGTATGTAGATGACATGATTGCCAAATCACAAACTGAAGAGGATCATTTGGAACATTTATTGAAGTTATTCCAGCGTTTGAGAAAGTATAAACTCCGTCTGAATCCCAACAAGTGCACTTTTGGTGTTCGTTCTGGAAGACTTCTGGGTTTCATTGTCAGTCAGAAAGGTATTGAGGTAGATCCTGATAAAGTCAAAGCTATTCGGGAAATGCCCGCACCCAAGACGGAAAAACAAGTAAGAGGATTCCTTGGGATACTGAACTACATTTCTAGATTTATATCTCATATGACTGCTACCTGTGGGCCGATTTTCAAGCTTCTCCGAAAGAACCAAGGATGTGTGTGGACAGAAGATTGTCAGAGAGCTTTTGATAGTATCAAAGAATATTTGCTTGAACCTCCCATTTTGATTCCTCCAGTGGAAGTAAGACCTTTGATTATGTACCTGACTATATTGGAAGATTCCATGGGATGTGTGCTTGGTCAACAAGATGAGACTGGAAGAAAGGAACATGCCATATATTATCTGAGTAAGAAATTCACAGACTGTGAGTCTCGATACTCAATGCTTGAAAAAACCTATTGTGCTTTAGCTTGGGCTGCTCGCCGTCTGCGCCAGTATATGATTAACCACACCACTTGGTTGATCTCCAAAATGGATCCGATCAAGTATATCTTTGAGAAGCCCGCCTTATCTGGAAGAATAGCCCGTTGGCAGATGTTGTTATCCGAATATGACATTGAGTATCACACTCAGAAAGCAATCAAAGGGAGTATTTTAGCCGACCATTTGGCTCACCAACCAATTGACGATTATTAATCTATCAAGTTTGATTTACCAGATGAAGATGTTATGTACTTGAAAGCTAAAGATTGTGAAGAGCCGTTACCTGAAGAAGGACCTGCTCCCGAATCCCATTGGGGTTTAATATTTGACGGAGCTGTGAACTCTTATGGAAATGGAATTGGGGCAATCATCGTCACTCCCCGAGGTACTCATATCCCGTTCACGGCAAGATTGAAGTTTGACTGCACGAACAACATGGCTAAATATGAGGCATGTATTATGGGTCTCGAAGAAGCAGTGGATATAAGGATTAAGATTCTTGATATTTACGGAGATTCGGCATTGGTAATTAATCAAATCAAAAGAGAATGGGAGACTCGTCATCCTGGTTTGATCCCTTACAGAGACTATGCTAGAAGATTGTTAACTTTCTTCAACAAAGTGGAATTACATCATATCCCTAGAGATGAAAACCAAATGGCTGATGCTTTAGCTACTTTGTCTTTAATGTTTCAAGTGAATGGTTGGAACGATGTGCCTACAATCCGAGTTATGCGCCTCGACAGACCTGCTCATGTGTTCTCAGTAGAAGAGGTTACCGACGACAAACCATGGTTCTATGATATTAAACGTGTTCTTCAAACTCAAGAGTACCCGCCTGGGGAATCCAATAAAGATAGGAAGACGTTGAGGATATTGGCAAGTAGTTTCTTCCTCAATGAAGAAGTATTATATAAGAGGAATTACGACATGGTCTTGCTCAGATGTGTAGACAGACGTGAAGCAGACATGCTGATGCAAGAAGTACATGAAGGATCCTTTGGCACACATGCCAACGGACATGTGATGGCTAAAAAGATGTTGAGAGCTGGTTACTATTGGATGACGATGGAATCTGATTGCTGCAAATATGTGAAGAAATGTCATAAATGCCAGATTTATGCGGACAAGATACATGTGCCACCGACCCTCCTCAACGTTATCTCTTCACCTTGGCCTTTCTCTATGTGGGGCATTGATATGATTGGAATGATTGAACCCAAAGCTTCAAATGGTCATCGTTTCATCTTGGTAGCGATCGATTATTTTACTAAATGGGTGGAAGCAGCATCTTATGCTAATGTAACCAGACAGGTGGTATTCAGATTTATCAAGAATCAGATCATTTGTCGATACGACATCCCGAGCAAGATCATCACTGATAATGGTTCGAATTTGAATAACAAGATGATGAGAGAGCTTTGTGAAGAGTTCAAGATCGAACATCATAATTCTTCTCCTTACAGACCGAAGATGAATGGGGCTGTTGAAGCTGCTAACAAGAACATCAAAAAGATTGTCCAGAAGATGGTGGTAACTTATAAAGATTGGCATGAAATGCTTCCGTTTGCTCTGCATGGATACCGTACTTCAGTTCGAACTTCAACAGGTGCAACCCCATTTTCCCTAGTTTATGGTATGGAAGCAGTACTCCCCGTGGAGGTCGAGATTCCGTCTATGAGAGTTTTGATGGAAGCTAAACTTTCTGAGGCTGAATGGTGTCAAAGTAGATATGATCAGTTGAATTTAATTGAAGAAAAGAGATTGACAGCATTGTGTCACGGTCAATTATATTAGCAGAGAATGAAGAAGGCTTTTGATAAGAAGGTTCGACCACGCGAGTTCAGAGAAGGTGACCTTGTGCTCAAAAAGATATTATCTTTCCAACCTGATTCTAGGGGCAAGTGGGCTCCGAATTATGAAGGACCGTATGTCGTTAAGAAAGTTTTCTCTGGAGGTGCCTTGATTCTCACAAATATGGCCGGTGAAGAGCTCCCGCGCTCCATGAACGCCGATGCAGTCAAGAAATATTTCGCTTAGGTTTGAGTTGATAGTTTGCTAAGTTGAAAACCCGAAGGGGCGGCTTAGGCAAGCTTTTGGTCAGACCAGTCTTGGCATTTGAACACATTTCAGAATTCGAAGTTGTTAGGGAGAATAGTGATCATTGTTTTTGTGCAACCCTTTTCTTTCATGTACTATTTCCCAAACTTTTGTAAACCGTTGGAGTCGCGTTGTTAGCGAACTACCATCTTATTAATGAAATTTGAGCATTTACCTTTTGTGGGCAAAATTTTAATTTTTACAGAAATATTTGAAATAAAGGTATTTAAAGTATTCTTATTTTAAAGATGTGTCGTGAATAATGAAAGGAATATTAACAGTTGTTCCGAGGATGGTCAAGCCACGAAATTCAAAACGATACAGTATTTTATCCTTGCATGATGAACATGTTTTATTTCAAAATCGTCATGAGGTGTTGGTTGTGTAAACTTGCGCTTCTCGTGGTACTAAGTTTGGTGACTCCCCAGCTTTTCCAGTTAAGCGTTGTTTTGGTTATCTTTATTTGAGCAGATTTCTGAAGTGTGGTACGCTTTGTCTCATGCCAGTAGTCTATTGGAGATTAGAAGTTTGGATTTGAATATTTTTCTCCTCAGAAGACTTGAGCCTTGTAGAGTGATACGCTCTGACGTTGCTTTGTAGTTCCAGTTCCAGTTATTTTCCGTCTTTTTTAAGATTGGCCGAGTATCTATTATTTCGTGACATCTTATCATCTTCAAGATATTCCATCTGTTCGTTTTGTCAGCATAACATTCATTTATTCATTTACACTTATATCACGCATGCATATTCGCATTTGCCGTTGATTTTGGGTTGTATACTTTGTTTTTAAGACAATGTACATGTTCTTTCCAAGTAGAAGGTTAGCTTAGGCAGAAAATGTGTTTCCTTTCTAAATTCCCCAACTGAGCTAATCCTCGTGGATGATTTTTTATTTAGCCTACCTTGTCCATTTCTGGATGGGATGAATCCCCCAATCAAGTTACTTTCTCATTGGGTGGAGTCTTGTTTGACTGTTTTCTCTCTGGTTTATTCCTGGAGGGAGTTGTTGCCTCTTGCATAGGCTATCTCATGATTTTCCCCAGTGAAGTCGCGACCTAGACGAATGGTGCATTTATTTTGCACATTTAAGTATGTGATCTCCTCGGGAAGGATGGATTCATGGTTCTCTTTAACGAAGATTTTATTCTCTGGTAGTGTTATCGCAACTTTCTCCTGAAATATTTTTGGAAAACGACAAGCGGCGGTCTCTTCATGAGCAACTTATGCGTTATTATTATTTTTGGAAAACGACAAGCGGCGGTCTTTTCATGAGCAACTTGTGCGTTATTATTATTTTTGGAAAAGGACAAGCGGCGGTCTCTTCATGAGCAACTTGTGCGTTATTATTATTTTTGGAAAACGACAAGCGGCGGTCTCTTCATGAGCAACTTGTGCGTTATTATTATTTTCGGAAAACGACAAGCGGCGGTCTCTTCATGAGCAACTTATACGTTATCATTTTTGGAAAACGACAAGCGGCGGTCTCTTCATGAGCAACTTGTACGTGATCATTGTTGGAAAACGACAAGCGGCGGTCTCTTCATGAGCAACTTATACGTCATTTTTTGGAAAACGGCAAGCGGCAGTCTCTTTATTTGAGCAACTCGTACGTTATAGACATCGTTAGAAAACGACAAGCGGCGGTCTCTTCATGAGAAACTTGTACGTTATCATTGTTGGAAAACGACAAGTGGCGGTCTCTTCATGAGCAACTTGTACGTCATTTTTTGGAAAACGACAAGCGGCGGTCTCTTCATGAGCAACTTGTACGTCATTTTTTGGAAAACGGCAAGCGGCAGTCTCTTTATTTGAGCAACTCGTACGTTATAGACATTGTTAGAAAACGGCAAGCGGCAGTCTCTTTATTTGAGCAACTTGTACATTATTATTTTTTGGAATACAGCAAGTGGCAGCTTCTTTATTTGAGCAGCTTGTATGTCATAGTATTTTGGAAGACAGCAAGTGGCGGCTTCTTTATTTGAGCAGCTTGTATGTTATTGACATCCCTGGACGACAGCAAGGGGCATCTTCTTTATTTGAGCAGCTTGTATGTCATAGTATGTTTGGAAGACAGCAAGTGACAACTTCTTTATTTGAGCAGTTTGTGTATCTACAACCATACTATTATTTCAACATTAATTAGTATATCTCCGGAAATCTCGCAGAGAGGCTCGTTATGAAATCTTTGCCTTCAGAAGTTGGTAATCCATTATCAGCAAATTTGATACATCTTTTGTCTATCTTTGACCTTGAGTTGGGAACTCACTGTTATTTTGGGTCAATAACTTGTTTTGTGGCCTATGCAAGATTCCTTCTTTGTTAGGGTCAGAGGTCGTATTCTCTCAAATTTTTATTCGCCGTCAAGAGTGTATCATTTGAAGTCGATGGCTCATTTTCCCAGTAGTGTATAATCTATGTCCCTGTGTTTTGTTGGTGTTTGATTTCTCCAACATTATCTTGTTTCATACAATATCTTTCTCTGTGAATTCAATTACTACATTCATATCACAAACATAATGGCGGTATCTTAGGGCAAAAATTACGTATTATGTATTTAAGTACCTTCAATCTCGTCGAGACGAAGATTTTAATCTTCATATCTCCGGATAGAAGAAACTTAAATAGGGGCAACTGTTGTACCCCAAATTTTGACCTAAGATACCATCTCCCATCTGCATCATTACATTGCAAGTGTTCACAAGCGATCTGACCTATTTTATCAATTTTCAAAGCAGATTTTAAATTCATAACTTTTTTTTTAGTCAAGGGCTGGTTATTTTTTTTGAAACGCCAAGTTTATTAACTGATCAATGCTTAAAACAATGTTTATTTAATTATTTATTATTCTAAGTTTAAATAGTTGGAATTTATTTTCAGTTATTATAATTTAAAGAATTATAAATAATAAAGTAAATAATTGAAGAGAAGTTTATTAATTGATCAATGTTAAAACAATGTTTATTTAATTATTTATTATTCTGAGTTTAAATAGTTGGAATTTATTTTCAGTTATTATAATTTAAAGAATTATAAATAATAAAGTAAATAATTGAAAAGAAGTTTATTAATTGATCAATGCTTTAAATAATGTTTATTTAATTATTTATTATTCTGAGTTTAAATAGTTGGAATTTATTTTCAATTATTATAATTTAAAGAATTATAAATGATAAAGTAAATAATTGGAAAGAAAAAAAGAATTAACTGGTAAAATAATAGAGTTTTATTCATCTTTATTCTAATTGTTACAATTGTTGTTTAAATACCGTATTTATTTACAAAGTATTTACAATGACAATTATACAAAATGTTTAAAGTGAAATAAAAACTATTTTAATTTTTCTAAGATTCTAAATCTTCATCTTCTATCCAATACTTCTTTGATGCTCATTTGATTTTACCTGCAAAGAATTAAAAGAAAAAGTCAGAGATAGATATATAATTAAAAGCAGACAATTAATTTAGAGTTCATCATTAAAAGCAAACGGCTGGAATCAATTTTTACCCTCTTTGCAAATCACAGGATTTCTCCCGGTTCATAAAAAGGGATGAATATTTATTGATAAATATGAATGCACAAGTTAAAAATATGCACAAATTCAATTTTGCCAAAACCAACTGCATATTTCAAAACCAACTGCATATTTCAAAACCAACTGCACATTTCAATTGTCAAAACTGCATAGTTCAAAGACAGCATATGCAAATAACCAAGTCAAAGTCACATTTTCAAAAAAAAACAAAGTCCAACGTAAACTGTCCAAAAGTATGGAAGTATGTCAATACAAAGGCTCCTCCATACTGTAGCAAATGCAGATAGCTAAAGAAGGAAATGTGCAGATTAAAACCATATATGCAAGCCAAATATTTCTAATTTCATCATTTCCCAGCCTTTGCTTTTTCAGAACACAAAGTACACATGACATTTTAATGTTTCAAACTGTACTAAGGAGAGAGAAGAGAGAAAAGGGTTGGGTTTACAGGTTTTGACTTTAGGCAGAAAGGATATAGAAAACAAAACTGCAGTAATACAGTAAAAAAGGGAAGCATAGAAAAAGGATACAAAGCAAACTGAATGAAACAGTAGAAGTGCAGAGGTATCAAAGGCAAAATAGTTAAAATATACAAGAACCTGAACCATCAAATAGAGGCCAGGAAAACTGATATAAAACAACACAAACTCTTCAAGAAAAACCAGAGTTCAAAAACCTGTTTTGAGGCCTTAAATCAAAACTGTCAAACAAATACCAAGCCTACTCTCAAGGTACAAAACAAAAACCTCAAGAACCTGCATTCAAGACATATGTACAACCTGTTGTCTCAAGCAAAAAACCAATAACCATGGCCTGAAAAACCAGAAACCTTAACCATATCCAGCCTTCAACCTGCCTGAAGCATAAACCAGTATAACCTATCAAACAAATACCATAAAACCATGGCCTAAAAAACCAGTAAACACTAAGTTGTCCAGCCTAAGCCTTAACCTTTCAAACTATAACCTGTTGAAACCTGTAAAAGCCTTAACCATCAAACGACACAAGCCATCACCAACAAACAATACCCTGTCAAACCTACTGTCAAGCCATAGTTCCAAATCTCCCAAAACCCGTACCTATCATCAAGCCCATCAAGTCCAAACTTTCATGCATGCATCAAAGACTTCCTAAACCAGTTTCCAAACCCACATAGTAAGCCTCAGAAAATATCATCACTGGGCGCAAAATCATCATTAAACATACAGACTCAAAATCATATAGCATACTCAGAAATCACCAAGGCATCAAGGCAACCAGAAGAGAAGAGGAAAAGAATCAAATATACTCAAAGGCATCAAGCATATTCAAGCATCAAGTAAGCAAAGCGAGGCAAAGGCAGCAAGAAGAAAGAAGATAAAGTGGTTCAGTTCATCAACACAGGCAACTAAAAAATCAGAAGTAAATACAAAATACCAGGAGTCCAAGCAAGTTCATGTCATTTCCTCTTCGCCATCCAGCCGCCTGAGCGCCTCCACCACCATTCATTCCCCTCCTCCATCAAGGTATAACTTCTTTCCCTCCATTTCGTACATCTTGACAGAAACACCATATTGAAGCTAGAGTCAGAATCAAGTGAATACTAAAATCATAAGCATGCAAAATCATAAAAAACCTAACGCGTTAAAGAGCGAAATCGTCACCTTCGCACTATATCACCGAGCGACCCATGGAGAAGGAGATGCAGTTGGTGGCGCTGGCAACTTTGAGGCAAAGGGCTTTGTCCTGGACATTTTTGGCTTGAGAGAAGAAGAAGAAAGACGAAGACGAATCAAGAACGAGGAGTAGCGGCGCCGTTTCTGTAACCCTAAAGCCGTCCCCAAATGAAACAAAAATTAATAACCCTAAAAACTTTGTTTCAATTAAAAGGGCCATAACCCGTTTCCTAGGCCTAAAACCCAACGAATTTCATTAGAACACCCCCATCCCATTTCTGTTTGTTCTTAATTTGGGCCCCTTAAAAACTCTCTGGCCCATTCATTTTTTTTCCTCTCACTTTTGTTTAAACATTCATAAACCAAATTTGATTTACCTTTCTTTTATAATTCTAAATAATATAAACCATTTTCTATATATAATTTACTTAAATATATTAATTTTATTTATATTAATTCATAATGAACAATACTTTTTATTTATTTATTAATTAAGACTTGGTATATAAAAAATTAGTTAAAATACTTGAATTAGTATAAGATATTAGTATGTTTTATTATTTGCATATTAATACTAAAAAAAAATACATAAAAAATAGAAAATTTAAAAACATTTTCTTTTCTTTAATTAAGTTCTCTTGCTTTGTACATATTAAACAAAAATATAAAAATGCATGTTCACGCCATTTAGTCTGTTATTTAATCATTGTTGTGGTTATGTATCACTTAGCTACTTAATCATTATCTATCTAATTTTCTGTTTGATTATTCAGTCTTTACATAGTTATTCTGTTTACGTCTAAATCCAAGGGAATTGTTTAATTTTTGTTGACTTCATGTCATAAAAAAAACATTGTGCGAATACCCTCATTTCATTAAAAACATAGGATAATTTTCCCAAATATTCAATCTTTTTTCAAAACTCATACCGTTTAAGTCAAAACTTCGACATTAGGTCGTCGTATCTTCAAAAACCCGTCCGTATCCCCTTTTTGGCCAAAACAGTTTATTTTTAGTCAAAACAAACAAAATTTCAAAAAAACAGATATTTCAAAAGGTTCCTATAGAATACTATAGATACATTGGGTGCTAATACCTTCCCCTTGTATAACCAACCCCCGAACCATAGACCTCTTTTCAAAAACGCCTTGTATTTTCATTACTTTTAAAAGTATTATTTACATTGCATACTTTAGGGTTTTATTTCGCTCTTTCCCCTTTTCCCTTGGAAATAATAAAGCGCGGTGGCGACTCTTGCTTTTGTGAGACGAATTAATTAATAGTTCGATCTCCGATTTACCCCGCTACATTTTTTTATCGCTACACCTCCCCTTCTTCAAACTCCTTCGAAAGGAAGCAGCCTTCGAATGGAATGAGGAATGCGAGCAGGCACTACGCCACCTAAAGCAAAGTCCGTCTCAGCCGCCCGTGCTATCTCGACCAGACGACGGGGAGCCACTATATTTGTACTTGGCCGTTTCGAACGAAGCCATCAGCGCGGCCCTCATCCGCGAGACCACCGGTGGACAGAAGCCCGTCTACTTCACGAGCAAAGCCCTGCAAGGACCCGAGAGCAGATACCAACAGATAGAAAAGGTGGCCCTGGCCCTCGTCAACGCGGCGAGGAGGCTCAGACACTATTTGCTGGCCCACACGATCATTGTGCGAACCGACCAACCGATGAGACAACTCCTGGGTCGGCCAGATATGGCGGGCAGAATGTTGAAATGGTCCCTAGAACTCTCTGAATTCGACATTCAATACGAGAGTAGGAAAGCCTTGAAAGCGCAGGCCCTGGCCGACTTCGTCGCGGAGATGACCACTTACGACCCACCCCCAGGGAAGGAACACAAGTGGACCATTTTCGTCGATGGGGCATCCAGCTCGTCCGGAAGTGGCGCAGGAATCCTTTTGGAAAATGAAGAGGGCGTAGTGATCGAGCACTCCTTAGCTCTTTCCTTCCCGACATCAAACAATCAAGCAGAGTACGAGGCCCTGCTCGCAGGATTGAGGTTAGCCGAGGACCTGGGAGCCCGCGAGGTACAGATCTACACCGACTCCTAACTCGTCGCCTCCCAAGTCCAGGGGAATTACCAAGCCAAAAACGACAACCTCACCGAGTACTTGAACTTGGTCAAAAAACACATGAAAAAGTTCGTACGGGCGGAAATCTCACACGTTCCGCGTGAGCAAAACACAAGGGCAGACATATTGTCCAAACTCGCGAGCACGAGGAAGAAAGGCGGGAACAAATCCGTCATCCAAGAATCTCTGGCACGCCCGAGTATCGAAAGATCCTCGACGCCGGTTGAGGTGCACGCCATTGGAGACGCCTCGTCCTGGATGACCCCTGTCTACAATTTCTTGACAAAGGGCGAACTTCCATCAAACCAATCCGAGGCGACCGTCACAAAACGGAGAGCATGCTCCTACGTGGTGCTCGAGCATAAACTGTACCGCAGTGGATTCTCCATCCCCCTCCTAAAATGCATAGACGAATCCACAGTCCCCGAGGTACTGCGGGAGATACACGAAGGGATCAATGCCCAGCACATGGGCGGTAAGTCCTTGGCGAGGAAAGCCCTTCGGGCAGGATATTACTGGCCGACGATGCAGCAGGATGCCAAGGAGCACGTTAAGAAATGCAACAAGTGCCAGAAACACGGAGACATGCACCTCGCCCCGTCTCACGAGCTGAGTATACTATCGTCCCCGTGGCCATTCGCGTGGTGGGGTATGGATATCCTCGGACCCTTCGTGCAAGGGACTTATCAAAATAAGTTCCTAATCGTGGCGGTCGATTACTTCACGAAGTGGATCGAGGCCGAGGCCCTCGCGAAGATCACCTCGCACAATATCCTCCGCTTCTACAAAAGAAGCATCCTCGCTAGATTTGGGATTCCGAGTGCACTGGTGACCGACAACGGAACCCAATTCACCGACCACGGATTCCAAGACTTCGTCACCAAACTGGGGACAAAACAACACTTCACTTCAGTCGAGCACCCTCAAACCAACGGGCAGGCCGAGGCCGCGAACAGGGTTATCCTCCGGGGACTCAAACGTCGACTCGGCGAAGCCAAGAGGGGATGGGTCGAGGAGCTCCACAACGTCTTGTGGGCTTACCGCACAACGCCCCACTCAACAACCGGCGAGACCCCATTCCGACTAACATACGGGACTGGGGCCGTCATCCCGGTCGAAATCATGGAACCATCCAGACGGACCGAAAGCCCCCTCGACGAAGAAATGAACGACGAGGCACTAAGGGACGAACTCGACTTAGTCGAGGAAATCCGATCTGGTGCAGCCCTGCGCGAAGCCACCCTAAAACAACGAGTGGCTCTACGCCACAACGACAAGGTCATCAAGCGCGAGTTCGAAATCGGCAGCCTGGTATTACGTAGGAACCAGAAGGATTCCCGCGAAGGGAAGCTGGCCGCGAATTGGGAAGGACCTTATCGCGTCCACGGCACCACTGGTACCGGGGCGTACTATCTCGAGCAATTAGACGGAGAGCCATTACCACAACCCTGGAACGCTGCTAAGCTAAAGCAGTACTATAGTTAAAAACTACCAACGACACCTAGGACCCTCGACCGTCGACACCCGCGCTCGGTCAACGAGGAAAATACGTCCGACTCTGTAGAGAGGCTGGGGTACAGGCCCGACCTACGTCTAAATCGCACAACATCACTCAGCAAACGAAACCAACCGATAGTGCCCGGCGTGGACAACTACACCGAGCTCCACCGTCGTAGTACCTGTAAGGCAGGACACCCAGCTCGTGATGGGCAGTTCACACCAAGGGCAAATAGTCCCTAACAGGCCTCGCGTCCGACTGAGCGACTCTACTCCATCTGCCCGACAAATCTTCAAGAGTGACGGGCCATCTAAAAGGGTCAAAAAGGAGTCTCTCCCCTCGAGTGCACCACTTAGGTAACTCTGGCCATCGAGAAAAGGCCGAGCACATATACAAACAAAAGGCGGGAAAATTCGACAGCTAAGTCACAGCCACTTACGGGCACTTCTCGGGCCCATAACAGGCTAATTTTTGTGCAAAAATATAATAATCAAGCACGGGCAAACAATCAAAATTGAAACAGCATTCATTCAAAAAACGCCTGAAGGCAACAAAGCAAATAAGTATAAACCGACCAAGAAGGCCGGCGATGTTCATGAAGTACAACCAACGGGCGCGCAGGCCTAAAAAATACGAACAGGCACGCAGGCCCAAAACAAATATCAATAAGGCACGCAGGCCCATCATCATTTTACAATCCGGTTTCCCCGGAGCCATCATCACCGACAACAGGAGAGTCGGGCGGGGGCACGATCGCGCCATCCACGATCTGAGACATGTAGCCCGCCCCTTCAGTGATCAAACCGGGATTCAGCAAGGAAAGCTGGCTGACTGCGGAGTCGAACCCCTCTTCCATAGCACCGACGCAATCTGCTTCGAGGAGCCGGATGTGAGCGACCAGCTCCGAGCGACTCTTCAAAGCGGCTATATCCTCCGGCTCGTCCTCGGCAGGAAGCATGTCGACTTTCAGGTCCTCGATCTGTTGGGTTAGGCGCCCGATGTCGGTCTCCAGACGCTCTCGGTCCGCACGGAGAAGCTCTCTCTCCTCGGCTAGCTTCCCCGAGTTTTCCTTCTCCAGGGTCAGCATCTCTCTCTCGGCAGCCAGCAGCGATGCCTGCTCCCGGAACATCTCCTCGGAGCGCTCCAGGGCAGCTCTTAACTTTCGCGAGCTCGAGGTGAGGGCCGCTTTCTCCTGTTCCAATTCTTCAATTCGGACAGGATCCTCCCCTTCCTCGGACAGCACAACGGCCATTTCAGCCATTTTCACCAGCCCGACCATATTGGCGGCCAGGTGCCTCCTCCGGTCCTCCTTGCTCATCCTCTTGATAGCCTCAGCCTCATCGGCAGTCACGGACAAAGGGAACCCCTCGAAGAAACCCTCCTCTTTGAAGCAAGAGGGCAACCCGAAGGACCTTACGGCGCTGGAATCCTCGCCGACCACCGGCCCACTTTCCACCTAGTTCCTTTTTCTTGGTATCAGGTCGGCATGTGGCTCGACCTCCTGGACCTCTGGGGTCTCTTCTGAAGCAGCCCCCGAGCTAGGCGACGAATCCACCCTCACCATATGAGGAGCGCCCGGACTATGCGGCGGGCCCATCCTCGTTGCTTGGGGAGCCTTCACCACCCTCTTGCCCCGCTTCTGGTCGCAAGACAACTTCAAGAGTCTCTCCCGTCGCCCGGCCATCGAACCTGCACAAAATAAAAAACCGGGTTAGTGTCGAGCAAATAAACAGACAAATGACGAGCAAAGAAATTCAAGCAATAAACGACCTAGCAGACGAGCAGCCTGCCCGAATGACTGGCACTCCACGAGCGCCTTAGTATCGATCGGTCGGGCCTCGAATGTCGGATAACCCTCCTCGTCCAGGACATCTTCCCCCTCCCTCGTAGCCCACCTGGCGGGGTGGAAGCTATCAACGTACTGACAAAGAGTGTCGTAAGCTTTCTCATCCTCGGAACCCATGTCGCCCGCAGAAGTATGATAATACCCAGTTCCGTGCTCGTAATGCCTAGAAATCCAATGCACGGGGAACTTAGCCGTGCGTCCCAACACCGGATACCCGTCGTTGTCTAAAAGTGCCTCCCCGTCATCGTCGCTTATCGGCGCTTCCTCCTCGTACAGGGACTCTAAAGCGGCTGTGGTAACCGGCCTCACGACATACCACTTGTCTTTAAAACCCCGCACGAAGTCCACGTACATCTTGAATAGTCTCTTCGACTGTTTCAAGGAGACCCAGCTGTGCTTTCCTCCTCGGGACTGGCGCTGCAGATGGAAAATTCTAAAGAAAAGAGGTATAGTCGCCCCGATCCTCAGAAAACGACAGGTCAACTCAAACGCCCGGATAAAGGCGAGCGAGTTCGGGTGTAGCTGCGACGGAGCCAGCCCCAAATGGGCGAAGACCCCGGCCTGAAAGTCGCTGAAGGGCAGCTGCAGCCCAAGGTCTTTGAATGCAATTTCGTACATGGGGAAACTGTACTCGGGGTACACCGAGCAAATCCGAGCAGTGGAGGTCGGTCGCATAATGACGAAATTCTTTTGAAAATCAGGCTGGCCGTGGCTCGCCTCAAGGACAGCGTATGGCTTTCGGCTACGCCGACTATAGACCGAGGCGATTCCTCTAGGCTCGGAGCCCACCCAGTCCAACAGAGGGTCTTCCACGGTGTCGATCAAACTCACAGCCTCATCGGCACTTTGTTCCTCCCTTTCGGGGCGTCCAGAAGAGCACGGCTCGTCCGCCATGGTTACCTACAGAGCACGGGAAACCAGTCAATTAGGCACGAAACTATACGCTCGTCGTAACGGACAAGATGGAGTGTGCGACAAACCACGTCGCTCTACGCACGACCCTAGTTGGTTTGGAACAAAAATAGCAGTCGCCTCCCCGACTTCCAGATACCTCGAAGAGCCCTTCTACAAGCCGCCTAAACAAACCGATAACGCGGTCACTCATGAATACGCCGACCCGGGGTATGAACATGGCGAGCAATATCATAAAGCCTAAAGCCAGAGCCATGAGCATACCGGGCACGATCGTGAATTAGGCGCCCTGGATCATGAAGACCCCGGGCAGCACTGCAGATTATAACCTAAACCATGCATCTATCGGCCACGAGCATGTGTTTGCCGACCCTAAGCATGAATTTGTCGGGCTAAACATGAATTTAACGGGCTAGTCCCACGCGCACAGCCTCTAAAAACGTCTAAAAACGATGAAAATCATGCATCACAACTGAAAAACAGAGAAGATAAGTCACTTACTTGGAATCAAGGAGTATATTCGGCAACAGAGGTAAGGAATCGGTGACGGAGATCGCGGCGATGCTATGAGAATCTGGAAAAACAACAGCAACAGAAGCACGAAGAGTAGTAACGCGTTATGGGGCCCAAGGATCCTATTTATAGTGATGACGTGGAATACCAAACGTCACCCCGGGCAACCACAGAGTTTCTCTCCTCGACGCACGGCTCCCCTAGGTAATAATGACCCTATCCTCATAGGGTGGCGGCACAGTTCCCAAAAGATACCTCGCGTGCTCGATAGACGCGCGTCGTTGAGGAATCCCCGAGCATTCCCCGCGAAGGACTTGTCTCCGAGCACGATACGGGGAAGCCCTCGAGGAGCTGCGTCTCTGACCCGGGCACGAGGCCCCGAAACGGAAGCAACCTAAGATCAAGCCATGGCTCCTAACCCAAGGAACCACGACTTGGGAGGCTCCTATTCTGGACTGGGCCCGACTGGCCCAATAGCATTGATAAGGCCCAATCCAAACGGACTTGCTGGGGGCCACGCCGACCAAAGGGTCACAGTCGTGCCCGACGTGCTCCCTGGGGCTACTTGCTCGACCGCCTACTGTCCAGCTCGACCTCACCCCGAGCACCCCTCTTAGGGCAGACTCGGTCCACTGCACTCTCACGGGACTCCGAAAAGACCGCGTCTCTGTCCGCCCGCACTTCACGCAGAACATCCAGGGAGGGGACCACGTGCAGGTCCCCACTACACACGTAGAACCTGGAAGTTTCTCCATTGGGCCAAACCCGCCCGGCCCAATGAAGGAACCTTGGCCCAGCGCTGGGGGCTATAAATACCCTCTGTTTCCAGAGGGTCAGATATTCATCATTCTACCCATACTTACTATTGCCTGCTCGTGCTCTTACTTACTTCAACATCGGAGTGTCTTGCAGGTACCCCCCCCACCTCGTTCAAACTTTCAGCTCGAAGCCAGCCGTGACGGTCCAAGTCTGATCAGGTTAGATCAGGTATCAAGAGTCAAAACTCTCATAAACTACAACCATAAAATATAGAATAGTCTAATTTAATGTATTATCCCGTTAAATGGTAGTATGGATAGATAAATTTGAATTGATTAATTTATCTACACAATAATTTTTCTTTTCCAGCTGGACACAAGTATCCTATTTGTTTTTAAGTTGCCAAGGGACACTAGAAAGAGATGTCACACGTGTAATTTTGGGCTTGTGCGAAAAATTGACTTTAAGGAGTGGTGGTTTGGGTTTGAAAAGAGAAATTAAAGTCAATTGCCTAACTTCGTTTTTCAATTGGCAATAACAAATTGAGTCATTCTTTTAAATTCAATTAATTCTAAGATATTTGTTGTGTAGTTATTTAAATGTTTAACTATTAAAATATTTTTTAATCAATTTGGAGACGTTACAAATGTGTTAATTAATTAATCTTAATATGATAATCAATTAACAGTGCAAAAGTCATCCTAATTGATTAAATAATTTATTAATCAATTATGGACGTGTATAAAAAGTTTTAATGTGTTTTATCAAATAAGAGAGGCTTCAAAACATATTTGTGTTTGTGTGTGATTTGAATTAGTATCTCTAGAGTTACTCTTATACCTTTATATTAAACTGACCACTCAGATATACGTTAAGCGGAAGACCAAATGAACTTTAACATATTCTCTTTTCCCCCCCTCAATTTTGAAGCTTCAAGTTATCTTACTTGATTCAATATTGATTTACCACTTCATCTGAAACTTGGCTCCATTGACTAATGAGGCTTGAGATAACTTTTTTGATCAAACTTCAAGATCGGAGGTTGCTGAACACTTATCCCTAAAGACTTCATCGAACATCATTTGACCTTAGGTGTTATCATCATGACTTGATATTTGTTCTTGCAAAGAACATATTGATCTCACAAAGAACATTTTGATTAATGAACCTTTTTTATAGATAAAAACTTCACAAAATGTCATTTTACATAAGGTGTTGTCATCATCAAAATCAACAAAATCGTCTAACGGTTGCACTTATACCTAAAGGCACATAAATCCACATTTATTTCAATAAAGTTAGACCTTTGCTATCAAAGTTGTGTAAAATATTGAATAACTAAAACTCTTGTCTTTCTTCTAAATAAGTAGGCATTGTGATGGGTTTTTAGGTTTGAGAGAATAACCCAATTTTACTATTTAGCATTGTAACAACATCATATTTCTATTTGCTATGTTTGTACTTTTACAATATGTATTAGACATTGACTTCTTCATGAAATTTGTAGTCTTGGAAGTTAGCTTTCATTTTCTTCATGAAAGTTGTAGACTTTGATTTCTACTCCCTATACAAGTAAGTCAAAGCATCAATACCATACACGAACTCATCAATTGTATATAGATCTTTAAAATAGTCTAAATATACCAAATTGGCGAAGTGTATGTGCAAAGAGACCAACTTGCCTAAAAAATAATAGACATGTGCTGATGGGTAAGTGTATGTGCATGAGTTTGTCCATATTGTTGCCCTTCTCTTCAGTTACACTCACACTTACCAGATGTCTCTCGAACTTCTATCTAAGGAAATTGAATGATGCATGATATCATTTGGTCTTTTCAACTTTATAGAGTGAATCTGTCAGGTCTAATTTGCAAGGTTCAACCATCATATACATTACTTCGGTTTCAAAAATAATTGTGTGGTCAAAAAGATGATATTTGATGAACATATACAAAAGATAATACACATCATCGAGTGTCATTATCATCTCCACGATTGAAAGGTAGAATGTGTTTGTCTTCTCGTACCACCTCTCATAATTGGTTATCATCGGGATTATTAGTGTATTTTTATACTTTTATAATATTTTATTGAATTTTTTGAGCAATTATCATGCATAATGCTTGTCTTTTATCTTGTTTGCAAAGTTTCTATATTAATTGGGTTTTAGTGAATTTATTAGATATTTTTTTATTAAACTTCATCTTTACCTTGTCTCGCTCAACGTGTCATATTGTAGGATACAATTATCCGATTAGAGTTGGTGACTACCTATTTGAAAGCTAAGAAACAAAAATACCATTTTTATTTTGGCTCTAAAGCTAAACCTTTGAAGCAACTCACTTGGCAACAAGTTTGTGTCACTTATTTTTAATTGTCCAAACATAATAAACCCTAATTTTATAATAACTTAGGTTTATAAATCAGGAGGTTGTAGAAGGCAAATGCTTCCTTAGTTTTTACCTATTTTAGTCGTATTATGCAAGGCTAAAAACCCTATATCACTACACTAATTAAAATTTGATTGTTAGAATATTATGGTTTAGTTGTTAATGCTAATTTAGTTTTATGATTCTATTTATTTTTTTTCAAACTCCTCTTGTTGCAAATTCAATACTAATTGTTAGTTAATAATTAAAATTCATATTTATTTTATTATGAATTTAAGTGACATATTGTGATTCAATTCATAATGGAATTATTTGATTTAATTTAATGTATTGCTAATTTTAATTCGAATAGAGTTTGTTAGAATCTATAATGGTTGTTATGGGTTAAACAATTATGTTTTTTTAATGATTGTGCAAGAATCTAAACTTTTGTGTAATAGTGGTTCAACTTAAATTTGTGTAAGATAAATCATATTGATTGATCAATTAGACTTAGACACAAACATTAATGGAATCAGAGAAATGAATATCTTTTTGGAAGTTTTGATATATTCCAAAGACGATGCATGTAATAATGTCTTAACTCAATTGTTCTTCTTCATTCAATTACGAGATGTTTTCTACACACAAAATCACATTTTCTTTCTGCTGTTGTTCTTAATTTTTGTTATTAATATTCAGAGGTTTTTGAGAAATGACCAATATTAATTGACTTATTACAATATTTTAATTTAATTTTTCTTACAACAATAATCGCATGCCATGATTAACTATATTAAAACATGTGGTCGGAAGGTTATTTATGTTAGACGACGGCGACATATCTAGAGGGGTGAATAGATTCCTAAGTAAAATTATCTTTCAAAAATAGATAATTAAAATTTTATTTTGAAAGATAGTGTTGAGCGAGAGATATTTAGCCTAGATCGAAAAAGTCGTCTAAACGAACCTAGTTACTTGAAACTCGGATATGCGCAAACCGTATGAAATTAAAACAATGATAAAAAAATCAACACAATTATATCTCAATTAATCGTTTATCACAAATCACAGCGGTTACCTATTTCCAATGAAATTATATATAAAACAAAACTTTGCAATTTATCGAATACTTGGCGCGCGATCAATTTTTAAAATTTTCCTTTGAACTCTATTGATGTGAAAAAGCACTTACAATCAAAGTGATTATAAACTAATCAACAAAGCAAAATGAACTTTAACAATCAAAGAAAAGTTATATACGAATCGATTGATCAAACAACAAGTTCAACAAATTGGATATAGTAAGTAAATGAAAGTGAGAGAGAGAGAGAGAGAGAGAGAGAGAGAGAGAGAGAGAGAGAGAGAGAGAGAGAGAGAGAGAGAGAGAGAGAGAGAGAGAGAGAGAGAGAGAGAGAGAGAGAGAGAGAGAGAGAGAGAGAGAGAGAGAGAGAGAGAGAGAGAGAGAGAGAGAGAGAGAGAACGACACAAGGATTTGTTTAGGCAGTTCACCAATACGTCCTTGCTATGACTACATATGCCTCCAATTTCAATTTCAATTGATATATCAATCTTAATTTGCAAAAAGTTGATTACAAGAGAAACCCTACAAACCCTAACCGTTTGTTGTTTATTCAACCCCTTATTTTTTTTGGATCTTGAGCAAGACCAAGAAACAATAGAACCAATTGATTCACAATTTCAAGCCAATCTTTTGTGAGATACCCAATCTCCAAAGCTTTCACTCGATCAAATCCAATTGCAAACTATTGACCACAAGAGCTTCCAATATGATCCATCATCTCGCGCTACTCCTTTGCGAGGTACCAAATATTCAAAGCTTTCACTCGGCCGAATCCACTATTGTGAAGTCTTGAAAAAAACCCCTAAATCTACCAAAGATCTTAGAGGAAAAACCCTAGGGTTTTCCGGATGAAACCCCCCATAATTCTCAACCCAATGTTCTCGGTTACACAAACCTAATTGGACGTTATTGAACCTCGTCTAGATGGCACCCCAACAAAAAATGATTATGTATAGTTTGTTAGTGTGTATGCATATGTTAGAGGTTGAAGATGAAGAGCAATGGTGGTAAGTGTTTATAGTTTTATCAAGTTGAAATGAAGCATGTATGATGTATTTATAGTTGTGGAAATTTGGTGGCAAATAGGGAAACTTTGGAATTGAAACAATTGAGAAAATTTGACCCAAATATCAAGATGTATTGGCCTAAAAAGTTGATGCGCCTGAACATAGAGTTACAAACTTCAGTATACGTCGACCTGAAATGTGTTATGTGCCGACACATGTAAAACAGAAGCTTCAAGCTTTAATAATGCAATACATGTGTCAGATTGAAAATTGTATATGCCGACACATAAAGTTGAAAACTTCAGTATGTGCTGATCTGAAATGAGTTATACACATGAAAAAAAAAGAAGCTACATGCTTTAATATTGAAGTACATGTGCCAGTGTGAAAATCGTATGTGTCGGTACATGCAATTGGTTTTTTTTTGCAGAAACTGAATTTTCATGATTTTTGCCAATTTCAAACTTGCTTTGAATACTTCTAAGACCTATAATGCAAGGGTGCACCAAACGATGCAGAGATATCGTCTAATATACATAAATTTTAAGTTTTCCTAGTTTTTACATCATGCAAAACATCTAATAGTAAATTTGCACTCACATACTCCCCCCTTTTGATGATCGCAAAACTTGCGACCTGCATTTCATGTCTTCATTGAAGGCTCCTTCTGAATTTGTGTTTCCCAACTTTATCTCGCATATGCTTCTCTCCTTTGACAACATCAAAAATAAAGATAGAAAACCGTGAGAAGTATCATAATTCAACGCAAACACCAATATATCACACAAATGCGTTTTTGTAAAGAATAACATGCATTCAAATATTTCCATATATATAGAATGACGCAAAGTTGATAAATAACCAACACAACACATTACTAAACAAGTAATTAAATGCATGAATAATAATGAATGGTATGCAAGAGAAAACTTCTTGAGTTGCTTCTTTAGCACCACAATTACTAAACACACCATAATAGAACTCTCGATGTTGCACACGCATGTGTCTAGTTTGGCGAAAAATATATCACCACTAAATACAAGATGGAAATGTTGACATAAATGTGACATAACTACAACAAGAACTGCATTTTCAAGATAACATACATACATTCAATTCATGTGGTAATGCGGTAAATAATAATAACAAGCATGCTTGTACACCAAGAACATACACTTCAAATGATAAAGAGTTAATACATGATGTCACTATAAACATATAAATTGAAAAATAAACAATGGTTGTCAATTGAAATTTTTGGAAATGAGCATTCATGGATTTTATCATTTTGAATATATCAAGCATTTGGAACATAAAAAATCACACAAAAAGAAAAGTCTTACTTTCAAGGAGAAATTTGGAACAACATTACCTCAATTTTGATGGAACAAAAGATGCGCTCACATGATGTTAAATACTCAAACAAAGGTTAGAGAAAATGTATAAAAGTGCATGTAACAAAATTGATTTAAGCAACAATGGAGATATCAATAATCCCTAATTTCCCACGTATATTTAAAATGATTTGGTTGCAAGAGGTTTTGTAAAAATATCGGCAAGTTATTTTTTACTATCAACATGCTCGAATACAATATCCCCTTTTCAACGTGATCGCAAAGGAAGTGGTCATGTATCTCAATATGTTTAGCGCAAGAATGTAGCACCATATTCTTGGTTAGGTTGATTGCACTAGTGTTGTCGCACATGATAGAAATACGAGAAAGATTAATGTCAAAATCAAGTAATTGTTGCTTAATCCACAAGATTTGGGTATAAAACTATCGGCTGCCACGTATTCCTCCTTGACCATTGACAAAGCTACAGAAACTTGCTTTTTACTATGCCAACTAAACAAGAAATTTGAAAACATATGACAAGTTCCACTAGTACTTTTCATATCATATTTACAACCGGAAAAATCGAAATCAGAGTAACCAACCAAGCTACAATCGCTTCCCTTAGAATACTAAAGCCCAAACTCAGAGGTACCAATGAGGTATCTAAGAATGTCGCTTAACCGCTTTTAGATGCGATTCCTTGGGAGTCAATTAATATCAAGCACACTTGCAAATACCAAACATAATATCGAGCCTAGATAAAACACCCTTCGAAACCCCAAAACAATACTCAAATATTTTAATTAGAAAACATAACCACAAGGGTATCACACACATCAAAACACATAACCTGCTCTATAACACAGGTTACCACATAAATAAATTCAAATACATATGTTTATACCTGGGATGTTACACGACATCCAACACATCTGAATTGTACTTGGGGTGTTACATGACATCCAACACATATGATTTGGGTCAAGTACTTATATAATAAGGCATTCATTATCTATCCTCGCATGCTCACCCAAGAATTTATGGTATCATCGCAACATAATACTAATAAACATTCAACAATAGCATTGTAACTCATGACATTTAGGCTCATGAGTTTTCAACTTAATAACATAATCAACAGATTATGACAATCAACTCAAAACAATTTCAAAATCTTAACAACACAAAAAGTTTATAACTTCGACAATAATAACTCAAACATCAAATCAAGAGTTTACCCCAACGCGATGTTACATGATCAGAGTAAGGAATCACTAATAAAAGCGATAAACTACAAAAGTAACTTCAAGACTATCTTTCACTTACTTCAACAATGCTACTCTTGAGTATCTGCACGACGTCCATGTAAAGACAACATTCAAACAAAAGAGGTGAGAAATCACAATCAATAATCAAAGGCATATACAACATGGTAGGATATCAACATATAACATATTTTACACAATCTCAATCATTGTATATCAATTACATTCTCACATCCAACACACCAATCAATCACAACTCAACAATTATAACTTAACAAATGTACGTATGAATCGTTATGCAATGCAACTCGTCTATGCAACTCTATATATATGCATGTGGTATCATATCATCAACAATTGGTTCACTCAGGAACCAGGTTCATCCTGCTTGAACCCCGAATCCAGCCTGCTCAGATTTGGGATAAGTCATCAATGCACCATGCTCGGATTGCAACTTGCCTCTTTCATCAACAACACTGACATCGTGATATATGTCAAACACGTTAATGCAACACAATATAATGTTTAAAGTTCCCTCCTGACAATGAACAACATGCATTGACCCACGATAATAGTTCACCTTACTCTGACTATTATCCCACAACACAACAACAATATCAATATCATTCAACATCAATATTATTCAACATTTTGACATCACATACTCACCATCAATCAACCACCATGTAAGTGTTTAGTTATTGGCATGTATTTTTGGTAAAACCAGGTGTGTGAATGTCATGACTGATGTCATAACATTCTGGATTATTAAGTACTTTATGCAGAAAAAGTATGGCATACAGTAGCTACTGCTTATGAGTGTGTATCTGAGCATTTTGCAATGATCACATTTATTGCCTTCTACCAAAATCAGTAAACAGGAATTCTGATGTCATAACAAATGTTAAGACATCATGTACTGATCTAACAGTTATGCAGTTTGGTTAATTCTGAGATTTTTCAGGAAGTTGGTTCATTCCTTCCAGAACAGAATCTCGCGTGGTATTTAAGTTGACCTAGCTCAACCCTAATCTGGTTGATAAAGTCTTGTGACCAAGTCTTGAGGTTAACCCTAATTAACCCTAGCTTTTCGTGGAAGCCCTAACTGAAGAAACAACTGCATATATATTCAACAGGAAAGCTGATTGGAAATTAACTCTTTGACACAAGATCAATTAGGAGCTGTATAGTTTTAACTGCTGTAATCCAAGCAAGTATCATTGTGATAAGTGACTTGGAATAGGTTTTGATTGTAAGGGTTTTTGTATCACTCAAAGCTTTGAAGCAAGAGTGTTTGTGTCTCTTGACTAAAGCTTTGAAGCAAAGTCAAGTTAGGTTTATGTATCACTCAAAGCTGTGAAGCACGAGTGTTTGTGTTACTTGATTAAAAAGCTGTGAAGCATAATCAAGTGTATGTTCTGAAGAGTGTCTTCATTATTTCATTAGTCAATTGTTTAAGTATCACTGCTGTGATTGAGGGGGAGTGAGTAGGAACTCAGGTTTAAGTTGAACTTAGATTGAAGTTGCATTGGGTAGGTCTTAAGTGAAGGAGATAAACTGATTGGTTTATTCCTGAATTAATATCTCTTACAGTGGATTTCCTCCCTGGCTTGGTAGCCCCCAGAGTAGGTGTTGTTTCACACTGAACTGGGTAAACAATTGACTGTGTTCTTTACTGTTTTTATTTACTGTCTTATAGAAAGTCAGATACGGTGTCATAACCTTCACTGTGACATTGAGTATATGCTGCCAGAATTTCACACCACAACAATATTATAAAATAGGAAAGTATTCAATAGAAAGTATAGTAATCAGACACAACACCATCACTCGTCTATACCCAACCATCTCTCATCAAAATTAATAAAATCAATTAAAAATATTTATAATTGTTTAAATCACGCCAAACAACCTCTAACGCTACCCAACAATAGCCAACATTCTCGAAAACTCAAAAGAATAAAAATTAACATTTTTATGAATTCAAAACATCTCAATAAAATATTTTCATTAACTTATTATATACTCTTAACTCGTAAAAATTTATAATAATATATAATTATAACTCGACAAAGTTTCCAAGAAACTCTAAATAACTCTACAACAATTCATACAACTCTAAAATAACTCCAAAGTGCTCAAAATTGTCCTACTGATAACTCTTGCATATAAAAATAACTCTATGAACTCAATTGGCTGACGGTCTGACTCAAGTAATAATAAGACAACTCTAAAGAGTCAAATACCTTTAATTTTTAATTCTACAACTCATCGGATTTAACTCTAAACAACTCGAAAGCAACTCTGACAACTCAAAACATATAAGAGTTACACAAAACAAATACAAATGTGACTCTTAAAAATTCAAAACAACTCTGAAAAATCTATTAACAACTCTAACGTTCTAAAAAAATTATTTTAATTAGCCAAATAACTCAATCTTAACTCTAAATATTTCTAACTTAACTCATCTATTTATTATACATATCCATAACAGTACGTCAATTTAAACAACGACAAACTAGTGAAAATTCAACAATCAAAATCCTAAATAGAACTAATTAAAAAATTTATATTGTTGTATCATTAAAGAGAATAGAAACACCCATGTAAAGAATTTTTCTCTTATATAATATCTCCAACGCATCATAATCAAAGTGTACAAAGAGAAAAAAAATACTTATTGTAACACCCCCTCTAAACCTCCACACAAATATATGGTATAATCAAAGTAATTAGCATGCATATCAAAAGAGGGCATCACATCACCATAACAACATAATATGCTGGTCATACTCATAACACGCATTTAGAATCATGTTCCTACAATAACACATGCATCTCGCAGCGGAATAATTCTCAATTCAAAAATAATACTAACGATTGAAATCCTATACAGACAATTATACCATAAAATATTAGGCACTAAAGGCCATCATCACATACATCTCAATTCAACATGAATATCCAGAGAGTATAACAACATCTCTCAAACAAACATGGTATATAATAAATATAACATAAATCCAAACGTTCCTCGTGTTACATAGACCAGAGCACAACTCACTGCCTAAATAAGGATAAACAAAGAACTAGCTCCTCCAACTAATCTTTTTTAGAAGCACTTCTGATATCCTTGGTACCTGAGCGATGTTGTTTAAAACATCATTTCAACAGAAGGGTGAGAATTCATATCATTATGGAAATATATAATAATAAGTAATGTATGACATACATATATCAATTGAATTAATCACACTTCACATAATCATGTATTCAACATACTCCAACATAATTCATATGATTACATATACAACATTGCTCAATGATACAAGATTCAAAGATAATCAATCACAATTACCACAAATATGACATTCATATCGATATCACATATTACACACCAATTCAACATTTCACATTGACACATGTGACTCTAATGCAACTCAATGCAATATACATGTGGTACCGACTGTTATTCTTATCGGTCCTACCGGGTCCACATCTCCAAGACAGATAACCACCAAAAAGTCCATTCTCTAAGATTTCAAACTCCCATCTCCAAGTTTAGAACAAGTCAATAATTCCCAGGGAATTACCAAATATTTCCTCTTGACACAAATGATGCATGTGCAATCTCAACATAAATATGCAATTAAGACCATCTCCATATCTTAATTATACAAACATATTTCACATAATTCAACATATTTGAATTATCTTCACCAAATTGCACAACATACCTATTTCATGTCATCAATCACACATAATGAATTCTAATAGCATTAATCATATCAACACATCATTATAACATGAAACAAACAATTCCAAACCATGTTATCTTCAATCAACATCAATTCCCAATAATTACATACACAAAATCAAGTATCATATTTCCATCGAAAAGTGCATCAAAACCAATCCAAAACGCATAATTAAATTCCACAAAATTCATGACAATTCATGATAAATTATATACATCCATGATCCAGAACAATTTCGGAAAATAATAAGTTTTGCATTCCAGATTGTACTAAGCGCCCCCACATGCACTAAGTGGCCTCTGAAATGCAGAAAAATCTGTTACAAACAGATTCCGCCTTCTACAAATTTATCCACCCAAATCCTATTCAAACACATATATTTCACCAATTAAATGTATTATAACCTATATCTAACATATATCATCAAATACAAACATCAAAACATGATTTCCAACATCAATTTCATGATTTCACATTTAAACCCTAACATGTCAAAATCTAGAAATTGAAGAACAAATCCCTAATTTCATGTTACTACCATCACATACTATTACATACACCCATAAATAAAAGAATACTCACCCTTAAATTAAATGTAGATACTCTAGGATTCTTCTTCTTCCCTTCTTCTTTTCTCCTTTTCTCCTCTTTTCCTCTTCTCTTATTTTCTTCACTTTCTATTTCTAATTCTATATTTTTCTTATTTTGTTCAACTCTTACTAACTCTAAATGAGCTTAACTTCACTCACTCTAATGAAACATAAGGCCCAAATGTGTATTTTATTATTCTCACACTCAATAATCCAATAATATATAATACAAAATTAATCCAAATAATCCATATATTTTAAAAAATCAAACAATTTAATTAATTACTATATCAAATAATAATTAATAAAATAAATAACTAATAAAATAACTAGTAAATTAAATTGGGGTGTTACAATTCTCCCCCACTTAAAATATTTTCGTCCTCGAAAATCATCTCAAACAAACAACTCAGGATAAGACTCTCTCATCTGACTCTCGAGTTACCAAGTCACATTTCCACCCGCCGGTCCTCCCCAAGCTACCTTCACCAAGGAAATCTATTTACCATAAAGTTGCTTCAACTGCCAATCCTCTATTCGCATAGGTGATGTTTCTACAGTCAGGTTATCTCTCATTTGTACATCATCTAATTGAACCATATGAGACAAATTTGTAATGCATCTCTTCAACTGAGACCAATGAAACACATCATGGAGATTAACAAGTGATGGTGGTAAAGCAATCTGATAAGCCACTTCACCTACTTTCTCTTAAATCTGATAAGGACCAGTAAAACACAGCGTCAGCTTACGCGACTTCAAAGCTCAACCAATACCCGTTACCAGAGTAACTCTAAGAAACACATGACCCCCCTTCTCAAACTCAAGTGCTTTCCACCTCTTGTCATGATAACTCTTCTGACGACTCTGAGAAGCCTTCATCTTCTCTTGGATCATATTAATCTTATCCGTAGTCTGTTGAACCATCTCAAGTCCAACCACAACACTCTCTCCCGATTCATACCAACACAAAGGCGTCCTACACCTTCTACCATACAAAGCCTCAAACAATGTCATCCCAATACTGAATGGAAACTGTTGTTATAAGTAAACTCAGTTAAAGGCAAGTAATTATCCCAAGTACATCCTTGTTCCAAAATACAAGCTCTTAAAAGATCCTCAAGTGACTGAATCGTCCTTTCAATCTAACCATCTATTTGTGGATGATAAGCAGAACTCAAACGCAACTTCATACCCAAAGCATTTTGCAAACCTTCCCAAAATCTCGAAGTAAACCTTGTATCCCTATCTGACACAATGCTAGACTAAATACCATGCAAACTTACAATCTTCTCAATGTACAACTTTGCAAGCTTCTCCATCGGATAACCCATCCTTATCGGAATAAAGCAAGCATATTTAGTCAATTTATCCATAATAACACAAATAGCTTCACAATTACTCGGTGTTTTAGGTAAACCAGAAATAAAATCCATAGAAATACTATCCCATTTCCATTCAGGAATAGATAACGGTAGCATCAAACCAGACGATTTCTGATGTTCAATCTCTGACTTCTGACAAATCAAATAAGAATACACAAATTCGGCAATCTCTTTCTTCATACCTGACCACCAAAATAATTTTCTCAGATCCTGATACATCTTAGTAGCTCTAGGATGAATACTTAATCCACTACGATGCCCTTCCTCAAGAATCCTTTTCCTCAAATTGACTAAATCTGGAACGCAAACTCTATCACGACACCTCATGATATCATTCTCACCAATCCTAAAATCGACACCTCGACCTTGATTGATCAACATCAATCGATCCACCAAAATCAAATCAGATTTTTGACCTCCTCGAATATCATCAAGAATGCCACTAGTAAGCTTCAACATACCAAGCTTAACTCCAGAAGAAGTCTATTTACAAACCAAACTCATATCTTGGAATTGCTCAAGTAATTCCAACTCTCACACCATCAACATCGACATATGCAAAGACTTTCTACTTAATGCATCAGCCACAACATTCGCTTTACCAGGATGGTAATTAAAACAAAAATCATAATCCTTCAATAATTACAACATCTTATTTGCCTCATATTCAACTCTTTCTGATCAAATAGATATTTCAAATTCTTGTAATCACTAAACACGTGAAATCTTGATCCAAACAAATAATGCATCCAAAGTTTCAATACAAACACAACATCATCTAACTCCAAATCATGAGTCAGATAACTCCTTTCATGCACTTTAAGTTTCCTTGAAGCATAAGATACAACTTATTGATTCTGCATCAACACACCTCCTAAAACCCCATCAATAAAGCATCATAATACACAACAAACGATTTTGTCGGATCAGGCAAAAACAAAATAGGAGTGGTTGTCATCCTTCTCTTAAGCTCTTTAAAACTAGCTTCACACTGTGTAGTCCAAATAAAAGCTTGACACTTCCTAGTCAATTGCGTCAATGTAAAAGCTAATTTGAAAAAGCCTTCAATAAACTTCCAATAATAACCTGATAAACCAAGAAAACTTCTAATCTTAGAAAAAGATTTCAGAGCTTCCCATTGAGACACAACCTCAATCTTTGACAGATCAACAAAAATACCACCACTCAATATCACATGACTAAGGAAACCCACTTCCTCCAACCAAAACTCACACTTAGAAAACTTAGTATATAACTGATTCTCTTTCAACACAGATAACACAATCCTCATATGCTCAACATGATCTTCTTCACTCTTTGAATAGATCAAAATTTCATCAATGAAAACAACAAAAAACTTATCCAAATACTGATGAAAAATCCTATTCATGTATTCCATAAATACACAGGTGCATTGGTCACACCAAACGGCATCACATAATACTCATAGTAACCATACCTTGTTCTAAAAGCAGTCTTCTGAATATCTTCAACTTTCACACAAATTTGTTGATATCCAAACCTCAAATATATCTTACTAAACACACTTGCACCAACCAACTAATCCATCAAACCATCAATCCTCAAAAGTGGATACTTATTCTTGATAGTCACCTTGTTGAATTGTCTATAATCCACACATAACCTCATAGTACCTTCCTTCTTCTTAACCAACAAAATAGGTGCACCCCATGGTGACACACTAGGACGAATAAATATCCTCTCAAGCAAATCCTCAAGTTGACTCTTCAACTCTTTCAATTCAGATGCTGACATCTGAGAGCCATCGTACCGGACTAGTTCCTGGAATTAAATTGGTCGCAAACTCCACTTCACGCTCTGGAGGCAAATCACTCACATCTTCAGGAAATACCTCAGGAAAATCACGAACTATTGAAAATTCACAAATCATTCGTTTCCCACCAATTTCTAATGTTGCCATCAAAGCCAACAACACAACACCATCCTACACAGACTCATTCACTTGCTTGGCAGACATAAACAGATCTCTCTCAAAACTAGAATAAAGAAATATAATTGTCTTACCAGAACAATTGATATAAACATGATTGAATTCCAAACAGTTCATCCCAAGAATAACATCTAGTTGATCTAACGGAAGACAAACTAAATGAACTCTAAAGTCTTTACCAAAAATACTCAACGAATAATTCAAACACATATACAAAGTAGTCAATGAACCCATGGCAGGAGTATCAATAACCATACTTCCATTTATATTATATAACCCAATATTCAATCTCTTAACACAATTAAAATAAATGAAAGAATGTTTCGCACCAGTATCAATAATAGCAATCAAAAGTGTACCATTAATAAAACACGTATCTCAGATTAGTCTATCCTTAGTAGCAGTCTCATAACTAGATACATCAAACACTTTTCCTATAGCTTGGTCCTTCTTCGGCTTGTCACACTTGGAACTAATGTGCCATTGCTCACCATAGTTGTAGCAAGTCACACCTGCACCTCCTATGCAATCATTAGACTTGTGACCTAGCTTACCACACTTGAAATAATTCACATCAGGACTTGTACAATCAGTAACATGATGTCCTTCAACACCACATTTGAAACACTTAACTGGAGTAGAAGATCCTTCCTCACTCGACTTCTTTCCATAACCACCTCTATGTTTCCCCTTATTAGTAGGAGTCACACACGACTTCCCTCTAAATTTCCCTTTTCCATTCTTATCATGCAAAGCCTTATAGCGAGCAGCACTATCTCGACTATCCTCATCATAGATCCTACTCTTGTTAACCAGCTCAAAAAACAGTGTAATCTGCTGATAACCCATAGCCTTCTTGATCTCAGGTCTCAAACCATTCACAAATTTAAGACACTCAGATCTCTCAGCATTAGCAGTGTTGTAAGGAGGACAAAACTTAATCAACTCTTCAAACTTTACAGCATACTCAACCACAGTTCCATTACCCTACTTCAGCTCAAGATGTTCAATCTCCTTCTTCCCACACACATCCTCTAGAAAATGATTCTCCACAAATGCATCTCTAAAAAGTGACTAAGTAACCTCAATCCCATCTTCTTCAAATCTATGAATAGTGTTACTCCACCAATCCTTAGCTTCCTTCTTAAGCATATGGGTGCCAAACTGCACCTTCTGCAAGTCCGAACAATTCATAACCAGAAATATCTTCTCAATTGGTTTCAACCAAACTTATGCCTTATCAGGTTCATGAGCTCCATCAAAGATTGGTGGATTATTCCTCTGGAACTTCCCCAAAGCATGAAATTCATCATCATCTCTGCTACCAGCATTGACGTGCGGCTGTTGCTCAATCGCACCGACCAACATAGCCAACGCCTCAACAATAAAATCATCATTCCTTCCTGCAACCATCGTCTTGTGATTCCAAACAACCAAAAATACTCATCAGATAAACAATATCGATTGTGTATATGACACACATATCAAATACAAAATGAACTAAACATATTAATAACCTGGCCAACTGGCCGATCATGCTCTGATATCACTTATGTAATACCCCTTCTAAACCCCCTCCTAAATATATGGCATAGTCATAGTAATTAGAATTCATATTAAAAGAAGGTGCCATATTTACTTCACAATAATAACACAATATATTGGTCATGCTCATAACACGCATTTAGAATCATGTTCCATACAATAACACATATGCATCTCATCTCACAGCAGAATAATTCATAATTAAAAATAATACAAATAATTGAAATCCCATACTGACAACCATATCATAAAATATTAGGCACTAAAGGCCATCATCACATACATCTCAATCTAACATGAATATCCAGAGAGTATAACAACATCTCTCAAACAAACATGAATATAATAAATATAACATGAATCCAAACTTTCCCCGGGTTACGTAGACCATAGCACGACTCATTACCTAAATAAGGATAAACAAAGAACTAGATCCTTCGACTAATCCTTTATAGAAGCACCATCACTATCCTCGATACTTGAGCAACGTCGTATAAAACATCATTTCAACAGAAGGGTGAGAATTCATATCATTATGGAAATATATAATAATAAGTAATATATAACATACGTACATAAATTGAATTCATCACACTTCACATAATCATGTATTCAACATACTCCAACACAATTCACATGATTACATATATAATTCAAGATGCAAAGATAATCAATCATAATTATCACAAATGTAACATTCACACTGATATCAGATATTGTAGACCAATTCAACATTTCACATCGACACATGTGACTACAATGCAACTCAATGCAATATACATGTGGTACTGACTGTCATCCTTATCAATCCTGCCGGGTCCATATCTCCAAGACAAATAACCACTAAAAAGCTCATTCTCTAAGCTTTCAAACCCTCATCTCCAGGTTTGGGACAAGTCAATAATTCCCACGGAATTACTAAACATTGCCTCTTGACACAAATGATGCATGTGCAATCTCAACATAAATATGCAATTAAGACCATCTCCATATCTTAATCATACAAGTATATTTCACATAATTCAACATATTTGAATTATCTTCACCAACATTAAAACATGATTTCTAACGTCAATTTCATGATTTCACATTCAAATCCTAACATGTCAAAATCTAGAAATTAAAGAACAAATCCCTAATTTCATGTTACTACCCATCTTATACCATTACATACACCCATAAATTAAAGAATACTCACCCTTATCTTAGATGTAGACACTCTAGGATTTTTTTCCTTCTCTTCTCCTTTTCTCCTCTTTTCCTCTTCTCTTATTTTCTTCACTTTCTCTTTCTAATTCTATATTTTCCTTATTTTGCTCAATTCTTACTAACTCTACATAGGCTTAAATTCACTCACCCGAATGAAACACAAGGCCCAAATGTGTATTTTGTTATTCTCACACTCAATAACCCAATAACATATAATACACAATTAATGCAAATAATCCGTACATTCACAAAATCATACAATTTAATTAATTACTATATTAAATAATAATTAATAAAATAAATAACTAATAAAATAACTAGTAAATTAAATTGGAGTGTTACACTTATCACATATTCTTAAACAAATGAATATCCAACTAACATTAACTTGGAAAATATATACCTCTTCGTCCTAGCCTAAGCCGACGAGCCTCTAAACCATCTCAAAACAAACACAAACCAAATGAACTTGTTTAATAAATTCTTATATATAAATATGACTGAACCACATTATCTATGTTAACAATTTAAAAAACACATACTTTTCAAAATCACAAAGTAGTCGCGACAAAAGGTAAGTGTCCGTCAATATAAATTAAAAGTTAGTTTATTACCCATGGACATATATGCAAATTAGATCAACACATACGATAACAATTTCATCATCATTTATCATCAAATCAAAGAGCATATAAGTCTTAATGGAGGCCATTGGACACCTCTCTACCCTACCCATTATGTATAAGCCCTTATTATTTAAAGTATTCTCCCCTTACCTTAGAAAATTCTTTCAAACTCTATCAATTGGTGATATTCCTATGCCTTCTTTTGTCCTAGTCTCCTTTCCTCTTTTCCAAGTTTTTACTTACCATGAAAACTGATTCTCTTCCCACTTATCTCTTTTTTTAATAAACATATTTTCTCCTAATTAGGCTTTCTCTCTTCTACCCCAACTTATTCTCATAATTACCAGTTTGTCCTTAATTTCTCTACACAATCTTATTTCTTTTATTTTATTTAAATAATAAAATCAAATCATTATTTTAACTAATAAAATAGATCTAATTTATTTCCTTTTCCTCTAATTACTCTCCACACCCTACCATAAGGTCACACACCCTTCCTCTCACCCACAATTATTTAATCATCCACATATAATAATTAAATAAAAACATAAAATTCTAATTAAATTAAAATAAAACAATTTACTAAAAATGGGGTGTTACACTAGGTGCCGTAAGATATAGAAGAGATCCAATTAATCATATCTCTATACTTCTTGATGTCCACATACTTATCTTTTTCATCTTTATCCAAGTTGCCATTTGTTGCCATGGGAGTGTCAATTTGCTTTGCATCATTCATGCTGAATCATTTTAGTAATTCGAGACAATACTTTGTTTGACACACAAATCTCCATTCCTTGAGTTGCTTTATTTGGAGTCCGAGAAAGTAATTCAATTCCAAATGAGACTCATTTCAAAATCTTCATGCATAAGCTAAGATAACTCTTTGACTAGTTTCATGTTAGTCGATCCAAGAATAATATCATCAACATAAATTTAAACAAGAAGAATATGTTTTCCTTGACGTTTAATAAATATAGTTGTATCTAACTTCCCTCTTGAATATCCTTTGTCAAGCAAGAACTTGCTAAGTCACTCATACCATGCCCTAGGGGCTTGTTTGAGACCACACAAAGCTCGTTTTAGCTTGAAAACATGATTAGGATACTCATCATTTTCAAAATCGGGAGGTTGTGAAACATACACTTCTTCATTTATGTACCCATTAAGGAACACACTTTTCACATCCATTTTATATAATTTGAAGTTCTTGAAACATGCATATGCTACTAAAATGTGTATAGCCTCGAGTCGGGCAACCAGAGCATAAGTCTTCTTATAATCAATGCCTTCCTCTTGGTTATACCTTTGAGCCACTAACCGGGCCTTATTCATTGTTATCACACCATGTTCATCGAGTTTATTCATAAAAACCCATCTTGTGCCTATAACTTAATGATTTTGTGGACAAGGGACAAGGTCCCAAACATAATTTCTATAAAATTGATTCAATTTTTCTTGCATGGCCATAAGCCAACCAATGCGCATCAAGTAAGACATCTTTAGAATTTTTAGGTTCAACTTGTGATACGTACGCGTGGTGATAACATAAATTACTTATCTTAGAGCATGTTGTTACCCCTTTTGTGATGTCTCCAAGAATGTTGTCTATTGGACGATCCTTGGAGGTTCTCCACTCTAATGGAAGACCATCAACTTCTTTTTGACTTTCATCATCCTTATTTTCTTGGTTGTCATCTTCCTCCTCCTCATACTTAACCACTTTAGGTTGATTAATTCCTTGTTCGGTGTCCTTGAGTATGTCTTCTATAGATGCACTTGCACCATAAAAAGTAGTACCTTTCCCAACACTATTTGGGTAAGACTCATCAAAAGTAACATGAACCGACTCTTCAATAATAAGCGATCTCTTATTATAAACTCTATATGCTTTACTAGATTGGGAGTATCCAAGGAAGATACCTTCATCGGCTTTCATGTCAAATTTACCAAGGTTATCCTTTCCATTATTTAAGACAGAACATTTACATCCAAATACATAAAGATATGATAAATTTGGTTTTCTATCTTTTAAAAGTTCATATGGTGTTTTGTCTAAGATAGGAAGAATAAGTATCCTATTTAAGGCATAACAAGTTGAGCCAATAGCATCGGCCCAAAAATATTTTGATAGGCCATAATTATTGAGCATTGTTCTTGTTAACTCCTCTAAAACATGATTCTTGCACTCCACAACACCATTTTGTTGTGGAGTTATAGGAGCTAAAAAGTTATGTTTAATACCATATCTATCACAATATTCTTCAAAGAGGTGGTTTTCAAATTCACCACCATGATCACTTCGAATGGAAACAATTTTTTAATTAAATTTATTTTGGGATAACTTTGGGAAATGTGTGAAAGCTAAGAATGTTTCATCTTTGCTACGTAAGAAAATAGTCCAACAAAATCTTGAGTAATCATCTACAATAACAAAACCATAATAATTAGCACCTAGGCTTTTAGTCAGTGAAGGACCAAATAGATCCATGTGGAGAAGCTCAAGAGGTCTCGAAGTTGAAACAATGTTTTTAGATTTAAATGAGACTCTTATTTGCTTTCCCTTTTGACATGCATCACATAGGTGGTCTTTTAAAAACTTTATTTTTGGTAGACCAATCACTAAATCTTATACAAATATCTTATTAAGTAGATCAAAGTTGATATGTGCTAAGTCTCTATACCATAGCCATGAATCTTCACTCATGGTAACAAGAAACTTGACATTATTCAAGGATACATCTTTTAAGTCTAGCATATAGATATTTTTCACCCTCACGCCATTAAACAATGCCTCCTCTCATTATGTACTATCATACAACTATATTTGGAAAAAATCACCTTATAACCATTGTCACATAATTGACTAATGCTAAGAAGACATCTAAGGCCTTTAACCAACATAACATTGGATATAGTAATATATGAGGGATTACCTATACTACCTGTTGTAGTGGTAGAAATGTTGAGACTAAGCCATTGGATTAACATGACTCGTACATATCAAGTAAAAGTTGCCACCGCGCTTTATTATTTCCAAAGGAATGAGAAAAGAGCGAATAACCTACAAAAAGGGGGAGATAATCTAAGTTCCGGGGTTGGTTATGCAAAGGTAAGGTATTAACATCCTAAACATCTACTATACTCCACAGGAACCTCTTTGAAAATCTGTGTATTTTGGATATAAAAGTTGTATAAAAATAGATGGTGGAGATGATAAGAGAAATATATTTTACAATTTTTGCACCCGCCGCGGTTGCGAACCTTTAGTGCCTACGTACCACCTTCCGTGCAATAGGGGATCAGGGTACTCGTAGTTCACCTTTAAGAATTTTAAAACACAAGTGTGTTGGTAAATTTTAAGAGACGAGACATCATCGTCTTATCCGAGTGGAAGAACATACTTACTACCCACAATTATGAGAAAGGAGAATTTGTGTCATCTCAAAGTGGAGGATATGGCTTGGATTTTAAAATCAACAAAGCCTCACTCAACACCCAAGTGGAAAATATCTTACTTCACTATATATCATAGAAGTATAGTAGTTCACATCACTACAAAGATTGACAAGAGTCTAATCTTTTGAGAAAATTTTAAAGTAAAAAGCCAAAATGACAAAAATGGTTTGAATGAGATTGATTGAATTTAAGTCTTCTCACAAAAAAAGAAGTCAAAGTATGATTAAGTTGTTTAAAGTTTGATTAAGAAAAATATTTTTGAAAATGCATGGACCTAAGTGCAAGTTTACTGTGAGAGCATTTCAAATTTAGCAAACAAGAATAGTTTTGAAAATGAGGGAGAAGATTTTTGAAATTAAAGAAGATGGGAGGAGATGAAGGGGCTATCCTATAGCATAAGGTAAAAGCTAGGGAAAAGAACCATCTAACCAACAAGAAGCCAAAATTTGACATAATGAGTCAATGTAGAATTACCATCCTTTGGATTTGAAACCAAACAAACAAAGATAATAAAACCTCTTAAGAAAACCAAGCTTCAAAGGCATTAAGTCTTCGCAAAAATTGGCAGAGTAACAGCTGTATACAGATGAATTCCCAATCACAGACAAAGCATATAATCAGAATAACCTGCATACAAAGAAACAAACAACCCAATGTCTTGGGGTAAACCCGAAGAACTCTAGACAAAATAATTGTAGAAGTCACAAGGTGTTAAGGTAGGTCAAGGTCTCCAATCCTAAGTCCAAGAAGTCCATAACTCCAAAATGCCAAGGATAGTCACCAAATAGTCCAAGTAACATTAAAGTTTTTTATGGCTTAAGTTGATTATTAGGTATCTTCAAAAAGAAATGAAAAGCTCAAGTGAGCAAAAATAAAAATGACATAAAGATAAATGCTTAAGTGAGCAAAGATGAATATAACATGAAATGAAAATGCTAAAATAAATGTTCTTAAAGTAAAAAGCACAATGTAAAAGAATAAGATAAAGTCAATTGTTAGAAATTAGAGGTTAGTTGAATGACCATCTTGAAACTTGAATTTGAAAACTCATTAGAAGATTGATAAAATCAAAGCCTCTCAACAACAAGTTTCATTTGCTTTTTGTCAAGTATATCATTCATTTCAAAATCTCAAGGCCACAATAAATGATCAACGATGTTTAAATAATTCACTTAGTTCCAAAATTTATGAAGATTCATTAGAGGATTGATAAGACCCAAGCCTCCTAACAATGGATCTCAAGGTTATTAGATCAAAGGTTTCAAATTAAACATGCTTGGACTTGCAAACATATGTTTATGCCACGAATGATCATTTCTTGAACCGGGACAAAATTTAGGGCTATGTTAAGCAATCGTAAGTGGACTTATATAGAAGTCGCACCTATTTTAAGGCCGGTCAATAGCAATCTATGTATCATGTGTTTAGAGAGATGATATGTAAATCATTCTCTAATGACATATAATACAAGTAAGAAAAGGATAAGATGAAAAGGGAGGGAAAATATTTGAATTAAAGATTTTAATCAAACTATCATTAAAATTATTCATCCATTTTGGTGGAGTTAAACTCAACGCTCAAGATTCAACTATGTCAATAAAGTTCATGATCAAAAATCACATGGCCAGAATATGTTCAAAAAATAAATTGAAATTAATAAACAAGATAAAAAAAAGAAAATGATTTTTAAATTGTTTTTAATATGGAAATAAAAGGTAATATAGAAAACTATATTCAAAGTATCAAGGAAAAATCAAAAGAGACCATAGAAAAGTCAGAAATGATCTCAATTTTTTTATAAAATTTTTGGTAATTTTTTTAAAACAGGAAAGTATTTTTAAAACAATTAAAATCACTCAAATAAGTGAAAAAAGATAAAAAGTAGTAGAAGTCAAAATGAAATTCTAGAAAAATTTTAGAAAGTCGAAAATAAGTAAAATGATTTTTTATAATTTTTTTTCTTCAGAATTTAAAAACATCAAAAAGTATTTTTAAATGATTAAAAACAAGTTAAAATAATGGAGAAATTATAAAAAAATATAAAATTTGAAAATAAAATCATGAAAAAATAAAAATTAGAAAGAGAATATTTGATAATATTTTTGTGATTTTTTTCATAATTTTTGAGTCAGAAATGATTTTTCTATGATATTTTGAAGTTTAAATCAATTAAAATAAAAAACCAAAAAATAAAATAAAAAACCAAAAAAATATGGACCATTGGATGAAAGTTAAGACGCGTTAGTAATCAGATCCAAAGGATCAAGCACGCTGTGCATATCATGGTCAACTATAGAAATTGCACCAGATCACTTTTTAAATATTAAAAACAACTAAAATTCTGGCGCGTTTGATAGAGTCTGACTAATGAAAGTAATCAGATCCAAGGGTTCTCAAAGCGCGCGTATGATAAATCAAACACACTAGATTGAATTCAAAAAATCACATGTCACACTTTCATTGGTTGAAGCACGACACATTGGTCGTCTTCAACCTCCAGATGCCCTAGATTGGGATTCCTCAAACTGTAAAATTAGAGGATCAGACTGGTACCATTAGATTCGTCTCTTCAAGACGATTCTAATGGTACCATTGCGCCAAATTTATATAAACTGAGCAAGGCTTAAATTAAGAAAATGCAGAAATAATAGCGAGCACGAAATTCTGGAATATCTCACTCAATTCTCAGTGAAATTGCAAATTGTAAAAAGCATGAGAATCATAATGATGCAGAGAGTAGATTTGTCTTTTATTTGGATCAATTTGACCAAGGAATCTACCTGAACTAAGTAGCACAAGGTGGATCTGAAATTGGACTTCTGTAGATCAGTATAAGTCACAATACTTGAAGGTAAGAGTGTGGTTAGCTTCAGAGAAGTTCAATGAAGCTAACTGAATGAAGCTTTTGGTGTTTTGGAGTGAGAAAGCAAGAAATCAGAAATTCAAATTCAGAGTTCGTGTAGGATCTAAACAAGGGTCAATTGGCTATCAAAAGCTTAAGGAAATGAATACAATGTGTCCCTCTATTTATAGGGAAGCAGATGGGATGCTCAAGCGTGTGGAATGATGAAGTTTGGAGGGAAATCATGTGAAGTTGCAAGCATGAAAAGTGTGACTCGTATTTTGCTCAAAACTCAATAAAAACTTGCGTTTCAAGGTGCTAATCACTTATGGAAGATTGTTAAACATGACTAGAAGTAAAAACACGCAAAAATTTAGTGATTAGAAGCTGAATTGTGCATTTCAAATTCTGACTTGGAGGAAAAAGTCAGTTTCAAGGTACCAACTTTGAATCAATGGCATTCATAACTCAAAGAGTCTCAGGGCACGATTCCTGAAGAAATTGAAAGATAAGGTCACAAATTTTACAATATGCAAATAATGTGATCAAATGGATACTTGATCTAGGAGTTGTGATGAGTCAAAGTTGAGAAAAAGATGCTGACTTTTTGTACTTAGAAAAATTCTAAGTTTTTCTCAAAAAATATCCTATAATGTTTTGCATCCAAACATGGCCTTCCACTCAAAATTTGCTTTTTACTAAAAAAATATGGCATGAAGTAGATCTCTTAAATGACATTTTGAGATTTGAACCACTTAAAAACTCCAAGATTTAAGAAAGTTATGACTTTGTGAAGTTGGTGAAAATTCATGAAATGACCTATAATCTTTTGCATTCTTAGGGCATCTTCCATCCATTGTCAAGCATTGCACATAAAAGAAGAGTTAAAGTTAACATCCTTAAGATAATTATGGAAAAATAATGGGATTAATAATATTAAAATTAACCAAGTTATGATCTTTTGAAGTCACATAAGCGAATTTGATGGCCTATCTAGAGGACTTGCAATCTTTCTTTATCATTAGGCATCTTCCACATAAAATTTTCTTGAAACTTTTGAAGTGATTGGTTAGTAACTATTTAAAGAGAAGCATGTATTTGGAATCAATCAAAAATAACAAAAGATGAACAAGATATAGTCCTTAGAAGTTCAAAAACCCTAGCTCCTAGAGCACCAAAATGACTTGGAAAACCCTTTTCAATTTTGACAATATTCCTTGCATAATAATTCTTTCTATGTGAATATAAGTTGTTATGGATGATAATAAGAACCAATAGCAACAAAAACCACCTCCAAATATTAATAATTGAGAGAGTTATGCACTTGTGACCAAGAAATCAATAACTTGTCCAATTAGGTCAAACTTCTTCTATCAACTCTTGCATCTTTTGATTTTCTTTGACAAATTGAGGCATGATAAATCATAGTAGACCTTGTAATGATATTACTTAAAATTATCTTCAATGATGAAGCTTGAGTCTCAATGAAGCTTTGTTGAAGAAGAAATGTTAATAAACTCATGAACCTATGAATCCATCTGATGAAATGTGTTGTGCCCTCACCTATAGTATCATCAATTAGAGAAAAAAATTCATTTTAATTGTTATTTAAAATTTAATCAATGCAAAAAATATATGATCACAATATATAACTCAAGGTGCTTGGTGATGCCTCATGAGCAAACCTAGAGGTGGGGAGAAGAGCCAAACCCTAGTGTGATCATGTTGTGATTGATTTAATATGAGATGATAGGGGAATCTTAGGGGTAAAAATTGGGGTACAACACCTGTTTCACCCCAAAATGTCCCCTCTTCATTTTACCTTAAAAGGCTTGTGTTCAGCATACATACTCATGCATTATCATGATAGGATCAAGGTATCTAGGTTTCTGAGTCACTATACAAGCTATTGAAGGATTGATTATATTGACAGTCAGGACAAGAAAGGTCTTATACCCTCAATCTTTGAGTTTCATAAGCTACAAGAGTTTCTCATACCCAAAGATATCTCAATTTCCTCTTTGATTCATCAGAAGTTTAAAATTGCAAGTGTTGATTCTTAAATCACATTTTCTCCTATTCATCTTTCAAATTAGGGTTTCAACCAGTTGAAGAGTTTGAGGCTTGTAGGAGTAAAATTTGTGAAGTATCATCTCCTCATCATAATATGAAGCATCTTTGTTCAAATAATCTCTCAATTTGTCCATAGGAATGAGAGTTTTGAAGATTGATCACCATCTTCTAGCACGGGGGGACAAAATTAGAGTTTTGAATTTAATCAAGAATTTTTTTGACTTTTTGGGCAAGACTTGACTCCATGCCTCTCTACATGTTAATAATCACCTATGTTTGAAGGATTGAGTGCAAATTTTGATTGGAAAAGGTTCAATTGATCAAAAGGGGGAAAATAGTTATTTTGACCAAAAGTCAACCAAAGTCAAAGTTGACCAAGTGGACTTTTGGTCAACTACCAATTCAAGTATCCTATTTTTATATTTCATGATCATTGGTGTCATAAAATCAAGAGAAGAGGTCAAATTGGATATAACTTGTTCAAGAAGTTACTTGGATACTTAGAAAACTTCTAAGTCCTTAGGTCCCTATATTACTGAACTTTGGACATCTATAACTTTCTCATTTTTTATCCAATGGAGGAAAACCCTACATGCTTGGAAAGCTTGAGAAAAAACATACAAGATTGTCAATTTGTGTCCAAGTCCTAAAAGTGAAGTATTTGTGAGTTATTGAACTTATGAGTTTAGGGCATAAAGATGTCAAGTAACAAGTCATGCTGCATGCTCCTGCAGTCATATCCACAAACACATGGCATGCCCCTATTCATGATGCTCTATCTCTTGATGCAAGTGTTAATTAAAAATGGAATTAAAAAAGAAGTTGTAATTTGGTATGTAAGCTACAACTTGATCTTTGAATCACTCAATTTGGATCACAATTGGATGAAATATTAGGGTTTGAATGTTGGCTTATGAAGTTGCCTTGTCACGGATACCTGCTGGTGACCTGCACGCGCACGCGAGACTTTCCAACCCAAGTTTTTTCTCTCAAATTCATGCCAATTTTCCACGAACTTGCAAGCATCATTTTGGATTTCTGACAACTACAACTTTGATCTCCAATATCTCAGCTTTCCATAGGCCCCAACTTCAGGAAAAACGCACAAGTGAAATGATATATTCATGAGCTTTTTCCTAGGCTATCACCGTGTTCATCTTCTGGCTAGAGTTCAATGTTGCTTGCAGCAAAACCTTTGCCTTCCACCTCATCCCTTCACACCTTCCTTACTATGTCACAAACTAATCAAAACGCAACCAATGAAAGCTCAAAACACAACAAGCTTCAAAACTGCCTCCAACGACTTCAAACTACAAATGACTATCCTATCCTCAATAGAAACTTCCTCAACACACTTCCTTACTCTATATGAACTCATCTTCATTCTCATTCAAAGGAGAGATTGATTAAAATTCACACCAAACCTCTAAAAATTCTCCTCGAATCTTAACTTCTCTCTCAAAACAGAACTTTCTTCTTCAAATTTTCTCTCAAGTTCTTTGTTCAAAGCTCCAATTGTTGCATAGTGACGCTAAATTAAAGTGAAAGATAAAGGTTCATCAGATTTCTTTCAATTTCAGAGGCATAAAGTGAATTTATTTTTCACTCAATTGAGGTAAGTTGATTCTTGAGCTTCAATCTAAATTTTTGCTTACAATTAGGATGTAGATCTTGTATGATAATGTAGCTGGCCAGATCTTAGATCTGATGAGTGTTCATATACAATTTGAAGTTTAAATTCGTGCTCTACAAGTTGTGTACAAATTGTTTGTTGCAGTAATTTTATGTTTAGTTTTTGTTTTGTTCTTACATCATTGGAAGAATCTAAGAGCACATTCGTATACCTTGCACTTCTCTGATGAATTTTGATGTTTGGATCATTAGATTTGGTGAAGAAACAAAAAAGATTCTTGGATTTTAAAATAGCTGTTGGTTTATGTTTTTGCACATTCATAATTTGTTGTTTTCAGTGATTTTTGCCTCAGCTTTTCTCCTTTATTCGTACATCATTTTGAAAAATCTTTGATCCTATGTTAATCTACTCTATAAGATCTTTAATTTGATAAAAAAATTGTTCGTTTTCATCAAGAAATGAAAGAGAAATCGCAATCTGAATCTAGCATGTCAAACTGAGCAAATACATTAGGGCATGGTTAGAAGTCATGGACGATGGTGTGGCGTGTTTCAATTGAACATGTTTTGAATATCTTTTACAACGCGTTTGGTTTCTAACAGGTGTAATAGACTTTAGCATATTTGAATTTTAATGCATTTTCATTTGTTTTCTTTAATTTTGTTTTAATATTATCTCTCACTCAAAAATTATAAAAAATATATATTAGACTTCATTTTCAGTCTATTTTCATATTATGAATTTTATTTCTTTTATTAATCATTTTTAAAAAGATTAAATAATTAAATTAGTTCAATTAGGGTTTTCATCATCTTTTAGGTTCTAGAATTTTATTTTACAACTTTTACTAACCTAAAAAATCACAAAAATATATCCTAAGATTCATTTCGAATATACTTCATAAAAATAATTTTATTGATTTTATAAAAATTTCGTGACAAGAAAATTAAATCAATCATTAGTTATATCATTTTCTTTACCTTTTGTTTTGTTATATTGTGCAAATAATTTTTTTTTAATATCTTCCTCCAGTGATAAAATTTCATAAAAATATACTTGCTGACCCGTAGGTATTAAAATAATTTTACATGTTTTTAAATTAAATTTAAATTTAAATTTCACTATTTTTTCCAAATTTTAGAAATTAATATTAGTTTTTTGTCTTTCTTCTTGCTTAACCTTAAAGAAACATTTGAAAACCTAACTTCCTTTACTTATAAAAATCAAAGAAATTATATTTGAATTTTTTGAATTACTTAATATCATAAAAATCATTTTTGTTTAATTGTAACTGTTGATCTTACATTTTTCACAAATACTTTTCTAAAACTCTCTAGTTTGACCATTTTGTCAACTAGTCTTGTTAGTTCCCAAGCATTTCCACCTCTTCAAGTTAGTCCAAGAAATTTAAATCATGTTTATGACTTTTATAAGACTTTAGGAAGTTAAAATTTAATTGACTTAATTTTAAAAGCTTTTTCCCTATTTTTAAACCTAATTTTGATTTAGGAGAATACATAGGCTTTACCTTGATCGAAATGTTTGTGTTTGAAAATTGGTGTGCATAGTTTAAGGTTAATTGTTTTGTCTTAGTATATACTACTGACTTGATGCTATTGAATTCCATTCCTTCTTTTTTTCTCATACTCATAATATCTTTCTTTCCCATCAAATCTTGAATACTTCTTATCCACCTCTTTTGGTGTGTTTAAAATTTCCATCCATTGCTTTTTGTTTTATCATAAAATGTTGAGTGTTCTTGATTCTTGGTAATTCCTTGAGTGATGATCCATCATATCTTTCCCCTTCTTCATTATATTCTCTCCTCTCATATGCTCCCCATAGGATCTTCAATTCACTCTTTTCTAAGTGTGAATTGAATAGACCTTAGGCTTATATCCATGTATGCCAATATTAGGTAGATATTTGCCTCTTTTACCCTCAACTATAGGATCAACAATGCATGACAACTCTAGGGTTATTTTGCTAGTCTCCCCTTAGACTTTGCTTTTTTCTTTTGCATCTCATTAAAATAAAAACCTCTTTTTCTCTACAAACTTCAAAACACTTAAAAATTACTGATGAGAATCATACCTTTGTTGAGTATGGGAGATGATAAGTGGGTTTCTTCTCGATCTTATTGTCCTTCTATTCTAGGCTTTGGTATGGTTCAAGTCTCAAAGACTCATTTCATGGATAAATGGAGAAGTGGATAATATCTCTCTCTTGAGATCAACTAGCTATTATCCGCAACAAAAACACCAACCAAAATAAACTCTTTTTTGCCTCCAGACCCTTTCTTTTAAACTTTTTCAAAAGAACATGTTAATTCACTTCTGTGATGACGCGTAAGTCTCAAAAGGTCGAGTTGGGCAGAAGGAAAAATTAATAATGTTCATTAAAAATACAAAACAAATGGAAACTTTTTAGCCGAACTACGTCGCTCTGATTCCTTAAAATGGATATGTAGGCATCTAGTCACGGGGCTCAGCCGAGCGACCTTTGTAATTCTTTCCTTCTTTTCCCCGTGTTTTCTCTTTTGAATGCACTCCCCCTTTGCATATTTCTCTTTTAACTCTTAAAGCTTAAGACATAAATTTACACACCCTTAGATTAGAACAAACATAAGTTGATCCTGTGGAGTACCAAAGATGTGCGGGGTACTAATATCTTCTGCTTGCATAACTGATTTCCTTACCCAATATCTATGGTCGCAAGACCGTGATTTTACCCCTTCAGGTTTTCTCAATGTTTACCTTTACCTGTCGACGGGATAAAAATGTTCGATGGCGACTTTATTGAGTTTTACTTTGATGATTTTCCAGTTGTTTTAGCTGGCGACTTCACTGGGGAAAGGTTGACCAAATGTTGGTCCATCCTTATGCAAGTCAATCATAGCTTGTGTTTGTTTTCTTTTCTATTGGGTGTTTATTGCTTTCTAGCTCTATTTTTTTATATGCTTTCATGCATCACATTTTATTTTATTGTCTCCTATACTCTGGACATTGTTGTTGTGTTGTTTCTTTGTAGGGTTGAGATGTTACTTCTTGAGGTAAAAGGCCCAATACATAGGCCAGAGTTGTGAACTCATAGAAAATCTAGGAATAGAATGGGGACATGACGACTATAGGACGTGGTCCGATTAGTGTAATCATGTCATATACCACACTCAGATGAGGTTCAAGTGACGGTATTTTCATCATGCACATTTGTGTTATGATGATTTTACTTTCAGGCGGACCCGTGATTTTTGAGTTACCCTTGCCTTACCCTAACCTAGTCTTCACCCGAGAGTGGGAGGGATGATCTCTTACAGGTACAGTTGGTGACTTTGGTTATGTTGGTGAATCTAATTCTGAAGGTGACTTTGGTCCTGTTGGTGACTCTAATTGTGAAGGTGACTTTGGTCCTGTTGGTGACTATTATTGGTGACTGTCCCGAACCTTTAAACCCTTGACTCTACACAACAGTACAACAGTGTCCAGTCTATTGGAAACTCTGGTCCTATCATGTTGCATTATAGCATATTTACATTTAAAAAAAATGATGTACATAAATGATTAACCTGCATATGCATTGTCATTTCCAGGATTTTCCAGAGTTTTCTTTTCCTCTAAGAATGGTAAAAAAACACTGATATCTTCATGAAGACCAAGAGGGATAACTTCAGCTAACAGTTCAATCCAAGTGTTTAGCCTTTTCTTGAAGAGCACAGAGATCTTATGAATTGTCAAAAAATGGGTGTTTTTGGTGAAAGATATTGGAATCTCCTATCTTTGTTCGATGCTCGGGTTGATGATAAGGCTGTCCAGACTTTGCTACAATTTTATAATCCAGAGTTGCATTGTTTCACGTTTCAGGATTATCAGTTGGCGCCCACTCTTGAGGAGTATTCTCATTTTATCCACGTCAGAATTACTAATCACATTCCATTCATCCAGGTCCCTATTGAGCCTGACTATGAAGCTATTTCTAAGGTTCTTTATTTGAGCCTTAGTGATGTGAAAGGAAAGTGGGGACGTAATAAAGTCACTTGTGGTCTTCTAGTAGATTTCTTGGCAGGAAAGGTTAAAGAAATGGAGAGCAAGGGACTTTGGGATGCTTATTATGCATTATTGGATGCGACCATTTATGGGGTTGTCCTCTTCCCTAAAATTAAGGAGATGGTGGACTTGGCTGCTTTGTATGTTTTCATGAATAAAAGTTTGACACCTACCTTATTAGCTGATACTTACCATGCCATTCACTCCATGTATGATAAGAAGGGAGTCGTGGTATTTTGTGTGCCATTGCTTTACAAATGGTTCATGGCACAATTGCCTACAAAAGGACCATTCAAGGAAAATCCTCGTTCTTGGGCTTCCAAAGTGATGTCACTCACCTCTTTTGATATTCAATGGTACAAACTCAAGGTTGATAGTGTTAAGGTGATCTCTAATTGTGTAGGTTTCTCTAATGTTCCACTCGTAGGAACAAAAGGGATTATCAATTACAATCCGGTACTTGCTCTTTGCTAGTTAGGCTATGCTATGAGGCATCCACCCATAGCTAAAGAAGTTGAAGCTGTGTATTGCAAAAAGGGGGAAGATCTTGAATTGTTAAAAAAAGCAGAAATTGCTTGTGCCCACATTGGTAGGAAAGGAAAAGAGTTCTTTGGATTGAAGGAAGTTAGCTTTTGATCCTTATATGGATTGGGTGAAAGAAAGGGTGAAAACTCTTATGTTACCTTTTGAGAGGGAGGTATATTTATATCCTCAACCCACTGAGCTACAACATGATGTACCTAAAGAACACTTTTATCAAGTGCATTTATAAAATAGGGATCTTCGTCAGAGCCTTGAAGACAAAAAAATAGAAATATACTTCTTGATAGAAAATAATTGAGAATTATCCCGTCAGCTAAAAGAATATGAAGGTGAATGTAGTTCTGGAAGTAGGAAGACCAAAATAAGACCTAGGGTAGAATACTATTCTATATCTGTAGAGGAGTATCAGATTTCCCTTGCCGATGCAGAGAAAAATCATCAAGAGACCTTAAAGTTCCAAATGGCCAACAACAGAAACAAAGAAAAAGCCAAAGAGTTAGGGAAGCAACTCAAATATGTTATGTTGGAGCTAGAAACAAAGGAATATCAGATGATCGGGGTAATGAAAGAAAATTCTAGGCTCCATGACAAGATAAAAGAGATGGAAGATATGCCCATCCCTATACCCTTCCATGAATGCAAAGAGTGTGATCACATCCTGTAGCAATGTGTGTATTTGGAAGGGCAATTATTTTGAAAAGATGCGATGATTGATAGCTTTGCACGTGGAAGAGATCAGGAAAAGATAAAAAAATTATTCAAAGAAACCAAAGAGTAGAGTGAAGGGTACTTCCGGCAGGGGGGACCATTATACTACATGGAGATCAGAGATCCACCATATTGATTGTTGTTTTTCTTTGATGTCGTTTGATCACCACCAGTCTTGTTTGATTGGATCATTTATGTTTCATTATGTACTTTGGTTCATTCTTGTACTAACTCACTACTGATCTCGAGGATATTTCTTTCCCATCAAAACTTGAATACTTCTTATCCATCTCTCTTGGTGTGTTTAAGATTCCCATCCATTTCTTTTTATTTTGCCATAAAATGTTGAGTGTTCTTGATTCTTGGTCCTTCCTTGAGTGATGATCCATCATCTCTTTCCCCTTCTTCATTAGATTCTCTCCTCTCGTATGCTCCCCATAGGATCTTCAATTCACTCTTTTCTAAGTGTGAATTAAATAGACATTAGGCTTATATCCATGTATGCCAATATTAGGTAGATATTTCCCTCATTTACCCTCAACTATAGGATCAACAATGCATGATAACTCTAGGGTTATTTTGCTAGTATCCCCTTAAACTTTTTTCTTTCTTTTGCATCTCATTAAAATAAAAACCTCTTTTTATCTACAAACTTCAAAACACTTACAAATTACTAATGAGAATCATACCTTTGTTGAGTACGGGAGATGATAAGAAGGGTTCTTCTCGATCTTATTGTCCTTCTATTCTAGGCTTTGGTATGGTTCAAGTCTCAAAGACTCCTTTCATGGATAAGTGGAAAAGTGGCTAATATCTCTCTCTCTCTCTCTCTTGAGATCAACTAGCTATTACCCACAACAAAAACACCAACCAATGCAAACTCTTTTTCGCCTCCAGGCCATTTCTTTCAAACTTTTTCAAAAGAACATGTTAATCACTTCTGTGCTGACCCGTAAGTCTCCAAAGGTCGAGTTGCGGTAGAAGGCGAAATTAATAATTTTAATTAAAAAATACAAAACAAATGGAAACTTTTTAGCCGAACTACAGTGCTCTGACTCCTTAAAATGGATACATAGGCATCTGGTCACGGGGCTCAGTCGAGCGACCTTTGTAATTCTTCCCTTATTTTCCCCGTGTTTTCTCTTTTGCATGCATTCCCCCTTTGCATCTTTCTCTTTTAGCTCTTAAAGATTTAGACATATATTTACACACCCTTAGATTAGAACAAACATATGTGCATCTTGTGGAGTACCACAAACGTGTAGGGTACTAATACCTTCCCCTCGCGTAACTGACTTCCTTACCAGATCTCTATGGTTGCAAGACCGTGATTTCACCCCTTCAGGTTTTCTCAGTGTTTACCTTTCCCTATCGGTGGGATAAAAAACGTTGATGGCGACTTCATTAAGTTTTACTTCGATGATTTTTCCAGTTGTTTCACTACCTTTTCCAAGTATGGCACCATTGTTGTAATCATCGTAGAATACATAATATTTCTTCTTCGCCATTGTGATACGGTGGGAGAACTGACTTGAGGTTTTGCGTTTGTGTTCACAAATGTTTCGGTTTAGCAAGAGTCGCCACCGACTTTTTATTTTATCCAAAGGAAAGGTAAAAAAGAACAGGAAAGACCTTTGAGATGTTTTCTTGGGTTCGGGGGGTAGATTATGAAAAGGGAAGGTGCTAGCACCCTTTTCATCCATGGTTATCCATGGGCTCTTAGTTACTTGTTTAGATCACTTGCATTTTCTTTTCAATTGTTTGAAATGGTGCTTTGTGTGTGGTTTTGAAAATATTTTGAAAAGAGGCCTTTTGTCTAGGCAACCTTTGTAATGATTCTTGTTTGAATGTATACAAAGGTGTTTGTCTTTTGAAAAGATGTTCCAATTTTTGAAAGTTTGTTTTGGGAAATGTTTTGAAATGTGTTGTATGTTTTTGAAAATAGCAAGGATGTTTGCAAGTTTGATCAAGTAACTAGGAGCATCATCCCTACCTACTCAAAAGTCTTTCCTACACATTTTTAACCCTTTGACATTGTTGTTTTACCATTGCATTTGGTAAACAACCCTGTGTTTGGATGTTAAACGGGACAGGCGCGGGTCATCGTAAAACCATGATAGCAATTGTGCTAAGTATCTTTAGCAAATTTTTGAGGGACTAGATTACTTTTGTATAGGCAACCAAGATAACATCATCGAGGGACTATGATCTTTTGTTTTGATTTTGTTTTGCCAAGATACCTAGCATGCGTACCATGGCCATTTTTTAAGGCAACAAGTGGATGAAACCCTAGGGGTGCTTGTGTGCATTGTGTTGTCAATTTTCATGCTTTTTTTGTCTTGTATTAGTCAAGCTATTTGTTTGATTTTGGATTTTTGCATACAAACCCTAATCTTTCTATCATGGCATATTTGAAAGCAATAAAGTGCGTAAAAGTAAATCTACGACTATTACAACATTGATATGGGGAGGGGGATACAAGTTTGAATAGGGGGATATTTGCAAGAAATTAAAACCCTAAAATTATTACAACCATATTGAATTCATTGTACAAATAAATAAATGGACAAAATTTAAATATGCAAATAAATATGAATATGCAAAAGTGTTTTTTGTATTATTTTGATGTATGTAAAAATAAACTATTTAATGCATCAAAAATAAGAAAATATTAATGATTATTTTTATTAAGGGTGGAAACCCTAGTTTTTGTTTTAAGAAAATATATATATTATATTTATTTATTTATGTACAAGAAAATAAAATAAAATATATACAAAATGTTGAAAAATAAAAATATGTATGACAATATTATTTTAGTGTATAAATAATAAAAATAAGAAATATATAATATTTTTTATAATATTTACAAGTTTTTATTTAAGAAAATAAAAGTATATTATTATAGTAATTATTTCTATGTCCAAAAAATAATAAAAATAATAAAATAACATGTGATAATTTATGAAAATATTTTTGGTGATTTTTAATATTTAGAAAAATAAATAAAAGTCAGAAAATAAAAAATATGGAAAAATAATGAAATAGGCCAAGGGGGTGTGAACAGCAAGCTGGGGGGGTGTCAATAGTGGAAACAAACAGGCCCAGCCCAAAGTCCAGCTTCGTCCCTGTCCTTGTGACTGAAACACGTGCGCCCTGTATTCAAGCTGCTAACTCCTGCATTTGTGCTTAAAAACAAAAACTTGCAACATGAAAGTTATAGAGCATGATCATACGATTCTAACCATATAAAAAACTTAACCTAACTCTCAAAGACCAGAGAGAATTTCTCTGGCCCTAATTTCTAACCTAGTTTTTTCAGAAAGTTCATCATTCAAATTCTTCCAGCTCAGTTAACTTAAATGAATTCTATGCATATGTACAGCTCAAGGGCAATGAGGACTACATTTTTTATTCACAAACCTAAGCCTAATAATTCCTAAATAGAGAGATAAAAGTTTGAACTTTACCTGTTTCAGTCAAGCTCGAGTATGGCAATGCAGGGGTTGTGAGTGAGGCCTGAGATACTTGTGAGCTTGCTTGAAGTTCCTTTGAGCTTTCCCAATGCTTAACTAGCTTTGAACTTGCTTGAATCTCTCTATAGAACTCAACCCGCACAGTCAGAATTTGAAAATGGTGAAGTGTGTAAATGGAGTTACAGTGACTTGGGAATGGTTGTGATAGTTTAGGTAGGTTGTATGGAGTGTGTTGAAACTGGTTGCAAGCAAAACGCACGAGTGGTTTGTGATTTGGAAATCAAAATGCAGAACTTGCCCTGTTTTGTAAGAAAATGTGATTTTTGTGTACAAGGGTGTTTGAGAGGTTGCTAGCTCGTGTTTCTGGCTTAGTGTGATATGCAAAACTTGTTTGAAATGTTTACATAGCTTGGTTATATCAGATTATCAAGTTGTGGTGATTTTGCAAGTTGACTTATTTTTGAAGTAAAAGTGAGAAGTGACCATGCTATGGCCTGTACAGGCTAGCTCCAAGCATGCACATAGTTAGTGTACTATGCCTGAATTAAGGGGCTTTGTTTGCAGCAAAAGGCTTGGTGCAATGCTCAAGAGAAACAAATTGACATAAAGCCAACTTTATGAGAATGACATTGTCATCTTTAAGCCATAAATGGAATAAACCCTTGTATAATGCTTTATTGATCAGAACAATGCCTATAACCAATGTGTTTGCATTTAATTTTTATGTGTGGAAGGGTTTAAGGACCTGTAAACAAGTACAAGCAAGGCTGGATAGAATTTGCAACTTGTATCAACATGAAAAATGCCATGGACCAAAGTGATATTTTGCCAAATTCAAACCTTCGATTCTCCCTAACCATAAATGATTTTGGAGTGTTCTTGGATATTTTGGAAAGCTTGTAACATGATCTGCAATCCATATTTGAAATGAATTTTTAGATTCCAATTGTAACTATGTGAAAAATTGCCATGAAGATAGGTCAAAATCCTGCCTAAACTAGGGCAAAATTTCACTAAGTTAAAAGTTTCATGGACCCTTGTTCACAAAATCATAACTTGAGATCCAAGCTTCTTTTGGGAAAACTTTGTGAATCAAAGTTGTAGATTTTGTGGAGGACTACAACTTTCATGTTGGAAGTTTTGTTTTAATCCAATTGCATCATGGTGAAAATGTTGGGAAAAAATAAGAAATTTTCATAACTTAGAAATTTTCTAAGTTATGAAAATTTTCCATTTTAAACCCTAATTTTCAAAATTAGGTTTCTTGATGAAAAAGTTTCATGTTTTGACACATCGTGATGAAAAATGACCCTTGGCACTTGATTTTGAACAAAAAGTCAAAGTTTGACTTTTCAGTGTATAGTTGATTTTTGATCAGTTGACTGGAAAATTCATCTGTCAATCCAATGCATTTGAGATCTTTTGAACCTTGTAATTAGGTCAAGATGATGCCATTGAGTCCTTGAATCCATGCTTGAACCCAATTTTCCATTTGCTAGGTTAAAAATCAGAAATTGCCCTTTTGCAGTCAAAACCCTAAAAATGACCATTTTTCCTTTTTGATGATCTGATCAAATTTCTTGAGGAGTTGTGGTCCAAACTTGATCAAATGGTTCATATGAGTCTATAATGTTGATGTGGATAAAAAATTATGAGGTTTGACTGTAAATTGGCCACAGTTGACTTTTTCCCCAATATAGCTGATTTCTAGGTCAACTGTCCAATTGACTGGGCAAAAGTTTGATTCAAGACTTAAAACTTGGTATGAGTAATCTTAGAGGTCCATCATGAAGTATGAAAGTCACATTGAGCATTGAAAGTCCAAAAATCCTTATGCAAACTCAAACCTTAATTTCAGGTCAATAGTGCAAAGAGATGTCTTGAGCAGAGTAAACCCTAGCTTGGTCTTGAGTTCAAAGAGTCTTGTGAGGGGAAATCTTGATAAAATGAGAGGGACAATTTTGGGGTACAACAGCTGCCCCTGTTCAATCTTCTTGAACCTGAAGAGTTAGATTGACGAGTTTGCCTTTTGTGACTCGAAGGTAAAAGAGGATTGGACACTAGAGTGCCCGTAAATTTGCACTCGTCAAAATGTAGTTGAGGGAATGGGCTTAAAGATGCCATTTGGAGATGGTAGAATCTTGCTGGAGATGGGCTTAAAGATGCCATCCAAGAATGTTTGTTGAAAAATCAGGAGAATGAACATCAAAATGGTATCCGTATCTTGGAACGTATCTGAGTTGTATCTGGAAATTGGATCTGTATGAGCAATGGAATGACGTCCGTGTCTTGGAGCGTATCTGAGCTGTAACTGGATTTGATTCTTGAATGAATAACAAAATGACATCCGTGTATGGAGTGTATCTGTTTTGTATCTAAATCTGAAATATGAATAAGCGACAGAATGACATCTGTGTCTGGAGCACTTATGAGCTGGGGAAACATTTGAATGAGTGATAGAATGGCAACCGCGTCTGGTGCGTATCTGGACTGTATCTGAAGTTGAGATCTGTATGAGTAGCAGAATGACTTCCGTGGGGAGTGTATCTGAACTGTAACTGATTGCTGAAGTCTGAATGAGTGACAGAATGGCTACCGTATCTGGTGCGTATCCGTACTGTATCTTGACTTTGAATTCTGAATGAGTAATATAATGACCTCTGTGTCTGGGGTGTATCCACACTATCTGAATAAGAGATAAGAATGAGTAACAAAATGACTTCCGCGTCTGGAGTGTATTCGTACTGTATATGAAATCTTTGAATATTTGTTAAAGATAACTTTTAATCTTATCCTGAAAAGGGTAAAATGTTAGCTGAAACACAGAATGATGTTGCATGAAATGTATGATGCAATAAAATGTGTCTTATCAATGTTTATGATATATGAATGTATTGTATGTACATGTAAGCTGAGTAGTTGTCTTGCTGAGGAAAATAAATCCTTGATAGCTTGGAGATAATAAAGTCTTTGACTACTGTCGGGGAAAATAAATCCATGACCACTGCTGGAGATTCAAAATCTTTGATTGCTGAAGATAAGAAATCCTTGCTGACTTCTTGGGGATAGAGAATCCTTGGCAACTCGCGGGGATTATCAAAAACTTTGACAACCTTTGTGGGGATGTGAGAATCCTTCACGAATTTCCTGGGGATTACACAATGAGAATCCTTACTCGACTGGGGAATAAGGAAAGCTCTAGAGATCTCTACCGGGAATCAAACAAAGGAAAACCTTGATCTGCTGGAGAATAAGGAAGACTCTGATGGCTTCTGCGGAGAATTGAGAATGAGAATCTTCAATCTGCTAGAGGAATTTGAATCCTTGGGGACTTCAAGCTGAGGAATCAAGAATGAGAATCTCCGATCTGCAGGGGAATAAAGATTCTGACAAATTCATGCTGAGAGTAAAGAAGGCTCTGGCAACTTCACCGGGGAATCAAGAATGAGAATTTTCATCTTGTTGGGGAATAAAAACTCTGTGGGGAGTAACTATACTGTTGGTAAGCTATCCTGCTGGAGAGTAAGTTCAGGACTCTGGGGAAAAACTTACTGCTGGGGATTTCAGGAGTTTGGGTTGTATGCCAATCTACTGGGGAATCATCCTAGGTTGGGGATAAGACAAAAGTTAACTGTTATCTGATTGACTCTTAGACTTTAAGACAACTTGCTAGGGAATCTGGAGAAAACTGGATGGTTTCTGCTGTAGATTGATAGTCTCAGCTCCGCTGGGGATCTTAATGACATGCTGATTTGATTGTGTATGGAAATTTGACTCTGTTGGGGAAGAAGGTTTCATCTTTGCTGGGGATTTATGACCCAAAGTTTTTTTGCTCCGCTGAGGATTGGAAGTTTGAAACTTAACTCTGATGGTGGATTAAGGGTTTGAAAATATGACTCCGTTGGGGATTGGGAGCTTGTAGATTTTACTCTGGCGGGGATTTTGAAATTTGATTCCGCTGGGGATATGTATTTCAAGGTTTTAGCTCCACTGAGGGATCCAGATGATATGCTGCAGGGGACTTCTCCTGGAATAGCCTAAAGACGTCTTCCTATACTCTCAACCTATCAGTAATTATTCTTTCCCATTTCGTTTATTTGTAAACATGTGATTATATTCAAATACATATGCTTATTAAATATACCATTGGACGTTTTCAAATAAAACACAAGTGTAAAAAAGAGAGAAAAGGCAAATAGTTTTCTGCACTTTGAAGTATCTTTGTATTATCTTTGTATAAGTATTTTGTATAAAGGAGACAGACATCCTAGTAAGAGAATTTTGTCATAAAAATGAGAAAAATTTATACAAAGAAAGATGGCTATGTGAAAAAAATTCCATGGGGTTCCCATTCTGCTATAGCCTTCGTAACTCTGAATATCTTGTCCATTCGTTGCTTCGTCCGAAGATGGTTGAATCTATCAGAAGCCTGGAGCTTGTCCGTGAAGAGATTGCCTTTAAAGTGATCCGACGAGACATAGTCATATGCTTTAATTCCCTAACTTTTGCCTGTACCGCCCTTTCGGGTTTTCGATCCACAGGGAAACCCTTTTTTGCCCAAGTCGCCCTTTTGGGTTTTCAACTTGCCGGGTGTACAATTTTTTTTATTTATCCCTAACTTTTTCCTGAATCACCCTTTTGGGTTTTCGATTCATCAGGATGCCCATTTTTGCCCAAGTCGCCCTTTCAGGTTTTCAACTTGCCGGGTCAATTATGCGTAATATCTTTTGACTATGTCTGCGTTCGCAGGGTGCAGCAGGTCGTCACCGTCCATGGTGGTCAAGATCATTGCCCCACCAGAAAATATGTTTTTGATCACAAATGATCCTTCGTAGGTAGGAGTCCATTTGCCCCTGGGATCACTTTGCGGCAAGATGACCCGCTTGATTACAAGATCCCCGACTTGATATACCTGGCGCCTGACTTTCTTGTTGAATGCCTTGATCATTCGTTTCTGATACGCCTGACCATGGCAAACAACAGTAAGTCACTTTTCATCAATCAAGTTAAGTTGATCAAGCCGGGTCTGAATCCAATCGTCTTCACTCAAACCAACATCCTTCATGATTCTCAAGGAGGGAATCTGAACCTCGATAGGTAAAACAGCTTCCATGCCGTATACCAAAGAATAGGGTGTTGCCTCAGTTGATGTACGCGCCATGGTACGGTACCCGTGCAGAGAAAACGGTAACATCTCATGCCAGTCCTTATAGGTGACTGTCATCTTTTGTATGATCTTCTTGATATTTTTGTTTGCAGCTTCGACAACACCGTTCATCTTTGGCTGATAGGGAGATGAATTGTGATGTGGAATCTGGAACTGCTCTCACAAGGCGATGATCATAGTGTTGTTCAGGTTTGTACTGTTGTCGGTGATAATCCTATCGGGGATACCGTACCGGCAAATGAGGTTCTGCTTGATGAACCGGGCAACAACATTCTTTGTGACGGATGCAAAGGAAGCCGCTTCGACCCACTTGGTAAAGTAATCAATGGCCACCAGAATGAAACGGTGTCCATTGGATGTTGTAGGCTTGATCTCTCCAATCATGTCGATTCCCCACATAGCGAATGGCCAAGGATCTGTTAAGACATTGAGAGGAACTGGAGGTATATGTACCTTGTCCGCATAGATTTGGCATTTGTGACAAGTACGGGAATGTTGATGACAGTCAGCTTCCATGGTAGACCAGTAGTAGCCTGCCTGTAGAATCTTCTTAGCCATCGTATGTCTGCTTGAATGGGTGCCAAAGGTACCATTATGCAGTTCAGCCATAATCCGTTCAGCTTCAACCTTGTCCATACAATGGAGCAGAATGCAATCGTGATTGCGCTTATATAGGATACCATTGCTTAGGAAGAACTTGGCAGAGAATCTCCTCAAGAACTTTTTGTCGTTGACTGAAGCTCCTTCAGGGTATTCTTGCGCCTCGAGATACCTTTTGACTTCATGAAACCAAGGTCGGTCCACTACTTCTTCGGTATTAATCTCGTGACCATGTGCAGGTTCATCCATCCGCTCAATGGTGATTTGGGGAGCCTCATTATCCCAGTTAAGTTTAAACATGGATGACATTGTAGCTAGTGCATCCGCTAACTGATTCTCTTCTCGCAGGAAGTGATCAAAGGTGATCTTTTTGAAATGTGGTAGCAATGTCAGGACATGTTCTTTGTAAGGGATGAGGTTAGGATGCTTAGTGTCCCACTCTCCTTTGATTTGACTGATAACCAAAACTGAGTCCCCAAATACAATCAAAGATTTGATTCCCATTCTATTGCATCCTTGAGACCAAAGATACAAGCTTCGTACTCGGCCATGTTGTTGGTGCAGCTGAAGCAGAGTCTGGCGGTGAAAGTTGTATGGCAACCTTCTGGTGAGATGAGCACATCACCGATACCATTCCCAAGTGCGTTGGAGGCACCATCAAAGTACAACGTCCATCGGGATCCTTGTTCAGGTCTGTAATACGGTCCGTTATCTTCAATGTTGTCTAAGGTCATAATGTCTTTGTCGGGGAAGTCAAACTTCATGGATTGGTAATCTTCGACAGCTTGATGAGCCAGATGGTCAGCTAGCACACTCCCCTTTATAGCTTTTTGGGTCATGTACTGTATATCGTACTCAGTCAGGATCATTTGCCATCTAGTTATTCTTCCAGATAAAGCAGGCTTTTCAAAGATGTACTTGATCGGATCCATCTTAGAGATCAACAAAGTGGTATGAGTCAACATATACTTCCTTAGCCGGCGAGCAGCCCATACCAAAGTGCAGCAAGTTTTCTCGAGCAGTGAGTAGCGAGTCTCACAGTCAGTAAACTTTTTGCTAAGGTAATAAATGGAATGCTCTTTTTGGCCAGACTCATCATGTTGGCCCAATACGCACCCCATTGAATTTTCTAAGACAGTCAGATACATGATTAGCGGCCTTCCTTCGACAGGTGGCATCAAGATAGGAGGTTCTAGCAAATACTCCTTGATTTTATCGAAATCAGCTTGAAAATCATTGTTCCATTTAACCACCTGATCTTTCTTCAACAATTTGAAGATTGGCTCACAAGTAGATGTTAGGTGAGAAATGAACCTTGCAATGTAGTTTAGGCATCCCAAGAAACCTCTGACTTCCTTCTCAGTGCGAGGGGCAGGCATTTCTTGTATAGCTTTGACTTTGGAAGGATCAACCTTAATGCCTTTGTTGCTGACAATGAAACCCAAGAGTTTACCGGACCTGACTCTGAAAGTGCACTTGTTAGGGTTCAGTCTGAGCTTGTACTCTTTCAACCTGACAAACAGCTTTTGCAGATGGTCGAGGTGTTCTTCTTCTTCTGTGAACGAGCTATCATGTCGTCCACGTAGACTTCAATTTCATGATGTATCATGTCATGAAATAAAGCTACCATGGCGCGTTGGCAGGTTGCCCCGACATTCTTCAGTCTAAATGGCATCACTTTATAGCAGAAGGTACCCCACTGTGTAACAAAAGTAGTCTTCTCCATGTCTTCAGGGGCCATTTTGATCTGGTTGTAACATGAAAATCCATCCATGAAAGAAAATACCTTGTGCTGAGCTGTGTTGTCAACCAAGATGTCAATGTGCGGTAGTGGAAAGTCGTCTTTAGGGCTAGCTCTGTTTAAGTCTCTGTAATCCACACACATTCTGACTTTGCCGTCCTTCTTAGGCACGGGCACAATGTTATCAACCCATTGTGGATAGGAAGTAACAGCAAGAAAGCTAGCATTGAACTGCTTCATCACTTCAGCTTTGATCTTTTCAGACATATCGGGCCCCATTCGGCGGACTTTCTTTTTAATTGGTGAACAGTCTTCTCTTGTAGGGAGACGGTGAACCATAATATTTGTATCAAGTCCCGGAATGTCTTCGTAGGACCAGGCGAAGATCTCAACATATTCATTTAACAGCTGAACTAAGCGCTCTTTGACACTTGGCTCTAGGTTGGAACCCACTCTAATTTCTTTTCTGTCATCCTCTGTTCCCAAATTGATTGTCTCTAACAGCTCCTCATCGGGCAGAATAGTCCTTTCTTCCTGTTGTAGCAGTCTAGCCAATTCTCCAGGCACTTCATAGTCTTCATCACCTTTGTATTCGGCATGATTAACCAGATCTTCAGAGTCACTGAAGGCCAAAGCAGAATTGTTACCCATGGAATCTGGAACATAAGGGTACCTGCATTTGTGAGTGTGGGTGTGTGTAAGGGATAACCACCTTTAAACAAATAAAATGTAAAAAGAAAGAAAATGAACACAAAAGTTTATATTTGAAAACATCCATGATTCATTAAAATGGCATATGAAGATGAAAAATCAAACCCTTACAAATGGACCTATGTACCTCGGGTAAGGCACAAGGCAAAAAGTGTACGAATTGTTTAAGAATTATTATAGACCAACAAAAATGTTTGAAAGATAAATTAATGATTTATGAAAGTAATGGGAACAAAGTCTTTTGCCTCCCAGTTGTTCAGTCCTCCTTCAACAATAGGGAAAATCCAGTCTTCTAGATTGCTCTCCTCTTCACCATCCTCCAAAGCATTGACTCCATGATGGGTGATCTTCACTGGTGGCCCTCCAGCCCGGGAGCGACGCACAGCCTTTTGAGCAGAAGCAGTGAAACCCAAGCCGAATTTATCAGATTTGAAAGGAAAGTCTGGTAGCTGACCCCATATTGTGCTTCCTCCTTCTTCAATCACAGCCTTCGCATCCTTGAGGGATGACATCCAAGGCACATGTTTGGTAATCAAAGGCATAGAAGACACTGTCTTGGTTGCTGCAACTTCAGGAGAAACCTCTTCAAAGTGCTGAAAGGGGGTCTCAATGAATTCACCATCCAATTCAACATAGCGGAATGAATTTAGATGGCTTATCATATACTCCTCCTCGCCATGAACAATTATAATTTTCCCCTGGACTGGGTATTTTAGCATTTGGTGCAAAGAAGAAGTGACGGCCCTAGCATTGTGGATCCAGGGTCTTCCCAACAAGCAAGAATAGGAAGGACAGATGTCCATCACATAAAATGTGGAGTTGAAAGTTTCCGTTCCCGCTTTAATCTGGATGTCCACCTCCCCGTGGACCATCCTTTTAGAACCATCAAAGGCTCTGACAATGATATTGCTGGGCTTCAGGGTTAGGCCTTCACAGTCCAATCTGTCCAATGCTTTGTTCGGCAAGACATTTAAAGACGACCCAGTATCAACCAGAACGTGAGCTAGAGTAGTCCCTCCGCATTCCACTGAGACATGAAGAGCGTCATTACGCTTTCTCCCCTTAGATGTTAAATTGGCATCGGAGAACCCGAGACCATTGTCTGCAGTTAGGCTAGCCACACATTCCTGGAACTGGTCCGCGAAGGTTTCCTAAGGCACGTGGGCCGTTTTCAAGAATCTGATCAAAGCTTTGGCATAAGCATCTGAACAGAGCAACAGGGCCAACATAGAGATTTTTGAGGGGGTTTTCCCCAGTTGTTCCACAACATCATAGTCGCTTTTCTTAATTATTTTCAAAATCTCTTCCATTTCTTTTTGAGTGGTCTCGGGGATAACCAAAGGCTGAGCCCTCGTCCTGACGGGTGCTTTTTGGATCCCCTTCCCTTTATCAGCAACAACAATAGAGGGTACAACCATGGGAGTTACAACTTCTTTAATAACTGGAGTTCTCGCAGATATGTTGACCGGCACAGGAGTAACCTTAGGAGCAATTGAGGGTCCAAAGATTGCCCTTGGAGGAGCAATCTCCGGAGAGAAAATTCTTCCGCTGCGGGTGATTTTACTCGTTCCAACAATGTTTCCAATGTCGGAAGTCTCTTCATCAGAACTTTCTTCAACTGATTCAATCTGTTTAATACCATGGTAGAAGATCTCTCCTCCATAGTTCCACGGTATTGATTTATTGGACTTGTACGGGATGGGCCCCGACATAGTTATCTTTAGAGGTACAATCTTCGGACCGAATGTAATCTTAACAGGTCTTTTGGAGACCTTGGAAAGATTGGCGGATATGGTAATTATAGCAACATCATTGATAGGAGTCAGAGTAACAGGAGTCTTTTCAAAAAGAATTTCTTGATTATCCATTAGGCGTTGGATGCCTAACTTTAACAACAGACAGTCGGATGGTAAGGATGAACAAAGGCAGCAATCTTTTTCACATCCTGGGAAAATCCCATCCCTCAACAGATTTAACTTGATTATCGGTAACAGAGTCATTAAATCATCAATAGTAGCAACACACAGATCCTCTTCAACAACATGGGCATTGTGGCCATGCTTCGGCATTGGGGCAGAGATCACATTCGGCTTTTCAGGGGCGTCGGATTCTACTTCTTTAGCATCTATTAAATCATGAATCTTATTTTTGAGGGCCAACAATTGTTGGTGTCATGCCCCAGGCTGCCTGAATGATAAGCACACTTGGTGTTTGAATGGTAGTAAGGAGAAGATGTATTCAGATTCTTCGGTGCCTCTTTCAAACTTGCAAGGTTTAACTTCAAAAGATGAGGGAGAACCTGAGTAGGTGTCATGTTGATCCGGGTGTATTGTCGTGCAGGCCTTTCCACCCTTTGCTGGTTGGTTCTGGGTTGACTGTTTCGAGGCTGATCAGCTGCAGACTTCTGGATCATTACGGCCCCTACCGCTGGCCGACGCTCAACTCTTCCTTGGCCTCTTTGAGAGTAGACAGCTGAGACTTCTTTCTTTGCTGGAAAAGGCTTTTTGATGGCAATGGAAGAAGATGTATCCTTTTGAATTTTCCCGCTCTTGATTCCGGCTTCAACTCTTTCACCAGTCAGAATTAACTCGGTGAACCCCGCAGACGAACTTCCGATCAAGTGATTAAATAATGGACCTGACAGGGTCCCCAAAAACATATCCACAAGCTCTCTCTCAGATGATGGTGTCTGCACCCTTCCAGCTAAGTCCCTCCATTTCTGGGCATACTCCTTAAAGCCTTCATTAGAGACCATACCCATACTCTACAATTGAGTACGAGTTGGTGCTAAGTCCGTATTATATTGATACTGCTTGTAGAAGGCAGCAGCCAAATCCTCCGAATTGTGCACATCAGACCTCTCAAGCTGGTATAACCAATCCAATTGCGTCCCTGACAAACTATCCTGGAAAAAGTGGACCCACAGGTCCTTGTCATAAGAATGAGGTTGAATTTTTCTGACGTAAGAATGCAGTGCATCTTTGGACAAGACAAACCATCGTATTTAGAAAAAAGAGGCACTTTAAACTTGGGGGGAATGAAAATCCCAGAAACCAAACCCAGCTCTTCAAAGTCCAGCCCAGGCACCCTCTGTACCTCCATAGCTGCCAGACATTCTTCCAGATTCTTGTACTTGTCATCTGCAGGAGGATACTGCTGTTCAAAATAGTCTTCATCCTCCTCTTCTTCTTCTTCTTCTTCCTCAGACTCAGATGGTACTGCAGCTCCCTTTCCTTTTCCTACCCCTTCATCAGATGTTGAGGGGAAATCCAGGACCCTTCTAGTTTGACCTTCAAATCTTCTATCCAAAGTAGCCACATGAATTCTTTTCTTTTTCCTTCTCCTTCTCTAACAGAGCTTTGAGATCCTCCTGACCCTTTGCCAAGGTCATGAGTAGTTATTGGAACTGTGAATTCTGCGCTTGTAAGTCTTTGACCGTCTGCTCTATATCCATCTTGCTGAAATAAACAACAGAAAGATAAGGAAACCTGGTGTGAAGACCTATTTATGCATATGATGAATGAAATGTATTCATGTAATGCATTCAAGGATTCAGAAATTCAAATTTGTTTTAAACAAAAAGAACACACGTCGTATTAATAAGATAGAATTGTTAGTACATAAATTCCCCATGGGAAAAATAAATACAAAATCGTAATGTAAAAAGACGTTGCGCATCCTCTTTGGCGCAATGTAGGTGTTGAGAGTTTGCTCTTCGTGATGTTGACAAGTAAGTTCTAAAACCTTCTTCTCACTGGCGTAGAATTGGGCTTCAAACGTATCGCGTTCTCCCTTGAGCTGTATCCAACTCCTTTGTAAATCTTCCAATGATGTTGGCATGTCAAGATGTAGGAGGGTGTATGGAACCTCTCCTTCCATAACATGCTCTTTGATCATAGGAAGCATGTAGGGGTAAGGCATCATAAGACTTTGGGCGCGGGTTTGTACCCACTTGAGGTAAGGCTCAAGGGGAATGGAATTCTTGTGTCCCAAGGTCTTACTGTCCACCTTGTTGGGCATCCTCCAAGCTCGGATAAACCTTTGTCAAAGTCCTTGAGCGTCTTTGTCGAAGTACAAAACCAAGTTTGGGATCAGCATGTTATGAGGGCCATCCCTTCGGGCATACCCAAACTGTATCAGAGCCAAGCAGGGGTTATAGGTAATGCCTCCCCTAATGCCAAGTAGTGGGACATTAGGGAATTCCCCATAACGATCAATGATGATAACATTTTCTCTGGATCGAGAACACCAATGAACATCTGAATGTGTAAGAGTCATCAATCGTTGTGACCACCTCAAGCCTTGCTCATTCTTCAAGACTGACTGGGGAAGGTGAGAAATAAACCAACTTGCTAGAAGAGGAGTACAACACATGAGAACACCTCTTTTCCTCATTGTTCGTGTGTGAAATGAGTGTAGGATGTCCCCAAGCAATGTAGGCACAGGATTCTGAGACATGAAAATTTTGACAGCATTCACATCTATAAGTTGATTAGTGTTTGGGAACAAGACCAACCCATAGATGAGAAGTGCTACAATCTCCTCAAAAGCTTGCAGATCTAGAGAATTCCAGCAGTCTTGTGCCTTCTCAAACAGAAACTTTGACAAGAAACCCTTGATACCACTTCTGGTTTCCCAATGACCTTTAACATCAGATGGTTGCAAGTGTAGGGATTGAGAAACATCTTCAGGCTTTGGATCTCTTTCCGCACCGTTGTAGGGTAGTTGATAGAGAATAGGAATCCTCAGGAGTTGGGAAATTCCTCCAAAGTAGGCACTAGCTTGTAATCAGGAAATGTGAAGCAGTGGTGTAGGGGGTCAAAGAACTGGAAGAGAACTTTCACCATGTCTTCTTCAATGTTGGAGTTGACCAAGTTGAGAAGTCTGCCATGTCTTTCGGTGAATGAAGAATACTCTTGAATCTTGGAAGTAAGCTCCTTGAGTTGAGGAGGAATTCTCACAAGGTTGACTTGGATTGTTTTCCTGCGAAGTGATTCCATTACCTACAAAACAGGAACAAAGATGAAGATCCAAATCCTTGAAATGGTTAGTGGATGCATATGATGCTTCATGATGTCCATGATGTTATGCACAAGTATATATGTACAAACAAGTCACACAAGTTCCTAGTTTCAGGATTGCACGGGGTTTCATAGGTAAGTACCCTCTTGAAGTTTAGTTGGCTTAACCTGTCCTATAAATAGTAACCGGGTTCTAAGGAGCTCAATATCATTGGATTATTTTCTGTGTTCATTGTTTCAGTTTAGCCACTTTACTGGCGACCGAAATATTCCAAGAAAACAACCCTCAATGAGTGTAGTATCGAGATTCTACCAACTTCAGACTGCACCAAAGCCGGTCATCTCATTACCCCTAGAAAGGCCAAGATAGTCAAGTAAAGGTTCTAAAAGTCCATTAGTGCTTCATGACATCACTCAGCGGCCCCGTATTCTCTTTGATTAACTCAAAGGCTACCGGTACCCATAAATATGTCGCACTAATATAGCTATTGCTTCAACCATGTCGCTATACCCCGCACAGTTTCCACAACGTATTGCTATTTACCTATAAATGTTTCCCAAATCCGGGTAAAGGATTTCAAACCCAAACAATATAACCAAATGTAAAGCAATCAAAGCAAACAAGATAAGCATGTAAAGGTGATCTAAACCCTAAGGTACCCCACTTTTAGAATTTCTTCCCCAACAGAGTCGCCAGTTATGTGATACAGTGGGAGAACTGACTTGAGGTTTTGCATTTGTGTTCGCAAATGTTTCGGTTTAGCAAGAGTCGCCACCGACTTTTTATTTTATCCAAAGGAAAGGTCAAAAAGCATAGGAAAGACCTTTGAGATGTTTTCTTGGGTTCGGGGGGTAGATTATGAAAAGGGAAGGTGCTAGCACCCTTTTCATCCATGGTTATCCATGGGCTCTTAGTTACTTGTTTAGATCACTTGCTTTTTCTTTTCAATTGTTTGAAATGGTGCTTTGTGTGTGGTTTTGAAAATATTTTGAAAAGAGGCCTTTTGTCTAGGCAACCTTTGTAGTGATTCTTGTTTGAATGTATACAAAGGTGTTTGTCTTTTGAAAAGATGTTTCAATTTTTGAAAGTTTGTTTTGGGAAATGTTTTGAAATGTGTTGTATGTTTTTGAAAATAGAAAGGATGTTTGCAAGTTTGATCAAGTAACTAGGAGCATCAACCATACCTACTCAAAAGTCTTTCCTACACATTTTTAACCCTTTGACATTGTTGTTCTACCATTGCATTTGGTAAACAACCTTGTGTTTGGATGTTAAATGGGACAGGCGTGGGTCATCGTATAACCATGATAGCAATTGTGCTAAGTATCTTTAGCAAATTTTTGAGGGACTAGATCATTTTTGTATAGGCAACCAAGATAGCATCATCGAGGGACTATGATCTTTTGTTTTGATTTTGTTTTGCCAAGATACCTAGCATGCATACCATGGCCATTTTTTAAGGCAACAAGTGGATGAAACCCTAGGGGTGCTTGTGTGTATTGTGTTGTCAATTTTCATGCTCTTTTTTGTCTTGTATTAGTCAAGCTATTTGTTTGATTTTGGATTTTTGCATACAAACCCTAATCTTTCTATCATGGCATATTTGAAAGCAATAAAGTGCGTAAAAGTAAATCTATGACTATTACAACATTGATATGGGGAGGGGGATACAAGTTTGAATAGGGGGATATTTGCAAGAAATTAAAACCCTAAAATTATTACAACCATATTGAATTCATTATACAAATAAATAAATGGACAAAATTTAAATATGCAAATAAATATGAATATTCGAAAGTGTTTTTTGTATTATTTTTATGTATGTAAAAATAAACTATTTAATGCATCAAAAATAAGAAAATATTAATGATTATTTTTATTAAGGGTGGAAACCCTAGTTTTTGTTTTAAGAAAATATATATATTATATTTATTTATTTATGTACAAGAAAATAAAATAAAATATATACAAAATGTTGAAAAATAAAAATATGTATGACAATATTATTTTAGTGTATAAATAATAAAAATAAGAAATATATAATATTTTTTATAATATTTACAAGTTTTTATTTAAGAAAATAAAAGTATATTATTATAGTAATTATTTCTATCTCCAAAAAATAATAAAAATAATAAAATAAAATGTGAAAATTTATGAAAATATTTTTGGTGATTTTTAATATTTAGAAAAATAAATAAAAGTCAGAAAATAAAAAAGAAATGAAAAATATGGAAAAATAATGAAATGGGCCAAGGGGGTGTGAACAACAAGCTGGGGGGTGTCAATAGTGGGAACAAACATGCCCAGCCCAAAGTCCAGCTTCATCCCTATCCTTGTGACTGAAACACGCGTGCCCTGTATTCAAACTGCTAACTCCTGCATTTGTGCTTAAAAACAAAAACTTGCAACATGAAAGTTATAGAGCATGATCATACGATTCTAACCATATAAAAAACTTAACCTAACTCTCAAAGACCAGAGAGAATTTCTCTGGCCCTAATTTCTAACCTAGTTTTTTCAGAAAGTTCATCATTCAAACTCTCCCAGCTCAGTTAACTTAAATGAATTCTATGCATATGTACAACTCAAGGGCAATGAAGACTACATTTTTTATTCACAAACCTAAGCCTAATGATTCCGAAATAGAGAGATAGAAGTTTGAACTTTACCTGTTTCAGTCAAGCTCGAGTATGGCAATGCAGGGGTTGTGAGTGAGGCCTGAGATACTTGTGAGCTTGCTTGAAGTTCCTTTGAGCTTTCCCAATGCTTAGCTAGCTTTGAACTTGCTTGAATCTCTCTATAGAACTCAACCTGCACAGTCAGAATTTGAAAATGGTGAAGTGTGTAAATGGAGTTACAGTGACTTGGGAATGGTTGTGATAGTTTAGGTAGGTTGTATGGAGTGTGTTGAAACTGGTTGCAAGCAAAACGCACGAGTGGTTTGTGATTTGGAAATCAAAATGCAGAACCTGCTCTGTTTTGCAAGAAAATGTGACTTTTGTGTACAAGGGTGTTTGAGAGGTTGCTAGCTCGTGTTTCTGGCTTAGTGTGATATGCAAAACTTGTTTGAAATGTTTACAAAGCTTGGTTATATCAGATTATCATGTTGTGGTGATTTTGCAAGTTGACTTGTTTTTGAAGTAAAAGTGAGAAGTGACCATGCTATGGCCTGTACAGGCTAGCTCCAACCATGCACATAGTTGGTGTACTATGCCTGATATTAAGGGGCTTTGTTTGTAGCAAAAGGCTTGGTGCAATTCTCAAGAGAAACAAATTGACATAAAGCCAACTTTATGAGAATGGCATTGTCATCTTTATGCCATAAATGGAATAAACCCTTGTATAATGCTTTATTGATCAGAACATTGCCTCTAACCAATGTGTTTGCATTTAATATTTGAGTGTGGAATGGTTTAAGGACCTGTAAACAAGTACAAGCAAGGCTGGATAGAATTTGCAACTTGTATCAACATGAAAAATGCCATGGACCAAAGTGATATTTTTCCAAATTCAAACCTTTGATTCTCCCTAACCATAAATGATTTTGGAGAGTTCTTGGACATTTTGGAAAGCTTGTAACATTCTCTACAATCCATATTTGAAATGAATTTTGAGATTCCAATTGGAACTATGTGAAAAATTTCCATGAAGATAGGTCAAAATCCTGCCTAAACTATGGCAAAATTTCACTAAGTTAAAAGTTTCATGGACCCTTGTTCACAAAATCATAACTTGAGATCCAAGCTTCTTTTGGGAAAACTTTGTGAATAAAATTTGTAGACTTTTTGGAGGAATAAAACGTTGATGTTGGAAGTTTTGTTTGAATCCAATTTCATCATAGTGAAAATGTTGGGAAAATTTGGGAAAAAATAAAACATTTTCATAACTTAGAAATTTTTTAAGTTATGAAAATTTTCCATTTTAAACCCTAATTTTCAAAATTAGGTTTCTTGATGAACAAGTTTCATGTTTTGACACATATTGATGAAAAATGACCCTTGGCACTTGATTTTGACCAAAAAGTCAAAGTTTGACTTTTCAGTGTATAGTTGATTTTTGATCAGTTGACTGGAAAATTCATCTGTCAATCCAATGCATTTGAGATCTTTTGAACCTTGTGATTAGGTCAAGATAATGCCATTGAGTCCTTGAATCCATGCTTGAACCCAATTTGCCATTGGCTAGGTTAAAAATCAGAAATTGCCCTTCTGCAGTCAAAGCCCTAAAAATGACCATTTTGCCCTTTTGATGATCTGATCAAATTTCTTGAGGAGTTCTGGTCCAAACTTGATCAAATGGTTCATATGAGTCTATAATGTTGACATGGATAAAAAATTATGAGGTTTGACTGTAAATTGGCCACAGTTGACTTTTTCTCCAATACAACTGATTTCTAGGTCAATTATCCAATTGACTGGGTAAAAATTTGATTCAAGATTTGAAACTTGGTATGAGTAATATTAGAGGTCCATCAAGAAGTATGAAAGTCACATTGAGCATTGAAAGTCCAAAAATCCTTATGCAATCTCAAACCCTAATTTCAGGTCAACAGTGCAAAGAGATGTCTTGAGCAGAGCAAACCCTGGCTTGGTCTTGAGTTCAAAGAGTCTTGTGAGGGGAAATCTTGATAAAATGAGAGGTAAAATTTTGGGGTACAACAACCATGAAGTCAGAGAATAGAGAAATGTCTCCCGTCGTATGTCTTGAACATCCACTATCGAGAATCCACTTACCCATCATAGAGTCAAGACACTCAACCTACAAAATCAAACAAAGGTGGTAGGTACCCAATTCTTATTGGATCCTTGAGAGTGAGTGAAAAGTTGGTTGCATTTGGGCAACCATTGAAAAACAACTTTAGGAACTAAGAAGCACCTAAATTTGCATTTTTCAATAGTATGACCTTTATTGCAACAATAGTAACAAGACAAATTATGATGAGATTTACTTTTGCTATTTGAATCCTTTTTGATAAGACTATACCTTTTATATGGATTATCCAAATACTTTTCAAACTTTGGAGTAGCAATAGGAAATGTAACACATGGTTGTAATGCCCTGCCCAATTTGCTTTAAGAGATCTTGTCTCTTGTTACCAAATGTGACAAGTTTCCCAACCGAACCAAGACGGTTCCTCATCCTCCTTCTTTTTGTTTTGACTATCTACAATAGATTGCTTTAATATTCCATTTTATTATTGGTTTATACAACCTTTGCTTCGAAATATGTAAAAAAAATCATTGGAAGATATTTTCTTAAAAGCATTCACGACTTCTCTATGTAGATTTTCAAAAGTATTTTTCAATTCAACAAGAAACAACTTATCAAAGCTATCATATTTATAATGACTTGCATTCTTTTTCTTGCTTCGAAGTTGATTGATCATGAGACACATATTCGTCTCTTCTTCATTATCACTTGAGCTTTTCTTACTTGAGACATCACTATCGCTTACCCAAGTAACATAAGCTCTTCTAGATTTGCTAGACTTGTTGTGTTGGCCCTTTCCTTTTTCCTTGTCAAGGGTTGGACATTCCAGTCTATAGTGCCCGATTTTCCACATTCATAGCATATACTTTTTGATCTACCCTTTTTTTTGTCTTCTTCCTTAGAGGATTCCGTATATATTCCAAGTTTGATAAGATTTTTTTAGAGTGATTGACATCATTCTTTTGAATATATTGATTGTATCTCCACACAAACAATCCCATTTGTTCATCATCTGAATTATCATCGTCACTAGAATCACTATCATTGATGTGCTCACCTTTTGAGGACCTTGAACAAGAAGCCCTAAGAGCTTTAGACTTAGTTCCTTCCTTATTATCCATGACCTTCTCCTTTTTCTTCTTCTTATCATGTTTGTCTAAGCAAGTGAATTTTTGCTCATGTTCATCTAGATTTCCAAACAAAGTAGTGAGATCAAGTGTTATAAGATCATTAACTTCCTTGATTATGGTTACCTTTGGTTTCCAAATCCTATTAAGACATCTCAAACCGTTGTTAGTAGTAATCACATTATAAATAGGATTACCTAGTGTGTTCAAATGATTAATAATATGAGAGAACCTCTTTCGCATTTGAGAAATAGTTTCACCATGCTTCATGCGAAAGAGTTTAAACTCTTGATTAAGTGTGTTAATTCTAGATTTTTTTGACCATATTGGTTCCCTCATGGGTAACTTGCAATCTGTCCCATATAGCCTTAGAGGTTTCACAATAGGAAATGAAATAAAAACTCATCAACACCAAGAGCATATATGAGAGTATTTTGTGCTTTCCAATCGTATCCCCATTTTTTCCTATCATCATCATTCCATAGTGCTTCTGGCTTGGGTGTGACAACACCGTTTTCATCAGTTTGAGTAATTAGTGTCGGACCATTTAAAATAGCGTCCCACACAACCTTGTCGTATGAATTAACATGAATGCACATACAAGCTTTCCAATAGTTATATTTTTCTCCCGTAAAGATTGGCATTCTATTATATGCCCCTTTAGGTTCGTTAGCAATTTTCTAATAAGAGTTTCGAAGCAC